>JALAZF010000209.1:1250000-2500000 GCA_022829125.1 Lathyrus tuberosus | reverse complement strand
TTAGTTTGTGTCAAATATATATCATATAAACTAAACTAAACTTAATATAAACTTAACTAAACTAAATTATTAATAAAAAAACTAATCAGCCAATTTTAGTTTATTTAGTTTTTTTCAGTTTATTATTAGTTATTAATAAAAAAACTGTTATTTAATATTTAATATTAGTTCAGTATTTATTTAATATTTAATATATTTAAAATAATTTTTTTCAAAAATGTTAAATATATTAAAAACATTATATAATTAAAAAAATAAAATTTATATTTAATATTTAATATTTAATATCTAAACTAATGTTTTTTAACGTTTTAACTAAATTATTCCTAATGAAAAACAAAACTAAATAAATAAATATAATAGTAGTTTTAATATTAGTAATTACTAAACTAAATTAATAATATACTAAATTAATAATATACTAAATTAATAATAATAGTTTTAATATTAGTAATTACTAAACTAAATTATTCTTACTAAAATATTAGTTTTAATATTAGTAATTACTAATAAATTGAAAATAAAACTATTTTTAATTAAAATAACAGTTTTTAATATTAATAATTAATAATAAACTGAAAATAATATTTTTTTAATCAAAATAGTAGTTTTAATATTAGTAATTAATAATAAACTGAAAATTAAAATATTTTTAATTAAAATAACAGTTTTTAATATTAATAATTAATAACAAACTGAAAAATATATATTTTTTAAATTAATTATAATGTTAAATAAAAATAAATAATTAAGTTTTTATGATATATATTTGAAATAAAATAAATAAATAATTTTAAAATAATAACGTTAAATAAATTTTTTAATTTAGTTTTTTTAAATAATAACGTTAAATAATTTTTAAATAATAACATTGAATAATTTTTTTAATACTAATGTTAAAGAAAATACATAATTTAGTTTTTAAATTTATTTTTTAAATAATTTTTTTAAAACTGAAATAAAATAAATAAATAAATATAATATTAATTTATTTTAAACTAAATTTAGTTTAGTTAAGTTTATATTAAATTTAGTTTAGTTAAGTTTATATGATATATATTTGACACAAACTAATAACAACTAAAGCCCTGTAGTCTAGTGGAAAGGGAAGTTTATTGCACCCACCAAGTCATGAGTTCAATTCTTGTAGTAGGCAAATTTTTGAAGTTTTAACTTATAAAAAAAAACCAACAATGCATCGCCACATCATTGATTTATTTTTCACGATTGTTTTTGGGACCTTGTTGAGTTTTTTTCTTGTCCCTTTTTATAAGATCCTCTTCAACTTTCAAAGTGTATTAATTACTTTTTTCCACACATACCCCTAATTATATTACATCTTTTTTTGCACTCTGTAATAAATACAGTTACATACACATTAACTATTTCTCTCTCCTAAGGATAAACTTGTAAAATTATACAAAATAGTCAATAAATTTAATACTCTAACCAACTTTCTTAATTCCCGTAATTTTCTCAACGGGGTCTTATATTTAGGGACGGAGGTAATATAACTTATATCAATATTTTAATTTGAAAATAAAAATGAAAAAGTTAATGAATGCAAAAGTTAGATTAGTACGAAATGAAACTATCAAAAGAAATTACTAGCTGCAGTTGTATCAAAACTAATAAAATGAGAAGGGAATGATAAATGAAAATTTTGGTCTAGACTACATGTTACAATTTAGGGTTAAATATGTTTTTCGTCTTTATAAAATTACAAAATTTAGTTTTTGATCTTTATTAAAATAATAGTTTGTTTTGGTTCCTATAAAATAATTATGCACGCAGTTTTAGTCTCTATTGTTAAATTAATGTGTATTTTCTAATGATTATTTTGCAGATATATTTATAACGTTATAAAAAGTTTCTCGAAAAAAAAGAACTCAAAATTTGATTTATAAGTCGAAATTTTCATTACTTTTATCATTATGTTTTGAAATTTAAAAAATTTATATTTAATTCTTCTCATTTTAAAAAATTATATAATTTGATAAATAATTTTTTTTATAGTAATCTAAACACGTATAAAAAAATTATTCAAAAATTTAAAAGTTTAGGGATACTTAAATAGTTTTCAAATATTTAGAAAATTGTAAGAACTAAAACTGCATGCATAAAAATTTTGTAGGACCAAAATATGTCATTTTTTTATAGAAACTAAAAATAAAAAGTGAATTATTTATAGGGACCAAAAACATATTTAATCCTACCATTTATATATAAAAATAGAGTAAAATAAATAATATTAATAATAAATTATAAAGACAACTACTAAAACATATGATATTATAATGCAAAATAAAATTAACGTAACCATTAATTAAAAAGTTAGATTAGTACGAAATGAAACTATCAAAAGAAATTACTAGCTGCAGTTGTATCAAAACTAATAAAATGAGAAGGGAATGATAAATGAAAATTTTGGTCTAGACTACATGTTACAATTTAGGGTTAAATATGTTTTTCGTCTTTATAAAATTACAAAATTTAGTTTTTGATCTTTATTAAAATAATAGTTTGTTTTGGTTCCTATAAAATAATTATGCACGCAGTTTTAGTCTCTATTGTTAAATTAATGTGTATTTTCTAATGATTATTTTGCAGATATATTTATAACGTTATAAAAAGTTTCTCGAAAAAAAAGAACTCAAAATTTGATTTATAAGTCGAAATTTTCATTACTTTTATCATTATGTTTTGAAATTTAAAAAATTTATATTTAATTCTTCTCATTTTAAAAAATTATATAATTTGATAAATAATTTTTTTTATAGTAATCTAAACACGTATAAAAAAATTATTCAAAAATTTAAAAGTTTAGGGATACTTAAATAGTTTTCAAATATTTAGAAAATTGTAAGAACTAAAACTGCATGCATAAAAATTTTGTAGGACCAAAATATGTCATTTTTTTATAGAAACTAAAAATAAAAAGTGAATTATTTATAGGGACCAAAAACATATTTAATCCTACCATTTATATATAAAAATAGAGTAAAATAAATAATATTAATAATAAATTATAAAGACAACTACTAAAACATATGATATTATAATGCAAAATAAAATTAACGTAACCATTAATTAAAATATAATTTCTTTTAATGATTCCAAACAATTACACTTTTTCTTTGTCTCAAAATAATTGTCCATTTAAATTACCAATGTTGTAATTATTATTATTTTTCCACTACTATACCCCTATTCATTAAATTTCACTTTATTCAACTACTTTATCAACTACATTTAATAGGGGTATTTTGGTAAATGACATTAACTTTTTCACTACAATCAACACATCTAATCATTTTCTTAAGAACCGCGCATTGCTCAAATAAGACACTTTTTATGAGACGGAGGGAGTATAAAACAAAAAAAAAACTTTCTATTTTCTTTATCAAAAGCCATCATCTCTAATTTGTCTTCTGGATCTTTCGTCTTCATTTCAATATGAATTACTATTTCTAATTTTATTTTTCTATGAATCTATTTTTAAATTTCTTTATATGATGACTCTTTCAATTAACTATTCGCCATAAAATCAACACTCTGAAGGATGCAACATGAGAAAGAGTTATTACGTTTAGACCTAAAAAATGATTGTATCTCTCTCACTTAATAAATTTTTAATCATAAAAGTATCTACTGCATCACTTCCCCATTTTCTATTTAGTGATTTCTCTCAATTATTTTTGAGTGTTTTATTTTGGTTAAGCAATAAAAATTAGTTTCTGTCATTTAAACCAGATCACGTGAAATTAAATTAACATTAGAAATTAAGAGATTATGAGATAAATATTTTTAGTTTAAGAAATATCAGACTAAAAAAGAAATATTATGTACCTTAAAATGCATCTTAAAAAATAATTTATAAGTTACCACACAGAAGTTCCATTTAATTGTGTTATAACATTTTAAACTATAATCCATTTTATAATTTACTTGCCATATATAAATAATGAAATTAAAAAATAAATGCATTGAGTTTTAAGATCTGTTTACTATAGTATTATGACAATTTTATTTTTCACTTACCATTAATTTGCCATTAATATAACACATTAAATAATTAAATATTAATGAAACGTTAGAGAGAGAGAGAGAGAGAGAGAGAATTTAGTCCATTCTTTGGTGGAAGAAAATAATAAGCCTTAATAAGGTGTTTATGTCTTCAAGAAGAGGTACATTAAATGTCTCCCTCATGATTAGAAATACTTCGCAGGTACGTTTAGACACTCGTCCCTACGTTTGACGGTAATGGTTCCCTCTAGTACTAGAGTATCCGAGTGTTCTTGAATGGTGTGCGATGAAACATCGACCATTTGTGGTGCACTTCATGCTTTCTAATGTCGAAGATCGCATGGTTCATCTTCCTTGGGGATTATATAACGAGTTGTGGGGTTACGATGTTCCCCTTTTTTCTATTTGTGAATCTTTGAGAGCTCCTTTTCTACTTCTCCAATGTCTCATCTCTTTGCAGATCTCCTTTTAGTAGCCATTAATTTTGACGTACTAGTGCCACCTCTTCTACTAGAATATATATCATGTGGGTCATTGAGCTCATCTTTCAAGGTAATGTCTAAGTTTGAACTTTCTCTTATTTTCATACTTTCTTACTTTATTAGGGTTTCTAGATAGGAAAACCATGGGTTTTTAGTCTTTTCTGCTTCATAGTTTAATGAGTCCTTTTGTTATAGATGGTTTTGGTAGGACACCAAGTTTGTCTTTGTGTCGATCCCGTGTTTTTCTTATGACCATTTCTTGAATGTGTTCGGTTGCTTTTATTTGACACAGACAACTCTCAATTCAAAGTCCGGAGGGCGACGGGAGATAACTATATAGAATGGGTGGATCAAGAGACACTAGACATTGTATCTACCTTCATGGGCGAGGGTGGCATAAACCACATTTTTACTGAAGTATGTCTCCCTCACATTTTGGAGAGTGCTTCCTCTTGAAAGGTATAAGAGGATTTGCATTAAGTACGACGGGTGCATTACCCCTATCCACGAATTCTTGTTTTCTTTGATTGGTTTTCACCTCCCCTTCAACGAATTTGAAGTGAGTGTTGTAAACCATCTAAAATTTGCTCCTTCCAAATGCATCCGCTAAGCTGGGCTTATATCAAAGTCTCCTAGTATTGTTGTGAATACAAGAAAAGAGTGTCGTCTTTGACACTTTTCTTCCACCTCTTTAAAGCCTAACATAATTTTACTGATTCAACCCATAATCAAGGTATGATCACCCTTAGGCAGATCACTAAAATGTTTGAGGTTTACTTAGAGAACTTGAAGAAATTCAAAGACTCGTACTACATGGTTAGCCCCATTACTGAGGTGGTTCATGCTAACTTCTACAACATAGATTTTGAGTTGCCTTATCAATGTTCATGCAAATTCTCCAAGTTATGGCGCCATAACCATTTTTTGGCGAATGTTGGCTCTTATGTCTATAGATTGGATGACTTGTCCCAAGGAAAAACATATATGAAAAGGAAATTGGTAGTCTTATTTGAAGATTTAGGCTATGTTGACACATTTTTCCTTCGAGCGTTGTGTGAAGGAAATAAAAGAAACGGTTCATAGAGACACACTTGTTAGTGGAAGTTGTTCCAAAGGAGGATATGCATGTCATTTTTGGTGAGTAATGTAGGAGACCTCATCTTTTCTTTCAAGCTACTTAGATGATTATTATTGTTATGTCTTAATTAATCTTTGGTTTGCAAATAAGATGAAATGCTATATCACGATGCTTCATATACAAAGGCTGCCTAAGGTTGCCATCTGCCTGCGGTCGTTGATGTCAGGCAGACTACTGGAGGAATTTTGCATATGGAGTCCCTTGTCGATCTAACCACAATTAACCTTCATATCCTGATTTAAATAGAAGTCTAGAATACTCCGATCGAGTCGTGGTAGAAAGTGTTATACACTCGTCGTCAGTTACAGCTACTGGGGTGTCTCACGGATAAGGTCGCTTATCTGACATTGGACGCTCGAGCAAGACCCAGGAAGGCCGAGCCCTGGTGCATTACCAACGCTTAATACATGTGTATCATCACATTCACTTGCGGCTTGTCTTGGTCCACAAATGACTAAAAATTTTCAACTTTTATCGCAGATCCACCCCTTCTCCAACGTATCACTCCACCACATCAATACTTTATTTTCCCTTTCATTTCTAGTTCCTTAACGAAACACTTGGCAATATTAAAGTTAATTTATTATTATTATTATTATTATTATTATTATTATTATTATTATTATTATAAACTTAATGGACTTTCACTAATATTATATATTAATTTTACACCATCATTTAATAAATAAACCATTAAATACCATATCTTCAAAGTAATTTTTAAAATATATATTAATATTAAAAAAACATCAATAACAACAACCTTGTTCATTGAATATCAATATAAAATTATTTTAGATGTACTTCCTATTTTCTCTAAAACACCTTTATATCTTATTTATAAAAAAAATTAAAATTTTAAAATTGTTGAATAATCAATGTATGCAATTAGGAAAAATTTTACCTCATACCCCTACAATTATACTCATACTCCTACAAATTTGTAAATATTTCAATTTTAACCTTTTAATATTTATTTATTTATTTATTTACTTTTTTACTGCACAGTCAAATGAGTCAAAACGAAAAGTTGGAAGAAAAAGAACCGGATAACTAAAGGTAAAGAAATCCGGTGGGTATCATTATCAAACCAGAAAACTTGAACAATATACATCCGGTGTGTTATTTTTTCTTAACAAGATAACTTGTTTACAAGTTATCCGGTTTGGTTTTGAATGTCCAAAATACTTCGGATAACATGTATGCAAGTTATCCGGTTTGAATTATTTAATCTTCCAAAAATCTTATGTTAAGGTATTCCGGTTCATTAATTTTCTATACCGGATAACTTTGACATAAGAGTTCCGGAACGTGTTTTTTTTTTATTTTAAATTATTTATTTATTAATTTATTAATTTTAATTTTAATTTTTTTTATTTTGTTATGAAATTCTGGTATCAGACGTGTGATGTTAAGGTGCGATGTCACAACAACACACTCTGCACAATGGACAGAATAAACAGCAAAATAACACCAAGAATTGTTGACCCAGTTCGGTTACAACCAACCTACTCTGGGGGCTACCAAGCCAGGGATGGAATTCACTACTTGTAGAATTAATTTACAGACTCAACAACCCAGTTGACAATCTCCTAAACTTAATTCCTACTAGTGACTTTCTACCTAAGAAACCACTTAGATATGAGAACACTACTCAATCCCTAAAACACTCAAAGAACAACCTCTTTGAGAACCCTTGATCTTACTTCACAGCTTTGATCAAGTTACAACTCTCTATTGCTTCACAGCTTCTAGAGAGGACAGAAACACAACACCTATTCAAACCCTAGAATAGTGTAAATACAAGCACTCTAAACAAACTCTAGACACTAAGCCTCCAGCTCCTGATTTTCTGAATGTTTTCTGTACCTTTTTCCTTTGGACTTGTGCGCTTTATATAGCTCCTTGAATTGGTCTTGGACTTGCTACAATATCTCCCAGATTTGTTATTTAAAACTGAATATTTAAAACAGATTTTCTCCTAAAATCTTTTTAAATCTTCAACCTTTTAAATCTCCTACAAATCTGCACCAGATCTCCTATGCAGCAGCAAATATCTATCCCAAGATATTCGCATCCAATGAGACAGCTTGCTCTCCACAATTCCAGCTAATACGCAACCCTAACAACATCACAGCCTGCTATTGTTAATTCTGCAAATCTGATGTTACAACATCGCCATGTGACATCAGACATCCAACTTCAGCAATTACTAACTTAACACAGCCCAGTGTTAAGACTTCAATGTTACAACATCAGCACCTTGACATCAACATTGAACATACCTTGTTTTACCAAAATTCCAGCCAATCCAGAAACTAACAATCTCCCCCTTTGGCTAATTTTGGCTAAAACAATCTCTGCACTCTGCATCTTCAGAGACTTCAGCAGCGGAAAAACTTCAAAAATTTGAAACTCTCATAAGCAGCAGTTTGACACTTTTCATAGTCTTCATTACTTGATCTGCTGCAACACCATCTTCACTATTGACAACAACCAATTGGTGCTCCCCCACAAAAATATGAACCAGCATCACAGCTGTTCAGTAGCTCACAATGTGCAGCACTTCTCCTCCTTGATGTCTGCTTGGTTGCACTCTTCAAATGCTATGATATCTTCACTAGCTCAGTCAAAACTCCCCCTCAATAACTGCACTTCTGCATCACAACTAGCAGCACTCCTTGTCATTGCAGCACCTCTTGCATCTTGACTGACTCTTGACTATTTCTCCCCCATTTTAGCCACAATTGGACAAACCTCAACAAGTAAGTACTTCTTCTGTCAGCAATATCCACATTTTGGAAATCTAGACATATTCTTCATCCATCCAGTTATGAAGGCTTCACACAATCATCCACACAATGCCTTCCACTGAACTCTAAGTCAACTCCTCACACACCAAGACAAGTGTACAATCTATTCAAGACCATGATTCAATCTTGTCTTCAGACATCTCCTCAGAAGCATGTGCGCACAAGATTCAAACAATTTGCTTCATATGACTAGAACCATTCAAGGCCACACCAATCAACAACCTAATGTCATAACATGCTATCTGACATTATATCCTCATAAGAGGCAACCAATCTCCACAAGCTTGATCAGCATGCAATCTTCACAATAAATGCACCTTTGCTACAAAATCCATAGACAAGTACTCCCCCTGTCATGATTAACAAATGCTCTAGATAGAGATGAACATTTGAGCACATTTTTTGAGTACATGCATTTTGGTACCACTGTCCCTTTCTCCAAAGGCTATCATACAATTCATCTTCACCATCCAAGGTAAACCTTCTACTTCATCATTCTCCCGTATGACTATGTAGGTGCTCCTTAGATATAATGTAAGCACTAAGCTTCAGATCCAAAACAAAGACATCCTTCACCAAGGATACTCTTGACACCAGGGTATTACATATGCTCCACTACTGGATTTACTATCAGCAAAATAATCCAAACTCAACACTGTGTCACAAACTCCACAAATTCTCAGCTTACTTATATGCTTTACTGAGATCCAGTCTCTTCAAGAGATCACAATTCCTCTATCCTTACATCCACCAGTAGTTGTTGAAACTGGTGAAGTCTTCAAAGACAGTAGTCATGCTTTGCCAGAACAAACTACTAAACACATGACCATAATCTCCACCTCTTCTGACCAAAAATGCTAGAGCATCCAACTCCTCATGTCCAATCTTAATCATCCACCAGCAAACATGATGTTATAACATCTTTTGGGACATCAGCTTCTCACCACCATTCAAAGGACTCATTGCACAAAGAAGTCCTTCAAGAAGCTCCCAATAAAACACAGTCAGAGCAACTTATTCATACACACTTGAATACCATAAGTTCCCACACCCTCTCTGAACCATGTCCTAGCAAACTCAACCATATCCAGAGTATCTATACCAAATTCTTTTTCCAGAACATACTTCCACCATTTTATGAAAAGCACAGGAATGTTATCTGGTATGGCCTTTTGAATTTTCTCAGAAGTTCTAACAACAACGACTTCCTTCATTTGAGAGATATCCTGGACATTATCACCAGACTTATCTCCGATCTTCCTATTTCTGGAAGAGATGAACACTTTACTCCTGGATTTTGTAGTACCATCCACATAGATCTTCTGCTTATCAGTTCTCATCTTTGGAGGTGACTCAATAGCTTTCCTCTTCCTTGATTTCAGTCGATTAGCAACCCCAGGAACCACTTTTGCAATTAGTTCATCATCACTCTTCTTTATTTTAAGGCTAGAAGTACCTTTCTTGACTTGAGATGTTTTAACATCAGCTCTAGCATCTGCATCTTCCAACATAAGGATTGTCAACTTGTGAAATTTTTCTTTGAACTATAGGAGTCATTAGTCAGGTTGTCATCTTTCTTGGCCTTGCAAGTATTCAGCTCCCAACACTTCTTAAGGTCACAGCTTTTGATCCTTCCATCAGCATTGTTGACTCCTTCATCTTGCTCACATAACTGACTACTCAAGTTGGCTTTTAACACATCATCCAACTTAGGAGTAACAACACCATAATCATTAACCCAGATTGACTTTTCACCATACTTTCACACTTGATGTCACCATCTGATGTTACAGCATCAACCTTAACATTACTAGATAAGCTGTCCACTTGAGGTATCCACTGATAGCAATTATCTTTGGATCTTACTCCCTTCATCACTACCTCATTTTGCTCATCAGCTACCACACATTCATCTTTGGTGTAGCTTACCTTGTAACCTTCATCACAAAGTTGACTTATGCTAATTAAATTAGCACTCAACCCACTGACAAACAGAACATTTTCAAGTTCAGGTATACCATCACCTTTCACTTTCCCAACTCCTGCAACAACATCTTTTTCTCCATTGCCAAAAATAACTTCAAGAGAGGAACAATGACTGACTTCAGCAAACATGGATCTACATCCAGACATGTGTTTGGAACACCCACTGTCAAAATACCATGTTCCTTCTTTAAACTCTCTATCAGCCATGTGAGCCAATAAGCACTTCACCTTCTCCTTAGGTACCCATTGTTTAACAACTTTGGGCCTATACTCTCTCCATCTGTTTTGAGGCTGAGGGAATCCATGCAGCTTGTAGCACGAGTACTGCATATGTCCAATCCTTCCACAATAATAGCATCTCACCCTTTCATCTCTGAATCTTTTGCCATGATGAGATTGCTTAGGCTGCCATCCATAATGTGGTCTCCTCCTGCCATAACTGGGCTGCCTTCTATTATGTTGATATCTTCTCCCATAAGAAGGCTGAGAATGCTGTTTCCTGGATTGTCTCCCATGATGGTGTGGCTTTCTTCTTCCATAGAAATGAGGAACAGTATTGGTGTATCCATACCCATAACTATACCAGTTGTCCTGATGTTGAGACACCCGATGTGACATGTCCTGTTTGAGCCTTGCAGCTTGCATGCTCTTGCGATATTGGGGAGGCATATACTGACTAGCTCCTTGAGGCTGCATCTTCCTCTGTTGGGGACCATCCTTTTTCTCAACATTCTGAGGTTGTGAAACATCATCTTTCTTAGGGGTAGGATCCTGCTTCTTTAGTTGATGTTGAGACAAAAGTTGTGACACTTCCTTCTTTGAACCTGAAGTGCTTTCTTCTGAAGTTCCCTTATCCTCAGCCACATAACCTATCCCAGCTTTGTCTCCAGCAGCTTTTTCTGACTGAAGGATCTTATCAAGTGTGTCTGTACCACAGCTCAACATCCTAACAGACTTGGTCATTTGATCAAGGTGAGCTCTAACTAGTACAACTTCATTTTTCAGATCAGTCTTTTCATTCTCTAGCTGAGCAATCTGTTGCTTGTGGCACTTGTTTTCTTGACAAATCTCAGCACTTTTTAAACACAGCTCTTGATAGGTAGATGCTAACTCCTCATAGGTTATTTCTCCATCACTAGAAACATCATCAGAAACAACAGCTCCTGTTAAAGCTCTAACATGCTTTGCTGACTCACCTTCACTTTCACTATCAGAGTCAGACCAGGAAACTGTCATGCCCTTCTTCTGCTTTTTCAAGAAGGTGGGACATTCTTTCTTGACATGTCCATACCCTTCACACTCAAAGCACTGAACTCCTTTATCTTGGGCAGTTTTCTCTTCATCCTTCTCTTTTGACCTGCTGATGTCAGAAGATATGTTCTTGACATTAGGCCTGGAGTTATTATTCATTCTCTTGAATACTTTGGTGAACTGTCTTCCTAACATAACTATGGCCTGAGATAGATCCTCCTGCGATTCCGAACTCTTTCCTTTTTCTTCTGCATCATTTGACACCAAGGCTATACTCTTTGGCTTCTTTTCTGGTTCTTCCTCATTCAACCCAAGCTCAAAAGTTTGAAGAGATCCAATGAGCTCATCAACTCTCATCTTGCTGATGTCTTGTGATTCTTCAATGGCAGTTACCTTCATCTTATACTTCTTAGGTAGGGACCTAAGGATCTTCCTTACAAGCTTTTCATCTGTCATTTTCTCACCAAGAGCACTGGATGCATTGGCCAGCTCAAGAACACTCATGTGGAAATCATGAATAGTTTCATCTTCCTTCATCTTCAGGCTTTCAAATTTTGATGTTAAAATCTGAAGTCTTGACATCTTGACTCTAGATGTTCCTTTATGTGTAGCCTGCAAAATATCCCACGCTTCCTTAGCAACTTCACAGGTATTGATTAACCTGAAGATATTCTTATCCACTCCATTGAAGATGGCATTTAGAGCTTTGGAATTTCCAAGGGCAAGCTCATCTTCTTCCTTGGTCCATTCTTCTTCAGGCTTTGGCTTTGAGGTGCCTTCTTTATCTTTGCCAGCATCATCTTTTTCACACACAACAGGCGCTTTCCACTCTTTAATAATGGCCTTCCATGCCCTGTTGTCCAAGGATTTTAAGAAAGTAGTCATCCTTGGCTTCCAATAGTCATAATTGGATCCATCCAAAATAGGGGGTCTGTTGACGAATCCTCCAACTTCTTTGTCCATCTTTACACCAGAAAGTAACTTCCCTAGATCTCACCCAGAGACAGACAGGATGCCTGCTTTGATACCAATTGAAATTCTGGTATCAGACGTGTGATGTTAAGGTCCGATGTCACAACAACACACTCTACACAATGGACAGAATAAACAGCAAAATAACACCAAGAATTGTTGACCCAGTTCGGTTACAACCAACCTACTCTGGGGGCTACCAAGCCAGGGATGGAATTCACTACTTGTAGAATTAATTTACAGACTCAACAACCCAGTTGACAATCTCCTAAACTTAATTCCTACTAGTGACTTTCTACCTAAGAAACCACTTAGATATGAGAACACTACTCAATCCCTAAAACACTCAAAGAACAACCTCTTTGAGAACCCTTGATCTTACTTCACAGCTTTGATCAAGTTACAACTCTCTATTGCTTCACAGCTTCTAGAGAGGACAGAAACACAACACCTATTCAAACCCTAGAATAGTGTAAATACAAGCACTCTAAACAAACTCTAGACACTAAGCCTCCAACTCCTGATCTTCTGAATGTTTTCTGTACCTTTTTCCTTTGGACTTGTGCGCTTTATATAGCTCCTTGAATTGGTCTTGGACTTGCTACAATATCTCCCAGATTTGTTATTTAAAACTGAATATTTAAAATAGATTTTCTCCTAAAATCTTTTTAAATCTTCAACCTTTTAAATCTCCTACAAATCTGCACCAGATCTCCTATGCAGCAGCAAATATCTATCCCAAGATATTCGCATCCAATGAAACAACTTGCTCTCCACAATTCCAGCTAATACGCAACCCTAACAACATCATAGCCTGCTGTTGTTAATTATGCAGATCTGATGTTACAACTTCGCCATGTGACATCAGACATCCAACTTCAGCAATTACTTACTTAACACAGCCCAGTGTTAAGACTTCAATGTTACAACATCAGCACCTTGACATCAACATTGAACATACCTTGTTTTACCAAAATTCCAGCCAATCCAGAAACTAACATGTTACTTCTGTTAGGAGACATGTATATTCATTTAATGATATGCGACAAAAACCAGACATCTGTAGATACGACGGAAATATTCTCTACTACAGAAAAATTTGCTACACGAGAAGAGGAGACTAGGTGGTTTAGGGAGGTTGGAATCAGAAATAGAGTCACTGTTAGACATCAAAACTGAGAAGAGAGGAAGAAGTGACAAAGTTATATTTAGTTGTGATAGAGGTGGAAAATACAAAGAAGGAGATAGTGAAACACAAAGTGCTACCAATAAATGTGGTTGTCCATTCAAAGTTAGGTCAACACATTCTAAAGATGGTTCTGGTTGGAATATTGACATAAAATGTGGACTTCACAACCATGGTTTACCTGATAGATTTGAAGGTCATGCATTTGTAAGTCAACTTAATGCTGATGACCAACAACATATTGCTGATTTGTCAAAATGTCATGTTCCACTAAGACACATATTGTTGTCATTGCAAGAAAGAGATCCGGAGAATGTGACTCGAATAACTCAAATATATAAACATAAGAGTAAGATTCAGAAAGACATCAGGGGTCCTAGAACGGAAATGCAACAATTGTTTAAGTTGATAGAGGATTCTGATTATGTTTATTAGAGTAGGAAAAAAGATGAGTCTGAAGTTGTGAGAGATATATTCTGGGCGCTTTCAGAATCAGTGAAGTTGTTGAATATGTTTCCTATTGTGTTGATTATGAACAGTACTTACAAAACAAATAAGTACAAACAACCTTTGTTTGAAGTAGTTGATATGACATCAACTGAGTTAACATTTACTGTTGCATTTGCCTATATGGAATTTGAACAAACATAGACTTTATGTTGGGTATTAGATAAGTTGAAATAGTTGTTCACTAAGCAAGAGTTATGGTCATAAGTGATTTTAACGGATAAAGATCTTGCTTTGATGAAAGCAATTGAAAAAGTATTTCCAACGACAATTAATATGCTTTGTCAATTTCACATCAACAAGAATGTGAAAGCGAAGTGCAAGGAGTTTGTTGTGAATGATATGAGAGAGTCGATAAAGAATATATGACATGAACTTGTAAGGGCTAATGATGAGGTGGAGTACCATCAAAAGTTGCAATAGCTTGAGCATGCCTGCGTAGATTTTAGACCATTTTTTGATTATGTGATAGACACATGGTTGACGCCTCACAGACATAAATTTGTCGAAGCTTGGATCAATAAAGTGTTGCATTTGGGTAAAATCACAAATAATAGGTAAGGTGTTTGATTTTAGCCATAATTTGTTTATCTTAATATTCATTATACTGAACCTTTTTTTTGTTAGGGCTGAGTCTGCGCATTGGAAACTAAAGCAGATGCTGGAGAACAGTTTAAGTGATATGTGCAAATGTTTGGAGGCTATGAATGGGAACATCAAAGTGCAATTGAGCAATATTAGAGCTTCATTTCAGAAGAGTTTTTATGAAGTTGAGCATGCGCACACTAGTTCATATTATGCGAATTTGCATGGATCAGTATCTAGAGCAACTTTCAGACACATTGCTGAAGAGTGGCGCAAGGTTGACATGGTTGGTACAAACAACCAAATGTGTGGGTGTAGTCATAGAAAAGTATACGGGTTACCTTGCGCTTGTGAGTTAGGAAGATACACATTGAGTGGTGAATCAATATCAATTGATGTTATTCATATACATTGAAGGAAGCTCAGTATGGAAGGTGAACAAGAGGTAAATACAGAGGATGAAGCAGAGGTGGACAAGACCAATGCAATTGATGCATTGTGGAAAAGGTTCAGTTTATTAGATGTGGCAGGAAAGAGAGCACTGAAAAGTAGGATGTGTGAAATTGCTTACCCCACTACAACAAAGATGGTTCCACCTCTTGAAAAAGTAAAGACCAAAGGAGGAGTGAAGAGAAAAGGGAAGAAACATGTGGGATATGATGTTTATCGTGATCCTTCATAGCGTGAGTATGTTGATCAAGCACACAGTAGTTCTCAAAAATCTTCAAAGAGACCATGTTCACAGTTATCCCAAACGTCAAAGAAGAAACCATCTTATAGGTACACTGAACAATTCCCAGAATATATCAGACCATTTATTGATGACATTGTTGATGTTAAGGATGATGGAAATTGTGGGTTTAGAGCTATTGCATCATTTCATGGATATGGTGAGGATGGTTGGTTAATGGTTCGTCATGATTCGGATAATGAAATCAGAGGTTCCCTAAATACTCTCTATGAGAAGTTATTTGGAAGTCGCTTAACAAAAGTGAGAGAATCCTTGTTGATATCATCTTTAGGTTCCCAGCCAGTAGCTAAATGGATGACACTACCAGAAATGAGTTATGTGATAGCAAATCGGTATAACGTCATTCTTGTCTCATTAAGTGCTCTTAGTTTGAGTTACTTCCCTATGACGACTTCATATAATCCTAATGTGTCCATTTACTGCATTGGTTTGTAAACTCAAATCATTAGGTTCAACTAAATATTGTAGTTTTTTTATATTAAATACTTATCTATGATTTACGTATTACTTATTAATTTTTTTAACAGGTAAACATGAATGAAGGATTTCCCATGCCACCGGTCACAGTAGATTGGAAGAAGCATCGCTTAGCAGATGCAACATCTTAGATAATAGGATTTGCTAGACGGTTACAACATTGACAACAACTTACACTTGTGGTCCTAAAACATGTTATTTTATGACTGTAATTTTATTTTTTATATTTTGGACTGACGATTGACTTCATGTTATTTTTTGGTTTGTGTTGACAATTGACTTCATGTTATTTGTTGTTTTGTATTGACTATGTTTTGTATACAACATCGGCAATAATATAAGACTGAATAATACTACATCAATATTAATCATAATAAAGTTGTACATAAGGCTGACTAATGTGATATATGTCTGAATAATACTACATAAGTCTGAATATACAATAATACATCAAGCATCATCGTCATCACTAACATAAGCTCCCGGTCCACCCCGAGGTACCGGTCCACCCTCAGCTATACGCAGTGCTCGAAATACCTCAGCAAAATCATTGTCATCCTCTTCCGCCTCGTGACTTTGTAGATAACGACGAAGCTCATGTGAAATATGTAACAACCTCGGATCTGACGGTCGAACATCAAACACAGGAACATGGACCTCTCTAACCTCTCTCGCCACCCCCGAGGTGGTGGTACCAACATAGGATGTGACACTCTATAGTACCTGTTAGGTCTATGATTGGCTACATTTTGGCTAAAATAAGTTTATAGCAAAATGTTAGGTATGATGTCCTGACATGGTTGATCAGACATAGTACAAATGTGGTTATAATACTTGACAGGATGTCGAGTAAGATGTTGAAGCATCATCAACTGTCATGACAACATTACTGCCATGACAGATGTCATGACATCTTGATCTGTTATAGCAGGTACTGCTGTTATGTGTTTCAGACATATGTCAAAAAAAGATGTCATGACATCTTAGTCTGGTACAGCAGGTGTTGCTATTTTGCTGTCATGTGATGGTTAACACTACAACAAAAGTAAGTTATAACATCGCACCTTAGACAGCGCTTTAATACAAAAGCGCTGCTATAAGTTAAAAACAAGGAATCTATTCATTTAAAAAAATAAAAGCGCAAAAAATATAAGACCTTAGATAGCGCTTTGGTCAAAAGCGCTTTATAAGGTCTTATAAATTTAAAAAAAAAAAAATTTAATGGAAAATATTAGACAGCGCTTTAGTTAAAAGCGCTTTCTAAGATCTTATAAATTTAAAAAAATATAAGACCTTAGACAGTGCTTCCGTAAAAAGCGCTTTCTAAAGTTTTATTAATTTAAAAAAAAAATTAAAGGAAAATATTAGACAGCGCTTTCATTAAAAGCGCTGTCTAAGGTCTTAAAAATTAAAAAAAAATAAAATCAAAAGCGCTGTCTAAGGCCAACCTTAGAAAGCGCTTTGAAAAGCGCTGTCTAAGATCCACCTTAGAAAGCGCTTTTATGACAAGCGCTGTCTAAGGTCTAATTAAATTAAAATATATGAATAGTCAGTATTCATTTTCATATTTCCGCTCTTTCTTCTCCCCTGCTAGCGAACAGAGCTCAAAACCCTTGCGAACGAAAAACCTTCACCGTCAACCGTCCTCCATCGTGCCGTCGTTCGTTGTTGCCGTCGTTGCATTACCGTCCGTCCGTTTCTACTCACTGCCGTCGTTTTCGTTTCTGCTCATTGCCGTCGTCGTTCGTTTCTCTTTCTGCTCTTTGATACATTTCGTTCTTGCATTGCCGTTGTTACCGTCGTTAAAGGTACGTCGTTGTTGTGAAGAATAGGGTTTTGTTGCTTTACATTGTTGTTGTAGGGTTTTGTTGCTTTACAATGTTGTAGTGAATGATTATGTTTGATGAGTTTTGTTAATGAAGTTATGTTGGACTGTTTTATTAATGAAGTTTTATAGTGAATGAGTATGTTTGAAGTTTTGTTAATGAAGTTTTGTAGTGAATGAGTATGTTTGATGAAATCTTCTAAAAAACTCTTAAAATTGATGGAGTTTTGTTAAAATTGATGGAAATAGTTTAGTTTAGTTTTATTTTTTCCACCTCTTAAATCTTCTAAAAAACTCTTAAAATTGATGGAAATGTCCTCTGAATTTTAGAATTCAAAGCTTGTTTTTGAAGCCTCAAAATTCTAGAATTTGAGATGGTTGAGTTAATAAACAAATATAATGAACATAAACATTTCACTAAAACATAAGAAATTCAACCAGTTACATATCAAACACTATCAAACTTGTTCATTTCTTGATTAATATGGTTGAATTAATGTTATTTTGTTGACCTTAATAAGTAGGAAAACCATGGATAAAAAATGGATGGATGCCGATCGATTGTCCAAAGAGTACGAGAATGGGGTATTGGATTTCGTTAAGTTTGCTGTTCAACACGCTGACGCTGAAGAGCTCAATCGAATAAAATGTCCTTGCTTGGGTTGTTGTTATGTGGGTAGGGTTGACGCAGATGGATTGAAATCGCATTTACTGATGAATGGAATTGATCGAAGTTATAAGTGTTGGATACATCATGGGGAGAAAATTAACGAGAATGTTGAACCGACGGGGAAAAGTAATACGACCTATGCTTCAGATGACAAAAACACGAAAACATACGATTGTGATCGAGTCGAAGAGATTGCAGAAGCAGTTGTAGAAGATCTTCATGATTGTCCCGAAATGTTTGAGAGGTTGGTAAGCGATG
The DNA here is from genome assembly GCA_022829125.1 of Lathyrus tuberosus. Taxonomy (NCBI): domain Eukaryota; kingdom Viridiplantae; phylum Streptophyta; class Magnoliopsida; order Fabales; family Fabaceae; genus Lathyrus; species Lathyrus tuberosus. The sequence continues at coordinate 2,481,073 of JALAZF010000209.1, read as the reverse complement.
CAGGGAAACCGCTCTATCAAGGTTGCACTAAATTCACAAGACTATCTGCGGTATTGAAGTTGTACAACTTAAAGGCGGGCAATGGATGGTCGGATAAAAGTTTCACAGAGTTGTTGGCCCTTTTGAGAGAAATGCTACCGGAGGATAATGTTCTTCCCAATCGAACCTATGAGGCCAAAAAAATGTTGTGTTCTATTGGCATGAGCTATGATAAGATACATGCTTGTCCAAACGATTGCGTTTTGTTTCGAAACGAATATGCATCGTTAACTGAGTGCCCTAAATGCGGTTTGTCTCGATATAAGAAAAAATTGTCTCCAACCAAGGTCTTATGGTATTTTCCTATACTACCGAGATTTAGGCGCTTGTTTCGTAGTGAACCCGATGCAAGACACTTGACTTGGCATGCAGATGAAAGAATTATTGATGGAAAGTTGCGACATCCGGCTGATTCACCACAGTGGTCGAAAATTGATAATGATTATCCTGACTTTGGAGAAGAAGCAAGAAACCTTCGCTTGGCATTATCTGCTGATGGAATGAACCCGCATGGTCTTCAAAGTATCTCACATACCACATGGCCTGTGATTCTTATGATTTATAACCTACCTCCGTCGCTATGCATGAAGCGTAAGTACATGATGTTATCTATGTTAATCTCTGGGCCTAAACAACCAGGGAATGACATAGACGTATACTTGACACCTTTGATCGAAGATTTAAAGATATTGTGGGAGAACGGCGTGGAGGTTTATGATGGATATAGGAAAGAAAGTTTCAATTTGAGGGCGATGTTGTTTGGCACAATTAATGATTTTCCAGCTTACGGGAATCTATCAGGGTACAACATAAAAGGTGAAAAAGCGTGTCCTATTTGTGAAGATAAAACAGTTTCGAAGCGATTGGAGTTTGGTCATAAGAATGTCTTTCTCGCTCATCGTAGATTCTTAAATGCCAAACATAACTACCGTGGGTGGAGACAAGAATTCAATGGAGACATCGAACAAGGTAGAACTCCACCTATGTTGTCAGGTGACCAAGTTTTTAAAAAGGTGAAAGATATGCGTACTGAGTTTGGCAAACCTTTTGCACATAAGGTTGTCAAAGGTGGGTGGAAAAAGAGGTCGATATTTTTTGAATTGCCATATTGGAAGTCTTTGTATGTGAGACATTTTCTCGATGTTATGCATATTGAGAAAAATGTATTTGAAAGTGTTATTGGTACGTTACTCAATATAAAAGGAAAGACTAAGGATGGCCTTAAAGCAAGAAAAGACTTGGAAGCGATGGGGATTAGACCTGAATTAGCACCCGTGAAGAAAGGAAGACGAACATATCTACCACCTGCTACTTTTACTCTGTCTAGAAAGGAGCAGAAAATATTGTGTAAGTTTCTGAGTGGAGTTAAAGTTCCAGAAGGATACTCTTCAGATGTCAGAAGACTTGTGTCTATGAAAGACCTCACGTTGAAGAGTTTAAAGACACACGACTGCCATGTTATAATGGAACACTTTCTACCAATAGGTATACGTTCTATTTTGCCAGTGAAAGTAAGAAGCGCCATAACTAATTTGTGTTTTTTCTTTAGGTCAATTTGTAGTAAGGTAATCGATCCCGATATCTTACCAACACTACAAAAAGAGATAGTTATTACCTTGTGTGAGCTTGAAATGTATTTTCCTCCCTCTTTTTTTGACATAATGGTACATCTAGTTGTTCATCTTGTGAAAGAGACACAGTTGTGTGGACCAACTTATATGAGATGGATGTACCCTGCTGAACGTTATATGAAAATATTAAAAGGGTACGTGAAAAGCCGAAGTCGACCAGAGGGGTGTATTGTTGAACGATACATTGTTGAAGAAGCGGTTGAGTTTTGTACTGAATATTTGTCCAATGTTCAGTCGATTGGACTCCCCAAAGCTCATATTTTTGAAAAAAAGGATGGTAAAAAATTAATTGGAAATAAAATTGTGACAGTATCAAGGGATGAACGGGATCAAGTGCATTTGTATGTTCTGCACAATGATAATGAGGTTGAGCCATATGTTGAGATGCACAAGGATGTACTCCGAAGGTTAAATCAGAACAGAAATGAAAATTGGATAGTACGAGAGCACAATCAAAGTTTCATACAATGGTTAAAGGATCATATTTATTCGAAGCGCTCTTCAGATCCTGCTTCAGTAACAGAAAGGTTGAGATGTTTGGCATATGGTCCAAGTTTGCATGTGTATTCTCATAGCGCGTACGCAATTAATGGATACACATTTTATACCAAAGACCAAGACGATAAAAGTACTATGCAAAATAGTGGTGTCACCGTCCTAGCTGAAGCAATGCACATATCAAGTATGAAGGACTTAAACCCCAAATATGCAAATCTGTCATATTTTGGAGTTATTGAGCACATTTGGGTGTTTGATTACGAGAAGTTTCAGATTCCAATCTTTGGTTGCAAGTGGGTAAATAGTAGTGGCATACGAATGGATAAGTCTGGATTTTTGCAAGTGGATCTTAATAGGGTGGGGTACAAAGATGAGCCTTTTATTCTAGCATCTCAAGCTAGACAAGTGTTCTATGTCACTGACCCGACGAGTACGAAATGGTCTATAGTGCTTCTATCTAACAAAGTGGTTGATGATAGCGGTGTAGATCAATGTGATATTGATGTTGAGAATGAGTCATGCATTAGACGGAATGAGTTGAATACAAATGATCAAGATGAGGATCTTATAGCGGATGAGTCATATATCAGAAATGACCATAACGAGGGAATTTGGATCCATTCATCCGTCCGCATTGCTAAGACACAAGTAATTCATATTCCAACCAAGAAAAGAAAGAGATGTTAGTGAAAGAGGTAAAATTTGTTATATACTTGATTTCTTTATTATATTTGTTATATATTATGTCATATTTGTTATATATTAGTGAAAGAGCATTTTATTTTCATTTTTTACATGGTAATGTTATTTAGACTCCAACAAGATCCAAAACAAAGGATAAGCGGATTCCGGAGCATACCGAGTCCGTTGTTTCAAAAAAACAGGTACATCACAATTATATGATATTTATGCATAGAAAATGTTAAATTGGATATCTTATACTTCATCTAACAAATTATATGATATATAGCTGTTAATCTTACACTTGTTTAATCTTACAGTGGACATTGGTTGTTGGTCGCAATTAACCACAGCGGAGAGTCAACCCCATTATTACATGGAATTATGTGAAGGTATATTAATTATCACATGTTTTATTATATTAGTGATGCTACTTGATAAAACTTAGGATTTATCCATATTTTCTTTTCATTTGTAGTGTCCTCGGCAACGCAATCAAATAGATTGCGGCTATTTCATGTTGAGGTTTATGAGAGACACTCTTTTGTTGGATCGAATAGAGATTTCATCCGATGTATGTATTTCTAACTTATGAGTTATTTTAATATTAACACATATCTCTCATGTCTAATGAAATAGTTAAAACTAAATCAAACTATGTTATATTATTATGTAGTACTTTGAAGAAAGCAAGTGTGCTCATTACTCAATTTCTAACTCGGAATTTTACAAGGTATAATATTGTACTCTTACTTTAATTGATGAGAATTTAAATATGTGTAACTTTGTTTATGTATTCTTTTAATTGAATTACAATCTTTGTGTTTTCAGGACCTATAATGTAGATTTGAAGCAATGCTTTGGTTGGATGCAAAAGTATTAGTATAAGTAATATGTGCATTTGTAGAAAAAATGTAATGATTTGTAATTATAAATAGGTGTATATATAATTTTGGTTTGTAATTTTAAATATATATATTGGTTTGAATTGCCAATTGTTTTGCATATATAATTTTGGTGTAAATTGCCAATGGTTTGAACTGCCAATTTCTGAAAAAAAATGGCTGGTTGAAAAACAGGTAAAATTCTGGTTGAAAAAACCTGGTAAAAATTGTGGTTTAAAAAAATTTATATAAAATTTTTCGTATACCTTAGACAGCGCTTCTGGAGAAAGCGCTGTCTAAGGTAGGGCTTAGACAGCGCTTTTGACAAAAGCGCTGTCTAAGGTAGGGCTTAGAAAGCGCTTTTGCCAAAAGCATTGTCTAAGGTATACCTAGAAAAGTTCAAAAAGGTTGACCTTAGACAGCGCTTTTAGTGAAAGCGCTGTCTAAGGTATACCAAAAAAATGTCAAAAAAGGTAGGGCTTAGACAGCGCTTTTGGTGAAAGCGTTGTCTAAGGTATACCAAAAAATGTCAAAAAAGGTGAGGCTTAGAAAGCGCTTTTTCCAAAAGCGCTGTCTAAGGTATACCTTATAATGTCAAAAAGCGCTGTCTAAAGGTACCATAGACAACGCTTTTCATTAAATATACCCCCCTTTAGACAGCGTTTTTGGTATTACCCAAAGCGCTGTCTAAACCTATAGCAGCGCAGGTTTATACAGCGCTTAAAAGCGCTGTCTAAGGGCAAAAAAAGCGCTGTCTAAGGTCTTTTTTGTGGTAGTGTAATCAAGATGTCGAAGGAGATGTCACAAAATCTTTGTCTGATACAGCAAGTGCTGCTATTGTATATCTCTTGACGGATTTGATTTAATTAGATGAGATCTTTTTGGATATACCTCATCATTATACGCAGGCCAAGGAGATTTATTAGGAACAAAGTGCAGATTTGATTGGATTTCATTAAAAGGATCTTGAAGATTTTTTAGGAAACTATTTGGAGATTTGTCCTATTTTTGTGGAGAAGATCTTGCAGCTGAATTAAAATGTGAAGATTGGATCTGATTGAAGAGTCCAAGCCCATACTGTATGAGTCTATAAATAAGGACTTGCTAGACCTAAAATAGGAAGCACACACAACAACAAGTTGTCGGTGCAACATAATGGTTTTAAGAGTCTCTTGTGTAGTTTGTAAGTCACCCATGTATCTTTTGATACTATGTGGTTGACATAGGTTGTTGTATATTCTCACTCGAAGCTTTGAAGCAAGAGTTGAGTGTTGTTCTTGGTTGAAGCTTTTAAGCAAAACTGAGTATTGTTGTTAGTCAAGAGTCTTGGCTGAACTTTGTATTGGAAGGGATGTCTTTCAATAGGGTAGATACAGTTATGGTGTAGTAACTGTTAGATAATCACAGGTTGTGATTTAGGAAGTGAGAGGGGGTTCTCTTATCATTTAGATGTGACTTCTAATGATAAAGTCTTCATTGGGTAGTGATAGGTTAGCGTGGGTGTTTTCTGTAAACCTGAGGTTGTTTGCATAAAACTATACTACTGATAGTGATTACTTCTTCCTGGATTGGTATCCCCCAGATGTAGGTGAGTTGCACCGAATTGGGTCATCATATTCTGTGTTGTTTATTATTCTGCTATTTTCAGTTCAGTCTTGATTGACATGTTGGATAAGATGTCGTGACATCTGTGAGTGTGCAGTTCTGATATTCAATGTATCATTCTGTTGTTGCGCCTCTGAGTTTAAATGATTATGTATCACAATGTCTTGACATGTGTTAAGACATCTGTTGTCTACATAAGCCAGAATTTCAATTGGTATCAGAGAAGACATCCTGTCTGGTTCTGGATGAGATCTTTGGGAGATACTTTCTGGCATTTAAACAAGGAGGAGTTTTGGAGATCAGATTAATCAACGCAAACATATCCAAGGGTATTAATGGATGAGATGGATGTTCTGGATTGAAGGGAGCAACCCGGAGGTTGGTCATGTTGCTGAGGAGATTCTACAACATCTACAGGAGAAGTGGATAGTTCTCTTGTTGGTGTGTCTTATAAGATGTTGTGACATCTTATTAGGGCAAGCAGGATCTGTTCCTTGGTGGTTCTGCTGCATGTGTTTCTGATGGAAGAACTCTAGAAGTATGGGATTCTGGAGTTGTTACTGAAGACAGTTGATGGAAGGTCTCAATCGTCGGCCTCTATATATGAAGATATTGTAGCGTGGTTTTTGTGGTTTCAAATTACTATCGCTTTGGGGTGCTACAATTCGATTCATTTTTTATCCTGTGAAGCTGATTAAGGAAGGGAAATAGATGTCTCCAATTAACCCTGCTTGTATACTGAGTTTAAACAGATGACTGTTGGTTTACAGATGCTATCAAAATAATGGGTCTCTCTTAGATTATTTAGCTTAAGAATAGAGTGTCTTGACGGTTCATGAGGCTTTTGGGAAGATATTGTATCTAAAATTTTTCTGACAGATGTATGGAGGTACTGGACCTAGAGTTTTTGATTAGTATGCTCGCTAAGATTTCACAATCTTATGCCTACGTATTCCCGTTTAAACAAAACAGGAAAATCAGAGCAATCGTAGTTCCTCCTATTCTAAGGGAGGAAAAAGATATTTTGGTGTCTTGTTCAAAGCCCAAGATTAAAGCTAAGCAAGGATTTGTATCTTGTTCAAAGCCCAAGATATGAAGCTAAATAGTTTTGGTTGAGAGAGAATTTGTCATCTCTAAAGAGGAACTGTTGATGTTTGTGTGCTTTGATCAAAGCACCAGTTTGATGCTAAAAGGTTGATTGACTCAGCTAGGGATTTCCTTGTATGAAGTCTAAGAGGAGGCTAGATAAGACCGCCTCAACAAGAGAGTGTATATGTCTTGTACAAGGCCCAATATTGAGGCACAAAAGAGACTGACTCTTTGGGGATATCATTATACAAAACCTAAGAGGAGGCTAGAAGTTTTACTTTTCCGGGGAAAAATGTTCTACCTGTCTTGTACAAAGCCCAAGATTGAGGCTAAAAGGGATTTTTTGACTTCATTGGGGAGGTTATATGTGTCTTGTACAAAGCCCAAGATGGAGGCTAAAATGAGTTGACTCGACAAGAGAGTGTTTTTATATGTCTTGTACAAAGCCCAAGACGGAGGCCAAAAGAGTTGACTCAACAAGAGAGTCTTGCGGGGTGATTGACCCAACAAGAGAGTCTGAAAGTTGATTGACTCAACAAGAGAGTTTGAAAGTTGATTGACTCAACAAGAGAGTCTTTTATACTCAAGAAGAGAGTGATTTGCTGTCTCGTACAAAGCCCGAGATTGAGGCTAAAAGGGTATTTACTCAACAAGAGAGTCTTGAAAAGTTATGGACTCAACAAGAGATTCTGAAAAGGTTAGCTCCACTAGGGGGAGAATTATTGTACAAAGCCCAAGAGGAGGCTGACTGTGTTGAGGAAAGCTCATTATACAAAGCCTAAAAGGAGGCTATCTTACTGCTGAGGATTAGATCCATAGGCAGGCCCAAGGGTGGAGAACTCTCATGAGAGAGGTCGGGTTTCTGCTGGAGATTTATCCAAAGTGATCGGTGTTTTTTCCTATGCTTGAAAGGAACTTGAGAATGTCTTTGAGACTCAAAGGGGTTTTAGATTGTCCAAGTCTACTGGTGTTGACGAGTTTTATCTTTTGTAGGATGCCCAAAAGAGGGCAAGGGCCTTAAGGGATGAGAAGCAACCCTAAAGTGGCCTGAGGTATGATACTGGAAAGACTGCTCTAGCAAAGGATGACTAAGTTTTGTCTTATACCTTTAAGAGGTCGTTAGGGTCCTTGTATTAAGCCCAAGAGAAGGCATGAGAACCTCTAAGAAGCCGAAGGGTCCTTGTACAAAGCCCACGAGGAGTCGGGGATGCTTTTAGGAAGCATGTGGGTCCCCAAACCAAGAGAAGTTTAAGAAATACAATTCACAGAGAAGAGATCATTCCAGGAAAGTTCGAGGGTTTGGAAGAAACTCAAGAGATGCTATTCACGGAGAATAGATCAACTCCGGGGAGTAGAATTTCTTTGACAATTTCTAGGGGTGACAGTTTGAGAAAAGGTTCACCGAGAATACTGTCTTTCTCTTTGTTCCATATTATTTAACCCCAAGAGAAAGGAAGACTGTATTTGGAAATCCTATGGGTATCTAGTTTTGTTCGTATTTAAAGAGTGACCAACAGGGCTTTACCTAGTTCCAGACGTAGTTGCCGCGAAAAACTCTAAATAACTATACTAGTATATATACAGTTGATATATGACGAGTATTTAAAAGGTATGAAAGAAGACTAACCATGCGCAACTTCCCACAATACAGTTTATATATATATATGACATGTATTTAAAATAATGAAAGAAGACTAACCATGCGCAGCTTCCCACAATACAGTTATGTATATGAAAGCATATAAAAGAAAGCGGATAAACACTTACCTGTTGTAGAGCTTCCATGCTGTTTTGTTAGTTGTTCAAAGAAATTAAAGAAAGTTTTGATAGCAACTATACATTTGGATTCAAAAAAGGAGAAAGTATTTTGAACAGAGATCGGGGCTTACAACTCAAGGAGAGACCCAAGTTTTTATCAGTGTTTGCACCGTTGTTTCGAATTTGTACAGGGACTTATACAAGTGACTGAGGCCCAAAGAAAGGTTTTCTGTACAAAGGGATGGGTCTTACATTCTCTTAAGAGGTCCAAAAAAATTTGAAGAAAATAAATGAGACTTACAACACGAGGATAGGCCTAGATGATCATTTGTTTGAAAAATGGCGATCATGCCGAGGTTTGAAAACACAGTGGGACTTATACAATGACTGAGGCCCAAATTATTTTGGTTCTCAAAAAGGGGTTGGGTCTTACACTCTATTAGAGGCCCAAAGAGTTTATTAAGAAAAGGAATGGGACTTAAAACTCTAGGAGTGGCCCATGAGTGATTTTAAGAAAAAGAATGGGGCTTACAACTCTAGGAGAGGCCCAGTTGGTTTGTTCGAAAACCGCGATTGCGCCGAAGTTTTTGAGAACACAGGGGGTCTTATACAATGACTGAGACCCAAATTATTTTGGTTCCCAAAAGGGGTTGGGTCTTGCACTCTATTAGAGGCCCAAAGAGTTTGAAAATGAATAAAGATTGGTCTTATAACTCAAGGAGAAGCCCAGTTGATTTTGTTAAAAAGGCGATGATCGCGCCGAACTTTTGAAAATACACAGAGGGACTTATACAATGTGTGAGGCCCAAAATTGTTTATTTACAAAAGGGTTGGGTCTTACACTCTATTAGAGGCCCATAGAGTTTTGAAATATTTTGAGTATGATTAAAAATCAAAGAAACCCTAAGTTTCACTTTTTAAAAGTAATTTTTCAAAGAAAATTAATAAAAAAATGATAAAAGTACCAAATAAGTTTAAATAAACCACTTGTGATTTTTTGTTAAGTTTTGAAAAATGAGGTTTTAGCCACAAGATGATTTAAAATTCATTTGGTCTTGATTTTCAAGATAAATATTCATTTTTAAAATGTTTAAAACAATTAAAAATGAATTTATTCACAAAAATACCAACTATATTAAATAATTAATATAAATCTGATTTTTTTTGTGGAATAAAATATTTTAACATTTTTGTGATTTTTTTCAAAAAGAACCAATAAAAAATAATTAAAATTGAGAGAGTTTTTAATTTTCCAAATCATTAATAAAACTAATATGAAAAATAATAAAAAGTGGAAAAAAGTGATAAAAAAGAGGTCTGGGGCGAGGGGGATTCGAACCCCAGACCTTCCACTCGCTAATACACACAAACCAGTTGATCAACTACTAGGGCGGAATGCCAATTCAATTATATTATGGCAAGGGAAAAACATAAGGCAAACTTGGTTGGATTTCTGAAGCATGGCGCCATGGCCATCTTCAACCTCAAGCTCAGATGCATGAAGCTCTCTATCTCAATCGTTTCTCAATCATTTGACATGATTCAAACACCAAACTCATGCATTTTTTAACAAGGAACATGATGGCGATATTTGATTTCATTTATTTTTAGTGTGCAGCAAGTTATATCAACATAAATGTATGAACCCTAATTTTGCAAAAGCAATCGTGCAGACATGTTTGTGAGTGCTATGATCAAATTTTTTGAGGGGAAACACTTAAAACATGATAATAAACATTTGGCAAAAGTATCATGCGAGGAAATATGCATGGATCATATTATGAGAGTTTAAGGCTTACTTGGCTGCAAGAAGAATTGGAACTCTGCACAAAGTGTGTTCTATAAGTAATTTGACGACCTCTACAGCTTCAATGGATGTTATGGAGTGGATTGTAAGCCTTGGAACTTTTTGAAACTCCTCAGATCAGATTATGGTATCCCAACTTCATAATGGCTAGGTTGAAGAGTGAAATTTTGATGAAGGTGTTTCAGAAGTGGTTTAGGTGTTTGGACAACTTCTATACATCATGCGTGATGTGTTAGAAGTGATGGTTTGAGTTGCCTGGCTCTGCAACTCAAAACCCGATAGCACTTGCTCAAGAACAAAGAAATTTGGCACTTAAGGAGGAAATGCGAGAAAGCAATGTTGTAGGCTGCTTTGGTGTGGTTTGAATGATCAGTTGGGACCTTTATTTATAGGCAAAGATGTTGCCCTGAAGTTTCCAGCTCAGGCTCAAGAGATATGCTCTGAGTTTTCTTGGTCAATGTTTGGCAAATATCTTCACTCACAAGGAATATAGGAGTCTCCAGATAGCTCAGCTATGGTCTGACAAATTTCACATTCTGGAGTCTTCTTATTGGTGGATTATGAAGGCAGCTTGACTGATCATAAAGGGAATATTGAATATTCACTATTTGCTCGTAAATGCACATTGGATTCCAAGCATATTCTCTTATGTTCATGCTCCCATTGGCTGGCCTTGAACTGAATTGGCAGGTGGTGCAGAGCTTGTAGTCATCAAAGTGAGCGTAGCAGGTCTTGTGATCAATGCTCTTTGGATAAGAATCGAGTTCATCAAGTTATGAAACAAAATCTGTTGCAAAACAGCTGCAGCAAGGCATGTTTGGTCATGGATTTCTCTTGGCTCAAGTTGAATCAATTCATGTTAATAAGTTCTTTGAATTCTTAGCAACATTTGCAACAACATTGATGTTTACATTTGGAATTAATTTCACTTGCAACTATGTGAAAAAACCTCACAAATTTTGGTGTTTTCAACAAAATCTGTCTTGGACAGAATTTTGTCTAAGTGTTGAAAAAGATGGATTTTCATGTTTTTAGTGATATTGATCCAACCATAACTCAGAATCCATGAAGAATTAGAGTGAGAGGTAGTTGACACTTTTGTAGTATGCCATGAGAGCTACAAATCCATCTTTGGATCAACCAAAATGGTTGCTTGGATCACAAGTTATGATCCTTGGAAGTTGGTACCCTAGCCACTTTGTTTCATAACTTAGAAAAATTCTAAGTTTTTATGGTTACCCCTTTTACAAGTTAACTCACTTTCTTTGATTTTTCTTGATTAATGATGATTCAAATCACACATTAACATCATTTTAGGGTTAAGGAACCTTGGTTGACCAAAAAATCAAAAAAGTCAAACTTTGACTTTTTGGTACAGTTGACTTTTTATCAGATGAATTCCAAACTATGCGATCCTCTATGAAATCAAGTCCTTAACCTAAATTAAACTTGATGGATGGATTCCATAGGTGTTATAGGGTGTATTGAATTATGTCCCAAAGTTTGGGAGCATGTCCTGGTCAAAAGTCAAATGTACAATTAACTTTTCCCGCGAAACCCTAATTGTGGTCCAGATGAAATTGAAACTTGTGAATCAAGCCTCTTGGATCAATCCATTGTTGCAAATGGATCAATATAGTGTATTGGAGACCCTCAAATCATGTCTTGAGGTCTTGGCTCATGTTTTGTCCCAAAAGTCAACTTAGGGGTGAATTAGGTCAAGAAACCCTAATTCCTGATTTTTGGTAAATGCATCCCCTGAGGCTAAATTGACTTGATGATTAGGTTTATGAGGTCCCTTAAAGTATCTAGGGTTATGCTTTGAAGCATTGGCTCATGCCCAGAGGAAAATTTTCATTTGGAGGCCCCAGTAGACCAAAACCCTAATTTGGTGACACTAGTGATCTTGAGGCTTAATCCACTTGGAGTCTTGCAACTTTGTGCCTGATTCTTGATGTGGGAGTCCTATTGATCATTTATGGATGTTTGAGAGGTTAGACAAGTTGAAGATCATGTCATTTCTTGATTGATCTTTTGTCTAAGGCTCTGAGAGGGCTTAAAACCCTAGTCTTTGATTGTAGTGAATGCTCAACAATCCTTGAGGAGATTGATGAGGCATAAAGGTGCATCCATAATGTGATGATGATTTGCACAATGATGGGAAATCTTAGTGGTCAAAATTTGGGGTATGACAAATGCCCCTATTTAATCTTCTTGGACCCGAAGGTGTGAATGGCGAAGGTATTCGGGCATTCGGGGTGCAAGATGATTAAATATCGGAATACCCAAAATTTTGATGGTGGTTATGAATGGTAGCTTACGCATTCATCTTCTTTTGCTAAGCAATAATGCTTAGAAAAGGTAAAAACCTCCCCTCGATCCTGGTTTTCATCCAAGGAGCTGGTCTAGGTTTTCTTTGTCAATAAACTTCCCTTCGGTCCTGGTTTCCTACCAAGGAACTGGTCTCAGTTTCTGATATAAACTTCCCCTCGATCCTCGTTTCCTACCAAGGAACTGGTCTCAGTTTTTGATATAAACTTCCCCTCGATCCTCGTTTCCTACCAAGGAACTGGTCTCGATTTCTGATGTAAACTTCCCCTCGATCCTGGCTTCCTACCAAGGAACTGGTCTCAGTTTCTTTTGTCAATAAGCTTTCTTGACAAGGGACGTTATTCGTAGCGGTTTTTCCTCAAACTTCTCGCCGAATTTTCTTAGAGAGATGCCATTTGATGGAAAATTTTTTGATGCCAGACTTGCTGGGGAAACCCATTCGTCTGAGTTGCAGAGTTGTACAAACTTCTCTGTTGGAGATGCCATTTGTTGACTCTACTGGGGGAAAACGAGTGCTTGAGAGATTGCTTTCTACTTGGGGATACTACATCATACTTTTCTTCGAGACCTTCTCGAAGAAATGCCATACAATGTACCCCAACTTTGAGGTGCTGATGACTTCATTAACATTGATTTTCTGGAGAGAAGAACCACTATGTTGCTGAGAGTCTTTAGTTTCGAGGCTTTCTCTGGGATTTTCCTTAATCTAGGAAAGTGAAGATATCATCTTCAATTGAGAAGAGTTACGTTTGTCGAGAGTTTTCTTGTTTTTCAGAGGTTCAAGTTATCAAAGTGGCCAAGGACCATCTCTAATCCAGAAATAAACTAGGAGAGAGATTGCTTAGATGATCTACTCGTGACCAGGAAAGAACTGACAACTCGATTGAGAGGGCTTTTATCACTTGGGGGTAAGACCGACTAGAGTGATAGTGATGCAATACGAATATGAATGTAAATCAATAAAGCATGATGTATGTATATTTATCCTGACAAAATTGACGCGATATACAGACTAATAGATGAACAGGACTGGATACTCGGCCACTGCGGGGAATAAAAAGTATCAATGTTTCAAGATAGCAATCCTGCCTTGCTTAGGAGAGATAGTCCCTGTGGGGAAAACCGTTGGTCGAGCTTAGGAGATAAGAACTCAGTCGGGGATGTCGGACAGAATATTCGCATCTGACATAGCTGATCCTTTATTCAGGCGCACTGGCTTAGAAGAAGTACTTTGATTCTGCACTTTGAGGTTCGCTTACTTCTGGAGAAGCGATCGATGTTCTTTCGATGTTCAACACTCAAAAGAAATTGCCATCTTTATTTTAAAAGCAGAAAAATTTGACAAGTAAATTCATTTTTGTTTCATTTCAAGAATCGTAAATCATATTAAAAATGTCGTTCTGTAAAGCTAAAACAAATAAGAATTACAAACAAAAGCACTAGGGCTCAAATTTTATATATAGGATGGAAATCAACCAAACGCGTGATTCCATGGAGTATTTACAAAGTTAGAAAATGGTAATTTATGGGAAAAGGGCTACATTAAAACGTAACGACCACTATCCTTCTACCAACTTTGAATTCTGGACATCCTGAGCTTCTGTCGAAGATGACCTTGACTGGAGTCTTCTTGATGAATGGCATGACTGCTGCTAGGGGATTTGCCCCTTTGCTGGACGTAGTTACTTGCCATTAATCCCTAATTTTTGCCTGGATTGTACTTTGAGATTTCCAATCCACCGGGATGATTTTTGATCATGTCTCTAATTTTTGCCTAGACTTCCCTTTCGGGTTTTCAATCCACCGAGACGTTTTTTTTATTTAGGCGAAGTATTTCTTGACTACGTCAACATTTGTGGGGTAGGAAAATTCCACTCCATCCAAGGTTGCGAGTCTCAAGGCGCCGCCTGAGAAGGCTTTCTTGACCATGTAGGGGCCTTCATAATTCGGAGTCCATTTTGTCGCTCCCAGGATTTTCATCTAGGTACAAACGCGAAAGTGGCGCAGAAAAATAGAGTCGCCAGCAATGTAAATTTATCCCAAGAGAGGGAAAGGGAACACCGCATAAACCTGAGGAAGAGGGAAAGGAATGGTCATCGCAACCATACCCTGGGTTCGGGAGTCGGTTACGTGAGGGGAAGGTGCTAGCACCCCACGCGTCCATCGTACTCGATGGGATCCACGCTTGTTGTCTATTCTAAGGGTGAGTTATCCTAAAATCTATGGTTGCACTAAACGGGGGAGGGAAAAAACAAAGACAGACTCGGTAGGACGTCGTCGTCCTAGGCCTACGTACTCCCTTTGTGCAATGGGAAATTCAGAGTCAACGTAGTTCGGACCAAGTTCTTTTTGTGTTTTTTATGAGCGACGTTAAGTTTACGTCCGGCAGTTAGGGTCGATGCCTGTTTGCGACTCAGACGGAAAGTAACGTGCCCTTTTTGAAAATAGCCTTTAGTTTGACGATCCCGAAGGACAAAAAAGGTTTGAAGTTTGTTTGTATTTTTTAGGACAGAAGTGACTTGAGTTAGTTCATAACTCAACTTGAACCAAAGTCTATGACACGGGAACGAATGCATCTCATGGTCGTCCCCAATGGGACGTATGCTCAACACTCTAGAAGAGAGAAGGGGGACCCCTCAATCTTCATTTCCTATGTTTAAGGCTTGTGTGCAAGGCAAGTCGACCTTATTAAGTATCTTAGAGATGTTTTGAGATGAGAAGAGGGACTCAAGTGAAAAGAAAAACACTACGGGGAGAATCTATCCTAATGTTATCATGCAACGATGACCCTAAGGGGAGGTTTGGAGGGAGACTATCCTATGGAATCTAGTCCTAATGTTATCATGCAAAGGTGGCCCTACGGGGAGGTTTGATAACAACCTAAACCTAAAGAAAAGAAAAGATGAGAGAAAGAAAGAATGAGGATGAACATGGATAACTATCCACACTCTCAAATTACTTACCTCTACCTCTGCATAAAAGGTTAGTACAAACAGATATAAGTGACAATAAGACAAATGAAGCTCAAACAAATCACAAACCAAAGAGGAATGATTATAAACCCAATGAAACTCAACCAAGACAGAATGTGGATGACCTAAACATGAATTATGAAGTCAAAGAAGCAAACCCAAATGATGGCACAAGTGCCTTCTCAAACAAGTACTCAGACATGATAAAAAATATGCATACAAGAAGACCTCAAACAACGAGCAATCAAACAATTAGCAAAACATCTTATAAAATTACCAGATTAAAACTTAACACACCTCAACCAGTGGCAAACAACATGTCAAAAGCTCATGCGAAAATTCATAAGATAAGTCATTCAAACAATCATGCAAAGATCAAGTAGGAAACATGGTTCAATATGCAAAAGAGGAGGACTAAAATGCAATATGAAAAAGTTTTAAAAATGAGAGAAAAATGTTTTAATGACATTCAATATGTTGATGAAACAATGCAAAAAGAATGGACTCAAAATGTTTCATGGATGATTAGAAATAAATAAGCAAGTTAGAGTATGCATATATGGAATAAATTCAAAAAGAAACTATTCAAATAATTAATTTAGATGATAAAAATAAAATAAAAATAAACAATAAAATATGGGAAAATTTTATAAAACTATAAATATGCTTCATGAATTTTTTTTATGATTTTTTAACGCACAAAACTATTTTTAAAAGAATAAAATGCAAATGATGCAATTAAATAAAATGAAATGGAAAATAAACAAATGGGGGTATAAATAGCAACTTAAACATGTTGGAAATGAAATGGATCACGCAAGGGGGGTGTGGATAACAAGCCCACACCACAAAGCCCATCAGCGAAAATAAAATAAAACAAAAAACGCATACGTGGACTTCAGTCAACCCACAGACCCAACATCAACCATTAGATCCATCACACGCTCCATAATCAATCAACATAATTACAAAATCACCAAAATCAATGGCCATGATTAAGAGTGCACCATAATGATAATACACGAACCCACACACAATTACCCAGAAATTAAAAAAATCACACGTGAGAGGCACATGGAATCATTAATGCGTTGTCAATATAATAGCCACATGATTCATCCTACGTCCCAGATTAAATCATCAAATCAAAAATTAAATAGAATGAAAGGCTCAGATTAGAGGTGCATGGTAGCAAACATGGTAGGGCACGCATACAAGTAATAAATAAAATAGATTTTTTAAAAAGATGTGGCATAATATGGACCGTGGGATCAAGCAATTGGACGGTCAGGATTATCTCTTACTCACCCAAACCCTACCTCGCCGGAGACTGCACCAGACGCCGGAACTAGGGTTCCGGTCGTCTTCTCCGGTAACCACCACCCCCAAAATCCCCAGAAAACGCAAATGAGTGCATCATTTCAATCAGAAGAACATGAGGATTCCAAATATCATACTATTTTTTGCAAACAAACAATACATAGCGCAAATCAAACGAAATAAAGTTTGCTTCAAAAGTTTCAAACTCATCATACAGACAATATAAACGTCCAAACTCAAAACAAACTACATTAGGGTTATCAATGAACGTCACACATCATTATGCACACTTAAAAATAGAGTTCTATGATCATGAAAAACGCACCAACCTGAGATCGTGCTATCCGTATCCTTATCGTTAGCTCCAGATGGTGAGTGCTTCATGCTCTATGGATTCCAAGGATCAAGACTGCGAAGAAATTTTGTGAAAAGCCCTAATGGATTGTGAGATTCGAAGGTATCAAGCTTTACGGTTGAAAGCAGTGTTTTAAAAACCAGACCGGTCATCAAACCGGTGAGTGTACTGAGTCACTGGTTTATCGGTCGAACCATTGGGTCATTGGTCGAACCGCATGACCAAACCGGATTAAACCGGATAACTCGGTTGAATAAACCTGTCATTATAATAGGTATAAAACCGGTAAAACCGGTCGAACCGGATCATTCAGTCTCTAAAAAATATAACTAGCACTTAAATTTTTTGAAAATATCATATCATAAATTCATAGGTTCATAATTTAAATTCAAATTTTAAACAGAGTCTAATTGTAAATTTTAAACAGAGTCTAAATTAAACAGAGTTTAATTTAAATTTATAGTTTTAATGTTAATAGAAAATCAGTTTTAATGTTAATAATTAAAACAATACAAATATTAACATTATTCTAAATAATAATTTTTTCAAGTCTATATATATATAATGGAAATCAGTTAAGTCTAAAATTATATAATATTTAGTTTTTTAATCTGTGTTCTTAAATTTCTATACAAATATTTGTATGATGGTTTTTCAATCAATATAAATACAAAATAGTAAAAATAGTTTTGTGGATATTACGAAACTTAATTTGTGTATCACTTGAATCAAATGAGTGATCACTATTATTCTTGGAGAAAAGTTCCTATGTATTTGAATAAAAAAAATTAAAAAAAAAAAAAATTTAAAAATAAGCAGTTGAACCGCCGATTTTCCCGGTTCTCACCGGTTCCCACTGGTTCGAAGACATGGCCGATCGAGTAAGTGAACCCGGCCGGTTACCTGGCCGGTTCCCGGTCCAACCGGTCCGGCCGGCCGGTCCGGTCCGGTTTTTAAAACTATGGTTGAAAGTTTTTGTTCTCCTCAAAATCACGTGTGTTTCTCCATGAGTCTATGATTTTTTGCTTAAATATCTAGGGTTATTCCACATCTGATCATTTAGGTCTTAATCACTCCTTGGTTAATGAGTTTTGGACCATTTGACAAATTTGCATAATGTGAAATACACCCTCCTCCATGCATGTACACCCAAGCATTCTATGATGGATCACTTATATTTCAATTGCTAATCACACCTGAATTGAATTTGGGCATTGAGATGTCTTGGTTCATGAGTTTTGAATGATCTTGCAATTTTGCATAATAGGAAATAAGTGATGGATTTGTCATGGAATCCCTTGGTTCAAAGGCTAAAAATGATCCTTATGGAATGTACTTTGATGTTAGAATGTGCCTTGAAGCAATGGAACCAATTATAGGTCACTATGTCCCAAAATGCAAAAGTTGTGAAAATGGAATCATAAGGAAACCCTAAAAACCATCTTGCCTTCTTTTGATCATAACTTGAGTTTCACAAATGATATGGAGACCATCTAGTACTTGTTGGAAAGGGGAGAAAAAGATCTTCAACTTTCATTTTTGAGGAAAATTCACTTGAAGCTTCTTTGATGATGAAAAGTCAAGTTGAAAGTAGTGTAAGGACTTGCCCAAAATGGAAACTTTCAAATTATAGGTCCTTTCCACATTTAGTAACTTTGGTACCAACCCTTGATTCTTGATAAATGATATGAAGATTGACCCTTGAAGACCATATGAGGATGTGAGACCTTGAAAACCTTGAAGAGAACCTCAAAATTTCACAGTTGACTTCCCCTCTCACTGTTGACTTTTCCCCAATTCTCCTGATTCCCAATCCATTGGCCAATTGAACTTCTCATGAACCAAACTGATGGACAATCTTCCATTCCTAGATACTTAGGGACCCAAGGAATACCATGGAATCAAGTCTTGCCCAAAAAATCAGAAATAAACTAACTTTATAGCACACCCTAATTTTGGTACCCTCAGTCTAGGAGGAAATAACACAGTCTCCAAATCCAAATTCCTCTGAACATGATGTGTATCCTCTCCAACAAAGATAAGATATGCCATTTGGTGATGAAAAAAACCCAAGAAGCTTGCCATTGGAGCAATAAACCCAAGAATCTCAAAACCCTAATTTCTGCACTGGTTAGGAGAAAGTGATCCATTTGAGCTCTCTTGGACAATACAAGGACTCTTGCTTAACCCTTTGAAGAACATATTCTCCTCTTGAACTGCCTCAGGCACCTTGACCCAATGCTAAGAACCAATGATATGCACACATGATAATGCAAGAATGAAATGAAACATAAGCCAGTTAGTAATAAAGTAAGGAGAGCAAATTTTGGGGTGCTACAGCTGCCCCTATTCAATCAACTTGGTCCTGAAGGTATGATAGCAACGACTGTCATGAGTTTAAAGGATTCACGGGGATTGAACACCAAAAGAAACCTGAAATTTGCAATCCTTAAAGGAGGAACGACTCCACTGGGGAACAAGCAATAAATGCTGCACTTGTCACAACACGTACGAGTGTTGGAAATCAATACGAACAATGTATTAGAATGTCATGAAAAAAATACAAACGGGTGTTAACTATGCTGGGGATAAACACGGATGGGTGTCCAGGAATCAAAGATATCAGATGCGGACGGGTATCGAAAAGGTACACGGACGTGTGTGAAAAGGGTTCAATACGGACGGGTACTGGAAAGGTAAAAGGATCCAATACGGACGGGCATCGAAACAAAAGTTCGAACACGGACGGGTGCTGAAAGGATAGATCTACTGGGGGTTAATCTCGCTGGTGAATGGAAGGCAACACGGACGAGCGTCATCAAAAGGTTAATACGGACGGGCATTGGCTTAAAAAGTTCAAACACGGACGGGCACTGAAAGGACACGGACGGGCATCGAAAGTCAATACAGACGAGCATTGAAACAAAAGGTTCAAACACGGACGGGTGCTGAAAGGACACGGACGGGCGTCAAAGGTCAATACGGACGAGCATTGGCTTAAAAGGTTTAAACACGGACGGGTGCTGAAAGGACACGGACGGGCATCAAAAATCAATACGGACGGGCATTGAAACAAAAGGTTCAAACACGGACGGGTACTGAAAGGACACGGACGGGCGTCAAAGGTCAATACGGATGGGCATTGGCTTAAAAGGTTTAAACACGGACGGGTGCTGAAAGGACACGGACGACGTCTGACGGTAAAAGACCTTGAGGGGATAGACCAAAGGACCACCTGGACGAAGGGGTAAAAATGAAATCATGGATTGACGATCTTGGCAAACAATTCTGCAAGGGAATATCAAATACCGCCTAAACCAACACCTGTGGAATAAAGCCAAAAGATATCTCCCGAAATCCGGCTTTCCCGACGAAGGAAAACTCAAACCTGGCTTATGCTTCGGATGCATATGTTTGAATTTTGCCGTAATGCTCCACACGAAGTGGAAATGCTACGCCTTTAGGAGGATGCCATGCAAACCAAATGCTTATGCAATGCAAAAGAGGTGCCTCAGCAAAATAAATGCTGAAGGCGAAGGCAGACTTCACAGGGGATGACAAAATAAATTGTCCTCCGAAATAAGAGGTCCTGCTGAGGAAACTTCACTCTGCTATTGCAAACATCGATTTTGCCGGAGATGGACGGAACTCCGAGAGAATATCCACTCTGTTGGGGAGTATCAAGATCAACAACTCTGTTGGAGATGGACGAAATTCCAAGAGAAAACCCACGCAGCTGGGGAGAGAGATGAATACTGAAGATGGAAACTCCTCCGCTGGGGATGTCCAACTGTTTCAGAACCTGGATCCAACACCTGCTGGGGATACTAATTACCATCAAACTCGGCTTGGGGATAACCTGAAAGAAGCTTTGGGGAAAATAGATTGCCCCATGCCCAGTGGGGAAACACTGTCTCTAATCAACGGGGCTCTCCATCAGACTCTCACAGGTGAGGCTGTAAAAAATAACAAACTTCTGGCTACCAATAACAAATGGGCTTAGAACCTGCTAGGGATGTCAACCATCGCTGCACAAATAGCGGCGCAGATTGTTACCAGATTCTGCTTGGGGAGAACAGTCCATAATACCATCCTGCTTGGGGATGCTGCTGAACTTAACCTGCTAACGGGGAGAATGGTTTTACCCTCACCTTGCTGGGGGTTAGAACCTAACGTTGTTGGTGAAAGCACACTTCCTGACTGGCTGGGGAAAGTGGACACCCTAGTTCTGTGGGGAAACAACGTCTTGATCCAGGGGAAAATCTGCTCTGCTGAGGAAGGTGCAATCTCAATGCTGGGGAGAGCAAACTGCTGGGGGAGTATAATCCTGTTGCCCTGCAACCTGACTTGTCTTTATGGTCATAAGCGGCTCTTTGAACTTTTCACTTGCCCCAGACCACCAGGTCTAATGGAAGAAATCATCTCAAGAGGATTTTATAGAAGATCGGGCGTTCGCACTGCCCCAGGGTCTTCAAACTCTTTGGAGAGATTTATCATATCTCGACATAACTGCCCCAGTCTTCATAATCCATGAAGTACATTACCTCGAAAGGGATTGTAATGACTTAAAAATACTCTGCTTTAGTATTTTGAACCTTGAGGAGGTGTTTTCAATTAACCATTTTCAGGAGCGGACAATCTCCCACGCTCTAGAGGTGGCCTGCCCCAATATGAGCTTTGAAGTGACTTTGCCCCTGATCTTAGAATGAATGCCCCAGAATAACTGAATTTCGGAGAGATTTCTCGACGTGACTGCCCTAGATTGGCTACATCTTAACACGACTTACTGGGGAGAGCCCACTCTACACTGAGTCTCTTGGCAGCATGCCCTTTGATATGATTGTCCTTCAGAATTTTCAAGCATCCCGACTTGGCAGGATCAAGCTTCTTGACTGACGTTCACTATGTAAGCTGCATTGATGCTTAGGCACATGTACGCAAGCAGAACAAGTTTATTATGAGAATGATAATTCTAATGCAACAAACATGTTAACCTTGAAGTTTATTGAAAATGTGTCGCAAAACCCTGTGAACGAGTCACTAGGTATAACGTTTATTTTTGAATGGAAAACAAAACGCACATGCAATACCAACAAATCTTATTAGCACAACTTATAGGAGTCAGGGACGCTATCCTGTTGAAGTACGCCTTTAGAATAAACCCTGTTTCAATTAGGACTTTTAAGGGTTGTAACGTGGCCTGGTTCACGGTTTCGAAAAAAAGGATTTATGGCTCAAAATTTATCGGCGCCCACCCACTCTTCGTGATGTTCTCCAGTCCTATGTTCAGTTAATCTGACACAAACGCTCATCTCTCAAAAGGTTTACGATCTTTATGGGACCCACGTAACTAATGGTTTGACATCTACGGAGGTTTTGGAGTGACAGTCATCCATTTTTATCTTTTGTGTCTGTAATCACACAAATTTGTTCTTATCGAGGATTTTCTCTTGTAATGCTTTTCGCTTTTTCTTTATTTTGCTTTTTTGATCCCTAATTTTTGCCTGGACTGACTCTTTTGAGTTTTTCGATTTTGAAGTCCAGCGGGATGCCCTAACTTTTGCCTAAGTCGCTTATTTTCAAGTCTTGACTTAGCGGGCTTTCTTTTTTTTTATTCCCCTTTTTGAACAAAGCGTGTGACACTGGTTGTCTTGCTTGCTTGACAGGGTTGTGACTGCCTCACTCCTTGATTGTTGATGGATAACCATTGTGGTTTCACATCTCTTGACCTCTTGACGGTGGGGTAGAAGGTAATGGATCCTCAGGTGCACACTCTCCTTGAAATTTGAACGCTCGGTCAAACTAACTGACGCCTACCCTGCCCCTGGGTTAAGTATGAGGACTTTTTCGTACGAAGGAAACTCCTACTTCAAGGCTCAAAGGGGTTAGCGAGGGTCTATCTCCCTTATATCTCTAGTGTTTAGGGGTTTGAAACAATGCATGTACATCCTCAACAGGGTTCTATCCTTGAACATACAACCAGAGATTTTGCGTTTTCATCTCATCATCCTCCCTCGAGAGTTCTAGACAAGAAAATTGGTATTGCAGTGCATATAAACATTTAAGAGTGAACACGAATGGATTACTTCAAGGAAAACATACTCATTGCATTAATATCATCATTAAAAAACAAACAAGTCTTACATGCATACAATGCTTTAACCAGAAATGAAAAACTACAAATGAAAATGCAGTAAAGAAGCTGAAGATTGTCATTGCTGAGGAAGCTTGATTTTGTCTGGACGTACTTGCAGACTGAGTGCTTATTTGAGAAAGGAGGCTTTAATTGATGTACACATCATCTTTAGTGAATGCAATGATCTCTGAGTCTACCAGGTCTTGCACCTTGTGCTTGAACACGTTGCAGTTTTCAATTGAATGACCTAGTGTGTCTGAGTGGTATTCACATCTGGCATCCAGCTCATAATCAGGAGGAATAGGGTCGGGAACGGGCTTGGCATCCCTTAGTTGAACCAAAGAACTTTCAAGTAGACGGGCCAGAACAAGGTTGTGAGGAACAGGGAGTGGATCAAACCTTCTCTCAGGCCTTCGTGATCTTTGTTGTCTCCTTCCAGAGCAGTTCTCTTGTTGACCCCGATTCGAGCGCATAATCTTTTCAGGCACTTTTCTCTTCAGACTTGGTCAAGGCGTAGGCAGCATTTGCGGATGTGGGGATTCTAGGACCAAGGACTGCAAGAAATGCTCCTGACCTGATGTGGCTTTGGGAGAAGCAACGGGGATACCCACTTCTCTTTCAACAGCTAGAGTGGGACCACCTTGTATGCTTACGCCGCTTGGTGTGAATTCAATTTTCCTCGAATCAATCAGATCCTGGACAGCGTGCTGAAGGGCCCTACACTTCTCCACAGTATGCCCTGGTGCCCCAGAATGGAAATCACAACGGGCTCTTGCATTGTAGCCTGGTGGGGGATTACCAGTAAGAGGGGCCAAAGTCCTTTTCTGTACCAGTTGCAACTGAAGGAGATGCTGCAATAACTGAGAATATGGTATAGGGAGTGGATGAAAAACTCTTCCAGGCTGCTTCGGTCTCTGTGCACACTCTTTATTCTTAGGCTTATCTTGGGAGATAAGACCTGGTTGTTGTTGGGAAAGTTCTGGAACCTTAGCTTGTGGAAGAGATTCACGAGGCAGTCCACTATCTAGATCAAATCCCAAAGAGATGGGAGGAGTAAGGATCTCTGTCGCGGAAGCGAGCACATGACTGTTTTCCTTCTTTAACACTGTTTTCAAGATTTCCATGACCAAACCCAGCTGAGTCTTCATCTGATTGACCTCCTCCCTCAGCATCTTCTGGTCTTGCATGAGAGTTTGTATATTCCCCATAAACTGCCCCACATGGCCTCGTATTTCCCTCAACTCAGCTTGAATTTTCTCCATGATCAACTCTTAAATGGCCTGAGGAGTTAGGTCTGCAATTCTGAAGAAAGACAGATCAGAATAAGAATAACCAGCCTTGAACACCTGTTTTTAGTACAATGATCATGAATATGCAAATGCAAATGAACACGTTTAAAAAATTCGCAGGCCGATCCACCCCTTGATTCTAGTTTAATAATAAGATAGAACGGGACTTCTGCTCATATATTAAGAAAACCAGAGGAAACCAATTGTCAACAATCACAACCCAAGATAGTAAGTCTGAACACAATAATCATGGATCCCCAACCAACAAGTCTGGTGGTGATCCAAATACAACAGAGAGGAAAAGAACTACGTCATGTCATCAAAGTCCACAAGTGCCAATTCCCCAGGTTCTGCCATAGAAACAACCTTGTGAACAGGATCCAGAATAAGTGATGGGAACTTGTACACTATGATGTTCTTTCTCTTCTCAGTACTCATCCTTGATAGTCTTCAAAAACCAGAATCAAAGTTTGGATGCAGCCCTGCAAATGAATAAACATGTCAAGATGCAAAAATGATGATGCAAATGCACACATAGGATCAAGGATGCCCCACAGACTGGACAACTGCTGCACTGAACAACTGTATAGTCTCAAAGGTCTGCCCAACTACCCAGAATACCAAAATAACCATAGTACCACACTTGATAAATCTGCTGATCAGAAAACCGAGTATTTTGAAGGTCAAGGTTACCTACAAACCTGTGAACACCCTGCCCTCTCACATGTGGGTACTAGAAAGCCGAGGATCCTCAATATCACGGGCTCTCAGGTCGAGAAATGATGATACGTTCACCATTTCTGGTTTGGCATCATCACCAATCGAGGAGGCCTCAACTGATTCCCCTCAAAAGAAAACATCCTATGGCAAGTCCTCAGTTTCGGCACTGAGGTCGAGAAGCAATAGTACATTCATCCCTCGGGGTACAGTACTATCGCCAATCGAGGAGTGCTTCCACTAATTCTTTCCCAAAAGGAAACCCTATAGCAAGTTCCCAGCATTGGGTCCTCGGATCGACATGTGTAATGGGTTTGCCATTTCTGGTCTGCCATTATCACCTCTCGGGAGGAGTGCCGTTACTGAGTCCTCGGGAATGGCCACCAGAGTCGACAGTTTTCCAAGTTACATTCAATCATCTGCACCAATGAGCAGGAGAGAACATTACCAAAGAAAACCTCGTCTGGATGTGGAGTTTTCATGTATACTACGTCAGGCCAAATGCCACACAAGTCACACTACTTTCCACGCTAATCCTACGTGTACGCTCAAGCCTGGGTATTGGGCTTATCTCTCGGAACTCCCAACCCGCCAAACAGAAAAACAGTGCAGCAGATGATAATAATATGAAATGCAGCAGATGCGGTAAAAATAAAATACAACAAATAAAGTAAAACAAAACAAAAAAAGCAAAAACACCCAAAGACAACAAAAATAAACAAGCGCTAGGACTGACTCGCTTAAGAGGGATGGACCAGCATAGGTCAACCAGAGTCCCCAGCAGAGTCGCCAGCTGTCGCTCCCAGGATTTTCATCCAGGTACAAACGCGAAAGTGGCGCAGAAAAACAGAGTCGCCAGCAATGTAAATTTATCCCAAGAGAGGGAAAGGGAACACCGCATAAACCTGAGGAAGAGGGAAAGGAATGGTTATCCCAACCATAACCTGGGTTCGGGAGTCGGTTACGCGAGGGGAAGGTGCTAGCACCCCACGCGTCCATCATACTCGATGGGATCCACGCTTGTTGTCTATTCTAAGGGTGAGTTATCCTAAAATCTATGGCTGCACTAAACGGGGGAGGGAAAAAACAAAGACAGACTCGGTAGGACGTCGTCGTCCTAGGCCTACGTACTCCCTTTGTGCAATGGGAAATTCAGAGTCAACGTAGTTTGGACCAAGTTCTTTTTGTGTTTTTTATGAGCGGCGTTAAGTTCGCGTCCGGCAGTTAGGGTCGATGCCTGTTTGCGACTCAGACGGAAAGTAACGTGTCCTTTTTGAAAATAGCCTTTAGTTTGACGATCCCGAAGGACAAAAAAGGTTTGAAGTTTGTTTGTATTTTTTAGGACAGAAGTGACTTGAGTTAGTTCATAACTCAACTTGAACCAAAGTCTATGACACGGGAACGAATGCGTCGCATGGTCGTCCCCAATGGGACGTATGCTCAACACTCTAGAAGAGAGAAGGGGGACCCCTCAATCTTTATTTCCTATGTTTAAGGCTTGTGTGCAAGGCAAGTCGACCTTATTAAGTATCTTAGAGATGTTTTGAGATGAGAAGAGGGACTCAAGAGAAAAGAAAAACACTACGGGGAGAATCTATCCTAATGTTATGATGCAACGATGGCCCTAAGGGGAGGTTTGGAGGGAGACTATCCTATGGAATCTAGTCCTAATGTTATCATGCAAAGGTGGCCCTAAGGGGAGGTTTGACAACAACCTAAACCTAAAGAAAACAAAAGATGAGAGAAAGAAAGAATGAGGATGAACATGGATAACTATCCACACTCTCAAATTACTTACCTCTACCTCTGCATAAAAGGTTAGTACAAACAGATATAAGTGACAATAAGACAAATGAAGCTCAAACAAATCACAAACCAAAGAGGAATGATTATAAACCCAATTAAAATCAACCAAGACATAATGTGGATGACCTAAACATGAATTATGAAGTCAAAGAAGCAAACCCAAATGATGGCACAAGTTCCTTCTCAAACAAGTACTCAGACATGATAAAAAAATGTGCATACAAGAAGACCTCAAACAAAGAGCAATCAAACAATTAGCAAAACATCTTCTAAAATTACCAGATCAAAACTTAACACACCTCAACCAGTGGCAAACAACATGTCAAAAGCTCATGGTAAAATTCATAAGATAAGTCATTCAAACAATCATGCAAAGATCAAGTAGGAAACATGGTTCAATATGCAAAAGAGGAGGACTAAAATGCAATATGAAAAAGTTTTAAAAATGAGAGAAAAATGTTTTAATGACATTCAATATGTTTATGAAACAATGCAAAAAGAATGGACTCAAAATGTTTCATGGATGATTAGAAATAAATAAGCAAGTTAGAGTATGCATATATGGAATAAATTCAAAAAGAAACTATTCAAATAATTAATTTAGATGATAAAAATAAAATAAAAATAAACAATAAAATATGGGAAAATTTTATAAAACTATAAATATGCTTCATGAATTTTTTTATGATTTTTTAACACACAAAACTATTTTTAAAAGAATAAAATGCAAATGATGCAATTAAATAAAATGAAATGGAAAATAAACAAATGGGGGTATGAATAGCAACTTAAACATGTTGGAAATGAAATGGATCACGCAAGGGGGGTGTGGATAACAAGCCCACACCACAAAGCCCATCAGCGAAACTAAAATAAAACAAAAAACGCATACGTGGACTTCAGTCAACCCACAGACCCAACATCAACCATTAGATCCATCACACGCTCCATAATCAATCAACATAATTACAAAATCACCAAAATCAATGGCCATGATTAAGAGTGCACCATAATGATAATACACGCACCCACACACAATTACCCAGAAATTAAAAAAAATCACACGTGAGAGGCACATGGAATCATTAATGCGTTGTCAATATAATAGCCACATGATTCATCCTACGTCCCAGATTAAATCATCAAATAAAAAATTAAATAGAATGAAAGGCTCAGATTAGAGGTGCATGGTAGCAAACATGGTAGGGCACGCATACAAGTAATAAATAAAATATATTTTTTTAAAAGATGTGGCATAATATGGACCGTGGGATCAAGCAATTAGACGGTCAGGATTATCTCTTCCTCACCCAAACCCTACCTCGCCGGAGACTGCACCAGACGCCGGAACTAGGGTTCCGGTCGTCTTCTCCGGTAACCACCACCCCCAAAATCCCCAGAAAACGCAAATGAGTGCATCATTTCAATCAGAAGAACATGAGGATTCCAAATATCATACTATTTTTTGCAAACAAACAATACATAGCGCAAATCGAACGAAATAAAGTTTGCTTCAAAAGTTTCAAACTCATCATACAGACAATATAAACGTCCAAACTCAAAACAAACTACATCAGGGTTATCAGTGAACGTCACACATCATTATGCACACTTAAAAATAGAGTTCTATGATAATGAAAAACACACCAACCTGAGATCGTGCTATCCGTATCCTTATCGTTAGCTCCAGATGGTGAGTGCTTCGTGCTCTATGGATTCCAAGGATCAAGACTGTGAAGAAATTTTGTGAAAAGCCCTAATGGATTGTGAGATTAAAAGGTATCAAGCTTTAGGGTTGAAAGTTTTTGTTCTCCTCAAAATCACGTGTGTTTCTCCACGAGTCTATGATTTTTTTCTTAAATATCTAGGGTTATTCCACATCTGATCATTTAGGTCTTAATCACTCCTTGGTTAATGAGTTTTGGACCATTTGACAAATTTGCATAATGTGAAATACACCCTCCTCCATGCATGTACACCCAAGCATTCTATGATGGATCACTTATATTTCAATTGCTAATCACACCTGAATTGGATTTGGGCCTTGAGATGTCTTGGTTCATGAGTTTTGAATGATCTTGCAATTTTGCATAATAGGAAATAAGTGATGGATTTGTCATGGAATCCCTTGGTTCAAAGGCTAAAAATGATCCTTATGGAATGTACTTTGATGTTAGAAAGTGCCTTGAAGCAATGGAACCAATTATAGGTCACTATGTCCCAAAATGCAAAAGTTGTGAAAATGGAACCATAAGGAAACCCTAAAAACCATCTTGCCTTCTTTTGATCATAACTTGAGTTTCACAAATGATATGGAGACGATCTAGTACTTGTTGAAAAGGGGAGAAAAAGATCTTCAACTTTTATGTTTGAGGAAAATTCACTTGAAGCTTCTTTGATGATGAAAAGTCAAGTTGAAAGTAGTGTAAGGACTTGCCCAAAATGGAAACTTTCAAATTATAGGTCCTTTCCACCTTTAGTAACTTTGGTACCAACCCTTGATTATTGATAAATGATATGAAGATTGACCCTTGAAGACCATATGAGGATGTGAGACCTTGAAAACCTTGAAGAGAACCTCAAAATTTCACAGTTGACTTCCCCTCTCACTGTTGACTTTTCCCCAATTCTCCTGATTCCCAATCCATTGGCCAATTGAACTTCTCATGAACCAAAATGATGGACAATCTTCCATTCCTAGATACTTAGGGACCCAAGGAATACCATGGAATCAAGTCTTGCCCAAAAAATCAGAAATAAACTGACTTTATAGCACACCCTAATTTTGGTACCCTCAGTCTAGGAGGAAATAACACAGTCTCCAAATCCAAATTCCTCTGAACATGATGTGTATCCTCTCCAACAAAGATAAGATATGCCATTTGGTGATGAAAAAAACCCAAGAAGCTTGCCATTGGAGCAATAAACCCAAGAATCTCAAAACCCTAATTTCTGCACTGGTTAGGAGAAAGTGATCCATTTGAGCTCTCTTGGACAATACAAGGACTCTTGCTTAACCCTTTGAAGAACATATTCTCCTCTTGAACTGCCTCAGGCACCTTGACCCCATGCTAAGAACCAATGATATGCACACATGATAATGCAAGAATGAAATGAAATATAAGCCAGTTAGTAATAAAATAAGGAGAGCAAATTTTGGGGTGCTACACATTTGCCCCGGGAATCATTGAGGAATGATTGTATCTTCTTGAGCAGTTTGAAGATTGGCACGCATGTCGCGGTCATGAGGAATATAAATCTGGAAATGTAGTTCAAATGTCCCAGGAATCCCCTGACTTGTTTTTCAGTCTTTGGAGAAGGCATTTCTTGAATGCCTTGACCTTTTCAGGATCAACCTCAATTCCTTTCTGGATGACGATGAACCCTAGCAGTTTCCCTGAACGGACACCGAAGTGCATTTGTTAGGATTCAAGCGGAGTTTTTACTTTCTTAACCGCTCGAATAGTTTTGACAGGTGGGTCACATGCTCCTATTCTGTCTTAGATTTGGCAATCATATCATCTACATATACCTCAATTTCTTTGTGTATCATGTCATGAAACAGAGTAGTCATGACCCTTTGATAGGTTGCCCCGATGCTTTTCAAACCGAACGACATTACCTTGTAACAAAAGGTGCCCCATGGGGTAATGAAGGAAGTTTTCTCCATATCTTCCGGCGCCATTTTGATTTGATTATAGCCCGAGAATCCATCCATATAGGAGAAGACTTTGAACTTTGCTGTACTGTCTACCAGCATGTCTATGTGCGGTAGGGGAAATTCATCCTTTGGACTGGCTTTGTTCAGATCCCTGTAGTCTACACACATTCTGACCTTTTCATCCTTCTTCGGAACTGGTACTATGTTGGCTAGCCATTGAGGATATTCTGACGTGGTGAGGAAACCCCCGTCAATCTGTTTTTGTACTTCCTCTTTGATTTTGATGGCCATGTCTGGATGAGTCCGTCTCAACCTTTGTTTTACTGACGGACATTCTGATCTTAATGGTAGATGATGTTCCACGATGCTGGTATCCAACCCTGGCATGTCCCGATAGGACCAAGCGAATACATCGGGAAACTCTTTGAGAAGCTTTATCAAACTTTCTTTGACAATTGGGCTGAGCGGTGCCCCAATCTTGACTTCTTTTCTCTCTTCTTCTGAACCCGAGTTGACTGTTTCCAACGGCTCTTTGTGAGGTTCAATGGACCTTTCCTCTTGTCTGAGTAATCGGGGGATCTCTTCTGGAATTTCTTCGCCATCTTCTTCTTCAGCCTCAAATACCGGGAATTCAAAGTTGGGAGAAGGCATTGGATCGTATGTTTCAATGGGGTTTAAAACAAGCAATCTGCATGACGTGATGATTTATTTTAGAAGAGATAGAGACAATGCAAGAGTGTGTGCAGTGTATTTTCTGATAACAGCTTGTTTTTATTATTTGAGATGTTTTTTAGGATTACCATTTTCTGAAAAAGCAAAAAGAGAAAACAACAATAAATGCAAAAATTACAGAACGACGTTATTTTATTTATGATTTAGTCGAATCTTGAAACTACAGCCTTATAAAACAAAACTCAGTCGCTTTTGGGCGAAGCGAAGAGGGACATTTACAGAAAGTGAGCCCTATCAAAACATCTGTTTCACCTGGGCAGGGAGAAAGGTTAAGATAAAGATGGAAATTACTTCGACTTATGAACAACTTTTGGAACGTTGACAGCAACCCATTGAGGGCGAACTCCTCGGTGAATCACAAAGTCTGGTACCTTCTTTTTTGGCTTGTCTTCAGAAATAACATTGATTTCTGGTGGAGCAGGATCATTGGAATCTGTCTCCCAGGCAGAGTTGTCGTAGGAGGATTCCTCAGCTGTATCTTGCACAGTGTTTGTACTCTCAGGTAGATCTCCCCATCCAGTTAGCTGAATGTCTTCGAGCCTAATACGAGAGCTTTCCGGAGCGGTGTATTTGACCAAGAAGTCGAATTTGCCACTTGGTTGTCCCAAGGTGTCCCATATTTCTTTGGAACTGGAGGAGTCATCTCTCTCGATGACGTTGACCTCAGGAAAGCGTAGTTGATGAATTCTAGTCCTGCAAGCTTTGAAAATTCATCATCGTGCTGGATATTTTCTGAATGCCCTGAGTAATGATCCCATGACATGGTGGGGACGCATGTATTCTTTTCGATGATGCTGAGCTGATATGCATCATTCGGCTGACTCTTTTGTCCTGAGTCTCCTGGGTATGGCTACCAGATAGGCAGGCCATCCATTGGGCCATAATAGTCATGGTCAAAGTTATCCTTCATCAGAGTGTCTTCTTCTAATGAGTTTGGTGGAGCACGACATCCTTATGGATCACAATCTCCGTATATCATTTTGACATCTGACCTCGATATAAATCTCGGACTTTGTGCGGGATAGCAAAATAGTGTATGCACCTCTTCCTGAGACATATAATCATCCTCGTTAAGATAAGACTTCCACTCTTCATCTGTATCAGAGGAATCTCCCTTGTTGATGGTATGTACTTCTTGAGACACTGGGTGAAGGAAGCCTCCACAATGGAAAAAGTCCTGAACGGGATGAAGACTCTCATCGTTAGTAGCAGTCTGGGTACAGGTTGAAGAAAAACCAAGACCCTTCTTTGTTTTGTTATCAGTAGGAATGACAAGCTGTCCCCATCCTTTTGCATTGTTACTTTCGATCACCTCGAGAGCATCCTTGTATGAGGAAATCGATGTCCCTCTTTCTATTAATTGTCATTGCTCACCGAAAGTGCTTGGAACTTGATTCCAACAACCTCTTCTGGTTCTACACATGTAGACGATGATAAGTTACTCACAATTAAGGCTTGTTCTCCACAGACTGTGACGAGTTGGTCATTCTTGACAAACTTCAGTTTCTGGTGAAGTGTCGAAGTGACTGCCCCAGCCTCGTGTATCCAAGGTCTTCCTAACAAACAGTTGTATGCTGCCCGGATGTCCATGACCTAGAAAGTGACTTGGAAAGTGTGAGGACCGATATTTATGGGAAGGTCGACTTCGCCGATAACTGTTTTCCGGGATCCGTCAAATGCTTTGACGGTGACCTCACTGCCTCTCATCGGAGATCCTTTGAATGATAATTGCATCAATGTAGACTTTGACATTACATTTAGAGCTGATCCAGTGTCTACCAGTACGCCGGCTAAAGCATCATCATGACAGTTGATTGTAATATTGAGTGCCATGTTATGATTTAGGCCCTCTTCTGGTAGTTCTTCATCACTAAATCCCAAGTTGTTGCAGGAAGTGATGTTGGAGATGATGCTGTCAAATTGTCTTATTGACACATCTTGTTCCACAAAGGCTTGCTCTAAGACTTTCTGTAGAGCTTCCCTGTGAGCTTCAGAACTGAGTAAAAGTGATAGCACTGAGATTTTTGAAGGAGTTTGCAACAGCTGATCAACGATGTTGTATTCACTCCTTTGGATGAGCTTCAGCATCTCATCATTGTTCTTTGAAAGGTAGGGATCATTAGATTGACCGACTGGTTGATCAGGAACTTCCGTTTGAGGTTCCTTTTCTCTGGTAGATTCTCCAACTCCTCGGTTGAAGATTCGACCGCTCCATGTTACTCGACTAATGTCTTCAATATTCACGACGGAGGGTAATGGAATTTCCTTTCCATTCTCAATTGTTGTTGCACCTTATTTGTAAGGGATAACCTTAGTTAATTCATACGATAACGGTCCCGGTAGATAGATAACTACAGGAGCCTTCTAATTTTTCTGGCCATTGTAAGTAATTTCGATCAGTTCCCGGTTGGGAACTTTTCTACTGTCCAAAAGAATTCTTGATTCGTCAAGTAGATGGATGATGGTGCAAACATCTTTGGTCTTTTTATGATCAGAGATTATGACAACGTCTTTGATTTGATCAGCGAAATAGTCTGGCATCAAGTTGATTGACCCAGAACTTGGACACGGTCGAATCTCTTTGTAGTCCAAATGACTCTGAAGGGTTGGTCGCACGAGGTAACATCCTTGATTATCTTCAGAGCAAACTCTACAACGTTCATAGTTGTATGGTGGCACCTGGCCACGTCCGTTTTGTATGCAGTGTAACCTCACTAGATCTGTTTCCATTGATCGAACATCCGGACTTTGATGCCTAGTAGGGTTCCCATTAATCATACTGACTTGTTGTGTGTCTTAGTCTAAATAGATCGGAAACCACCAGTGGTTTAACAAGTGTTGCAAAGTTCTTTGAACGAGAGCACATCCTTGGTCGCTCTCACGACATCCCTTACAGTTCTGATAATTATACGAAGTCAGAAAATCGAGCCGGACTTGCTTAACACGTAACTCCACCAAGCTGGTATTCATCAAGCGAATATCAAAGATTTGAATCATATTCACTTGATACTAATTTCTATCACGGTAATCATGAATCCATCCAAGATCCATCTGACGTTGGAGGGTCTCTTGTACAAAAGAGCATCCCTGATTGTTTACCGAGCAGACCAGACAGGAATCGTAATCGTGTCGTGGCAGATTATGATGTTGGCTTTGCCTTGAGTGCATTGCCACCAAGTTGACATTCATCACACAGATGTCGCGGTTCTGAACGATGTTGGAATTCGTATAAGTTATGTTGACTTCACGAATTCGTTGATCCTGGATCCATCCGAGATCCAACTGTTCCTGTAGAGCTGATTGCACCATAGAACATCCTTGATTATTCTTAGAGCAGATATCACACTGGTGATAGTTATGAGATGGTATATGCCCATATCTGCTCTGCCTGTGATGCATATTGACTAGATTGACCCTCAATAAGAGTACATCGTGAATTTGATAGATGTGGTTAGACTCTCCCTCTATCAAATTTACTGCAGCTTTCTCGTGTTGAGGCAGCGGGTTCGTCTGAACATTGGGATTCATATCCTTGAAGGATAAGACCCCGCCCCTAACAAGTTTCTGTACATCGGACTTAAAGCTGAGACAATTTTCTATGTTATGCCCTGGTCCTCCTTGATGGTAAGGACAAGTCTGATCCGTTTTGAACCAAAAGGCGAATTTTTCGGAATTGTAAGAGGAGCCCTAGTTTAGACATGCCCCTTGACCAGTAGTAACGGAAACAGTTATGCGTACAACATTGGTATAGGGTCAAACCCTGGTGGTCGCGTTGTACGGTTGTTGTTGTATGGAGGACGAGCCTGCTGAAGAGGCTGTTGTGTCCTTTGCTGATATTGTTGTTGATTCGGTTGACTTTGAGCAACCTGAGGTTGATACGTAGAAACAGGCGCAAGGTTAATAGCAGGAGTTACAACTGCTACTGGTTGGTACCGTCGCCTTTGCTTTCCGAGAGAGATATTACCAATATCCTGCTCTTTTTTCTTAGGGAGAGCACTACCGTATCTTTTGGTACTGCTTGATGATCTAACATCTTTTACTAAACATCCTTCTCGAACTGCTTCCTCAAGACGAACTCCCATGCCGACCATTTTAGTAAAGTCACTGGGCGCACTAGCAACCATTCTGTCATAGTAAAATGAGCTCAAGGTTTTCAAGAAGATCTTTGTCATCTCTTTTTCCTTAAGAGGTGGACAAATTTGAGCGGCAATTTCACGCAATCTCTGAGCATACTCCTTGAAGGTTTCCTTATCCTTCTGCGACATGGCTCTAAGCTGATCTCTGTCCGGTGCCATGTCCAGGTTATACTTATATTGCTGAACGAAGCCAGCGCCAAGCTCTCTGAAAGTGACAATCTTAGTGCAGTTTAAACCCATGTACCATTTGAGTGCGACACCGGTTAAACTATCTTGGAAATAATGGATCAGTAGCTGTTGGTTCTCTGTCTGAGTTGACATCCTCCGAGCGTACATCAACAGATGACTTTGAGGGTAAGAGTTGCCCTTGTACTTTTCAAATTCGGGCACCTTGAACTTGTGCGGAACTTTCACATTGGGGACCAAACAAAGGTCTGCGATGTCCTTTCCAAATAGATCCTGGCCGCGAATGGCTTGCAGTTCTTTCTGCATCTCCAGGAATTATTCCTGGAATTCCCTCATTATCTCGTCCATACTTTTGTTTCCACCATATGGTATCTGGGAAATCTATCCTTCTGGGATAGTGTGTACCATAGGTTGTGGTATAGTCATTACGGCAGTGACTCTTGGTACTTCCCTCTCCCGAAGTTTGTAACCTTCAGGAGTTGCTGTCATGCCCCTGGCATCTTCGTTTTCCCGAAGTTTGTAACCTTCAGGCACAGCGGGTCCTGCTGCAGTTTCTGGATCTTCCAAGATCGGTGGAATATATCCTTCCGGGATATAGTTAAGTGGCATGCCCCAGGGACGATCTTTCGGCATGTTATACCTAGAATCATATTTTTCCACTATGGGCGTAGATGTGATATCTGAGATCACAGTCCTTTGTTGTTGCATCTGGGCTGCTGCCAGAGCTTGCATATCATTGTGAAGCTTTCTCAAATCCTCTTTCAGAGCGTTGAGTTCTTCTCTCAACTCTCTGTTGTCTTCCTCGAGATTATCCATTTTCTTTTGTTGACTGGCCCGAGTATTGTATGAATAAGACAGTTTGACTCTAGAATTAAGACACAAACGTGAGATTTGTAGGTAAGAAGAATGCATTACGTGAGAATGATGAATGATATGCAATGATTATATATATATATATATATATATATATATTTGTTTAATCAAAATAAACTTCGACAATTAGATTGCAAATATCAAACAGTGGGGAGACCCCGTTTTATTGAATTCAAAGATTGCGGAATGAAAATACAGTAATTTACATAGTGCTATAAAAGGAAATGTCTAAGCTAATGGATCCTGAGTCCTCTCTGAGGAGAGCTTAGGTGCTGGTTCTGGTACTTTCATTTTCTTTGACCGGGGCTCTCGAGCCGTTGTCGGGTTGTCATTCCTTTGCCAAGTGAAATGAGTGAGCAAATTCCTTTGGTCATCTTGGTTTTCTACAGCATGTTGCTCTAAAATCTCAATTAGAGTGTCTTTATCTTTCAATAGTTGCTGTATTTTCTTACACTCCATATTGAGAATATGGTACTTGTTCTTCCAAGACTTCTTCTCCTGTTGAACTCTGTTGAGAGTAACCTGAAGTTTTTCTGTGTCAGACATAAAATAAAGGACAGGGTCCCTTAACGGAAGAACTTCCTGACGAGGGTAAGGCATCCTCAGTTTGAGAGCTCTAGTTGGCACCCAGTGGAGATAAGGTTCCATAGAGACACAATCTGGTTTCCCTAGAGACTCTCCTCCTTTCCTGTGAACATGTTTCCAGGCATGCACTATTTCTGTCTTTAGTGCCCTGTCATTTTCTCCTTCCTTGAAGAAAAGACCTTCCAGATGAGCATTACACGGGACATGCCTCATCGGGTATCCAAATTGACGACGAACTAAAATTGGATGATAGTTGATTCCTCATTTAGTTCCTATGAGGGGTACATTAGGGAAATTTCCACAACGGTCACTGATTCTGATTCCGTCATAGATTCGATTGTACCAATCGATGTCAGAGTTGATAAGAGACATGATTCTCTGCGACCAACGTAAAGTATTCTTAGGATCCCAAAATGCAGCAGACTTGGGTAAGTGGGAAATAAACCATTTGTACATCAGGGGTACATAACATATGATCACTCCTCCGCTGTACAAATTCCTTAAATGTACAGAATGATAAGCATCCGCGAGCAAGGTTGGTACAGGGTTTCCAATCAAAACTATCTTAATGGCATTGATATCTATGAAGTTATCGATGTTGGGAAACAAAAATAACCCGTAGGTGAGCAAAACAAAGATGCTCTCGAAAGCAGTCACGTTCCCTATACTAGCAAAGTATAGGGCTTTCTTTATCAAAAACTGGGCTGGTAAACCCTGGATTCCACCCTTAGTGGTCATGTGAGTCCTGAATTTTGACTCGTCCAAATAGATTACTCTCGCGATGGTTTGATCCTTTGGAATTTCTTCCAGTCCAGAAAAGGGAGCTTGAGCAGTGATATGTAAATCAGTGAGGTGAGAGTACTTCTCCAGTGTTGGTGCTAGTTGATAATCCGAGAATGTGAAACCGTGATAGATCGGATTGTAAAATTGAATGAGCGTAGACAGTATTCCTTCAATTACATGGACCCTTAACAGAGACAGCAGTCCTCCGTACTTAGCTCTGAAACCATCAGGGTTGGTGATCATCCTCGCCAGCCCTCTCAAATCCTCTAGTTTTGGAACCTTGAAGGTGTACTTGTGAGTATTCCTTCTACCGAAATCCATAACGCAATCTCTCTATCTGACATTTGCAATCATTGTCTTAGTTTAAATTGAAAAAGAGAGAGACTAGAATAAACAATTTTTCTTTGTTTGAATGTTTTTTAGATGAATGCATGAATGCAGCACACAAAAACATAGAAAAAACATGGGGTCAAAGGTTTGGTGTCTTGAATTCATGACTCTACCCATCCCCAAAGGTTTATACTGGTGATTTTTGTACCTGTCCTCAAAATCATTGACCCCTATTGGGATAACAACAACAGGCTGGAATCACCCGAGCGAGCTGATGTATCTTGGAGTAATCTCAAATGAGGGTAGTATCGCGTGACAACTATTTCCGATAGCTTCCGCACTACAAAATAGTAACACGGTTTCAGTCTACTAAAATCCTCAGCTTCTCAGATAACCCAATCGAACAACCTACTTTCAACAACCGAAGTCGTATAGGCATTGAATCCGCAAAGGGCATCTCCACTGATTCGATGGTCGACCGAGACCTCTTATTTGGGAGTCACTCCCTGTAAGATTACCCGTCTAGTGCCATCACTTATCTTAGATGTATACTCAATCTTTCCATATGCGGCATCATACGCATTCCCATTGGCAGAAAAATAAACACAGATATCAATTAGCAAAAGCAGTATATATATTTGTCCTAACATCCTCGACCTCTAGTCCTATGATCCTAACAGTCAATGACTCCCCAGCAGAGTCGCCATTCACTGTGGTAGCTTCTAAACTTAAGGGATTCTACCTAAGAGATGGGAGGAAGGTGCTGCTGCCACTGTGGTCGCCATTCTGTTGTGGTGGCCATAGTGAAAATGACTTGTTCAAGGTTTCTACCTAAAACTGTAAGAAAGAATGACTCCCACTGTGGTCGCCATTCTGCTGTAGCGCGGTTTTTGTGGTTTCGAATCACTATCGCTTTGGGGTGCTACAGTTTGATTCATTTTTTATCCTATGAAGTTGATTAAGGAAGAGAAATATATGTCTCCAATTAACCCTGCTTGCATACTAAGTTTAAACAGATGACTGTTGATTTACAGATGCTATCAAAATATTGGGTCTCTCTTAGGTTATTTGGCTTAAGAATAAAGTGTCTTGATGGTTCATGAGGCTTTTGGGAAGATAATGTATCTAAAATTTTTCTGACTGATGTATGGAGGTACTGGACCTAGAGTTTTTGATTAGTATGCTCGCTAAGATTTCGCAATCTTATGCCTATGTATTCCCGTTTAAACGAAACAGGGAAATCAGAGCAATCATAGTTCCTCCTATTCTAAGGGAGGAAAAAGATATTTTGGTGTCTTGTTCAAAGCCCAAGATTGAAGCTAAACAGGGATTTGTATCTTAATCAAAGCCCAAGATATGAAGCTAAAGGGTTTTGGCTGAGAGAGAATTTGTCATCTCTAAAGAGGAACTGTTGATGTTTGTGTGCTTTGATCAAAGCACCAGTTTGATGCTAAAAGGTTGATTGACTCAGCTAGGGGCTTCCTTATACAAAGTCGAAGGCTAGATAAGACCGCCTCAACAAGAGAGTGTATATGTCTTGTACAAGGCCCAAGATTGAGGCACAAAAGAGACTGACTCTTTGGGGATATCATTATACAAAGCCTAAGAGGAGGCTAGATGTTTGACTTTTCTAGGGAAAAATGTTCTTTCTGTCTTGTACAAAGCTCAAGATTGAGGCTAAAAGGGATTTTTGATTTCGTTGGGGAGGTTTATATGTGTCTTGTACAAAGCCCAAGTTGGAGGCTGAAATGAGTTGACTAGACAAGATAGTGTTTTTATATGTCTTGTACAAAGCCCAAGACGGAGGCTAAAAGAGTTGACTCAACAAGAGAGTCTTGCAAGGGTGATTGACCTAACAAGAGAGTCTGAAAGTTGATTGACTCAACAAGAGAGTCTGAAAGTTGATTGACTCAACAAGAGAGTCTTTTATACTCAACAAGAGAGTGATTTGTTGTCTCGTATAAAGCCCGAGATTGAGGCTAAAAGGGTATTAACTCAACAAGAGAGTCTTGAAAAGTTATGGACTCAACAAGAGAGTCTGAAAAGGTTAGCTCCGCTAGGGGGAGAATTATTGTACAAAGCCTAAGAGGAGGCTGACTGTGTTGAGGAAAGATCATTATACAAAGCCTAAGAGGAGGCTATCTTATTGCTGAGGATTAGATCCATAGGCAGGCCCAAGGGTGGAGAACTCTCATGAGAGAGACCGGGTTTCTGCTGGAGATTTATCCAGAGTGATCGGTGTTTTATCCTATGCTTGAAAGGAACTTGAGAATGTCTTTGAGACTCAAAGGGGTTTTAGACTGTCCAAGTCTACTGATGTTGAAGAGTTTTATCTTTTGTAGGATGCCCAAAAGAGGGCAAGGGCCTTAAGGGATGAAAATCAACCCTAAAGTGGCCTGAGGTCTGACACTGGAAAGACTGCTCTAGCAAAGGATGACTAAGTTCTGTCTTATACCTTTAAGAGGTCGTTAGGGTCCTTGTATTAAGCCCAAGAGAAGGCATGATAACTTCTAAGAAGCCGAAGGGTCCTTGTACAAAGCCCAAGAGGAGACGAGGATGCTTTTAAGAAGCCTGTGGGTCCCCAAACCAAGAGAAGTTCAAGAAATGCAATTCACAGAGAAGAGATCATTCCAGGAAAGTTCGAGGGTTTGGAAGAAACTCAAGAGATTCTATTCACGGAAAATAGATCAACTCTGGGGAGTAGAATTTCTTTGATAATTTCTAGGGGTGTCAGTCTGAGAAAAGGTTCACCGAGAATACTGCCTTTCTCTTTGTTCCATATTGTTTAACCCTAAGAGAAGGGAAGACTGTATCTGGAAATCCTATGGGGATCTAGTTTTGTTCGTATTTAAAGAGTGACCAACATGGCTTTACCTAGTTCGAGACGTAGTTGCCGGGGAAAACTCTAAATAACTATACTAGTATATATACAGTTGATATATGACAAGTATTTAAAAGGTATGAAAGAAGACTAACCATGCGCAGCTTCCCACAATACAGTTTATATATATATGACATGTATTTAAAAGAATGAAAGAAGACTAACCATACGCATCTTCCCACAATACAGTTATGTATATGAAAGCATATAAAAGAAAGCGGATAAACACTTACCCGTTGTAGAGCTTCCATGCTGTTTTGTTAGTTGTTAAAAGAAATTAAAGAAAGTTTTGATAGCAACTATACATTTGGATTCAAAATCAAAGGAGAAAGTATTTTGAACAGAGTTCAGGGCTTACAACTCAAGGAGAGGCCCAAGTTTTTATCAGTGATTGCACCGTTGTTTTGAATTTGTACAGGGACTTATACAAGTGACTGAGGCCCAAAGAAAGGTTTTCTGTACAAAGGGATGAGTCTTACACTCTCTTAAGAGGCCCAAAAAGTTTTGAAGAAAAGAAATGGGACTTACAACACGAGGATAGGCCCAGATGATCATTTGTTTGAAAAATGGCGATCATGCCGAGGTTTGAAAACACAGTGGGACTTATACAATGACTGAGGCCCAAATTATTTTAGTTCTCAAAAAGGGGTTGGGTCTTACACTCTATTAGAGGCCCAAAGAGTTTTTTAAGAAAAGTAATGGGACTTACAACTCTAGGAGACCCCATGAGTGATTTTAAGAAAAATAATTACAACTCTAGGAGAGGTCCAGTTGGTTTGTTCAAAAACGGCGATCGCGCCGAAGTTTTTGAGAACACAGGGGGTCTTATACAATGACTGAGGCCCAAATTATTTTGGTTCACAAAAGGGGCTGGGTCTTACACTCTATTAGAGGCCCAAAGAGTTTGAAAATGAATAAAGATGGGTCTTATAACTCAAGGAGAAGCCCAGTTGATTTTGTTAAAAAGGCGATGATCGCGCCGAACTTTTGAAAATACACAGAGGGACTTATACAATGTGTGAGGCCCGAAATTGTTTATTTACAAAAGGGTTGGGTCTTACACTCTATTAGAGGCCCAGATAGTTTTGAAATATTTTGAGTATGATTAAAAATCAAAGAAACCCTAATTTTCACTTTTTAAAAGTAAATTTTCAAAGAAAATTAATAAAAAATGATAGAAGTACCAAATAAGTTTAAATAAACCACTTGTGATTTTTGGTTAAGGTTTGAAAAATGAGGTTTTAACCATAAGATGATTTAAAACTCATTTGGTCTTGATTTTCAAGATGAATATTCATTTTTAAAATGTTTAAAATAATTAAAAATGAATATATTCACAAAAATACCGACTATATTAAATAATTTATATAAATCTGATTTTTTTGTGGAATAAAATATTTTACCATTTTTGTGATATTTTGCAAAAAGAACCAATAAAAAATAATTAAAATTGAGAGAGTTATTAATTTTCCAAATCATTAAAAAAAATAATATGAAAAATAATAAAAAGTGGAAAAAAGTGATAAAAAAGAGGTATGGGGCGAGGGGGATTCGAACCTCAGACCTTCCACTCGCTAATACACATAAACTAGTTGATCAACCACTGGGGCGCAATGCCAATTCAATTATAGTATGGCAAGGGAAAAACATAAGGCAAACTTGGTTGGTTTTCTAAAGCATGGCGCCATGGCCATCTTCAACCTCAAGCTCAGATGCGTGAAGCTCTCTATCTCACTCGTTTCTCAATCATTTGACATGATTCAAACACCAAACTCATGCGTTTTTTAACCAGGAACATGATGACAATATTTGATTTCATTTATTTTTAGTGTGCAACAAGTTATATCAAAATAAATGTATGAACTCTAATTTTGCAAAAGCAATCGTGCAGACATGTTTGTGAGTGCTATGATTAAATTTTTTTAGGGAAACACTTAAAACATGATAATAAATATTTGGCAAAAGTATCATGCGAGGAAATATGCATGGATCATATTATGAGAGTTTGAGGCTTATTTGGCTGCAAAAAGAATTGGAACTCTGCACAAAGTGTGTTCCAGAAGTAATTTGATGACCTCTACAGCTTCAATGGATGTTATAGAGTGGATTGCATGCCTTGGAACTTTTTGAAACTCCTCAGATCAGATTATGGTATCCCAACTGCATAATGGCTAGGTTGAAGAGTGAAATTTTGATGGAGGTGTTTCAGAAGTGGTTTAGGTGTTTGGACAGCTTCTATACATCATGTGTGATGTGTTAGAAGTGATGGTTTGAGTTGCTTGACTCTGCAACTCAAAACCCGATAACACTTGCTCAAGAACAAAGAAATTTGGCACTTAAGGAGGGAATGAGAGAAAGCGATGTTGTAAGCTGCTTTGGTGTGGTTTGAATGATCAGTTGGGACCTCTATTTATAGGCAAAGATGTTGCCCTAAAGTTGCCAGCTCAGGCTCAAGAGATATGCTCTGAGTTTTCTTGGTCAATGTTTGGCAAATATCTTCGCTCACAAGGAATATAAGAGCCTCCAAATAGCTCATCTATGGTCTGAAAAATTTCACATTCTGGAGTCTTCTTATTAGTGGATTATGAAGGCAGCTTGACTGATCATAAAGGGAATGTTGAATATTCACTATTTGCTCATAAATGCACATTGGATTCCAAACACATTCTCTTATGTTCATGCTCCCATTGGCTGGCCTTGAACTGAATTGGCAGATGGTGCAGAGCTTGTAGTCATCAAAGTGAGTGCAACAAGTCTTGTGATCAATGCTCTTTGGATAAGAATCGAGTTCATCAAGTTATGCAATAAAATCTGTTGCAAAACAGCTGCATCAAGGCATGTTTGGTCATGGATTTCTCTTGGCTCAAGTTGAATCAATTCATGCTAATAAGTTTTTTGAATTCTTAGCAACATTTGCAACAACATTGATGTTTACATTTGGAATTGATTTCACTTGCAACTATGTGAAAAAACCTCACAAGTTATGGTGTTTTCAACAAAATCTGTCTTGGACATAATTTTGTCTAAGAGTTGAAAAAGATGGATTTTCATGTTTTTAGTGATTTTGATCCAACCATAACTCAGAATCCATGAAGAATTAGAGTGAGAGGTAGTTGACACTTTTGTAGTATGCCATGAGAGCTACAAATCCATCTTTGGATCAACCAAAATGGTTGCTTGGATCACAAGTTATGATCCTTGGAAGTTGGTACCCTAGCCACTTTGTTTCATAACTTAGAAAAATTCTAAGTTTTTATGGTTACCTCTTTTAAAAGTTAATTCACTTTCTTTGATTTTTCTTGATGAATGATGATTCAAATGACAAATTAACATCATTTTAGGGTTAAGGAACCTTGGTTGACCAAAAAATCAAAAAGTCAAACTTTGACTTTTTGGTACAGTTGACTTTTTATCAAATGAATTCCAAACTGTGCGATCTTCTATGAAATCAAGTCCTTGAGCTAAGTCAAACTTGATGGATGGATTCCATAGGTGTTATAGGGTGTATTGAATTATGTCCCAAAGATTAGGAGCATGTCCTGGTCAAAAGTCAAATGTACAGTTGACTTTTCCCGCGAAACCCTAATTGTGGTCCAGATGAAATTGAAACTTGTGAATCAAGCTTCTTGGATCAATCCATTGTTGCAAATGGATCAATGTAGTGTATTGGAGACCCTCAAATCATGTCTTAAGGTCTTGGCTCATGTTTTGTCCCAAAAGTCAACTTAGGGGTGAATTAGGTCAAGAAACCCTAATTCCTGATTTTTGGTAAATGCATAAATTGACTTGATGATTGGGTTTATGAGGTCCCTTAGAGTATCTAGGGTTACACTTTAAAGCATTGGATCATGCCCAGAGGAAAATTTTCATCTGGAGGCCTCAGTCGACCAAAACCCTAATTTG
This sequence comes from Lathyrus tuberosus, assembly GCA_022829125.1. Classification (NCBI taxonomy): domain Eukaryota; kingdom Viridiplantae; phylum Streptophyta; class Magnoliopsida; order Fabales; family Fabaceae; genus Lathyrus; species Lathyrus tuberosus. The sequence goes on along the minus strand of JALAZF010000209.1, from coordinate 2,436,085 downwards.
GTGACACTAGCGATCTTGATTCTTAATCCACTTGGAATCTTGCAACTTTGTGCCTGATTCTTGATGTCGGAGTCCTCTTGATCATTTATGTATGCTTGAGATGTTAGAAAAGTTGAAGATCATGTCATTTCTTGATTGATCTTTTGTCTAAGGCTCTGAGAGGGCTTAAAACCCTAGTCTTTGATTTTAGTGAATGCTCAACAATCCTTGAGGAGATTGATGAGGCATAAAGGTACATCCATATTGTGATGATGATTTGCGCAATGATGGGAAATCTTAGTGGTCAAAATTTGGGGTATGACAGATATCTGTGTTATTTTATTCCAGAGTCGGAAGCCATAGAGTGAAAGGAGTTATGGTTAGATATCTGGTATGGTGACTTGGTACTTGGAAGCTTGGTTTCTTAGTGTAGTTTGGAGTCAGCTGAAGAGGAGAGGAGTTGAGTTAAAGTTTATCAGGTTCTTGCTCTAGGAGTTTGATAAATGTTTGATCGGCTAGGTTGTCAAAGATACTTGAGAATTCTCTCAAGTCCACTCATAATGGCATCTATGTCGTGTATCTGGAGTCTTCTAGTTACTCTTATGACTAGAAGTTGTTTCTTTGAAACACGATCTGAAGAAAGTGAAGGTGATTTATTTTCACCATCCAAAAACAGCAAGGAAGGATTCATCTCTCTTGACCCTAAGAGTGGATCTAATCTGATTGAAGAGTTGTTGAGGTAAATAAGACTTGTTCAGAGAAAGTCTTAGTTACTTGAGTCAAGGGTGGAAGCCTTGGTATCTCAACATTGTCATTGAAGAAGATACTTGTAAAGAGATTGAATATTGTATAAGTGTTCATGACATGATCTGGTGGAGCTCAGCTACAGCAGTGAAGAAGGGTTATTGTACAAGGATTTAAGATCAATTGCTACTTGTGGAATCCACATGTATTTAATTGATTATCCTTGAAAGTGAAGATTGAGGATGTTCTGTCAGATGTTCTAACATCTTTTCATCAGAAGCTTGGAGAATCATGGAAGGGGTTCTGTATTCGCTCAAAAGTCTCCTAGGTGTTGACCTGGGATTATTGGCTTAACATCTATTCCTGGAAAGTATTGTGAATGACTTGTCCAAATGGTGATGTTGTTGAAGATGGAGATGAAAGACTATGAAGACATCATAATCTTGATGGTTACAGCTTGGATTAGTTTATTTTTGATCTAGGTATTTTGAAGCATAGTGTTTGCTCTGGTTGTGAAGGTCGAGGATAAGTGGCAGTTATATATGGCTTTCTATTGACGACTCTACTAAGGGAAGTGGCATTCCTTGGTATGGCTATAGGGTAGTCTTGGACTACTTACTTTCTGAAGATTCAGATGTGGCAGGTTTGAAGTCTTTGGAGTTTCAAAGCAGGATAGAGGTTGTTTACTCAAACTTGGTTGTTGAATCAAGTCTGTGAGAGCATGGAAATCTGTTTCTGCAAAGGGAGGAGGTTCTTCTAAGTGGCATAAGGAATAGCTGAATTCAACAGTTGGATGTCATATCAGAATGTTCCGACATCTATCTTAACATCAGAAGTCTCAGCTGGTGATGTGGCACATTAGTTTAAGATAAGGTGATCTACAGGAGAATAGGAGTGATGGATTCTTCAAAAAGGTATATCTCATGCAGTTTGCAGAAGCTGTGGATGAGAAGATGTTACATGACTAAGAGGCTTGGTGGATCCAAGATGTCTTGCTATGGAGCAAGTAGTTCATGTGACTTAAGGATCTGATTTCATTAGTGGATTAGTGTATCTTGTGGGAGTTCTGAAGATAAGCGAGGTCAATCAAAAAGTGGCATTTAGTTGATTTCACAATGTGCGTTCAAGCAGGATGCTTGAAACTGATTGCACTTTTGTAGAAGAGTAGTTAGTTGAAATTGTTGAAGGTTCTGGTTCTCTGGGAGCTTGTGGCAGAAGTTCTGGGTTGAGGATGGAAGCATACCTTCTTTGGTGGATGAGAGTTTATTTCTCTCTGGGTTTCTGAAGTTTTCTTTGTTCAAGCTGGTGGCTCAGTGTTGTTTGAAGATCTTCAATTTAGATTACTATGCTGATAGTAAGTCCAGTGGTGGAGCATATCAAGAACCAAGGTGTGTGGTGTCTGTGATGTGTGAAGAATGCCCTAACAGATGTTAGAACATTTTCGGGGTTAGTTATCCTTGGAGTAGGGTTTTGAGTTCACATCTTATCTAAGAGGTATTTATCTTGTCATACGGGAGAATGATAGGTAAAGGATTGTCTTGGAAGCCTGATGTGAATGGGACATGCTAGAAGTGGATCAGTTTGGTGCTTGTGGAGCAAATGGGCTGAAAATTTCTGGAGCATGTGTTTGATGTCCTTTAAGTGTGAAGAACAAATGGGTGAGCTAGAAAACTAATGGCTCTGTGCGTATCTTTGAGGAATGTGAAGCATTCAGATTCAATTGGGTTGTATCTCATGGAACAAGGAGATCTATACATGAAAATTCAGGAAGAATTCGTGTGGTGTATGGATAGTTTCTGGACGAGAGGGATCAATGGAGCTTTGGTCTCAATCCAAGAGTTTGTTAGTTCTGGTACAAGGATGCGTTCCTGGTACTCTCACTATATGATCATGAAGCTGTCATGGGATATCATGTAGTGGTTTTGGGGTGGTTCTTGATGAAGAAGCATCAGTTGAGAGAGATAGGGGGAGAACTTCTCTATGATTTTATACTGGTATGGTACATGGGTCGCTTGAAGGTCAAGCAGTAGGTGAATGTGTTCAGCAGGTGTGTTGAACAGAGGGTGCGCTCTTAAAGACATGAATATACGTCTTATGTTTTCCATTCATTTTGGGTGTTCTTCTTGCAATGGAGCACTGGTTATCTATGACAGGGGGAGTACTGTAACCTGTCAGACTGTATAAGCTTCTAAGTTGGATGTGTTATGCTATTGACTTGCTTGTTTGCCCTTAAATGCATAATTGCTTGGTTTGGCATATTATGGCTAAAAAGGGGGAGAAGTAAGTAGTAGTAGTGTTCCTTGGTTGTTTCCTTGAGGGGAAGCTGGTTGTGTTATCTAAAGGTTGTTTTAGCCAAAATTTGCCAAAGGGGGAGATTGTTAGGTCTTTGATTGGCTACATTTTGGCTAAAATAAGTTTACAGCAAGATGTTGGGTATGATGTCCTGACATGGTTGATCAGACATCAGTACAGATGTGGTTATAATACTTGGCAGGATGTCGAGTAAGATGTTGAAGCATCATCAACTGTCATGACAACATTACTGTCACGACAGATGTCATGACATCTTGATCTATTATAGCAGGTACTGTTGTTATGTGTTTAAGACAGATGTCGAAGACAGATGACATGACATCTTAGTCTGGTACAACAGGTGTTGATGTTTTGCTGTCATGTGATGGTTAATCAAGATGTCGAAGGAGATGTCACGACATCTTTGTCTGATACAGCAGGTGCTGCTATTGTATATCTCTTGACGGATTTGATTTGATTTGATGAGATCTTTTTGGATATACCTCATCATTATACGCAGACCAAGGAGATTTATTAGGAACAAAATGCAGATTTGATTGGATTTCATAAAAAGGATCTTGGAGACTTTTTAGGAAACTATTTGGAGATTTGTTTATATTTTTGTGGAGAAGATCTTGCAGCTGAATTAAAATGTGAAGATTAGATATGATTGAAGAGTCCAAGCCCATACTGCATGAGTCTATAAATAAGGACTTGCTGGACCTAAAATAGGAAGCACACACAACAACAAGTTGTTGGTGCAACATAAGGGCTTTGAGAGTCTCTTGTGTAGTTTTTAAGTCACCCATGTATCTTTTGATATTATGTGGTTGACATAGGTTGTTGTATATTCTCACTCGAAGCTTTGAAGCAAGAGTTGAGTGTTGTTCTTGGTTGAAGCTTTTAAGCAAAACTGAGTATTGTTGTTAGTCAAGAGTCTTGGCTGAACTTTGTATTGGAAGGGGTCTCTTTCAATAGGGTAGATACAGTTATGGTGTAGTAATTGTTAGATAATCATAGGTTGTGATTTAGGAAGTGAGAGGGGGTTCTCTTATCATTTAGATGTGACTTCTAATGATAAAGTCTTCATTGGGTAGTGATAGGTTAACGTGGGTGCTTTCTGTAAACCTGAGGTTGTTTGCATAAAACTATACTACTGATAGTGATTACTTCTTCCTGGATTGGTATCCCCCAGATGTAGGTGAGTTGCACCGAACCGGGTCATCATATTCTGTGTTATTTATTATTCTGCTATTTTCAGCTCAGTCTTGATTGACATGTTGGATCAGATGTCGTGACATCTGTGAGTGTGCAGTTCTGATATTCAAGGTATCAGTCTGTTGTTGCGCCTCTGAGTTTATATGATTATGTGGCACAATATATTGACATGTGTTAGGACATCTGATGTATGCATAGGCCAGAATTTCAGTACCAATCCAAGTAATCGGCCACCGTATCAAATAGAGTATCGGCAAACTCGGCCGGATTAATCATCTCCATGACGCTCGTATGGTATGTAACCCACTCAAAATCCACGTCAAGTGTGTGAAGATCAGGAGGCAGAGATGGTATGTACTGCCTGTATCCAAACTGACGCAAACATCTGTCTGGTAAATAAAGAACAGTTGTATCATACCATTTCAGGCCACCCCTGTACAAGCTAATATCATCAAATGGCCGATGTTGTTTGTGATCATGAAAAGGGAGCCAAATGACATCCGCAGGTGTCAATCCATCCAACACAGTGGTTAACTCATTAACCTTCTGCGTTACTTGGCTTGTACATCCACTTCATCGCCCTAGGAAGTGGACTACCAATACCAGCAATCTTCGAAAATCCTCTCTTGCCAACAGTTGGAAAATACTCATGAGTCAAACATTGTTACACAACATGAATATTATCAGTTAAAAGTATTATAAATATGCTAATACAGGTCTAAATGAAATTAAAATAAAAAATTTGTACCTGTAGTAGAGTGACATATCCACCAAGCTGTCTGCAATTGTAAAAGGAGGCATCACCGAGATATCTGTAAAGTGTGACTAGTGCGGCTTCCCCCCAACAGTATCTACCACAATTAGACAAGTCCTCAAATATTGGTAAATACTTTGCCTTACACGAGTAAAGGTCTTATCGGTGAGAATAGTGCAGCCTAGTAACAACAACATATATGCTCTAGCTGCACAATCATATCTGCTCTCAGCTCGCAGACGGACAAATATCTTTTTTAACCAGTCCAGCCTGTAATAGGGAACTCTGCAAACACGGATCTCTTCAGCTACCTCGGCCAGCGAAACACCCATAAGACTAATAGCTTGACTAATATCATCCGAGTCACCGAACCCTTCTTCAGGGTTATAGAAGGCCCCTACATGGTATATGCAGCACACATGAAACATTGTCCAACGTAATAGTCATCTCGCCAAACGGCATATGGAATGACGATGTTTCGGGGAGCCACCATTCAACAAATGCAGATACCAAGTTCTGATCTATCCTCGATAAACTAGTTCCTTGCAGAGAGGATAAACCAGAAGCAGATACCCATGATTCAATAGCTGGTGGGAGACTATGTGGAACCCATCCAATTAATTTGCTGCCATATGCAGCAACCTTCAGCTCTTTCTTCGGAGATCTCTCTTAAAAATAATTCATAATATATGTTATCATACATAAATAATTAAAATTAGATTTTATTCAACGTTGAAATAATTCAAAATAGATTTACTTACTTCGTCGTCCAACAGATGACGAGCGACGTGGATCTGATACCTCACCAAAAGTGACGTATTAGACGGTCCTCTGGGAAATGGTGGATGCAGTGGAATAGGAATAAGAACAGGCGCTTGTGTAGCAATCTGGTCTTCCTCTCGATTCGACTGTTGTCGAACTGCCCTTCCATCATGGTATTGTCGATAAATGTACCCGTCACGTCCTCTAAAGCGAGCCATTAAAAAAAGTCAAGAACAAACCGGAAAATTACTGATGAAGATTTCGGGTGAAGAAAGCAAAGAACCGAATAACATTGCACCAAGTTATCCGGTGTAGAAATCTTGTTAACCAGATAACATGACACCAAGTTATCCGGTGTGAAAATCATGCAAATTGGATAACATGGCACCAAGATATCCGGAGTGAAACTGATGTAGATCGGATAACACAATTAGAAGTTATCTGGTGTGAAATATTTGAAAAAAATAAACTGGATAACTTGTTAGTTATCCGGTGTAGGAAGTTGCGATCCGAAATTCTTTTGCTTGAGTTTTTCGGGAGTAAAATTTGCTGCTTTCAAATTTTTAACCGTTCATGAGATGAAATGAGTAAAAAAAGTGAAAAATTGAAATTATTAATATTTATACAGGGGTATTTTCGTCCAAAATTTTATTTCGTAGGGGTATGAGGATAAATATAGGGGTATGAGATAAAATTTTCGTAATTCGAAATGTGAATAGGTTAGACCGGCCTACATAAGTCTATAGCCTAGTCTATTTAAGATCAGACTATGCCAGATCTATTTAATAAAAAAGTCAGTACCTTTTTAAAAGTCTATTTAATTAAATAAGTCAGATTTAGATTATTAAAAAACCTATATATATGTATAGGCCGACTTATATTTTTATATATATTAAAAATGATATATATATATATATATATATATATATATTAGAAAAATTGCTAAATAGATTGGGATACTTTTATATATATATATATATATATATATATATATATATATATATATATATATATATATATATATATATATATATATGGCTTTGTAAATTTATCATAGTCTAGATTTAAATCTTATAAAGCCTAGCGTATTCTACACTATTTCTAACCCTATGTGTGAATATATTGTCCAAATATATTAATTTTTTAATATTTCTAAAAAGTTTAATTTTTATTATAAATAGAATCATATTATTTATACATTTTTATTAATGTCTATGAATTGGTTAAATGAATACTCATCATAAGACAAATCGAATATTAATTTATCAAAATAAAATAATGATGGTATTAAAAAATATAATTTTCAGATTTTAAAAAAATATTTTAGTTTCTTTTTTTTAATATTTGAGATGGAAAAGATAGACTAGAAGTGTACTAGTACTAGGAAGTGAAAAACCAAACCAAGGACGTGTAAGGGCACAATTGCTTTCAATCGCACGTGTTGAACCAAACTATTAACACGTGTGAGATCTTGAAGGCCAACAAAAACAAGGGGCGGTAAAGGAAAACATAAAATCATGACTATTCTATGATTTCTATCTTCACTTGACTTGGTGCCACGTCACTGGACCCCACTTACCTCAGATATTATCATTTCCAGCTCATACCTGACTCACTCATCACATCGTATGCGTCTAATGTCGGTCCCACACATTGACAATTTTGTCCTCTTATCATTAAACAAATCAAAATATTCAAAATTTTATTCATAACATATCTATGAGTTTTTGAGTCCTCAAAAAAAAAAAAAAAGTCCTCAAACCTAATTTACATAACTTGGATTAGATAAGACTATAAGGACATGTTTTGTCTTAACCTTTGTTACAACCTTGATTAAACTAATCTGTTTTGGTTTAATAAAGTAATTATCACATAATGTCATCTTTAAAGAATATTCTTAACACGAAGAAGTAAATATTTTATACCGTAAACTAATCACTCTCATATATTCTGTTATATTATATTGTAAATTTTAAATTAATAATATAATATGAGAGATTGATAAATTTTTATTAAATGACAGTATTACTATATAATAATTAAACTCTTCTAAACATATATTGAATAGATTATGATAATGTTATATTAATGAAAAGTTAATGAGAATTGTTCTTATGGGACTATGTTGTCTTTGTTTGAGATTGTCAACTTGTTTGGCACTTTATCTTTGGATAGAATTAATATTGTTATTTAAGTATAAAGAGAAAATGAAATGTTTGTAATAAAGATGGAAAGAAAGAAAGAAAAAGTAATGTTAGGAATTTCAGAGAAGGACTTGGGAAGTTCCAAATCTCAGGGAAGGACTTTCCGGCCAGTTATAAATAGCAAAATTTATTAGCCACCATAACATACTTCAACTTTTGAAATCTCTTTGTTTTCTTTTTCTCTTTCTTTTTTCCCTCAAATTTCTTAGAGTGAAACATGACTATCCTCATTGATCAACATGATTGTTTTGGTAATTTTTAACCTTTCTTTATTTTTAGCAAAGTTTTTTTTCTTCTTTCAGAAAATTCCATTATTTAGTGCAACTCTTTTTCTTTGGATGGAAGGTGAAAATGGATTTATATTTTGCAGTTTTTTTTTTTTAAATTTTAAAAAGATGAAAAAATATGATTATGCACCGTTTATGTTTTGATAGTAACTTGTTCGAAATTAACTTTAAATAATTGTGCATAATTCTTTTGTTTGTCTATGGATTTAGATTTTTTTTTTTTGAAATTTTTTTGAAGATGGGATTATTGATTAATTTTTTACTCTAAATTGTGATTTATGATTTATAAAATTAGATCATGAGGCGATGAATAAGGTTTGAATTGCTTGACCCAAGTTAGTTAATTTGTTGAATTTTCAGTTAAATTGAAGCTGGATCTATGGAATTGGGTTGATTTTGAAGTGAAAATGGTGTAAAAATTTTGTGAATTTTTTTCTTCAATTAATTAATCAATTAATTAATTTTTTATTATAAAAAATGACAGGATCTGATGTAGAGGCAAAGACAGTGAGAGAGAATGAGACAGAACTTGTTTTAGACGGTGGATTTGTTATGCCACAGGCCAACTCATTTGGTCACACTTTTAGGTTCAATTCATATTTAACCTATCCTATTCATTCATATGCAATAAATTTACCCCTTTCTGTTTTGCTTCATTTTTTAATGGATCTTTTTAATGTGATGGACAAATATTTTTTTATCATAGGAATTGGTTCACTCAACACTTGTCGTAAATAAAATGAGACTTCGCAAATTTTTTTATTTCTAAAGATATTTTTTATGCAAAGCATTTTACAAATTCTAAATTGTCTTTTATTGTGTCAGTTCAGTTGATTTTTTTCATTTTTATTCTTTGGGCCAGGCCCATCAAGCCTTTTATGGCTGATGTATTTTATTTGGGCCAGGCCCATCAAGCCTTTTATGGATGATGTATATTATTTGTGCCAGGCCCATCAAGCCTTTTTGGATGATGTTTATTATTTGGGCCAGGCCCATCAAGCCTTTTTGGATGATGTTTATTATATGGGCCAGACCCATCAAACCTTTTATGGTGGCAATTAACTTGCAACTCCTCAGTTGTACATGATCCCTCCATGTAATTTCATAATTGCATAAGTGCTCCTACTAAAAATTTGAAACAAATTTGCCTATAAAATTCAAATTTCCGGCAACATCTAAATTTTTGGTAATGTATTCAGAATTTTCAATACCCCATGATTTCAGTTGAATTTGTACTGAAAATTATGAAATTTCAAAAAAATAAATGCTCCTTTTTTGGTTGATGAATATTATTTGGGCCAGGCCCATCAAGCCCATTTGGATGATGTTTAATCTTTGGGCCAGGCCTATCAAGCTATTTTGGATGATGTTTATTCTTTGGGCCACGCCCATCAATGGTCATCCTTTGCTTCTTATTTTTGTAGAAAATAGTATTTTCTTTTAAAAACAGTATAATGAAGATATTTTCTATAAAACTAAATATAATCCTCTAAGTAATTCCTCATGTTAAAACACTTTTAGAATAATCTTTATGTGACAAGTCATTGTTAATCAGGGATTATGCTGCTGAAAGTCAGAGGCAAGAAGGAGTGGAGAATTTCTATAGAAAAAACCACATTTACCAATCCTTTGATTTTGTAAGCATCTACAACTAAAATTTAATTTATGTTTCATTCTATCTAAAAAAAATGAACATAAAGCAACACATTTGTCATAATTTATGTAGCTATAAATAATGATGTTAATTTTGTAACATATATATATAGGTGAGGAAAATGAGAGAGGAGTATGGAAAATTGAACAGGGTAGAAATGAGCATATGGGAATGTTGTGAACTTCTTAATGAAGTGGTGGATGAAAGTGATCCTGATTTGGATGAACCACAAATTGAACATTTGCTACAAACAGCTGAAGCTATAAGAAAGGATTACCCAAATGAAGACTGGCTCCACTTAACTGGCCTTATCCATGGTAATTTCTATGCTTTCTATTAACTTTTTCTATTGAAATACAATAATTATTTCATTACGGGCACACTCTCCTGAACTGAACTGCATAAACAACATATCGTGTCTATTTTTGTTTGCGATTTAAGATTTTATCTTTTGTCTAGCAATTTTTTTTCTTACTTTTTTGTTTAACCAATATAATTTAATGCAGATCTTGGCAAAGTGCTTCTCCTCCCAAGTTTTGGAGGACTTCCTCAATGGGCTGTTGTAGGTAAGTGTGATATTCCATTTTTATATAAAATAGGATTTTGGATATTGTGAAAAAGAAATTGATTTCAATGTTGGATCTAAAACCAACGGTGTAGATTATTAGATATGGTTTTAAACGAGTGTAACATATTAATGTCTGACGACAATATTTATTTATTTTTATTCATTAATCTAAATTAATTTTTGATATCTATAAATAAACAATTTTAAAAAAATTATTTTGTTGATTTCTAGTTGAAATTATGCTCTCTAATAATTTCTTTATATTGGTATAGGTGACACATACCCAGTTGGCTGCAGATTTGATGAATCCATTGTTCATCACAAGGTATCTTTAATCTTTCAACTTTTTATTTATTTGAATTGAGAAAAAAAAAACAAAATTATAGAAATTAAACACCTAACATATGTTACATTTCCACTTTCAGTATTTTAAGGAAAATCCAGATTATAACAATTCTGCGTACAACACTAAATATGGAATATACTCTGAGAAATGTGGACTTAACAATGTCATGATGTCATGGGGACATGATGACTACATGTATCTAGTAAGTCCTCATAAAAAATTCAACCGATTTATTTATTTTTTCTAATGAAGGAAATTTAATGTAAGGTCTAAAATTTGTATATGTTGTTTTCAGGTTGCAAAGGAGAACAAAAGTACTCTTCCCTCAGCTGCTATGTTCATTATAAGATACCATTCATTTTATGGTAAATTCAACTTAGAACTAAAAATTATTTTGTCCAACAATTTTTACTATAACTAATTTTATTTTCTACAATACTATAACTTGTTTTGCAGCATTACATAGGGAAGGAGCCTATAAACACTTGATGAATGATGAGGATGTTGAAAATCTCAAATGGCTCCAAATTTTCAAGTAACATACATTACATGATTATTACTTATTATACCGATGATAATGACTTGTTCAAATTCCATGATGCTATCGCGCTGCTATTTAACTAAAATTTCTTTTACATTGAATCACTTGTAGTAAATATGATCTCTATAGCAAGAGCAAAGTTCGAATTGACTTTGAAAAAGTGAAACCATACTATCTTTCACTCATTGAAAAGGTTCTATTTATATTCTTTTCCAATTGAAAAATTTAAAAAGTTGTTTTTGTTTAGTTTTAAAGTTTTACTAATGCATTTTTCTTTGCTGCAGTACTTCCCTTCAAAGCTGAATTGGTGAAAAATTGGAGAGTTGAAGTTGAGAGATATTTAGCATGATAATTAGTTTAGATTAGGGAATAAGTTATTGGGCTGGAAGTACTTTGAATTTATATGCTTTGATGGTTTAGATTCTTGTATGAAATAATATCCTGTATCAAATATTTTCATTAAAAACAAAATAATTTCTTGAGTATTAGTAGTTATTTGGACACGTTTATAGAATGATTGCGAAGGTCTGTACTCTAATTTTGTAATTTTTGTTTTACATTTCTAGTAAAATGGTCTCAAAATAAAAATAATAAAATAAATTAAAAAAATTTCTAAAATAATATATGTAACAGTATGCTTTAATTTAAGTTTTTTTTTCATCCTTATTAGTTCATTTTAACATAAAAAAACTCCATTTATTCTATGTTTTGAGCATTTAACCAAGAAAAAAAGAAAACAAAATATTATTACTATGATTAGTAATAATTTTATTTTATTTTTATCAATTTTAAATAAAAAAAGAAAGAAAGAAATAGTCAAAGATGTTTTTTCTTTTTTGAAGTAGCTCCTAATTCTTCTTTTCTGAATTGTATTTTTTGGAGTAGCTCTCAAATCTTCTATCTCATTTGATGATATTTGATTTGTTGGAACAACTAAGGCTTTCAAGAAGAATAATGTAGAAGAAGTGAGAGAGTGAGAAGAGAGAGACCTATAGGTGAAAAGAGAATTTTATTAAAGTGAATGTAGAAAAAAAAATTCTATTGTGTGTATAATGTCACCTCTTTATATATAGGAAACCAAAATACAATTTACAAACTATAATATTAACTGTGTCGAATACTTGCTCATACTTCGACACGCATATGTATTAGACTCTGTCTAATAGAGCTAGCTCGTACTTAGCTAAATTCGACTATGTTGTCTACAACTATGTTGAATATATTTTTTACATACTAAACATTGAATTACATCTTCTAACACACCTCACTACAAGAAATATTAAATTTAGCTAGGGGTTATCCCCTCACTAAGCCAAAAAACCCATCACAAAACATCATTTTGCGAGGGGGGGGGGGGGAATCCCTAGCAAATCAGGAAGGAAATCCACTATTAGTAGTATCAAATTACAGACTCAACACACCAGTTGACAATCTTCCTAATTTAATCACTACCCAATGACCCTTCTATCTAAGTCCTCCCTAGATAAGAGACTCCATCTCACTCCCAATCATCGCAATGATGTCTAGCAGTCAACATCTCCGTCACTGCATCAACAACTTGATTACCACAAACTCTCCAAACAGAAAAGTAGAAGTCACACTTCCATGACACACCTTGGAGTTGCTTCAAAGCTTCCTCCAAGAACAATACAAAACTCATTACCTACAGGTTTCTGAGTAAGAACACAGTGACCATCTCACAACCCGAGTGGTTCACTAAGAAAAAGCCCTAATGATCTACATCTTGGACCCGTACCTATTCTAGATTACAAGCATTCTATTTATAACTTTTTCGCAACTGGATTTCGGCCTTCAAATCACAACAAATCTTCTGCACCAAATCTGCAAAAGATTCTGCTACTAACAAGATCTTCAATTAAATCTTCAATCAACTCTTCATAATTAACTCTAATTATTCTCCATATCTTTTTGCATTAAATTAGTAACAAACTAATCTTCTTCATAAATGTTTGCAACAGAATATATCTAACCCATGATATTCGCTTGCAATCTCTGATTCTCTTTAGCAGAATATCTCATTAAATCCAGAAACACGCGCAGCCCTAATTAATCATCTCAGACTAATGTTCACAACTAATGTCACGACATCGGGTTTAACATCAACACACACCTGCAACCCTTCCAACTTTAACAAAACCAGAATGTTAACTAAACATAACAATAATGTTAGAATCTCATGTTGAAACATCAGCCATGACATTAACATTGTTTTACCAAAATTTCAGCCAATCACAAGAACTAACAATCTCCCCCTTTGACTAATTTTGGCTAAAACAAATATATAAACATTACAACTCAGATTACAGCCGCAATTACACCCCTATACTACTGTTAGTAGTCATCAGCAACTACTGAACCTAACAGTGACCATCAGTAGCTACTGTGTACAGCTACCATGGAGCATCATGATGTTAGGACATCATGTTTGACATAACATCACCACAGCACAGCAGCTTCAGGCAGCACATAAGGACCTAAGAAGTAGAAAGTCCTGAAGTCATTTGGTGCACATGAGGAAGAAGACATCTGACACTCCCCCTCAATACAACACATTTTTTTTTCCTTCCAGGACATACCCAGAACAAATGTAGAAGACTCCTCCAGAAAAGAAATGTCTGTCTATACATAAAAGACCAATGGTGGCATAAGAGAATTCTGCACACCTTCTTTGATCAGACATCGGGTTTAATCTGTGGCATAAGATGAAACTTAAGAAGTGCCATTCTGCCAACCCAGGTAACTTAGAACACAAGTCACAACTGTGTTCATAACTCAGGACACAAGTCACAAAGACTCAACACCAACTTAAGGATAGGACATCCTCTTCGACATCTCTGAACCACATCTGGAACTGCAGACTCCAGACATAGCATATGCACAAACCATTTAGCAAAACCCTTTCCTTTCTCCCCCTTTTTAGCCACAAATTGGCAAAGAAAGCCCTCACAGAACCATACCCAAGTGGTGTTCACCCAAAAACGAACAAACGCCATAAGACTTATGAAACAAGAACACTCATTGGCTGAAGGAGCAGAGAATAACCTCTATAAATAGCTGACCAGTTACTTTGGAATTAACGAGCCTTGAATAGTCAAAGTTCTTGGTCATAGAAACGCTATTTTAGGAACTAAAAACTCCATCCAAATTCAATGTCTACCATCCAAAACAGTCTTGACCGCCTTTATTGCTTCTAAACTGATTCTTACCATAAATTGTGCCAAAACAGTTCCATGCATAGTCGGAAACACGTGTTTCAGCTTATCCTTACATCACCGTCCAGAATACTTCCTTGTTTGGCTCAAGAAAAACATGTCCTGTACCATGTTCTGACATCTTATCAGACACTGTCTGCTTGCTCACAACATTATCAACCCAAGACTCCACAGAAGATTATACATTCCAAAACAATAAAATTGTCTTCAGACTTCTCCTTAGAAGTATGTGCACACATGCTTCAAATACACAGCTTCACATGGCTAAAACCATCCAATGCCAACCAACAGCCTAATGTCATAACATGTTATCTGACATTATATCCTCATAAGATTCAACCAATCTTCACAATCTTGATCAGCATGCAATCTTCATAATATATGTACCTTTGCAGCAAAATCCATAGACAAGTACTCCCCCAGTCATGGTTAACTAATGCTCTCGATGAAGATGAACATTTGAGCACACTTGCTGAGAACATGCATTTTGGTACCATTGTCCCTTTCTCCAAAGGCAGTCATTCCCTATAAAACTCTTCATCTTCAGACTTCCAATCAATCAATACCTGATCTACTTCAGTCTTCTCTACATTCTTCATCTAAGGCAGAGCTTCTACTTCATCATTCTCCCGTATTACTAAGTAGACGCTCCTTAGGCATAATGTATGCACCAAGCTTCAGAACCAGAACAAATTCATCCTTCACCAAGGATATTCAACCTGATAATGTCCCAACCCAAGATATCATCACCATGATTCTTGATATGCTCCACCAACTGGACTTACTATTGCATAGTAATCCAAAGAACTAGAGAATTAACCTCTCATCCACCTTCAAGAAGAATAATCTCCTTGAGTCTTCAACTCATCACCCTTCTGCCCAAGAGTAACTTGTTCCAAGACAATCCTCAATAATAACCAGCTGCACACTCTGATTATCTTGATTCTTCGAATCCACTTCTGAAATTAACCAAATGCCAAAGTTTGATTACCTCATTCATGAGTCCTCATATGAAAACAACCAAATGCCACATTTTGACCTTTTTCACGTATGTCAGAACTCTCACAAAGATATCTTGATCCACCAAGGAAACTTGATCTTCAAGTCACGTGTTCCACTTGCTCAAAAGCAAACACACTTAGACTCCCTAAGCCATGATCATGTAACATCTTCTCCTTCCTGCAGCTCCCGCAAACTGCCATGAGAAAGATCTTTTTGAAGCATCCTATTGTTCATTCCTGTAGATCACCCTATCACCAGCTGAGACTCCTGATGTTAAGCTAGATTATGTCATCCAACTGTTGAATTCAGCTCTACCTTCTGCCACTCAGAAGAACCTCCTCCCTTTGCAGAAACAAATTTCCATGCTCTCATAGACTTGATTCAATAATCAAGCTTGAGTAGACAACCTCTATCCTGCTTAGAAACTCCAAAAACTTCAAACCTACCACATCTGAATCTTCAGAAAATAAGTAGTCCAAGACTACCCCATAGCAATACTAAAGAAAGTCACTTCCCTTAGCAGAGCCATCAGTAGAAAGCCAGAGATAACTGCCACTTATCCTCGACCTTCACAACCAGAGCAAACACCATGCTCCAAACCACTTAGATTAGAAATAAACTGATCCAAGCTGTAACCATCAAGATTATGATGTCTTCATAGTTTTCCAGGTTAGGTCAGTGTCTTGATCTTTTACTCCACCCTGAGCAAAGAACTGAAATGATGTTTCAACATCAGTTCTGACATTAGTCTAAATCACATTAAACATCTCCTATGGATTTGGAGACTACAACCATATTAAACCACACATATCTCTTGTAGGGAACACACGAGAACATACCAACATCTGATCAACTTCCAAGATCATACCAACAAAACTGCAGTAACTTGCATAACACACTCTTCCAGAAGCTTCTTCTTATAAGCACAAGGTTCAGACCTCTTGTCTAACTTAAGAGTGATAACTGCCATCCTTTTGCATAAACATACCATAGACAATCTGCTACTTTCAATCCTTCAAACCACAAAACTGAAAGAGCTATTGCAAACACCAATTGACCACATGCTGATTTACACTGCTACTGCACACAATCTCTTGGATGCAATTTCCCTATAAAATTGTCCTCAGACATTTTAGTTTAAACAAGGATCATTTCCTTCTCTTCTGCTATCAAGATAACTACCTTTTCTTCAACCAGCTCCAACTGAAATGTTATGACATTATGAACAACATCTCAAAAATTGTTCAACTTCATATCTTCAGTGATCCTTCAAAACAGCTACAATTTAATAGGTCTTTGACTTAGCATTTACCATAGACTACTGATGTGTAGCGCGATGTCGAGACATTAGAATTGACATATTAAGCTCAGCTTCTTTCTTGGTGAAACTTCCTCCAGTTCATGATTTTGAAAGTAAAAAACATGTATCTTCACAAGAGAATTCATCTTCAGATATACCAGAACTACATTTGACATTATAACCAGGAAGATCCTCCTAATTAGGTCACCACAACTAAGCTTAAGAGATAATTGTCGTACCTCAAAAAATACGATATTCGCGATGGACGCGGAAAAAACTGTTCGAAACAGAGTCGCCACCGAACTTTATTTATCCCAAAAGCGGGAAAGGAAAATATCGAGAAAACCTTTACAGGGAGATAAGAACTTGGTCGTCGCAACCAAATTACGGGTTCGGGAGTCGGTTACGCAAAGGTAAGGTATTAACACCCTCTACGTCCGTTGTACTCAACGGGAACCTCTTGAATCGATTCGTGAAAAAGTTAGATATAGTTTATTTGTTTATCTTCTAAGGGTTTACTTACAAAGGAAAATGGGTGGTTTTTATTAGTGTGCTCGGCAAGGATTGAGATCCTCGGGCCTACGTATTCCCTCGTGCAATGGGAAAGTCAGAGCATTCGTAGTTCGCGGGACTACAGTTTGTTGGTTTGTGTTTTTTAGGCGAATGAGAGTTTAATTCGCATTCTAACTGCTAAACGTTGGCTTGTCTGCTCGTCATAGGAGGCTGAAGCACTAGTTCATATGCGCGGAAGAATGGATTAAACAATGTTCTTTTTGTGAAAAGTTGTTTGAGTATGAATTAAGTGTATTAGAGATTTGATTGAGAAGAAGGTTTGGATTTAGACGTGTTTTAGGGTTTCGGTCGCACGGAGGCGAGGAAAGGAGTTTTATTCGTATTGGATATTTTAGAGGTGACAATTGCCCACACACAAGTAAGAGAACTCGCACCCAAGCAATTGAGGAGAAGGGTCAAAGACTCGACCACCCTCGCTTCACCCTTAGTAAAATGTGTTTAGATAGAGATTAAGTGTTTTAATGATTACTTGAAAAAATGTTTGCATGTTGTCGAGTTCGTGTGTTTTAAAGGCGTCAATTGTCCACACACGAGTAAGAGAACTCGCACCTAAATAATCGACCGGTTAAAGCTTAAGTTTTTTAGAGGTGTCAACTGTTCACACACGAGTAAGTAAACTCGCACCTAAACAATCGAGAAGTTAAAGTTTAATTTTTTAGAGGTGACAATTGTTCATACACGAGTAAGTGAACTCGCACCTAAACAATTGAGGAGACGGATCAAAGACTCAACCCACCTCACTTCACCTTTTATAAAAGTAATGTTTGAATATAAATTACATGTTTTAAGCGCCAAGTGATTGTAAAAAGGTTTGAATAGCGTATGAACAAAGAAAATTGTTAGATAAATATGAATATGATATGGCCAATATGAATAGTATGAAAAAATATAACCGAGATAATATTTGACAGAAAATAAACAAGATAATGATTAATCGGGTGAATTGGGAAATAAAAGGTGACGACCTCGTCTTAATCAAGAACTCTAAAAAAGGTTCCATGATGTTTAAGACCTTCATTGGTCAGGAATGAAAAGAATATAGTGCAAAGTAGAATGTGAAATAAAATCAAAATCGAAGAAAAGTCTCATCTAAACCGACAAAATTTGGTTTTAGATGTTCATCGACCCATAAAAAAATGAAAAGTAAAAGAGGAGATAAAATCGGTTTCGTCTTAACCAAGATCTTTAATCTTAGATCGATAAGCTATGATTTTTTGACTTTCATTGACCGATAAAAAAATAAAAAGGTGGCCTCATATAAATCAAGATTTTGAATCGATCTCAAAAAATTAACTTAATCAAGATTTTTTTTATATCATCGGGCCAAATAAAGAAAAATGGAATTGAAGTGTAAATACAGGCGGTCTCATCTAAATCAAGATTTAATTCGATAAAGTCGATAATCTTTTTGTTAGACTTTCATTGACCAACTAAAAGGAAAAATAAAAATAAAAATGGCCTCATGTGAATCAAGATATTTAGTGATTTAGAATAAACCACCAAGTCATGATTTTTATGACATCATTGGCCCAAGATTGAAAAGAAAATGGATAAAAGATTAAAATACTAAAAAAAACAATATATTTCCTTTTAACAACATTTTTTTTAAATAAAAGTTTATTAGAGCAAATTTTCTATTTTATCTCTTAAAAAAAACCAAACAAAAGAGAGGGGGTAGGGTGCTTAGAAATGAGTGAGAATAGAATCATTTGGGCTTCAGCCCATCATCTATTCAACAAATGGAGCACGACTGAAAAAAGAAAGAAGGGGGTGAATATATAAAGGGGATGATGAGTAGAGAATTCATGGGCCTCACGGCCCACTCATCACCAAGAAGCTCATTTATTTGAAAGAAAATACAATAAAAATAAAAATAAAATAAATCAATAAAAAACAATGATAAAGGGATATCAGCGAAAGACTTCATCATCCTAAAACGACAAAATAAAAATACAATCAGAGAACAAGAGCGAATCTCCGATCCCGACCTTCCTTGCCGTCTTCCTCTCTCGGCTTCGCTCAATCTCTCTCACGATTCGCTTCCTCTTTTTCGATTCTGTTTTCGGCTCATCTTCTTCTTCGATCTCTCAGTTCTGGTTCGATCTGGGTTTTGTGATTGAAAGGGTTTGATATGGGTTTATGAATCTCTCTTCTTCTTAAATCATTTTTCTGTTTAGGGTTTGGTTTTGTTTCGAAGGTTGTTGTTTATCTATGAAGAATGGGTTGAAGGTTATATGGAGATTGAAGAAGTTTATGGTTCGGCTTGTTGCAGTGGAGCTGTGTGGGGAGGTTTTTGGGTTTAGATTTGGAGGTTTTGGGTGGTGATTCAAGGTTTGAGGAGGTGATTTGTTGATGAGTTTTTGTCGGGAAAACAGAAAGAGTTGAAGTAGTGCTACACGGTGTTGATGTAAAAGAGAGATGTTGTGATGGTGGTTGGATTTTGTGTTTATGAAAGATGTAGGATGCGTTTATTTTTTGGAGTTAAGCTTTAATGGTGGAGGAGATAGGATACTGTGAAAGCGGTTTAGCGAGGTAGTACGTTGTTTTGTTGTGAGGAGAGGTAATATTAAAATTGTGAGAAACAAAGTTGTTGGAGGAGTTTATTTTCAATTGCGGTGTGTTGTTGTAGCAGTTTTAATGGAGATAAGAGTTGGTTAAATTATGAAGAAGGGGATGGTTTTGGTTATGGCTGAGTTTTTGTGTTGAAGTTGCAGAGGAAAAGATTTTTATGAGTTTTGGTTGAGTTGTTATGGAGTGTGGTATGAATGGAGGAATGAGCTGGAAATCGAATCGTTGTTGCTGTTTTTTTTGGGGATCTTTTGGTTCTCACTCATGTGGTCGTTCTTCACAGTACTTTTGAAGGTGAGGTTCGTTTTTTTCTTCTCCCCTCTCCTCTACTGTTTCTCCTTTTAAAATAAAAATGAAAGCTTATTTTTGACAAGTCATTTTCCTGGTGCAGCGAATATTGCAGGTCATTGTTTTGTTGCTCTCGTATTGCAGAGTGTTGGTGAGATAACAGGTCTGAGTTGGTCAATAACACTAAAATAGGATGTTGTAGAGCTTGGCATTTTTTGGTGCTATCACTTAGTTCCAATTAGTGCAATTCTGGGTTATAGTGATTGGTTTCTTTTTTCCTTTGCAATTTTCATGGAACGAGCTTATCCTAAAAACAAATTTTTGGATTTTGGGCTTTTTATATTTTTTGAACTTTCTTGTTGCAATGGGCTTAAAAAAGAACTTGGACATGGATTATGACTATTAAAGAATAATATATGTATAAAATGGACAATAAAATGGATCTTTGAAACAAAATGGATATGAAAGTGGATATGTGGATAATGGTTTGAAATGGATAAAAAAGGATATGGTTTAAAAGAAATGGTTATTGGAAATAATTTGAAAATTGAAAATTAAGCAAAATGGATTGTTATTTAAAAAATGAAATTAGAATGAAATGAGTAAATGAAATGGAAAATGGATATTGTGAAAAATGGACATAAAAAAAAAGATGTTGGATTGGATGGAAAATAAAAAAAGTTAAAAAGTGGATATGACTTAAAATAAAAGAGAGGTGAAGTTGAAGACAACATATTTTTTGGATTTTTTGAATAATTGTCAGTGGGTGGAATGTACAGATAAAAAAACAGGTAGGATGAATTTGGGGTATGACAGATGCCCCTATCTAATTGGCTTGGACCCGAGAGAGTGAACGGCTACATGGCGTTCATTTTAAGGGTAGAAGTCAATTAGATATAAGAATGCCCCAAAATTTGTCTCACAAAAGGTAAAGTGTTGTAGAGTAAGAGTTGACAGAATGAAGTAGCGGGGTTCAAACTGAACAACATAACTTGAGGTCCTTTGGGTGGTCGAAGCAGTCCCTTATCCAATAAGGTTCTCCGATGATACCAAAACAATATATCTGCGGTAAATTTGCTGAATAATAGTTGAGCAAGATTCCTGTCGGAGGAAATGTGCTGGCTTTGCAGGGGAAACTCACAAGAAACTTTCTAGGATAGCCTCTGCTTGGGGAGTAAGAAAAGCAACAGCTGTTGGGGATTGTCAATATCAACTGCATGGTTGAAGAATGACTTGCTGGGGAATAAAATTCATTGAGCACGTGCGGCGTATCAACTTCTCTTCAGATGAATACTGCCGAATTTGATGGACTGGCCATGATGCTTGCGAACTGATCCTGGATCCCGTTATGATATGCTGGGGATGAATATGCCATGCATACAGGAATGCAAATGAACTTGTTTGGTAAGGCTTTATTTGGTTTCCAAAGAAGGATTTAGATGGAGCAAGGTGAAAGACTCAGTGGGAATACTGACATATCAACTCGGGGGTTGAGAAAAGGAAATACTATATCGACTCGGGGGTCGAGAAACATTAAGATAAACTGTTGTCAACTCGGGGGTTGAAAGAAAGGTAAAGGTAATATCGACTCGGGGGTCGAGAAAATAAAGACAATATCGACTCGGGGGTCGAGGAAATAAAGGCAAAGTACTCTATCAACTCGGGGGTTGAAGGAAAAAACAAAATATCAACTCGGGGGTTGAAGGTAATAACAAAATATCAACTCAGGGGTTGAAGGTAAAAGCAAATATCGACTCGGGGGTCGAAGGTAAAAGCAAATATCGACTCGGGGGTCGAGGGAAGAGATAAAGGCAATATCGACTCGTGGGTCGAAGAAGATAAAGACAATATCGACTCGGGGGTCGAGGAAGATAAAGATAAAATATCGTCAACTCGGGGGTTGAAAGAAAAGTAAAGATAACAATGACTCGGGGGTCAGTACAAGCAATAAGATGTCAACTCGGGGGTTGAAGATGTAATAATGATATCGACTCGGGGGTCGAGAAACTAAGGCAATATCGACTCGGGGGTCGAGAAAATAAAGACAAAATATCATCAACTCGGGGGTTGAAAGAAAGTAAACATCGACTCGGGGGCCGAAGAAAATAAAGACAACATTGACTCAGGGGTCAAGACCGAATCAATATATATCAACGCGGGGGTTGAGGAAGGAGAAAGGTTATCATGTATGCATATGATGCTTGTATGTTGTATGTGATGCATATGTGGATGCAAGCAGGTTATTGGTCTTATGAAGGCGCCAGCAGGGTGGACTTTGAGGAGTTGCCAAGGCAGGGTTGGACTTTAGGTAGTTGCCAAGCAGGGTTGGACTTTATGAGGTGAAAGGATTTGATTTCCTGACACTTAGTATCTGATGGTGCCATTATCAGAGGACAGTTATGGATGCTCTTGGTGCCCCAAGTTTGATCCTTTGCAGAAAGTTGGATGCTTGGTTCATGAGAGAACCTCACTTCTAGCTGATATGCCATAAATGGTTGTATGAGCGCAGCGACGTAACCAATGCATGTTGATTGTGTGAGCGTAGCGACTTATCCAACGCATTCTGATGGTGCGTTTGCTCTGCCCCAAGGCTTTTAATACTTGTTAAATTCAAGGGTCGCTTAGTGCATGACATGGCCAGCTTGACCAACTTGAATGTATGAAGGGAATCTGCCCCTGTCTGGAGGGTAATGAGATGATCTACCCCAGCGTCTGGATCAGTGTCTGCCCCTGTGTCTAGATCAGTTCTCTGCCCCAGTCTTAGCTTTTGAAAGACTTGCCTCAGATTGACTAAGTATTGCTTTGAAGGACTTGCCCCAGATTCACAAGGTTATGATAGTTTCGATTCGAGCCAGTGCCAACGAACGCTCAAGTTTCTCTCTGATTGCACTTTGTCGGAATTTCCAAACTGTCAAGTACTGATTTGCAGCTAAAATTGATCATTCAGAAATGGTAATTTTAATGCGACATTCATGCACGTTTTGAAAAATCATTTATTGGAATGATGTGTCAGTGTGTGACGAATGAACCATTAGTCCAAACGCAGTGCTGATTTACTGGTGTGAAAGATATAGCCAGAATACGACACCAATACAGAAGTTTAGCAAATATGTAGGAGTCAGTTTACGCAACCTTGTTGTAGTATGCTTTCAGAATAAACCCCGCCTCAATTAGGTCTTTTGAGGGTTGTAACGTGGTCTGGTTCACGGTTATAGAAACAAAAGATATAAGGCTCAAAGTGTGTTTTGTACCCACCCCTTATTCGTGATGATCTCCAGTCATACGTTCAGTTAAATTGACACACAACTTAGATTTTGACGGTGTAAGAATGAAGGTTCAAGATTCGCTTGAAATGGCAGTCATCTTATTTTGCTTCGCCTGAGGATTTAAGGATCTTCTATTTTTGTTTTTCCATTTTTGATCCCTATTTTTGCATGGACTGATTTTATTCTACAAGTCCATCGGGATTGCCCTAATTTTTGCCTAAGTCTCCTTTTTGAGGTGTTTGACTTAGCGGGCTTTTGATTTTTGTTTTTGATTTTGATTTGGTTGTATGATTGTGACTGCCAAGTCATGGGTTTTTGATGAACAACTGTCATGTCTTGATCTTTGGCTTTGTGATTCGAGTGCGTATTTGGATTAACTGAACACTACCCTGCCCCAGGTTGAGTGTAAGGGTTTGAATATCCGAAAGAAACTGCTACTTCTAGGCTCGAAGTGGTTTACTAGGGACTAACTCCTTATCTCTCCAGTGTTTGGGGAATTTGAAACAATGCCTGTACATCCTTGGCAGGATTCTATCCGAAAGCATACCATCAGCAATTATGGGTATCTCGTTTTCATCATCCTCCATCCAATCTTTGCTAAACAACAATTTAGTTAAGAAAGTGAATGAAAGGTATATAGATGAATATTTTTTGTTTTTTCATATAAGTGAAGAAAACTGAGCGAATGCGACGTGATTAATTCAAAAAGTGCATGATGACCTCATTAATATTACCATTAATAAAAAACAATGTCTAAAAGCAAATAGTACATAACATAAAGAAACTACAAATGCAAATAATAAAAATGTCCAAGGATTGCCAGCTCTGAAGATGTTTTCCTATCTGAACCACTGGCTTGAGAAAATGCCTCTTGGAATCTTCAAACTCATTTGGGTGAGATGCTGATACGCACAACCAAATTCCCATCTTTAAAGGATATGCACTTCTTGTCAATCAAGTGTTGCACCTTGGCTTGGAAAGCTTTGCAATCTTCAGTTGAGTGCCCCATTGATCCAGCATGATAGCCACAATGCGCCTTGGGATTGTACCCAGGAGGATATGGTTCTGGCACCAGCTTGAGAGACTTGGGCTCCACTAGTGAGTTTCGGACTAGATGCGGCAAAAGTTGACTGTACGACATAGGAACTAGGTGAAGAGGAGCAGTTCTTCTTTCTAAGTTGTTGCGAGGCCTTATTTGATTCTGGTGTGGGTTCTGACTTCCTCGGCCATGAGCTCGTTGATTTGCATTGGGAGCAGCCCAAGGTTTTTGGTATGATGCTCTAGGCATTGTTGGTTGCCTTTTTGGGATCCAAAGGTTGATATCATCATCATCATCAATATCAATGGGATGTTTTCCAAAGTCCTTTTTCAGAGCCTCCTCAGAAAATGCAGCCTTTTCGGACTTCTCTACCAGCTCTCCTCTTGTGGAGGTGTTATCCAAGGCCATGGTTTCAACGTGATTATCAGAGAATAAAGATGTTTCATCTTCCACAAACTCGACCTTTTCCTTGTGGTATAGGATTCTGAGTGGTCCACGAAACTCTTGTATTTTCTCTTTGCCAGATCTTTGGGTTAAACCATTCACGCTAGGGTATTCCCTTCTGGTTAGTTTCTGCAATTTGTTTCAAAAGCTCTCACATTCTTTGACACCATGCCCTATGGTTCCAGTGTGGTACTCACACTCTACCCCTGAGTTGTCTTCTTCAAAGACTAGGCGTTTCTTGTTAATAAGTTCTTGAACCTTGTTCTTGAATGACCAACAATCTTCGATAAAGTGCCCCCTTGCCCCTTTATGGTATTCACACTGTGCATTATGATTATATCCAGGTGGAGGAGGGTTACGAGCTGGTCCAAGGGAGGTGAGTGCCACCATTGAACTCTGAATCAGGTATGATAGCAGCTGTCCACAGGGTATAGGAATAGGGTCAAGGATAGGACGCAACTTAGACTTCTTATGGCCTCTCTGGTTTAGATTCTCATGCCTCTGGGACAGAATGGGTGCTGACCACTGATTCTGAGGTTGTGAAAGAATTTGTCGGGGACAAAACCCAGGAGGAACAACAAACAATGGGTTATTCACTGCAGCTTGTGGAGTAGAAGGAACTGTGGAAGTAACACTCCTAGATGTTGTGCCTTCTTGGAGCTTTTTCTTTCTTTTCCCCATAGTTGTTAAAGCTTCTGGCATCTGCTTCGTCTTGCCTTTCATGCTGTTCATGCCTTTTCTCCACTCAACTTGATTCTGCTTCAAGTGTTCCATGGTTCTCCCAGAGCTACCTCAAGTCCAATACGTGTGTCGGGAAATCAACTGCGGGTTATGGACAAAGGATGGATGAGTTTGTTGGAAAAAAGATATGCTAATGAGTATGCAATGCCAATGTCATGAGTATGCAATGCTTATGCACGGTTCCAGGATCAAAACATCATCTGATTTTGAGGAAGGAGTTAGACATAGGATAACTCTGATCATAAGACCCCCCATATGTAGGCTCTAAACGGGTAGGTGCCTAGAGTTATGGATATCTTTCAAAGACATTATAGCCATGACGAAGGAACATCAGACGATAATATCCTTGAAAGGATCTCGTCTAGGTGAGCTCTTCTTTTCTTCCCCACGAGAAAGACTCCTCGGAGGCGCCCACTACACAACCATCGACACACGGGTTCTAAGTAGGGTTCTCAGAATCCTAGATCGAGGTCAAAAATATTACTGTCAGGAAGTAATACGTTCGAGGGATCTCATCTGATTGTGGCATTCGCGTCAACTCACATAGAATTAACACTACTAACCACCATGGGTAAATTAGGTTTAAAGGTCCTTGGGATCGACGATTCAGGCTCGAAAACATTATCATTGTGACGAAGTAACGTCCAAACGATAACATTTCCAAGGGAATATCCTCCAAGCGGGGTCTTTGCTTTGGCTCACGCGGAAGAAACCACGCAAACCTCCACTACACAACCACCATCCTAATCCAAGGTGTAGCGGCAAAATAGTGAGTGTAAGCTATTGATTAACTTAACTCGAAAAGCAAGAGTCGCCACCGCACTTTTATTTTATCCAAAAAGGAAAGGAAAAAGAGCGAACAAAACCTACACAAGCTCTAAACAAGAACAAGTGAAAAGAGTCCGGGTAAGGGGGTTGGTTACGCAATGGGAAGGTGTTAGCACCCAAAACGTCTATAGTACTCTATAGGAGCCCTTTGAAATATCTACCGCTTTTGGTCTGAAAAAGGTTTACTTGAAAAGAGATTGAGGAGATGAGAAGAGAAATTGTTTTTAAAATTTTTGTGTTTGGAGAGACTTGTCGTCTCATGCCTACGTACCCACAATGTGCAATGTAGGATCAAAACCCCGTAGTTCGTGGTACAAAAAATGAAAATTGGTTTATTTTGTTGATTTTAAAATGTAAAGACAAGTCGTCATTTCCAAGCGAATAATTCCGCTTAAGAAAATGAATCATGTCTAAACTTATGAAAAATTTAAAGGAAAAAGTGCACGAGGGCACAAAAAGAGAGAGTGATGAGTTTGATGTTTTTTAAGTCTTTTAAAAAAGTGTCAATATGCTTATGTAGTTTAGCATTTGATTAAGAAATAAAAAGAAAAGAGTAAAGTCACTTGACAAAGTCAAGGTTTGTTTATGAAAGCGGTGAAAGTTTGAAATCAAGAATGTTTTGAAAAAGGGAGAGAGTTTTGAAAATTGAAGAATGGGGAGGAGAAGAAGAGACTATCCTAAAGCATAAAAGAAAAGCTAAGGAAGAGAATAGCCTAACCACACAAGTATGCTTCCAAGTCTTCGAACCATAATTCCAAAGCAAAGGGAGGAATGTCCTAAGTTCTAAGTCCAAAGTTCCAAGAATTGCATTGGATGTCCAAGGTCTAAGTTCAAAGCTCCATGTCCATTTGCAAAGGATAGTAACCATAGTCCAAAATTAGAAACACAAGTTTTTTAGAGGTTTTGGCCTTTATTAATGTTTTAGGTCCAAGTGGACAAAGAGAAAAAAGGTATAAGCATAAACATATGTCCAACGGACAAAGAAAATATTGCGGTAGCGTAAACATGATATGAAATGATAATAATGAAGCATAAAAGTAAAAGAGAGATAAGGGATAAGAAGGAAACAAGATATAATAAATTATTAGTACAATATAAATGTTAGTGAATAATGGTATGGTGAACTTAATCATCCACAACCAAAGACAAAGCAAATAGTGTCAAAGAAAATGAAAAAGTAACCGGTTCCGCTTCATATCTTGCACTACGGTGATTAATTAATGCAATTAGTCCAAATTTAGTGAAGACTTGAAAGAAGATTGGGATACCCAAAGCAACTACGCATCAAGCTTCAAAGTTTATGGGACTAACACAAACCAATAATCAACCTTGGGATGACGCGACTAATCAAAGTCCGGTCCACGAAAGTACAAGTGTTGAATTGGATTTATTCCGAGTAGGGACAAATTTTGGTCTATGTTAAGCGCACGCCGAGTAATTTGTTCGAGCAATTACCCTACGAATGAGGCCGGCCATGAGATATATGTGTTAATGCACGCGAGATAAACGATATGGGGATCGTTATCCTAAAGTGGTGCCACACGAAAAGAAAAGGTGGATATGATCTCGTCTCGATCAAAATTCAACAAAAGAAATTTCACGATCACTTCGACTTTCATCGATAAAAAAGAAAATAGAATCAAGATGAAAAGAAATGGATCTAACAAAGTTAATCCACACAACCAAGCAACCATAAAATAAAAAAAAGAAATCAAACGGAAAAAAAATTACACATTTTTTTAATGATTTTTCATGAAATTTTCTTTAAGACATGAAATTAAAGAAAACTAATAACATAAAAAAAATGTTTGAAAGAAATATTAGTAGAAAAAGGGTAAAAGAACAATTAATAGAAAAAACAAATTGTATTAAAAGGATTATAAAGAAATAAAGAGGTTTTGTTTTTAAGAATGGAGGATGGTGCGATTAGCAGTCCGGCCCGTCCCAAATTGAAATCACTATATTTTTATTAAAAGAATAAGAAAACAATACAAAATCCACAAGAGAAAAGGTCACACTTCAGCACCTTCTTCTTCTACAAACCGTGGCACTGTTCCTCGCCGTATTTCCTTCTTCAAATCGCGGCGACCACTTCTTCTTCTCCGTATGCTTAAAAATCAACGGTAAAGCTCTGTTTCTCCTTTGATTTGCTTATTGGTCTCGCACGGTTCTTCTTCTACTTCTCACCATCTCCGACTCCGTTCTCCCTTTCCTTGGTCCTGCGCAATTCCGAAGTAGTGTAGAATGTGTTTTTGTTGCGACCTATTTTTTTCCGTTGATGTTGAAAACGGTTAGAGACGGATGAATGATTTGTGTACGGTTATGGAGTGGTGTTTATGAGTTTCGGGTGGAAGAAGGTTTATGGAATTGGAGTGTGAAATGGTTTGTTAATAGTTGTTGAATCTATGGTATGAGTTTGCTGCAGATTTGGAATTGAGAAGAAGAAATGGAAGGAGTTTATCGAAGAAGAAGGTTAGAGTTGCGATGAAGGTGAATGAAGCTTTGAGGTTTTGATTTTGGCAGGGTGTTTAGGGGCTGTCAAAGCTTGAAATTGGAAGGAGGTGAGGTTGCTATTTATAGATGAAGAGGTGAGTGATATGCTGCCGTTTTAATTGATATTTCCTTGCATTTTGGTGACGGAATTTCGTGTGTGTGATGGAAGTTTGATGGGCCGGCTGTTGTGTTGGAATTGGGCTGGGCGAATGGTTTACGTGGGAGTTTGGAGCTGCGGCTGTGAGCTGATGGCGTGATGGTTTGGTGTGTGTGTATGAGTCACGGCTGGGAATTGTTGGCTTGTAGGAGTCTTCATCAAGACTTTTGGTTATGGGCTTTGGAAAATACAAATGGTAAATGGTTGTAAAAATAATGGGCCTGTTTTTTTGGAATTGTATGGACTCTAGAAAATTAATATCATGAAATTGAAAAAAGAAAAAAAAAGTTTAGGAAAAAATGTTTTTTTTTTAGGAATTGAATATAAAAAGGAAAATTTGTTTTATGAAATGGATATTGGATGTTGAAATGGATAGTTGGAAATGGATATGGAAAAATGGTTTGGAGAATGGATATGGAAAATTTGGTTTAGAAAATGGACTATATAAAAAAAAAATGGTTTAAATAGCAAAAGGTGGAATATGTGAAAAATGGTTAAAATGTGAATAGTGGTTTATAATGAAAAGTGGTTTATGAAGGGGTCATGGATAGCCAGTCTTGATTTTAGCCCAAAACCAAACTTGAATTTTTTTTTCACAAGCCTTTAATAAACATATGCCACACAACAAGCCACAACTGAAACAACAGCCGCCTGAATCTGTTTGAACCAAAAACTCATATGCACCACTGCCTAATAAACTGAAAAATCTCAGCACAAGACATCTTGCTTTTGAACAAACACCTGTGACTTGAGATCACTTCATTGTCTTTGACAAACCTACACAACACACAGAGAGAGAAACAAGCAAACGACAACATATATTTTTGGTATTTTTGGTTAGAGGTTAGATAAACAGAAGCAAGTAAGAAAATGAGAATCACACAGGTGCTCAGGAGGAACACAAGTTGTGATCTTGCTTGTGGTATGAGATGCAAATGAAAAGAGCGAAATCTTAGGGGTAAAAATTAGGGTCTTACAGCTGCCCCTATTTAAGTTTCTTCAATCAGGAGATATGAAGGCTGAAAACTTCATCTCGACAAGATTGAAGATACTTAAATACAGAAAACCAAATTTTTAGCCATAAGATGCCACAAAATGATATGAATGCAAAGAAAGAAACAGACTGCGGGGAAAATTGAAACAAGGGATATAAGGTAAATTGAGGGAGATGACGTGAAAAGACACGCCGGGGGACACAAGCTATTTCTGGAGGTCTGTCAAAGTGACAAGAAGTATCCATCAATAGTTGGAAAGAGAGGGACAAGACCCTGGGAAGACAAGTAGTGACATCCAAGAATAGCATTGGATAGAAACTACAAACGAGACAAAAGGGATGTCGAAAGATGTCCAAGAATGGCATTGGACAGCAACAAGAAAGTTTCTGGTAAAAACAGCAGCGTCATCCAAGAATAGCATTGGATGGAGGTGAAAAACACTATGTTGGGTAAGATATCCAAGAATGGCATTGGATAAAGGCACTGCAACATTCAAGAATGGCATTGAATGAGGCAACAACAAGCATCAGAGACATCCAAGAATAGCATTGGACTCAGCTGAGGAAAAGATATCCAAGAATGGTATTGGACTTAGCTGGGGAAAAGGTGTCCAAGAATGGCATTGGACTCTGTTGAGGAAATCATATCCAAGAATGGCATTGGACAGAAGAAATCACAACATCCAAGAATGGCATTGGATAAAAGGTTCATAATATCCAAGAATGGCATTGAATAAAGTGAGCAAGGACCTCCAGGAATGGCACTGAAAGGTAAAGGTAAATCACTTCATTCAAGAATGGCATTGAATGAACAGATACAACTTTTAGGAATGGCACTGAAAGGTAAAGGTAAATCACTTCATTCAAGAATGGCATTGAATGACAGTGAAAAAGACATCCAGGAATAGCACTGAATGCAAAGGAGAAAACTCATTCAGGAATGGCACTGAATGAACAGGTAAAACTTTCAGGAATGGCACTGAAAGTAAAGGTAAAATCTCATCCAGGAATGGCACTGAATGAACAGGTAAAACTTTCAGGAATGGCACTGAAAGATATCCAAGCAGATCTATTGGGGATTATAGAGGAGAGAAAAGACTTCCAGGAATTGCACTGGGAGAAACAAGAGGAACAAGGTATCCAGGAATGGCACTGGAGATCAAAAGATACAGACATCCAGGAATGGCACTGGAGTGAAAAAAGCAAAGATCTAGGAATAGCACTGGAACGGAACAAACATCTAACAACAACAATAGATGCACAGGGAAACAACAACATCCAGGAATAGCACTGGAAAGAAAGAAGATAAACAAGACATCCAGGAATAGCACTGGGTGAAAAGACAGGTAAACGACAACATTCAGGAATGACACTGAATGAAAAAGGCAGGTAAAAGTTTTGGGTAGGCGCCAAGTAAGTTGGACTTTGATCACAAGGTAAGATGTTGACAGCAACAGGACCTCGGAAAAATGCATATGAGCGCGAAGCACACTTCGAGCTATGAAAATCTTTCTATGTATGATATGAATGATTTATGCATGTAATGCAGATGATAGGGACAACAGAGATAGACTCCTTTGTGAGGGTAGAATGGAACTCTGATTCCTCAACACAGGGAACGCTGGCCACTCTGCTTGGATAGAAGATGTTGAGCACATCTCTGTCACACTTATGACTTGTATCGGGATGATGGTCTTTTGAGGAAAGACTTCTTGAGGATTCTTGAAGAAGATTGCCCCAGATTGCTTAACTGGTGAAAATAGACTGATCATAGCTTCAGTTTGATTGCTGTAGGGGATGAACTGATCATGGCTTCAATTATTGAAATGAATACTGAGGATAAACTGGTCATGGCTTCAGTTGTTGGGGATGAATGAACTGATCTTAGCTTCAATTCTTGAGATGATTGCTGAGAAGGCCAAACTCGATATGAATCTTGAAAGAGATCTTCTGGTTAACCAAATCTGAGAATACCTTGCACTGAGCAACAAATCTGATTCACAACAGGATCTGGATGTAATGTGCCCCTGATAAGATCACTGACCAGGTTTCTCAACTGTTTGAAATTTCTTGATGAGGAAAGTTTGTCTGCAAATAAAATCATTCAAACAAACATGGTAATTTTTATGCAAAGCTCAATGCAATTTTGAAAGCAAAAATCATTTTTGGAATGATATTATTGATGTAAAGAAAAATGAAACACTTGTCAAAACACGGCGGTTAAGACATGCAAAGTGAAAGATAAAGCAAAGGTAAGGCAACAAAGCAAATGATTGGCAACAAACATAGGAGTCATTTTACGCAACCTTGCTGTAGTATGCTTTCAAAAGAAACCTGGCTTTAATTAGGTCTTCTGAATGTTATAACGTGGTATGGTTCACGGTTTTTGAAACAAAGGATATAGGCTCAAAGTTTATTTGTACCCAACCCATTCTTCGTGATGACCTCCAGTCCTATGCTCAGTTATTTCAAACTATGCATTCAGGTTCCAAGAGATTTTGGAATTGTAATACTGTTATGAAGATGGTTCAAGGACCAAGAAATTTTTGAGATGGCAGTCACTCTTTCTTACAACATTTTGTTGTTTTTGATGAGGACCTTAGTAAACTCGTTTTGTCTTTGAGGATTTTGGTAACCTCTTGATTTTTCTTTTGTTATCCCTAACTTTTGCCTGAACTGTGTCATTTGAACAGTCAGCGGGATGCCCCAATTTTTGCCTAAGTCTCCTTCATAGGTTTTGACTTAGCGGGCTTTTCTTTTGATTTTTTTTCATTCTCTTTTTTGGAAAGATAGTGACTGTCTGGCCTTATGATTACGGTGAACCATCATTCGCTTTTGATTTGAAAGACATCTTCGACACTTCTTGGATGTGTGTGAAGGAAAACTTGTGCTCGCAACCTTTATTGGAAAGTGTTTTGCATGCACAGTCAAATTAACTGAGAACTACCCATCCCCAAGTTAAGATTGCGGGTTTTTTCGTACAGAAAGAAACTCCAACTTCTAGGCTCAAGGGGTTGACAAGGGATTAACTTCCTTATTTCTCCAGTGTTTGGGAGTTGAAACAATGCATGTACATCATCAGCCAAGTTTTAATTGAAAGCTTACAGTTCAAAAATTTTAGGTATTTCTCTTTCGTCATCCTCCCTCCAATCTTTGCATAAACAAAAGCTTAATAAAGAAAGTGAACAGGAGATACATTTTTTTGTGAAAATGAAAACATAAAGATGCACACAGTGGATATAAATGAATTGAATCAAAAGTTGGAATGCTCATTTCATTGAAATTACCATGAAAGTACAAATAAAGTTCAAAAGCAAACAGTCAATACAATCAAAGGAAAATGCAAACAGAAAGAAACAAGGCCTAGTGACTAATCAGCAACAAGGATGAGCTGTCCTGTCCGAAGCACTGGCTTTAGGAGATGATCCGTCTGAACTGACTCAAACTTCACTTGGCATGCTCTGGCAAAGGGTTGTTGACAACATTTGGATTATTATCAATAAAGTCCAGAATCTTTAAGTTCACCAACTCTTGCACTCTAGCTTTTAACGCGAAACAACTTTCCAGGTTATGACCTGCCCCACCTTGATGGAACTCACAGTGAAGATCAGCCATGTAGTCGGCTGGAAGAGGATTTGGAGGAGGAGGTAGAGCCCTCGTTGTAATCAAACCTTTCTCTACAAGACATGGATACAGCTCAGTGTAAGACATCGGGATAGGATCAAAGTTAACCCTATTGCGAGTCTGATTCTGTCTAATAGTCTGACGAGGAGCTTGAGCTGGTTGAGCATTAACAACTGGAGCAACTGCAGCTACATATTGTTGTCTCTGACGAGGTTTCCCCTCAACTGAAATAGCATGGGTATCACCATCCTTTTTCTTTTGAAAATTCCCAGCATACTTTTTAGCACCACTGAAGGCTTCAGCATTAGCAATCCTTCCTTTCTTGATACCTTCTTCTAGTCTTTCTCCAATAGTGACTAGGTCAGCAAAACCGGATGATACACTGCCTATCATATTTTCCCAATAGAGTGGCTGAAGAGTGTCCATGAACAGACCAGTCAATTCTTTTTCAGCTAATGGTGGCTCCACTTGAGCAGCTAGCTCTCTCCATCGCTGAGCGTACTCTTTGAAGGATTCTTTTTCTTTCTGAGCCATATTCTGCAATTGACGGCGGTCAGGTTCCATATCCAGATTGTACTTATACTGCTTTAAGAAAGCATCAGACAAATCCATCCAGCTTTGGATACGGTTCTTATCAAGTCCCATATACCATTTCATTGAAGCCCCACTCAAGCTGTCTTGGAAACAATGAATGAGCAGTTTGTCATCTTTTGCATGAGCGGTCATCTTGCGGCAGTACATCACCAGGTGGGTTCTGGGACAAGTGTGCCCCTGGTATTTCTCAAAATTTGGAGTTTTGAATTTTGGAGGAATAACCAAGTCGGAAACCAGACACATGTCCATTGCGGCAGCATTAAAGACATCACTTCCTTCCACGACTCTTATCCTTTTGTCAAGAGTCTGCCATTGCTCTCTGACTTCTTCAATGTATCTAGGTTCTCCCTGACTTTCAGATTGTGGACCAGCAGCATGGTACACGAAAGGATTCTCAGGAACAGCTTGAGCAACAGAATGCACAACAGGCTGAGGTTCAGTGAACAAAGGAGCTGAAGATACTGGTGAGACAAACACAGGAGTGGTTGCAAAGGGTGGCGAGTAATTTGGAGGTAACCCAAATTCTGGCCAAGTAGAAGCTGGTTGCTGAGTCAGTGGAGGGTCAACAGCAACAAATGAAGTTTCAACAATCACACTCCTCTGAGGTGGTTCACCTCTAGCAATCAGAACTTGCAGCATTTCTGTGAGCTTGGTCATACCGGCCTTCAACTCATCAATTTCCATTCTGACTTCGGCGTTGTGTTGTTCTTGATTTTCCATTCTCAATCTGACAACAGCTCTAGTTCCGTAGTTGTGTTGAGGAAACAGCTTGACGGCGAACAGATAACTGGAGAAAGAGACAGCTAAAATGAGTTTCTGAGACAACTGTGAAGAAATGCATATATATGCTCATGGATGCAAGAATGCATGAGTGCAACAACCACAAACAAGATCACTCGAAGCACACAGGTTCAAAGGTCCGCTCTGAAGAGAACACCGAAATACCAGGTTGATAAGTCCACACTGATAAGAAATCCAAAGTACCGAGCAATGTTGGAAGTCAGGGTTTCCTGCAAACCTGTAAACACCCGCCCATTCTCACATGTGGGTACTAGGATGTTCAGTATCCCGGACTCTCAGGTCGAGAAATGATGATACGTTCACCATTTTTGGTTTGGCATCATCATCAATCGAGGAGGCCTCAACTGATTCTCCAAAACGAAAGGTTCTCAGCTTCTGGCACCGAGGTCGAGAAGCAATAGTACATTCATCCCTCGGGGTACAGTACTATCGCCAATTGAGGAGTGCCTCCACTGATTCTCTTTCAAAAGGGATATCCTATAGCGAGTTCCCAGCATTGGGTCCTCGGATCGAGAATGTGCAATGGGTTTGCCACAGAACGTGGTCTGCCACTGTCACATCTCGGGAGGAGTGCCGTTACTGAGTCCTCGGGAATGGTCATCAGAGTCGACAATTCCTCAAGAGAATAACTACTGGCCTGTATCAACATACAGTAGCAGAAAGCTCCTGATAGAACCTCGTCTGATTGTAGGGATCGTGATCACCCACACGTGGCCAACACCACGGGAGCGTCACGCCTGCCCAAGCTAAAACCTAGGTGTATGCTCAAGCCTGGGTATTGGGCTCATCTCTCAGAACATCCCAACCATAACAAACAGATAACAAGCAAGTCAGACAGAAAGCAGTAAATAAATCAAAGTAGGCTAAACCCCTTAAGGGATGGACCAGCAAGAGGTCAATATTTCCCCAGCAGAGTCGCCACTTTCCTGTAGCGGCAAAATAGTGAGTGTAAGCTATTGATTAACTTAACTCGAAAAGCAAGAGTCGCCACCGCACTTTTATTTTATCCAAAAAGGAAAGGAAAAAGAGCGAACAAAACCTACACAAGCTCTAAACAAGAACAAGTGAAAAGAGTCCGGGTAAGGGGGTTGGTTATGCAATGGGAAGGTGTTAGCACCCAAAATGTCTATAGTACTCTATAGGAGCCCTTTGAAATATCTACCGCTTTTGGTCTGAAAAAGGTTTACTTGAAAAGAGATTGAGGAGATGAGAAGAGAAATTGTTTTTAAAATTTTTGTGTTTGGAGAGACTTGTCGTCTCATGCCTACGTACCCACAATGTGCAATGTAGGATCAAAACCCCGTAGTTCGTGGTACAAAGAATGAAAATTGGTTTATTTTGTTGATTTTAAAATGTAAAGACAAGTCGTCATTTCCAAGCGAATAATTCCGCTTAAGAAAATGAATCATGTCTAAACTTATGAAAAATTTAAAGGAAAAAGTGCACGAGGGCACAAAAAGAGAGAGTGATGAGTTTGATGTTTTTTAAGTCTTTTGAAAAAGTGTCAATATGCTTATGTAGTTTAGCATTTGATTAAGAAATAAAAAGAAAAGAGTAAAGTCACTTGACAAAGTCAAGGTTTGTTTATGAAAGCGGTGAAAGTTTGAAATCAAGAATGTTTTGAAAAAGGGAGAGAGTTTTGAAAATTGAAGAATGGGGAGGAGAAGAAGAGACTATCCTAAAGCATAAAAGAAAAGCTAAGGAAGAGAATAGCCTAACCACACAAGTATGCTTCCAAGTCTTCGAACCATAATTCCAAAGCAAAGGGAGGAATGTCCTAAGTTCTAAGTCTAAAGTTCCAAGAATTGCATTGGATGTCCAAGGTCTAAGTTCAAAGCTCCATGTCCATTTGCAAAGGATAGTAACCATAGTCCAAAATTAGAAACACAAGTTTTTTAGAGGTTTTGGCCTTTATTAATGTTTTAGGTCCAAGTGGACAAAGAGAAAAAAGGCATAAGCATAAACATATGTCCAACGGACAAAGGAAAAATTGCGGAAGCGTAAACATGATATGAAATGATAATAATGAAGCATAAAAGTAAAAGAGAGATAAGGGATAAGAAGGAAACAAGATATAATAAATTATTAGTACAATAGAAATGTTAGTGAATAATGGTATGGTGAACTTAATCATCCACAACCAAAGACAAAGCAAATAGTGTCAAAGAAAATGAAAAAGTAACCGGTTCCGCTTCATATCTTGCACTACGGTGATTAATTAATGCAATTAGTCTAAATTTAGTGAAGACTTGAAAGAAGATTGGGATACCCAAAGCAACTACGCATCAAGCTTCAAAGTTTATGGGACTAACACAAACACATAATCAACCTTGGGATGACGCGACTAATCAAAGTCCGGTCCACGAAAGTACAAGTGTTGAATTGGATTTATTCCGAGTAGGGACAAATTTTGGTCTATGTTAAGCGCACGCCGAGTAATTTGTTCGAGCAATTACCCTACGAATGAGGCCGACCATGAGATATATGTGTTAATGCACGCGAGATAAACGATATGGGGATCGTTATCCTAAAGCGGTGCCACACGAAAAGAAAAGGTGGATATGATCTCGTCTCGATCGAAATTCAACAAAATAAATTTCACGATCACTTCGACTTTCATCGATCAAAAAGAAAATAGAATCAAGATGAAAAGAAATGGATCTAACAAAGTTAATCCCCACAACCAAGCAACCATAAAATAAAAAAAAAAGAAATCAAACGGAAAAAAAATTACACATTTTTTTAATGATTTTTCGTGAAATTTTCTTTAAGACATGAAATTAAAGAAAACTAATAACATAAAAAAATGTTTGAAAGAAATATTAGTAGAAAAAGGGTAAAAGAACAATTAATAGAAAAAACAAATTGTATTAAAAGGATTATAAAGAAATAAAGAGGTTTTGTTTTTAAGAATGGAGGATGGTGCGATTAGCAGTCCGGCCCGTCCCAAATTGAAATCACTATATTTTTATTAAAAGAATAAGAAAACAATACAAAATCCACAAGAGAAAAGGTCACACTTCAGCACCTTCTTCTTCTACAAACCGTGGCACTGTTCCTCGCCGTATTTCCTTCTTCAAATCGCGGCGACCACTTCTTCTTCTCCGTATGCTTAAAAATCAACGGTAAAGCTCTGTTTCTCCTTTGATTTGCTTATTGGTCTCGCACGGTTCTTCTTCTACTTCTCACCATCTCCGACTCCGTTCTCCCTTTCCTTGGTCCTGCGCAATTCCGAAGTAGTGTAGAATGTGTTTTTGTTGCGACCTATTTTTTTCCGTTGATGTTGAAAACGGTTAGAGACGGATGAATGATTTGTGTACGGTTATGGAGTGGTGTTTATGAGTTTCGGGTGGAAGAAGGTTTATGGAATTGGAGTGTGAAATGGTTTGTTAATAGTTGTTGAATCTATGGTATGAGTTTGCTGCAGATTTGGAATTGAGAAGAAGAAATGGAAGGAGTTGATCGAAGAAGAAGGTTAGAGTTGCGATGAAGGTGAATGAAGCTTTGAGGTTTTGATTTTGGCAGGGTGTTTAGGGGCTGTCAAAGCTTGAAATTGGAAGGAGGTGAGGTTGCTATTTATAGATGAAGAGGTGAGTGATATGCTGCCGTTTTAATTGATATTTCCTTGCGTTTTGGTGACGGAATTTCGTGTGTGTGATGGAAGTTTGATGGGCCGGCTGTTGTGTTGGAATTGGGCTGGGCGAATGGTTTACGTGGGAGTTTGGAGCTGCGGCTGTGAGCTGATGGCGTGATGGTTTGGTGTGTGTGTATGAGTCACGGCTGGGAATTGTTGGCTTGTAGGAGTCTTCATCAAGACTTTTGGTTATGGGCTTTGGAAAATATAAATGGTAAATGGTTGTAAAAATAATGGGCCTGTTTTTTTGGAATTGTATGGACTCTAGAAAATTAATATCATGAAATTGAAAAAAGAAAAAAAAGTTTAGGATAAAATTTGTTTTATGAAATGGATATTGGATGTTGAATATGGATAGTTGGAAATGGATATGGAAAAATGGTTTAGAGAATGGATATGGAAAATTTGGTTTAGAAAATGGACTATATAAAAAAAAAATGGTTTAAATAGCAAAAGGTGGAATATGTGAAAAATGGTTAAAATGTGAATAGTGGTTTATAATGAAAAGTGGTTTACGAAGGGGTCATGGATAGCCAGTCTTGATTTTAGCCCAAAACCAAACTTGAATTTTTTTTCACAAGCCTTTGATAAACATATGCCACACAACAAGCCAAAACTGAAACAACAGCCGCCTGAATCTGTTTGAACCAAAAACTCATATGCACCACTGCCTAATAAACTGAAAATGAGAATCACACAGGTGCTCAGGAGGAACACAAGTTGTGATCTTGCTTGTGGTATGAGATGCAAATGAAAAGAGCGAAATCTTAGGGGTAAAAATTAGGGTCAACTGTTCACACACGAGTAAGTGAACTCGCACCTAAACAATCGACAAGTTAAAGTTTAATTTTTTAGAGGTGACAATTGTTCACACATGAGTAAGTGAACTCGCACCTAAACAATTGAGGAGACGGATCAAAGACTCAACCCACCTCACTTCACCTTTTATAAAAGTAATGTTTGAATATAAATTACGTGTTTTAAGCGGCAAGTGATTGTAAAAAGGTTTGAATAACGTATGAACAAAGAAAATTGTTAGATAAATATGAATATGATATGGCCAATATGAATAGTATAAAAAATATAATCGAGATATTATTTGACGGAAAATAAACAAGATAATGATTAATCGGGTGAATTGGGAAATAAAAGGTGACGACCTCGTCTTAATCAAGAACTCTAAAAAAGGTTCCATGATGTTTAAGACCTTCATTGGCCGGGAATGAAAAGAATATAGTGCAAAGTAGAATGTGAAATAAAATCGAAATCGAAGAAAAGTCTCATCTAAACCGACAAAATTTGGTTTTAGATGTTCATCGACCCATAAAAAAAATGAAAAGTAAAAGTGGAGATAAAATCGGTCTCGTCTTAATCAAGATCTTTAATCTTAGATCGATAAGCTATGATTTTTTGACTTTCATTGACCGATAAAAAAAATAAAAAGGTGGCCTCATATAAATCAAGATTTTGAATCGATCTCAAAAAATCAACTTAATCAAGATTTTTTTTATATCATCGGCCCAAATAAAGAAAAA
This sequence comes from Lathyrus tuberosus, assembly GCA_022829125.1. NCBI lineage: Eukaryota > Viridiplantae > Streptophyta > Magnoliopsida > Fabales > Fabaceae > Lathyrus > Lathyrus tuberosus. Next base: position 2,395,622 of record JALAZF010000209.1, on the reverse strand, counting down.
TGGAATTGAAGTGTAAATATAGGCGGTCTCATCTAAATCAAGATTTAATTCGATAAAGTCGATAATCTTTTTGTTAGACTTTCATTGACCAACTAAAAGGAAAAATAAAAATAAAAATGGCCTCATGTGAATCAAGATATTTAGTGATTTAGAATAAACCACCAAGTCATGATTTTTATGACATCATTGGCCCAAGATTGAAAAGAAAATGGATAAAAGATTAAAATACTAAAAAAAACAATATATTTCCTTTTAACAATATTTTTTTTAAATAAAATTTTATTAGAGCAAATTTTCTATTTTATCTCTTAAAAAAAACCAAACAAAAGAGAGGGGGTATGGTGCTTAGAAATGAGTGTGAATAGAATCATTTGGGCTTCAGCCCATCATCTATTCAACAAATGGAGCACGACTGAAAAAAGAAAGAAGGGGGTGAATATATAAAGGGGATGATGAGTAGAGAATTCATGGGCCTCACGGCCCACTCATCACCAAGAAGCTCATTTATTAGAAAGAAAATACAATAAAAATAAAAATAAAATAAATCAATAAAAAACAATGATAAAGGGATATCAGCGAAAGACTTCATCATCCTAAAACGACAAAGTAAAAACACAATCAGAGAACAAGAGCGAATCTCCGATCCCGACCTTCCTTGCCGTCTTCCTCTCTCGGCTTCGCTCAATCTCTCTCACGATTCGCTTCCTCTTCTTCGATTCTGTTTTCGGCTCATCTTCTTCTTCGATCTCTCAGTTCTGGTTCGATCTGGGTTTTGTGATTGAAAGGGTTTGATATGGGTTTGTGAATCTCTCTTCTTCTTAAATCATTTTTCTGTTTAGGGTTTGGTTTTTTTTCGAAGGTTGTTGTTTGTCTATGAAGAATGGGTTAAAGGTTATATGGAGATTGAAGAAGTTTATGGTTCGGCTTGTTGCAGTGGAGCTGTGTGGGGAGGTTTTTGGGTTTAGCTTTGGAGGTTTTGGGTGGTGATTCAAGGTTTGAGGAGGTGATTTGTTGATGAGTTTTTGTCGGGAAAACAGAAAGAGTTGAAGTAGTGCTACACGGTGTTGATGTAAAAGAGAGATGTTGTGATGGTGGTTGGATTTTGTGTTTATGAAAGATGTAGGATACGTTTGTTTTTTGGAGTTAAGCTTTAATGGTGGAGGAGATAGGATACTGTGAAAGCGGTTTGGCGAGGTAGTACGTTGTTTTGTTGTGAGGAGAGGTAATATTAAAATTGTGAGAAACAAAGTTGTTGGAGGAGTTTATTTTCAATTGCGGTGTGTTGTTGTAGCAGTTTTAATGGAGATAAGAGTTGGTTAAATTATGAAGAAGGAGATGGTTTTGGTTATGGCTGAGTTTTTGTGTTGAAGTTGCAGAGGAAAAGATTTTTATGAGTTTTGGTTGAGTTGTTATGGAGTGTGGTATGAACAGAGGAATGAGCTGGAAATTGAATCGTTGTTGCTGTTTTTTTTTTTGGATCTTTTGGTTCTCACTCATGTGGTCGTTCTTCACAGTGCTTTTGAAGGTGAGGTTTGTTTTTTTCTTCTCCCCTCTCCTCTACTGTTTCTCCTTTTAAAATAAAAATGAAAGCTTATTTTTGACAAGTCATTTTCCTGGTGCAGCGAATATTGCAGGTCATTGTTTTGTTGCTCTCGTATTGCATAATGTTGGTGAGATAGCAGGTTTGAGTTGGTCAATAACACTAAAATAGGATGTTGCAGAGCTTGGCATTTTTTTGGTGCTATCACTTAGTTCCAATTAGTGCAATTCTGGGTTATAGTGATTGGTTGCTTTTTTCCTTTGCAATTTTCATGGAACGAGCTTATCCTAAAAACAAATTTTTGGATTTTGGGCTTTTTATATTTTTTGAACTTTCTTGTTGCAATGGGCTTAAAAAAGAACTTGGACATGGATTATGACTATTAAAGAATAATATATGTATAATATGGACAATAAAATGGATCTTTGAAACAAAATGGATATGAAAGTGAATATGTGGATAATGGTTTGAAATGGATAAAAAAGGATATGGTTTAAAAGAAATGGTTATTGGAAATAATTTGAAAATTGAAAATTAAGCAAAATGGATTGTTATTTAAAAAATGAAATTAGAATGAAATGAGTAAATGAAATGGAAAATGGATATTGTGAAAAATGGACATAAAAAAAAAAGATGTTGGATTGGATGGAAAATAAAAAAAGTTAAAAAGTGGATATGACTAAAAATAAAAGAGAGGTGAAGTTGAAGACAACATATTTTTTGGATTTTTTGAATAATTGTCAGTGGGTGGAATGTACAGATAAAAAAAACAGGTAGGATAAATTTGGGGTATGACAATAACTTATCAAGATCTTCACTCCCGTATGAAAGATTTGACAGTGATACTCTTTTACTTTGGCTCCACCCTCTTCTTTCACCATCAAGAAAATTGATAAAGAAGGATTCAATGTTCTGGATAGATTGGTCTTCAATGCCTGATTTGAAATATATTATTCTTCAAAAAAACTGAAACTTCCATGTCATACAATCTTTAATAGGATCCATTCACCTTTTGATCACTTCTTTCCCAAAACACAGATATGAGACAATCCTCAAGTATCTTTGGCATCTCTAACCAAACGGTTGAAGCTGTCTTGCATAAACTACAACATCATAGAATATCCTGCTGAGGAGACCAATCTCTAATGTCTTTCCAAGAGAATACCTTCCTAGAATCTCACCACCAGAGATACAAGAACCAATCAGGGTTATATCAGATACCATGCAGCGGAACACACAACAACTCCTCAACAACCTTCAGGCACTACTCAATAATCCTTGCACACCATCACCATAAACCAAGTGCCAACAAATCAGACAGGTCCAATACATACCCTGTCATGAATAGTCCATCTTTCACTTCAAGGGATCATACAAACAACTATCTGAACTGACCAAGTCCATAACTCAGTAAAACTATTTTCCTTGCTTATGAACCAGAAAGTAACTTCCCTAGATCTCATCCAGAAACAGATAGGATGCTTGCTCTGATACCAATTGAAATTCTGGTATCAGATATGTGATGTTAAGTGTGATGTCACAACATCAATATCTACAGTATGAACAAGACAATAAAAGCACTGAATAACACACAAGAATTGTTCACCCTGTTCGGTCTAACAACCTACATCTGGGGGCATACCAAGCCAGGAAGGAAATCCACTATTAGTAGTATCAAATTACAGACTCAACACACCAGTTGACAATCTTCCTAATTTAATCACTACCCAATGACCCTTCTATCTAAGTCCTCCCTAGATAAGAGACTCCATCTCACTCCCAATCATCGCAACGATGTCTAGCAGTCAACATGTTCGTCACTGTATCAACAACTTGATTTCCACAAACTCTCCAAACAGAAAAGTAGAAGTCACACTTCCATGACACACCTTGGAGTTGCTTCAAAGCTTCCTCCAAGAACAATACAAAACTCATTACCTACAGGTTTCTGAGTAAGAACACAGTGACCATCTCACAACCCGAGTGGTTCACTAAGACAAAGCCCTAATGATCTACATCTTGGACCCGTACCTATTCTAGATTACAAGCATTCTATTTATAACTTTTTCCCAACTGGATTTGGGCCTTCAAATCACAACAAATCTTCTGCACCAAATCTGCAAAAGATTCTGCTACTAACAAGATCTTCAATTAAATCTTCAATCAACTCTTCGTAATTAACTCTGATTATTCTCCATATCTTTTTGCATTAAATTAGCAACAAACTAATCTTCTTCATAAATGTTTGCAACATAATATATCTAACCCATGATATTCGCCTGCAATCTCTGATTCTCTTTAGCAGAATATCTCATTAAACCCAGAAACACGCGCAACCCTAATTAATCATCTCAGACTGATGTTCACAACTGATGTCACGACATCGGGTTTAACATCAGCACACACCTGCAACCCTTCCAACTTTAACAAAACCAGAATGTTAACTAAACATAACAATAACGTTAGAACCTCATGTTGAAACATCAGTCATGACATTAACATTGTTTTACCAAAATTTCAGCCAATCACAAGAACAAACAAGCCCCTCGCAAAAAACTATGAAAAAAATTTAGCCTGCTCCACTGCAGGCATAGACACAGACTAGTGGCACAGTGGGACTCAGACGTGTCAGAATATTTGCGAGGGGATAAACCCCTAGCCAAAAAAGCTACGTATTGCCTTTAGTGAGGGGTAATCCCCTAACTATGTGTGTCAGATAATTTGCGAGGGGGTAACCCCTTAGTTAAAAAAGATGTGTATTACATTTAGTGAGGGGTTATCCCCTAGCTATGTGTGTCAGAATTTAGTGAGGGGAAAAGCCCCTAGCTAATTGTCATTCGTTTTAAATTTGTGAGGGGTTAACCCCTAGATATTATTATTATATTATTTTTAATATATAATTATATTATTTTAATTATATTATTATAACTAGAATAATATAATGATATAATAAATTTTTATATAATTATATAATAAAATATTAAAATTTATAATTATATTAATAATTAGAAAAATATAATTATATAACAAATAAATATATATTTTAATATAATTTTATAATAACTAAATACATATTTTAATATAATTATATAATAAATAATTATATATTTTTAAATTTTGTAAAATATAATAATTTATAAAAAGTGCATTAAAATTAAATATTCACATACATCACCAAATGAAAAAGAGTTCATTACAATAGATAAGAAATTATAAAAATACATATTAAAAGTTTCATATTTCAATAAAGTTAATCATCGTCATCATCCTCCTCATCTTCCTCATCTCCCCTAGCACCTTGGTTCATATGCGCGACCATAAATTGTTCAAATTTTAATGCGCGCTCATTTGCAATCCGCATTGCATCCTCATACTTTGCTGTTTTCCTCCTCAATTCTTCCTCCATCTCAGCTTGTCTTCTCCTCATTTCCTCCATCTCTGCTTGTCTAGCTGCTGCCTTGTTGAGAATCAAGTGTGAGGAAGAAGTCCCACATTGATTAGAAAAGGGAAGATTGAACACTATATAAGTGAGAGAACTCACACACCTATCACCTTAAGGTTTTAGGCGAGTATGTGGTGTGTCTCTCACAAAGGTGTGTCCCAAATAAGAAATGCTCCCTCGTTGACCCCCATTGATTGTTCCTCTAACAATGGTATCATGAGCCTTTGGTTCGAGAAAGAGACCGACTTACTTGTATCGAAACACTTCCCGCAGGTGTGGGTAGAAGGTGTTCCGTTGAGTTCAATGGTGATACAAGTGTATGTGGAAGAGAGAGCTTCCACATGAGGGGGAGCATTGTATATAAACTTACACTTGAGGGGGAGTGTTGAGAATCAAGTGTGAGGAAGAAGTCCCACATTGATTAGAAAAGGGAAGATTGAACACTATATAAGTGAGAGAATCCACACACCTATCACCTTAAGGTTTTAGGTGAGTATGTGGTGTGTCTCTCACAAAGGTGTGTCCCAAATAAGAAATGCTCCCTCGTTGACCCCCTCGATTGTTCTGCTAACATGCCTCACGTGCTGCCTCGGTCTGCGCCAAATTTCTCACAGTTTCAAGCTTATCAGCGGTTAATATAGGTGGACATGATGATCCTTCTCCATCATCAAGTTTCATTCTAAAACTCCTATCACGCCGCTTAATTATTTTGGCATACCCTCCAGCACCATACACCCTCCCATTTTCCTCTTCCCGCGAGCAATGTCATACCAAGTCCGAAAACCTAGACAAGGATCAACATGATATCCCTGTGGCGGTGGAGGTAACTCAGGATGCTCAGATAAAGAAAGTGCAAGTTTTCTGTCATACTCCTCCTATAAAAAATAAATAAAGTTAGATTGTTATGATAATTTAAATAAGATATAGGTACATAAAAGAAAGAAATAAAATGACTAATTTTTAGCAAAACTTACTTGAGTGTCCTTTGAGCGTTTATCTACAAACTCCCCATTTTTCTTAATATGAGTCTCTAGATGGATCTCATTAAGCATCGGAGTTCTACCCAACTCTTCATGCTAATAAAATAAAATATAAGTGAAAAAATAGTTAGTTTTAATCTAAATTTTCAATGAAAATTTAAGTAAAAACATAATAAAATTTACCAGCCTGTGTGCAATTTCAGCAACACTAATACTGCCAGCTGCGTAGTTGCAGCCACCAACTTCAGATGCCCTGTTTTTTTTTTTGCTTTTTCGGAAACTTGCTTAAAGTTTTCCGAATTCCAATGGCCAATAAGCTGCTGAAATACATCATCACCTATCCAACAGGGACGTGTTCCTTTAGTTTCCCATTTAATTCGAACACGCCTAAGTGTGTCAGATAATCGGGCAACACATTTTGAATCAAAATTTTCTCTTAATTGTTGGTCCTCTGTAAAATGCCAAACACATTTCTCCTACATTGTTTTATGAATTAAAAAATAAATATATAATGTGTAATCATGAAATAAACTAAAAAAATATAAAGGATATTAAAATAATAGTTACTTTTTATACCTGAAATAAACTAAACCAATCATCCTTCTCTGTATCGAGAAGTGCTCCATACGTCGGCCAAAACTTTTTATACTTTTCCTTAATGACTTTTGTCATACACGATACAGCCTGGTGTGATGGTATATATGCACGGGTGATGAACGAGGCATGCTAGATCCATCGGCCAAAACTGGTACCTCCATGACCATGAGCACTAGTATCATCCTCAACATCCTGCTCATCATGCATAGAATGCACGGGTGATGAACGAGGCATGCTAGATCCACCAGCCTCCATATAAGGCATAGAATGCTGCACGGGTAATGAACGTGGCGTGCTAGATCCACCAGCCTCTGTATATGGCATATAATACTGCATGGAAGGCATCAGAAAGCTAGGCCCGCTCGGGAGCTCATCTGCATCAAAATCTTGAGGTTCATCATAAGTCACATTCACCCCTAATGCATCACCAACCATATCATCTATGAGATTAAATTGTTCTTGGTCTGGCAAAGGTGGTTGACTGCTTGATGCCTCTCTACCTATCTCAACTCCAACATGTGTTTGACTGCTTGAAGCCTCTCTATTCATCTCTGGCACTACTTCTCCATTAGAATACCACACCCAATAATTTGGCCTAAAACCATCTTTCTCCAAGTGACGTTTCACTTTATTTGGGTCACTAATTATATTTCTGCAACCACACTTTAAACACGGGCATCTTACCCCTCCTTCGCTTCGACAACATTCTTGAGCAAATACATATGTAAGTAACACATCAACTCCTTCTTTAAAATGTGGTTTAAGCCCACGTCTTCCTGGATACGTTCTATCATACATCCAACTACGATAGAACTGATAATATTTCATACTGCACACGTGTAATGTTGTTCATGTTTAAATTTAAATTTAAGAAAAGGGGAATTTATCTATCGACAAACATATGACTATATACATATTCATCTAACTAATATATCATATAATGTTTAATACATTATTAATGTTTTCAAAATAGAATAACTTACAAATTATATATTTTTATGATAAATTCATATTTTCAATAAATATATTACCAAAATATATTACATACTTTCTCAATAAAAAAATGTATGTGAATATATATAATCTATTCTTTTATAAAAAAATATGTAATATATTTCTTAAACTAATTCTAAATTAACATACTTTATATCATATTTTAACTTACAAATTATCGACTTATTATATGTTTCTACAAATATTATATTATATGTTTCTAAAAATTTACATCGTTTAAATTATATATTTCTTATAAATATATTACTAAATTATATTAATATTTTTAAAAATATATACTTTAAAAATAAAAATGTAGACTTTCTATATAAAAAATGTATATATTACAAATTATATACTTTATATAAAAAGTGCATAATATATTATAAATTATATATTTTTATGATTTAATTCATACTTTTTAAATAAAAGTGTATGTTAATATATAATCTATTCTTTTACAAAAATAATATATATTCTGTTTTTTAAACAATATTTTTTTATACAATACTATATTCAATAATATGTTGGAATATATAATCGATTTTTAAAAGATATTTATTATACAATACTATTTTTAATAATATGTTTAACATATAATATCCATTTTCAAAATCTGATTTTTAAATATTATTTAGTATATTTTTAAACATTATTTAATATATAATTGTTTTTTAAAATCTGTTTTATAAGTATTTTAATAAATCTGTTTTATAATTTTTATAACAAATCTGTTTTTAAAGTTTATTTTTAGTATCCGTTTTATAATATAAACTAAATATAATATAATATATTTTATAATATAATCTGTTTTTATAATATATTTTTTTTAAATTATAAAAAACATTATATTTTAAAACGTTTTTTACAAATGTTTTAAAATCTGTTTTTAATAATATGTTGGAATATATAATCGATTTTTAAAAGATATTTATTATACAATACTATTTTTAATAATATGTTTAACATATAATATCCACTTTCAAAATCTTATTTTTAAATATTATTTAGTATATTTTTAAACATTATTTAATATATAATTGTTTTTTAAAATCTGTTTTATAAGTATTTTAATAAATCTGTTTTATAATTTTTATAACAAATCTGTTTTTAAATTTTATTTTTAGTATCTGTTTTATAATATAAACTAAATATAATATAATATATTTTATAATATAATCTGTTTTTATAATATATTTTTTTAAATTATAAAAAATATTATATTTTAAAACGTTTTTACAAATGTTTTAAAATCTGTTTTTAAAACATTTTTTTACTGTTTTTAATAATATAAACAACATTATATTAAAATCTGATTTAATGTTTTTATATTCTGTTTTAAAACTTTTTTATAGTTTTTTCGAAAAAATATTTTTAAACAATTTTAATATAAATCTGAAAAATATATATTTTATAACAGAAATTTCGAAAACTATTTTAATTTTAATTTTAAAGATATATTTTATAACAAAAATATTTTTATAACTAAAATCTAAAAAATATTTTTAAACTATTTTATAACAGAAATCTAAAAGATATATATTTTATAAAGTTGAATCTATAAACTATTTTAATTTAATTTATTCTATATATATATATATATATATATATATATATATATATAGAATTTTCGAAATAAATAATAATATATATTTTATAACACCAGCTTAACACAGCAAAATACCTAAAATATTCAGAAAAAACAATTAAATTTGTACCTTTAGAAGCTCCTTTAGATTTGTAACTTCAGCTTCTGGAGTAAACTTGAATGCTTTATCAATTATATACATGTAATATAACAAATAAATAAAAAAATTAATTGTTGAAATACATGAAACAAAATTAATTAAAAAATATATGAAACAGAAAATGTATGGAATGGGAAGAAAAATATATACCTGTATTTGAAAGAAAAAAAACTTGAAGGTTGAAATGAGAAGAAAATGGTAGAAGAGAGAATGAGAGAAGATGAAGAATTGGTAGAAACGAATCAATATTATCATTATATATATTAACTGCACTCTTTGGAATTGTGAAACGAATTAATTCAGGGTGCATCTTGCGAGGGGATAACCCCTAGCCAAATCAACGGTCATATTTTGCGAGGGGGATGGGGGACCCCAAGCAAAATTTACGTGTCAGATTTTAGAGCTCCATGCGTGGCACGTGGACATGTTTGCGAGGGGATGCTCCACGCCAGCGTAAATATAACATTTGCGACGGGCTCCTCCTTAGCCATGGCTGGCGTGTTGCAGTCATGTGGCAACAGAAGAAATGCCTTTTGCATAGTGATTTGACCATAGAATCTTTATGGTGAGGGGTTGCCCCTCGCAAATTACCAATCACCATTTAGTGAGGGGTTGGCCCCTCGCAAATCTTTCAGTTGTCAGCCTTTTTGCGCTGACCCCTAGTATAGACAAGTTTTAAAATTCAAATTTGTTTTCCCTCCTCATTTGCGAGGGGTTAGCCCCTAGCAATTTTTTTTCATTTTTTTTTCTATTTTGTGGTTTGCGAGGGGTTTTACCCCAAGCAAGCTCGTTTTTTTAGTGAGGGGTTTTCCCCCTAGCCAAATACCCTAACTAATAACATGTTTTCTTGTAGTGCCTCCTGTCATACCCTAAATTTTGCCTCACCTAATTCATCTACATGTATCCATTAGCATTCATTCATATGTAACCATTCATTCATGATTCATTCATCTGCATTCATTAAATTCATTCATTTAATTGAAATCATCCATTTGAATTTCATTCATCTGTATCTCTTTATTTGCAATTCATAGAGTTTTATCTTCATGCATAAGTTAAATCAATCGCCAAAGATTCAAGGTCAATATGATTAAATTGTTTATGTTGACCAATTCATACATTCGTGTCATGCACCACTATAGGTCATTAAAGTAGACACTTTAATAGTTCATTTGTTTCATTTTAATTCACTTTGGTTTGCTTGTAAGCTAAGAATTTTTGCTCTTTTAGTTTTTAATCGTGAAGGCTGGATCAGATCCTGTAGAATCAGGCTGCCAAGTGCGTCAGGGATGTTGGTCGTATGGAGAGGAGGGGGGTGTACCTGCAAGGTACTCCGACGCTCAAGTAAGAAAGGGTCAGAGAAAAGGGGCAAGTACAAAGTATGAATTCTTAGGGCGAATATTGGATACCTGACCCTCTCAAGCGAGAGGGTTTATATGGAGCCCCCAGCGCGTGGCCAACCGTCCTATTTTCGGGACGAAATAACCGTTTTCCCCAAAGAATAGGTAACTACCCAAACTAGCCGTTATGTCGGGCAGGGTGCCCAAAACTAGCCGTTATGTCGGGCATAGGCGTGGTTTCGGGCACCTGCCCATAGCTGTTCGGGAAGCAGTGAAGCCGTGCGTAATAGGCAGTAATCTCGGGGAGGAACGTTGTATTCCTTGCCCGGTTGGAGGGGCAGAAAGGTAACTTTTACCCCTCTGTGGATTGGACTTAGGCAATTTGGGCTGCTCTGGAGCAGAGGCGGATTGGGTCATGTCTAGCTAGTGGTTCAGTCCAGAACAGGAGCCCCCCAAGTCGTTGCTCCCGAGCACGGGAGTGATGACTTAAGGACTGCTCGTTGCTCCGTGGAGCCAGTATGAAGTCGTCGTTTGACGACGAGGAGGATTATCTCAAGGTGCTCGTGGCTCCCTGTGTCCGCGAGATTCATGGTCGTGACCTTGTTGCCCGGTGTTCGGGGAGATCAAGGGTCAGACAGAATTGGAAACGTTGGGATGCCACGTGTGCCTAGAGCTCCATGTAGCAGTTAATAGGCAATGATGGCTAGTGGGTAGTCATCATGGCCTACGAGCGCGTGTTCGCATGTGCCCCTTTGTATAAAAGGGGGAAAATTATTCCATTTAGAACTTTTCAGTCTGATTTCTCTTTGCTCTCTTAAGTACTCTTGCCCGTAACCGCCTTCCGCCTACTCCGACCACCGTGTCAAGCTTCGAGCAGCGCCTTTTTCTATTTAAATCCAGTAAGTTTTCCGATCCTTTACCTGTTCTGCTTCTGTTTGTTGTTAATGGTAGATTGCATGCGGTTAGGGCTAGCTTTAGAGGACAAAATGGGTGAATCTCTGGCGATTGTTGGTGGTGGACGGCGGTCGTGCCATTTTTCTACCTCTAACATGTCGCCGAAGTTAGTAGTATGTTTCAGCGAGGAGGGTGGTTCACGGTGATGTTGCGGTAGCTATGTAAGCGTGATCGCCGTGTCTGTTCATCACCCGAGTGAGTGATGAGTTTTCCGGTAGAACATTCCCAGATTCCGGTGAAGCTTTGCAATTTCCGGTGAAGCTTTAAACGGAAACTGGGTGTGGGTGCGGGGAAGCTCCTCGCCCTGAGATGGTTTTTTTCGAGCGTCTCCTCGCGGGGAGGTTTCAGCTTTCCTTATGATGTTAGGGCTTAGGCCGGGGACGTTGTCCTTAGCCCTTTGCGCACCCTTTCACTTGACTTAGCAGTGGAAGGGTGGATTTGATTTGCTGTCGAATTCACTTTCTTCTCTGCTTTTCAGGTGACTGTAATGGCGACGGGGCCAGATAGAGAAGTTATTATAGATACATCCGAGGAGGAGACGGGCTCCGAAGATAGCAGCTCAATGGCCTCTAGTTCGGAGACTTCGAGTTCTTCCAGCAATGTTGGGGAGGAGGAAGAGTTGGACGTCATGGACGAGGATGTCGAAGGGTTCTCCGCGGAGGAGTGGGAGGTTGCCGAACCTGCCGAGCATGTGTCCACTTTCGCAAAGTCTTTGGTGGACGTTTTCACAGAGGTAGGACCGGAGGGAGAGTGGAAGGTGCACTTCCCTTCGTTAGACGATCGTGTATGTACTTATTTCGGGGACCGTTTCACGATGTACGAGTATGCCTTTAAAGAGCTGGGCCTGAGGTTGCCTTTTACTGATTTTCAACAGTCCGTGTTCGAGCATTTGAAGTTAGCCCCTACACAACTGTACCCTAATTCTTTGGCCTTCATCCGGGCCTTCGAGTTGGTATGCGAGCATCTCTCCCTAGGGGCTACCCTCCCTCTGTTCTTTACTGTTTTCCATCTCCAAAGGCAGCTGTCGAGGAAGAAGTACGACTGGGTCTCTTTGAAGCAACCCCGTAAGCTATTCAAGCTATTTTCGGAGTCTATCCGGACATTCAAGGAACAGTACTACGTCGTTGAGCCCGTGTCCGAGGTTGCCCAGGACAGCACATATGACTGGGAGATTGAAGTTGACGAGGACAGGAACGAGCTGCATGACGAGGAGGGGAGGTTTATTGGATGGAGACTCTACAAGTTCCCCCTCCATTGGGCACCAGATCATTTTGCTAAGAAGCCCGGTGACTATGTCTTCCAACCGAGCGAGCTGCTCGGGCAGGACGCCGCGGCGTATGAGGCGCTGGTGAAGTGGTTCAACTCCTTCCGGCTTGCTGAGTGCTGGACGAGTAAGGGCAGTCCGATCTTCGAGGAGGACGGGAGCCAGAGATTTGAGCGTAGATTCATCAATATTAAGGCACTGCTGGAGTACAAGACTCCCGTGGATGCCGAGAAGCTGCTTGGTAGTCTTAGTTATTTAGATTTTGTTTGTGTCATTTCTTTTCCTCGTATCTAACATGCTCGTATTTTGTCTGTGCAGGTGAGATGCCTCAGGCCCACGACAGATTTGTGAGGAATGCTCTTGCAAGGAACAAGGCCGGGGCAGCCCCCCGAAGTCTTGGTTTGCTGGTGCCTGTGTTCCTCCTCCCGTGCAGTCTCCTGCGGTGACCTCTTCTTCTCCTACTCCTGCTCCCCGGGGGTCTGCTCTTCCTTTGACCGGTCGATCCAAGCGGCAAAGGTTTAATGACGCTGTGGATCTTACTTGGACGTCGGAGAAGGGGAAGTTTGAGCTTCCTCCTTGCATCCATGACCGAAAGTTCTTCGAGGGGAACTTTCTAATTGTGCCTCGGGCGGAGTCTCTTCACTTGGAAAATATGGATCGCCCGAGAAAGAGGGTGTTGGTGGCCCAGGACGTTTCTGCCTTGGTCAGGATGCTGGAGATGGCAGCTGTGTATGCCGAAGGGGATTCAGCGACTGAGGCCGAACTTACGGCTGCTCGTGCTACCATGGTGTCCCTCAAGGAAGAAGCTAAGGGTGCCGACGATGCTCGGAAGAAAGCTGAGGAGGAGGTAGCTCGTTTGAAGGAGAAGAACTCGAAGCTGGCAGCGGAGAAGAAAGCTGCCGAGGAGCTGATCAGGGAGCCGAGGGCGGTCAATGCTCCGGGTGTCGACGAGTCGGACGATGTGAAAGAATTGAAGAATAGATCCGAGCTGGTTGCTCGCATGCTGCTGGCCGAAGACGATGGTATTGCCGTCGCGGAGGAGTCTTTCAAAAATGTCGTGGCTCAATTGCGGGTGGTGAACCCTGAGCTCGATTTTTTCGTTGAGGGTACTCACTACCTGGCGCATGTAGAGGACGACCGTATTGTCGTGCCCGACGGTCTCCTTGAAGGTACCCCCGAGGATCAGCCCGCAGAGGACCAGGGACCCCAACCGGAGCCTGTCGAGCATGCGGATGAGTGAGGAATTTGTATTTTTTGATGTTGTTGTAATCTGTCCGGCCTGCGTGCTGTGGAATTGCGTGTAATTTATTTCTGGGGGGCGTGGCCCCCGTTTCATGTAACAAAGTACAATCGTGGCCCTTGCGGCCACTTATTATGTTAACTTATCACATGTTTAATTCTGTTGTTTGCATGAATTTACTTGCTTTTATTTTTAGCTAAGTATCGTATTCATGCTCGTTGCAAGTGTATATCTGCCCGTGATTGGGAGTTTTGACTTGCGCAAATATTTTAGGGGAATTGCTCATTGCAGATGTGTTCGACAGTGAGGCGAACTGGTCGAACTGCCGGGGAATGTCCTGGCGGGGTGCGGAGCTCAGGTCGCATTTGAGGCCTGAGTTCGCGGCGTGAACGTCCCATCGCGAGCTGGGGTTTTGCCAATCATGGTACTTTGACGACAACGATGCTCGATCGAGGACCGCCGTCGAGCAGTGGCCCGGCTCGTTACTGAGCTAGGTTCTGCTTTATTCGTATGCAACGCTTGTACCTAGACGCGTATAGTGGTCGGTAGCTGACGTTCGTCGTTACGAAGGGTCGAACCGAGGACTTAGCTGTAGTATTGTTTTAGATTTTCAGCGTTCCATGGTCGAGCAAGTTCTTCCCCGAAGAGACGTTCTAGATAGTAGGCCCCATTTTCCGTTTTTGCTCGGACGCGATAGGGTCCTTGTAATACCCCAAAATTTGCTCTCCTCTTTTGGCATCATAGCATGGCATTATCATTTATCATATCATATCCACCTCACTAGCATTGCATTGCATTTAACATAGAAAAATGAAGCATGGCATCCTTCTTACCATCAGGGCATGTGATCAGGTGGGAGGTGGACAATCAAGGAATCATTCAAAGCACAAAAGGTCAATCAAGTGCCCTCAAGGCAAGCCAAGAGGTCTTTCATGTCTCATACCATCTCAATTGATCATCCACAACCTCAAGGATAAGAGATACAATGGGAGATTGAAGCATTACATCCTACACTATGCAAGAAGTCCAAAAATTGAAGGAAAACCCTCAAAAGAGATAGCTCATTGATTCAAAATCATTCCCAAGTGGCATTTCTCATCATCCTTTAAGAGGATACACAACATACTCTGAGGAATTGGAAATTGAAGACTGCACTTTTACCTCCTAACCAGAAGGGGCTGAAATTAGGGTTTCCAATTAAATCAGAGTATCTCTGATTTTTTGGACAAAACTTGATGTCATGGTATTCTACATGTTCTTAAGTGTATGTATGTGGAAAATTGCATCTCAATTGGTTTTAGAAGTGGTTCAATTGGAAGAAAGATCAAGAATCAGAGAAATTGGGGCAAAGTCAAATAATCAGAGGAAAAAGTCAACTCTTGACTTTTTGAGCCCAAAATCATGAAATTCATGTTGCATATGTCCAATGTACAAAATTTGGTCAAGAAACTCCAAAGGAATCATGAAAAAATCAAGATGTGGAAAGTTGCCATTTTTGGATGAAGTAGGGTTACTAAAAATAGCAAGTTTTGGCCATTTTGCATCAGAATTTGAACCAAGGCCATTTAAATTTGGAGCACCAAATGAAAAAATCACTCTGCCTCAATGAAAGATCTTGTTTTAAGCTTCAAATCCATGTGTAGAACATCTCCATTGGATAAAAATTGAGAGAGATATGATTGATCAAAGTTTGAGCAAAGTAGGTCCAAAACTAGGTCATGACCAAGATTTTCAGGGCACGCGCGCAGTCATTTTCTCAAACACTTGGTGGGCCAAATGTATTGATCAATTACTCATGATTAGAGGCTTCAAATGGAAAATCTTTCAACATCAAAATTGTTCCTCTATGTGAGATCTTCAAAGTTGGTGTTTATCAATTTTTCATCTGATCAAAGGTTAAGGTGTTATGATGGCTCAAAGAATGGTCATTGCAACTGAAATTTGACCAGGTCACAACCAGGTCATGCCACAAGTCTGCGCACCCATGTACCAGCTTCTTTTTCCATCTGTTTGAGGTCATTTTTAGACATGTTTGAGACCTCATTCCACTTCAATTTCCAAATCAATATTGTGCTCCAATGCATCCTCTTTCCAATGACTCCTAAAACACACCAATTCATTCATTGAGTAGAGAGAAAAACTTCCTCAAACCACCTCATGTTGATACTGATGCATTGACAGACTGGTGCACGATTTTGGTTCACACACACCCCAAACACTTCATCACATCAGCTTTCCACATTAAACCAAACACACATGACTTACACATTGCACACTTGCCTTGGCATACATGAGAATGGAAAGAAACAAACTTGCTGAGCAAGTTTCTGCTACAACCAGCCGTGCCTTCATTTTCTTTTCACCTCCACCATAGCATATCATGAGTTGCCATCACCATATCATTGCTCTCCCTAACTAACTTGACTCAGTTAGTTAGGGATGACTCACCCAAACCACCATGACTCAGCTGACTCACTCAGTTAACTATGGTTAGCTCACACTATAAATAAAAAACTTCACTCTCAAATTTCAGGCCTAACTTCATTTTCTCACATTCAACTCAGAAATTCTCTCGATTCTCTCTCAATTCCTCCACATTGCAACTGATTTTCAAACTCCATTTCATTCATCTTCCTCATCTTCATCTCAGAATATCTCTGATTCTATCTCCATTTTCATCACATTGCAACTGTTTTGAAGCTTGGATATCAACTCTCCTCCACTGAAGCATCATTCATTCTCTGCATCTAAGCCTTTATTTGGCCAAAAGAAACTCAAAGAAGAAGCAACATCTCTGGTTTTTCTGAAGAACACATCAAGATCATAAATCTTCAGGTACGAATTTCTTCCCTTATAGACCTAATGTGAAGATGTTATCAGGTTCTTGATGCTTCATATAAGCTCAAGAACTTGTCTGGCTAGTTGATAGGCCTTTAGAGGCATAGTTGAAATGTTAGGGCAAATCTTCATATGCTCGATTCTCCCATTTCATGAACTTTTTGTATGTTTTGTCACTGGATTCATGCTCTACATTACTTCCTCTTCATTTTGGTATACTGTTTGTAAGATTCTGGGAGAATTGAAGTTGCAGACGGTGGCGTGTGACCGGAGAAGGTGACCGGAGGTCCCTCTCCGGCCGGTGGTTTTTGGTTAGGGTTTTGTTTGCAGTTTAAATCATGGCCGTTGATGTGTTCTAATCGTGTGGTGAGGAGCGTGCCAACACATTAAAATGCACATGCACCTCACGTGCCTTATTTCTGAATTCAATTAATCAACGTGTGGTGCAGTGCATGGTAGTGTGAGTGGACATTCATGTGAGTGCGTTGGATCCAAATACTTTGACTTGTTGGTTGACTTGACCTGATCCAATGGTGATCTTTTGTTTGACTCTGGTTGACTGAGTGTACATGTTAATTAGTGTGGATTGCGCGTATATGGACCTTAGCCAGAATGCTATTCGCACCTCCCTGTTTTAAGGCCCAATTGATTTTGAACTGAATAGTTACTAGGCATGCACCCCCATTCACATTTACATTCCATTTTATTTTTTCCATTTTGCTACACGTTCCATAATTAATTTTTAAAAATACCAAACTGCATAATAAAATTCTACAAAAATTCATGTGTATTCTTAAAACATTTAGGAAATTTTCTATGATTTTATTTTCTGATTTTATGACCATTTTACCCCTGTTCCATTATTTCTTTTGAATTTCCATTTGTATGCATACTTAATGTGACATATGATTTTGTGCATTTTTGTTCTTGATCATAAAAAATGATTTTGATGCCTTTCTTTTTGCATTGTGGTCACAATATGTTGAGGTATGTTTGAGATTTTTGAGATGAGTTTTAAGTCTTTTTTGGATGACTTTTGATGTGTTTCTTTGAGCATGAATGCATGAAACTTCCATGAGACTTTGACCTAATTGTTGAGTGACTTTGGTTCTGATTCATTGCTTGTGGACTTGATATGTTAATGGCATGTGTTTAAGGTGTTTGATTGGTGAAAGTCATAATTTTTGAAGCATGTTTGCTATTTGTTTGAAGCATGAAGTTTAACTTGTTCATTTTGTGAATGCATGCCTCATGTTTGGTTTGCTTGATCATGAAGGCACTGGTGCCATGAGTTGTGGTTTTGTTTGAGGATGTATAGCATGTTAATTGACTTCTGATTGTGACATTTGGGTTTCATCTTTGCATGTTTGATGTTTATCTTGCACCTTAAGTCACTTGTTTCACAAGTATGAACCACATTCACATCACTTCACCTTTTCTTCTTTGCTTCTTGTTGGATTGAGATTTTGTTTGCATGATTTGGTATGCTCATTTAGGATAACATTAGGTTGTGTAAATATGAGTTACATTCTGACTTGGAAGCATGTATAGCATTCAATCTCACTTTACTTTGTTTGTCAATTTGTTTGAGTTTGATTTGTTCATTATATTTTCTTACTTTACTTGTAAGTAATTGTGCTAACCATTTCAGGGGCTAAGGGTAAGCCAATTGAGTGTGGATATGCTTCCACATTCTAACTTCTTACTTCACTTTTTAATCATTCTATTTGTGATTGTCTAAGCATTTAATAGTGCTTTGTGTTCATAACTTTCTTTCTTCCCTTTTTAGAATCAACTTAGCTTCCATTTTGGAAGTAAGTTGTATTCTTTCTTCTTTCTTCTCCTTTCTTTTAGGTTAGGTTTCTTTAAACTTCACAAACCTTTAGGATCACTCCCTTGACTAATCAATTAGGATTGAGTCTTAGTCCACATAGGTTTTACCTTTTCTCCTCTCTTGAGTCTCTCTTCTCATCTCAAAAGAAAATTCAAAATATCTAATAAAGGTAGGCATTTATTGCATTTAGGCCTTTCATATAAAGAAAAGATTATAAGGGGTCTTCTCTTGTAATCTTAGAATGTGTAGCATATAGCCCATCTTGGGTCAATGTGTTAAACATTTGATCTTGTATGAGGGACTTAAATGCAATACTTGTTGAAGGTGCAAATAATAAAAAACACTTCTTCACTTCATAATCAACAAAGCACTTAATAAACACAAGTATGCTAGTGTGTTTGAACCTTGACAATTGGAACTAAGTGTGGGGGTCTTCTTCACTCTTAGTGTGCTTTCTTACCCATTCCATCTTGGAATGTGAGAATGTACACATTCCAATGACTAAGATCCAGATACACTGTCGTATGCAAACAAATCCAAAACACTTCCTTCTAAAAGACAAAAACAGACAATAACGTCTTTCCTTCGGGAATTCTTTTCTCACCTCATTCACTCTCAACGTACGAACGCGCTCCTACTCGTTCTCTTGCAAGATGGTAACGCACTCGGACCAGCGAGCCTGCAACACCTGAGCTAGGACGTAAGCCGTTCTCTAAAAAACACAAACAACTTTCCCTAGTGAGGGGAACTACGTCGCTCTGATTCTCATGCTCCCGATGAGATACGTAGGCAGTGGGGTAGGGCCCATGCGAGCACTTCTTTTATTTTCCCTACATTTGTTTCCCGTTCCTTTTCTTTTCTTTCTCCTTTCTTTCTTTCAGTTCCTCTTCCAGTGTTCTTTTCTATCACCCTTTGATTGAAGCAAGCAAGCGTGGATCCCATCGGGTACGATGGACGTGAGGGGGTGCTAATACCTTCCTCTCGCGTAACCGACTCCCGAACCCATTTCTCTTGGTCGCGAGACCATGCTTTTCCTTTCTCTCAGGTTTACGCGGTGTTTCCTTTCCCTCTCTTGGGATAAATACACATTGCTGGCGACTCTGTTTCGGTGCCACTTTCGCGTTTGTACTAGGATGAAAATCCCGGGAGCGACAGCTGGCGACTCTGCTGGGGAAAGACTATTGTATCATCCTTAAGCGAGTCAATCCTAGCGCTTGTCTGCTTTTCTTTCATTGGGTGTTTACTGTTGTGTTATATTTACTGTTTTATTGTATGGTTATTTACTGCTTTACTGTACATTACTGTATTTACCGTATTTTAGCATTTTCATTTCATATGATATATTATGCTATACTGGACTGTGTTGTTTTCTGTTTGGCGGGATGGGATTTCTGAGAGATAAGCCCATTACACAGGCTTGAGTATACACTTAGAATTAGAGTGGAGAGTAGTGGGACCTACGTGCCGTTTGGAGTGCGTTGGGTGTTCACGAAATTCACAGCTAGACGAGGCTATCTTGGGACACGTCGTGGCATGCGCATCTTGCGTATTCCAGGATGTAGATCTAGAGAGCTGTCGACTCTAGTGACCGATCATGAGGACCTTAGTGGAAATATCCCTCTTTAGTGGTGACAATGGCAGACCACATTCTGTGGCAAACCCATTCGCACCCGAGGGCCCACTTTGGAACTTGCATAGGATGACCTTTATTTTCTAAGGGGAGTCAGTGGACGACCTCTTTGATTGGCATAGCATTGTATCCTACGGGCTGAATGTGCTATTGCTTCTCAAACCTCCGAAGCTGACAAGCCTTATTTTCTAGGAACCACATGTGAGTATGGGCGGGATGTTTACAGGTTTGCAGGAAACCCAGCCTCCTACCTACCTTACTTGTGATTCTATGACGATGTCAGACATTGTATCCTATGACAGTGATTTAAGTGTTCATCTCAAATATTGCCAGATTCAGTACAGAGACACAGTGCACACAGTTCAATACAGACACCGACACTTGATTACCTGATCACATGCCCTTTTGCATTGCATTATCATATCATAACAGTTATGTTTGTCATTTTCAGGTGCATAATACATTTCTGATTCCAATCCATGGGTTCAACAGAGATCGTCGCCGAGAGAAAGAACAATGTGTCTTACAAGTTTCCAGATCCTGTCTTGGATTCATTGCTCAAAATTATAGATATGGCTGGTCCGGGTATTCTTGATAGGTTTCAGAAGAGCTACGGGAATTTGGTTGGGATGGTCCGTACAATCACCAAGTATGAGCATGATGCTTTGCACACTCTGCTGCAGTTCTACGAGCCTTCGTTGAGGTGCTTTCTTTTTTCAGATTACATTTTGATGCCAACACTGGAAGAATTCTCATTTATTTTGGGAATTCCGATTACGTCGGCAATACCATTCTTCTCTGGTAGTTCTCCCAGCGTAAAAGAAATTGCTGCTGCTTTACAAATGGATCAGGCAGTGATAAAGAGTGGTGTGAGCAGTAAAAATGGAGTTAGCGGATTTCATTTAGAATTTCTGTCTGGACGGGCCCAGGAGGCTGCAAGTGCTAAAAATTGGACGGTTTACAATTCCATTCTGGCTCTCTGCATATATGGCCTAGTTTTCTTTCCCAATCAGCAAGACTTTGTGGATATGCAAGCGACAAGAGTTTTCGTTCTTAAAAATCCAGTCCCTACTTTGTTAGGAGATTTTTATCATTCCGTGCACTATAAGAATGAGAAAAGGAGGGGAGGATCTGTTAGTTGTTGTACTCCACTGCTGAGCCATTGGTTTTTCAAACATTTGCCTCAGACAGGTGCCTTTGTGGAAACCAAAGATGTGGCGAAATGGTCTAAACGATTGATGAGTTTAACTGCTGATAACATTGTATGGTTTGATCACCGGTTATTGAGAATAGAGCTTGTCACAAGATGCGGAAATTTTCCAAATGTGCCTTTGATTGGCAGAAAAGGAGGGATCAATTATAATCCAGTTTTGGCCATCCGACAGTTTGGGTATGCTTCCAGGGATCCTCCTACAGAGCAAGATGTGGAAGAATCTTTATTCTTTACAGGAACTAAAGATGCGAAGGTGGTAGAAGTAGTGAATGCTTGGAAAGATAAGCACAAAATTGGAAAAGCAGTTTTTGGAAAAGGAGATTGTAGATCTTATCCTGAATATGACAGGTGGATTGAAACGAAAGTAAAGGAATTGCTTTTACCCTTTTCAAGGGGACCTCTTTTATGTGCAGTACAACCAGAACAACCCACTATGGTGGCTATTGAAGAATGTGAGAAGTGGAAGAAAATGGTCAGAGAGTTGCAGATAGAGAATTCTGGAATGAGCAGATGTCTTCAGAAAGCTCTAGCTGACAACAAAGAGTTGGAAAAGAGAGCCTTGAAAGCGGAAAAAACCTTGGCTGACAAAGAGGAAGATTTTGATGACCGAGCTCGGTACTTTCGGAAACTTACTTTGGGAGCAGATGACACTAGTCAGGCTCACAAGATTACAAAACAGGCTTTAGCCCGAAGCAAGGATTCATTAGCTCAACTTCGTCAAGCTTGGGATGAAGTCAGAATTGAAAATGCCGAGTTAAAGGATCAGTCGAAGACTAAAGACGAGGAGCTTAAAAAGGCGCATGAGCAGAGGAGAAAGTATCGGGAAAGCCTCGGTAAGAGTCAAGAACAGTTAGAAGAAGCTAGAAGCCAGTTGAAGAATACCAAGAAAGAGCTTGAAGAAGTCATGATAGAAAGGGAGATACTCAAGACGCAAGCCGGCATAAAGAGACACAAAGGAGTGTGTGATGACGAGGCTCTGATGCTGCACGTGGGTTCTTTAACTGAAGCTCTTGAGAAAAGGGATGTCTTGATCAAAGAAATGATTGAAAAGCCGAATCACCAGCGTACCCGTATACTTTTTGAGGAAATCAAGTACTCAAGTGATAAGCTGAAGGGTGTGGAATTGTCAGACTGATGTTCTTTTCCTTATATTTGGTTATTAATGGCTACCATCAGGCTTGTTGATGGATCCATTTTTTCCTTGTATTGCATTTGCGGTTGAACCTTTCTTAAATGTACTTGAATATTTTGTTGAATGAGTATGAGCAGTTTTATTCAGAATTATTCTTTATCAGATAGCTGCGCACAAGCACATGACCACGACACGTCTCTTTATATCACAATTTCTGGTCTTCAGATTTCTGTGGTTTGGATTGGAATCAGGGTGTAAAGCACCTCGGAAATGACAAACATGGCATTGCATGGCATTGCATATCATTTTGCATTTTTGTTACTTGCTTTTCAGGTACTCGTTGCGGGGTCTCTAACCTTTATTTGGTTTCAGGCAGTATAGCGGAGAGTCATATTCACCGATATTCGACGCGAAGGAATCAAGTAAGAATCATGGATCAAGTGCAAAGTGATTTGGCGGAAATGAGGGCGCGTATGGACCAGTTCATGACCCTCATGACTGGCATGGCGCAAAATCAGGAGAGACTGAGGCTTCTGGTAGAGCGTCCCGACAATGGGCCCGAAGGTGATCATCATGACAATTCACAGGGACATGGCATTCCTCCTCCCGGTGGCAACCCTCCTCCTGGTGGTAACAATCGGGGTAATGGAAATGGTAGGCAGGCTGGTGTTACTCTTGAAGATACTCTGGAAGACCAATTTACTCTGCTGGATGCTGATGTGGGTAATCAAGGGGATCGAAGGTATGATGAGTTAGCAGAAAAGATCAGGGCCATAGAATGCAAGAACTCTATGGGTATTGATGTTACCAGCTTGGGGCTGGTCTCAGGAGTCAGAATTCCCCCTAAATTCAAACCTCCTACTTTTGATAAGTATCACGGCAATGCGTGTCCCCAAACGCATCTTCAAGCCTACTTTGGGAAGATTTCAGCCCATACGGATGACGAGAAGCTATGGATGCACTATTTTCAGGACAGTCTGGCTGGGGCATCCTTGACCTGGTACATGAAGTTGAATAGAGCTGCTGTGAAGAATTGGAAAGATCTGGCAGAAGCGTTCCTGAAGCAATACCAGTATAATATCGACATGGCGCCCAACCGCACTCAATTGCAGGGGTTGTCACAAAATGCCAAGGAGAGTTTCAAAGAATATGCACAGAGGTGGAGGGAAATGGCTGCCCAGGTTCAACCTCCCTTGTCAGACAGAGAAATGGCAGATATGTTCATGGGCACATTGCAAGGGGCCTATCTGGATAGATTAGCTGCTTGTCCGTCAACTGGATTTGCTGATATTGTGATTGCGGGAGAAAGAATTGAAAGTCTGTTAAAGCTTGGAAAGATCCAGGATGTGAGTGGGGCCGGCTCTTCGGGGACGAAGAAACCGTTTGCTAGTAACCAGAAAAGAAGAGAAGGTGATACGAATGCTGTGTTTAGAGGACGAGGCAGAGGGCGTTCTCGAGCTTATTATCAGGTAGATGCTGTGACAATCCCCACACCGTCTGTTCAGAAACAACAACCCCAACAACAAGTTCAACAGCAACAACCCTTTTTCCAGCAAAGGTCTAGACAGAGGGATCGTAAGATGGATCCTCTCCCTATGACTTACGCCGCGCTGTTGCCCCGGCTACTCGAGTTAAAGTTGGTAGAACTCCGTACTATGAAAGCTCCGGTTGCTGGAAACCTGCCACCTAACTTCGATGCTAATGCTCGTTGTGAGTTCCACTCAGGTGCTCAGGGGCACTCCATTGAAAAGTGCTGGGCCTTCCATCATAAAGTACAAGATTTGATTGATGCTAAAGCCATCAATTTCTCTCCCGCTCCTAATATTACTCAGCATCCCATGCCTGATCATAGTGCAGCAAATGTGTACGCTGTTGAAGATGGGAGGAGATTGAATCTGGTGTTAGACGTTCATCAAGTGAAAACTTCTTTGTTGGTTGTAAAAGATCGTTTATTGAAGGGACAGGTGTTCCCGGGCTGTAATCAAGATTGCTCTGAGTGTATGAATCAGGAGAACGGCTGTGATAAGTTGAAGATGGGTTTACAGAATCTGATTGATGAAGGATGTCTACAGTTCGACAGAGTCGTGAAAGACACTGATGAGATATCAACCGTGACCATCTATTACACTCCCGCTGAGATTCAAATGCCGGTCAATGCAGTTCCCGTGGCGAGTGTTGCGCCAGAAGGGCCCAGTCCTGTCACTATCACGGTGCCAGGACCAATTCCGTTCACATCCACGAAAGCTATCCCATGGCACTATGGGGCAGATGTATATTACGAAGGTAAAAAGCAGGAAGTTGAGCCGTCAGTCAGCCCAAATATTGATAATGTAGGGGGTGTAGGGGGCTTTACAAGGAGTGGAAGGTTGTTCGCTCCCCAAACCTTGAGAAGTGATAAGGAGGTAGAAGCAGCAGCAAAGGCTAAGGGTAAACAGGTGATTGAAAGTGCGCCTACACCTGAAGCAGAGACAAAGATTACTTTTGATAAGGAAATGGAAGAATTTATGAAAATAATCAAGAAGAGCGATTATAGGATCGTGGACCAACTGAATCAGACCCCTTCAAAGATTTCAATCTTGTCACTATTGATGTGCTCTGATGCGCACCGACAGGCGTTGTTGAAAGTGTTGAAGAGTGCGTACGTGCCACAAGAAATTACTGTTAATCAGCTCGAGGGCGTAATCTCCAACGTTAATGTTAGCCATGGCTTGGGCTTTACAAGTAGAGATTTGACTGTTGAAGGAAGAAACCATAATAAGGCTTTGCATATCACGATGGAGTGTAAGGGCGCAGTGTTATCTCATGTACTGGTAGACACTGGTTCATCACTCAATGTTTTGCCCAAGAAGGCATTAATGAAGCTGGAAGTTGATGGTTTGATCTTACGGCCTAGTGAATTGGTGGTCAGAGCATTCGATGGGACCAGACGATCTGTGTTTGGTGAGGTGGAATTGCCCGTACAAATTGGACCACAGGTATTCAAATCCACGTTCCATGTAATGGACATACAACCTGCATATAGCTGCCTATTGGGACGCCCTTGGATTCACGGAGCTGGAGCTGTTACTTCCACTCTACATCAAAAGCTGAAGTATGAGTTTGAAGGGCAGGTTGTGACAGTGTGTGGGGAAGAAGACATCTTTGTGAGTCACTTGTCCACATTCAAGTACATTGAAATGGATGGGGAAATTCATGAGATGCTGTGCCAATCATTTGAAGCAGTCAATATTGACGATGCACCTGAGTCTTCTTCTGTACCAGGTGGGGCTGGTACCTCCATTTCATCTTACAAACAAGCTGTCGAAGTCGTCAGGGCAGGCAACGCCCAAGGTTGGGGCAGGTTGATAGAGACCCCAATGAAGGAAGACAAATTTGGTATTGGTTATCATCCCTCTACAACTTCAGATGCGGGGAGCAGGGGACCCATTACTTTCAATAGTGGGGGAATTATCTACATGGACCAGTCTTGTGCAGCCACAGAGGATAGTGTTGACAGTAATTGTGACCTGGACAACTGGGTACGCCCTCATGCTTCGGGACAACAAGTGCAGAACTGGTTCGTTGAAGAAGTCATCCGGGTTACTCTTCAGACAGAGTAATTTTTCTTTGTTTTTTCTAACCATAATGCATGACAAAATCTTGCGCTCTGCCCAAGGCGTATAGATTCATTTGTAGGGCCACCATGGTTGCATTTGCAATGTTTAATCATTAATAAAGGACGTTTTGCAATCAAATTTTGTTCTCTGTCTTTCAGTTTTTATTTTTGCACAAAAAAATAAAATGGCAATGTTTCATTTTCTTTTGTTTTGCTTAAAAATAAATTCTAAAATAAGGCATGAACCCGTTCATGCAGACTTGATCCTCCGGATACCACTGATAACGATTTTGATATGGCTATGTATGACTTTGACAATCCGATTTATCAAGCCGAAGAAGGGGATGAGAAAGATTGTGAACTCCCTGAAGAACTGGCCAGATTGTTGAAACAAGAGGAAAGGGTCATCCAGCCTCATCAGGAGACTGTAGACATCATCAATATTGGTACCAAGGACGCCAAAAAAGAGATCAGGATTGGTGCCAGCTTGCAAGCAGATGTGAAGCAAACTTTGACGGAAATGTTACGCGAGTATGTTGACGTCTTCGCCTGGTCGTATCAAGACATGCCGGGGTTGGATACAGATATTGTCGTGCACAGGCTGCCATTAAGAGAAGAATGTCCGCCAGTCAAGCAGAAACTTCGTCGGACTCACCCCGACATGGCTTTAAAGATTAAGGAGGAAGTCCAGAAGCAGTGGGATGCTGGGTTTCTTGCTGTGACAAAGTATCCTCCATGGGTAGCCAACATCGTGCCAGTACCGAAGAAAGATGGAAAAGTGAGAATGTGTGTGGATTATCGAGATCTTAATAAAGCTAGCCCGAAAGATGATTTTCCACTACCTCATATTGATGTGCTGGTCGATAATACAGCTCAGTTTTCAGTGTTCTCATTTATGGACGGTTTCTCCGGGTACAACCAGATCAAGATGGCACCTGAAGACATGGAGAAGACCACGTTCATTACTCCGTGGGGTACATATTGTTATAAAGTAATGCCTTTTGGGTTGAAAAACGCAGGGGCAACGTACCAGCGGGCGATGGTGACATTGTTTCATGACTTGATTCATAAGGAGATCGAATGTTATGTAGATGATATGATTGCCAAGTCGAGAACAGAAGAGGAACATCTGGTTAACCTGAAAAAGCTGTTTGAAAGGTTGAGAAAGTTCCGTCTGAGATTAAATCCAAACAAGTGCACGTTTGGGGTGCGTTCTGGAAAGTTGCTAGGTTTCATTGTGAGCGAAAAAGGAATCGAGGTTGATCCTGCCAAGGTGAAAGCAATACAAGAAATGCCTGAACCGAGAACAGAAAAAGAGGTTCGTGGTTTCTTGGGTAGATTGAACTACATTGCAAGGTTCATATCTCACCTAACAGCCACATGTGAACCAATATTTAAATTGCTAAGGAAAGATCAAACGGTCAGGTGGAATGACGATTGCCAATTGGCATTCGATAAGATAAAAGAATACTTGCAGGAACCTCCGATTCTAATGCCTCCAGTTGAAGGGAGACCACTGATAATGTATCTGACAGTGCTTGAAGGTTCCATGGGTTGTGTTCTCGGTCAACATGACGAGACAGGTAGGAAGGAGCATGCTATTTACTACCTGAGCAAAAAGTTCAATGATTGTGAGTCCCGATATTCAATGCTTGAAAAGACGTGCTGTGCGCTTGCATGGGCCGCTAAGCGATTGAGGCAATATATGGTTAGGCACACGACCTTGTTGATTTCAAAAATGGATCCCAGCATTGACAGGCAGAGTTGCACGGTGGCAAATGGTCTTGACAGAGTATGACATTCAGTACACTTCACAAAAGGCCGTCAAAGGAAGTATCTTGTCCGATTATCTTGCGCAACAGCCGATAGATGATTACCAACCCATGAAGTTTGACTTCCCTGATGAGGACATCATGTTTCTCAAAGCTAAAGACTGTGAGGAACCACTCCCGGAGGAGGGGCCAGACCCTGAATCCAAATGGAGTCTGATGTTTGATGGGGCTGTCAATATGAATGGGTGCGGAGTTGGAGCAGTTCTCATCACGCCGGAAGGTGTTCATATGCCTTTCACTGCACGAATAACTTTCGGGTGCACCAACAATGAAGCAGAGTACGAAGCTTGTATAATGGGGATCGAGGAGGCGATTAATCTACGGATTAAAACCCTTGATATATTCGGTGATTCAGCTTTGGTAATCAATCAAGTGAAAGGGAGTTGGTACACGCACCAAGCAAATCTAGTGCCGTATAGAGATTATACGAGGAGATTGCTGACATTTTTCACAACAGTGAAACTGTACCATATTCCTCGAGATGAGAATAGGTTCGCGGATGCCTTGGCCACTTTGTCTTCCATGATCAAAGTGCAAGGATGGAACCATGTACCTAAGATTGAGGTATCCCGCCTTGACAGACCAGCATTTGTGTTTGCGGTAGATGCAACGTCTGATGACAAGCCATGGTTTCATGACATTAAGTGTTTCTTGAAAAGTCAAGAGTACCCGTCCGGGGCATCGTCCAAAGACAGGAAGACGTTGAGAAGGTTAGCTGGTAGTTTCTTCTTGAATAAAGATGGCGTGCTGTATAAAAGAAATTTTGACACGGTCCTGCTTAGATGTGTGGATAGACATGAAGCAGACTTGTTGATGATTGAAGTGCACGAAGGCTCTTTCGGTACCCACGCCGGAGGGCAGGCAATGGCTAAAAAGTTGTTAAGGTCGGGATATTATTGGTTGACTATGGAGTCAGATTGTTGCAAATATGCCCGTAAATGCCATAAATGCCAGATCTATGCAGACAAAGTGCATGTACCTCCAAATCCGTTGAGTATCATGTCGTCGCCTTGGCCGTTTGCCATGTGGGGCATTGATATGATCGGAAAGATTGAGCCTACAGCTTCCAATGGTCATCGTTTCATCTTGGTGGCAATTGATTACTTCACCAAATGGGTTGAAGCCTCATCCTATGCCAATGTTACAAAACAAGTGGTCGCTCGTTTCTTAAAACGGGATATCATTTGCCGATATGGAGTTCCCGAAAGAATCATTACTGATAATGGTTCTAATTTGAACAATAAGATGATGGCTGAGTTATGTCGGGACTTCAAAATCGAACATCACAATTCTTCTCCGTACCGCCCAAAGATGAATGGCGCGGTCGAAGCGGCCAACAAAAATATCAAGAAGATCGTGCAGAAAATGGTTGTCACGTACAAAGATTGGCATGAGATGTTACCATTTGCTTTGCATGGGTATCGAACGTCGGTACGAACGTCCACTGGGGCAACCCCATTCTCACTCGTATATGGTATGGAGGCAGTACTACCAGTTGAAGTGGAGATTCCGTCCCTCAGAGTTATGATGGATGTTAAGCTAGATGAAGCTGAATGGGTACGAGCCAGATTTGATCAGTTGAGCCTTATTGAGGAAAAGCGATTGGCGGCTGTATGTCATGGGCAACTATATCAGCGCAGAATGAAACAGGCATTTGACCAAAAGGTGCGTCCTCGGGTTTACAAAGTCGGAGATGTGGTACTCAAAAGGATCCTTCCTCCCAATACAGATCACAGGGGCAAATGGACTCCTAATTATGAAGGTCCATTCGTGGTTAAAAAGGTCTTTTCGGGCGGAGCTTTATTACTTACAACCATGGATGGCGAAGACTTTTCATCCCCTGTCAACTCGGACGTAGTCAAAAAATACTTCGCATGAGTAGACCCGCTGGATAATAAAAATAAAAAATCCAGGCAAAAAAGGGCATCCCGGCGAACCAAAAACAGAATAAGGTTCGGGCAAAAATTAGGGATATAATTGAAAAAATTGTACACCCGGTAAGTTGAAAACCCGAAAGGGCAACTTAGGCAAAAAAGGGTATCCTGGTGGATCGAAAACCTGAAAGGGCGGTCCACACAAAAGAGGGATTTAAGCGAATGACTACAGTCTGAGTTATCTGTACCCATTACCGTTTGAACAACTGACGTTCTGAAAGATAGGAATCGGTCTGATCATTCCTCAGAAGGCAAGGTCGGGGAGTTTTGAAGACATACTGGTCATAACAGAATGGAAACTCAGTGGAATTCCGTTTTCACATTGCCATTAGGATAGTTTCTTTTCTCAATTTTCAGCGATCACCTCTTTCCAGGGATTGCTTCCAGATGTAATTGCCTATTCCGGGCTCTCAGTCAATAAATTGAATTTCAATAAAAAGCTTTCTATTTTTGTTTTATTGCTTTGTTTGCAAAAACGTCCTAATTTTTGATAAAACATTGCATTTGAAAACATGGCAGCCTTACAATAACATGCGCAGAAAAAACATTTGAAATTACTTCGAATGTTGAATACTCCCGGATGATGGATTCTAGCCACGCAATATTCGGGGCATGTGGGCATATTCTTTTGTTGCAGGTAGCAGGTGCAGATGATTTTAAGCACAAGACTAGCAATAAATCACTCCACGCAAAAGACTGGGGCAATTATGGGTAAGGAGATCGGCGTTCATCGGGTCGATCTCAGCGAATTAAGTTCAACTGGGTACCGTTGTATCTTATTAAGTCGATTCTCTTATTCAGTCCTTCCAACAGCTACAAGCTTTTCCGTGTCGATAACGGTCACAGATTCCCCAAAAGGGTGGTCTCGTCGACACCGAAACTGATGGTCATTATCCCCAGCGAAGTCACAAGAGTTTGAAGAGGCTAGATCTTCTGTAAAATCCTCTTATGACATCCTCTTCGGGGACGAATTGTAGTTTTGTCCAAGCATGGGGCATGTTTGGTTCCCCAGCATGAAGTGTTGATCATCCCCAGTAGAGTTTGAGGACAGTTGGTCTTCTGTAAAATCCTCTCAAAAGGCATTCTCCAGCACGAGACGTTTTAAAGCAGTTTCCGCCAGCAGAGTTTGTTATAAACTCGTCATCCCTAACGGAGTTGTCTAAAGGGAAGCTCGCCTAGCATGGGGCATTGTGGTACTTATCCTAAGCTTGACAGTCATATTCTTCAGCAAACTACTGTGGATTTGCTTTGGGTTTCCCCAACAGATCCCAAAGGACTCTTTCCTAGCAAGTTACAGGGGAATGTTCTAACCAGGATTTGCATATCCCTGGCAGAGTAGCCCTGATACCCAGCAAGATCGTATCTCTGGTAATGATCCCCCACAGAGGTCAGTATCGAATCTTGTCAGCAATACTCCCCAGCCGGATCAGAAGGTTGATAATCCCTATAAAGGATCTTGGGTTGAATAAATCCCCAAGCAGAGTTTTAATGGCTCATTTCCCCAGCAGGACGTCATTTAAAAATTCTCATCCCCAGCGGAATCGCTGTGACCAGAATCCAGCCCCAAACAGATGGAATAATTCCTGGCAGAGTCATCATTCTCTCATATCTTAAAGTCCAATTAATTTTTGGCAAGCTTGACAATTCGAAGCAGACGGATTGTTCATCCATTCGCCAGCAGAGATATTATCCTTTTAGGAGTCTCCGAGATTAAATCATTGATTGTGGTTCCTCAGCAGAGTCGGCAGAGATGTCTGGCGCAGAGGCAGAGAGTAATTCGATTTTAAAATTCCAAAGTCCAACAGTGGATTGGCGAAAGGTCCATCTAAGGGTGGCATATTCTCAAAGTCCAACAGTGGATTGGCAAAAGTCCGTCTTCGGGTGGCAAAAGTCCAACAGTGGATTGGCAAAAGTCCATCTTCGGGTGGCAAAGCAGCTAAAAGTCCAACAGTGGATTGGCGAAAGTCCGTCTTCGGGTGGCAAAAGTCCAACAGTGGATTGGCAAAAGTCCATCTTCGGGTGGCACGAAGCTGCAAAGTCCACCAGTAGTGTGGCAGGCCAGTAGTCGTCTGGAATTGCATAAAAGACAGTATTAAAGTCCACCAGCAGTGTGGCAAGCCAGTAGTCGTCTGGCGTCGTTCAAAAGACGTTATCAAAGTCCACCAGTGGTGTGGCAGGCCAGTAGTCGTCTGGAATTGCATAAAAGACAGTATTAAAGTCCACCAGCAGTGTGGCAAGCCAGTAGTCGTCTGGCGTCGTTTAAAAGACAGTATTAAAGTCCACCAGCAATGTGGCAGGCCAGTAGTCGTCTGGCGTCGTTCAAAAAGACATTTCCAAAGTCCACCAGTAGTGTGGCAGGCCAGTAGTCGTCTGGAATTGCATAAAAGACAGTATTAAAGTCCACCAGCAGTGTGGCAAGCCAGTAGTCGTCTGGCATCGTTCAAAAGACAGATTTCTCCGACGTTTCGTCGAAGATTCAATCTAGCAGTCTTGTTGGGTTTATATCCCTTTTCTTCTTCATCACCCAGAGCAAATTTTTGGTTATATTTGGTATTCAATCACTATATACCTTGAAAGTCCGAAAGCAATTGCTTTCAGGCATTCAGGTCTACAGCGCTTGAATAGGGGCAGCTGTAATACCCCAAAATTTGCTCTCCTCTTTTGGCATCATAGCATGGCATTATCATTTATCATATCATATCCACCTCACTAGCATTGCATTGCATTTAACATAGAAAAATGAAGCATGGCATCCTTCTTACCATCAGGGCATGTGATCAGGTGGGAGGTGGACAATCAAGGAATCATTCAAAGCACAAAAGGTCAATCAAGTGCCCTCAAGGCAAGCCAAGAGGTCTTTCATGTCTCATACCATCTCAATTGATCATCCACAACCTCAAGGATAAGAGATACAATGGGAGATTGAAGCATTACATCCTACACTATGCAAGAAGTCCAAAAATTGAAGGAAAACCCTCAAAAGAGATAGCTCATTGATTCAAAATCATTCCCAAGTGGCATTTCTCATCATCCTTTAAGAGGATACACAACATACTCTGAGGAATTGGAAATTGAAGACTGCACTTTTACCTCCTAACCAGAAGGGGCTGAAATTAGGGTTTCCAATTAAATCAGAGTATCTCTGATTTTTTGGACAAAACTTGATGTCATGGTATTCTACATGTTCTTAAGTGTATGTATGTGGAAAATTGCATCTCAATTGGTTTTAGAAGTGGTTCAATTGGAAGAAAGATCAAGAATCAGAGAAATTGGGGCAAAGTCAAATAATCAGAGGAAAAAGTCAACTCTTGACTTTTTGAGCCCAAAATCATGAAATTCATGTTGCATATGTCCAATGTACAAAATTTGGTCAAGAAACTCCAAAGGAATCATGAAAAAATCAAGATGTGGAAAGTTGCCATTTTTGGATGAAGTAGGGTTACTAAAAATAGCAAGTTTTGGCCATTTTGCATCAGAATTTGAACCAAGGCCATTTAAATTTGGAGCACCAAATGAAAAAATCACTCTGCCTCAATGAAAGATCTTGTTTTAAGCTTCAAATCCATGTGTAGAACATCTCCATTGGATAAAAATTGAGAGAGATATGATTGATCAAAGTTTGAGCAAAGTAGGTCCAAAACTAGGTCATGACCAAGATTTTCAGGGCACGCGCGCAGTCATTTTCTCAAACACTTGGTGGGCCAAATGTATTGATCAATTACTCATGATTAGAGGCTTCAAATGGAAAATCTTTCAACATCAAAATTGTTCCTCTATGTGAGATCTTCAAAGTTGGTGTTTATCAATTTTTCATCTGATCAAAGGTTAAGGTGTTATGATGGCTCAAAGAATGGTCATTGCAACTGAAATTTGACCAGGTCACAACCAGGTCATGCCACAAGTCTGCGCACCCATGTACCAGCTTCTTTTTCCATCTGTTTGAGGTCATTTTTAGACATGTTTGAGACCTCATTCCACTTCAATTTCCAAATCAATATTGTGCTCCAATGCATCCTCTTTCCAATGACTCCTAAAACACACCAATTCATTCATTGAGTAGAGAGAAAAACTTCCTCAAACCACCTCATGTTGATACTGATGCATTGACAGACTGGTGCACGATTTTGGTTCACACACACCCCAAACACTTCATCACATCAGCTTTCCACATTAAACCAAACACACATGACTTACACATTGCACACTTGCCTTGGCATACATGAGAATGGAAAGAAACAAACTTGCTGAGCAAGTTTCTGCTACAACCAGCCGTGCCTTCATTTTCTTTTCACCTCCACCATAGCATATCATGAGTTGCCATCACCATATCATTGCTCTCCCTAACTAACTTGACTCAGTTAGTTAGGGATGACTCACCCAAACCACCATGACTCAGCTGACTCACTCAGTTAACTATGGTTAGCTCACACTATAAATAAAAAACTTCACTCTCAAATTTCAGGCCTAACTTCATTTTCTCACATTCAACTCAGAAATTCTCTCGATTCTCTCTCAATTCCTCCACATTGCAACTGATTTTCAAACTCCATTTCATTCATCTTCCTCATCTTCATCTCAGAATATCTCTGATTCTATCTCCATTTTCATCACATTGCAACTGTTTTGAAGCTTGGATATCAACTCTCCTCCACTGAAGCATCATTCATTCTCTGCATCTAAGCCTTTATTTGGCCAAAAGAAACTCAAAGAAGAAGCAACATCTCTGGTTTTTCTGAAGAACACATCAAGATCATAAATCTTCAGGTACGAATTTCTTCCCTTATAGACCTAATGTGAAGATGTTATCAGGTTCTTGATGCTTCATATAAGCTCAAGAACTTGTCTGGCTAGTTGATAGGCCTTTAGAGGCATAGTTGAAATGTTAGGGCAAATCTTCATATGCTCGATTCTCCCATTTCATGAACTTTTTGTATGTTTTGTCACTGGATTCATGCTCTACATTACTTCCTCTTCATTTTGGTATACTGTTTGTAAGATTCTGGGAGAATTGAAGTTGCAGACGGTGGCGTGTGACCGGAGAAGGTGACCGGAGGTCCCTCTCCGGCCGGTGGTTTTTGGTTAGGGTTTTGTTTGCAGTTTAAATCATGGCCGTTGATGTGTTCTAATCGTGTGGTGAGGAGCGTGCCAACACATTAAAATGCACATGCACCTCACGTGCCTTATTT
Source organism: Lathyrus tuberosus (assembly GCA_022829125.1). NCBI lineage: Eukaryota > Viridiplantae > Streptophyta > Magnoliopsida > Fabales > Fabaceae > Lathyrus > Lathyrus tuberosus. The sequence goes on along the minus strand of JALAZF010000209.1, from coordinate 2,360,330 downwards.
CTGAATTCAATTAATCAACGTGTGGTGCAGTGCATGGTAGTGTGAGTGGACATTCATGTGAGTGCGTTGGATCCAAATACTTTGACTTGTTGGTTGACTTGACCTGATCCAATGGTGATCTTTTGTTTGACTCTGGTTGACTGAGTGTACATGTTAATTAGTGTGGATTGCGCGTATATGGACCTTAGCCAGAATGCTATTCGCACCTCCCTGTTTTAAGGCCCAATTGATTTTGAACTGAATAGTTACTAGGCATGCACCCCCATTCACATTTACATTCCATTTTATTTTTTCCATTTTGCTACACGTTCCATAATTAATTTTTAAAAATACCAAACTGCATAATAAAATTCTACAAAAATTCATGTGTATTCTTAAAACATTTAGGAAATTTTCTATGATTTTATTTTCTGATTTTATGACCATTTTACCCCTGTTCCATTATTTCTTTTGAATTTCCATTTGTATGCATACTTAATGTGACATATGATTTTGTGCATTTTTGTTCTTGATCATAAAAAATGATTTTGATGCCTTTCTTTTTGCATTGTGGTCACAATATGTTGAGGTATGTTTGAGATTTTTGAGATGAGTTTTAAGTCTTTTTTGGATGACTTTTGATGTGTTTCTTTGAGCATGAATGCATGAAACTTCCATGAGACTTTGACCTAATTGTTGAGTGACTTTGGTTCTGATTCATTGCTTGTGGACTTGATATGTTAATGGCATGTGTTTAAGGTGTTTGATTGGTGAAAGTCATAATTTTTGAAGCATGTTTGCTATTTGTTTGAAGCATGAAGTTTAACTTGTTCATTTTGTGAATGCATGCCTCATGTTTGGTTTGCTTGATCATGAAGGCACTGGTGCCATGAGTTGTGGTTTTGTTTGAGGATGTATAGCATGTTAATTGACTTCTGATTGTGACATTTGGGTTTCATCTTTGCATGTTTGATGTTTATCTTGCACCTTAAGTCACTTGTTTCACAAGTATGAACCACATTCACATCACTTCACCTTTTCTTCTTTGCTTCTTGTTGGATTGAGATTTTGTTTGCATGATTTGGTATGCTCATTTAGGATAACATTAGGTTGTGTAAATATGAGTTACATTCTGAATTGGAAGCATGTATAGCATTCAATCTCACTTTACTTTGTTTGTCAATTTGTTTGAGTTTGATTTGTTCATTATATTTTCTTACTTTACTTGTAAGTAATTGTGCTAACCATTTCAGGGGCTAAGGGTAAGCCAATTGAGTGTGGATATGCTTCCACATTCTAACTTCTTACTTCACTTTTTAATCATTCTATTTGTGATTGTCTAAGCATTTAATAGTGCTTTGTGTTCATAACTTTCTTTCTTCCCTTTTTAGAATCAACTTAGCTTCCATTTTGGAAGTAAGTTGTATTCTTTCTTCTTTCTTCTCCTTTCTTTTAGGTTAGGTTTCTTTAAACTTCACAAACCTTTAGGATCACTCCCTTGACTAATCAATTAGGATTGAGTCTTAGTCCACATAGGTTTTACCTTTTCTCCTCTCTTGAGTCTCTCTTCTCATCTCAAAAGAAAATTCAAAATATCTAATAAAGGTAGGCATTTATTGCATTTAGGCCTTTCATATAAAGAAAAGATTATAAGGGGTCTTCTCTTGTAATCTTAGAATGTGTAGCATATAGCCCATCTTGGGTCAATGTGTTAAACATTTGATCTTGTATGAGGGACTTAAATGCAATACTTGTTGAAGGTGCAAATAATAAAAAACACTTCTTCACTTCATAATCAACAAAGCACTTAATAAACACAAGTATGCTAGTGTGTTTGAACCTTGACAATTGGAACTAAGTGTGGGGGTCTTCTTCACTCTTAGTGTGCTTTCTTACCCATTCCATCTTGGAATGTGAGAATGTACACATTCCAATGACTAAGATCCAGATACACTGTCGTATGCAAACAAATCCAAAACACTTCCTTCTAAAAGACAAAAACAGACAATAACGTCTTTCCTTCGGGAATTCTTTTCTCACCTCATTCACTCTCAACGTACGAACGCGCTCCTACTCGTTCTCTTGCAAGATGGTAACGCACTCGGACCAGCGAGCCTGCAACACCTGAGCTAGGACGTAAGCCGTTCTCTAAAAAACACAAACAACTTTCCCTAGTGAGGGGAACTACGTCGCTCTGATTCTCATGCTCCCGATGAGATACGTAGGCAGTGGGGTAGGGCCCATGCGAGCACTTCTTTTATTTTCCCTACATTTGTTTCCCGTTCCTTTTCTTTTCTTTCTCCTTTCTTTCTTTCAGTTCCTCTTCCAGTGTTCTTTTCTATCACCCTTTGATTGAAGCAAGCAAGCGTGGATCCCATCGGGTACGATGGACGTGAGGGGGTGCTAATACCTTCCTCTCGCGTAACCGACTCCCGAACCCATTTCTCTTGGTCGCGAGACCATGCTTTTCCTTTCTCTCAGGTTTACGCGGTGTTTCCTTTCCCTCTCTTGGGATAAATACACATTGCTGGCGACTCTGTTTCGGTGCCACTTTCGCGTTTGTACTAGGATGAAAATCCCGGGAGCGACAGTCCTTCCCAATTGGCTGCTAGTTTGCCTTCACGAGAGTCTTTGTGGTTTCTTCTTAGAACAAGGCTTCCCACGTCGAACTCTCGTCGTATCACCTTGGCGTTGTGCCTGATGGTAATTTTTTGTTTTAGTGAGGCTTCTCGAAGGGCTGCCCCAGTTTGGATTTCCTCAACGAGGTCTAGCTCTTCTCTCAACGATTTGTCGTTCATCTCCTCGTCTAGGGGCGACTCTGTCCTCCTAGAGGGCACGCGAAATTCGATGGGAATTACAACCTCGGTCCCGTATGCCAAACGGAAAGGTGTTTCCCCGGTCGTTGAGTGCGGAGTTGTGCGGTATGCCCACAGTACGCTGTGCAGTTCCTTGACCCATGCCTTCTTTGTTTTGTCCAGCCTTCGCTTGAGGCATCGAAGGATGACTCGGTTAGCTGCTTCAGCCTACCCGTTTGTTTGAGGGTGTTCCACGGATGCGAAGTGCTGCTTCGTGCCTAGTTGGGCGACGAAGTCTTGGAACTTCCTGTCCGTGAATTACGTCCCGTTGTCCGGTACTATCGCTTGGGGAATACTGAAACGTGCACGAATGTTTCATTTGTAGAAACGCAGGATGTTGAGGGCAGTTATTTTGGCTAGAGCTTCTGCCTCTATCCATTTTGTGAAATAGTCCATGCCCACTATGAGATATTTGTTCTGACTTGATCCTACCACGAAGGGTCCTAGGATGTCTAGGCCCCACCAGGCGAATGGCCACGGGGAGGACATAGCCTTGAGCTCATTAGGCGGAGCCAGGTGCATGTCCCCGTGTCGTTGGCATTTGTCGCATTTCTTCACGTGTTCTTTCGCGTCGTTTTGCATGGTCGGCCAGTAGTAGCCTGCCCGGAGAGCCTTTCGAGCAAGGGACCTTCCGCCGAGATGTTGGGCGTTGATTCCCTCGTGGATTTCATGCAGGATGTGTGCGACCATTTCCTCCTCGACACATTTGAGCAGCAGAATGGAGAATCCCCATCTGTAGAGTTTATCTTCGACCAAGACGTAAGAGCAGGCTCTTCGCCTGACTACGCTGGCCTCCTTTGGGTCAGACGGGAGTTCGTCTTTGGCGAGATAGTTATAGACTGGGGTCATCCAGCAGTTATTGTCGCCGATCACCTGTACGTCGAGTGTCAGGGAGGCCTTTCTCAATACTGGGTCGAGGAAGTACCTCCTGTATGACAGATTTGTTTCCGCCTTTCTTCTTCGTGCTGGCTAATTTAGACAGCACGTCTGATCGTACGTTATGTTCGCGGGGAACGTGTTTCACTTCCACTGTTGTGAACTTTGCCATTTCCTTCTTTACCAGGGCCAAGTATTCGGTCAGGTTGTCGTTTTTGGCTTGGTATTCTCCCCGGACCTGGAGGGCCACGAGTTGTGAATCCGTGCAAATGACGACTTCTTCTGTGCCCAGGTCTTTGGCAAGGCGTAACCTCGCGAGGAAGGTCTCGTATTCAGCCTGGTTATTGGAGGTTGGGAAAGACAAGGTGAGTGAAACTTCAACAATGATTCCTTCGTCGTTCTCCAGTATGATGCCCGCACCGCTCCCTGCCGAGCTCGAGGCACCGTCAACGAAAATGGTCCATTTGTGCGCTTCGCTCGCGGGGGAGTCATCAAATGTCATTTCCGCGACGAAGTCGGAAAGAGCTTGGGCCTTAAGGGCTTTTCTGCCTTCGTACTGGATGTCAAATTCGGACAGTTCTAGCGACCATTTGAGCATTCGGCCGGCCATATCTGGTCGTCCGAGCAAGTGCTTTATGGGCTGATCTGTTCGAATCACGATCGTGTGAGCCAGGAAGTAATGTCTTAATCTTCTGGCTGCATTGATGAGGGTCAGCGCCACCTTCTCTATCTGTTGGTATCTTAACTTTGGTCCTTGCAGCGCTTTCCTAGTGAAATATATGGGTTTCTGCCCGTCAGGTGTCTCGCGGATGAGAGCAGCACTCACTGCTTCGGTTGCTACAGCCAGGTATAGGTACAACGTTTCGCCGTTGTCTGGGAGAGAGAGGACCGGTGGCTCTGAGAGTGCCTGTTTTAGATGGAGAAGGGCCTTGTCGCACTCCTCGGTCAATTCGAATGCTGCCTCTTTGCGGAGGAGTTTGAAGAACGGTAGGGCGTGCTGGGCGGACTTGGACACGAAACGAGATAGTGACGCGAGCATCCCGTTGAGGGACTGGATGGATTTTTTGGACTTGGGCGTAGGAAACTCGGAGAATGCCCGGCATTTATCGGGATTGGCCTCGATTCCTCATTCCGTTAAGTAGAAGCCGAAGAATTTGCCTGCCCGGACACCAAATGTGCATTTCTCCGGATTAAAATGCATTTTGTATTTCCTGGCCTGTTCGAAGACCTTTCTCAAGTGGGCGGTATGACCGGTCTCCTCGTGGGATTTTACGATCATGTCGTCCATGTAGACTTTGAGCATGTCGCCTATTTCTCCCCAAAACACTTTGTTCATCATTCGTTGGTACGTTGCTCCAGCGTTCTTCAGGCCGAAGGGCATTACGTTGTAGTAATAGTTGCCCGATTCGGTCATGAAGGCCGTATATTTTTTGTCGGACATTTGCATTGGGATTTGATTGTAGCCCGAGTAGGCGTCCATGAACGATAAAAGTTTAAAACCAGCAGAATTATCAACAAGTTTATCAATATTGGGGAGGGGGTAGGCATCCTTCGGGCATGCCTTATTGAGATCGGTATAATCAATGCACATGCGCCATTTTCCATTAGATTTTTTAACTAATACAACGTTGGACAGCCAAGTTGTGTACTTGGCTTTCGAAATAAATTTGGCCTCGAGGAGGTCCTTTACAACTTTTTCAGCAGCCTCCGTTTTCTCCGGAGACTGCTTCCTCCTACATTGTGCTATGGCCTTGACGATCGGGTCGATGGTCAGCTGGTGACAAGCGACGGATGGAATCAAGCCGGGCATTTCGGCGACGCTCCATGCGAAGAGGTCGACATTCTCTCTGAGGCATACTTTGAGCTGCTTCCTCGCGATGTCAGGCAGGTCTGCTCCGATCTTCACTCCCCGTTTGGGGTCTTCGCCGAACAGAACTATCTCGAAGTTGCCATCCAGGATTGGGCGCATTGGATAGGAGCTGCTGCTGGATGACGTGGACGGGCTGGCTGACGCTGCTCGTTCCTCCTGTTGGTCCTCGGGGAAGCGACTGTCGAGGTCGATAGAGTCAACCTGGGGCAGAGGCTTGGCCTCCTCGGAGCTGCTTGGCGGTGCTGGCTTGCTCGACACTTTTGGCTTGGGCGCAATGGTGTTGAGCCCCTTTGTAGCAGCTTCGAAACACCGTCGGGCAGCTTCAATATCGCCGTGGAGGGTGGCGACCATCCCTTTAGAAGTGTAATACTTCATCTTCAGGTGGACTGTTGAAGGCACTGCTACCAACTCGGCCAGAGTTGGCCTTCCGAAAATGCATTGGTAAAGCGATGGGCAGTCGATTACCAGAACTTGCACCTTGATGGATCTGGCCATTTCAGCTAATCCGAAGGTCACGATCAGCTCGACGTATCCCCATGGCTTGGTTACAGACCCGTTGAATCCCTGTAAATCGGACCCTACATAGGAGGTAAGGTGCGATTCATCCAGCTGAAGTGTTGAAAACAGCTGGGAGTACATGATGTCGACCGAGCTGCCCTGGTCGACAAGTATTCTGCGAACGTCGAAGTTTGCCATCCGGGCTCTGACGAGCAAAGGTATGCTTAAGTTCGGGGAGCCGCCGAGGAGTTCCTCCTGGTAGAAGGAGATGGGGACGGAGCCCTTCTGTGCCCGATCAAGCGTGGTCACTTTGCTAGAGCTTGTGTCTATCAGGTGTTCGAACTTCCGTTTTACGGAGCCCACAGTGACTTTGTTGAAACCCCCGCCAGATATGACCATGGAGGAGGGAAATGTCTCCCACGGGCTATGGACTGCGAAATATGCAGGGGCGCTGAGCCCGTCCGGGACGTTGAAGTCCTCGGGTCGCGATATGGACATAGCGACCTGTACATTGGCGTCTTCCGAGGAGGGTACCTCCTCCTCGACCTTCTTGGACTCCTAGGCGTCCTGCCGAGGAGTGTCCTTCTTCTTCGCGAGCTGCTTCAGTTAGTCGTCCCTGATCAGTATTTCAATGGCATCCTTCAGATGGATGCAGTCCTCCGTAGTATGGCTGTGACTTTTGTGGAAACAACAGTATTTTGATTTGTCCACGTTTGGTCTGTTCGGAAGTTGTTTAGGGAAGCGGACCCCATCCTGTTTGAACTCCGAATTGGCACATTCGGACAAAATCTTTTCCCTGGAAACGGTCAGGGGAGTGTAGTCATGGAAGCGCCCGGAGGGTCCCTTGCTGTCGCGGGAGTCCCTTGGATGGTCCTCGTGCCTCCGTTCACCCCGACGAGATGTTGAGGCTTCTTCTCCTTTAGAGGCCCGAGCATTCTCCTGGCGGCGTGATGCTCAGACGTTGCAGGCCGCAATCTTCTCTTTGTACTGAATATAAGATTAGGCTTTGAGGAGGAGGGCGTCTAAGTTCCTCGGTGGCGCGAGGCCAATGGCTTTAGAGAACTCGGAGTCCGGGCGGACCCCTTGTTCGAGTAGAAACTTCTTCATTTTATCTGTCGTCGGGACCTGCACTGCTTCCTTGTTGAACCTCTCGATATATGCACGAAGAGGTTCGTCTTTCCCCTGGATTATGGCTCCAAGAGAGGCCTCAGTTTTGGGGTGGAGGCGAGATGCTGTGAAGTGCCGCGAGAACATCCTTCCCAGCTGTCTCCACGAGGTAATAGACTCCTCGGGCAGTTGCTTATACCATGTCATCGCTCCCTTTCGGAGCGTGGTCAGGAACAATCTGCATTTGATGGCGCCCCGTACGCTGCAATAGTCTAACAACGCATCGATGTTCTTGATGTGCTCGTCGGGGTCGGTGGTCCCGTCGTACGTGCCGAGTGACGGGGGTTTCTCCAAGCCTTTTGGGAGATGGGTAGCCAAGATCTCCTGGGATAACGGGCCGCGAGGCCCGTCGTCGTCACTAGAACTGGTGTATGATGGGGACCGAACGGGATGCTCGCGACACCGGTTCCTTCGCGGGGAAGGTGAGCGATTCCTTCGAGGAGAAAATGAGCGGTTCCTTCTTGGGGAAGGTGAGCGGTCCCGTCCTTTAGACTTGATCGGGGGAGATTGCTCGTTCCTTCGAGTCCTCTTGTGGTCATGAGCATGTTGGTCATGCGGGGAGATCTGGTCGCGCTTCCTGGCTACGCGAGGATCAGGTTCTTGGCGCAGTCTTCGGTCGATTTCTCTCCGGGGCTGCGGGCTTCTTGATCGTCGCTAGTTCCTCCGTGTAGGAGGGGACCTCGGAAGGTGGGACTCTTCTAGTGCCCCGATCCTCTCGTTCTGCTATAGGATCAGGGTGTTGGTTTTGTTGATCGCCTCCAGGAGGGCTGCCACGGCCGGGCCGGCGTTGGGCGGAACAGGAACGGTCTGGACGTCAAGTGATGGTTGATCGTTGTTGCGATCAACAGGGGCAGGGGAAGGAGAAGCAGTGGCTCCGTCCTTGAGGAAACGGGAGTCTCAGAGGAGAGATGACTGGCCATTAACGTCAGATTTGTTGACGGGGAGGATGGTGGTTTGGAGAGCATCCTTGGTGCGATCTTGGGAGGCCATGATCGTGATGATGTTTGAGAATTGTTTTGATCTTAGGTTTCTGAGTAAAGAAAGATGGAGAGAACAAAGTTCCCACAGATGGCTCCACTGATCGTGAAGGCTGGATCAGATCCTGTAGAATCAGGCCGCCAAGTGCGTCAGGGATGCTAGTCATATGGAGAGGAGGGGGTGTACCTGCAAGGTACTCCGACGCTCAAGTAAGAAAGGGTCAGAGAAAAGGGGTAAGTACAAAGTATGAATTCTTAGGGAGAATATTGGATACCTGACCCTCTCAAGCGAGAGGGTTTATATGGAGCCCCCAACGCGTGGCCAACGGTCCTATTTTCGGGGCGAAATAACGGTTTTCCTCAAAGAATAGGTAACTACCCAAACTAGCCGTTATGTCAGGAAGGGTGCCCAAAACTAGTCGTTATGTCGGGCATATGCGTGGTTTCGGGCACCTGTCCATAGCTGTTCGGGAAGCAGTGAAGCCGTGCGTAACGAGTAGTAATCCCGGGGAGGAACGTTGTATTCCTTGCCCGGTTGGAGGGGCAGAAAGGCAACTTTTTCCCCTCTGTGGATTGGACTTAGGAAATTTGGGCCGCTCTAGAGTAGAGGCGGATTGGGCAATGTCTAGCCAGTGGTCCAGTCCAGAACAGTTTTTGAAAAAGGTTTTTTATTTAAGCCAATTTGAACCTTGCATGATTCTTTGTCATAATTCATACATTTCTCATATCCATTCATGCATGCATTACATTATTAATAAGTGTCTCGATGACACACCTTCATTTTGGTTTTTGTTATTCAATTGGTCTCACATTCATAATGTTATAATTCATAGACCTAATTGATAACACCGAAACACACCGCATATTTGACTCGACTCACACATGTTTTATTTTTGTTTTGCTTTTATTTCTAGTATTATACTGGTGTTTTGTCTATATTTCAAGTACCTAATCAAGCGAGAGCCAATACACGAAGAAACGAGTCGAATTGGACGAGAAACAGAGAAAAAGGCGTACTGTACACTTACGACGTCCAACATGGTGTTCGCTATAGAGGTAGCCATGATTTGGCTGAGGTGTCCCACGCTCCAACGGCCATGAAGACTCAATCTCCACTTTTTGGGCATGTGATGTTTGCCACAAGGGGGATGGCGTTCGCCATCCTTTTCAAAAACGTGACAGTCAAGGTACTTGGAGAAGGGTCTCCCCACTACTCCCTTTTCCCTCTCACACGAACCCAGCAGTTGTAACTTTATTTCCAAGGCATTGTAGCACTATAAATAGGGGCTAGAACTCACTTTTGAGGCATCCAAGCATAGTACAGTATAAGCCATATATTTTACCTTTTGAAAGCTTTAATTCTTCACATCGGGGAGTTATTGCGTTATTATTGTATTAAGTTTGGAGCACTTTACTTTGTAGCAGTTAAACTTGCCAGCATTTACATTACCGTTCAAGTTTTCCGTCTATTTTCTTTGTACCAGATTCAAGTCTCCGTTTGGAGCAGGTTCTTATTATTATCAGCACTATTTAATTCCATTTATTTGTCTATTTACTTTGCATGCTTGTTATTTTCTTGCCTTACTTTAATTCAAAGTTTAATTTATTTCATTGCATGTTCTTATTTTAATTAAATCGCTTAATATGTTTAATTCTAAATTTCAATCGAAAGCTATAATGTTTACCATGAATATGTCCGGCTAATCTATTAGCGATGGAATGTGAGGACCGTTGATTCGACAATACTATGTCTGTTATTTCTTTAGGATTACTATTGGGGCTGTTTTGGTTTTATTTCAATTTTTTTGAAAATTAATTTGATCGGTTACTACGAGAGTAGGACCGTAAATACGCGGGGTAAGATTGTAAGCCGTTCGACACCTAAGATTAAAATTGTCTAGTTTTTTATTAATAAACACCGCGAGAGCACTTTATTAATTAATTAGGAAAGCTTAATATTTCTAGAAAGTGATTTTAAAACTATTTTTGGACGTGTTGATAAGTTTAGAATCTGGTTCACCGAGCGAAAGCCGGGAACCTTTTTAAGTTAAATTTCCCAACCAAAATCACTTTTCAACTAAGTTAAAGAATCTAGTTTCTAAAAAAGGTTTTACTACTTTAACGTAAATGCAACCGGGCACGCGAGAGAGCGGACGATATTAATTAGATAGTAAAACCCGGTTCTGATTACGCGAGAGCGGCGATTCCTTTTTAATTAATTCTTTTTCAAGGAAGAAAATATTGCCCCATAGGTAGTTCTACTTAAGATTAATAAAAGTACTATAGATCAATGAGAGCCGCATTCCAGTATTACTTTTTTGAATTTTTTCAAGTTTATTATTATTTTATTTTGTTGTTCCTATTCCAATTCTTATCTTGATCACCTTAGATAAACACCATAGCAATAGTAAACGATAGATTGACCATTAGGTCTCTATGGGTTCAACATTTTTTATACTACTCTGATACGCTCCGTATACTTGCGGAAAGCACCCATCACATTTTTGGCACCGTTGTCGGGGATCAATTACTTCAAATATCGTACCCTGTTATTACACCGTCTACATAAGTCACCCTTTTGCCGGTCAGTGCCAAGAACTCGTAGTTCCGGAACGTTAGAAGATACAATAGATGAACCAGAAAGATATGCACGCATACGGCTTTTGCTCCAACGAATTAGGAGAGCAATGGCAAAAGAGCAAGACCGCAAACCACTTAAGGAGTTTGCCTTACCTTCTAACGAAGAACCTCATCGAGTATTGTTAACCCTATAATCCCAGCCAATAACTTTGAAATGAAACCCGCTTTATTGCAAATCGTGCAACAAAACCAATTTGTTGGTCTCCCAACAGAGAACCCGAACCAACACTTAAAGGTGTTCATTTAACTAGCTAACACATTGAAATCCAATAATGCTTCTCCTGAGGCGATACATTTACGTCTATTCCTTTTTTCCCTCAGAGATAGAGCAAGGTCATGGCTAGACTCCCTCCAAGCAAATTCAATCACTACTTGGAATGACCTGAAGAAAGTATTCCTTGCTAGATACTTTCCACCAAGCAAGATTGCTGTCCTGCGAAACCAAATAGCCAGATTTACTCAACAGGATGGTGAATCCCTTTTCAACGATTGGGAAAGGTACAAAGAGCTACTAAGGGATTGTCCACACCACGGATTAGAACAATGCTTGACCATTCATACCTTCTATAATGGACTTCTCTATAACATGAAGATGACCATCGACGCTGCCGCCGATGGTGCACTGATGAACAAACCATATCCTAAAGCATGCACACTCATTGAAGACATGACACAAAATCATTACCGATGAGGGATGGAACGAGCATAAGTAGAGAAGAAAGAAACGAAAGAAGATATATACGAAGTAAGTTGCCTAGACCATATGAAAGCCAAGATGGACTCCTTAGCTCAAAAAGTCAAAAGCTTGGTCGCTAACCCTACAGCTACCGTAGCTGTAGTACAACCCAGATGCAAAATCAGTGGAACCCAAGGACATATCACTGCTAAATGTAGTCTTCTAGCCGAACCAAGCCTAGATCATGTCAATTATGCCCAAGGAAACCCTTATCGAACACCTATAACCCTGGATGGAGGAATCATCCAAACTTCACTTATAAGAATAATAACCCTACTCAGAACACTGCACCTCAGAGACAACCAGGTTTCCAAGCTCAAAGACTGACACAACCAATTCAAGCTTCCCCTCAGAAATCAAACCTAGAAAAGATCATGGAGAGCTTCATTTCAGCTCAAACTCAGCAAAATAAAGAATTCATGAACCAAAACATTCATAAATAAATTTCGGTCCTCTGATATAGTATAAGTCCCACAATGTCTTTCGGTATCGCGGTGCAATCACTGTTTTCAAAATAAACCACTTGGGCCTTTCCTTGAGTATAAGCCTCAATATTTTGTATATAAACTTTGTTTTAAACAATAAACAACCTCCATGGCCCTCTCCCTGAGTTGTAAGCCCCATACCTCTGTTTTCAAAATCATCTGTTCGTTTTAAACTATTTGAAAATAACTGGGCCTCTCCCCGAGTATAAGACCCAATACTATTCTTTCATTCAAAATATATTAACTTGGGCCTCTTAGATAGAGTGTAAGTCCCATCATTTTCCTTTTTTTACAATAGAAATAAGATTCAAATTATACTGGTACTAAGAGGAGCATTATTCCTGGTGAAAATGCTCTTAGACCACTTGGGCATCTCTTTGAGTTATGAGCCCCAAACTTTCTCTTCAATTCATTCAAACAACAAAAACATTCCCTCAGCCCTCACAAAGGAGAAACTTTCCATGATCAACAACAGATAGACTTAAGAAAGCATTTCAAATAATAGAAAATATATGTAAGTCAAAGTTCCTATAGATTACTATAGATACTCTGGGTGTTAATAGCTTCCCCTTGTATAACCAAACCCCAATCCCCGATCTCTTCGCATTTGTTAAAGAAAACACTTGCACGCAGGGTTAGTTTAAGATATCTTCCCCTTCCTTTTAAGCTTCATAGGATAAATACAGAAATCAGAAAGTAGCGTTAAAAGCTGTAGTGGGCGCGTCACTAAAACCGATGCTACAGAAAAATGACGACTCTGCTGGGGATTTTTATCTTTTTCTAGAAGGGTTTAGGCCTTGCGTTGCATTTATTTTTCTTCTATTTTTATTTGCTTTCTCATTTTATATCATCTGCTGTCATACTATCTGCTATACTTATTTAAATTACCGTTATCTGGGAAGGAGATTAATACACATGTGGCGAGTTCGAGAGCACATTAAGATAAGTGGTGGAAGATTCAGGAAGGCTTATAGAGAGTGAGTTCCGACCAAGCTAACTTGAAATTCCACCAAATCAGTGGAGGTACCCTTTTTGGAATTACTGATGTTGAACGAGCAAGTCGTGAAAAAATTACTTTTTCCACTGGGCACCCTTGAAACTGAGGATTAGTAGACATTTACCCACTTAACCTTTGTTAGGACGTAGTACGGTGACTATCGGGAATAGTTTATATGCGATACTACACTCAAAAGAGATTCATCTTGGGGATATTGCAGCTCTCATGAGTCAGTCGGTTTGCTGTTAATATTCTTGAGAGGGGTCAATGATTTTTGGAACCTTCGTTAGAACCCGTTCTACAAGTACAAAAAATGAACCCTAGTAAACTCCTTGGGGATGGGTAGATCCGTGCCTCAATGCTCGTGACGATGAACCCCTAAAAGCCTATGTTTTCAAATGTTTTTGTTTGCTGCATTCATGCATCCATGCATTTCATTCATTAAAAAAACTTTTTTATCAAAAAGAAAAAAAAATCTTTTTCTAAAGGAACTAAAACAATCGTTGCAAATATCAGAAGTTGCGTTATGGATTTCGGTAGAAGAAAAACGCACAAGTACACCTTCAAAATTCCAAAACTGGAAGACTTAAGAAATTTGGGCAGGATGATTACTAATCCCGAAGCCTTCAGAGCTAAGCACGAAGGACTGTTGTCTCTTTTGAAGGTCAACATGGTGAAAGGAGTCCTGTCTACATTGGTTCAGTTCTATGACCCAGTATACCACTGCTTTCACATTTCCAGATTATCATCTCACACCGACACTAGAAGAGTACTCTTATCTGATTGATTTACCTATCACTGATCAAGATCCATTTTCTGGACTGGAAGAAATTCCAAAAGATCAAGCCATTGCAAGAGTTACTTCTTTGGAAGAGTCAGATATCAGAACTCACATGACCACCAAAGGAGGAATCCAGGGTTTACCAGCTAAATTCCTAATGGAGAAACCCCTATACTTTTCCAGCATAGGAAAGATAACTACTTTTGAGGATGTCTTTGTTCTGCTCATATATGGGTTATTCCTCTTTCCCAACATTGACAACTTCGTCGATGTTAATGCTTTTAAGATATTCTTAATTGAGAATCTAGTCCCAACTTTGCTCCCAGGTACTTATCATTCTGTACATTTAAGAAATTTGTACAGTGGAGGGATGATCACATGCTGTGTACCATTACTCTACAAATGGTTTATTTCCCACTTACCCAAGTCTGTTGCTTTTTGAGATCTCAAGAGTGGTATGCGATGGTCGCAGAAGATTATGTCTCTCATTCATTCTGACATAGATTGGTACAATCGGATCTATGACGGAATAAAAATCATCGACAAATGTGGAAGTTTCCCCAATGTATCCCTCATTGGTACTAAAGGATGGATCAACTATCATCCAATTTTTGCTCGTCGCCAGCTTTGGTACCCGATGAAGAATGTACCACATAACATTCATCTGGAAGGTTTTTTCTTCAAGGAAGGAGAAAATGACAGAGTACTAAAGAAAGAAATTATGCATGCTTGGAAACATGTTCATAGGAAGGGAAGAGAGTCCTTAGGAAGACCAAATTGCATCTCTGCAGAGCCTTATCTCCGATGGGTACAAACCAGAGCTATTAAACTGAAGATGCCCTACCCTCGTCAAGAAGTTTTTCCTTTAAAGGAATATGTCCTCTACTTCATGTCCGACGCGGAAAAACTTTAGGTTGCTTTCAACAAAGTCCAATGCGAGAAGAACTCTTGGAAGAACAAGTACCAGATTGTCAGCTTGGAATGCACAAAGATCCAAGAGCTATTAAAAAGCCATCCACATACAGACATATAATAACTCGAATGAGCCAACTTGCATTGTTGACATACACTCATTGTTTTGAGACACATTTGTGAAACCTACCTCGATTAGGAAGCTATATATTCTCTTGTTCTAAGCCATTAGGGTTTGCTTCAAACCCTAGAGAGTCTTCCTCAATTTGTATACCTTAGGCTCTTTCTCTTTGATTTCAAATTATGGTGGTTGACTGACATAAACCTCTTTTTCTAGTGGTCCATTCAGAAATGTAGACTTTACATATAGTTGATGTATCTTCCATCCCTTGTATGCTGCGATCGACACAACAATTCTGATAGGTTCCAGCCTTGCTGCATTAGCATAGACTTCATCAAAGTTGATACCAGGTTTTTGCAGAAAACCTCATCCCACCAGTATTGCCTTATGCTTGGAAATTTCACCATTTAACCTTAACTTAAACTTGTATACCCACTTCACATAAATTCGCTTCTTGATTGAATTTTCTACAAGCTCCCAAGTCTTGTTCTTCTCAATTGCCCTGAGTTCTTGTATGATCTTTCATAATTATAATTAAAATCAGAGTAAAATAAAATAAAATCATGCAATTAGGATGCCATATCCAACAACAACCTGCTCATATATTTCAACATGCAACACATATAATAACTAAGTAACACAACATAAGTCAGAACTTCAACATTTTGTTAAGCAACGAAAAACATCGGAACTGAATAGTTAAACTCTTCCAATTATTTATAACAATTGCAGTTATAAGGAAATTATCAACAAGATAGATTCACATAACAATCTCCATCCACATAAAATTATCCAACAACGGAGGTATACATATAGTTCCCTCCCAACACAAACAAAACAAGTGTCGACCCCCAGTGTTACATATCAGAGCAGACACTGACTCGACAAAAGCATAAATAAGAGTAGCCTCTTCTACTAACATCCACTCCTCACTACGGATCACCTGTACGTTACCCACATGGAGGCAACATTCAAACAGAAGGGGTGAGATATCATGATAATATATAGAAAAGCATGTTAAACAACATGCATTAAGTTAGCACAACAACAATTCAACTAATATCTCACATCAATCATCCAACGATATCATCACCAATTATTCTCCAAACAAATAGTAATCACACGATACAAAACAATTAATCACCCATCACCACGTATTTAACAACTTAGCAACATAGATGACATATAATGCAATGAGACTCACACCCGACTTAATGCATATGCATGTGGTACCAAATTTTGTGAACACTCAGGTTCACCGTTCTGATCCCCACCTCCTAGGATCAGAACCACTCACTGATCCATCACCTCCTAATCAGCTACCGGTCCAATCCACACAATGTAATTTTAGGATCACCAACAATGGACCATCTGTCCACAAATATATACAATGCAACTATTTATGCATACAACTGTGAGGGATATTCTTCTAGCTACCTTGTTTTAATGATGTCAACAAACATATTAGATTGTAATTTGAGCGGTATCATTTCACGTGTTGGGCATATAACGTCTAACCATTATCGTTCATATGTCTAGATGCATAGGATCTTGTCCTCTCCAAAAATAAATGTTCACTATCGTTCTAGTTGTGTCTAGTATGTGTTTCTGATCTTGGTCTGGTGAAAATACTCAGAAAATTGAATTTCCTGAAAAAATGTACTTTATGCGATGACCCTCCAGTTTATGCGCTAACCCCCAGATTCATGCACTAACCTCAAAAACTTGCGGGAAAGCGCACAAATCAGTGGACACCAAAATCTTCTTTTATGCGTCGACGCATGAAGGTTGGAGGTCGACACATGACTCCAAAATTCTGCATTTTTTCACTTAATTTCTTTTCTGTTATTTTTCTGTTATTATTTTTGTTGGTCATATTTTTCATATAAATAGTTTGGTCATCCTTTTTATTTTTAACAAGAAACGCGAAAGATATATGTCATTTCTCTCTTCATCTTCATCTTCTTCATTGTGTAAACAAACAATCACATATAATCATCTTTGTTTGTGTCGCCCATTGATCGAAGTGATAACATTCAAAATTTAGGAAGTGTAATCTTCATCTTCTGGGTTGAGAGTTTGGCAGGTGTTTCTTGAAAAAACTAGTTGGTTTTGTCCTCCAAGAATCAGATAGATTTTGGGGGTTTTTGCATAAACTGTTCTTTCTACAGGGATTCGGCTGGACGAAGGTAACCGGAAATTGGCGCAATTGTTCGGTTTAGTAGCTGTAATCAGAGGATCGTAGAAAGGAGGTTTGGGTTCGAATTCTTGGTAGATCGCAATTGACCGAGTGAAGGTAACTGAAGAACGGTGGTTTCTTTTGGTTTAGTAGCGTGGGACGGTAATTGAATGAACCATATTCGGAGCACTTGATTCATCTTGAATCAAGGGAAGAGAAAATTCTGCATCAACGATCGAAGACGTTCGAGGGTTTGGATGTTCATTGTTTTCTCTTGTAATAAATAATTTGCAACAACTATATATATATATATATATATATATATATATATATATATATATATATCTCAACTCCATTTATGGAGTTGGGGGCAGACGTACCCAAAGCGAGGACGATTGGGGAACTGCCTAATCAAATCGGGTTTGTTCTCTCTTTCCTTAACTCTTTTACAATTCAGTTCGTTCGAATTTGTGAAGTCGCAAGTCATCGAAATTTCTGTAGTAGAGTAATTGTAAGCTGATAAATTGTTTTGTTAAACTGATACAATTCCTTGAATTGTATCTTGGAGCAACTTTACATTACCCTTCACTGAAATTCTGCACTTAGTGTGTTTTCGCACACTAGGTGTTTGATAATTTGTTTCAATGTAAAATTCGAACTTGTTGTCTTTAAATTGCTTATCACTTTACCTCATTGGATTGGAATATACATCAACCAAGTGATATTTTGTTGATTGCGTATCTTAAGTGTAATATTCAAAACTGAATTTTTCTCTTCTGTATTCATCCGTGATATATTCGTGCATATCCGATCCTTTTGGTAGAAGGTTCGTTGTAGACGTTCTATCCAGTGGTAGCTTCCGTTTAAACAATTTTTAAAAACAAATTTTGTAAACCATTTGCGTGTAAAACTCAAGGGATCTATTCAACCCCCCTTCTAGATCCATGGTCATCATCTAACAAGTGGTATCACGAGCTCCGGTTAATTCTGGTGCTTCGGTAAAACTTCTTGGATCATGGCGAACGAACCTAAAGGGGCTTATAATAGAGCTCCAGTTTTTACAGGCGAAAACTACAGCTACTGGAAGGATTGTATGCACGTTTATATTTATTCCAATGATCGGAAGGTTTGGAACGTTATTTTAAACGGTCCCATGCAAATTACTATGACTAACGCGGAAGGCGTTGTCGTTCCTATACCCGAAGCTCAATGGACTGAGGAGGACGAGAAAAAGTATAGCTATGATTGGAAGGCTCGTAATATGATCATCTCCTCCTTGGGAGTTGACGAGTATTATCGAGTCTCCCATTGTGAAACGGCCAAAGCCATGTGGGATGCTTTACAAGTAGCCCACAAAGGCACTAATGATGTTAAGTTGGCTCGTATTAATACACTAACGCAAGAGTTTGATTTGTTTTACATGAAACAAGGGGAAACCATTGCGGATATGCAAAAACGATTCACTCACATTATCAACAAACTGAATGTTCTTGGTAAACCAATTCCAAATGAGGTTTCTACTAACAAAATTCTGAGGTGTCTTAACAGGGAATGGAAACCGAAGGTCACCGCTATCAAGGAGGCCAATGATCTTGCTACACTAGACCTCACGACACTGTTTGGGAAACTTGATGAGCATGAGCAAGTTCTCATTAGCTTGGATTAACATGAAAAAAGTATCAAGAAAGAGAAGGCAAAAGATACGGAGAAGAAGTCGACAACTCTTAAGGCTTCTTGTTCAAAATCCACACATCAAGAGCTAAGTGATGATGAAACCAATAATGACAAAGATGAAGAATCCAGTGATGATATGGGCTTATTTGTGAAGAGATACAATAGATATGTTCGTAAGAACGATATTCAACACTCGGATAGAAATCTAGTCAAGTTTAGGAGCAATCTAGAAGCGAAGGAAATAAAAATGGCAAGGTAAAAGGTACGTGCTACAACTGTGGAAAATCCGGGCACTACAAGCCGGATTGTCCATCTCTAAAGAAAGACAAAGATAAGGATAATGACAAGAGTCGCTCAAACAAAAAGTCCAATAAGTCTCGACGAGCATACATCGCTTGGGAAAGCGATAGTGAGTCGGAGAAAGATGATTCCTCAAGTGACGAAAGTGAATCCGTTAACTTTTGTCTTATGGCACGCCACAACAAAGCAAAAGAGGTAAAGCATTCTAAATATGATCATGTTAATACTATGTCGCATTTAGAGTTACGAAAGGCTTTTGACATGTTACACTATGAGGCTAAGGAAGCATTTCAACGCTTAGCCTCAAATAAAAGGATTTTCACGTATTTGGAGAAGAAGGTTTCCGATTCCGAAAAGGAATTGGAAGCTCTAAAAAACTCTATAGTGGACACATCAAAAGCCAAGGTTGAAAAGGATCCTACCTCATGTTTTAATTGGGGCTGTGACACTTGTCATATTTGGCAACGAGAGGTGAGAACCCTCAAGGCCAAATTGGACAAGGCTCTTAAGCCAAAAGTTACGTTTGCTATTGATCGATCACATTTTCGTGAGAGCATGAATAATCCATATCAAAAGTATACCTATGTGATTCGAGATAGTGATAGTAAAAGTAAATTCCAAATGAACCGTAATTGTCTTTACTGTTGTAAGCCTGGTCATACTATTGCGAAATACCGCTTCAGAAGGTTTCTTGTTCCGAAAGGCATCTACCAATGGTTGCCCAAGTGCGGTTTTGGTTTCACTCACCTTAAAGGACCCAATGAGAATTGGGTACCTACTCTCCCTTGATTGTTTTTGTAGGTACAAAATCTTGAGACCACTGAAAGAAGATGGGTTCTGGATAGTGGCTGCTCGAGACACATGACCGGAGACATATCTTTTTTTATCGACTTTGTGGCGAAGAAAAAGGGGGTTTGTCACCTACGGAGATAACAATAAGGGACAGATTCTCGGTAAAGGTAGTGTAGGTAACCCCTCATCTACTACTATCTCTGATGTGCTGCTTGTGGAAGGCCTTAGACACAACCTTTTAAGCATTAGTCAACTATGTGACAAGAATTATAAAGTATAATTTTCAAAGGATTGTTGCATAGTTGAAGATAGTGACAAAAAGAATGTGTTTAAGGGCTTGAGGGTGAACAACGTCTACATGCTAGACTTAAATGAGGTATCGTTGAATGGAGACAAGTTTCTAGTCGCTATGAATGAAGATTCATGTTTGTGGCATAGACGGTTGGCTGACATCAATTTTGATTTGCTTAACAAAATTGTCTCTAAAGACCTAGTCATCGGTTTGCCCAAAATTAAATTCACAAAGGATCACCTTTGTGATGCGTGCCAAATGGGGAAGCAAACAAGGATCTCATTCAAATCTAAAAACATCGTTTCAACTATGAGACCCATTGAGCTCATCCATATGGACCTCTTTGGACCATCTAGAGTTAAAAGTCTAGGTGGTAACTATTATGGGCTTGTTATAGTCGATGATTTTTCTAGATTTTGCTGGACAATTTTCTTAGCAAATAAGAGTGATACTTTTTCGGCCTTTGAACGATTTGCCAAGTTATCTCAGAACAAGTTAAACACAAACATTGGGTCAATTAGAAGTGACCATGGGGGTGAGTTTTAAAATCATTTATTTGAAGCATTTTGTGATTCCAACGGAATTGATCATAATTTTTCCGCACCACGTACTCCTCAACTAAAATGGGGTAGTGGAACGTAAAAATATAGTTTTGGAAGAACTTGGAAGGACTATGATCAATGATGGTGGATTACCAAAATACTTTTGGGCCGACACCATAAGTACGGCTTGTTATGTTTTAAATAGGGTGCTCATCCGGCCTATTCTAAACAAGACACCGTATGAGCTTTTTAAAGGGCGTAAGCCAAACATATCTCACCTTCATGTATTTGGTTGCAAATGCTTTGTGTTAAACAATGGGAAAGAGACTCTTGGTAAATTTGATGCCAAGGCCGACGAGGGTATTTTTCTTGGATACCCTCAGTCAAGTAAAGCATATAGAAATTATAATAAGAGGTTACACATAGTTGAAGAGTCAGTTCATGTTACTTTTGACGAGTCTTATCCGAGAAATGTCGGAGAAGGTAGTTCTTTTCATGGTGCAGGTGTACCTACTGAAGACATACTCAAGGACACTGATAAGGGAATTGATCGGCCTGAAGCAGTGCGTATTGAGGAGGAAAAGGATCACCAACCAGTGAAAAGTGAGGATGATCATCATGCTGATAAAGATGAACTTCCTCCAGCTTGGAAGTCTTCAAAAGACCATCCAATTGACAACATTCTTGGTAACATCTCTAAGGGAGTAACTACTCGCTCTAAACTTAGTAATTTTTGTTATTACTCTGCTTTTGTTTCCCAAGTTGAACCTAAAAACGCTAAGGATGTGTTACTCGATGAGCATTGGTTTCTATCAATGCAAGATGAACTAAATCAATTCTGGAGAAATGAGGTTTGGGACCTTGTCCCCCCTTCGCGAGATCATCGAGTAATCGGCACCCGATGGGTGTTCAGGAATAAACTTGATGAAAATGGAGTAATAACGCGTAACAAAGCTAGGCTTGTAGTGCAAGGCTATAACCAAGAGGAAGGAATCGACTATGAGGAAACTTATGCGTCGGTTGCGCGACTCGAGGCCATACGCCTTCTACTTGCCTATGCTTGCACAAAGAACTTTAAATTATTCCAAATGGATGTTAAAAGTGTGCTCCTTAACGGATATATAAATGAAGAGGTTTATGTAGCCCAACCTCCGGGTCTTGAATCCCACGAATAACCTGATCATGTCTATAAACTTAAATGAGCTCTGTACGGACTTAAACAAGCCCCTAGGGCTTGGTATGAATGTCTAAGAAAATTTCTACTAGATCAAGGGTATTCAAGAGGAAAAGTTGACACAACCCTCTTTATTAAACGTCAAGGAAAACACTTAATTTTGGTACAAATTTATGTTGACGATATCATATTTGGGTTTACTAACATGACCTTGGTCAAGGAGTTTTCTAGTTTGATGCAGGGGGAGTTTGAAATGAGCATGATGGGGGAGCTCAACTATTTCCTCGGATTGCAAATCAAACAACTTGAAGAGGGCACATTCGTGAGTCAAACGAAATATTGTCTTGAGTTACTAAAACGTTTTGATATTCTGAACTGCAAAGCAATAGATACTCCTATGCCTACAAGTGCTAATCTTGATCGTGACGAAAAGGGTAAGGATGTTGAGATAAAGAAGTATCGAGGTATGATTGGGTCTCTTCTTTATCTTACCGTATCACGTCCCGATATAATGTTTAGTGTATGCATTTGTGCGAGGTATCAGGCACATCCCAAGGAATCCCACCTAAAGGCAGTTAAGCGCATACTTTGATACCTCTCTGGTACTCCAAAGTATAGGCTGTGGTATTCCAAAGGTAGTGTTTGTTCCTTAGTTGGCTACTCCGATTTTGACTTTGTCGGGTGCAAGTTGGATAGGAAAAGTACTAGTGGCACGTGTCACTTTTTCACAAATTCCTTGGTGAGTTGGCACAACAAGAAACAGGTATCCGTTGCTTTGTCAACATCCGAGGCAGAATACGTTGCCGCGGGTAGTTGTTGTCCTCAAGTCTTATGGCTTAAACAACAATTACTTGATTTCTACTTAAAACTTGAGCGTATTCCAATTTTGTGCGATAACACTAGTGCGATTAATCTAACTAAGAACCCCGTATTGCATTCATGCACCAAGCATATCAAAATACACCATCATTTTCTTAGGGATCATGTAGAGAAATGTGATGTAATTTTTGAGCATGTTGACACTAAGAATCAACTTGCTGATATTTTCACAAAACCATTAGCTACAAAGCCTCTCTTTCACATCTGTAGGGAACTTGGCATTCTCGATATCTCGGATCGTGCTTAATAATCCTTTAGAGTAGTGATCTTCACATATATATATGCTTGTTTATTCTTTTAACTAACAATGCAAAGAGATATTTAGCCATATGTGAGGGATCTTATGGTCATGATGATCAAGGTAATATCGCTCCGATTTATAGATGTTTATCAATATTTTGTGCCATATTAATTACTCTAATCTTGATGTTTATTGCATTTTGAGCACTTATCGTTCATGTGGATGTTTTGCTCTATATGTGCATTTGTCTATTTATCTGGTTGGAACTTAACAATTGCAAAATTTCACTTTTATATGTTCATGCGTCGACGCATAGATTCATGCGCTGACCTACTAAATTTTCGGGATAGCGCATAACCACATGTTCAGCTTTTTTAAGAAAATTCAAGAATCATGCGCCGGCGCACAGATTTATAGGTCGACGCATAACTCGACCGTTCAGACTCCCTTCTTTACTGGGACGTGTGCGCCGACCTAGTGCTGTTCATTTTCCCTACATTTTCTCATTGCACATTAATCTATGGTTATTGTATGTCTTCTAATTAAACTTTGT
Organism: Lathyrus tuberosus; assembly: GCA_022829125.1. Lineage (NCBI taxonomy): Eukaryota > Viridiplantae > Streptophyta > Magnoliopsida > Fabales > Fabaceae > Lathyrus > Lathyrus tuberosus. The sequence goes on along the minus strand of JALAZF010000209.1, from coordinate 2,336,810 downwards.
GGTCAATCTCTCCCTATCCTCCTCCATTAAACCTCATCAATAACAATTACTCTCCACTAAATCCTCACCCAAACCCTAGAAATCAAAAATCCACCAAGAGAAATCTTCTATATTACTGCTACAAGGTTTTCTAAGGGTTGCACATATCTCCTCTTCACTCTCAGTGAAAAACAAGTGTTATCATCCTCTTTCAATTTTTCTTCAACCATGGCTTCAAGAAGAAACCCTAGTAGAAGGGGAACAAGAGGATCATCTTCACAATCATCACCAACCAGAGCATCATCATCTTCACAACGGGTAACCTTTAAGTCTTTAATTTCTGAAAGGCTAACTACTCCTTTTGAGGAACTATTTTCTAACCGGGCTATTATAAGACAACATGGGTTTTATCCTCTGATGGGTCCAGATTTTCACATTCCTGAGATTTCTGAACTTATAAATTTTCAAAATCTTAGTAAATTTGTAGAATGTGATGATAAGTATAGTGAAGATTTGACTCGGTTGTTCTATTGTGGGATCAAGGGCAAATTTCATGGGGCTGAATTTAAATTCTCCATGAATAATACAAAATTTGAAGTGACTAATGATGTATGGTCTACACTTTTTGTATTGGATACTGATGACACTCTCCCAAAGGTTACTGATAAAACCTTTGTTCAGAACTATGAGTTCAAAACTGCTATGAATTCGATGCTACGGGAACCGTATTCAGATGAGTTTGTGGCAAGTGAATTATCTCCTAAAAGTGTCACTACCGGCCATCTAAAATTCAAAGACCGTATTTTTCAGTGGATCGTTGCTCGCATCTTGACGCCTAAGAAAGGAGGATACTCAAGAGTTGAGCAGGCAGAGGTTCACCTCATCTATATTCTCAAGAATAAGATCAAAATTAACTGGCCTTATTATTTTCCTTATAGGATGTTCATTACTCGCAGCTCCCACAAATTTCTGGCACTTGGTTATGCGTCTGTTGTTGCAAACATTTTGAATCACTTTGATGTTCCTATTCCGCAGATTTGTCACATTCATATAACTGCTGAACAATAATTTCTTGCCAAAACCCTTTCCATGATGGGTTAATTTTGGCAGTCACATGAGAACAGGTTCATCTATCGACCAAGATCCACCCATCTTGAACATGACGAACCGGTTCACCTTGAAGGAAGTGATGATGAAGGCATGCTAGGAAATGCAAATCAAGCTGTTAATGATGAAAATGTGGTCATACAGGAAGATGTCGTTATGCAAGAGAATGTGGCTATGCAAGAAGAGGACAATGAGGCATGGATGGGCCATCAATCTGAAGAAACTTCTGAAAATCAGGGCTGGGGTCAGTGGCAACATAACTGCTGGACTGTGCTTGGTGCTGCATATGTTCCTCCAACTTATGGTGAGGACTATGAATGTCAGCAACTTGAAAATTCTGCTCCTCCAACTCCACCATTTCAGCATGATCAGCAGTCGTCTGAAGAAATTCTAGCGAGGCTGAATGAGTTGTCTCTGCAACATCAAGAATTCCAAGCGCTGCAGGACCCTCGATACACGACTCAGCAGGAACAATTCACAAATTTGTCTAACCAAATATCTTCTCACGTCACCAACTTCAACAATTTCGCAAATGCAACCATGAATCAGTTCAATCAGATGGATGCCAACTTGACTTAGCAAAATCTGAACTTGGCAAATAACCTTGGTAACCTCAACAACACCTTGATTGAGCTCAACCTTCAACTCGAGGACCTTCCACCACCAAGCCAATACTATAGGGGAAGAGGTCATCCATTCAGGGGGAGAAGACCATAAAGCTTAGCGTATTATGTTTCATTTGTGTTTGCATTTATGTTTTGTGGTTTGGTTGTTTTTTTTATTGCTTAACTTTGACGTGTGCTTCCGTTTGTTTAAACTCTTCCGGAGTGAATGTTTTACCTGTATGTTTTTTGTTCCTTATTTAATCATTCCTAAGTTTACATTAGCGGTATCATATGTGGATGCATGTTAATGATTGGTTGTTGCAAATATATGATGATCCACTACGTATTATACTGCGTTATTTTGACCACCGTCTTTTCTTCTTTTTGATGTTGTCAAAGGGGGAGAAGAATAACGAGCAGAAATTTTATTAACCAGATGTCAAAGACAGGAGGAGCTTTGTTCACTCTCAAATTACATATCTCATGACAGCTAAAAAAGTGTTGACATCATCAAAAAGGGGGAGTATGTGAGGGATATTCTTCTAGCTACCTTGTTTTAATGATGTCAACAAACATATTAGATTGTAATTTGAGCGGTATCACTTCACGTGTCGGGCATATAGCGTCTAACCATTATTGTTCATATGTCTAGATGCATAGGATCTTGTCCTCTCCAAAAATAAATGCCCACTATCATTTTAGTTGTGTCTAGTATGTGTTTATGATCTTGGTCTGGTGAAAATACTCATAAAATTGAATTTCTTGAAAAAATGCACTTTATGCGCTGACCCTCCAGTTTATGCGCTAACCCCCAAATTCATGCGCTAACCTCCAAAACTTGCGGGAAAGGGCACAAATAAGTGGACACCAAAATCTTCTTTTATGCGTTGACGCATAAGGCTGGAGGTCGACGCATGACTCCAAAATTCTGCATTTTTTCACTTAATTTCTTTTCTGTTATTTTTCTGTTATTATTTTTGTTGGTCATATTTTTCATATAAATAGTTTTGGTCATCCTTTTTATTTTCAACAAGAAACGTGAAATATATATGTCATTTCTCTCTTCATCTTCATCTTCTTCATTGTGTAAACAAACAATCACACATAATCATCTTTGTTTGTGTCGCCCATTGATCGAAGTGATAACGTTCAGAATTTAGGAAGTGTAATCTTCATCTTCTGGGTTGAGAGTTTGGCAGGCGTTTCTTGAATAAAACCAGTTGGTTTTGTCCTCCGAGAATCGGATAGATTTTGGGGGTTTTTGCACAAACTATTCTTTCTACAGGGATTCGGCTGGGCGAAGGTAACCAGAAATTGGCGCAATTGTTCGGTTTAGTAGCTGTAATCAGAGGATCGTAGAAAGGAGGTTTGGGTTCGAATTCTTGGTAGATCGCAATTGACCGAGTGAAGGTAACTGAAGAACGGTGGTTTCTTTCGGTTTAGTAGCATGGGACGGTAATTGAATCAATCATATTCGGAGCACTTGATTCATCTTGAATCAAGGGAAGAGAAAATTTTGTATCAACGATCGAAGACGTTCGAGGGTTTGGATGTTCATTGTTTTCTCTTGTAATAAACAATTTGCAACAACTATATATATATATATATATATATCTCAATTCCATTTGTGGAGTTGGGGGCAGACGTACCCAAAGCGAGGACGATTGGGGAACTGCCTAATCAAATCAGGTTTGTTCTCTCTTTCCTTAACTCTTTTATAATTCAGTTCGTTCGAATTTGTGAAGTCGCAAGTCATCGAAATTTCTGTAGTAGAGTAATTGTAAGCTGATAAATTATTTTGTTAAACTGATACAATTCCTTGAATTGTATCTTGGAGCAGCTTTACATTACCCTTCACTGAAATTTTGTACTTAGTGTGTTTTCGCACACTAGGTGTTTGATAATTTGTTTCAAAGCAAAATTCGAACTTGTTGTCTTTAAATTGCTTATCACTTTACCTCATTGGATTGGAATATACATCAACCAAGTGATATTTTGTTGATTGCGTATCTTAAGTGTAATATTTAAAACTGAATTTTTCTCTTCTGTACTCATCCGTGATATATTCGTGCATATCCGATCCTTTTGGTAGAAGGTTCGTTGTAGACGTTCTATCCTGTGGTAGCTTCCGTTTAAACAATTTTTAAAAACAAATTTTGTAAACCATTTACGTGTAAAACTCAAGGGATCTATTCAACTCCCCATCTAGATCCATAGCCATCGTCTAACAACAACAACACGAACACCATCGTGTACAATAACCTACCACCATGGTTATTGTACACCGCCCAAATTGGCCAACAAGCATAACATGTAGTTCATGCAACATATATATCTTTTATGCAATCACCACAACTCAACAATATCACATTTGAAATACTGCTTTATACCAAACCACATCATAACATAACCTTCATTCACGTCAAACAATAAAATGTCACTACTCATGTTCACAAAGGTATGCAATGCGGCTATTTATGCATACGACAATGATAACATCATCGTGCACAATAACCCACCACCATGGTTATTGTACACCGCCCAAATTGACCAACAAGTATCAAATTATATTTCAAACAATATGGACATATACATGTATTTATTTTGCATTCACAACAACATTATTAAACATGCTCATATTACACCAAAGACATCATTAAAACATCTTCATATTACCATCATTAACATCACAACAACACCATCAAACATCACAACAACATCATCAAAACATCACAACAATATCATCAAAACATCTTCATATTACTATCATTAACATCACAATAACATCATTAACATCTTTGCAACAACACTCAAGGTTCATCACTTACACCGCGACTTCTTAAGGTACACAACAAGCAATAAACACATTCTTCAAGATATTAGACATAACAATATTAGGAAAATGATTCATATAATTATACCATGTTAAAGTTTTACTTATTAGCTTTCCAACGCTTCGAACGGTTCGTCATTTGGATTAACGGTTAAAAAGTTATGATTGAAACCGTTTCTAGCGTTTTTCTGCCTATGAGTCAACTCAGAGGTCGACGCACAGAGTACTTAGGTCGACTCAAAACCTATGAGTCATCGCATACTGCTAAAATTTCCACAATTTTGCATTCGGGTGGCTAAGACTCGACCCAGGGGTTCTAGCGGTCGACTCATACTGTTCCGAACCCCAAAAATCACTTTTTTTAAAAGCACTTTCACCCCAGATTTTCACACCAAAGCCATACCACTAACCCCTATCACCATTGACCTGATTTTATATAAAAATAACATCCTAAACCTTGATTATGCTATGTTTTAATCATGGATTAACAACAATTCATCATAATTTCATTCTTCCGACTCGAAACTCCACAACTCAACAATGGAGGAATTTTTAACAATTTCGAAAACAGAATTTCTACACACATACATGTACAGAACTCATCACATATCAGTTAGAAAACGTCATTATCACACAATCAAGTAACAATTTCATCATTGATCAAGTATTCATAGCAATCATCACATAGAACAACATTCCACCCATAAGACAAAACCTAACTTCTACCCACCGTTCAACATGTTAACCCTTATAGGATCAGAACCCCACTCTTACCTTGTAATTGAGATTTCTAAACCTTCACAAATGGTGGTTCCCTCTTGTTCATCTTCATCTTCAAACCTAGCCTTTCTTCCGCTCTTCTCCAATATCACGATCGTACATAATGACTTCTCTTTCCTTGTTTTACTTTTTTAACCCTAGAACCCTTTCTATGGTTTGCCTCTTATGCCCTCACTTACTCCTCTAACTCTCTATTATGCCTCAACATTCTCCCAATTGTCAATTCTGCCCCTTAATCTTATTTTCACCTTAATATTCTTATTTTAATTATTATTATTATTATTATTATTATTATTAATTTTACAACTAAAATAATAATAACAATATCTCCTAATAATTTAGATTAATAATGTTAATCAAATAAATATTAATTTATTAATCATTCTCACTACACCACCAAATTCTACAAACTTAGGCACACACCCCTCACCCTTAAGGTCATTAACACTAAGGTCACTACCCCCTACCGCAGGGTACCCCAACATAACGAAACACAAATCAACACATACATACACACAACACCAGATAATTTAAATTAATTACAATAAAATGGGGCGTTACAAATCTCCCCCACTTAGAATATTTTTGTCCTCGAAAATTACTCGACGCAATTAACTCAGGATACGACTCACACATCTTGCTCTCCAACTTCTAAGTTATATTTCCTCCTGCAGTGCTTCCCCACACGCCTTTCACGAGAGCAACCTCCTTACCTCGAAACTGTTTCACCTCATGACCATCAATTCTCATAGGTAAAGCCTCTATAGTAAGGTTATCTCTTACTTGCATATCGTCCATCGTAAACACATGCGACGAATATGGAATGTACCTCCTCAACTGAGACATATGAAACACATAATGAAGATTCGCAAGCGACGACGACAAAGTAATCCAATATGCCACCTCTCTTATCCTCTGCAAAATTTGATACGGACCAACAGAACGCAGTGTGAGCTTTCTAGACTTCAATGCTCGATCAACACCAGCTACCAGAGTAATCCATAAAAACACACGATCTCTCTCTTGGAACTCAAGTGCTTTCCTCCTCTTATCATGATAACTTTTCTGACAACTCTGCGAAGCTCTCATCCTATCTTGGATCATCTTTATCTTCTCAGTCGTCTCCTGCACAATCTCAGGTCCAAGTACAACACTCTCACCTGACTCATACCAACATAATGGATTTCTACACCTCCTACCATACAATGCTTCATATGGTGCCATTCCAATACTAGTATGAAAATTATTGTTGTACGTAAACTCAATCAACGACATGTGGCTATCCCAAGATCCTTCTTGGTCCAACACACCATACCTCAGCAAATCCTCCAAAGACTGGATAATCCCCTCTGCCTGACTGTCCGTCTGCGGATGGTATGCAGAACTCAACCTCAACTTAGTACCCAAGGCATTCTACAACTTCCCCAAAACCTCGACGTAAATCTCAGATTTCTATCTGACATAATGCTCGAAGGTATCCCCTTGTAACTCCACGATTTCTTCAACGTATGTCTTAGCTAACTTATGCATAGAATGATTAATCTTCATCGGCAAGAAATGAGCCGACTTAATTAATTGATCCACAATCACCCAAATCGAATCATTCCCCTTCACAGTCTTCGGAAAATCCGACACAAAATCTAGGGAAATACTATCCAACTTCCATCCTGGGATATTCAACGGTTGCATCAGACCCATAAGGCTTCTGATGTTCCGTCTTTGACTTCTGACAAGTCAGACACACATAAATAAATTCAGCAATTTCCTTTTTCATAACGGGCCACCAAAATAATTCCTTCAATTCTTGATACATTTTTGTAGCACCGGAATGAATACTCAACCTACTTCGATGTCCTTCTTCAAGAATACTCTTCTTAATTTCTGGAACATCTGGAATACACACTCTATCTCTGAACCTCATCACACCATTCTCATCAACTTAGAATTCAGCTCCGTTACCTTGGTTAATAAAGGTCAACTGATCAACCAATCCTAAATCATATTTTTCTGACCTCCTTGGATTTCTTCAAGAATACAACTAGTCAGTTTCAACATCCCTAACTTCACACTGTCATAAGTTGCTTCACACACCAAACTCATGTCTCTGAATTGCTCGATCAATTCCAACTCTCTCACCATAAGCATCGACAAATGCAAGGACTTCCTACTCAAAGCATCAGCTACTACATCAGCTTTACCGAGATGATAACTCAAATCAAAATCATAATCCTTCAGAAGTTTAAGCCACCTTCTCTGCCTCGTACTCAACCTTTTTTGATCGAACAAATACTTCATACTCTTATGATCACTGAACACCTCAAATTCAGAGCCAAAAAGATAATGTCTCTAAATCTTCAACATGAACACTACCTCTACCAATTCTAAGTCACACGTAGGATAATTCCTTTCATAAATTTTCAGTTGTCTGAAAGCATAAGCAACGACCTGACCATTCTGCATCAGTACCCCACCAAGACCCATCTTCGACGCATCACAATATACTATAAAAGACTCACTCGGATTAGGCAAAACCAATACTAGAGCAGTCGTCAACTCCTTCTTCAATTCCACAGAACTCTCTTCATATGCAACATCTCACACCTAAGCTTGACCCTTTCAAGTCAACTGAGTCGAAGGTAATGCCAACTTAGAAAAGCCTTCAATAAACTTGTGATAATGATCAGTTAAGTCAAGGAAATTTTGAATCTCAGTAGCAGACTTCAGAGTCTCTCACTGTAACACAACATTAACTTTAGAAGGATCTACCGAATTCCACCACTCAAAATCACATGGTCAAGGAAGCTCACTTCCTTTAACCAAAAATCACACTTCCACAACTTGGCATAAAGCTTCTTCTCCCTCAACGCCTTCAACACAATCTTAAGATATTCTGCATACTCTTCATTTGACTTATAATATATATCAAAATACCGTTGATGAAGACCACCACAAACTTATCCAAATATTCCTGAAAAATATGATTTAATATGCTCCATGAACACACCTGGTGCATTGGATATGCCAAACGGAATCACAGTGTATTCATAGCGACCATACCTCGTTTTGAAAGCTGTCTTTGGAATATCATCTGGTTTAACACAAATATGATGATAATCAGACCTCAAATCAATCTTGCTGAACACCCGAGCACCTACTAACTGATCCATCAAATCGTCAATTCTCCAAAGTGGATATTCATTCTTGATAGTCACTTTATTGGACTGCCTGTAATCAACACACAACCTCATATTATCGTCTTTCTTCTTAACTAACAACACAAGAGCACCCCACGGAGAAACACTCGGTCAAACAAACTTTTTCTCAAGCAATTATTCCAACTGTTTCTTCAATTCCCCTAACTCAGAAGCTGACATCCTATAAGGAGCCATTGACACCAAACTCGTACCTGGTATCAAGTCCACCGCAAACTCTACTTCACGCTCTAGGGAAAATCACGTATGTCGTCAAAAAAATACATTCGGAAATTCACAAACAACATGTAATTCAACACTTGTAACTTCACGATCAACTTGCAACGATGGAAACATTGCAACCATCAAGGCTTCATCTTCTATAAGTTTATCCCCTTGCTTAGCAGACACAACATCAGCTCTCTACTATCACCAAACCCAGATCCACACTCTGGAGGCAAGTCACAAATATCTTCAGGAAGACACCAGGAATTACACACCACATGCATTTATCTAGCCGTCACATTGCTCTATACTCCCTGAGAAGCAACCATCAACAATACCTGATTGTTCTCCCTCAGAGACATCCCAACTTGACCGACGGACATAAATTCGAATCTGTCTCATCTTCAGATATGAGAATCTTCATCGAATCATCAAAACCTTCTGTAAGAACTTGGCTTTACTCCAAACAATTCACTGTACACACCATCTAAGCTAGCAAGATGCGTCCATTCCATCCAACATGATCCCGTCTACTATCAACAAGAGATTAAGGGTGATCAATTCCTTAATTTATCAATAGACAGCCGACAATCATGACGGGGCATAAACCATCTTTACCAAACTATAATAACGTTCAACGATATACTGAGCCATCACTCCACACTTAAAGCATCTTGGAGAAGCACAAGCTTCTCCCCCACTGGTTTCATTCCCAACCTGCAAATGGAAAACAAAACAAGCATCGACAGTGTTTTCACACACATGTTGCATACTAGGGAACAATATAATTAAACAACCTGGTCGGATGGACCTACCTGCTCTGATACCACTATGTAACACCCTAATTTTCCTTGGTAATTAGAATTAAAATCAGTGTAAAATAAAATAAAATCATGCAATTAGGATGCCACATCCAACAACAACCTGCTCATATATTTCAACATGCAGCACATATAATAATTAAGTAACACAACATAAGTCTGAACTTCAACATTTTGTTAAGAAACAGAAAACATCGGAACTGAATAGTTAAACTCTTCCAATTAATTATAACAATTGTAGTTATACGGAAATTATTAACAAGAGAGATTCACATAACAATCTCCATCCACATAAAATTATCCAACAACGGAGGTATACATATAGTTCCCTCCAAACACAAACAAAACAAGCGTCGACCCCCAATGTTACATATCAGAGCAGACACTGACTCGACAAAAGCATAAAGGAGAGTAGCCTCTTCTACTAACACCCACTCCTCACTGTGGATCACCTGCGCATTACCCACGTGGAGGCAACATTCAAACAAAAGGGGTGAGATATCATGATAATATAAAGGAAAGCATATTAAATAACATGCATTAAGTTAGCACAACAACAACTCAACTAACATATCACATCAATCATCTAACGATATCATCACCAATTATTCACCAAACAAACATTAATCACATGATACAAAACAATTAATCACCCATCACCACGTATTTAACAACTTAGCAACATAGATGACATATAATGCAATGAGACTCACACCTGACTCAATGTATATGTATGTGGTACCAAATTTCGTGAACACTCAAGTTCACTGTTCTGATCCCCACCTCCTAGGATCAGAACCACTCACTGATCCATCACCTCCGAATCAGCTATCGGCCCAATCCACACAATGGGATTTTAGGCTCACTAACAACGGACCATCTGTCCACAAATGTATGCAATGCAACTATTTATGCATACAACAACACCAACACCATCGTGTACAATAACCCACCACCATGGTTATTGTACACCACCCAAATTGGCCAACAAGCATAACATGTAGTTCATGCAACATATATATCTTTTATGCAATCAACACAACTCGACAGTATCACAATTGAAATAATGCTTTAGACCACACCACATCATAACATAACCTTTATTCACGTCAAACAATAAAATGTCACTACTCATGTTCACAAAGGTATGCAATGCGGCTATTTATGCATACGACAACGATAACATCATCGTGCACAATAACCCACCACCATGGTTATTGTACACCGCCCAAATTGGCCAACAAGCATCAAATTATATTTCAAACAATATGGACATATACATGTATTTATTTTGCATTCACAACAACATTATTAAACATGCTCATATAACACCAACGACATTATTAAAGCATCTTCATATTACCATCATTAACATCATAACAACACCATCAAACATCACAACAACATCATCAAAACATCACAACAACATCATCAAAACATCTTCATATTACTATTATTAACATCATAACAACATCATTAACATCTTTGCAATAACACTCAAGGTTCGTCACTTACACCACGACTTCTTAAGGTACACAACAAGCAACAATCACATTCTTCAAGATATTAGACATAAAAATATTAGGAAAATGATTCATATAATTATACCACGTTAAATTTATACTTATTAGCTTTCCAACGCTTCAAACGGTTCGTCATTTGGATTAACGGTTAAAAAGTTATGATCGAAACCGTTTATGGCGTTTTTCTGCCTATGAGATAACTCAGAGGTCGACGCACAGAGTACTTAGGTCGACTCAAAACCTATGAGTCGGAGCTTACTGCTAAAATTTCCATAATTTTGCATTCGGGTGGCTATGAGTCGACCTAGGGGTTCAAGCGGTCGACTCATACTGTTCTGAACCCCAAAAATCACTTTTTTTTAAAAGCACTTTCACCCCAGATTTTCACACCAAAGCCTATACCACTAATAGACCCAATTTTATACCAAAATAACATCCTAAATCTCGATTATGCTATGTTTTACTCATGGATTAACAACAATTCATCATAATTTCATTCTTCCGACTCAAAACTCCAAAACTCAACGATGGAGAAATTTTCAACAATTTCCAAAACAAAATTTCTTCACACATACATGTACAGAACTCATCACATATAAGTTAGAAAATGTCATTTATCACACAATCAAGTAACAATTTCATCATTGATCAAGTATTCATAGCAATCATCACATAGAACAACATTCCACCCATAAGACAAAACCTAACTTCTATCCGCCGTTCAACATGTTAACCCTTATAGGATCAGAACCCCACCCTTACCTTGTAATTGAGCTTTCTAAACCTTCACAAATGGTGGTTCCCTCTTCTTCTTTTTGTTCAACCCCAGCCTTTCTTCCGGTCTTCTCCAATGTCACGATCGTACATAATGATTTCTCTTTCCTTGTTTTACTTTTTTAACCCTAGGACCCTTTCTATGGTTTGCCTCTTATGCCCTCACTTACTCCTCTAACTCTCTATTATGTCCTCAACATTCTCCCAATTGCCAATTCTGCCCCTTAATCTTATTTTCACCTTAATATTCTTTTTTTAAATATTATTATTATTATTATTATTATTATTATTATTATTCCAATATTATTATTATTAATTTTACAACTTAAAAATTAATAACAATATCTCCTAATAATTTAGATTAATAATATTAATCAAATAAATATTAATTTATTAATCATTCTCACTACACCACCAAATTCTACAAAATTAGCCACACACCCCTCACCCTTAAGGTCATTAACACTAAGCTCACTACCCCCTACCGCAGGGTACCCCAACATAACAAAACACAAATCAACACATACATACACACAACACCAGATAATTTCAATTAATTACAATAAAATAGGGCGTTACAAAGTCACCATCTCCCTCGATTGCTTGATCTAGAAATCTGTCATATCCAGCTAGCCTTGTCGACTTGGTTCTTGTTCTAGTCGATCTTCTAACATTCTTCTCAGGTGGTTCTTCATTTTGATTGGTTGTGACTTCAGTTTGTTGGTCTTTTTCAAGCACAATTGTGACTGTATCTTGATCATATTAAAATGAACCCTGAGTCGAATTCTACCTTTTTCTTTCGTCCACCAGAACATCCATACTAATCACTAGTTTATCATCATTTGGTGAGTACAACTTGTATTTACCAGTTGAATGATAACCTATAAGTATCATTGCATGACTTCGATCATCTAGCTTCTTCCTCAATTGCTTAGGTACATGCGTGAAACATATTGATCTAAATACTCTAAGATGATTGACATTTGGATTTAGTCTTGTCCATGCCTCATAAGGTGTCTTCTCGACTATCTTATTGGTTGGACATCTATTTATAACGTATACTGTTTTCACCCCAAAAACTCTTTGGCATATCTTTAGGTTTTAACAAACTCCTGGTCATGTTCACTATACTTCCATTTCTCCTCTCAACTATACCATTGTGTTGAGGTGTATATGGTGCAATGACCTCATGCTCTATACCTTCCTCATTTCAAAATCTTGCAACTTAAACTTCTTTAACCACCTCTACCATCAATACTCAACTTCTTTAACTTTCATCCACTTTGTTTCTCATCATGCAACTTGAACTTCTTGAATTATGTGAATACCTCACTCTCCTTTTCAATAAGATAAATCCATATATATATATATATACATATATGGTGAATTCATCTATGAAGGTTATTCAATTTTAATTCAAAAGGTCTACACACATCAGAGCGAACAAGCTCTAACTTTTCTCTTAACTTTACAGATAAGTCATGTTTGAATGTTTTTCTAGTCTACTTTGCTTTGCAGCATTCGTCACACACCTGACTTGGTTCCTTCACTTGAGGTAAGCCATACACCTTCTTCTTCTAGTTGAGCATACCTAGACCTCTATAGTTTAGATGTCCATGTTTGTGATGCCATAGCCAATTCTCGTCTTCAACGGAAGTCGAAGTAAAACATTGATGATCAACCGTGTTGATCTCTACTTTGGAAGTTTTGTTACTGCCAATGGTGCCTTCAGAATCATCCTTCCTTCACCATTATACACTTTCATCAATTTTTTCCAACTTCATGTTAATACCCTTTGGCAAGTGATTGACCTATGCTTATCAAATTACTCATCATCGAAGGCACATATAATACGTCAGTAATACTGGCCCTCTTACCATATTTTCTCACCACATCTATGTTTCCTTTTCAACTTGATGTAACCTACTCGCCATCTGTAAACCTGATCACTTTCTTGTCTAATTTATCTAACTTGGTGAACCAATTCTTATTACCAGTCATGTGCTTACTGCATCCTGAATCCAGGTACCACATATTTGTTTGTTTATCATTTGACTGAGTATTTGCCATGAGTAGCATATCATCAGAGTCAGTTTCCTGCAGCATGTGGGTATTGTACTTAATCATTATCTTTTGCTCTTGATTCCTTCTTTCTTCAACAATTTCGAACATAATGACGAAATCCTTGACAATTGTAACACTGCACCTTCTTCGTGTCATTTTTCTTCCCCGAATACTAGTTGCCCATGCCTTGCATGATTGAATTAAAGTGATTCTTTGAATTCTTGCTTGAATTATTATCATTTGCATGAATCTTTCTTTGCTTCGCTTTTTCTTTTCTAGACTTCTTGATGAATCTTGCTTGCAATGCTTGTTTAGCCATCTTCTCCATTTCTGAGTTCCTTTGCTTCAGCCTCATCTCGTCTCAAACACATTTGGATACACACACTAGTGAATAAAGAACATAGTTTTTCCATCCATCTTCCCTTGTTCCTTGTGCACACAATCTTCTGAACATAATTTGTATTCTCTTCCAATTTAGGCAATCCATCATTCACAATTTCAGTCACATTTTGAAATCCAAAGATGACCTCCATCTGCGCAACCCACCTCTCGTAGTTCTCGCCACTGGAAACCAATAAATTCTATGGAAATTGTGTTGATGTTGTATTATCGTTTGCCATTACAAATTCTCTCTGAGTCACAACCAGGCTCGTTGATACCAATTTTCTGGAACAAATAGGGTTTCAATAAGAATAAAGAAGAAGAAGGAGAAAAAGAGAGAGAGAGAGAGAGAGAGAGAGAGCGAGAGAGCGAGAGAGAGAGATAGATAGATAGATAGATAAATAGATAGATAGATAGATAGAGAGAGAGAACTATATGTGAAAATGGAATTTTATTAAATTTGGCTATGTTAACTATCTCCTACTTAACTAAATTTGACTATGTTATCTACAATTGTGTCAAATACATCTTGCATACTAAACATCTAATTACATCTTCTAACATGGTTTACTTCCATTTTGGTGTCACATTAACACCATTACACTACACAAGCTACTACACCATATTTGGCAGCAAAATGAAACACTTATTTTAGCTTCAAGAAACCCTATTACGTGGGTATAAAAGAACTTGTTGATGCTTTAAAGAGGGCGCACATGATTTTAGAGGGCCTAAGAACAAAATATGCATAGACCAAAAGAAAAGGAAAAACACGCAACCTTCACATTTGGAACTTGTTCTTTTTCTTCAAGAGCCTTCACCATTTGAATCACCTCCATATTTGAACACCCATGTTTAACACAATCTTCAACATTGTTCATCACCGTATCATCTTTACCTCTTCTCCATCATATTTCATCTTCATAACTACCTTCCATCTCCTTCTTTAAATCCAACAACACCACACCATTTGTTCTCATCATAACAACACCATATTCATCAAACCACAAACACTATTGCAATCACTAGCTTCCATCACCATTGTTAAACCTAAACATCACACACCAACAACACAAAAACAACACTACCATTAACAACAACTCACCATTAACTACACGAAAACCAAAAAAACGTGAAAACAACGAGTACCCAAATGTACACCTTTTTACTTTTGAGGGTTCGAATGCAAGATGCACGTCTTATCCATTCTAACCATTGTTTTTTAATTATATTCATTTTAGTAACTTCAAATTTTGTTCGTTTTTTAATAAAACAATAATTTAAGTTCAAAGAATAAAAACCGGTAAATAGATGTACATCTATTTTAACCTTCGAGTTTGCGAGACGCAAGATGTACAACTTGGTCATTTCAATTCTCCTTTTTTCATATAAACATAAATTATATTAAAAAGAAAATAATTGGATGCACTTACTTTTATCCTTGAGTAAGCGAATACAAGTCGTACAATTTGTTTTAGTTCGGTTGCTTGTTTTTCTCCTATAAAACGATGACAACAACCAAAATTTTATATTCTACCATAGCGCGAGTAAATTCCTTTTTATTTTCAATCAACAAACCTTTTTCCACCTCTGCACAATTAAACTCTTTTTATTTAAAATCATTCAACACACAAGTTTTTGCTACAAAGTTTTGCGTAGCTTTGAATTCCCCATCGCACCTAGGGATACGTAGGAGCAAGATTAACATCTTGTCATTCACCCTAATAAAAGTCTTTTTTCATTTCTTGTAAATATGTCGCAATAATTAGGAGAAATCAAACACATTATGCTAATATTATCTTTCACAAAACTAATTAAAGGTAACCAACTTCCAAATCCGAATTTGATTGCGTAGACCATATTTTTGTTCTTTAGGTTTTATCAATGTTTTTCATTTTAAAAATAAACTTCGGTGGCGACTTCATTGCTTTTGAATGTATCCTCGCTCGGGTATTTTTTGTGCCGCGACAAGGTCTCTTCAATTTGGATTGGTTTTTATTAAGACAAGTATATATCAATGAAGAAAAAGACAAAGAAGTTTGAGTACAAGTGAATATCAAAGATGAAGAAAACATGAAGATTAGCTATTGAAAATCAAAGAGAAAAATTAGAATGGTCGTTAATTTAAAAGTACACGTTGGGATTCATTCTTTTACTGGTCAAAAAGTACAGTGTGTGTGTGTGTTCCCCCTGCAAAGGCAGGGAGACTCAGAGGCCCTAATAGGTATATTACATGTTTGGATGATGAGGGTTAGCTCACGGTGGCGAGTGCCCTCTGTATAGTGGTTTTTTAGAGTTTTTTAAGGGATCCACTCACATTAGGTGAGAGATCCTGTAGGTGACCGGTGTTGCTAGGTTGCAAGCAGGCTGTTAGATTAGTGGAACACGTGGCGGTAGTTATAAGCGTAGTTTTCTTTGAGTAGAGAGGAGTGTGAATGATTGAGAGTCTATCCCTTATTCCTTTAAGGGGTGATGTATTTATTTGAGTTCCATATGCCTAGGGTTTTCTTAGAAGGTCACCGCCCACCTAGTCAAATGGTGGAAAGTTGAATCCCCATTTCCAAGGGATACGTGAGTCAGTAATGATTATGACTTTCTCTTTATCCAAGACATGTCTTATCCCATGTTTTTTCTCTCCAGGGGAGAGGAAAACTTAAAGGCAAAGTGACACCTCCCTTCGGGCGACCTCTTGTCGTCACCTTTTCCTAGGGAGGTCCCACGCTATCGCCCTAGGCAATGTTATTTGCAAATATAACAATAAATAGTCTCTCAGGCACGAGACCTTCGGAAGAAGGCGAAGTATTTTTTACCTGTGACTAATAGGAGTATCCTGAGACAATGTTTCCCCTTGCAAGGTTTTAGTTAACCTTTAGGAATCCAGGATTTTCCAAACTTATTAACATGCAACTTGGTCGATGAGACGCTGAGTTCCTCAGGTGTTGCATTGTGTAGCTTAATGAGTGAGACATTGTGTTCCTCAGGCAGGGTATTTAACCTTTTAGGCGGGACTTCCCTCGAGCCCTCTAGCATGACATAACACCAAGTCTCTAGAGCTTGATATAGGTTGCGCCCCTTAGGCTTGATTTAAGGAAGCAATCTCGCCCGAGGAGATACTGAGTCCCTCAGGCGAGAGTTTTATCAGCTCTGAGGATTCTAAGTTCCTTAGACGTTGTATCATATAGCCCGGATGACGTTGTGTCGAGTCCCTCAGGCGGGGTGTTTAATCTTTCAAGCAGGACTTCCATCGAGCCCTTTAGCAAGACTTGACACCTGTCATACCCTAAAATTTATCCTACCTTTTACCATTTTCATCTGGTTCATTTCATCTGCATACATTAATTCATATCATCCATTGACAGTCACATTTTAATCAAGTAGCATAGATTCAAGGGTGTGTTACTTATAATTGACAAGGAGTTATGGCTTTCCTAGAGATTTTGGTGGTGCATTCAAGGTTGTGAAGCTCCTCTTATGAACCAAGTCATAAAACCCTAATTTGCTGACTTTTTTGCATTGATGGATCCTGTGTGTTGCATTTGTGGTTTTGAGATTTGATCGGGATTTACAAGGGTCATGGTGATCATTTATAGAGGTTTGCAGTGGATTCATTGACATCTTGATGGGTTTGCTCCCACACTTTAGTCCTTTAAGTGATTGATTTGATTTTAAGATAATTCATTCAAGAGATTCAAGCTCATTTGGCAAGGGATCAACACAAGATCAAAACACATATTTAGAAAAAAAAATCATTTAGAAATCCAGTTACAAAGTCATTCACAAACCATACAAACCACAAATTTATTTACAAAGTCACTAGAGTTTACAAGCCATAACACCAATATCCAAAAGTCCAAAGCCTACAAAATTCACAACTTTGACCTATAGTTGACCTTGGTCAACTGTTGACTTTTTGTTCAACCAGTTGACCAAAATCAACCATACTAGTCCTAATCCTAAGTTACAACATCTTCTGCATTCCCAAGTGAATCCATAGCCTTGTTCTTGGTATTGGTACCAAAATCCCATGCTTGATGAGTCCATGCCCACTCTTGCCTACAAAAACAAAATTAAAGCATCATTAGCATTCACCAAGTTTTAATCAAATACCAAACCAAACAATTCTACTAAGGCTACCACATTCCTTCAATTTCACATAATTTCTAATTCAAGCGTATTCACCAATTCTAATAAGCGTCTCATCGAGCATAACCTCAAATACTACACTAACAATCATTCAAGGCTTGGCCTTCATCATGTTTAAATAATTGCATTGATTTTAATACTAACATCACACTAACTAAATGGAGTTTAACTAACAATTCACCTTTCCTATTTCAAGAAGTCCTCCTAAAACAACTATGTCTTCACTAACAATCATTTAAATTTCAACATAGCATCAAGTTCCATCCAATTTAGACAAACTTTTGCAACTAACTTTTACTAAGTTGTAACTCTACTAACCAAGTTCACGTTCTCATAACGTTCTTAAAACCTAGTAACATAACTTGTGATAGATCATAGTTTCAATTTTTAATAACAGAGTTTTAACACACCTCATGAACACATAACAGTTTTTGACATCAAATTAGATTAACCAAGTAGCTTTGAATATTTTAACATGGTAACTGATGCAACCGAGTTCAACATACTATAACAAACCTTCATATAAGTCACTGACATAATAAATTCACAACAAAATTTTAACATATTAACATTTTCTTCTCTTTGAACACAACTGAATTTCAATTACAATACTCACAAAAACCGAGTTCACCGACGCTGCACTAACTGAGCAATAACAGAAATTCAACACAAAATTAACCAACACAACTTCTAAGCACGTAACTAACTCAATCATAATTACCCAATTAACCCAAACATATTTCAAACTAACTCTAACAGAAACTTTTCAGTGTGATTAACTCCTAACCGATTTGCACATGAACAACTTAACACCATCCAAACTCTGTTAAATCTCAGTCTCTATAAATTCATCACCAATCATCATTCCATAACTCACCAATCAGTTTCACATAATCACACACAATCGTTTCAATCTTCATCATCACTCTCACGATTTTTTCTCTAATTCTCTCAAATTCACTCTCTGTTCATCTCATCTATCTCAAGCTCACAGCAAGAACACAACAACAATCGCAGCAACACCTACAGGCTATTGAAGTGTGGAAGAAGTGAAGTGAAGAAGGAAGAATGTAATACACAATATTTTCCTTAAATACTCAATTGGGTGTCAGTTGGGATCAACTGAGTTCCTGTGCACTCTAACTTGTGTCAGTTGGAATAATTGAAGCTCTAAAGTGCTCTAAATGTCATCAGTGTGAGGGCAAGGTTCCTTTATTACTTTGTTTTAATGATGTCAAAACTAGAAAAATTTCGTACTTGTGTATTTTGGACGGTATCACCTTGTCTAAGCTTGCATTCATCTTTTTCAAATGCGCATAAAAGCCTACTTACATGAACTTAGGCATATCGGATCATACTCTATGTCTAAAATGTGTTTTGAGTAAAATTTGGTGCATTGGGTCGACTCACAAGTGATATAGGTCGACTCTGAACAAAGAAAAATGTAGTTTGAAACATTCTGGCAAGCATGTGTCGACACAGGACCTTTTCAAGTCGACACACGCTTATGTGAAAAAGTGGGTAAAAGTCTCTGGCCTTCATGCGTCGACACATGGCCTGTGTGGAGGTCGACACATACTGAAAGAATCAAAGTTGTAACCTTCTGGACTTCATGCATCGAACCATGGCCAAGCTGCAGGTCGACGCACAATCTTCTTGTTTGCGCAGTTCTGCATTCTGGCTTATTCAGGTAGACACACAGCTTCTGCAGGTCGACCTCTCACGCGTTTTCACTTAATTTTCTGCATCTTTGTGTTTCCAAAGTCTGTTTTATCTGTTATTTTTTCATGCTCATATATATTCATATGCATCATTTTGTACAAGAACCAAGAAGAAAATTGAAAGATACATTAGATTGCTCATCATCTTCACTCTCACAAACTGCATTCATCAATAATCACACATAATCATCTTTGTTGATCAGTGCTTTGTTCAAGAGTGATAACATCCAAACTTAGGATTTGTATATCATTGTTTGAGTTGAGAATTAGTGAGATTTACTTCAAATAAAACCTCTAGGGTTTTGTCCTCCAAGATCTTGGTGATTTGGCTGTTTTTGCACAAATCTTTGCAGTACAGATTCAGCCGAGTGAAAGCCTTGAAGAACGGTGGGTTCGGTCAAGGAAGTAGCGGTAACCAGAGGATTGTATTGAAAGATTTGGGATCAAACGTCTTGCGATCGAAATCAGCTGAGTAAAAGACTTGAAGAAGGGAAGGTTTAATCAAGTGAGTAGCGATAACCGGAGGTTTGTTCGAAGAGTTTGATGTTCTTGATTCGGCTGGAATTAAGGGGAGAGAAGTGGATAAAATCAACATCAACAATTAGGTTTGATTGTGTGATAGCTAGAACTTCTCTTGTACCAAACTTTGTCAACAAATATTATACATATCTCAATTCTAGTTTTAGAATTGGGGACAGACGTACCCGAAGCAAGGACGAAAGAGGAACTGCCTAAACAAATCTGGTGTTGTTTTCTCTCTCTCTCTCTCTCTCTCTCTCTCTCTCTCTCTCTCTCGCTATCTCTTTACTTTGTGTTGTTAACGTTTGTGTGAAATCTACTGTTAGATACATTTCGATTGATTTGTAGTGCTATAAAACTGTTTTGGAAAACCATTGCAATCACATTGATTGCAATTGTGAAAAATTATACGCTACAATTTCAAAGGAAATTAAACTTGGGGTGTTTTGCACACCTAGTGTTCGACATAATGATCGCACACAATCTATTCGTAAAATTGTCAATTCAATTTTATCATCTATAATTCATTGGAAACCGGTAAACTCAAACCTGTCTTTATTTGAATTGTTTGATTGAGAAACTTATTGATTCCATTATCTCATCAATATTATTCCATTCGGTTTCACATATCCGATCTTACCAATAACGGTTCGTTTAGGTCGACTCATGGTGGTCTCAATTCAAGCATGAAAGTTCCTGCCAGTCATGCGTCGACCCGAGGGTTCCTCATGCGTCGACACATACTGAACATTTCAAATTTTTGAAAATTTAATTCACATGCGTCGACACATTATTTTTTAAAAACTGAACCGTTTCATGTTTGCCTTGGGAATTACATATCATCATTTGTGTCTTTCTATCCTCTCATATTATCATTTGCATCTCTCTCATCTCTCACAACACTCACAACTCTCTCAACTCTCCACAAAACCCTAAAACCCCTTTTCAACAGTTCTCTAAGATTAGGGAATCCAATCCAAATTAGTGAGGAATTTAGTCTTTCTACACTCTCATCTATTGCGGGTACTGTTCATCTTCCTCAAAAATGGTGTTTTAATGGCAACTGTTAGAATATAGTATCAGTGTGGGTTTTTGTTATCGTCTCCACAGGGATTGTCGGATATTTGATGCTAGCCGTTCAATAGTTGTGATATTCTAAGTTAAGGTTTTCAAAAGTTTCACTTGTTGTTATCATTCACTTGTAGCAAAGATTAATTAGGTCACAAAGATTTTTGTAAAAACATGTTAAGGTTAGGTTTCATCAATCCTATTCATGTATAAACAATTAATCAAGCATATGAACTCGGTTTCCGACCAATATAACCGCGTATCCTCCCGACTACGTTTATGTCTAAAGCGGAATCGTGAGTACCGTTGTTTAGACCGTTAGATGATGTCTCACGCTAACAATCTAAGCAACGATCATTAAGATCAATACAATGCGAATAGCAAATCCCAAATCTATGTCTAGAGTTTGGTTTTTAAGAGATGAAATTGTTAGGTCAAGAGTTGTAAAGTCTATGTCTAGAGCAAAACAATTCACAAATGGATCATTAAGAGAAAACAACATCATCTATATTGATCAAATACCTTGTTCATATACAAGAGATCAATATCAATACATAAAAACAGAATCAACTACCTCTAACCTCAACATTGAGTGATTAGCTACCACTTCTCATGGTAGCTTGGATGACAAGTAAAGAGAGGAGATGAATGAGCATCCACAACGAATAATCGAGAATGGATGCAAAATCAGCTTCTCCAATGAAAATACAAGCTTTTCTGAACAAAATACTGTAAACACTTAATTCTAATGTAAAAATGAGCAAGATCCTGGTTCAAAAAGTAACAATTCTATTTATACACTTTTCCAAACAGCACCATTCGCCCAGCGAAGCTTTTCATTTGCCTAGCGAATGCCCAAAAATATGGCACATTTAAGTGCCTCAGACTTAAACCGCCCCTCAGAATTATCGTGGGTTCGCTAGGCGAACCAAAACATTCGCTTCGCGAGCATTCGCTGCAACCTTCGCCCAGCGAAGCTTGGGTGTTTTCAAAATGGAAAGTTTCTGCCACCCTTCGCTGGCACATTCGCCCCGCGAGCATATCAGCGAGCATTTGCTGGCCTACTCGCCCAGCGAATTTACCCAGTTTTCCTACTGTAAGTTTTGCACACTTTCTGCCACCATCTCGCTGGCATGCTCGCTGACGTTCGCTAGGCGAACCTTCGCTGGCACCTTCGCCAACACTCGCCTAGCGAATACTGTTGTTGATTTCAATTCTTTGGCAGCTTGCACTATTTCTTTGGGTCTTCAAACTTTGATCTTTTCACTCCTATTTCTGCACATTTAGCACACAAATTACAAGCACCACAAGTATATTTCAAATAATGCATAACAACATCAATTCACACTAAAATCAACCTATTCCACATGAAAAGTCATGAAAAATGCCAAATAACTCATACTCAAATATATCATGATTGACATCTAACAAACTCTCCCCAACTAACTCATTGCTTGTCCTCAAGCAAAGTATGCCTCTCACGAGGATTTGCTCGAGGATTAAATCCAACCAAGATACGAAAATGGCTCAGCTAAACAGTAATCACAACAATGCATCAATTACACAATTCAAGAACCAATCATGTACAAGAACTTGACTCCTAAACAATTTCAACCATGCTTCAAGAGACAACTAACTTATCATACACATGTCATTCTACACTCCTCTTCGAAATAGGATTGAAGGCAAACGCGCGTACAAGCACGGGACAATTAAACTCACATGACAAATGATGCAATACTTAAGCAATTCATATCATATCTCAATGATCATAACAGAAATTATGGAAGTAAAAGATCACTAAGGACTTCAAGGGTTGTAGCTTGGTCGGGTGAACAAAAAAAGGGACATTTCTAAAGGTCTTTGAAACGAAAATGCCGACGCAAAAGAACATTCACTATGTACATATTTACACAACACACTTCATTTCACCAAATTGTCATTCCACCTTCACAAACTACCGTGCACACTCTTTGATTCTATTATTTTTTTCTCGTTCAAGCAAGCATTTTCTCTTTTGTACAATATATTCACACTTTTCTTTTGACATGCTTGCTTGAAAAATGTTTTCTTTTCATAATTAGGAGTAATGCACCTATCTTCCTTTTTATTCTCTCCCCAACTCATTTTCAACTCCACCTAAAGTGAATGTTCCTTGCTTTTTAGGGCAAGGAAGTCAAAATAAACAATTTACAAAGGTTCAAGAAGAAAATGTTAGAAACTCACTAAATTCAATGATGAACCAAACTAGCAAATTATGTACATAAAACAAGTTCATCATTCAATTGAGTTCTAAACTATTTAGGCTCAAAGGGGCTACCGAATGCTCACTACTCACAGGTAAATTAATATTTGGGCATAGTTGTGCTCACTACAAAAAAATTGCCTTGATCACTTCTCATACTTCCACAAAATCACACGATCACAAGATAAGGCATGAATTAAAAATAAAGACAACATTCATCAACACTCCTTGACATATAATACAATTTTGAGGCTTCTCACTTTACTAGTTTCAGATCCTAAAATGACATATGTATTCCAAAAGAAGTTGTAACATGAAACACATTTACACTTGCCCAAGACACAAAATTCTAAAACATAAAAAATTCTTGAATCAAGGTAACGATATACCTTGTCGCAACACAATGCTTACGGTACTATCATCGCCCTCACATCTTGGAGGAATTTCTATAATCCCAAGAGTCCAACCTACTTCCACAAGTTCCACCATTAAAGAAGAAAAATCAAAATAACACATACAAAAACACACTTACTACTATAATTAAAAACCAACAATTATTAGTAAAGCGAAACAAAAAATTTTTTTTTACTACAAACCATAATTATTACTAATAATGTCATAAAGTGCCTGGTGTATAAAACACCTACATAATTCCAAAAAGTACATTAATACTTGACTAGTAAAAGCTGAAAAATACATAATATAAGAAAACTTCACTTTGGAGACCAAAGGAAGTACACAAGTCTAAGATCACAAAAAAAAATCAATCCTCCTCATCATCATCGTCCAAGTCCTCCTCCTCACCTCCAGCAGAAGTAGCCTCATCATCATCAACATCGTCATCAGCATCGTCCTCACCCCCTCCAAATATTGGCCTGGCCTCAGGCCAACCAGCATGCACTAGGAACTGCTCCCTAGTCATCATAAGATGCTCAGAAGAAGGGTCACGGATCTGCAACTGAAGAGCCTGCAAGGAATCATGAATATCCGTCATAGCACGCTGCTGGGCAGCCATCCAATCCCAGTTATAATTGCAGATCTCCTGCTGATATGGATAATAGGCCGGCGTTGCCGGCTCAGAACCCTCCTCAACTTCAGCAGCATCATCAGCACCAGCACTAGAAGAGCCTCCAACCATCACTCTAGCCTTACAGAACTTATCCACATACCGATCATCAATAGCAGATGGAATAGTGACCTGTCTGCGGGCTGGCATATCAACACCAGCGTGAGCACACAAGGACATGATCAGACATGGAAAAATAAGCGGGGCATTCTTGCGCGCCGCCGTACCTCCCGAACCACTTAACACAACTGCCTTGATTTCATCCGCGATGATGCGGGCCACGTCAATCTGGACATTCTGCTGAATGCTGTGGATAAGATGAGCCAGAGCAATAGGAACTGTACTATGATGCGACCTGGGACAAATGTTAGTGAGCACAAACAACAAAATAACCTGAACCAATGGCAGCATGTCCACCCTTCTGAACCTAACCGGCACCCCAGAGGAATTTCGCGCAACTTCTTTACCTTCAAGAAGCAAATCCCGAGTCATCTTCTCAATATCACGATAAAGATGCAAGTCTCGATGATAAGCATCGATCTCAGTCCCAACCAACGATAAAGGATCTCCCAAAACATTGCTGATCGTCCTACGATCAAACCTCACAACAGTACCTCTAACCCAAGAGGCCCAACTGAATCTTTCACCATCATCCGATAATGCATTCGCAAAAAATTCCCGAACAATGTCAATGTTGTACCCATCCAGCGGCATCATTAGACGATCCCACTTCTTTGCCACGAAAAGTGCATCAATTGTTCGGTAACTTCCTCGATCACTAAGAAGGAATCTTTTCTCCGGCAGGATGGTCTTTCTTTCAAGGGTCTCGTACCTGGCAGCCTGCTTAGCTCCCCTGAATCGTTCTTCGTCAAATCGCACGGGCACTTGTCTGGAGGTTTGAGCCTTTCGCTTCTTAGCCGCGTGAATCACCATTTTTGGTGCCATCTGCACATAACAAACAATGAAACCAAACAAGGGCAACAAACGCATTAGCAACTAAAAACAACCAGCCAGAGCTCTGCATTGACAAGAAAAAAATTAAAAATCTGCCTCTGTTCGCGCCAGACTCGCTAGGCGAAGTCTGGCGAATGCTCGCGCAGACTCGCGAGGCGAACGAACCAGCGAAGGCACGATTTTTCAGAAAAACACAGTTACAAACAGTCCCTCTCCCATCTCCTAATTTCAAATACCACTCTAGTCATATTGCTTATGTAGTTTCTAACATGCAAGACAAAAATAACATGACAGAGCATACCAATTTTTCACCAAACCCATATTGATCACTTAAGAACATAAACAATGCTTACAGAAATAAATTGTAAAGAGTAAACAAACCTGAATTTCGCACTGTTAATGGTGGAGTAGGGCAATTGGAAAGTAGAAGGAGATGAGTGTTGAAGTGTACAAGAGGAAATGAAAGGAAAAGAATGACAAGGAGGGAAATGATGAAGAGGTCAAGAGGCTAGGGTTTTTCCCCCCTCTATTCTGAGTTCAAAGTGGGTCTTGGGCCCAATTTGGTGGCCCACCCACAATCCATTTTTTTCTGATGTGGCAGGAACTTGGGTTGGTCTGCCTCGCTGGGTTCGCGGAGCGAAGGCCAGCGAATGCTCGCCCCAGCTCGCTAGGCGAACACCAGCGAACAAGACCAAAATTTTCAAAATTTTTCCAAACTGCCACAATTTTTTTAAGCTTCATAGTGATATCTAAACATTCTCAAAACAGAATTAACAGAAATACTTACAATGTTGGGGTGCCTCCCAACCAGCGCTTGTTTAACGTCGGCTAAGCTCGACGGCCCACCGCAATCTCACGGATCGCCGAAGGGAACAATGGCGGGATTCCGCTCGAAATCTCCTCCAAGATAAACTTTCAGCCTCTATCCATTGACAGTCCAACTTTCCTTTGACTTTGTGTCCTCAATTACGATTGCTCCATAGGGCTTGATTTCCACAATCCGAAAAGGTCCGGACCATTTAGATCGTAATTTTCCGGGAAACAATTTTAATCGAGAATTGAACAATAAGACCAGCTGTCCGACCTCAAAATGTTTGATGACAATTCTTTTGTCATGGTAAGACTTGACACGATCCTTATACAATTTATTGGAATCGTACGCCTGAAGGCGCAATTCATCCAACTCGTGTAATTGCACTTTTCTTCTTTCCCCGCCTAGAGTTGGATCAAAATTCAAAAATTTTAAGGCCCAAAACGCCTTGTGCTCCAACTCTACCGGCAAGTGACAATTCTTACCATAGACCATTTTAAACGGTGTGAGACCGATCGGAGCCTTAAAAGCGGTCCGATACGCCCACAAAGCATCATCAAGTTTATTCGCCCAATCCTTTCTCGAGGCTGCAACAGTTTTCTCTAAAATCCGTTTAATTTCACGATTAGATACCTCTGCTTGACCATTAGCTTGTGGATGATATGGTGTAGCAACCTTGTGCTTCACACCATACTGCTCCAAAGCTTTGTCAAGCTGAGTGTTACAAAAGTGAGATCCTCCATCACTTATTAACACTCGAGGAGTACCAAAACGTGCAAAAATATTTTTCTTCAAAAATTTTACCACAGTTTTTCCATCGGCTTTAGCGCAAGCTGTCGCCTCTACCCACTTGGAAACATAATCCACAGCGACCAAAATATATTCATTAGAAAACGAAGATGGGAATGGACCGACAAAGTCGATCCCCCAACAGTCAAAAACTTCGATTTCTAACATATTTTGTAATGGCATTTCTTGCCGCTGTGAAATACCGCCGCTTCTCTGGCACCTGTCACAACTAAGGGCATGCGCATGCGCATCTTTGAATAAGGACGGCCAATAAAAGCCCGATTGCAGGACTTTAGTGGCCGTTCTCAACCCATTAAAGTGTCCTCCATAAGGAGAGTTATGACAGTGCCACAGAATACTCGTGGCTTCCTCCACTGACACACACCTTCTGAGGAGGTTGTCGACACCAAGTTTAAATAAATGGGGTTCATCCCATACAAATGACTTGGCATCAGACAAAAATTTCCGTTTTTGGTGGTGCGTTAGACCGTCCGGTATCAATCCGGTGGCTTTGTGGTTAGCCATGTCGGCGAACCACGGTCTAACTTGCACTCTAAAAAGTTTTTCATCAGGGAACTCCTCTTTTACCTCAAATTCATTCTTGGTCACCTCAACGTTTACCAAACGAGATAAGTGATCTGCTACCAAATTTTCGGATCCCTTTTTGTCACGAATTTCAAGATCAAATTCCTGTAACAAAAGGATCCACCTAATAAGCCTCTGCTTAGAATCAGGTTTGGTAAGCAGATACCTTATAGTGGTATGGTCAGTGTAAACGATGACTTTCACACCAATCAAATAAGAACGAAACTTCTCCAACGCATACACTATGGCGAGCAACTCTTTTTCAGTTGTCACATAATTAATTTGAGCCTCATTTAGCACCTTGCTCGCATAATGTATAGCGTGGAAAACCTTCGTTTTTCTTTGTCCCAAAACAGCCCCCACCGCATAATCGCTAGCATCGCACATTAATTCAAAATCCATTTTCCAGTTTGGTGCAACGATTATCGGTGAAGTTGTTAAACTGTTTTTCAGAAAATTAAAAGCAAAAAAACATGACTCATCAAAGACAAAAACCTTACCTTGGACAAGCAAGTTGCTCAACGGCTTCGCGACCTTTGCGAAGTCCTTGATGAATCTCCGGTAGAACCCGGCATGTCCAAGAAAGCTCCGTATTCCTTTGACATTCATCGGCGGTGGTAATTTCTCGATTAAGTCCACTTTAGCCTTATCAACTTCTAGGCCTTTTGAAGACACCTTGTGACCGAGCACAATTCCCTCTTTAACCATGAAGTTGCATTTCTCCCAGTTAAGAACCAGATTAGTTTCCACGCACCGCTCCAACACCGTATCCAGATTTTTCAAGCACAAATCAAACGATTGCCCAAAAACTGAGAAATCATCCATAAAGACCTCGATTGTCTTTTCGATCAAGTCCGCGAAGATAGCTTGCATACACCGCTGAAAAGTGGCCGGTGCATTACATAATCCAAACGGCATCCTTCTATAAGCAAAGATTCCGAACGGACATGTAAACGCTGTTTTTTCGTGATCATCCGGGTTAACAATGATTTGGTTATAACCCGAATAACCGTCCAAAAAACAATAAAATTCTTGACCGGAGAGACGTTCGAGCATTTGATCCATAAAAGGTAAAGGAAAATGATCTTTTCTCGTAGCTTTGTTCAACCTACGATAGTCGATACACATCCTCCACCCGGTAACAGTCTTTGTTGGAATAAGCTCATTTTTGTCATTTCGAACCACCGTCATTCCACTTTTTTTTGGAACCACATGCACCGGACTAACCCATGGGCTGTCGGAAATAGGGTAAATCATTCCGGCGTCCAACATTTTCACCACTTCTTTTCTGACCACTTCTTTCATGATTGGATTAAGGCGGCGTTGAGGTTGAGCAACCGGTTTAAAATCCTCCTCCATAAAAATACAGTGCATGCAATATGACGGACTAATGCCTTTGAGATCGGACAATGTCCATCCCATTGCATCTTGATTCTTTTTCAGCACTTGAATTAATCAGTTTTCCTCACTTTCAGACAAAATATTACTTATGATCACCGGTTTATTCCCTCCGTCATCAAGGAAAGCATACTTCAAGTTGGAAGGTAGCATTTTCAATTCAATTTTTGGTGGTTCATGGTCATTAACTAATTTTTTTAGAATCTCCTCTTCATATTCCCATGGTTGCATTTCATCCAAAGCTTCAAGTTCTAATAAACACTCTTCTAAAGCTTGTTCTTCTTCAACCGAGAATATTTCCAAGGACTCATCTAAAGCTCTTTGTAATGGTTCAATGACATGAATTTGATTTTTCACCCTCGAACTTGCCTCTTCCGTTACATCAATTCGAAAACAATCACCCTTATCCTTCTTGTGCTTCATTGCATCATAAAGATTAAAACAAACCTCTTCATCTTGGACTCTCACTTTCATGAGACCATCGTCCATGTCAATTGCCATACGGGCAGTTTTCATGAAAGGCCTTCCAAGAATCAAAGGTGCATCCTCATCCTCATCCATTTCAATGACAACAAAATCAATTGGAAACAAAAATTTGTCCACCTTGACCAACACGTCTTCCGCTACACCGTGAGGACGGGTAGTGGATTTATCGGCGAGTTGCAAAGTCATTTGAGGGGACCTTAATTCCATATGGCCTAAGCGTCTCATAATCGATAATGGTATCAAGTTGATGCTAGAACCCAAATCAATCAACCCATTGCCCACATACATGTTTCCAATCGTAACCGACAATGTAACTCTTCCCGGATCACATTCTTTCCGAGGGAGAGTCCGTTGAATGATTGCGCTACAACTCGCATCCACCATAATAGTTTCTTGATCTGTGTATCTTTTCTTCTCCGTAAGGATGTCCTTCATGAATTTAGCGTATTTGGGCATTTGTTCCAAGGCCTCGGAAAATGGGATATTTATTTGTAACTGTTTAAAAATATCCATAAACCGAGTATAATGCCTTGCACTATCTTTCCTCGTAGGAGCATGTGGATAAGGTAAGTGTTGTATCGGAATATTACTCACCGGCTCTTTTCCTTTTTTCGTTCTTTTCACTCTTTCCTCATTATCAATTTTTCTCTCATTCTCTTTTTTTTCTCTCTCATTTTTTTCTATCTCTTTTTCAACTACAACACCCTCGACATTCTTTTCTACTTCTAATTCCTCACTCACATGTTCTTTTTCAACCACAACCTCCTCCATTACTCTTTTACCCACATTCATGTCAATTTCACGTCCACTTCTTGTAATAATCGCTTTACAATCTTTCGGATTTGGAAGGGTAGTTGCCGTAAAGGGACCTTTTTGTTGATCGGCCAATTGTTTAGCTAATTGGCCGACTTGTGTTTCGAGGTTCCTTATCGCAGCATCTGTATTCTTTTGATTAGACATGGATATTTGCATAAATTGTGTTAGAGTATCTTCCATCTTTGAATTTCCAACGGGAGCTTGCGAAGGTTGGGTGTAATTTTGGTAAGGTTGACGGTTTGATGGCCCGGCTTCTTGCGGTCTCCATGGTTGTTGATAACCTTGGTTACCACGTTGTTGGTAACCTTGGTTGCCTTGTTGATACGGAGGACGGGGTTGGTAACTCTGATTTCCCGCATAGTTCGCTTCCTCCACAACCGGAGGACAATAACCGGTCAAATGGTCACCTCTGCATAACTCACACACTAACACTTGCACCTTTTTACTTGAAGATTCATGCATCTCCTTGAATTATTGAGGCAGCTTAGACATTTGCTTTGTTAACAGCTCAACTTGTTGTGATAACAATTTGTTTTGTGCAAGGATAACGTCACTTGTTCCTAATTCCAACACACCCGGCGTTCGTTGAGCAGGTCCACGATTGTGACTACCTTGATGATCATTCAAGGCCATTTTATCAATGATAGCAGTGGCTTCCGCAGCAGTTTTGCTTAACAAAGACCCACCCGCAGTGGCATCCAACAAGGTTTTGTGTACTAGCTGCAGCCCATTTCTGAATATATGAATTTGTGACAAATCATCGAAACCATGGCCTTTGCACTTTCGTAACATTGATTTGAACCTCTCCCAAGCTTCGTTGAGAGATTCGTTAGCTCCTTGTGTGAATACAGCTATAGCGGTCTTCGCTTCCATGAACCGAGTGTGCGGAAAGAATCTTTCCAAAAAAATTTCTTCCAAAGCATTCCAATCAGTCATGATGGCAGTTGACTGATCAAGGTACCATTCCTTGGCCTTCCCAATGAGGGAATGCGGGAATAGTCTCTTGAACAGAGACTCCTCTTCTGCTTCCGGCGCACCCGTCGCTCCAGCGATTTCATAAAATTTTGTCAAATGGGTGAAAGGATCTTCATGATCCATACCCGTAAAGGGACTTTGGTATAACAGTTGGAGGATTCCGGTCTTCATCTCAGCATGACGACCGTTGTTTGCATGACGGGTGAACTGAGCATTATGCCTCAGACTGTTTGTACAAGGCCTAGAAGCAGGTGGTGGTGGTGGTGGATCTCCCTCCATAATTGGAAGTATGTGTGGAAATGGTGGTGGTGCAGATGTACTCTCCTCTTGTTCTCGCCTCTGTTTCGCTAGCTGCCTCCTTCTTCTAGTTCGGCTATTGATTCTACGAGCGGTTCTTTCAATCTCAGGATCGAAAAGAAGTTGGTCCGCCGGTAGTTTCCCTCGCATAAACTAAGTCTGCACACTAACAAACAGATTAACAAGTTCAAGATAAAGCGGTAACAGCTTACAATAACTCAACTATCGCAATGCTGCAATATCAACTAACAATCCCCGGCAACGGCGCCAATTTGTTAGAATATAGTATCAGTGTGGGTTTTTGTTATCGTCTCCACAGGGATTGTCGGATATTTGATGCTAGCCGTTCAATAGTTGTGATATTCTAAGTTAAGGTTTTCAAAAGTTTCACTTGTTGTTATCATTCACTTGTAGCAAAGATTAATTAGGTCACAAAGATTTTTGTAAAAACATGTTAAGGTTAGGTTTCATTAATCCTATTCATGTATAAACAATTAATCAAGCATATGAACTCGGTTTCCGACCAATATAATCGCGTATCCTCCCGACTACGTTTATGTCTAAAGCGGAATCGTGAGTACCGTTGTTTAGACCGTTAGATGATGTCTCACGCTAACAATCTAAGCAACGATCATTAAGATCAATACAATGCGAATAGCAAATCCCAAATCAATGTCTAGAGTTTGGTTTTTAAGAGATGAAATTGTTAGGTCAAGAGTTGTAAAGTCTATGTCTAGAGCAAAACAATTCACAAATGGATCATTAAGAGAAAACAACATCATCTATATTGATCAAAGACCTTGTTCATATACAAGAGATCAATATCAATACATAAAAACAGAATCAACTACCTCTAACCTCAACATTGAGTGATTAGCTACCACTTCTCATGGTAGCTTGGATGACAAGTAAAGAGAGGAGATGAATGAGCATCCACAACGAATAATCGAGAATGGATGCAAAATCAGCTTCTCCAATGAAAATACAAGCTTTTCTGAACAAAATACTGTAAACACTTAATTCTAATGTAAAAATGAGCAAGATCCTGGTTCAAAAAGTAACAATTCTATTTATACACTTTTCCAAACAACACCATTCGCCCAGCGAAGCTTTTCATTCGCCTAGCGAATGCCCAAAAATATGGCACATTTAAGTGCCTCAGACTTAAACCGCCCCTCAGAATTATCGTGGGTTTGCTAGGCAAACCAAAACATTCGCTTCGCGAGCATTCGCTGCAACCTTCACCCAGCGAAGCTTGGGTGTTTTCAAAATGGAAAGTTTCTGCCACCCTTCGCTGGCACATTCGCCCCGCGAGCATATCAGCGAGCATTCGCTGGCCTACTTGCCCAGCGAATTTACCCAGTTTTCCTACTGTAAGTTTTGCACACTTTCTGCCACCATCTCGCTGGCATGCTCGCTGACGTTCGCTAGGCGAACCTTCGCTGGCACGTTCGCCAACACTCGCCTAACGAATACTGTTGTTGATTTCAATTCTTTGGCAGCTTGCACTATTTCTTTGGGTCTTCAAACTTTGATCTTTTCACTCCTATTTCTGCACATTTAGCACACAAATTACAAGCACCACAAGTATATTTCAAATAATGCATAACAACATCAATTCACACTAAAATCAACCTATTCCACATGAAAAGTCATGAAAAATGCCAAATAACTCATACTCAAATATATCATGATTGACATCTAACAGCAACTTCAAGGGTAACTGGTAAGAGGTCAAATAGAGCATCCACTTCTCAAGAAAACGCCTCTCAAACTTCTTCTCAGACTCTGTCTCAAACCCCGGTAAACACTTTATATCTTCTATCTCTTGAACTTGCTCCGGTATATGAAAAGGATTTTAAGAAACGGTCAATTATTAAGCAGTTTGTCTACTATCCTAAGGTAGCTGATAAAATGCACATTCCTGAAATTATTGACATGCTAAACCATCAAAAGTTCAATAACTTCTTGGAATTTAGTACAAATTACAATGAGGATATGGTCCGACTATTTGATGCGGGTTTGAAAGACAAATTCACTGGTTATGAGTTTGGTTACAAGATAGGGGTAAGAGTTACAAGGTTGGTAGCACTGATTGGAGAGACTTGTTTGATATGTTTCCTCGTCTGTCTCCTGATCTTCAAATAACCAACACTGACTTGGCTCCAAATTATGAATTTAAGTCTGCATTGAATTCTATGCTGAAAGAACCTTATCCTGAGAAAGTCGCTGCGAGTGATCTCTTTCCCAAATCAGTCACAACTGGTCTGTTAAAGCGAGAAGATCGAATCCTACAGTGGATTGTTTCTCATATTCTACGACCAAAGAAAGGAGGTTATTCTAGAGTTGATCAAGCCGAAGTGCACTTGGTTTATCTGCTCAAGAATAAGAAGGTAAACTAACCTTATTATATTGCCAGTCGCATTTTTGCCTTGAAGGAATCCGGCAGAGGCTCATCCCTATGCTACAGGTCATTTATCCAAAGCATATTGGATCATGCTGGAATTGTTGTTTTAGACATTCCTTACATTTCCATTTCTGGTGACCAAGAGTTCAGTCAGAAGACCACGACTCTCATAGGGTACATTTGGGACAGACAAGAAAAGACTTATGTGGTCAAGACTAAGGGCTCAAGTGCAAGGATTTGGGATTTAGATGAAGAAGAACAAAATGGAGATGAGGAAACTCATCATATGGATACTGAGCCTCCTTTTGACGGTCATGACGATAGTGCTTGGTTAGGTGGTTTTCCAGTTCAGGATACTAATGTTGACCAAGGATGGGGTCAATGGCGTCAAAACGCCTGGTCCGAGTATGGCACTTCATATGTGCCACGTTCTCCACATAACCCTCAGACTGATAATTCTGAAGTTCTTGATATGCTACGAAGGTCAGATTCGAGCGCAAAATGAGAATTTTGAATTTTTTACGTCAAGAGTTTTGGACAGGTTTGATGAGATGGCGGAAACATCAGCAAGTCAGCGTCGTACACTTTCACTGAGCTTCAACACTCAGAACATAAGTGATTTTGGTTTGTGTGAGCGCCTGGATTCTCAAGGAACTCATCAGGATCATTCATTCAGGGGGAGAGGTCAACCATATAAAGGCCGATACCTTAGTTTATTGAGTTGTGTTAGTCTCTTGCATTTCATTTAGCATTTTGTTTTGTGTTTGGTTTTGTTTTTGTCATTTTGTTTTTCTTGAGACATGTATTGAACAAATTATGGTGTGTAATGCATTAATATTACTTCTATATGTTTCTTGTGCTATTTAATTCTATATTCCTTGCATTAGGAACATTATATGTGAATGTTTGTTGATGTATTATCTGTTGCAAAGCATATGTTTGCGTACATATGTGTAGGATTTGATTACAAATGACCATTTGCTTCACTCTTTTTGATGTTGTCAAAGGGGGAGAATGCAAAAGTAAGTAGTTTCACAAAGATCAGAACTTCACAAATGGGAAATGCATATAGTCAGGGGGAGAATGCTCTTCACAAAGTACTCAATGTGTGGAAAGTTTTGCAAGGTTTTGCCATCATAAAAAAGGGGGAGTATGTGAGGGCAAGGTTCCTTTATTACTTTGTTTTAATGATGTCAAAACTAGGAAAACTCCGTACTTGTGTATTTTGGACGGTATCACCTTGTCTAAGCTTGCATTCATCTTTTTCAAATGCGAATAAAAGCCTACATACATGAACTTAGGCATATAGGATCATACTCTATGTCTAAAATGTGTTTTGAGTCAGTTTTGGTGCATTGGGTTGACTCACAAGTGATATAGCTCGACTCACAACAAAGAAAAATATAGTTTGAAACATTCTGGCAAGCATGTGTCGACTCAGGACCTCTTCAGGTCGACACACACTGATGTGAAAAGTGGGTAAAAGTCTATGGCCTTCATGCGTCGACACATGGCCCCTGTGGAGGTCGACGTATACTGAAAGAATCAATGTTATAACTTTCTGGCCTTCATGCGTCAACGCATGGCCCAGCTGCAGGTCGACGCACAGTCTTCTTGTTTGTGCAGTTTTGCATTCTGGCTTGTTCAGGTAGACGCACAACTTCTGTGGGTCGACCTCTCGCGCGTTTTCACTCTATTTTCTACATCTTTGTGTTCCCAAAGTCTATTTTTTCTGTTATTTTTTCATGCTCATATATATATATATATATATATATATATATCATTTTGTATAAGAACCAAGAATAAAATTGAAAGATACAATGGATTGCTCATCATCTTCACTCTCACAAACTGCATTCATTAATAATCACACATAATCATCTTTGTTGATTAGTGCTTTGTTCAAGAGTGATAATCTCCAAACTTAGGATTTGTATATCGTTGTTTGGGTTGAGAATCAGTGAGATTTTCTTCAAATAAAACCACTGGGGTTTTGTCCTCCATGATCTTGGTGATTGGGCGGTTTTTGCACAAATTTTTGCAGTATAGATTCAGCTGAGTGAAAGACTTGAAGAACAGTGGGTTCAGTCAAGGAAGTAGCGGTAACCGGAGGATTGTATTGAAAGATTTGGGGTCAAACGTCTTGCGATTGAAATCAGCTGAGTGAAAGACTTGAAGAATAGAAAGTTCAATCAAGTGAGTAGCGGTAACCAGAGGTTTGTTCGGAGAGTTTGATGTTCTTGATTCGGATGGAATCAAGGGGAGAGAAGTGGATAGAATCAACATCAACAATTAGGTTTGATTGTGTGGTAGCTAGAACTTCTCTTGTACAAAACTTTGTCAACGGATATTATATATATCTCAATTCTAGTTTTAGAATTGGGGGCAGACGTACCCGAAGCGAGGACAAAAGGGGAACTGCATAAACAAATCGGGTGTCGTTCTCTCTCTCTCTCTCTCTCTATATATATATATATATATATATATATATATATATATATCTTTACTTTGTGTTGTTAACGTTTGTGTGAAATCAACTGTTAGATACATTTTGATTGATTTGTAGTGATGTAAAACTATTTTGGAAAACCATTGCAATCACTTTGATTGCAATTGTGAAAAATTCTGCACTACAATTTCAAAGGAAATTAAACTTGGGGTGTTTTGCACACTAAGTGTTCGACATATTGATCGCACACAAACTTTTCGTAAAATTGTCAATTCAATTTTATCATCTATAATTCATTGGAAACTAGTAAACTCAAAGTGGTATTTATTTGAATTGTTTGATTGGGAATGTTATTGATTCCATTATCTCATCAATAATATTCCATTCAGTTTCGCACATCTGATCTTACCAATAACGGTTCGTTTAGACGATTTTAAATCCAATGCCGCTTCCACACATTTTTGAAACAAGTTTTTAAGCGCCAATTTTATTAAAATTTAGTGATCTATTTAACCCCCTTCTAGATTAGTGCCATTGTCTAACAAGTGGTATCACGAGCACCAGTTCATCTAGTGCTTCACATATAGCTTATTAGAAAATGGCTAACGAACCTAAATGGGCGTACAATAGAGCGCCGGTTTTTAATGGTGAAAACCACGGTTATTGGAAAGATTTTATGCGGGTGCATATCAATTCTATTGATAGAAAGGTATGAAACGTTATTCAAAATGGTCCTATTGAAATAACTATGACCAATGCGGATAATGTTGTTGTACCTAAGCGGGAAACACAATGGAACGACAAGGATGAGAAAAAGTACAATTATGATTGGAAAGCTAGAAATATTCTCATATCCTCTTTGGGAGTTGATGAATATTATAAAGTTTCCCATTGTACTACTGCTAAGGCAATGTAGGATGCATTACAAGTTGCCCATGAGGGAACTAATGATGTCAAACTAGCTAGAATCAATACTTTGACACAAGAGTTTGATCTCTTTCACATGAATCATGGTGAAACCATTACGAAAATGCAAAAGAGATTCACTCACCTAATCAATCGTTTAAATTCACTTGGTAGACCAGTCTCCAATGATGTTTCTACTAACAAAATTTTGAGATATCTTAATAGGGAATGACAACCTAAGATCACGACCACCAAGGAAGCTAACGATCTTATGACATTGGACATCACAACATTGTTTGGAAAGCTTAAGGAACATGAGCAAGAGCTCATAAGTCTCGATCAACACGAAAAGAAATAAAAGTAAGAGAAGTCGAAAGACACAGACAAGAAGTCTATTGCTCTAAAGGCTTCTACCTCAAAGTCGTCCACAAAAGAGCTTAGTGAAAGTGAGTCAAGTGATGATGATGAAGATACGAATGAAGATATGGAGCTGTTCGTGAGAAGATATAATAGATATATCAGGAAAAATGGAATTCAACATTCGGACAAGAATCTCATCAACTTTCGACGACAATCAAAATCCTCAAAGCACGAAGGAAATAAGAGTGTAAAATCAAAAGGTTCATGCTACAATTGTGGAAAGGTCGGTCACTACAAGCCATATTGTCCATTGATGAAGAAAGACAAAGGAAAAGATAAGAATCGTCAACAAAAGAAATCGAGCAAACCTAGAAGGGCATACATTGCTTGGGAAAGTGAAAGTGAGTCTTCTAGTGAAGATAGTTCAATTGATGAAGACGAATCCGTCAATCTTTGTCTCTCGGCTCATAAAAAGAAGAAAAAGAATGTAAGACGTTCTAAACATGAACATGCTAATAAAATGTCTCATTTTGAATTGCAAAATGCCTTTGAAGCTTTACACCATGAAGCTAAAGATGCTTTCAAACGCTTAGCTTCAAATAAGCAAATTTTTTCTCATTTAAAGAAAAAGATTTCCGATTCCGAAAAGGAATTAGAAGCTTTTAAGAACTCAATGGTGGAAGATGCAAAAGCTAAAATCGAGGATGACAAGTGTACTTGGTTAAATTGTACAAGTTGTGAAACTTGTCACATTTGGCAAAAGGAAGTTAGAACTCTTAAAGCCAAATTAGACAAGGCTTTAGAACCTAAAATTACGTTTGCTATTGATTGATCACATTTTAGAAGTAGTATGAATAATCCTTATAAAAAAATATACATATGTGATTAGAGATCTATCATACCCTAATTTTTGACCCTAAGATCCCACATCATTTGCATCTCATTAGCATCATATGTGTGTTTAATTTTTTGCATCACTAACCCATTTGGAGATACAAAGATTTGTTGTTTGTTTCACCTGATTACAAATTAGGGTTTTGAGCCTAAAAAAGATACTCAAGAAAAGGACCAATCAAGAATGGGCATAATATTCAACTTACCTAGTCTATCATCCATTCATAAAGATCAAGAGATCTCCTCCATCAAGAATCAAGCACAAGTCTACATCATTTCAAGTCAATCAAGCCCCAAGTTCATTTGGTGCACCAATTAGGGTTTTGGTTGATCTGGGCCTCCAAAGTGAATTTTTTATCTGGGCATGATCCAATACCTTAAGATATATTTCAAGGACCTCAAATACATCATATTAGTCCATTCATATGATTAGATTTATCCTAGGAACTTGATTCATAAGCAATACAAGGATTCAAATTCATCTATACCATAAACTAGGGTTTCTGATGAAAAAGTCAACCATACCTTTGACTGTTGAGAAAAATATGATCTCAAATCTTTGGACATGATTCAAGACACTAAAAAACACCCTTGGAGTCCATCCATGATGTTTAATTTAGACCAAGTATTTGATTTCATAAAGGATCACAAAGTTCAAAATTCACCTGATACAAAAAGTCAAATATGGTCAAAATCAAGTTTGACTTTTGGAGTTTTTGATCAAACACGGCCTCTTCAAGTAAAAAACAATGATAATATGTGATTTGGATCATGATTGATCAAGAAAAATCAAGAAAAGTGAGGTTACTTGTAAAAAGGGCAACCTTAGAAAACTTAAAATTTTTTCTAAGTCATGAAGAACAATGATTTTTACCCTACTTTGCAAGGTCATAACTTCCAAACCAAGTAACCATTTTCTTTGATCCAAAGACCAAATTGAAGAGCTTATTGCATACTACAACTTTGTCACTTAGGGTGAATTCCCAAAAAGTGCCTAAATTTTGAGATATGAAGCCATGAAGTTAGGGTTTCAAGACTTTTTGAACTTTTACACTTAGTGAAATTTTGGACAGAATCTTTTTTTGTGTTATAGCCAACTTTGAGACTATTTTTCACCATGATCCAAGATGAATCGAGACCAAATGTAAACATCAAAGTTGAAGTATGATATACCAGCTTTCCAAAATGTCCAAGAACACAATATAATTCCATTTGAGCAAGGAGATATGGAGTGCACAATATGCCTTGATGCAACTATTTTGGCAAGACAAATTGGACATTACTTGGAGTGCACGATTTTGTGAGTCCAAGTGTGATGATCACACAATGCTCGTTCAACAAGAATCTAAATGAATCATCCAAAACCTGCAAGATAGAGCCACTAAGTCAAGAGGAATCCCTTTGAAATGATGAGACACCATCACTTTAAGCCTTGAATTTAAGGTGCATTTATGTGGAATAGTGCATTGTCAAAGATAACACTCCCACCAGTCAAGATGCTCTCTTAAACAACAATAAAACCACCTGCAGAATGTGGAATTGGTCAAAAGCAAAGCTAGGATAGTGTAAGAAGATAATGTACCTTGGATAGGAAGTAATGATGCATTTCCAAAACCATTGAACAATAGCCTACATCCTCATCCAATTTTCTTTCAAATATCTGAGCTCCTTTCTCTA
Source organism: Lathyrus tuberosus (assembly GCA_022829125.1). Lineage (NCBI taxonomy): Eukaryota > Viridiplantae > Streptophyta > Magnoliopsida > Fabales > Fabaceae > Lathyrus > Lathyrus tuberosus. The sequence continues at coordinate 2,295,961 of JALAZF010000209.1, read as the reverse complement.
TAAATAGAGGCCCTTATGCTTCAATCAAAGGGCACCAAAACAATCACAACACTTGTTTTCTCATTCTCCCTCTTTCACTTCAAATTTTCAAAATTTCAAAGAGTAAGCTTTGAGTTTTCAAAACCAGAGATTAAACCACTCAAACAACCATCCAAACACATCACAAATCATCCCTTGAAGGTGTCCAAACCTTCATCTTCCTCTCCAAACACCAGAATCCAAAAGTCAACTATCAAAACGTCATATTTTGACTTTTCTGCATTTTTAAAGCCATGTCTTGATTCTGTCCATTTCAAAATCATCCAACACTTCAAACATACTCTAAATAACATCCCTAAGCTGTTCCAATAATAGTTTCTGAATTGTAACATCATTTGGTGGAGTTTCCATTCTGGCAACTTTTGACAAATTTGCAAGAAGGAGCTAGATTCTGTCCTAGAGGTTTCCCTTTGGTTCCAAGCATCCAAGAAGTTTCTCTGAGGTGTATTAGAGGAGTCCAAGGCATTGGTTTACTTTTCTAACAAGCATCTTGAAAGTTGGCAAGTGAGCTTCAAGAGGTAAGTTTCTAAAGAACTTGAACTTTACAAAATATGTATTGTTTTGATGTTCCTTGAGTTTGAACATATTTAATATGTTATTTGTGTTGTGTTTGAACCATTTTATTGTGCTATTATTGATTGTGTATATCTTTAGCATAGAACTTGCAAATATAGCACCTTTTAGGAACCACTATCGGGTTTTAAAATATAGACATTTTTAGAAAAATCTAAGACCATCACTAGATTCCTTAGGAAATTCTAGGCAGGATCCATCTTTGTTTCATCCATTTTCATGGAGAAATGAAGAAGTTATGCCCTTCTTGCAAATTCCAAAAACTTGGATCCTTTCCTAAGTCAGCCATGGCGCCTTCCCTTTGTTCAGGTCACTAGGTCATGTTCACCCTTATTATTTAATGGGTATGGTTTGATACTAGAATGTATCACCACCCCAGTAATTAAACCTGCGCGCCCTTGAGTACTTATGCCTACCAGAACTGGGGTTCGAATCCCCCTCGCCCCAGTTCTTTTTTATTTTCTGATATTTCAATTGGTTTTCACATATAATTCAATAATTCCCCCATAGATTCAACCTGCGCGTGTTGGCTGGTTGGTCTAGGTTTTTTACTGCAAGCGAATGGTCATGGGTTCAACACCCATGGGGACCATTCCCCATTTTTTTAGTACTTAATTTCTTCACTTTCCTTTGTATTTTCAAACTATCATAACTTTCTCATTTTTTAATCATTTAAAACCCATTATTTTTGCAAATTGTTCATGATAATGTCGATTTCCTATTTGTGAAAGAAAAATACAAAAAATATTTATTTTTAATGCATTTATGAATGTTCAAAGTGTGTGGTGTTTTTAGGGTTTCTTAAGGATTTCTTTGATTCCTTTTGATTGTTTCTTTGCTTTTCCTTGTTTACAAAAACTTATTTGCACCATGTGTATCTTATTTGAACTATGTATGATGTTGTGATGTTGTACATCCTTGTTCCCACTTGCATTTAATGCATTTTTTTAAAGTGTATATTCATATAAAAGTGTATATTCAACTGTGTCTATACCATGAGCTTTTGCTTGGCCATTTTTCCTTAACATGTGATGTTCCTTCCATGTTTATACCACTTTGATATATACATATGTCTTTGTGTTGATTATACCATGTTTGTGTGCTCCTAAACACTTGAACTTTGTCTTGAAAATGCTCTTGTATACATGTTTGTTTGTATGAACCTTTGTGATGTTTCCACTTTGTCCAAAACCATGTTTGAACCCTAATATCCATGTTTGGTTGTTACCAACTTATATTAACATGTTCAACTTGTATCCATGCTTAAATATTCATGTATGTTTTGGTTGTTTCCCTTACTATATTCGTTGGATCCTCGATTCATCTTGAATACATATACTTGATTGAGCTTCTTTGTAATTGCTCCCATGGATTAAATCTTTGCTTACATGTTCAAGTATTTCCTTCATAAATTCTTACCATGATGAATATATCTCTTTGTGTGATGCACATTACATTTTCAAAACCAATGGGCCTTTGTTAGAGTGTAAGACCCACCACCTTTACACATGCTTAGACATGGGCCTCTATAAGAGTCTAAGACCCACCACCTTTTCAATTCCACCATGTTTTAGACACGGGCCTCTATAAGAGTGTAAGACCCATTACAAATTCATATCTTGGGCCTCTGTAAGAGTGTAAGACCCGTCACATTTTCAACATCACAATTTTTAAACTCTTGGGCCTCTATAAGAGTGTAAGACCCATTATCCTTTCAAGTCAACCATGCTTAGACATGGGCCTCTATTAAGAGTGTAAGACCAATCACTTTCAATTCATGTCCATACTTGTCATATACTTATTCATATTAAGTTTCTCTTGACATTTATAACACCTTATCTTTAGTTTAGACTCAGTTCAAACATTAGGATTCCTTCAACTATAACTTAGTTCAAATATCAGTTCCCCTGGATGAAGTCAACTTTCATCATAGCCTTCTCTTGGGCTTTATCCAAGCATCATAGCCTCCTCTTATGCTTAATCCAAGCATCATAGCCTCCTCTTGGGCTTTATCCAAGCATCATAGCCTCCATCTTTAGCTTCATATAAGCTACAATCAATTCAAAACTCACCCCGATTAAGTCAACTACCTCTCAGGCTATAAAACAATAAACTTTTTAGCTTCATATCATGGGATTTGAACAAGATACAAATAAACTTTTAGCTTCATATCTTGGGCTTTGAACAAGATATAAATAAACATTTTAGCTTCATATCTTGGGCTTTGAACAAGATACAAATAAACTTTTTTAGCTTCACATCTTAGGCTTTGAACAAGATACTAAAATAATTCAACTTCTCCCCAGAGATGAGACATTGAGTCATCTCTGTAGGAAGATATCTCTTCTATACACCACAACTCAAAATCAAACACTTGAAACTTTTTCCCCATATAAGTGATGTAAGTGGCACACTTGTTGATTCAAAATCCAAGATGGAGTCCTTCTTTTATCATGGTCCAAAACTTTTTCTTTCATCTAAGTGATGTAAGTGGCACACTTGTTGACACTATATCCAAGTTAAGGTCCTTTTCTTAGCATGCAAAGACTCATAAATAAAGATGTGGCATTGCTCAGGATTATTTAACATCCAAGTTCAAAGCTTCTTCCCTTATGATATTATTCTCAAGTGTTTGTGATAAATAGGTGAGATATCTCCCTTAAGAATGACAATTTGTCTTTTCTTTCAAATCAACAAAACTTTCAGCTTCATCATCTTGGGCTTTGAACAAGATACACAAATACCTTTTTAGCTTCATCATCTTGGGCTTTAAACAAGATACAAATTCCACCCATAGTTAGGTGGAACTACGAATGCTCTAATTTCTCAATTTCCTTTTTGAGAATACGTAGACATAAGATTGCAAGATCTTAGTGAGCACACCCTTAAATAAAACCCCTTAGGTCCTCGTACCTTTTGAAATTCTGGCATAGCAGATAGCAGATGTCCTAACACATGTCACGACATTATTCTCTGCATAAATTAAAACAAAAGCAGAACAAACAAGCTAATATTCAGAATATCAGCAACAACAGCAAGACAAATGTTTCGACATCTGTTACAACATGTTAATCAAAACGGAACTATAAATTGCAGAATGATAAATAACACTGAATATGATGACTCAGTTCGGTGCAAATCACCTACATCTGGGGGCTACCAAGCCAGAAAGAAGAATCCACTACCAGTAGTATAGTTTTATGTAAACAACCTCTGGTTTATAGTAAACAACCTCTGAATTACCTATCACTACCCAATGAAAACTTTATCATTAGAAGTCACATCTAATTGATAAGAGAAACCCATCTCACTCCCTAAATCACAACCTGTGATCACTAACAGTTACAATCAATAACAACTGTATCATCCTACTTGAAAGACACCTCTTTCAATACAAAGTACAACCAAGCATTATTGACTAACAAGTTAACTCGGATTTGCTTAAAAGCTTCATCCAAGAACAATATATAATTCATTACCTAAAGTTTTCTGAATCTGTATAACAACTATGTCTTCCACAATGTATCAAACCGATACCGAGGGAGACTTACAACCCAAAAGAGTCAACGACTCTCAAAACCCTAAACCCTATTTTCTACTTTATAAAAGTTTACAAAATAGGATTCCTAAGTCTTTGTCGTTCTCTCTCTCTTTTCTGCCCTAGGACTTGGTCTTCCTTTATAGCCTTCTGATGCCTTGGGCTTCAAATCTTCTTTCCTTGATCCACTGCAAAACCGCGCCTTGAATCTTGGAACAGATTTAAAACCTGTTATATCAGTCCAGAAGTCGAGTCTTCATGCTAGGACATTTCATCCGACATCTTTATTTTTTTGGCAGAATTCTTCATGTTTGATCATCTTGTTCTTCATCAAATTTTAACGAAAATTTAGTCAAACCACAAGAGCTTTCAATCTCCACCTTTTGACAAATTTTGGCAAAAACTCCTTTTGGACAATAAACCCAGGATGCTCCTGAAGTTTCTTCACCCTGAGTGGCGGTTATGATTGGAATACTGATGTGAATCCACTCATGTTGGTGTACACGAGGAAGAGGATGACCAACACTCCCTCTTACCCCATCAATCTATACTTCCTCACCTGAGGGGAATAATTTTGCTACTGAAGCAACCAAGCACCAGCGTGGGTAACTCAAAACACAGGACACGATTGTGTTCATAACTCCGATCACAGGACACGAAGGACGGACTCAGAATAGAAGGGAAACCTGAGACTCAGACAGAATGTCAGAACATTTTGTCCAACATCCTTGCAAACCAACTGCAAGGACAGACTCAACCCCTGTACTTTTCTCCCCCTTTTTAGCCAAAAATTGACAAACATGTCCAAGACAGACCCATACCCAAAAGCGGATAAATCCCATGAAAGTCCAGCACAACAGAACAGAAAACCTGAGACAAGTCGAAGCCAAGAACTCCCTTTATATACCAGAGCATTTTTTTTAGGATGTAACGAATCATTGAAAGTAACACATGTCCATTCAATGAGAGCATTAAATGAAGGGATGTAACGTCGCAGACAAATGTGCACCGGCCAAATCGCATTTAACTGTTTCTTCTTTTAACGAGGACCATCCAAGGAATGTGCATTCATCGATACACATGTTTAACACGCGTTCCCTAAGACACATTCTCTCCACCGTCCAAAACAATCAATAAGGATACAACCATATGTCCTAACCAATGTTCTGACACCTTGTCAGACTTTGTTTAGTCCCTCTTATAACATCTGATGCATAGTCCTAATGCCTTTCAAAGAACCCCAAGAATAATCCTCTCAACCAGCAGAAAATAAAACTGACCAAGATGTTAAGACATTTCTTCAAACATCTCCCAGATAGCAACAAAGTCTCTGAAGAAGCTTGTATCACTCTGATTCAATCCATTGACCTCCCATTGACAGAACCAAAACAATTAGTCAAGTTCACCCAGAACTATACCAGTAACACAAGGTAACGACATCTTTGCTGACATTACTCCCTCACCAGAGGTATTATATCATAGACTACTTGAAACCACAAAACAATCTTGATAAACAACTGCACTACTGCAACAACAGATCCAAAACAGAAGTCCAACTCCCCCTATCAAGGATAACCAGTGCTCCGTTGCAAGAAGAGCACCTTAAAGTGAATGGAAAACATAAGACTCATCTTCATGTCTTCAAGAGCGCACCCCATGTTCAACACACCTACTGAACGCATTCACTCAAAGGTTAATCCACAAGCAATCCATGTACCACACTAGTACACTTAACAGAAAGAAGTTCTCCCCTATCTTTCATAAAAGATGCTCTTTCAACAAGAAACACCCAAAATCACCACATGATATCCCATGACAACTTCATGATCATATAGTGAGAGAGTGCCAGGATCACATCTTTTTACCATAACCAACAAACTCTTGGATTGAGACCAAAATCACCATTGATCCCTCTCATCTAGAAACCATCCATACCCTGTATAAATCCACCTTGAATAGATATCCTTGTTCCTTGAGATAAAATCCAATTGAATTTGGAATGCTTCACATTCCTCAAAGAGACATACATAGTCCCTTAGTTTGTCAGCTCTCCCAGATGTAATTCACACTTGAAATACATCAAATATATGCTCCAAAAATCCTCAGCTGACTTGCTTCACAAGCACCAAACTGATCCAGTTATCTAGCATAACTTGTAGCAGAAGAAACCACCTCTCCACAAGTATTCTGACATCAACAAGAGTCAGCCATCCAGATAAACACCCCATGATTCAAGACAGACTTCAATTTATCATTCTCCCATATGACAAGATAGAACACTTCTGATTCAACTGGAAAATATCAACTTCCACAATCTGAACTTCAAGTTCAGAAAGCATGATGATGTCCTAACATCAGTTAGGACATCCTGATTATATCACAGACACCATACACTATGGTTCTTGATATAATCACCACTGGGATTACTATCTGCATAGTAATCCAACTGAACATCTTCAAAGAACACAACTCCACCAGCTTGATCAATAAGAACTCCAGACACCCAAAGAGAGAAATAAATTCCCATATATATCCCAAAAGAAGGTACTTTTTGTCGCTCCCGGGATTTTCATCCAAGTACAAACGCGAAAGTGGCGCGGAAACAGAGTCGCCAGAAATGTGTATTTATCCCAAGAGAGGGAAAGGAAACACTGTGTAAACCTGAGGGAAAGGAAAAAACATGGTCTCGCGACCAAGAGAAACGGGTAAGGGAGTCGGTTACGCGAGGGGAAGGTATTAGCACCCCCACGCGTCCATTGTACTCGATGGGATCCACGCTTGTTGTCTCGATCAAAGGGTGTCGTCATCCGGAGCTCCGCTGCTACTGGAAATTAGAAGAAATGGGAACGGAAAAGAGCAAAGAAACGGAGAAGAAAAGGAAAAGAAATGACTCGATAGAACATCGCTCGTCCTATGCCTACGTATTCCTTCGTGCAATGGGAAAGTCAGAGTCAACGTAGTTCAGACACAACGAACTAAGGGGGGAGGTTGCTCGCTAAGACATCCCCGTCTTGTGCATACGCATCCTCAATCGGACGAGAGAGAGGAAATCAGAGCAGTCGTAGTTCGACCTAACGAGGTCAGTAAGTGTTTTTTATGAGCGACGTTAAGTTCGCGTCCGGCAGTTAGGGTCGATGCCTGTTTGCGACGAGACGGAAGTAACGTGCTCTTCTCTGAAAATGGTTTGAAACTTAACAATCCCGAAGGATGAAAAAGGTTTGAGTTTGTTTTTATGTTTTTTAGATAGAAGTGTTTTGATTTTTGTTTGTAGTATGCCTCGTGCTAAAGTCTATGACGTAGTAAGTACTTTGCATAACGAGTCACACGCCTCGCGCAACAAAGTATACTATGTACTTAAGGCTCGTGGCACACGAAGCACTCTTTTAATTATTAAGTGTTTTTTTTTTAGATTTTTCTTTAAGAGAGAGAAGAGAGGACTCAAGTCGAAAAGAAAACACTAAGGGGAAACTAATTGTTCCTAATGTTGTCATGCAAAGGTGGCCCTATAGTTGAGGTAAGAACAAACTAAGTCTAAAGAAAAGAGAGGGATAGCACTACCTAATGCTTATCCTACCTCACCTTAATCAAAAATTAAGGATGAGCTAGGATCCCAAAGGGATGTGAAAGAGTTCTACACAATCAAGCCTTATATCATGCAATCCATAACAGAGAAAGAGAAGTAAGATAGATGAGAGATGAAAGAAGGAATGAGCATGGATAAGAATCCACATGCTCAAGTGTCTTCCCTCTACCCCTACACAAAAGGTTAGCACAAAATAATCACAAGTATTGGATACAAGTGATAAAAAGTAAACCAAACAATGTTAGTTGCCTTAAGAAAACAAACTAAGAAGAAAACAAAGTTTGAACTAAAAGGAATGAGTCCTAAGGGTTAACGATCATCCAAGGTCAGTAAGTACATGTCAAGATATCCTACTAAGGTTAAAATGTCAAATGAAACTAAACAATGCCAAACTATGCACCAAACAATCATACAAATGCAAGTTATGCACTAACTATGCAAGATGAAAGCATATGTATCATAAACATGAATAAATGCAAATACAAACATGAAATTCAGAATTAAATGACATTTATGAAGGTATGGAGATGTCATTAAGATGGCATATGAATCATGAATGCAAGCATTGCAAATGATTAAGCAAGAAGAAGTGAAAGCAAACACCACTTAAGTTCAACAAACATGCATAACTTGTAACACAAGTAAAGAATGAAAATGCAAGATGATCATACATGTTTAATGGATGCAAGTCAGTAGCATATTGTAAGACCCTAATTTTTACCCCTAAGATTTCGCACATCTCATTTGCATCTCATTGCCACAAACAAGATCACAATCTCTTTGTCTCTCCTGAGCATCTGTATTTTATTTCTTACTTGTTTCTGTTTACCAACCTCTAACCAAAATACCAAAATTTGCTGCAGTTTCTTTCTCTATGTGTTGTGCAGGTTTGTCAAAGACAATGAAGCAATTTCAAGTCACATGTGGTTGTTCGTTCTTGATCCAGTTCAGATGGATGTTTGACCTGATCTTGGTCAGACTATCAAGCTTGCTTCATCTGTCTGTCATTTGTGCCAATGGATTATTTCTCAAGCAGTGATTATCAAGTTGTTGTGTGGTGATATTCATCAGGTTCATCTGAGTTCAAATGTTCAACTGTGTTCATCTGTGGATTTATGTTCCCAGATAACTGGTTCAGACAAGTTCAAACAGATTCAGATGGCCGTTGTTTTAATTGTGGTTTGCTGTGTGGCACATTTTTATCAAAGGCTTGTAGAAAAAAGTCAAGAGTGGTTGTGGGCTAAAAGTAAAGATTTGTTATCCATTTCCATCAATTTCTTATCCATAATCCATAAATATCCATTTTCTAATCTATCCTTTTTAACCATATTCTTTAACCAATTTTTAATTCTCTATTTTTCTAAACCATTTTTTTCCTAAAATCAATATCCATTTCCAAAATTCAATTTTTTAGATCCATGATCCATATCCATTTTTTTTACCTATCCATTATTTTCCAATTATCCATTATTTCTCTATATTTTACTAACCAAATATCCATATCTTCCAAAGGTCCATTTTTGTCCTAAATCCGCCCTTTTATTCATTACCTACATTCAATATCCAAATAACCATTTCTTAATCCAATTCATTTTAATCCATAACCATATCCATGAACCATTTTTCTAATCCATTTCTAAAACAAATTCTCTAAATCCAAATTCTTTTTTTTTCCAAAGATCATATCCAAATTTCATTATCCACACCAATTTATCAAAATCAATTTTTGTCCACTTTTTTTTTTTTAACCCATATTCCAATCCATTTTTTTCTTTCTACCATTTTTCTCTAAATTCACATGCTTAAATCCATTAACCATCAAAAGTCCATTGTCCTTTTTTTTTACAACCAAATGATTAAGAAAAACAAAAAAACTCATGTTCGGCCCACTATGACTCCCAAAATCCAAGCCGTGAAGCCATCAACCTTTTCCACATCAGCCGTGCCAAACCGCCACACAAACTCCACCTGCATACTCAAGCTACAAACCAAACAATTGGAAAAATAAAAACCAGCTCATGTTAGCTGCAACAAGCTTCAGCCAAAACAAATTTCCCACGCAAGCCTCACATGACTCAAAACGGCTGCACAAGCGAAACCAACAGCACATAAAACACACTGCAGAATGAGCAAAACGGCAATGAAACCGCATCATCCAAGTTCAAAACGACGAATTCAAAACGAAAACAACAACAAAAATTTTCTGCAAGCAATTATCACGCATCAGATCAAAACGCTGAGAGAATTCACAAAACGGCGGGCAAACTTTCATTTTCAAAATCATAAATCATTCACCATATTTCTCTATAAATAAGAGCACTCTCTCCTTCCAATTCTCAAGCTTGAATAGCAAAACTTATCATGCCAAAATAAAGTCTCAAGCTACATCAATAATTTCTAACCTTCATAGCTTCAAGTTCCTTCAATCTTCGAAGCTTTTCTTTCAATTTCCCTTCACAATTCACAAAAACAAAACCAGTTCAAATTTCAATTTACTCTCAACCTGTAAACAACCAAAACATCATTCCATATTGATTGAATTCAGCAACAAATCGCAACGCATTCACAAGCCAAATCCAAATTCACCTTCGCATCATCTTCATTAACAACATCATTCAAATAAATCTCAACAACTTCGCAAAACGCATCAACAACAACTTTTCTTCAGAAATTCGCAAATCCAAGGAAAAAGAGAGAAAGAATTGGATAACTCACCATTTTTGAAGGTAATTGGAGCTTTTTCATCGAACTTTCGCGGTTCCGATTTGGTTGATAAAGACACTTTCGTTCGAAATTGAGAATATATTTGGAATCTATGTTGAGTTTCGATCACAACCGTGTTTAAACCGCATCCCGTCGTCCACCGTGCCGTTCCGCCGTGTACCACTCTCTCTCACCGTGAATAGTGGCCGTGTGAAGAAGAAGAAAAGATGATGAAGCCTTTCACATTCTGATTTCATTTCCTTTTGTTTGTTTTTTTTAATTGCTTTTTTTTTATTTTTTTGTATTTTAAAGAACTTTGGGCCTAGCCCGTTAGAATCTACATCACCACCTCCTCTTTTCATTCTAACCTCCTTTTCATTTTTTTTTGATAGTTTCTCATTTTTTTATATAGTCTTTTATGTTTTCTTAAAATTTAATTTTCTTTACTTTTTTTTTATAGTGACTTTTATAAATTAGACTTTATTCATTTTTTTATGATTTTAATTCAAGATGTCTTTCAAAAAATCTTACAAAAATATTTTAGTTTTTTTTCATTTGATTTTCTTATTCTATTTTGGCATTATTGTTGGTTGTGTGGATCGTAAATGTTAGATCCACTTCTCTTTATCTTAATTCTTTTCCTTTTTGATCTATGAAAGTCTAAAGGATCGTGAAATTCCTTCATTGAATTTCGATCAAGACTAGATCGCTACCATTTTTCTTTTCGTGCGGTATTGCTTTCGGATGACGATTTACATATCGTTCATCTAGCATGCATTAGCACAAAGAGCTATTGACCGACCTCATTGTAGGGTAATTACTCCGTAAATTACTCGGCGATTGCTTAACATAGCGCAATATTTGTCCCGCATCGGAAAACTATCAAGAATAGTTGATTATTTGTCTTTTGGTTCAAAACTTATGAAACTTGTTGTTAGGAGGCTTTGGTCTTATCAATCCTCTAATGAGTTCTCATTAATTTTGACATAAGTGCAATTATTCAATTATTATTGATCATTAACTCTAACAACTAATCATTAACTTACTAACAATACTATTGTACTAATCATTTACAATTTCTTCTCGCTCCTTATCTCTTTTACTTTTATGCTTCATTTTTATCATTTCATATCATGTTTATGCTTCCGCAATTTGCCTTTTGTCCGTTGGACATATGTTTATGCTTCCGCAATTTGCCTTTTTTCCATTGGACACATGTTTATGCTTATGCCTTTTTCTCTTTGTCCATTTGGACCAAAAATATTAATAAAGACTAAAACCTCTAAAAAACTTGTGCTTCTAATCTTGGACTATGATTACTATCCTATGCAATGGACATGGAGTTTTGGACTTAGACCTTGGACATCCAATGCAATTCTTGGAATCTTGGACTTAGAATTAGGACCTTTCTCCATTTGCTTTGGAATTATGGTTCGAAGACTATGAAGCTTACTCGTATGGTTAGGCTATTCTTATCCTTAGCTTTTACTTTATGCTTTAGGATAGTCACTTCTTCTCCTCCCATTCTTCAATTTTCAAAACTCTCTCTCTTTTTCAAAACATTCTTGATTTCAAACTTTCACATCTTTCATAATCAAACCTTGACTTTGTCAAGTGATTTTACATTTTTCCTTTCATTTCTTAACAAATGCTAAACTACATAAGCATATTGACACCTTTTTCAAAAGACTTAAAAAACACCAAACTCACTTACTCTCTTTTTGTGCCCTCGTGCACTTTGTCTTTTAACTTTTTCATAAGTTTAGACATGATTCATTTCTTTTAGCGGAATTATTCGCTTGGAAATGACGACTTGTCTTTACATTTAAAAACAACCAAAACAAACAATTTTCATTCTTTCTACCACGAACTACGGGGTTTTGATCCTACATTGCACATCGTGGGTACGTAGGCATGAGGCGACAAGTCTCTCAAAACATAAAAATCATTAAAAACAATTTCTCTTCTCATCTCCTCAATCACTTTTCAAGCAAACATTTTCAGACCAAAAGCGGTAGATATTTCAAAGGGCTCCTATAGAGTACTATAGACGTTTTGGGTGCTAACACCTTCCCATTGCGTAACCAACCCCCTTACCCGGACTCTCTTCACTTGTTCTTGTTTAGAGCTTGTGTAGATTTTGTTCGCTCTTTTTCCTTTCCTTTTGGGATAAAATAAAAGTGTGGTGACGACTCTTGCTTTTCGAGTTAAGTTAATCAATAGATTACACTCACGATTTTACCGCTACACATATGGTGTATGGGATGACATTTAGAATGCAAGAATGAGCATACAAAACTCACACACATCTCATGCTAATGCAAGTTCAAAAGTATAAGCAAACATGTACAAGTAAAATCAAACAAGTATTCAAATGCTCATGAACTTATGAAACATGCAAGATGCAATTAGAAGTCATGTTATATGATTAAGAATGATCACAAATAGAACATGAATCAAATTTAAATGGACATTCAAAATCACACAAGCATTAATGAAAACAAACCATCAAAGTGTGTAATAAGAAAAGCACAAGTCCACAAGACAATTCAAGTTCAAACAAAGGCATACAAGTTAATCAAAGATGGACAAGCAATGACCTATAACATGAGAAAAAAGGACCTATAATGTTCACACAACATGTATCAAGAGGTCTCAACAATTGTCAAAGAGGATTGCATACAATGCACATCAAGACCCTAGCACAAGTTTTCTAACATTCACACAAACAAGGATGCATTTATGAATTCCAAAAGATCATGTTAAGAGGTCAATAAAATTGAAAGATGCAAGTACATTGAAGTGCAAATAGCAAGCAAACATGTCTCAAAATAATGAATCAAAATTCAGTATGGATCATACTCAAACATGCTTTACAAGTTCACACAAGTAACACAAGAATTGTGCATAAATATGGCATTCAAACATCAACAAAAAATGCTCTTAAAAATCCAAAAAAATTGTATGAAGTGTCTCAATATGTCATACATTCATGTATCAATTTTCATGTCAAAATTCAGATCACAAGTACCTCAAACAATTCATCAATTCCACAGGTATCATGAATGAAGTTCATACAAGATGCATCACAATGGAAAATTCATAAAAAATAGCAAAATAATCCAAAATGGAAAAAATAAAATGTAAAAAATTATTTAAATGTGTGATGATGCTTCATGAATTTATTTGGGATTTTTAGAGGTTCACAAGTATTTCTAAAAAATAAAATGCAAACAAGTATGAAAAGAAAATAAAAAAAACAAAAGGAAATAGCCAGGGGTGCATGGATAGCAAAAACACAGTTCAAAAGTGCATTGGGCTTAGAACTAGGGGGTGAACATATCAAAAAGGTCAGGCCCAAGGCGCTGACTAGCCTGCAGTGCATATTATGTAGCTCAGTCAACAAACTTGACTTAATCAGAGCCCGGATCTAGTCCACATATGATGATCAAAGAAGTCCAACAATCAAACGGATTAAAACGCATGCACATGATATGCTAACATACAACAACCACACGTGATTGATCATTCAAAATAAACTCAGCAAATGAAACACGTGAGGGAGAGGCTCCCTCATTAATGCGCTGGCACAATCCCACACGTTGGATCAAAAGAAACGAACGACCATAATTAGAACTGGCAAGGTCCTAGGGTTTATGCAAGGATAAAGATTCAGGAGGCTGGAGAAGACTCCGGTCGTCTTCTCCGGCGAGCAACCACCGTTGTCAGGTTCCAACCTCCACAGAAATGGACAAATCACACACCATTCTCTTCCTCTCTCCAAGTAGAACACGAACCTGGCCTTAGATTTCACAAACGAAGCACACACAAAGCAAATCGAAGGCTGGAAGTTTTGCCCTAAGATTTCAAACTAAGAACCTATGGTGCCTATCAACTAGCCAGAGGTTAAATTCCTCCTATTGAGCTCTAGAACACACAAAATCAGGCTTAAAGTCACAACACGAATGCAATAAACTTGAGAAGAAAAACCTGTGTTGAATGAAACTTTGAACCAAAGAAAACCAGAGGTGAGGTTCCTTGCTTGCTTGAGCTTCAAACCAGCCAAATAAAGGCACTACAAAGCTTGAGATCTCTTGAAATTCAGTGGATGAAGACGAAGAAAATTGGAGTGGAATAAGAGAGTGAGGCAGTGGCTATACTTCAATGTTTTCACTCCATTGATGACTCTTGATGAAGAATAATGGAGAGATTTGGAGAGAGAGTTGAGATGAAGCTTCGAGAGAAAAAGTTTGAGAGATTTTCTGGTGAAATTTGAGAATGAGTGAAGAATGAAGAAGTTTGTTAGAGATTCTGTTAGGGATTGGTTTTATACCCTTGGTTAACTGTTAACCACCTTGGTTAACAGTTAGAACCATAGTTTGTGCATTGAGTTAAGAATGAATTAAAATGAGAGTGAGTGAAGTAATGGAATGGCACGGGTTATCATGTGTGGAAGGATCATGAGATATTATGGTGAGGATAAAAGGCGGCGATGTACAATGCAGCAACAACAACTTACTCCCCAAGGTTTCTTTTCTTTCTCTTTGTTGTTTGAACATAAAAGGAAAGGATGGTACATGAGCATGTAGTATGTGTAAGGGTTAGTTTGGCTTTATATGGCAATGTTGTGTATGTATGGTGATGTTTAGCATGTGCATGGTACAACAATGACAAGGTTTCTTGCTGAATTTTGCTTACTTGGTATGGGAGAAAACCAGATGTGATGATGATGACTTTGGGACATTGTATCTCCATGATCATTGAATGAAAATGATTGGTCTTTGGCTATTTTGAAAGAGGAAATGAAGGAGAACAATATTGATGTGGAAAGCAATCCCAATAGGAACCTCTAACATGCTTAAAATTGATCATGAAATTGTATAGTCATGACTGACTTGAATGACCAACTTGCCTTAGTCGTGCCTGGCCTGTATGCGCATGGGATGAACCTTTGATACACCTGACTTTTCCTCACCATATTTCCCAAATGGTTGATCATATGAAAAATTCCCCAACATCAAAGTTGTAGAGGGGATTGAGAGGAACAAAACTCATGTTGAACATTTTCCATTTGAAGTTTCCTTCATGAAGATAATTGACCATGAACATTGAAACTACATGCACACAAGGTGTTTGATCAAATGACTGCGTGCTGGCTCACCCATGACTTGCATGGCTGGTAAAAAATGCCTTACAAACCTCCAACTTTAATCAATCATAACTCCTTCAATTTTGATCCCATGGAGGAGTTCTTGCTATGGTTTTGAAGCTTAGAATGTGAAATTTAATTAGGCCTCTTGAAATTTTCCATTTGAAGTTTGCATCATAAAGAAAGAGAGCTCCAAATATGGGTGTTTAACTTGCCAAAACTTGCCAAATTAAGAAACCCTAATTTCTATTTTTAGCAATTTTCCATATCTTTTGATTTCTTGTGAATCTCTTGACATTTCTTGATCAAATCTCCATCAATGGACATATTTGACATTAGGAACAAGATTTTGACCTCAAAAAGTCAGGAGTTGACTTTTTCCTCTGCATAGTTGACTTTTCCCCAATCTGATTGATTCTAAACCAAATGATCAATTGAAGATCTTCTGAAATGAACCAATGGACAATACTTCATCCTTGGATAATTGAAATCATTTGGGAAACCTTGAAATCAAGCCTTGACTCAAAAACACACTTGCACTGACTTTTCACCAAAACCCTAATTTTGCACTGGTTAGGAGAATGTGATCCACTTGAGATTTCTCATATACCTTGATCCCATGCCAAGCACCAATGATATGCAAATATGATTATGCAAGGAATGAAATGAAATATAAGCCATTTAGAGTTAGAAACATGAGGGCGAATTTTGAGGTGTTACAGTCTTCCATAAGCAACTTAGGGCTTCTACCATAAGCTCCAAGATATGAATAGAACCAGAACCTCCTTTGATTTTCAACCAACTACCCTTCTGCACAGGAGTAATTAGTTCCAATTACACTGCTTGAATTCACATTAGAGATCAACCAAATGCCACTATTTGGTCAATCTCAGCTTTCTTCAGAGCTCCAGAAAATCTTCTGATCCACCAATGAAACCTAATCTTCAAGTTAAATAATCCACCTACTGCATAGCAAGCCATCTTAGATACCCCAAGACTCGGACATGTAACATCTACTCCTTCTTACAGCAACCGCAAACTGCATGATATAGACCTTTTTGAAGCATTAATTCTATTTATTTCTGAGAAGATTAACTTATCTTACGATGACGTGCCACAACGTCAACTAAGACCCTGAAGTTTCCGCTTGATGTCACAACATCTGATCAGACGTCCAGCTGGAAAGTTCAGTTCTTCATTCTGCCACTTAGAAGAACCTCCTCCCTATAACAAAACAAGATTTCCATGTTCTCATAGACTTGATGATATCAAGTTAGAGTAGATAACCTTCATCCTTCTTTACTGCACTACAACAACCACTTCGTCTTCTGAGAAACCAAACATGCCAAAGCTTGATTCTTCAGAAGAGATCAGTCACACAAGATCTTTACAAAAGGAATCCTGATTTCCTTAGGTAAATACTTCTTCAGAGATAACTGCCACTTATCCTTGACCTCTAAGATGACCAATCTCACATGCTCCTATGTACCTAGATCAGAAATAAGCTAACCCAAGCAGTGCTATCACCAGCACAAGTTTCTTGCCAGGAAACTTTCTAGGTAAGGATCAAATGCTTCTAGAGAAATTGGAACACAACTGCTGCACTCCAATACTCCTAGGTCAGAAATAAACTAATCCAAGAAAAATGTCTTCATCTTCACTTCCATCAGCACTACATTCTAGATAAGCTTCATGCCACGAAACTTCCTAGTCAGAATATGTGCCTTTGCAACACCATAATAAAGACAGATCCTACCACACACGTGTATGGTACTAATATCATCAAATACATCTCCTTTTCTCTAGAGAGCCACTACTTGAATCAACAAGATTCTTTACAATCTTTGTTGATAGAATGTTTCAACATCTGGTTGAACATCAGATCCTTGTGGAAGCCCAGACAGATCCAAGGACTAGATACTTGAAATTTGATGATGTAACAAGTGATGAGACACCTCGACTTCATCTTCCTTGATCACTAACTAAGGAAAATACATTAAATACTTGTGACTATCACAAATAGCAATGAATCTTAAATCCTTGTCCACAAAACCATACATCCTGTAGGATATATGATATACCAGATATCAACATAAATGTGTCAACATCTTTCTAGTCATACAACATGTTGAGACATTAAGTCTGTCACCCTTGACTCAACCTGCTTATGACTTTCCTTTGCTAATAGAATCCTTGCAAATCATGAATGGTGAAAATAAATCACCTCCCATTTTCTCCAA
The DNA here is from genome assembly GCA_022829125.1 of Lathyrus tuberosus. Classification (NCBI taxonomy): domain Eukaryota; kingdom Viridiplantae; phylum Streptophyta; class Magnoliopsida; order Fabales; family Fabaceae; genus Lathyrus; species Lathyrus tuberosus. The sequence goes on along the minus strand of JALAZF010000209.1, from coordinate 2,278,136 downwards.
GTTGAAAAACATCCATCAGCACCAGAGATCTTCAGAAATCCATCTTCAGCATGAGAACCAGATTATCGTTCTAAAAGAGCTCTTAAACACGACCAGAGATGCCTTTATGAGTGGACTTGAGTGAAAACTCAAGTATCTTTAGCAACTTTGTCGAAAAGAATATTTACCAAATTCATAGATCATGAATTTGATAAACACGCTCTCAACTCACCTTCTCTTCAAACTGACTTCAAGATACAAGATGGAACCAAACTTCCAAGTACCAAGACAGACATCAACCAACAACTCTCTTTATTCCATTGCTCCCTACTTTGGAACTAAGAGCTTACAATTGTCAGATGTTGATATCTTCAAGAAGGGAAGCCAACAATCAAGATCTTCCACCATATTTCTTCTATCACAACTCCAGAATCCCATAAATACCAGAGTTCTTCCATCAGAAACATATGTAGCGGAACCACCAAGGAACATCTTCAACATGCCCTAATACGATGGCAAAACATCTTATAAGACACCATACAAGAGAACTAGCCATTCCCCCTGCAGCTGCTGTAGAAACTCCTCAGAAAACTTGAACAACCATCAATAGTTGTTACCTTTGATCCAGAACATCTATCTCATCCATTAATACCCTTGAGTATGTCCTAGTGAATGATATGATCTCCCAAACTCCTCCTTGTTTAAAGCGTCAGAAAGTATCTCCCAGGATTTCATCCAGAAACAGACAAGATGCATGCTCTGATACCAATTGAAATTATGGCATAGCAGATAGCAGATGTCCTAACACATGTCATGACATTGTTCTCTGCATAACTTTAAAACAAGAGCAGAACAAACACGCTAATATTCAAAATTATCAGCAACAACAGCAAGACAGATGTTTCGACATCTATTACAACATGTTAATCAAAACTGAACTGTAAAGTGCAGAATGATAAATAGCACAAAATATGATGAGCCAGTTCGGTGCAAATCACCTACATCTGGGGGCTACCATTCCAGGAAGAAGAATCCACTATAAGTAGTATAGTTTTATGTAAACAACCTCTAGTTTACAGTAAATAACCTCTGGTATACCTATCACCACCCAATGAAAACTTTATCATTAGAAGTCACATCTAATTGATAAGAGAAACCTATCTCACTCCCTAAACCACAGCCTGTGATCACTAATAGTTACAATCGACAGCAACTGTATCATCCTACTTGAAAGACACCTCTTTCAATACAAACTACAACCAAGCATTCTTGACTAACAAGTTAACTCGGATTTGCTTAAAAGCTTTATCCAAGAACAATATAAAATTCATTACCTAAAGGTTTCTGAATCTGTATAACAACTATGTCATCCACAATGTATCGAACCAATACGAGGGTGACTTACAACACGAAAGAGCCAACAACTCTCAAAACCCTAAACCCTATTTTCTACTTTACAAAAGTTTACAAAATAGGATTCCTAAGTCTTTGTCATTCTCTCACTCTTTTCTGCCCTAGGACTTGGTCTTCTTTTATAGCTTTCTGTTGCCTTGGGCTTCAATTCTTCTTTCCTTGATCCACTGCAAAATCGCGTGTTGAATCTTGGAACAGATTTAAAACCTGCTATATTAGTCCAGATATCGAGTCTTCATGCTGAGACATTTCATCCGACATCTTTATTTTCTGGCAGAATTTTTCATGTTTGATCATCTTGTTCTTCATCAAGTTTTAACCAAAATTTAGTCAAACCACAGGAGCTTTCACCTTTCATAAAACAAAAACTCCCAAAAACATCTCATTCTCATCCATAGGTTAGAACTTCCTCAATCAACAGTAAACATTTTGAGAAGATAAGATAACTAATAGTAAAAAGTGTTCAAAAGGTTCCTTTAGAGTACTATAGATACTTAGGGTGTTAATAGCTTCCCTTAGTATAACCGACCCCCGATTCCAGATCTCTTTGCATTTGTAGGGAAAACATTTACATGCAGGGTTAGTTTAGATTCCTTCCCTTCATTTTAAGCATCATAGGATAAATAATAGAAATTCGAAAGTGGCACAAGCACGGTTCACGAGGTTCCCACCATCTCAGGATGGGTGTGGGGGGTCATAGAAATCGGTCCACAAGATAAAAGTAGCAAAGGTAACTCCAATGTTAACCTAACTTGTCTATATTGTTGCAAGAAGGGACACACCATTGCTAAATTCCGATTTAGGAGATTCTTGGTTCCTAAAGGTATTTTCCAATGGTTGCCCAAATGCAACCAAAGATTCACTCACACACAAGGACCCAATAAAAATTTAGTACCTATTTCCCTTATTTAATTTTGTAGGTAAAATTTCTTGAGTCTACGGAGAGAAGATGGGCTATCGATAGTGGATGCTCAAGGCACATGACGAGAGACATTTCCTTATTCATTGACTTTGTGGCAAAGAATAAAGGATTTGTGACCTACGGTGATAATAACAAGGGAGCTATACTCGTATAAGGTAGTGTAGGTAATCCCTATTCTATTGTTATCTCAGATGTCCTATTAGTTGAAGGTCTTAAACACAATTTTATTAGCATTAGTCAATTGTGCGAAAAAGGCTATAAAGTTTCTTTTTAAAGGATTGTTGCATAATTGAACACAATGATAAGAAAGATGATGTGTTTAAAGACTTGAGGGTAAAAAATGTCTATATGCTTGACTTGAATGAAGTATCTTTGACTAGCACTAAATGTCTTGTCACCATGAGTGAAGACTCGTGGATATGGCATAGGCGCTTAGTGCATGTCAACTTTGACTTGCTAAATAAATTAGTTTCAAAGGATCTAGTTGTCGGTCTACCCAAAATAAAATTTTCAAAAGATCACTTATGTGATGCGTGCCAATTGGGGGAAGCAAACAAGGATCTCATTTAAATCTAAAAATGTCGTTTCTACAACGAGACCTCTTGAACTCCTCCATATGGACCTTTTTGGGCCATCTAGGATCAAAAGCTTGGGTGGTAATTACTATGGTTTTATTATTGTAGACGACTACTCTAGATTTTGTTGGACTATTTTCTTGGCTAGTAAGAGTGATACTTTTTCAGCATTTGAAATTTTTTCCAAGCTATCTCAAAACAAATTAAATACTAGCATTGTCACTATCCAAAGCGATCACGGGGGTGAATTTGAAAACCCCTCTTTGAGGAATTTTGTGATAAGCATGACATTGATCATAATTTTTCCGCTCCACGTACTCCTCGACAAAATCGAGCGGTGGAACGCAAAAATTGCATTTTAGAAGAGCTAGGAAGAACTATGATCAATGAGAATGGTCTTCCTAAATACTTTTGGGCCGATGCTATTAGTACGGCGTGTTATGTTTTGAATAGGGTACTTATCCGTCCTATTCTCAACAAAACTCCATATGAGCTTTTAAAAGGAAGGAAGCCTAATGTATCACATCTTCATGTTTTCGGATGTAAATGCTTTGTGTTAAACAATGGAAAAGAGAATCTTGAAAATTTTATTCAAAAGCCGATGAAGGTATCTTTCTTGGATACTCTCAAACTAGCAAAGCATATAGAGTATATAATAAAAGGTTACTTATTGTAGAAGAATCTGTGCATGTTACTTTTGATGAATCTTATCCGAAAAATGTCGGGAAAGGTATTTCTTTTTGAAATTCTGGTATCAGACGTGTGATGTTAAGGTGTGATGTCACAACAACACACTCTGCACAATGGACAGCAATAACAGTAAAATAACACCAAGAATTGTTGACCCAGTTCGGTTACAACCAACCTACTCTGGGGGCTACCAAGCCAGGGATGAAATTCACTACTTGTAGATATAATTTACAGACTCAACAACCCGTTGACAATCTCCTAAACTTATACTCTACTAATGACTTCCTACCTAAGAAACCACTTAGGTATGAGAACACCACTCAATCCCTTACAAACACTCAAAGAAACCACTTTGAGTAACCTTGATCTTACTTCACAGCTTCGATCAATTAACCACTCTCTATTGCTTCACAGCTTCTAGAGAGGACAGAAACTCAACACCTATTCAAACCCTAGAATAGTGTAAATACAAGCACTCTAAACAAACTCTAGACACTAAGCCTCCAGCTTCTGATCTTCTGAATGTTTTCTGTACCTTTTTCCTTTGGTCTTGTGCGCTTTATATAACTCCTTGAATTGGTCTTGGACTTGCTACAATATCTCCCAGATTTGTTATTTAAAACTGAATATTAAAACAGATTTTCTCCTAAAATCTTTTTAAATCTTCAACCTTTTAAATCTTCTACAAATCTGCAGCAGATCTCCTATGCAGCATCAAATATCTATCCCAAGATATTCGCATCCAATGAGACAACTTGCTCTCCACAATTCCAGCTAATACGCAACCCTAAAAACATCATAACCTGATGTTATTGATTCTGCAGATCTGATGTTACAACATCACCTGTGTGACATCAGACATCCAACTTCAGCAATTAAATACTTAACACAACCCAGTGTTAAGACTTCAATGTTGCAACATCAGCACCTTGACATCAACATTGAATATACTTTGTTTAACCAAAATTCCAGCCAATCCAGGAACTAACAATCTCCCCCTTTGGCTAATTTTGGCTAAAACAATCTCTGCACTATGCAATCAACTTCTACACTCTACACCTTCAGAGATTTCAGCAGCGGAATAATCTTCAAAACATTGAACCTTAATCAGCAGCAATTTGACAATACTCATAGTCTTCATTACTTGATCTACTGCAGCACCATCTTCATTATTGACAACAGCCAATTGGTGCTCCCCCTCAAAAACATGAACCAGCATCACAGCTGTTCAGTAGTTCACAATGTGCAGCACTTCTCTCCCCCTTGATGTCTGCTTGGCTGCACTCTTCAAATACTATGAAATCTTCACTAGCTTAGTCAAAACTCCCCCTTAATGCAGCAACAACTTTCAACAATGTTTCTTTCACCAATGTTGCTCCCCCTTTATATCTGCATCACATTAGCAGCATATGGCAATATTACTCTTGACTATCTTGGCTATCTTCTCCCCCTCTTTAGCCACAATTAGGCAAACTTCAGTTAGAAGCCCTATTAACTATAGTCAGTATACCCTAGCTCTCATTGTTAGCCTCTCAGTTAGCAACCAGGCAAAACAAATCATAGAAGGAAACTAAAAACATAAACAGTGCATAAAACAGCACAATATTCAAATTACAAAACCAACATAAAAAAACTACAAACTTAAACTACTATCTAGAAAAAAAACAGCAGATGGAGATTAGTCTTCATCCGAGCTTGTACCATCAGCATCTTCGTCACCCTCATCTGACCTGGAATCCTCAGTGTCACCATTCCCATTGTCTTCCCCCTGTTCCAAGTCTTTAATCATCTGCTCAATCTTCATTTTCCTGTCAGTGCTGGTCTTGATAACAAGATCAAGATCCTTGCAGGTCGCCCTTAATTCTTTGATCAGCTCAGATTTTGTACTGACCTTTTTAATCCCAGAGCTTGATGTTGTAACAATGTCTGGAATATGACTCCCATCAAACAGTTTGGGATGCAAAGATAAAGCTGATTCCCTCTTACATGCTACCTCTGAGCTGGTTAAGATACCAGGATGTTGATCTAAGATCATTCCACAGATAAGGGAAGGGAATGATATAGGCCTTTTGATGGCATTGGTGGCACCATGCTTTACTACTTGATCAAATATATAGCTTCCATAGTTGAGCTTGACCTTTTTCCCTACAGCATAGATGAACCTTCCTAATCCCACAGTTATAGTGGTTTTGTGATTAGTAGGTACCCAGTTGGCCGCACCAATTCTGTGCAATATAGCATACTTGATGCTGAGTTTGCTGGCTTTTAATTTATTTTTCAGTGGCCACACCTTAACTTGAGTAGCAGTAATCTCTCTACACACTTCATTATCAGTCACCTCCAGCTCACACTCCTCTTGGTCATCTCTTCCCAGATATTTATTGACAGTACTGGGAGAGAAGTCAATACACTATCCCCTAACAAACACCTTCATGTAGTTCACACTTCTATTGTCAGAAATGTCTATGGGAATGTTGACAACAAATTCCTTAACAAGTCCACTATAGCACTTGGAGAATCTGGTCACAGTCTTTAGAAGTCCAGCTCCATGAATGAGGTCCATAATTTCTTTCATCTCCAAGACATCTTTTCCAAGCTCCCTTTCCAGAGCTAATCTTCTTTGGCACACAAACTTCCACAATGATGCACTGCTCGCATAATGGAAGGATATGTTGTCCACTGGCACTTCAGGGACCTTATCAGAAATTCTCTTTAGAATGGTCTTTCTGACTGGTGTGATGTCATGGACATCTTCCTCAACTTCATCCTCAGACTCAGATTCTTCTCTAACCTTTCTCTTTTTGGAAGGTGTAACAACCTTGCTCCAAGGTTTTGTGGGACCAACAACAGTTTTCTTCTTTCCTTCAGTAGGCTTCTTGGGAGAGGATTAATTGGTCTTTCCTTTCCTTGTCTGTAATCTCTTGGCAATACTTGGAACAGCATTTCCAATGACTTCATTGTCAGATAAGTCATCCACATTGATCACGTCCTCACTCTTTTCTTCTTCAGGAGTAGTTCTATCATTAATTCCCTCATGCACATCTTCTTCTTCTCCTCCTCTTTCAGAGTCCTCAATGACAGACACGGCAAGTCTATAAAGATCAGATTCTTCTCCTTGCATGTCTACCTTTTCTGCTGGCATCTGATTCAACGGTACAGAAATTCCTTTCACAGGTATTCCTTTGTCCAGTATTTTGGTTGCCAGATTACCCATACTCTTATCAACATCAAACTTTTCTACCACAGTTTGAGACGTGGATGGCCTAGGTGATGATTTATCACTAAATAGGATACTGGTAACTAGCTTCTTTGTTTCACTATTTTTAAAAGTAGTTGCAGCCCTTTTTGAAGCAAGTTTAGAAGGTCTAGGTTTACCTGATTCTGGTAACATCACGGAGATGGGTTGAATATTCAGAGCTTCTTCTGCAAATCCCTCTTCTGAAGAAACCCTAGCCTTATCTCACGAAGAGCTTTGAGCGACAGATTTCTTTGATGGAGACGACGTCTGGTTTGACATGGTTCCCTTGAGGCAGTATGAGTTCAGATGATTCTTCTTGTTTAAGAAGATGAACAGACGGAAGATATGCTCTTTGATGAACCGTGATCTTGCTACACTAGAGAATGATGGTCTGAGGTATGGCGCCAACTTTTCAGTATTTTTTAAAGACCAATTACTAATTTTCTCCCTCCATAAAGACTTTCCTTTTAAACATTTAAAAGAATTCACATCAGGACTCACTAACTCTGAGTGATCTTTCAGCATCCTGATGTCATAGTCTAATGTTGTAACATCAACTTGAGCATCAATAGTTGAATTTCCTTCAAGAGAAATCCACTGATAGCAGCTATCCTTGGTTCTGGCACCCTTCATAACAATCTGATTATGCTCATCAGAAACCACACACTCATGCTTAGTGTAGTTTACCTTGTAACCTTCATCACACAACTGGCTTATGCTGATCAAATTTGCACTTAAGCCACTGACAAACAGAACATTGTCAAGTTCAGGTCTACCATCACCTTGCACTTTCCCAACTCCGGCAACAACACCTTTTTCTCCATTGCCAAATATAACTTCATGAGAGGGGCAAGGAATAAGTTCAGCAAACATGGATGTACATCCAGACATGTGTTTGGAACACCCACTGTCAAAATACCATGTTCCTTCTTTAAACTCTCTATCACCCATGTGAGCCAATAAGCACTTCACCTTCTCCTTAGGTACCCATTGTTTAACAACTTTGGGCCTGTGCTCTCTCCATCTGTTTTGAGGTTGAGGGTATCCATGCAGCTTGTAGCAAGAGTACTGCATATGTCCAAACCTTCCACAGTAATAGCATCTCACCCTTTCATCTCTGAATCTTCTGCCATAATGAGATTGCTTATGCTGCCATCCATAATGTGGTCTACCATAACTGCCCTGCCATCTATTATGTTGATATCTTCTCCCATAAGATGGCTGAGAATGTTGTTTCCTAGATTGTCTCCCATGATGGTGTGGCTTTCTTCTTCCATATCTATAAGGAACATCATTGGTGTATCCATATCCATAACCATACCAGTTGTCCTGATGTTGAGACACCTGATGAGACATGTGCTGTTTGAACTGAGCAGCTTGCATGCTCTCGTGGTATCGTGGGGGCATATACTGACTAGCTCCCTGTGGCTGCTTTCTCTTCTGATAGGGACCAGTCTTCTTCTCAATCTTCTTAGGTTGTGAAACATCAGCTTTCTTAGGGGTAGAATCCTGCTTCTTTGGCTGATGTTGAGATGAAAGTTGTGACACTTCCTTCTTTGAACTTGAAGTGCTTCCTTCTGAAGTTCTCTTGTTCTCATCTACATAACCTATCCCAGCTTTGTGTCCAGCAGCTTTTTCTGACTGAAGAATCTTGTCAAGTGTGTCTGTACCACAACTCAGCATCCTAATAGACTTGGTCATTTGATCAAGGTGAGCTCTAACAAGCACCACTTCATTTTCCAGATCTGTCTTTTCATTCTCTAGCTGAGCAATCTGTTGCTTGTGGCACTTGTTTTCTTGACAGATCTCAACACTTTTTAAACACATCTCTTGATAGGTAGATACTAACTCCTCATAAGTTACTTCTCCATCACTAGAATCATCATCAGAAACCACAGCTCCTGTTAAAGCTCTCACATGCTTTGCTGATTCACCTTCACTTTCACTATCAGAGTCAGACCAGGAAACTGTCATGCCCTTCTTCTGCTTTTTCAAGAAGGTGGGACATTCTTTCTTGACATGTCCATACCCTTCACACTCAAAGCCCTGAACTCCTTTATCTTGGGTAGTTTTCTCTTCATCCTTCTTGCTGGTGTCAGAAGTCATGTTCTTGACATTAGGCCTGGAGTTATTATTCATTCTCTTGAATACTTTGGTGAACTGTCTTTCCAACATCACTATGGCCTGATATAGATCCTCCTGCAATTCAGGACTCTTTCCTTTTTCCTCTGCATCATTTGACACCAAGGCTATGCTCTTTGGCTTCTTTTTCTGGTTCTTCCTCATTCAACCCAAGCTCAAAAGTTTGAAGAGATCCAATGAGCTCATCTACTCTCATCTTGCTGATGTCTTGTGATTCTTCAATGGCAGTAACCTTTATCTTATACTTCTTAGGTAGGGACCTAAGGATCTTCCTCACAAGCTTTTCATCTGACATCTTCTCTCCAAGAGCACTAGATGCATTGGCCAGCTCAAGAACACTCATGTGGAAATCGTGAATAGTCTCATCTTCCTTCATCTTCAGGCTTTCAAATTTTGATGTTAAAATCTAAAGTCTTGACATCTTGACTCTAGATGTTCCTTCATGAGTAGCCTGTAAGATATCCCATGCTTGCTTAGCAACTTCACAGGTATTGATTAACCTGAAGATATTCTTATCCACTCCATTGAATATGGCATTTAGAGCTTTGGAATTTCCAAGGGCAAGCTCATCTTCCTCCTTGGTCCACTCTTCTTCAGGCTTTGGCTTAGAGGTGCCTTCTTTATCTTTACCAGCATCATCCTTCTCACAAACAACAGGTGCTTTCCACTCTTTAATAACAGCCTTCCAAGCCCTACTATCCAAGGATTTTAAGAAGGTGGTCATCCTTGGCTTCCAATAGTCATAATTGGATCCATCCAAAATAGGGGGTCTGTTGACAAATCCTCCAACTTCTTTGTCCATCTTTACACCAGAAAGTAACTTCCCTAGATCTCACCCAGAGACAGACAGGATGCCTGCTCTGATACCAATTGAAATTCTGGTATCAGACGTGTGATGTTAAGGTGTGATGTCACAACAATACACTCTGCACAATGGACAACAATAACAGTAAAATAACACCAAGAATTATTGACCCAGTTCGGTTACAACCAACCTACTCTGGGGGCTACCAAGCCAGGGATGGAATTCACTACTTGTAGATATAATTTACAGACTCAACAACCCGTTGACAATCTCCTAAACTTATACTCTACTAATGACTTCCTACCTAAGAAACCACTTACGTATGAGAACACCACTCAATCCCTTACAAACACTCAAAGAAACCACTTTGAGTAACCTTGATCTTTCTTCACAGCTTCGATCAATCAACCACTCTCTATTGCTTCACAGCTTCTAGAGAGGACAGAAACTCAACACCTATTCAAACCCTAGAATAGTGTAAATACAAGCACTCTAAACAAACTCTAGACACTAAGCCTCCAGCTTCTGATCTTCTGAATGTTTTCTGTACCTTTTTCCTTTGGTCTTGTGCGCTTTATATAGCTCCTTGAATTGGTCTTGGACTTGCTACAATATCTCCCAGATTTGTTATTTAAAACTGAATATTAAAATAGATTTTCTCCTAAAATCTTTTTAAATCTTCGACCTTTTAAATCTCCTACAAATCTGCAGCAGATCTCCTATACAGCAGCAAATATCTATCCCAAGATATTCGCATCCAATGAGACAGCTTGCTCTCCACAATTCCAGCTAATACGCAACCCTAAAAACATCACAACCTGATGTTATTGATTATGCAGATCTGATGTTACAACATCACCTGTGTGACATCAGACATCCAACTTCAGCAATTAAATACTTAACACAGCCCAGTGTTAAGACTTCAATGTTGCAACATCAGTACCTTGACATCAACATTGAATATACTTTGTTTAACCAAAATTCCAGCCAATCCAGGAACTAACACTTTTCATGGTGTAGGTGTATCTTCAGAAGACATACTCAAAGACACTGAAGAAGGGACTGATCAACCTGAATCAGTGAAAGTTGAGGAGGAGGAAGATCACAACTCTGAAAAGATTGAGGATGATCGTCCAATTAACAACGATGACCTTCCCTTGGCTTGGAAATCCTCTAAGGATTATCCAATCGACAATATTCTCGGAGACATATCAAAAGGAGTAAATACACGGTTTAAGATAAGTAACTTTTGTTATCACTTTGCTTTCGTCTCTCAAATTGAGCCTAAAAACTCCTAAGAGGTCTTACTCGATGAACATTGGTTTTTGTCAATGCAAGAGGAATTGAATCAATTCAAAAGAAATGAGGTTTAGGACCTTGTCCCCCCTCTGCGAGGCCATCGAGTAATTGGTACTAAATGGGTATTTAGGAACAAACTAGACAAAAATGGAGTAATAACTAGAAACAAGGCCCGTTTAATGGCACAAGGCTATAACCAAAAGGAGGGCATAGACAATGAGGAAACTTATGCTCATGTTACCTGACTTGAGGCTATACGCCGTTTGCTAGCCTATGCTTGTTCTATGAATTTCAAATTATATCAAATGGATGTTAAGAGTGCTTTCCTAAATGGATACATTAATGAAGAGGTCTATGTATCTCAACCTCCCGGTTTTGAAAGTCATGAGTATCCTAATTACGTTTATAAACTTAAACATGCTTTGTATGGTCTCAAACAAGCCCCTAGGGCTTGGTATGAGCGACTTAGAAATTTTTTAATCGACCAAGGATACTCAAGAGGGAAGGTTGATTCTACCCCTCTTTATTAAGCGTCAAGGAAAAGACTCCATTTTAGTTCAAGTTTATGTAGATGGCATTATCTTAGGATTTACTAACATGCACTTGGTCAAGGAATTTTCAAAGTTAATGCAGGGTGAGTTTGAGATGAGTATGATGGGGGATCTAAACTACTTCCTTGGACTCCAAATCAAACAACTCGAAGAAGGAAAGTTTGTGAGCCAAATAAAGAATTGCTATGAGCTACTCAAGCGCTTTGATATGGCAGACGCAAAAGCTATTAATACTTCAATGCCCACATGTGTGAACTTAGATCGAGATAAGAATGGTAAGGTCGTCGATGTAAATAAGTATAGAGGTATGATAGGTTCTCTTCTCTATCTCACCGCATCTTGACCAGATTGAAGGTGTAAGAAAACACAAGAAAAGAGGGTTTGAATTGGGTTTTAAAAAATGAAAGCTTTTTGTGAAACTCAAACAAAGATCACAAAGAAACTAACAAGAGAAAAAGACACACGATATATCCTGGTTCACTTGAAAACTATCAAGCTAATCCAGTCCACCCGCCAAGGTGATTTCGCCTTATACACAAGGACTTAATCTACTACAATCAATTGATTACACTACACTAGCAAATGCTGGTGACTAACAAACACAAGACTAACTGTCTCTTCTTAAGGATTACAACCTAACTGGTCCCTTAAGGAATACTGTCATACCCCAAATTTTGACCACTAAGATTTCCCATCATTGTGTAAATCATCATCACAATATGGATGAACCATCAGTCTCCCCAAAGATGGGTGAGCACTCACTACAAACAATAATTAGGGTTTCAGGCCCTCTTTAAGCCTTAGACAAAGGATCAATCAAGGAATGACATGATCTTTAACTTTCCTAAGCCTCTCAAACATTCACAATGGATTAAGAGGACTCCCACTTCAAGAATCAGGCACAAGGTTGCAGCAGTCCAAGTGGATTAAGCCTCAAGATCGACAGTGTCACCAAATTAGGGTTTTGGTCGACCAGGGCCTCCAGGTGGAATTTTCCTCTGGGCATGAGCCAATTCTTTACAATATAACATAAGATACTCCAAGGGACATCATAAACCCAATCATCAAGTCAATTTAGCCTCAGGGGATGCATACATCAACAAATCAAGAATTAGGGTTTCTTGACCTAATTCACCCCTAAGTTGACTTTTGGGACAAAACATGAGCCAAGACCTCAAGAAAGGATTTGAAGGTCTCTAACACACCCTATTGATCCATTTGCAACAATGGATTGATCCAAGATACTTGATTCACAAGCTTCAAATTCATCTGAATCACAGTTAGGGTTTCGTTGGAAAAGTCAACTGTACCTTTGACTTTTGACCCAGGCATGCTCCCAAACCTTGGGACATGATTCAATATACCCTATAACACCTATGGAACATGTACATCAAGTTTGATTTATGTCAAGGACATGATTTCATAGAGGATCGCACAGTTTGGAATTCATCTGACAAAAAGTCAACTGTGCACAAAAGTCAAACTTTGACTTTTTGAGATTTTTCACAAATATGGTTTTTTTAACCCTAAAATGATGTTAATGTGTGATTGGAATCATCATTCATCAGGAAAAATTAAGAAAAGTGGGATAACTTGAAAAAGGGGTAACCATATGAACTTAGAAATTTTCTAAGTTATGAAACAAAATGGCTAGGGTACCAACTTTGGAGGATCATATCTCCTAAACCACAAGGCCATTTTTCCCCATCCAAAGCTGGATTTTTAGCACTCATTACCCTCTACAAAAGCTTCAACTACACCTCACTCCAATTCATTGTGGATTCTGAGTTATGAGTAGGCCAAAATGGCTGAAAACATGAAAGTACATCATTTTCCAACACTTAGAAAAATTCTGGCCAAGGCAGATTTTGTTGAAAACACCAAAACTTGTGAGATTTTTTCACATAGTTGCAAGCTGAATCAAGGCCAGAGGTAAACATCAATGTTGTTGCATATGTTTCAAAGAATCCAAAGAGCCTCTCAGCATGAATTAATTCAAAGAGAAATCCATGCCCAAAGTCATGCTGCTGCAAGCTGTTTTGGAAAAATCAGTTTGCATGTTTGCTTGCCACACACGATTTCTGAATCAAAACCAAGGATCATTATGCCACATGTACTCAAACCAATCACAATACATCTGATCCAACCTACAAAGCTGAGTCACAAAGCCAAGGAATCTTCCAACTTGAAATTCATGCATTTTGGCACATTTTGCCTTGAATTCAAAGGGCATTAATGTGGAATAGTGCATTGTCAAGATTCTCACTCTCCTCAGTCAAGTTCTCTGATTAAACAACAATTAAAATGACTGAGGAATGTGATTTCAGTCAAGGCATAGCTGATCTATTTGGAGCAGCTGTTACACCTAATGCAAAAGGCATTTATGCCCAACCAATCCCTTTGAATGTGATCTGATCCAGTAGCCATTCACTATTCCTCCAAGACAAGAGTTGATCACCTATAAATAAAGGTTCCAATGGATCATTCAAGGCACACCAAAGCCAGTTACATCACTGCTTTCTCTCATTCTTTCTTAAGCATCAAGTTTCTTTGTTTTTGAGCAACCCCCATCGGGTTTTGAGTTGCAGCCTTAAGTACTCCATTCCAATTGCTCAGACACATCACATATGATGTATTTGAGGTGTCCAAACACTTAAACACCAACTGTAACACCTCTAACTCAAAATCACCCTTCAACCAAGCCATTATGCCTCAATTATGCAGTTGGAGTTCTCCAACTTGATCCAAAGGTTTTCAGAGTGTTCCAAAGCTTGCAACACACTCCACAACATCCATTGAAGCTGTAGGGATCATTAAATCACGACAAGAACACAGTTTGTGCAGAGTTCCATTTCAGCTTGCATCAAGGTAAGCCTCAAAACTCCATCTTCATGATCCATGCATATTTCCTCGCATGATACTTTTGCCAATTGCTTGTTATCATATGTTGAGTGTTTCCCCTTAAACAATTGTGGTTTATAATTTGTATATAGGATTCCCCTGAGTTTATGCCAATTTTAGGGTTCTTCAGGATTTTACCTTGTTATGTTCTGATTCAATCTATTTAAACAAAATTGAATATTACCATCATGATCCTTGTGAGAAAACGCACGGGTTTGGTGTTTGAATCATGTCAATTAGTTGAGAGACGAGAGAGAGATAAAGGGCTTCATGCACGAGTTGGAGGAAGAAGATGGCCATGGCGCCATTCTTCAGGTTTTCCAACCAAGTTCTCTATATATTTTTTACTTGCCATACTATATTTGAATTAACATTGCGCCCCAGTGGTTGATAAGCTGGTTTTGTGTGTATTGGCAAGCGAGAGATCTGGGGTTCGAATCCCCCTCGCCCCAGATCTCTTTTTTACCACTTTTCTTATTTTTTTTGTTATTTTTCATACTTATTTTAAATGATTTGAAAAATTAATAACTCACTCAATTTTAATTATTTTTTATTGATTCTTTTTGTAAAAAATCACAAAAATGTTGAAATATTTTATTCCACAAAAAAAATTAAATTTATATTAGTTATTTAATATAGTTAGTATAATTGTGAATAAATTCATTTTTATTGTTTTTTTTACATTTTAAAAGTGAATATTTACCTTGAAAATCAAAACCAAATGAGTTTTAATTTATCTTGTGATAAAAACCTCATTTTTCAAACCCTCAACAAAAATCACAAGTGGTTTATTCAAACTTATTTGGTATTTTTATCATTTTATTTGATTTTCTTTAAATATTTCCTTTTTAAAAAAAACAAATTTAGGGTTTCCTTGATTTTCATTCAAACAAATCATTTTTCCCTCACTTGCGCCTCTAATAGAATGTAAGACCCAATCCTTTGTAAATACAAAACTTATTTTGGGCCTCACTTATTGTATAAGTTCCGTTGTATTTCAAAAGTTCGACGCGGTTATCTCCCGTGTAAAACAAACCTTGGACCTCTCCTCGAGCTGTAAGACCCATTCAAAAATCATTTTTTGGGCCTCTAATAGAGTGTAAGACCCAATCCCCTTATAACCAAAATATTTTGTGCCTCCGGCATTATATAAGTCCCTCTACGTTAAAAGAAAATCTCGGCACGATCGCTAGTTCAAAAATCAAACCCCGGGCCTACCCTCGAGTAGTAAGACCCATTTCTTTTCTTAAAACTCACTCGGGCCTCTTGAGAGAGTGTAAGACCCAATCCTTTTGTACAGAAAACCTTTCTTGGGCCTCATTCACTTGTATAAGTCCCTGTACAAAACGACAGTACAATCACTGGTAAAACTCTGGGCCTTTCCTTGAGCTGTAAGCCCCAACTGTCCTTTCAAAGCACTTACTCCTTTGATTTTGTAAATATACTGTTGTTTTCAATCTTTCTTTGTTGAACAACTAACAATACAACATGGAAGCTCTACAACCGAGTAAGTGTTTACCCGCTTTCATTTACCGCTTTCATATATATATAACTGTACTGTGGGGTTGTTTCGCTGTAAGTCTTCTTTCATAAACTCATATCAACTGTGTAATACTAGTATAGATATTTAGAGTTTCCCCGGCAACTACGTCTAAAACTAGACAAAACCTCGTCTCCTTACATCAATTTTAGATAACTAGATCTAAGGAAATTTCCCCCTTGAACAGTTCATTATACAGAAGGCCATTGTTCCAAGTGAAACCCCTTCTGGAACTGTTCATCAGCCTCCTCTTGGGCTTAATGCAAGGACCCACAGGCTTCCTAAAAGCATCCCCGCCTCCTCTTGGGCGTTGTACAAGGACCCGTCGGCTTCTTAGAAGTTTTCATAGCCTCCTCTTGGGCTTCGTACAAATTGTCCCTCGGCTTCTTAAAAGTTTCCAGCCTCCTCTTGGGCTTTGTACAAATTGTCCCGAAGACCTCCTAGAGGTATAGGAATAGAGATTAGTCATCTTAATAGAGCAGTCTTTCAAAGAGTCTAGATCTTTCTACCGCAAATGTACTATTTCTTAATTTCTCTTAAGCATAGTACCAAAGATAAAACTCTAGATTTGGACAGTCTAAGACCCTTGAGTCTCAAAGACCTTCTCAAGCCCCTTTCAAAAGCGGGAAGGAAACCCGTAGACTTGGACAGTCTCAATACCCTTTGGATTCCCCGTTTCCTTAAAGAATGAGAGATAACCCTGATCCTCTGATCAAATCCATGAGTACAACATTACTCATATAAAAATTGATTTTCTCTTTTATCCAACATACTGGTCACTCAATTGAAACAGTCACCAGCACATTAGCCTTCATCTCGGGCTTCGTATGAGATACAAAATCACTCTCTTGTTGAGTATAAAAGACTCTCTTGTTGAGTCATCACTCTTTTAGCCTCCATCTTGGGCTTCGTACGAGATGCAAAATCACTCTCTTGTTGAGTATAAAAGACTTTCTTGTTGAGTCACCAAACTTTTAGCCTTCGTCTCGGGCTTCATACGAGACACCAAATCACTCTCTTGTTGAGTATACAAGATTCTCTTGTTGAATCACCCGTTTAGCCTCCATCTCAGACTTCGTACGAGATACAAAAACACTCTCTTGTTGAGTATAAAAGACTCTCTTGTTGAGTCAAAACCCCTTTAGCCTCTATCTCGGGCTTCGTACGAGATACAAAACACTCTCTTGTTGAGTATAAAAGACTCTCCTGTTGAGTCACCAACCCTTATCCTTCGTCTCGGGCTTCATACGAGACATCATATTACCCTCTTGTTGAGTATAAAAGACTCTCTTGTTGAGTCAATCAAACCTTTCGCCTCCGTTTTGGGCTTTGTACAAGACACACAAAAAGACTCTCTCGTTGAGTCAAACCCTTTTAGCCTCAATCTTGGGCTTTGTACAAGACGGAAAAAAACATTTTTTCCCAGAAAAGTCAACCTTTTAGCCTCTGCTTAGGCTTTGTATACGGAAACCCTGGTTGAGACAATCAACCTTTTAGCATCAAATAATGCTTTGGTCACAACATACAAACATCAACAACTCTTCCTTAGAGATGACAAATTCCCTCTCAGTTAGGAACTTCTTTAGCTTAATATCTTGGGCTTTAAACAAGATACAAATAGACCCTTCAGCTTCACATCTTGGGCTTTGAACAGGATACAAACAACCTTTAGCTTCACGTCTTGGGCTTTGAACAAGACACCAAAAACACCATTTCCTCCCATAGAATAGGAGGAACTATGATCGCTCTGATTTCCATGTTTCGGTAAACAAGAATACGTAGGCATAAGATTGAAAGAGAAATCTTAGCGAGCACACTAATAAAAAAACCAAAAATCACATACCTCAACCGAAGAGCCCCAGTCCCAACACCCTACCCATACCTTGTATTCAGTAAAATAACCCCAAAGGGAGGACCCCCCTCTTGATGGCATCTGTAAATCAACAGTTTTGACTGTTTAAACTCAGTTTGCAAGCAGGGTTAATTGGAGACATCTATTTCCCTTCCTTCATCAACTTTAATAGGATAAAAACTGAATCGAACTGTAGTACCCAAGCGATAATGATTCGAAATCACAAAAATCGCGCTACAGAATAGTGGCGACCACAGTGGGAGAACGAAAAGTATGTTTTCCCAAGGGATGAGAATTCTGAATTCAAGGTGACATAGGCATGATGATGTCACTGGGGACCAATGTTATTGCTAGGATCGGCCTTCACTAGGATCTTAGGTCAAAACCTTTAAAGTTGGGAAGGAACCACAGAATGGCGCCTCCGTCGGGGAGCCATTTTCTGTCAGGATCATAAGATTCTTAGCTCTTAAGTCTAGGACATTAGGAAAAATATATATATACTGCTTTTCCTAATTGATATCTATGTTTATTTTTCTGCTAATGGGAATGCGTGTGATGCCACATGTGGAAAGATTGAGTATACACCTAGGAAAAACCTCTTCTAGTAGTGCGGAAGCTATCGGAAATAGTTGTTACGCGATACTACCCTCTTTTGAGATTCTTCGAATTACATCACCTAGCACGGTTCCCAGCCCGCTGATGTGATCTCGACAAGAATTAATGATGTTGAGAGACAGGTACAAAAATCACTAGTATAAACCTTTGGGACGGGTAGAGCCTTGACTTCATGACACCGACCCTTTGACCCCATGTTTTTTCTATGTTTTTGTGTGTTGTATTCATGCATTCATTTTAAAAACATTAAAACAGAAAAAAAATTCTTTTCTAGTCTCTCCTTTTTCAAATTAAACTAAGACAATGATTGCAAATGTCAGAGACAAGGATTGCGTTCATGGATTTTGGTAGACGGAGAACTCATAAGTACACCTTCAAGGTTCCAAAACTAGAGGATTTGAGAGGTCTGGCAAGGATGATAACCAACCACGAGGCTTTCAGAGCTAAGTATGGAGGTCTGCTACCTCTATTAAGGGTCCATGTAAT
Source organism: Lathyrus tuberosus (assembly GCA_022829125.1). NCBI lineage: Eukaryota > Viridiplantae > Streptophyta > Magnoliopsida > Fabales > Fabaceae > Lathyrus > Lathyrus tuberosus. The sequence continues at coordinate 2,259,128 of JALAZF010000209.1, read as the reverse complement.
TGAAGGAATCCTGGAAGCACTCATTTAGTTTTATGATCCGGTCTATCACTGTTTCACATTCCCAGATTACCAGCTCGCACCAACACTGGAGGAGTATTCTCACCTGATTGATTTACATATCACTGATCGGGCTCCCTTTTCTGGACTGGAAGAAATTCCAAAGGATCAGGTCATTGCAAGAGCAATCTATTTGGACGAGTCAGAAGTCAAGACTCACATGACTACCAAGGGTGGAGTCCCAGGTTTACCAGCCAAGTTTCTGGTAAAGAAGGCTCTGTACTTTGCTAGTATAGGGAACGTGACTGCTTTTGAAAGCACCTTTGTTTTACTCACCTACGGGTTATTTTTGTTTCCCAACATTGATAACTTCGTCGATATCAACGCCATTAAGGTTTTTCTCATTGGAAATGCCGTACCAACTTTGCTCGCAGATGCGTATCATTCTGTACACTTAGAAAATTTGTACAGCGGAGGGGAGATCACGTGTTGTGTGCCCCTACTATATAAATGGTTTATCTCCCATTTTCCTAAGTCTGCTGCTTTTTGGGATCATAAGAGTGCTTTATGTTGGTCGCAGAAAATCATGTCTCTTACCAACTCTGATATCGATTGGTGCAATAGGATTTATAACGGGATCATGATCATTGACCGTTGTGGAAACTTCCCCAACGTACCCCTCATAGGAACTAAAGGAGGAATCAATTACCATCCAATATTGGTTCATCGTCTATTTGGATACCCGATGAGGCATGTCCCATGTAATGCTCATCTGGAAGGTCTTTTCTTCAAGGAAGGAGAAAATGAGAGAGCACTAAAGAAGGAAATAGTACACGCTTGGAAACATGTTCATAAGAAAGGACGAGAGTCTCTAGGAAAACTGGACTGTGTCTCGGTGGAGCCTTATCTCCACTGGGTACAAACTAGAGCTCTCAAGCTAAAGATGCCTTATCCTCGTCACAGAGTTCTTCCGCCAAGGGAATCTGTCATGTACTTCATGACTGAAACGGAAAAACTTCAGGTTACTCTCAACAAAGTTCAACAGGAGAGGAGGTCTTGGAAGAATAAGTACCGCATTCTCAATGTGGAGTGTACCAAAATACAACAACTACTGAAAGATAAGGATGCTCTGATTGAGATTTTGGAGCAACATGCTGTAGAAAATCAGGATGACCAATGGAATTTGCTCGCTCCTTTCACTTGACAAAGGAATGACAACCCGACAACGGCCCAAGAGTCCCGGTCAAAGAAAAGGAAAATACCAGAATCAGCACCCGAGTTCTCCTCAGAGAGGACTCGGGACCCATTAGCTTAGGTTTATGTTTTTGTACCTTGTAATCTACTGTATTTTCATTTCCACAATCCTTTGAAATTCAATAAAATGGGGTTTCCCCACTGTTTGATATTTGCAATCTAATTGTCGAAGTTTATTTTGATTAAAAAAAAAACAATTAATATAATCATTGCATTCATCATTCTCACGTAACGTATTCCTCTTACCTACGAATCTCACATTTGTGTCTCAGTTCTAGAGTCAAAACTGTCTCATTCGTATAACACTCGGGCTAATCATCAGAAAAAGATGGATGATCTTGAGGAGGAGAACAGGGAGTTAAAATAAGAGATCGACGCTTTGAGAGAGGATATGAGAAAGCTTCGTAACGACATGCAAGCCATGGCAGAAGCTCATCTACAAAGAACTGTGATCTCAGAGATCACCTCAACGCCCATAGTGGAGAAGTTCGATCCTAGGTACAAAATGCCGAAAGATCGTCCCTGGGGCATGCCACCCAACTATATCCCGGAAGGATATATTCCGCCGATCACTGGAGATCCGGAAACTTCAGCAGGAGCCGCTGGGCCTGAAGGTTACAAACTTCGGGAAACGCCAAGATTTGTTGCCGTAGTAACGGTACCACCCCCTATGGTGCACACTGTCCCAGAAGGACAGATTCCACAGATACCTTATGGTAGAAAGGAAACTATATTTGACAGAATGGATGAATTCCAGGAGCAGTTCCTGGAAATGCAGAAGGAACTGCAACCTATTCGCGGTCAGGATTTATTTGGAAAGGACGCCGCGGACCTTTGTTTGGTCCCCAATGTGAAAGTCCCGTACAAATTCCAAGTGCCCGATTTTGAAAAGTACAAGGGTAACTCTTGCCCTCAAAGCCACCTGGTGATGTACGCTCGACGAATGTCAGCTCAGACGGAGAATCAAGATCTGCTGATTCATTATTTCCAAGATAGTTTAACCGGTGCCGCACTCAAATGGTACATGGGATTAAACCGCACTGAGATCAGCACTTTCAGAGATCTTGGCACTGCCTTCGTCCAACAATACAAATACAACCTGGACATGGCACCAGACAGAGGCCAACTCAGATCAATGTCGCAAAAGGACAAGGAAACCTTTAAGGAGTACGCTCAGAGATGGCGTGAAATTGACGCTCAAATTTGTCCACCTCTTGAGGGAAAAGAAATGACAAAGATTTTCTTAAAGACTTTGAGCTCATTTTACTACAATAGAATGGTTGCCAGTGCGCCTAGCGACTTCATCGAAATGGTCGGTATGGGGGTACGTCTCGAGGAAGCCGTTCGAGAAGGACATCTAGTCAAAGATACTGGATCGACAAGTGGTACTAAAAAATACGGTAGTGCTCTCCCTAAGAAAAAAGAGCAAGATATTAGGAATATCTCTCTTGGAAAGCAAAGGCGTCGGTACCAACCAGTAGCAATTGTAACTCCTGCTATTAACCCCGCGCCTATTCCTACGTATTAACCTCAGGTTGCGCAGAGCCAACCTAATCAACAGTAATTTCAACAAAGGACACAACAACCTCTTCAGCAGGCTCATCCTCAATACAACAACAACCGTATAACGTGGCCACCAGGATTCGATCCTATACCTGTATTGTACGCAGAACTATTTCCGTTACTGCTGGTCAAGGGGCACGTCCAGACCAAGGCTCCTCTTACAGTACCGAAAAATCCACCTTTTTGGTTTAAGGTGGATCAGACTTGCCCTTATCATCAAGGAGGACTAGGACATAACATCGAAAGCTGTCTCAGTTTCAAATCCGACGTGCAAAAGGTTGTTAGGAACATGGTTTTATCTTTCAAGGATACGAATCCTAATGTTCTCACGAACCCGCTGCCTCAACACGGGAAAGCTGTAGTCAACTTGATAGAAGGAGAGTCCAATAATGTCTATCAAATTCACGATGTACTCTTATTGAGGGCCAACTTGGTCAAGATGCATTGTAGACAGAGCGGATACGACCATGTGCCACCTCATAATTATCACCAGTGTGATATCTGCTCTAAAGACAATCAAGGATGTTCTGTGGTGCAATTCGCTATACAGGAACAATTGGATCTCGGATGGATCCAACAACACCGAGTTCGTGGAGTTAACATGGTCGATACAAATTCCAACGTCATTTAGAATCAAGATATCCGTGCGATGAATGTCAACTTGGTTGCGATGCATTCGAGGCAAAGCCAGTATCATAATCTGCCGCGTCATGATTATAGTTCCTGTCTGACTTGCTCGGTAAACAAACAGGGATGCTCTTTTGTACAAGAGGCCCTCCAGCGTCAGATGGATCTTGGATGGATCCAGGACTACCATGATAGGAATCATTATCAAATCAACATGATTCAAATCTTCGATGTTCCCTTGATGAATACCAGCTTGGTGGAGTTACATGCTAAACAAGCCCAACTCGGCTTTCTCACTTCACATGATTATCAGAGCTGTAACGCGGGTTGTGAAAGCGATCAAGGTTGTGCCCTGGTCCAGGAAACACTTCAGCACTTGTTGAACCATTGGTGGCTTCCAATCTATATGGATGAAGACACCTAGCAAATTAGTATCACTAATAGGAATCCTACTGGATATCAAAGTCAGGATGTTCGGTCGATGGAAACAGACCTCGGAAGGTTGCACTGTATTTAAAGCGGACGTGGCCAGGTGCCACTACACAACTATGAGCGGTGTGGAGTTTGCTCAGTGTATAATCAAGGATGCTACTCCGTTCGAGCAGCCCTTCAAAGTCAGTTGGACCGCAAGGAGATTCAACCATGGTCAAGTTCTGGATCAGTCAACTGTTTCGCTGATCAAATCGAGGACATTGTCATAATCTCTGATCATAAGAGGACCGGGGATGTTTGTACCATCATCCCTCTACTTGACGAATTGAGAGTTCCCAACCAGGAACGGATCGAAATTACCTATGATGGTCAGAAAAATCAGAAGGTTCCCATAGTCATCTATCTACCGGGACCACTACCGTATGAGTCAACTAAGGCTATCCCTTACAAATACGGCGCAACAGCCATTGAGAATGGAAAGGAAATTCCATTACCCTCCGTCGTAAATATTGCAGACATCAGTCGGGTAACGCGGAGCGGTCAAATCTTCAACCAAGGAGTTGGAGAACCCAGCAAAGAAAAGGAACCTCAAACAGAAGTTCCTAATCCACTAGTCGGTCAATCCAGTGATCCCGACCTTTCAAAAAATGATGATGAGATGCTCAAGCTCATCCAGAAGATTGAATACAACATTGTTGATCAACTATTGCAAACTCCTTCAAAGAATCTCGGTATTATCACTGTTACTTAGTTCAGAAGCACACAGGGAAGCTCTACAGAAAGTCTTGGAGCAAGCCTTTGTGGAACAGGATATAACAATCAGACAGTTCAATAGCATTGTCTCTAACATCACTTCTTGCAATAACTTGGGATTTAGTGATGAGGAATTACCCGAAGAAGGTCGCCGTCATAACATGGCGCTCAACAATACAGTCAACTGCCAGGATGATGCTTTAGCCAGCGTACTGGTAGACACAGGGTCAGCCCTAAATGTTATGCCGAAGTCCACCTTGATGTAATTATCGTTTAAAGGACCTCCGATGAGAACCAGCAAAGTTGTCGTCAAAGCATTCGACAGATCCAGAAAAATGGTTATCGGTGAAGTTGACCTTCCCATAACTATCGGTCCTCACACTTTCCAAGTCACTTTCCAGGTCATGGACATCCGGGCAACTTATAGTTGTTTATTAGGAAGACCTTGGATACATCAGGCTGGGGCGGTCACTTCGACCCTCCACCAAAAGCTAAATTTGTCCAGAACGACCAACTCGTCACAGTCTGTGGAGAACAGGCCTTGGTCGTGAGTAACTTATCATCATCCACTCATGTAGAACCAGAGGGGGTAATCGGAACCCAGTTTCAGGCACTTTCGCTACACAATGACAATCAATCCAAAGAGGGAACTTCGATTTCCTCGTACAAAGATGCCATCAAAGCAGTCAAGAGTATCAATACAACAGGATGGGGGCAGCTTGTCATCCCTACTAACAATAAGAAGAAGAAAGGTCTTGGCTTTTCCTCGACCTGTACTCAGACGGCTGTGAACAATAAAAGTTTTCATCCCATTCAGGACTTCTTCCACAGTGGAGGTTTCCTTCACCCAGTGTCTCAAGAAGTGCATAACATCAACGAAGGTGATTCCTCCGATACGGAGGAAGAATGGAAGTCCTATCTCAACAAGGACGGTTATATGTCTAAGGACGAAACGTAGACTCCATTTTGCTATCCCGCACAAAGTCCGAGGTTTATACCAAGGTCAGACGTCGGAATGATCTATGGAGATTCTGATCCCGAAGGATGTCATGCTCCACCAAACTCACTAGAGGAGGACACTCTGATGAAGGACAACCTTGACCGCGACTACTACGGCCTGATGGATGGCCTGCCAATGTGGCAGCCTTACCAAGGAAATCTGGGACAAGAGAGTCAGCCGAACAATGAAAATCAGTTGAGCATCATAGAACAGAATACCTGCGTCCCCACCATGTCATGGTGTCAACATTCAGGTCATTTGGAGAATATCCAGTGCGACGATGAATTCGCAACGCGTGCAGGACTAGAATTCATTAACTATGCTTTTCCCGAGGTCAACATCATCGAGAGAGATGACTCCTCCAGTTCCAAAGAAGTGTGGGACACCTTGGGACAACCAAGTGGAAAGTACGACTACCTGGTCAAATACACCGCTCCTGAAAGTTCTCGTATCAGGCTCGAAGACATCCAGCCAACTGGATGGGGAGATGCAGCTGAGAGTACAAATACTACGCAAAATACAGCTGAGGAATCCTCCTACGACAACTCTGCCTGGGAGACAGATTCCAATGATCCGGCTTCGCCAGAAATCCGTGTCATTTCTGAGGACCAGCCAAGAAAGAAGGTACCAGACTTTGTGATTCACCGAGGAGTTCGCCGCCAATGGTTGCTGTCGATGTTCCGAAGATTGTTCATAAGTCGAAGTAATTGCCGTCTTTACTTTAACCTTTCATCCTGCCCAGGTGAAACAGATGTTTTGATAGGGCTCACTTTCTGTAATTATCCCTCTTCACTTTGCCCAAAGTGACAGAGTTTTGTTTTATAGGGCTGTAGTTTCAAGATTCGACTTGTTCATAAATAAAAAACGTCATTATGTAATTTCCGCATTTATTGCTGTTTTCTCTTTCTGCTTTTCTCAGAAAATGGTAATCCTAAAAAACAAAACAAATAATAAAAACAAGCAGTAAAATAAATACACTGCACACACCTTGCATTCTCTATCTTTTTTAAACACAAATCACCATGTCATGCAGATTGCTTGTTTTAAACCTCGTTGAAACATACGATCCGATGCCTTCTCCCAACTTTGAATTCCCGGTATTTGAGGCTGAAGAAGAAGATGACAGCGAAATTCCAGAAGAGATCTCCCGACTACTCAGACAAGAGGAAAGGTCCATTAAACCTCACAAAGAGCCGTTGGAAATAATCAACTTAGGTTCAAAGGAATAGAGAAAAGAAGTCAAGATTGGGGCACTGTTCAGTCCGACTGTCAAAGAAAGTTTAACAAAGCTTCTAAAAGAGTTTCCCGATATATTCGCTTGGTCCTATCAGGACATGACAGGGTTGGATACCAGCATCGTGGAACATCATTTGCTGTTGAGATCAGAATGTCCACCAGTAAAACAAAGGTTGAGACGGACTCATCCAAACATGGCCATCAAAATCAAAGAGGAGGTACAGAAGCATATTGACGCGGGTTTCCTCGTCACATCAGAATATTCTCAATGGTTAGCCAACATCGTACCAGTTCCAAAAAAGGACAGAAAAGTCAGAATGTTGTAGCACCCCAAAATTTGCCCTACCTTTTTCTCGCTTTCGCTTCGCGTTCATCCTGCATATCCATTAGGTCATAACTCATTCCCTCATTGGCATTGGGTTCCTAAGACGTGTGATCAAGGCATCTTCCTTTGGTTAGAGCTTTCTGTATTCAGAAGATTATCAGTGTACATCAAGAGGGGGTTTCTTATTTTAGAGGATTCATCAGAGGCGTTGGGTCAGGTTTTATTGGGTGTGAATCAGGGTTTGGTTCTTTCTCTGTTCAGGACATTTCCTCATCAGTGTGCATTCAAGGTGAATCAAGGTTCCTCATTCAGGGTTGAATTTGTGGACAGTCGTCAACTGAAAATCATTGGTTAGAATTACATGTGTTCAATTCGACTGAGTTTATTGATTGAAGATGGGGAGCCATTAAGGACGCGAGTTTGTATTGGATCTGAAGCTTGATGTGGATTGAATGTGTTGAGATTGATCAGGTGACTTACTTGGAATTTGACTCACAGCTCCTTTTTTCTAACCCGTAACCATTTTGATATTCGTTATAAATCACTTTTTAACCCATATTCATTTAATACTATTTTTCATTAGTTCCAAAGTCAATATCCAATATCCATTTTGTAAATCCATTTTTTCATAACCTTTGCTTAAACCATTTTCTTTGATTAATCCATTACAAGAGTCCATTTCCTAAATATCCATATTCAAATATCCAAAACCACTTCTTGGTCCATATCCATTTCATTTTAGTATCCACTTTTATCCATTCTTTTTCATGTCCAATTTCTAAATCCATTTAGAATAGTTTTTTTTACCAAATACTCAAAAGTTCCATATTCATATCCACTCCATATCAAGGACCATTTTAAGCCATGTCATTCTTAATTCATCAACCATGTACATTTATAAATCACATCCGATTCATTCTATTCTAAGTCCAAATCCAATTTCTAAACCACCTCTAAAAGCCACCTGAAACCTGTCCCGTCCTATTCTATATCAAATTGCAAATGTGCATCTTTATTCACATTCCATTATCAAATTCATTTGATGAAATTTATCTTGTTCTTGGTGTCGGGCGAGCGGAAGGATCAACGGATGCTGCTAATCTGTTCAAACCTATGCTTGCTCGTGGACAGTTGAGATGCATTGGCGCTATAACACTTGATGATTACAAGAAAATGTTGAAAAGGATGCAGCATTTGAAAGGGGGTTTCAACAGAAACATAACATTTTTCTCAATTAAAATCACAATAGCTTCATAACAGAATTTCCAATTGATTCTAACGGAAAACCTCCTAACCGAAAAAACTAACTGCTAATCGAATCTCTAACAGAAAAAACCTCTTCAATCATCATCTCCAACCTTCAAGCATCATCCACTTTCACCATCTTCAATTCTCTTCTTCATCTTCAATTCTCTTCATATTTTCAATCCACAAAAAACTTACAGCAAAAAAAAAACCTTCATCATCTTCGATTCGAAACTCACATCACCTGCAGAAACTCCTATGCGCATCCAATCTGCAATTCGTAACCGATTTCGCCATCAACCGTCAAAAGCTTCAACAGCTTCAAGCCTACAAGAACAAAAAATAAGAACGCATCAACATCAGTCTCCATCAACTTCAGTTCCAATTCCAAAGAGAATCTGCAAAATCCATCGAAGAACGTCATGAAACGAATTGGAAAGAACCAGAAGCGAGTTCGTACATTGAGGAAAAAGAAAGAATTCAACATTGTTACCACACCGCTCTGAAATTCAGCAACAGATTCCAAGAACTGGTGATCTTCATCACTATCGATCATTCAACAATTCTGCAAAATACAAGAGAGCGGTCCAACGATCACTTCAGAACGAACAAGAAAATTCAGAGGTAGAAAGGGAATTTGCGAACGGAAATAAGGAGAAAGAAATCGAGAGTATCGAGCTCGTTGCCGTTAACGCCATTTTCGCGAAGGTACGAATATCTCCTTTCCACCTCTTAGCTGCGGCCTTGGACTTAGAAGTCCATTGTGGATTTAATTTGATGTTTGAGTTTGATATATTGTTCTTGATTTCTGACTCGTTCGATCCCGTCCCTTGAGTGAGTATTCGAGAAAACTAAATTCAGATTTGGAATTGCCTTGAAAATCTAGTTAGGGTTTGTGTTTGGAGTTGGTAGTTTGGTGGAGGTAGGTCACCGGAGAAGACGGTGGCGCCGCCGCCGGCCACCGGCCTTCTCCGGCCATAGGTTTTCCGGCAAATTCATTGTGAGAGAGAGATGGACGATTGAGAGAGAGAAAGACGTTTGGAGAGTTTCTCATTCTTGTGATCCTTAAGAGATTGAGGAGATAAGTAGAGCTGGCAAAATGGGCCGAACTAACCGGGCCGGCCCGAAAGCCCGTAAAAAATCTCGGGCTTGAACATAAAAATTAGAGCCCGTTTATATATCGGGCTTTTAAGCCCGACTCGTTAAAAGCCCGAAATCTAACCGGGCTAGCCCGACCGGGTTGCGGGTAGCCCGTTTATTTATTTATTTTGACAAAAATAATAACACACCTTATTTTAGTTTTTTTAATAAATAAAATATATATTTAACATGACAACACCTATATTTGAACCTTCCATGGTTATGCTATGATTTTCATCCACTTGCTGGCAAGGAAAATAGTACATGACACACATAACCATATACCATATACAAATTCATGCTCCAAGTGACTTAAGTTAACAAATATTGCATATTTAAAAGACTAGATAAAAAAAATATGATTAATTCACTATAGTTAACTTTTCTCATTAAAAAAGAGATTTTATTTAACGAGGGCTAAAAAACAACATCTGTTGTTTGTCATCAAATAGGAAAAACTAGTTTAATCACTTAAGATAATTTTCATATTTGCATGGTCATTCATAAATATCTAAGATAATTTCTTAAGAAACAAAAGAAAAAATCATAAAGAAGGGACTTTAGTGAACCGACTAAATAAAATAACATAAACAAAATCAAATCAAATGACAAAAATCAATTTCGTGAAATTAACTAAACTCTGAAGAAAATAGTAAATTTAACGATAATTAATTCTCCTTATAATTTCACAAATTCATTATATGTCACTGAGTATAATTTCACAAGTTTATTACATGGCACTGAGATAGCTATCTGAATCAAATAATGTACATATATTTTATCAGTTCTTTTAGCTTATGATATATTTATTTGATTATTAAAAAATAAATATTAAATATTATCCGGGCCGGCCCGAATAACCGTTAACCGTAAAGGGCCGGGCTTGAACAATTAAATTATAGCCCGTTTAAATTCTGGGCTTTTTAGCCCGGCCCGTTAAAGGCCCGAGCCCGTCACGGGCTGGCCCGAAGCGGGCCGGGTAGCCCGTTTTGCTAGCTCTAGAGATAAGGGTGGTGGTGCGGTCCACTCCGGCGGTGACACTTGTCACCGTCCGGTAGGTTCTATCTGTTAATCATATGCATGCTCTCCAAGGATTCTTACCGTGCACCCTCAGGATTTGGGCGTCCTGGGCCTAATTCCACTTGCTAATTACAACGGTGTTTGAGCCCAGCAAAAACTTTGAACTGAATGTTTACTAACTGTACACCCCTGGCTTCTTTCTTTCTCTTTAATTTCTATTTCTTCATATGTTTCAAAATATCAATATCAAAAATACTTGTGTACACTAAAAAATTCTGAATAAATTCATGGTTGATCATAAACATGTCATGTAATTTTTGATGATTTTTATTTTCCATTTTTGTTCATATGGTTTTTTTTATTGAATTTTCTTTAAAGTGTATTCATGTGTTCATACCTTGGGATACTTGTTGCATATTTGATTTTTTGTAACTAGTTAGGAACTGAATTTTTACAGGAAAGTTGGCACATGTATTAAGCACACATTGGAGAGCCTTATGCATTTTTTTAATGAATTTTTAGACTATATTTGATGGCATGTTTGACACCATTTTGTATATGTTTGTTAATCGACTACGAGTGAATTGTTTGATTTAATTTGAGCTTGTTAAAAGACGAATTTTGGTCCTATCTTTTGGTTATGCATTACTACTGACTTCATTGTTCTTTGATTAACATACCATAATTTTCCAAAGCATGCAACTATTTCTCATGGAATTTTGTTTGGTGATTTAGTTGGTTGAAAATACCTAGACTTAGGTTTGATTTTATGCATTCTTTTAAGACCTTTTGAACACTTTCTTTTGCCATTTCTTTTTGGAAATTGAAAGTTCTATAATGAATGGTGTAGGTACTGACTTGTAGCATTACTAACCATACTCACTTGACTTCTAATCTCACCTTATTCTTTTAAAGTTGCATGACTTGTATGTTGCACTTTAGGTGATGATACTTGTTCATAACTTGTTCAAACTTTGAGATTGCTTGGATATATGACTTCCATATGCTTCTAATGACATTTTCACCTCTTAATACACTTCATCCACTCCTGAACTTGAGATATAATCATGCTTTAATTCACTTACATGATGCCTAAGCATCTATTTTCTTCAAGTTTGTGAACAATGTACATTTGTGTAAAGTTTTGGTACACCATTTGACATAGTTTGATCTCATTAGGCATCTTAACCTTAGAGAACATCCTTTAGACATAGGTTCTGACTTTGATTGATTTTAATCTCTTAGAATCCTTATTCATTGATTCTTGTTTTATTTGATCGTTACTTGTCATCTTTTCCTTATTTCATTACTTGTAATTGGTTTTTAAACTAACATTTTCATGTAGGTGCAAAAGGTAAGTAAGTGTGTGGACTTAGTTCCACATACATTTCTCTCCCTCATCTTCTCTTATTTCATTTAATCATTCAAATTTGTGTTTGATAAGCATTTACATGCTTTCCTTGAATAACCTCTTCTTCATCCCTCTTTAAGATCAACTTAACTTCCATCTTGGAAGTAAGTTGTTTCTTTTGCTCTTCTTCTCCTTTTTTTTAGGATAGTGCTCTTTAAACCACATTAACCATAGGATCTCCAAGCATGCTAACATTAGGGTGTGTCTTAGTCTCCCCTTAGTTTTCACCTTTTTTTCCTCATTTGAGTCACTTCTTCTCATCTCATAATAAAAGTAAAAAACACTTAATAAAGTCATAACACGTATTGTATTTAGGCCTTTCATATGGGGAACAAGGAGGTGAGGGGTCTTCTCTCATTTCTTTGGGAATGTTTAGCGTACGTCTCGTCTTGGGTCGATATGCGAGGCATTCGATCCTATGTGAAGGACTTAAATACAATGTGAGTTACTAAACACCAATAAACAAAACACTTATTTTCTTAAAAGACAAAAATAAACAATTTCTTTTCTCATCTCTTCACTCCTTCATTAAGGACTCGTCAAGTCCGTTCCACCGCAAACAGGTAACGCCTAAGTCTCCCTACAGCGAGCTGCAACACCTAAACTGTTGGGACGCGCACTCTGATGTTTCCACTAAAAAGTACAAACATTCCATCCCTAGTGAGGGGAACTACGTCGCTCTGATTCTCATGCTCCCGATGAGATACGTAAGCAGTGGGGTAGGGCCCATGCGAGCACTTCTTTCATTTTCCCTACATTTGTTTCTCTTTCTCTCTCCTTTCCCTTTCCAGTTCTCCAGCCAGCAGTTCCTTTTCCAGTATCTTTTCTTACACCTTTTGATTGAAGCAGCAAGCGTGGATCCCATCGGGTACGATGGACGCGTGGGGGTGCTAATACCTTCCTCGCGCGTAACCGACTCCCGAACCCAGTTCTCTTGGTTGTAAGACCATGCTTTTCCTTTCTCTCAGGTTTATGCAGTGTTTCCTTTCCCTCTCTTGGGATAAATACACATTGCTGGCGACTCTGTTTCGGTGCCACTTTCGCGTTTGTACTTGGATGAAAATCCCGGGAGCGACAGCTGGCGACTCTGCTGGGGAACGAACCTAGAATCTCTGGTTTCCTTAGCGAGTCAATCCTAGCGCTTGTCTGTTTTTCTTTCATTGGGTGTTTGTTGTTATGCTGTATTTACTGTTGTACTGTATTGCTATTGACTGTATTACTGCTTTACTGCATTACTGTATTTACCGCATTTTTAGCATTTTCATTTCATATGATATATTATGCTATATTGGACTGTGCTGGTTTTCTGTTTGGCGGGATGGGATTTCTGAGAGATAAGCCCATTACACAGTCTTGAGTATACACTTAGGATTAGAGTGGAGAGTAGTGGGATCTACGTGCCGTCTGGAGTGCGTTGGGTATTCACGAAATTCACAGCCAGACGAGGCTATCCTGGGACGCATTCTGACGTGTGTGTCTAACACATGTTAGGGTGTTGATCTAGAGAGCTGTCGACTCTGGTGACCATTCCTGAGGACTCAGTTGCGGCACTTCTCCCGAGATGTGACAGTGGCAGACCATGTTCTGTGGCAAACCCATTGCATATTCTCGATCCGAGGACCCAATGCTGGGAACTTGCCATAGGTGTTCCTTTTGGGAAAGAGAATCAGTGGAGGCACTCCTTGATTGGCAATAGTACTGTACCCTGAGGGATGAATGTACTATTGCTTCTCGACCTCAGTGCCAGAAGCTGAGGACCTTTCGTTTTTGTGAATCAGTTGAGGCCTCCTCGATTGGTGATGATGCTAAACCAAAAATGGTGAACGTATCATCATTTCTCGACCTGAGAGCCCGGGATACTGAGGATCCTAGTACCTACATGTGAGAGGGGCGGGTTGTTTACAGGTTTGCAGGTAACTGTAACCTTCTACATACCCGGTATTCTAGATTTTCTATCAATGTGGACTTATCATCCTGGTATTCTGGTATTTTGATCATCCGGTATTCTGGTTATTCTGGTATTCTCTTCAGAACAGACTCATGAACCTATTCTGTCATCAGCACAGCACAATGATTATTCAGATTATGTGGAAGCTTTGATCCCATGTCTTATTGCATTCATGACATTGCATACTCATTTGCATAGCAGGTGTTCGAGGCTTGGTTATTCTTATCCTGGTCTGGTTTTCTTCAGAATTTCAGACTTAACTGCTCAAGCCATTCGAAAGTTGACCATGGATTTGGTTCAAGCAGAGTTAAGGTTAATGCGAAGCCAAATGGGTCAGTTTATGTGGGACATGCAAGCTCTGATTCAAGACCAGAAAGTGGTGAAGGAAGAGGTCAACCAACTGAAGACTCAGATGAGTTTGGTCATGGAAGTTGTGAGAAATGTGCTAAAAAAAGATGATAATCCCATGCCTATGGCTACAACAGAAATTGTCATTCCACAATTGCCTGTAGAATCTATCCCAAGGAGTGATTTACCTCACGGATTTTCTGCACACCATGGGGTTCTAGAATTTCCTCATCAGCAGTTACCTCTCATTTCCCAAGACAACCCCAAGGCTAAGAAGTACCCACAAAAGTTGAAGAAGGCTAATAGAATCTATGATCCGATTCCTATGTCTTATGCTCAGCTGTTAAGGTATCTACTTCAGCTCCAATTGGTTGAACTTCGGACGATAAATCCTCCTCGTGGAAAGCTCCCATTCGATTATGATGCAAATGCCCATTGCGAATTTCACTCTGGTGCGCCAGGGCATAATGTGGAAAAATGTAAAGCCTTTCATCATGTGGTCCAGGATCTGATTGACTTGAAAGCAATTGAATTCACGTCGGGCTGCGTAAGCGTACAAGGTGGTCTTGCTCCTGTTGCTGCGAAAGAAGTGAATATCCCGGTTTCCCCTCCTGAAGTTGCACCAAGTCAGGGGCATTTCTTGTAACCTATGGTTTCGGAATCTTCTAGTCCTCATTTGTTGCCTGTTTATAAGCCAAGTCTAAGGAAGAAAGCGCCCGAACGAGAGGAAGGTACAAGTAGGCATCGCCAACAGAGCTATCATCTGAAGAGTCAACAAAAGTCTAGAAGGCAGGAGAGAAAGTTTGATCCCATTACTATTCCTTATAGTTACTTGCTTGATCGTTTACTTCAAGACTCTTTGATTCAGCTAGAAAAAGCTGCTCCTGTTCCATTTCCCCTTCCTCCAAGTTATGACAAGAGTGTTAGATGTGAGTACCACTCAGGGACACAGGGGCATATCCTTGAAGAGTGTAAGATGTTCAGGCATAAGGTGCAAGATCTCATTGACGCCGGGCTTATCATTTTCACTGAAGACAGTTTGTACATTAACCAAAGCTTCCCAAGTGAGCACTTGGGACCACAAAGACATCTCCTAAAGCAATCAGTCCAGTCAGAGCCAAGCCTCCTCATCAATGGCGAATATCAATTTTCTTTACTGCATTTTCATTTATAATTTGCATTACTGGTTAATGTTAGCATGTAATAACTTTGTTTGTTCTTGAATGATGATTTTAATGCAATAAATATGTTTTTCTCGAAAAGTTCATTCGTATTCACTCATTTAATGTTTGTATGCACTACAATATTAACTGTCTTGTTTAAACTCTTGGAGGGAGGATGATGAGTAAAAACGCATAGTCTTTGGTTGTATGCTTTTGGATAAAGCCCTGTTGAGGATGTACAGGCATTGTTTCAAATTCCTAAACACCGGAGGTATAAGGGAGTGAAACCTTTGTCAAACACTGTTGAGCCGAGAAGGAGGAGTTTCTTTCTGAAAATGAAAAAACCCTCAATCTTAACCTGGGGCAGGGTAGGTGTCGGTTAATTTGATTGAGCGTTCAAATTTCAAAAGGTATGTGAATCTAAGGATCAATTACACCTACGGTTATCCCTCAGCAACCGAAGAGTGGGACGGTCGGAACCCTTTACAAGTCAAGATAAGCCAGTGTCACACGATTTGTTCAAAAAAAAAAAGAAAAGAATCACAAAAAGGAATCAAAAGAAAAAAGGAAAAAGCCCGCTAAGTCGAAACTTGAAAACAAGTGACTTATGCAAAAGATAGGGCATCCCGCTGGACTTCAAAATCGAAAATTCAAAAAAAGAATAAGTCCAGGCAAAAATCAGGGAAATAAAAAAAAACAAAAGAACGAAAAGAGAAAAATGAGAGGAACAAAAAGAAAAATCCTCGAGGAAAGAACAAGTCGTGTGACCACAGACACAAAAAAAACGAAAGGGGTGAATGTCACTCTGTAAACCGTGCGGGTTCCTTAACCATCCTCATACCATTCATAACCTTTTGAAAGGTGGGCGCTTGTGTCGAGTTAGCTGAATGTAGGACTGGAGAACATCAAGGAGAATGGGTGGGTACAAACAAAATTTTGAGCCATAAATCCTTCTTTCTTAAACTGTGAACCGGGCCACGTTATAACCCTCAAAAGTCCTAATTGAAACAGGGTTTATTCTGAAGGCGTATTTCAATAAGATAGCGTTCCTGACTCCCATGAGTTGTGCTAAAAGACCTTTGTTGGTGTTGCATGTGCATGCTATTTTCCATTTAAAAAAAATTGTGTCGCACCTTAACCAGTGATTCGTTCACAAGTATTGGCGATATCTTTTCGAAAAAACTTAGAGATTGATATAGGTGTTGCATTGTAATTTTCATTCTTGGAATAAATGTTTTCTGCTTGCTTACATGTATTTGACACCCGTAAGGCTTACAAAGTGAACATCAGTCGAGAATTTTGATCCCGCCAAAGTGAGATGCTTGAAAACTCCGGGGATGAGTGTGACAGGGGATGTGTTATCAAGTGATTATGTTGGGTGTGTGCTTTCACGGCAATTCATGCTAAGAAGTTGTCGATCTGGGGCAGTTACATTGTGAAATATCTCAGCCGTTCGGTTAATCTGGGGCAATTATGTTGAGAATCTGGGGCAATCAAGTCGAGATTCAACAAATCTCTCAAAGATCAGTTAAAGGTACTCCTTCACATATCAGCCAGTTAGGGGCGCAAATCATTTCAAAGCTGGGGCAGGTCACCCTAAGAGCACAAAAAGTTATTCTCTCCGGAGAACGGTAAATCACAGTCTGGGGCAATATATGTTGGATCTTCACTAGACATCCTGAAGACATGTTCATTTACAGGTTATGCTGCATCGGGGCATTTCTTTTGGGTCATATCACATCTGCAGGGTTCACGTTGATAGTTAACACGAGATGACCCCAGTAGAGTCTCTCTCCCTAGCAGAGATAGCTGGAGTTTCATCACTCGTGGCAGAGCATTATGGAGATTGTGATTATTCTTCCCAGCAAGAGTTCAGGAGTTCGCTCTCCCCTGGCCAGCTTGACGAAGTTTATTGCTCTTCAGCGAGAGTTCATATTACCGTACAGGATAAGAGTGTTGGATTTGTGCTTCCTCAGTGTGGCAAAGTTGTTTCCGTCTCCCCAACAGAGTAAAGATAGAAGGTAGATTCCCAATAGAGGAGTAAGTCCAATGTTGTTCCCTAGTAGGGTTGATATCATCAACCATTATCCCCAAGCATATTTTTGGGTGGTGGTTAGCTTTCCCCAGCAATTCAAAGACTTGTCATTGACACTTTTCTTCAGTAGATTATAGGGAGGTTTCTCCAGCAGACGTTTGCTGTTCTTACTTTCCTATAGAATGAAGGTTTAGTCGGGATCTCGAGCAGTTATGACCTTGAAGGCGGTTCAGTTTGTTATCCCAAGCGGAGTTGGCCTCGTCTCTTCAGCATTTATTTTGCTGGAGTGGTCCTGTTGCATATCATAAGCATCATGGCATAAGCATCATTACCATGCATATCATTCGCATAACATTGTATGAAGCCTTGTAAAACCAAACAGAAATCCATAACCCAACCTTGCTCGGTATCCTTCCATAGCCCACTTTGCTGGCATCTTTCAAAAACCTGAAATCCTATCCTTATTGGCGTTCCCTTCAAACTTGAAGTCCAATCCCTATTGGCACTTCATTCAAAATCCAATCCCCATTGGTACCCAGAGAGATTTCGCCTTTGAAAAACAATCACCATCAGGTTTCACCTGTCCTTGCCAGCAAAGTTCAATTATACTTGGCATATCCTTCTCTTCCCGGTAGCCCGAGCATGCGTCAGCATTTTGCATATAGTGATCATTGCATCCTCAAAACGCGTAGCTTTTCCATTTGATATGGAGCATTACGCCATAGAAAATTCAAACATATGCGTGCGAAGCATAAGCCAGATTTGGTACCTTGCGCGAAAGCCCGAATCAACTTCTAATCAAGACGGTGACATATCCCCAACAGACATTACAATCAACCCCTCAGCTTGCCTTTCTTTTGGGTCGTAGATCATACGTCGATCTTACCCTCGACCAGTCATTGTCCATCAACCCCTTGATGACGACATTTCGGTCAGGTTTCCTTTCCATCAAACCCCTTTGATGATGTGTTTCTGCGTATGGTTTTCTTTCCGTCAAACCCTTTTGACGATGTGCTCCCTAAGTCAGGTTTCCTTTCCTGTCATCCCCATGACAATGTGCTTCCTTCGGTCAAGTCATCTTTCTGTCATCCCTATGACAATGTGTTTCCTTTGGTTGAGTCTTCCTGCCATCAAAATTGCTTTGATGATGTATCCTTTCGGTCGGGTGTCGAGTCTTCTTTCTGTCATCCCCATGACAATGTGCTTCATTTGGTTGAGTCTTCTTGCTGTCATCCCTATGACAATGTGTTCCTTTGGTCGAGTCCTCTTCCCGTCAACCCTTTGACGAGGTGTTTCTTGGGGTTCATCTTCTTTCTGTCATCCCTATGACAATGTGTTCCTTCAGTTAAGTCTTCTTGTTGTCATCCCTATGACAATGTGTTCCTTTAGTCGAGTCCTCTTCCCGTCAACCCTTTGACGAGGTGTTTCTTGGGGTTCATCTTCTTTCTGTCATCCCTATGACAATGTGTTCCTTCAGTTAAGTCTTCTTGCTGTCATCCCTATGACAATGTGTTCCTTTAGTCGAGTCCTCTTCCCGTCAACCCTTTGACGAGGTGTTTCTTGGGGTTCATCTTCTTTCTGTCATCCCCATGACAATGTGCTTCGTTTGGTTGAGTCTTCCTGCTGTCAAATTACTTTGACGATGTATCCTTTCGGTCGGGTGTCGAGTCCTCTTTCTGTTATCCCTATGACAATGTGTTTCCTTTGGTCGAGTCTTCTTTCTGTCATCCCTATGACGATGTGTTCCTTCAGTTGAGTCTTCTTTCTGTCATCCCTATGACAATGTGTTCCTTCAGTTGAGTCTTCTTGCTGTCATCCCTATGACAACGTGTTTCCCTTGGTCGAGTCTGCTTCTTGTCATCCCTATGGCAATGTGTTCCTTCAGTTGAGTCTTCTTATCGTCATCCCTATGATGATGTGTCCTTTCAGTCGGGTTTCATTCTTCTTTCCGTCAAATCCCTTTGACGATGTGGTTCTCTGGGTATGTTGTATTTCCGTCAGATTCCTTTGCAAAGTGTGACTGGGCTCCAGTTTAATATTTTCTCTCCTCGCAGTTAGCAAATTTTGCGGTTCTTTTTGTATTCAATCACCTTGTACCTTGAATGTCTGAAAGTAGTTGCTATCATCCTTTCAGGTCCAAGTTGATTGAATAGGGGCAGCTGTAGCACCCCAAAATTTGCCTTACCTTTTTCTGGCTTTCGCTTCGCATTCATCCTGCATATCCATTAGGTCATAACTCATTCCCTCATTGGCATTCGGTTCCTAAGACGTGTGATCAAGGCATCTTCCTTTGGTTGGAGCTTTTCGTATTCAGAAGATTATCAGTGTACATCAAGAGGGGGTTTCTTATTTTAGAGGATTCATCAGAGGCGTTAGGTCAGGTTTTATTGGGTGTGAATCAGGGTTTGGTTCTTTCTCTGTTCAGGACATTTCCTCATCAGTGTGCATTCAAGGTGAATCAAGGTTCCTCATTCAGGGTTGAATTTGTGGACAGTCGTCAACTGAAAATCATTGGTTAGAATTACATGTGTTCAATTCGACTGAGTTTACTGATTAAAGATGGGGAGCCATTAAGGACGCGAGTTTGTATTGGATCTGAAGCTTGATGTGGATTAAATGTGTTGAGATTGATCAGGTGACTTACTTGGAATTTGACTCACAACTCCTTTTTTCTAACCCGTAACCATTTTGATATTCGTTTTAAATCACTTTTTAACCCATATTCATTTAATACTATTTTTCATTAGTTCCAAAGTCAATATCCAATATCCATTTTGTAAATCCATTTTTTCATAACCTTTGCTTAAACCATTTTCTTTGATTAATCCATTACCAGAGTCCATTTCCTAAATATCCATATTCAAATATCCAAAACCACTTCTTGGTCCATATCCATTTCATTTTAGTATCCACTTTTATCCATTCTTTTTCATGTCCAATTTCTAAATCCATTTAGAATAGTTTTTTTACCAAATACCCAAAAGTTCCATATTCATATCCACTCCATATCAAGGACCATTTTAAGCCATGTCATTCTTAATTCATCAACCATGTACATTTATAAATCACATCCGATTCATTCTATTCTAAGTCCAAATCCAATTTCTAAACCACCTCTAAAAGCCACCTGAAACCTGTCCCGTCCTATTCTATATCAAATTGCAAATGTCCATCTTTATTCACATTCCATTATCAAATTCATTTGATGAAATCCATCTTGTTCTTGGTGTCGGGAAAGCGGAAGGATCAACGGATGCTGCTAGTCTTTTCAAACCTATGCTTGCTCGTGGATAGTTGAGATGCATTGGCGCTACAACACTTGATGATTACAAGAAAATGTTGAAAAGGATGCAGCATTTGAAAGGGGGTTTCAACAGGTTCGTGTGACTGAACCGTGTGCCTGATATTATTAGCATCCTTCGTGGGCTGAAAGAGAACATCTATTGGCAGAGGGCAAAATTCTATCAGACGTAACCTTTATCAGCTTCTTGGTTCAAGGGTACATGACTACATACAAGGATATTTGGATGACAATAGCAAATAAAGATACTGCAAGTTATCAGGATGTCTTTCCCTGTGTACCTAATGATTTGATATATGCCATACCTGCTTTCAGACAAAGAGTGGCTTTTTGGAAAATTGGACACACTACCATCGATTTGGGAATGACACCAGAAAAGAAATCCTAGCATAATTTTTCAATTCAAAAGGTGCATATCAGGAAAATGTAGATGAGGCAAGTGATAATAGCATCTCAGTTTAATAAACTTTTCAATCATCAATAGAATTCACAATGGAAACATAACATTTTTCTCAATTAAAATCACAATAGCTTCATAACAGAATTTCCAATTGATTCTAACGAATAACCTCATAACCGAAAAAACTAACTGCTAACCGAATCTCTAATAGAAAAAACCTCTTCAATCATCATCTTCAACCTTCAAGCATCACCCACTTTCACCATCTTCAATTCTCTTCTTCATCTTCAATTCTATTCATATTTTCAATCCACAAAAAACTTGCAGCAAAAAAAAAAAACCTTCATCATCTTCGATTCGAAACTCACATCACCTGCAGAAACTCCTCTGCGCATCCAATCTGCAATTCGTAACCGATTTCGCCATCAACCGTCAAAAGCTTCAACAGCTTCAAGCCTGCAAGAACAAAAAATAAGAACGCATCAACATCAGTCTCCATCAACTTCAGTTCCAATTCCAAAGAGAATCTGCAAAATCCATCGAAGAACGTCAAGAAACGAATCGGAAAGAACCAGAAGCGAGTTCGTACATTGAGGAAAAAGAAAGAATTTAACATTGTTACCACACTTCTCTGAAATTCAGCAACGGATTCCAAGAACTGACGATCGTCATCACTATCGATCATTCAGCAATTCTGCAAAATACAAGAGAGCGGTCCAACGATCACTTCAGAACGAACAAGAAAATTCAGAGGTAGAAAGAGAATTTGTGAACGGAAATAAGGAGAAAGAAATCGAGAGTACCGAGCTCGTTGCCGTTAACGCCATTTTCGCGAAGGTACGAATA
The DNA here is from genome assembly GCA_022829125.1 of Lathyrus tuberosus. Classification (NCBI taxonomy): domain Eukaryota; kingdom Viridiplantae; phylum Streptophyta; class Magnoliopsida; order Fabales; family Fabaceae; genus Lathyrus; species Lathyrus tuberosus. The sequence goes on along the minus strand of JALAZF010000209.1, from coordinate 2,237,084 downwards.
TCTCCTTTCCATCTCTTAGCTGCGGCCTTGGACTTAGAAGTCCATTGTGGATTTAATTTGATGTTTGAGTTTGATTTATTGTTCTTGATTTCTGACTCGTTTGATCCCGTCCCTTGAGTGAGTATTCGAGAAAACTAAATTCAGATTTGGAATTACCTTGAAAATCTAGTTAGGGTTTGTGTTTGGAGTTGGTAGTTTGGTGGAGGTAGGTCACCAGAGAAGACGGTGGTGCCGCCGCCGGCCACCGGCCTTCTCCGGCCATAGGTTTTCCGGCGAATTCATTGTGAGAGAGAGACGGACGATTGAGAGAGAGAAAGACGTTTGGAGAGTTTCTCATTCTTGTGATCCTTAAGAGATTGAGGAGATAAGGGTGGTGGTGTGGTCCACTCCGGCGGTGACACTTGTCACTGTCCGGTAGGTTCCATCTGTTAATCATATGCATGCTGTCCTAGGATTCTTACCGTGCACCCTCAGGCTTTGGGCGTCCTGGGCCTAATTCCACTTGCTAATTACACCCGTGTTTAAGCCCAGCAAAAACTTTGAACTGAATGTTTACTAACTGTACACCCTTAGCTTCTTTCTTTCTCTTTAATTTCTATTTCTTCATATGTTTCAAAATATCAATATCAAAAATACTTATGTACACTTAAAAATTCTGAATAAATTCATGGTTGATCATAAACATGTCATGTAATTTTTGATGATTTTTATTTTCTATTTTTGTTCATATGGTTTTTTGTATTGAATTTTCTTTAAAGTGTATTCATGTGTTCATACCTTGGGATACTTGTCGCGTATTTGATTTTTTGTAACTAGTTAGGAACTGAATTTTTACAGGAAAGTTGGTACATGTATTAAGCACACATTGGAGAGCCTTATGCATTTTTTTAATTAATTTTTAGACTATATTTGATGGCATGCTTTACACCATTTTGTATATGTTTGTTAATCGACTACGAGTGAATTGTTTGATTTAATTTGAGCTTGTTAAAAGACGAATTTTGGTCCTATCTTTTGGTTATGCATTACTAATGACTTCATTGTTCTTTGATTAAAATACCATAATTTTCCAAAGCATGCAACTATTTCTCATGGAATTTTGTTTGGTGATTTAGTTGGTTGAAAATACCTAGACTTAGGTTTGATTTTATGCATTCTTTTAAGACCTTTTGAACACTTTCTTTTGCCATTTATTTTTGGAAATTGAAAGTTCAATAATGAATGGTGTAGGTACTGACTTGTAGCATTACTAACCATACTCACTTGACTTCTAATCTCACCTTATTCTTTTAAAGTTGCATGACTTGTATGTTGCAATTTAGGTGATGATACTTGTGCATAACTTGTTCAAACTTTGAGATTGCTTGGATATATGACTTCCATATGCTTCTAATGACATTTTCACCTCTTAATACACTTCATCCACTCCTGACCTTGAGATATAATCATGCTTTAATTCACTTACATGATGCCTAAGCATCTATTTTCTTCAAGTTTGTGAACAATGTACATTTGTGTAAAGTTTTGGTACACCATTTGACATAGTTTGATCTCATTAGGCATCTTAACCTTAGAGAACATCCTTTAGACATAGGTTCTGACTTTGATTGATTTTAATCTCTTAGAATCCTTATTCATTGATTCTTGTTTTGTTTGATCGTTACTTGTCATCTTTTCCTTATTTCATTACTTGTAATTGGTTTTTGAACTAACATTTTCATGTAGGTGCAAAAGGTAAGTAAGTGTGTGGACTTAGTTCCACATACATTTCTCTCCCTCATCTTCTCTTATTTCATTTAATCATTCAAATTTGTGTTTGATAAGCATTTACATGCTTTTCTTGAATAACCTCTTCTTCATGCCTCTTTAAGATCAACTTAACTTCCATCTTGGAAGTAAGTTGTTTCTTTTGCTTTTCTTCTCCTTTCTTTTAGGATAGTGCTCTTTAAACCACATTAACCATAGGATCTCCAAGCATGCTAACATTAGGGTGTGTCTTAGTCTCCCCTTAGTTTTCACCTTTTTTTCCTCATTTGAGTCACTTCTTCTCATCTCATAATAAAAGTAAAAAAACACTTAATAAAGGCATAACAAGTATTGTATTTAGGCCTTTCATGTGGGGAACAAGGAGGTGAGGGGTCTTCTCTCATTTCTTTGGGAATGTTTAGCGTACGTCCCGTCTTGGGTCGATATGCGAGGCATTCGATCCTATGTGAAAGACTTAAATACAATGTGAGTTACTAAACACCAATAAACAAAACACTTCTTTTCTTAAAAGACAAAAACAAACAATTTCTTGTCTCATCTCTTCACTCCTTCATTAAGGACTCGTCAAGTCCGTTCCACCGCAAACAGGTAACGCCTAAGTCTCCCTACAGCGAGCTGCAACACCTAAACTGCTGGGACGCGCACTCTGATGTTTCCACTAAAAAGCACAAACAATCCATCCCTAGTGAGGGGAACTACGTCGCTCTGATTCTCATGCTCCCGATGAGATACGTAGGCAGTGGGGTAGGGCCCATGCGAGCACTTCTTTCATTTTCCCTACATTTGTTTCTCTTTCTCTCTCCTTTCCCTTTCAAGTTCTCCAGCCAGCAGTTCCTTTTCCAGTATCTTTTCTTACACCTTTTGATTGAAGCAGCAAGCGTGGATCCCATCGGGTACGATGGACGCGTGGGGTGCTAATACCTTCCTCGCGCATAACCGACTCCCGAACCCAGTTCTCTTGGTCGTAAGACCATGCTTTTCCTTTCTCTCAGGTTTACGCAGTGTTTCCTTTCCCTCTCTTGGGATAAATACACATTGCTGGCGACTCTGTTTCGGTGCCACTTTTGCGTTTGTACTTGGATGAAAATCCCGGGAGCGACAAATGTGTGTAGACTACAGAGATCGGAACAAGGCAAGTCCAAAGGACGACTTTCCCTTGCCACACATAGACATGCTGGTAGACAGTACATCAAAGTTCAAAGTCTTCTTCTTCATGGATGGATTCTCGGGCTATAATCAAATCAAAATGGCGCCGAAAGACATGGAGAAAACTTCGTTCATCACCCCATGGGGCACCTTTTGTTACAAGGCAATGCCGTTAGGTTTGAAGAACGCCGGGGCAACCTATCAACGGGCCATGACTACTCTGTTTCATGACATGATACACAAAGAAATCGAGGTATATGTCGATGACATGATTGCCAAATCTAGAACAGAAGAGGAGCATGTGACCCACTTGGCAAAGCTATTCGAGCGGTTGAGGAAGTATAAACTTCGCTTGAATCCCAACAAGTGCATATTCGGTGTCCGCTCAGGGAAACTTCTAGGGTTCATCGTCAGCCAGAAAGGAATTAAAGTTGATCCTGACAAGGTCAAGGCCATTCAAGAAATGCCTTCTCCAAGGACTGAAAAACAAGTCAGGGGATTCTTGGGACGTTTGAACTACATTTCCAGATTCATATTCCTCATGACCGCAACATGTGCGCCAATTTTCAAATTACTAAAAAAGAATCAGGACTGTGTTTGGACAGAAGATTGCCAAACCACCTTCGACAATATCAAGGAATATCTGTTGAATCTACCTATTCTATCACCTCCAATGGAAGGAAGACCACTGATCATCTACCTCACAGTTTTGGAAGACTCAATGGGGTGTGTACTTGGCCAACTCGACGAAACCAAAAGGAAAGAGTCTGCCATCTACTATTTAAGCAAAAAATTCACCGACTGTGAAACTCGGTACACTATGCTCGAGAAAACTTACTGTGCTTTGGCTTGGGCAGCCAAACGTCTTTGCCAATACATGATTCGTCACACTACATGGTTGATCTCAGAAATGGATCCAATCAAGTACGTCTTCGAAAAACCTGCTCTCACGGGAAGGATTGCCCGTTGGCAGATGTTGCTATCAGAATATGACATATAATATTATGCTTAAAAATCTGTCAAAGGGAGTGTTTTAGCCGATCATTTGGCTCATCAACCGATTGACGATCAGGAATCAATTGGATTTGACTTCCCAGACGAAGATGTCATGTATCTGAAAATGAAAGACTGCGATGAACCGCTACCCAGTGAAGGGCCAGAACCAGGTTCCCAATGGGGACTAATCTTTGACGGAGCTGTCAATCATTATGGAAACGGAATTGGGGCAATCATCATAACACCTCAGGGTACCCACATTCCTTTCACAGCTCGACTGACATTCAAGCGTACAAACAACTAGGCCGAATACGAAGCTTGTATCATGGGTCTCGAAGAAGCGATTGGCTTAAGGATCAAAAACTTGGATGTATATGGCGACTCAGCCCTGGTTATCAATTAAATCAAAGGAGATTAGAACACATACCAATCAGGATTGATTCCTTACAAAGATTATGCAAGAAGGTTGTTACCATTCTTCAATAGAATCGAGTTTCATCATATTCCTCGTGAGGAGAATCACATGGCTGATGCATTAGCCACTCTCTCTTCCATGATTAGTGTAGGTCAATGGAATGACTTACCTAAGATTGACATAATGCGCCTTGAATGGCCCGCTTATGTCTTCACGATCGAAGCAGTCATCGACGGCAAACCTTGGTATCACGATATCAAATGCTTCCTTCAGAAACTGGAGTATCCACCAGGGGCATCCAGAAAGGATAGAAAAACCCTCATAAGACTGGCTGGAAACTTCTTCCTGAGCGGTGATACACTCTATAAGAGGAACTTTGACATGGTCTTGCTTCGCTGCGTAGACAAACCAGAGGCAAACATGTTGATAAAAGAAATTCATGAAGAATCCTTTGGCACTCATGCCAACGGACCTTCAATGGCGAGAAAAATCTAAAGGGCAGGATACTATTGGTTGACCATGGAATCTGACTTCTACAAGTACATGAGGAGATGTCACAAGTGTCAGATATACTCAGAAAAAATCCATGTACCGCCAATGCATCTCAAAGTTCTTTCTTCCCCATGGTCTTTTTCCATATGGGGGATCGACATGATTGGTATGATTGAACCCAAACCTTCAAACGGACATCGGTTCATTCTAGTAGCCATTGATTACTTCGCCAATATAACCCAGCAAGTGTTGGTATGATTTATCAAAAACAATCTCATCTGCCGTTATGGTGTTCCAAGCCAGATCATTACCGATAATGGATCCAACTTGAACAACAAGATGATGAAAGAGTTGTGTGCTGAGTTTAAGATCGAACACCATATCTCGTCTCCCTACCGACCTAAGATGAGCGAAGCGGTAGAAGCGGCTAACAAGAACATCAAGAAGATCGTTCAAAAGATGGTTGTAACCTACAAAGACTGGCACGAGATGTTACCTTTTGCTCTTCATGGTTATCGCACATCTGTCCGCACTGCAACAGGGGTAACCCCTTTCTCTCTAGTATATGGCATGGAGGCAGTGCTTCCCATAGAAGTAGAGATCCCATCAATCTGGGTATTGATGGAAGCTAAGCTAACAGAAGTTGAGTGGTGTCAAAGTCGACACGACGAACTAAACCTGATCGAAGAGAAGCGAATCACGACACTATGCCACAGTCAGTTGTATCAATAAAGGATGAAGAAGGCGTTTGACAAAAAGGTCCAACCTCGCGTCTTCAGAAAAGGAGACCTCGTGCTCAAGAAAATACAATCGTTTCTCGCGGATTCTCGGGGCAAGTGGACCCCGAATTATGATGGCCCCTATGTGGTCAAGAAAGCTTTCTCAGGCGGCGCCTTGAGACTCGCAACCATGGACGGAGAGGAGTTTGCCTACCCCACGAATGTTGATGTAGTCAAGAAATACTTCGCCTAAATAATAAAAGAAAAAACGTCTCGGTGGATTGAAAACCTGAAAGGGTGGTCCAGGAAAAAATTAGAGACATAATAAAAAATCATCCTGATGGATTGGAAACCTCAAAGTACAATCCAGGCAAAAGTTAGGGATAATGACAAGTAACTATGTTTGACAAAGGGGCAAGTCCCTCGGCAGCAGTTACATCATCCGTCAGGAAAGCTCCGATCAAGGTCATCTTCGACAGAAGCTCAGGATGCCCAGAATTCAAAGTTGATAGAAGGATAGTGGTCGTTATGTTTCAACGTAGCCCTTTTCCCTGTAAATTACCATTTTCTAACTTTGTATATACTCTTTGGAATCACGCGGTTGGTTGATTTCCATCCTATCAATAAAATTTGAGCCTTAGTGTTTTTGTTTGCAATTCTTATTTGTTTTAGCTTTACAGAACGACATTTTAATATGATTAACGATTCTTGAAATAAAACAAAAATGAATTTACTTGTCAAACTTTTTCTACTTTTAAAATAAAGATGGCAATTCTTTTGACTATTGAACATCGAAAGAACATCGATCGCTTCTCCAGAAGTAATCAAGCTTCAAAGTGCAGAATCAAAGTATTCCTTCTCAACCAGTACGCTTGAATGAAGGATTAGCTGTGTCAGAAACCATGTTTCATCTGACACACCCCGACAGAGTTCTTACCTCCTAAGCCCGACCAACGTAGCTCTCCACAGGGACTATCTCTCCTAAGCAAGGCAGAATCGCTATCTTGAACCAGTGATACCTTTTCATCTCCCGCAGTGGCCGAGTATTCGGCCATGTTCATCCATCAGTCTGTATGTTGTGCCAGTTTTGTCAGCATATACATACATGCATCATACATTATTATTTTAGATGCATATTCATATCACTATCACTTCGGTCGGTCTTGTCCCCTGGTGATAAAAGTCCTCTTGTCAATCGAGTTGTCGGTTCTTTCCTCGTTAGGAAGTGAATCTACTGAGTAACCTCTCTCCAGTTTATTTCTAGATTAGAGACGGTCTTCGACCACTTTGATAACTTGAATCTCTGAAAAGGCAAGAAAACCCTCAGCTGATGTCACTCTTCGCCATTGAAGATTATATCTTCGCTTTCCCGGATTAAAGAAAATCCCTAGAGAAAGCCTCTCAACTAAAGACTTTCAACAGCACATTAGTTCTTCTCTCCAGAAAGTCAATGTTAACAAGGTCATCGGCACCTCAAAATTGGATTACATCGTATGGCATTTCTCTGAGAAGACCTCGAGAAAAGTATGACGTAATATCCCCAAGCAGACAATAGTCTCTCAAGAGACTCGCTTTCTCTGGTAGAGTCAACAAATGGCATCTCCAACAGAGAAGTTTGTGCCTCCCTACAATAAAAAATCGTTCCGTCAAATGGCATCTCCCTGGGAAAATTCGGCGAGAAGTTTGAGGAAAACCTCTACAAATAGCATCCCTTGTCAATAAAGTTTATTGACAAAAGAAACTAAGACCAGATCCTTGGCTGGAAACCAGGATCGAGGGGAAGTTTACATCAAAAACTAAGACTAGATCCTTGGCTGGAAACCAGGATCGAGGGGAAGTTTACATCAGAAACTTAGACCAGTTCCTTGGTAGGAAACCAGGATCGAGGGGAAGTTTATTTCGAAAACTTAGACCAGTTCCTTGGTAGGAAACCAGGATCGAGGGGAAGTTTATTTCAGAAACCGAGACTAGATCCTTGGCTGGAAACCAGGATCGATGGGAAGTTTTACCTTTTCTAAGCATCATCGCTTAGCTAAAGAAGATGAATGCGCAAGCTACTATTCATGACCACCATCAAAATTTCGGGTATTCCGATATTTAATCCTCTTGCACCCCGAATGCCCGAATACCTTCGTCATTCACACCTTCGGGTCCAAGAAGATTAAATAGGGGCATCTGTCATACCCCAAATTTTGACCACTAAGATTTCCCATCATTGTACAAATCATCATCACAATATGGATGAACCATCAGTCTCCACAAAGATGGGTGAGCACTCACTACAAACAATAATTAGGGTTTCAAGCCCTCTTTAAGCTATAGACAAAGGATCAATCAAGGAATGACATGATCTTTAACTTTCCTAAGCCTCTCAAACATTCAAAATGGATTAAGAGGACTCCCACTTCAAGAATCAGGCACAAGGTTGCAGCAGTCCAAGTGGATTATGCCTCAAGATCGACAGTGTCACCAAATTAGGGTTTTGGTCAGCCAGGGCCTCCAGGTGGAATTTTCCTCTGGGCATGAGCCAATTCTTCACAATATAACATAAGATGCTCTCAGGGACATCATGAACCCAATCATCAAGTCAATTTAGCCTCAGGGGATGCATACATCAAAAAATCAGGAATTAGGGTTTCTTGACCTAATTCACCCCTAAGTTGACTTTTGGGACAATACATGAGCCAAGACCTCAAGAAAGGATTTGAGGGTCTATAACACACCCTATTGATCCATTTACAACAATGGATTGATCCAAGATACTTGATTCACAAGCTTTAAATTCATCTGAATCATAGTTAGGGTTTTGCGGGAAAAGTCAACTGTACCTTTGACTTTTGACCTAGGCATGCTCCCAAACCTTGGGACATGATTCAATACACCCTATAACACCTATGGAACATGTCCATCAAGTTTGATTTAGGTCAAGGACATGATTTCATAGAGGATCGCACAGTTTGGAATTCATCTGACAAAAAGTCAACTGTGCACAAAAGTCAAACTTTGACTTTTTGAGATTTTTCACAAATATGGTTTTTTTAACCCTAAAATGATGTTAATGTGTGATTTGAATCATCATTCATCAAGAAAAATCAAGAAAAGTGGGATAACTTGAAAAAGGGGTAACCATAAAAACTTTGAAATTTTCTAAGTTATGAAACAACGTGGCTAGGGTACCAACTTTGGAGGATCATATCTCCTAAACCACAAGGCCATTTTCCCCATCCAAAGCTGGATTTGTAGCTCTCATTACCCTCTACAAAATCTTCAACTACACCTCACTCCAATTCATTGTGGATTCTGAGTTATGAGTAGGCCAAAATGGCTGAAAACATGAAAGTGCATCATTTTCCAACACTTAGAAAAATTCTGGCCAAGGCAGATTTTGTTGAAAACACCAAAACTTGTGAGATTTTTTCACATAGTTGCAAGCTGAATCAAGGCCAGAGGTAAACATCAATGTTGTTGCATATGTTTCAAAGAATCCAAAGAGCCTCTCAGCATGAATTAATTCAACTTGAGCCAAGAGAAATCCATGCCCAAAGTCATGCTGCTGCAAGCTGTTTTGGAAAAATCAGTTTGCATATTTGCTTGCCACACACGATTTCTGAATCAAAACCAAGGATCATTATGCCACATGTACTCAAACCAATCACAATGCATCTGATCCAACCTACAAAGCTGAGTCACAAAGCCAAGGAATCTTCCAACTTGAAATTCATGCATTTTGGCACATTTTGCCTTGAATTCAAAGGGCATTAATATGGAATAGTACATTGTCAAGATTTGCACTCTCCTCAGTCAAGTTATCTGATTAAACAACAATTAAAATGACTGAGGAATGTGATTTCAGTCAAGGCATAGCTGATCTATTTGGAGCAGCTGTTACACCTAATGCAAAAGGCATTTATGCCCAACCAATCCCTTTGAATGTGATCTGATCCAGAAGCCATTCACTATTCCTCAAAGACAAGAGTTGATCACCTATAAATAAAGGTTCCAATGGATCATTCAAGGCATACCAAAGCCAGTTACAGCACTACTTTCTCTCATTCTTTCTTAAGCATCAAGTTTCTATGTTTTTGAGTAACCCCCTTCGGGTTTTGAGTTGAAGCCTTAAGCAATCCATTCCAATTGCTTAGACACATCACATATGATGTATTTGAGGTGTCCAAACACTTAAACACCAACTGTAACACATTTAGCTCAAAATCACCCTTCAACCAAGCCATTATGCCTCAATTATGCAGTTGGAGTTCTCCAACTTGATCCAAAGGTTTTCAGAGTGTTCCAAAGCTTGCAACACACTCCACAACATCCATTGAAGCTGTAGGGATCATTAAATCACGACTGGAACACAGTTTATGTAGAGTTCCATTTCAGCTTGCATCAAGGTAAGCCTCAAAACTCCATCTTCATGATCCATGCATATTTCCTCGCATGATACTTTTGCCAATTGCTTGTTATCATATGTTGAGTGTTTCCCCTCAAACAATTGTGGTTTACAATTCGTATATAGGATTTCCCTGAGTTTATGCCAATTTAGGGTTCTTCAGGATTTTACCTTGTTATGTTCTGATTCAATCTATTTAAACAAAATTGAATATTACCATCATGATCCTTGTGAGAAAACGCATGGGTTTGGTGTTTGAATCATGTCAATTGGTTGAGAGACGAGAGAGATAGAGGGCCTCATGCACGAGCTGGAGGAAGAAGATGGCCATGGCACCATTCTTTAGGTTTTCCAACCAAGTTCTCTATATATTTTTCACTTGCCATACTATATTTGAATTGGCATTGCGCCCCAGTGGTTGATTGGCTAGTTTTGTGTATATTGGCAAGCGAGAGGTCTGGGGTTCGAATCCCCCTCGCCCCAGATCTCTTTTTTTACCACTTTTCTTATATTTTGTTATTTTTCATACTTATTTTAAATGATTTGAAAAATTAATAACTCACTCAATTATAATCATTTTTTATTGATTCTTTTTGTTAAAAATCACAAAAATGTTGAAATATTTTATTCCACAAAAAAATTAAATTTATATTAGTTATTTAATATAGTTAGTATTTTTGTGAATAAATTCATTTTTATTGTTTTTTTTTACATTTTAAAAGTGAATATTTACCTTGAAAATCAAAACCAAATGAGTTTTAATTTATCTTGTGATAAAAACCTCATTTTTCAAACCCTCAACAAAAATCACAAGTGGTTTATTCAAACTTATTTGGTATTTTTATCATTTTTATTTGATTTTCTTTAAATATTTCCTTTTAAAAAGAAAACAAATTTAGGGTTTCCTTGATTTTCATTCAAACAAATCATTTTCACTCACTTGGGCCTCTAATAGAGTGTAAGGCCCAATCCTTTGTAAATACAAAACTTATTTTGTGCCTCATTTATTGTATAAGTCCCGTTGTATTTCAAAAGTTCGACGCGGTTATCGCCCGTGTAAAACAAACCTTGGGCCTCTCCTCGAGCTGTAAAACCCATTCAAAAATCATTTTTTGGGCCTCTAATAGAGTGTAAGACCCAATCCCTTTTTAACCAAAATATTTTGGGCCTCTGGCATTGTATAAGTCCCTCTGCGTTAAAAGAAAATCTCGGCACAATCGCCAGTTCAAAAATCAAACCCTGGGCTTACCCTCAAGTAGTAAGACCCATTTCATTTCTTAAAACTCACTTGGGCCTCTTGAGAGAGTGTAAGACCCAATCCTTTTGTACAGAAAACCTTTCTTGGGCCTCAGTCACTTGTATAAGTCCCTGTACAAAACGACATTACAATCACTGATAAAACTCTGGGCCTTTCCTTGAGCTGTAAGCCCCAACTGTCCTTTCAGAGCACTTTCTCCTTTGATTTTGTAAATATACTGTTGTTTTCAATCTTTCTTTGTTGAACAACTAACAATACAGCATGGAAGCTCTACAACCGAGTAAGTGTTTACCCGCTTTCATTTACCGCTTTTATATATATATATATATATATATATATATATATATATATATATATATATATATATACTATAAGGCTGTTTCGCTGTAAGTCTTCTTTCATAAACTCATATCAACTGTGTAATACTAGTATAGATATTTAGAGTTTTCCCAGCTACTACGTCTAGAACTAGACAAAACCTTGTCTCCTTACATCAATTTTAGATAACTAGATCTAAGGAAATTTCCCCCTTGAACAGTTCATTATACAGAAGGCCATTGTTCCAAGTGAAACCCCTTATGGAGCTGTTCATCAGCCTCCTCTTGGGCTTAATGCAAGGACCCACAGGCTTCCTAAAAGCATCCCCGCCTCCTCTTGGGCATTGTACAAGGACCCGTCGGCTTCTTAAAAGTTTTCATAGTCTTCTCTTGGGCTTCATACAAATTGTCCCTCGGCTTCTTAAAAGTTTCTAGCCTCCTCTTGGGCTTTGTACAAATTGTCCCGACGACCTCCTAGAGGTATAGGAACAGAGATTAGTCATCTTAATAGAGCAGTCTTTCAAAGAGTCTAGATCTTTCTACCGCAAATGTACTGTTTCTTAATTTCTCTTAAGCATAGTACCAAAGATAAAACTCTAGATTTGGACAGTCTAAGACCCTTGAATCTCAAAGACCTTCTCAAGCCCCTTTCAAAAGCTGGAAGGAAACCCATAGACTTAGACAGACTCAATACCCTTTGGATTCCCCGTTTCCTTAAAGAATGGGAGATAACCTTGATCCTCCGATCAAATCCATGAGTACAACATTACTCATATAAAAACTGATTTTCTCTTTTATCCAACATACTGGTCACTCAATTGAAACAGTCACCAGCACATTAGCCTCCATCTCGGGCTTCGTACGAGATACAAAATCACTCTCTTGTTGAGTCATCACTCTTTTAGCCTCCATCTCGGGCTTCGTACGAGATACAAAATCACTCTCTTGTTGAGTATAAAAGACTCTCTTGTTGAGTCACCAAACTTTTAGCCTTCGTCTCGGGCTTCATACGAGACACCAAATCACTCTCTTGTTGAGTATAAAAGATTCTCTTGTTGAATCACCCATTTAGCCTCCATCTCGGGCTTCGTACGAGATACAAAACACTCTCTTGTTGAGTATAAAAGACTATCTTGTTGAGTCAAAACCCCTTTAGCCTCCATCTCGGGATTCGTACGAGATACAAAACACTCTCTTATTGAGTATAAAAGACTCTCCTGTTGAGTCACCAACCTTTAGCCTCCGTCTCGGGCTTCATACGAGACATCAAATCACCCTCTTGTTGAGTATAAAAGACTCTCTTGTTGAGTCAATCAAACCTTTCGCCTCCATTTTGGGCTTTGTACAAGACACACAAAAAGACTCTCTCGTTGAGTCAAACCCTTTTAGCCTCAATCTTGGGCTTTGTACAAGACAGAAAAAAACATTTTTTCCCGGAAAAGTCAACCTTTTAGCCTCCGCTTAGGCTTCGTATAATGAAACCCCGGTTGAGACAATCAACCTTTTAGCATCAAATAATGCTTTGGTCACAACATACATACATCAACAACTCCTCCTTAGAGATGACAAATTCCCTCTCAGTTAGGAACTTCTTTAGCTTAATATCTTGGGCTTTAAACAAGATACAAATAGACCCTTCAGCTTCACATCTTGGGCTTTGAACAAGATACAAACAACCTTTAGCTTCACGTCTTGGGCTTTGAACAAGACACCAAAAACACCATTTCCTCCCATAGAATAGGAGGAACTACGATCGCTCTGATTTCCCTGTTTCGGTAAATAGGATTACGTAGGCATAAGATTGCAAGAGAAATCTCAGCGAGCACACTAATAAAAATACCAAAAATCCCATACCTCAACCGAAGATCCCCAGTCCCAACACCCTACCCAGATCTTGTTTTCAGTAAAATAACCCCAAAGGGAGGACCCCCTCTTGATGGCATCTGTAAATCAACAGTTTTGACTGTTTAAACTCAGTTTGCAAGCAGGGTTAATTGGAGACATCTATTTCCCTTCCTTCATCAGCTTTAATAGGATAAAAAATGAATCGAACTGTAGTACCCAAGCGATAGTGATTCGAAACCACAAAAATCGCGCTACAAATACAAACAACAATTTGAAAGAAATTAATGTTTACAATGAATTGCTTCTACACAAGCAGCTATAAACACTATGAATAGCTCAAAAAACTTAAAGAAAATTTATATAGTATGAACAATGTTTCTTGCGTTGTATTGTGCTTCACTGTTCTTAGTTCATTGTCTCGCGCATGTATGTCTATATGTTTTCTTCAAGTGATCAAGTCCTTATATAGCCGGTAAGAGATCCATTGGAGGGGAGATTAGGAATATCCTTGAGATAGCTGACGACTTGAAATATTGTCGTTACGCAGGGATGAAAATCGTACACAAAAGTAATCCTTTGTACCACCAAATCAGGGTAGTGGAATGGTAGTGGAAAGGAACGTGTTTGATATGTACTATGTACTATTTTCCCTCATAAACGTTTGATCTTATCTTTTGTACATCAGAGGCTTCTGAATAGAGATGATTGAAGCATGAGTAGAAGAGTTGATCACTGGGTTTTCAGAGTCTTGAGCCTTCAGAGTCATCATAACTTGTTCACCAAAACCTTGTCTTCAGAGTCTTTAGCACTCAGTCTTCAGAACTCTTGGTCTTCAAAAACTTAAGTCTTCAGATTCTTCAGAACGTCGTTCAGCAAAACCTTGTCTTCAGCACTTAGTCTTCAGAAACTCAAGTCTTCAGAACTTTGTTCAACAGAACCTTGTCTTCAGAGTCTTCAACACTTAGTATTCAGAAGATAATGACTTCAGAAGCTAGAAAGCCTTCAAAAGTAAATCATCAGAGTCACGTTCAGAGGCAGAATCCAAGAGAGCATTGCAATAGTAACATATTATCTTCTTAGAATCTTTCTGAATGTGAGTAGATTAGAAGTATACTTGCTTCTTTAGCGCAGAAACGACTTTTGTTCAAATCAGAGTGACGTTGCACATGGTCTCTATCAGAGTCAGAGCTTTTTAATCAGAGTCAGAGCTTTTTCTATCAGAGTCAGAGCTTGTTTGTTAATCCTTCAAAAAAACAAACGTTAGAGTACCAAAATTATTCTCACACAAATACTACTTTGTTATTATCAAAACTTAGAGATATCTGGTAGAACCAAATCTTGTTCTAATAATCTCCCCCTTTTTGATAATGACAAAACAATGTATTTTTATGAAACAATTTTGTACAAAGATAATCAGTAGGAAATGACAGAGATAAGTTTAGAGATAACTTCCCATTATCAAGCTCCCCCTGAATCTAAGACTTAAAAAAATATTTTCAGATTTGGGATACCAGAGCCTGATTATAAAGATCTTATTAGATCCAAAGTAACAGAGCCTGTTTATCATGGTAATGGAGTCTGATTATATAACAGAGCCTGATTAGTTAAATCAGAGCCTGATTGCTAAAATATTAATATTGTTCCTGAAAAGCATTCTAAGAAAAATTGTGTTAATTTAAAATGTTGGAATGTCAGAGCTATGATTCAGAGACAAGATTCAATGATTTCAGCCTTGAAGAACAGCTCAGACGGAATTCTTCCATAGGGAATGAAGGTCTTATGCTGATTTCTGGAGATTTCAACACAATACTTCAAATGATTGAAGATAGTTTGAGGTAGGTTGACTTGGAGATTGTACATGATGAAGTAGATAAAGAGTCTATCATCATGAGACAAAGCATTTTTGGTCACTCCTCGGGGTCAAAAGTCTGTTAGCAGGAGTTGAAACCATATTTTACCGGTGGGAAGGAGTCCTCCAGGATTGTAAGGTTCATATCTGTTAAGAGAAACATCATGAATGCCAATGAGTTCTTCAACAAAGGAGTATGACAAATGGAAATCTTCAATAATGACTCCAGATTGGACACAGTTGATGGCTTGAGCGATGGAAGTAGGTGTTATGATGAATGGAACACAAAAACAGAAGACCAGATAGAGTTGTTATCTTCTCCAATCCTTGCATATTTCCAAAATTCCTTCACTAGGACAGGAAACATAGGTCCATGTAGGATTGTGTAGTATCCAGACCACCCTTGAATCTGCATACTGGTAGATATGTATAAGCCCGAGTCTCTAAGTTTGAGGAGGTTAGGCCTTTTCTCATTGATTACTTCCATTACTTCTTCATTGCCAAGAAAGGTTTTGACAGACATAGTGATAAAGACAGGATAGGAAGGATAAACAAGTTGAAGGGCTGATAAAGAGAAATGAGGAGGAGTATGATATATAAAGAGAAGAAATGTATCAGCAATAAATAGCAATAAAGATTAGATGAACTGAAATACAAATTCATCATTTCCAAGACAAGTGATGTAGGACAAGAACAGGGTAAGAGACAAAAAAATATCAAGAATGGGAAAATAGTGTATCAGTCTCTAAAAGATCACATACTAGGTATACGTTATTCAAAACTTGACACCAGTCAATAAATATGAATAAATGTATAACAAATCTGACAAGGAATAAAGATAGAGAATAGAAGCGCTTAGTTTCAAGAAATCTTTATCTCACAAACATCTTAATGAATGCATAGTTATAGGGGAAGGCACAAAGATTTAACTTATTCTTAAGTAGGTTACCAAACCCAATGCATCAAGTCATGATTACAATAATAATAGGGAATAATAAGGAGTAATTACGTGAAACCTAGTCTCACGAAATCACAACGCTCGAGGTGTCTCTTCGACAACAAGGTATGATTTAGTATTGGACAAGTATCACAAGAAAATCACAGACGTCTGTTTTAAGAGAACACATTTGATATTCCCAAAGTCAAGAATACCAAGAGGTATCTGACTAGAAACGTTTCTAATCAAGACATCTTCTAACATGTAAAAGTATCATTAATCAGAAAGATATTAAAAAATTGCTTAACGTCAGAATCTTATTTCATAAATTCTGATGACTTGACACATTAAAATTTCATCTACTCATTCTAGACACGATTTTATAAATAATTTTTCCAGAGTGAATACGAATCTATCCTCAGCAAGGGGTTTTGTGAAAATATCAACCCACTGGTGGTCTGTATCCACAAATTTTAACTGAAAACACCCTTCTGAACATAGTCACGTAAAAAGTGATGTTTTATTTCAATATGTTTAGCCCTAGAATGCAAAATAGGATTCTTGGATAAACAAATAGCAGAAGTATTATCCCAGAAGATAGGAATGTTACTCTCGTGTATCTGAAAATCTTCTAGTAGATTCTTCATCCAGAGTATCTGAGTACTGCACAGTGATGTTGAGATATATTCTGCTTCTGCAGTTGAAAGTGCAATGGTTGATTGTCTTTTGCTTGCCCACAAGACAAGGTTGTTACCCAGAAACTGACAGTTTCCAAAAGTACTTTTCCTTTCTAATCTGTCTCCAGCATAATCTGTATCACAATAACCAGAAAGCTTGTATTCTGATGTTTTCTTATACATCAAACCAAGGTTAGTTGTTCCTTTTAGATACTTTAGGATTCTCTTAACAACTGTTAACTGAGTTTCTCTTGGATCTAACTGGAAACGAGCACAAAGACATACACTGAACATAATATCTGGACGAGAAGCAGTCAGATACAGAAGATAGCCTATCATACCACGATAAAGCTTCTGAAAATCCTTTTTACTTACTTCTTCTTTCTCCAGAATGCATGTTGGATGCATAAGAGTCTTTACAAGTTTACTTTCTGACATATTAAACTTCTTCAGAAGTTCTCTTGCATACTTGCTCTCATGAATGTACGTCCGTTCTAGACGTTGATCAATTTGAATTCCCAGAAAGAATTTGAATTCTCTCATCAGACTCATTTCAAATTCAGCTTGCATTAACTTAGAAAATTCCTTGCATAAGGAAGTATTAGCAGAACCAAATATAATATCATCAACGTAAATTTGCACAACCAGAATGCCATTCTTAAGGTTTTGCAAAAGAGTGTTGTATCCACTTTTCTTCTGGTAAAGTCATTTTCCAAAAGAAAGTTACTTAGCCTTTCATACCAAGCTCTGGAAGCTTGTTTCAGACCATATAATAATTTTTTAAGTTTGAAAACGAAATCTAGGTTTTCAGAAATTTCAAAACCAGGAGGTTGGTGCACATACACTTCTTCAGAAATATACCCGTTTAAGAATGCACTCTTTACATCCATTTGATATAAAGTGATGTCATGATTTACAGCAAAAGAAATTAAGAGACAAATATATTCTAACCTGACAACTGGTACAAAGGTTTTTGTATAGTCTATCCCTTCTTGCTGACTATAACCTCTTGCTACCAGTCGTGCTTTGTTTCTTACGATCTCACCTTTCTCATCTAACTTGTTTATGAATACCCACTTTGTTCCAATAACGTGGACACCTTTTGGTTTCTGAACAAGATTCCAAACATCATTTCTGGGGAATTAATTCAGTTCTTCTTGCATGGCCAGAATCCACTCATTCTCCATAAGAGCTTCATCAACTGATGTTGGCTCTATCAGAGATACCAAACCCATAAGAGTTTCTTCAGAAGGTTTGAATGATGAACAAGTTCTAACTGGATCAACTTTGTCTCCCAGAATCAATTCTTCAGAATTAAAAGTCTTTAGCCTATACTTCTTCTGATGAGAGAGACTATTTGTTGTTTCTGGTAAGGTTGTATCTGATTCTGTAGTTTCTGCATCTTTGTCTCCTTCTTTAGGATCTTCCTCCTTGGATTCTGATAAGGTAATCTTCAAATCTGCAAACTTTTCAACTAGCTTTGACTTTTCAGGGTCAAGCTTATCATCGAATCTGACATGAATTGATTCCTCAATAATCTGTGTTTCTGTGTTATAGATTTTATAGCCTTTAGAGCGTTCAGAGTATCCTAACAGTAAACACTTTTGAGCTTTGGAGTCAAACTTTCCTAGATTCTCTTTAGTGTTTAACATAAAACAAATACAACTAAAGGGATGAAAATGCGAGATGTTGGGTTTTTTATTCTTCCACAATTCATAGGGAGTCATAGCCAGAATAGGTCTGATAGAAATCCTGTTCTGAATATAACATGTTGTATTTACTGCCTCTGTCCAGAAGTGCTTAGCCATGTTAGTTTCTTGGATCATGGTACGAGTCATTTCTTGCAAAGTCATATTCTTCCTTTCCGCTACTCCATTCTATTGTGGAGTTCTGGGACAGGAGACATCATGGGAAATGCTATGGGAATCAAAAAGATTCTCAAAGTATCTGTTCTCAAATTCTCCACCATGATCACTTCTGACTTTGACTATTTTGCAATCCTCCTCTGTTTGCACTTGTGAGCAAAAGGCAGAGAACACAAAATGTGAGTCATCCCTGTGTTTCAAGAATTTTACCCATGTCCAACGACTATAGTCATCAACGATAACTAATCCATACTTCTTTCCACTGATTGAAGCGGTTTTCTCTAGTCCAAACAAATTAATGTGTATAAGTTCTAACGGTCTAGAGGTGGACACAACATTTTTTTCTTTGAAGGAAGTTTTCGAGAACTTTCCTTTCTGACATGCTTCACAAAGAGCATCTGAAGAATACTTCAGATTTGGTAAGCACCTGGCAAGTTCAAGTTTATTTAGCTGAGAAATCCTCCTCATGCTAACATGGCCCAAACGTCTATGCCATACCCATTGCTCCTCATTGTAGCGAGCGATTTTGGACGTGGTTGCGAAGCACTATCGCTTTGGTATCTACAGTTCGATTCATTTTTTATCCTATTGAAACTGATGAAGGAAGGGAAATAGATGTCTCCAATTAACCCTGCTTGCAAACTGAGTTTAAACAGATGACTGTTGGTTTACAGATGCGATTGAGATTGTGGGTCTCTCCTAGGTTATTTTGTTTAAAAAAAGGGAACAGTGTTTTAGGCTATGGGTAGGATGTTAGGATTGATGCTTTTCGATTGATGTATGGGATTTTGGGTTTTTTGATTAGTGTGCTCGCTAAGATTTCTCTTTCAATCTTATGCCTACGTATTCCTGTTTACCGAAACAGGGAAATCAGAGCGAAATGGTATTTTGGTGTCTTGTTCAAAGATCAAGACATGAAGCTAAAGGTGATTCGTATCTTGTTTAAAGCCCAAGATGTGAAGCTGAAGGGTCTATTTGTATCTTGTTTAAAGCCCAAGATATGAAGCTAAAGGGGTTCCTAACTGAGAGGGAATTTGTCATCTCTAAGGAGGAGTTGTTGATGTTTGTATGTTATGACCATAGCATGATTTGATGCTAAAAGGTTGATTGTCTCAACCGGGGTTTCCTTATACAAAGCCTAAGAGGAGGCTAGAAGGTTGAGTTTTTTGGGGAAAATGTTCTTTCTGTCTTGTACAAAGCCCAAGATTGAGGCTAAAAGGGTTTGACTCACCAAGGGAGTCTTTTTATGTGTCTTGTACGAAGCCCAAGACGGAGGCTAAAAGAAGTTTGACTCAACAAGAGAGTCTTTTATACTCAACAAGAGAGTGATTTGGTATCTCGTATGAAGCCCGAGACGGAGGCTAAGGGTTGTGACTCAACAAGAGAGTCTTTTATACTCAACAAGAGATTGTTTTGTATCTCGTACAAAGCCCGAGATGGAGGCTAAAAGTTGTTTGACTCAATAAGACAGTCTTTTATACTCAACAAGAGAGCGTTTTGGTGTCTCGTATGAAGCCCGAGACGGAGGATAAAGGTTTGGTGACTCAATAAGAGAGTCTTTTATACTCAACAAGAGAGTGATTTGATGTCTCGTATGAAGCCCGAGACGAAGGCTAAGGGCTGGTGACTCAACAAGAGAGTCTTTTACACTCAACAAGAGAGTGTTTTTTGTGTTTTATATGAAGCCCAAGACGGAGGTTAAAATTTTAGTGACTCAATAAGAGAGTCTTTTATACTCAACAAGAGAGTGTTTTGTATCTCGTACGAAACCCAAGATGGAGGCTAAAATGTTTGGTGACTCAACAAGAGAATCTTTTATACTCAACAAGAGAGTGTTTAGTATCTCGTACGAAGCCCGTGATGGAGGCTAAAGGAGTTTGACTCAACAAAAGAGTCTTTTATACTCAACAAGAGAGTGTTTTGGTGTCTCGTATGAAGCCCGAGAAGGAGGCTAAAAGTGTGATTCAACAAGAGAATCTTTTATACTCAAGAAGAGAGTGTGAAAAGGTTAGCTCCGCTGGGGGAGAATCATTGTACAAAGCCCAAGAGGAGGCTAGGTGTGTCTGTTTCAGTTGAATGACCAGTATGTTGGATAAAAGAGAAAATCAATTTTTATATGAGTAATGTTGTACTCATGGGTTTGATCAGAGGATCAGGGTATCTCCTATTCTTTAAGGAAACGGGGAACCCAAAGGGTTTTTAGATTGTCCGAGTTTACGGGTTTTATCTTTTGTACTATGCTTAAGGAACAGTAGTAGCAAGATTTAGACTCTTTGAAAGACTATTCTATTAAGATGACTAATTTCTGTTCCTATACCTCTAGGAGGTCGTCGGGAAAATTTGTACGAAGCCTAAGAGGAGGCTGGAAACTTTTAAGAAGCCGAGGGACAATTTGTACGAAGCCCAAGAGGAGGTTATGAAAACTTCTAAGAAGCTGACTGTTCCTTGTACAACGCCCAAGAGGAGGTGGGGATGCTTTTAGGAAGCCTGTGGGTCCTTGCACTAAGCCCAAGAGGAGGCTGATGAACAATTTCAGAAGGGGTTTCACATGGAACAATGGCCTTCTGTATATTGAACTGTTCAAAGAGGAATGCCCTTAGACCTAGTTATCTAAGACAGTTGTAAGGAGACGAGTTTGGTCTAGTTCTAGACGTAGTTGCTGGGGAAGCTCTAAATATCTATACTAGTATTACACAGTTGATATGAGTTTATGAAAGAAGACTTACAGCGAAACAACCCCACAGTACAGTTATATACATATGAAAGCGATAAATGAAAACGGGTAAACACTTACTCGGTTGTAGAGCTTCCATGCTGTTGGGTTAGTTGTTCAACAAAGAAATTGACAATAACGGTGTATTACAAAATCAAAGGAGAAATTACTTTGAAAGGAAAATTGGGGCTTACAACTCAAGGAGAGGCCCAAGTTTTTATCAGTGATTGCACTGTCATTTTGTACAGGGAATTATACGAGTGACTGAGGCCCAAGAAAGGTTTTCTGTACAAAGGGGATGGGTTTTATACTCTCCTAAGAGGCCCAAGTGAGTTTTAAGAAAAGAAATGGGTCTTACTACTCGAGGGTAGGCCCAGGGTTTGATTTTTGAACTGGAGATCGCGCCGAGATTTTCTTTTAATGCAGAGGGACTTATACAATGCCTGAGGCCCAAAAATGATTTTGGTTAAAAGGGGATTGGGTCTTACACTCTATTAGAGGCCCAAAAATGTTTGAAGAAAAGAAATGAGGCTTATAACACGAGGGTAGGCCTAGGGTATTTGTTTGAAAGTGACGATCGCGTCGAAGTTTTTGAAAATACACAGTGGGAGTTATACAATAAGTGAGGCCCACAATGGGTTTATTAAAAAAAAGCTTGGGTATTACACTCTATTAGAGGCCCAAAGATTTTGAATGGGTCTTATAGCTCGAGGAGAGACCCAAATGGTTTTGCTTTAAAAACGGCGATGGCGCCGAAGTTTTTAAAAATACACAGAGGGACTTATACAATAAGTGAGGCCCATAATGGTTTATTTACAAAAAGGCTTGGGTTTTACACTCTATTAGAGGCCCAAAGTGTTTTGAAAAGTTTGTTAGGGTGAAAATCAACTAAAACCCTAATTTCATCATTCTTTAATATAATTATTCAAAGAAAATTAATAAAAATGATGAAAATTCCAAATAAGTTTGAATAAACAACTTGTGGTTTTGGTTTTAGGTTTGAAAAATGAGGTTTTAATCACAATATGAATTGAAACCTATTTGGTTTTGATTTTTCAAAGGGAATATTTATTTTTAAAAGGGTTTAAAAACAAATAAAAGGTATTTATTCACAAAAATACTAATTATATTAAATAACTAATATAAATCTAATTTTTTTGTGGAATAAAATATTTCAACATTTTTGTGATTTTTTGCAAAAAGAACCAATCTAAAATAATTAAAATTGAAGGAGTTATTAATTTTTCAATTAATAAAACATGAAAATATGAGAAAAATAGCAAAAAAGTGAGAAAACACAAAATGGCATGGGTGGGGTTTGAACCCACGACCTCAAGGTTATAGGGCGCGCGCCTTACCACTGGGGTGGTGATACATCCGTTGATTGAAACAAACCAACAAATACACAAGGCTTGCCTTGTTTTCTAGGCCTGGCCAAGACAAGTTTTGGCAAGAAACAGGAAAGTCCATAACTTTCTCATTTCTCCATGGTTGGGGACAAAATTTATATGCATCTGGCCTAGAATTTCACAAGGAATCCAATGGTGGTGGTAGATTTTTCAGATCATGATCCCTCCTCAAAATCCGATAGTGGTTTTGAAATAGGCCTATAATTACATTTTTTTATGCTACACTTTGGTACAGGCATAAATTACATGATGAATTAGTTCAAACACAACACATATGGCATGTATAAGAGATGCATGATCAGTGGACTTCAAAACAATGCATATTTGGAAAAGTTCAAGTCATGATGCTTACCTCCCTTTGAGCTTTTTGGAGTTTTTGTGCAATCTGTCAAGCCTCTTGTTCCAGAAATGATTTGATGCTTTGGACACCCTCAAATGATCCCTTAGAAGCCTTTAGGATGAGTGGAATCAGGTGGAACCTGCAAAAACGCAAACTGGCCCTTTCTTGCAAAAGGGGTTAAAATGGCCAAAATAGCAACTCTCTCAAATGGTGTTCCAGATGGGGGAACCATTTGGGATAATTCAAGGATGATATTTGGAGTGCGTTTGAGGTTTTATCTGGTTTGGAAAGTGACTGAATCAAGACATGGCTTAAAAAATGTACAAAAGTACTATTTTGAGGTTTTGAGAGGTGACTTTGTGATTTAAAGATTACAGGTCACTTGTGAGACTTTGGACAGCTTAGACATGATATATATGAGGTGTGTGTGTGATTGGTTTGGTTGGAATTGCTCTCTAACTCAAAAACTCAGAGTTACCTTGCTAAAGAAGGCATTTTTGCCAAGAGAAAGAGATTTTGAGGAAAACATCTGTTTGATGGCTTTGGTGTACTTAAACTGAGCACAAATGAGCTCTATTTATAGTAGAGCAAGTTTGTTTTGGGATCAATAGTGAATGGCAACTACAGCAGAGGTTTGGCCAATGTTGGCAAATGAAAATCCAAGTCTCCTCTAGCCATTGACTAGAGATTAGGGCACAGGCTGCTGGTTCCCTTGGTCTTGGATATGTCTTGACTAAATTCAGTTGCAAATAGCTCAGTCCATGCCACCTTGGTGCTTCTATTGAATGCTCCAATCCAAAATTGGAGTCTTGTCCCTCTTTTAGGGATTTCTAGGTTTGGCATGCTACTTCTTGTTCCAAGGACTTTGGAGGCTTGGATCAGTGTTTGTCCCCTTTAGATTTGATCCTCAGATGTGTTCAAAGTGATGACAAGGCTTGGAATTATCTGATTTTGCCAAATTGAGCAAAAATGCAAAATTCTGCCTAGCCTTGGCAGTTTTCAGCAAGACATATTGTCATTGTCATATCTCATGGCTCAAGTGGAATTTGGTGATGTTATTGGCCATTTTGGAAAGCCCTTGTATGATACAATAACTGTTTGATCATAATTGGTTTTGATACTTTTTGGATCCAAGTGAAAAATGCCCCTACATTTGGAAAAAAGTGAAGGCAGATTCTGACTTAGTGAAAATTTCACTAAGTGTTGGAAAAAAGTGACTTTTCTTGATTTTGATCATTCCATAACTTGAAATCTATTAGGAATTAGAAGGAGTTCAGTTTGAAGCTTTTGTAGAGGGTAATGAGAGCTACAAATCCAGCCTTGGATGGGAAAAAATGGCCTTATGGTTTAGGAGTTATGATCCTCCAAAGTTGGTACCCTAGCCACTTTGTTTCATAACTTAGAAAAATTTCTAAGTTTTTCATGGTTGCCCCTTTTACAAGTTATCCCACTTTTCTTGATTTTTATTGATGAATGATGATTCCAATTATACATTAACATCATTTTGGGGTCAAAGAACAATATTTGTGAAAAATCTCAAAACGTCAAAGTTTGACTTTTGGGCACAGTTGACTTTTTGTCAGATGAATTCCAAACTGTGCAATCCTTTATGAAATCATGTCCTTGACCTAAATCAAACTTGATGAACATGTTCCATAGGTGTTATAGGGTGTATTGATTCATGTCCTAGGGTTTGGGAGCATGCCTGGGTCAAAAGTCAAAGGTACAGTTGACTTTTCCCGCGAAACCCTAACAGTGGTTTTGATGAAATTGAAACTTGTTAATCAAGCTTCTTGGGTTAATCCATTATTGCAAATGGATCAATATGGTGTGTTAGAGACCCTCAAATCCTCTCTTGAGGTCTTGGTTCATGTTTTGTCGCAAAAGTCAACTTAGGGGTGAATTAGGTCAAGAAACCCTAATCCCTGAATGTTTTATGAATGCATCCCCTGAGGCTAAATTAACTTGATGATTGGGTTTATGATGTACCTTGGAGAATCTTAGGTTATATTGTGAAGCATTGGCTCATTCCTAGATGAAAAATTCCACCTGGAGACCCTGGTCGACCAAAACCCTAATTTGGTGACACTGGGGATCTTGAGGCTTAATCCACTTAGAATGCTGCAGCCTTGTGCCTGATCCTTGAAGTGGGAGTCCTATTGATCCATTGTGAATGTTTGAGAGGTTTAGGGAAGTTGAATATCATGTCATTTCTTGATTGATCCTTTGTCTAAGCACTCTGAGAGGGCTTGAAACCCTAAATTTGATTGTAGTGGATGCTCACGCATCTTTGGGGAGACTAATGAGGTATGATGGTCCACCCATATTGTGATGATGATTTGCACAATGATGGGAAATCTTATTGGTCAAAATTTGGGGTATGACAGATACCCCTATTTAATCTTCTTGGACCCGAAGGTGTGAATGGCGAAGGTATTCAGGCATTCGGGGTGCAAGAGGATTAAATATCAGAATACCCAAAATTTTGATGGTGGTCATGAATGGCAACTTGCGCATTCATCTTCTTTTGCTAAGCGATGATTCATAGAAAAGGTAGAAACTTCCCCTCGATCCTGGTTTCCTACCAAGGAACTTGTCTTAGTTGCTGAAATAAACTTCCCCTCGATCCTGGTTTCCTACCAAGGAACCGGTCTCAGTTTCTAAAATAAACTTCCCCTCGATCCTGGTTTCCTACCAAGGAACTGGTCTTAGTTGCTAAAATAAACTTCCCCTCAATCCTGATTTCCTACCAAGGAACTGGTCTTAGTTGTTGAAATAAACTTCCCCTCGATCTTGGTTTCCTACCAAGGAACTGGTCTCAGTTTCTGAAATAAACTTCCCCTCGATCCTAGTTTCCTACCAAGGAACTGGTCTAAGTTTCTGATATAAACTTCCCCTCGATCCAGGTTTCCTAACAAGGAACTAGTCTTAGTTTCTGAAATAAACTTCCCCTCGATCCTGGTTTCCTACCAAGGAACTGGTCTTAGTTTCTGAAATAAACTTCCCCTCGATCCTGGTTTCCTACCAAGGAACTGGTCTTAGTTTCTGAAATAAACTTCCCCTCGATCCTGGTTTTCTACCAAGGAACTGGTCTCAGTTTTTGAAATAAACCTCCCCTCGATTTTGGTTTCCTACCAAGGAACTGGTCTCAGTTTCTTTTGTCAATAAACTTTATCGACAAGGGCCGTTATTTATAGCGGTTTTCCTCAAACTTCTCGCCGAATTTTCCTGGAGAGATGCCATTTGATGGGAAAAAGTTTTGATTTTGAAGTGCTTTCTCTGGGGATTTTCCTTAATCCGGAAAAGCAAAGACATCATCTTCAATGGCGAAGAGTGACGTTGTTGAAGGAATTCTGGCTTTTCAGAGATTCAAGTTATCAAAGTGGTCAAGGACCGACTTCAATCCAGACATAAACTGGAAGAGAAATTGCTCATATGTGTCACTTCTTGACGAGGGAAGAACTGACAACTTGATTGACAAAAAGACTTTACCACTGGGGGGACAAGACCGACCGAAGTGATAGTGATATGAATATGCATGTAAAATAATAATGCATGATGTATGTATGTATATGCTGACAAAACTGACATGACATACAGACTTAAAGAGGAACATGAAGCGATACTCGGCCACTGCGGGAGATGAAAAGTATCACTGGTTCACGATAGCAATTCCGCCTTGCTTAGGAGAGCTAGTCCCTGCGGGGAACTATGTTGGTCGGGCTTAGGAGGTAAGAACTCTGCCGGGGGTGTGTCAGACAAAACAAGGTCTCTGACACAGTTGATCCTTCATTCAGGCGTACTGGTTTAGAAGGAGTACTTTGATTCTGCACTTTGAAGCTCAATTACTTATGTAGAGGCGATCGATGTTCTTCCGATGTTCAACAGTCAAAAGAATTTCCTTCTTTATTTAAAAAGCAGAAAAAAAAGTTTAACAAGTAAATTCATTTTTGTTTTATTTCAAGAATCGTTAATCATGTTAGAATGTCGTTATGTAAAGCTAAAACAAATGAGAATTGCAAACAAAAGCGCTAAGGATCAAATTTTATTGATTGGATGGAGATCAGCCAATGCGTGATTCCAAAGAGTATATACAAAGTTAGAAAATGGTAATTTACAGGGAAAAGGGCTACGTTGAAACATAACGACCACTATCCTTCTACCAACTTTGAATTCGAGGCATCCTGAGCTTCCGTCGAAGATGACCTTGACCGGAGTTTTCTTGATGGATGGCATGACCGCTGCTGAGGGATTTGCTCGTGTCAGACGTAGTTACTTGCTATTATCCCTAATTTTTTCCTGGATTGTACTTTGAGGTTTCCAATCCACCGGGATTATTTTTGATCATGTCTCTAATTTTTGCCTGGACCGCCCTTTCGGGTTTTCAATCCATCGAGATGTTTTTTTTCTTCTTTTTTTAGGCGAAGTATTTCTTGACTACATCAACATTCGTGGGGTAGGCAAATTCCTCTCCGTCCATGGTTGCAAGTCTCAAGGCGACACCTGAGAAAGTTTTCTTGACCACATAGGGGCCGTCATAGTTCGGGGTCCATTTGCCCCGAGAATCAGTGAGAAATGATTGTATCTTCTTGAGCACGAGGTCTCCTTTCATGAAGACGCGTGGTCGGACCTTTTTGTTAAACGCCTTCTTTATTCTTTGCTGATACAACTGACCATGGCATAGTGCCGTGATTCGCTCCTCTTCGATCAGATTTAGCTCGTCGTGCCGACTTTGACACCATTCAGCCTCTGTTAACATAGCTTCCATCAATACCCAGATTGAAGGGATCTCTACTTCTATTGGAAGCACTGCCTCCATGCCATATACTAGAGAGAAAGGGGTTGCCCCTGTGGAAGTACGGACATATGTGCGATAACCGTGAAGGGCAAAGGGTAGCATCTCGTGCCAGTCTTTATAGGTTACAACCATCTTCTGAACAATCCTCTTGATGTTTTTGTTAGCCGCTTCTACCGCTCCGTTCATCTTAGGTCGGTAGGGAGATGAGTTATGGTGTTCGATCTTGAACTCAGCGCATAACTCTTTCATCATCTTATTGTTCAAGTTGGATCCATTATCGGTAATGACCTGGCTTAGAACACCATAACGGCATATGAGATTGTTTTTGATAAATTGGACCACCACTTGTCGGGTTACATTGGTGTATGACGCTGCTTCGACCCACTTGGTGAAGTAGTCAATGGCTACCAGGATGAACCGATGTCCGTTTAAAGTTTTGGGCTCAATCACGCTAATCATGTCGATTCCCCATATGGAAAAAGGCCACGGGGAAGAAAGAACTTTGAGATGCGTTGGTGGTACATGGATTTTGTTAGCGTATATTTGACACTTGTGACACTTCCTCATGTACTTGTAGTAGTCGGATTCCATGGTCAACCAGTAGTGCCCTGCTCTCAGAATTTTTCTCGCCATTGTGTGTCCGTTGGCATGAGTGCCAAAGGATCCTTCATGAATTTCTTTTATCAGCATGTTTGCTTCTGGTCTGTCTACACAGCGAAGCACGACCATGTCAAAGTTCCTCTTATAGAGTGTATCACCGCTCAGAAAGAAGCTGCCTGCCAGTCTTCTGAGGGTTTTTCTGTCCTTCCTGGATGCCCCAGGAGGGTATCCTTGTTTCTGGAGATAGCACTTGATATCGTGATACCAAGGTTTGTCGTCTATGACTGCTTCGACCGTGAAGATGTAAGTGGGCCGTTCAAGGCGCATTATGTCAATCTTAGGTATGTTATTCCATTGACCTACACTAATCATGGAAGAAAGAGTGGCTAATGCATCAGCCACGTGATTCTCTTCACGAGGGATGTGGCGAAACTCGGTTCTGTTGAAGAAGGGTAACAACCTTTTCGGGTAATCTTTGTAAGGTATCAATCCTGATTGGTATGTGTTCCAATCTCCTTTGATCTGATTGATAACCAGGGCTGAGTCGCCATTACGTCCAAGTTCTTGATCCTTAAGTCGATCGCATCTTCGAGACCCATGATACAAGCTTCATATTCGGTCTCGTTGTTCGTACACTTGAATGTCAGTCGAGCTGTGAAAGGAATGTGGGTACCCTGAGGTGTTATGATAATTGCCCCAATTCTGTTTCCGTAATTTTTGACAGCTCCGTCAAAGATTAGTCCCCATTGGGAACCTGGTTCTGGCCCTTCACTGGTTAGCGGTTCATCGTAGTATTTCAATTTTAGATACATGACATCTTCGTCTGGGAAGTCAAACCCGACCGATTCCTGATCGTCAATCGGTTGATGAGCCAAATGATCAGCTAAAACACTTCTCTTTACGGCTTTCTGAGCGTGGTACTCAATGTCATATTCCGATAACAACATCTGCCAACGGGCAATCCTTTCCGTGAGAGCATATTTTTCAAAGACGTACTTGATTGGATCCATTTCGGATATTAACCAAGTAGTGTGACGAATCAGATACTGGCAAAGACGTTTGGCTGCCCAAGCCAAAGCACAATAAGTTTTTTCAAGCATAGTGTACCGAGTCTCGCAGTCAGTGAATTTCTTGCTTAAATAGTAAATGGCAGACTCTTTCATTTTCGTTTTGTCTTGTTGGCCAAGTACACAACCCATAGAGTCTTCCAAGACTGTTAAGTATATGATCAGTGGTCTTCCTTCCACTGGGGGTGATAGAATCGGTGGGTTCAACAGGTATTCCTTGATAATGTCGAAGGCGGTTTGGCAATCTTTTGTCCAAACGCAGTCCTGATCCTTTTTGAGTAATTTGAAAATCGGCGCACATGTCGCGGTCATAAGGAATATGAATCTGGAGATGTAGTTCAAACGTCCCTGGAATCCTCTGACTTGTTTTTCAGTTTTTAGAGAAGGCATTTCTTTAATGGCCTTGACCTTGTCAGGATCAACCTCAATTCCTTTCTGGCTGACGATGAACCATAGCATTTTCCCTGAACGGACACCGAAGGTACACTTGTTGGGATTCAAGCGGAGTTTGTATTTTCTCAGACGCTCGAATAGTTTTGACAGGTGGGTCACATGTTCCTCCTCTATTCTAGATTTGGCAATCATGTCATCGACATATACCTCGATTTCTTTGTGTATCATGTCATGAAACAGAGTAGTCATGGCCCTTTGATAGGTTACCCCGACGTTCTTTAAATCGAACGACATTACCTTATAACAAAAGGTGCCCCATGGGGTGATGAACGAAGTTTTCTCCATGTCTTTCAGCGCCATTTTTATTTGATTATAGCCCGAGAATCCATCCATGAAGGAGAAGACTTTGAACTTTGTTGTACTGTCCACCAGCATGTCAATGTGTGGTAAGGGAAAGCCGTCCTTTGGACTTGCCTTGTTCAGATCCCTGTAGTCTACACACATCTTGACATTTCCATCCTTTTTTAGAACGGGTACGATGTTGGCTAACCATTTAGGATATTCTGATGTAGCGAGGAAACCCGCGTTGATCTGTTTCTGGACTTCCTCTTTGATTTTGATGGCCATGTCCGGGTGAGTCCGTCTCAACCTTTATTTTACTGGCGGACATTCTAACCTTAACGGTAGATGATGTTCCACGAGGCTGGTATCCAACCCTGGCATATCCTGATAGGACCAAGCGAATACATGGGGAAACTCTTTGAGAAGCTTTGTCAAACTTTCTTTGACAGTTGAACTGAGCAGTGCCCCAGCCTTGACTTCTTTTCTCTCTTCTTCTGAACCCAAGTTGACCGTTTCCAACGGCTCTTTGTGAGGTTTAATGGACCTTTCCTCTTGTCTGAGTAATCAGAAGGTCTCTTCTGGAATTTCGTTGTCATCTTCTTCAGCCTCAAATACCGGGAATTCAAAGTTGGGAAAAGGCATCGGATCGTATGTTTCAACGGGGTTTGAAACAAGCAATCTGCATGACGTGATGATTTGTGTTTAGAAGAGATAGAGAGAATGCAAGAGTGTGTGCAGTGTATTTTGTTTTACTGCTTGTTTTTATTTATTTTTGTTTTTTAGGATTACCATTTTCTGAAAAAGCTAAAAGAGAAAACAACAATTAATGCGGAAATTACAGAACGACATTTTTTATTTATGAACAAGTCGAATCTTGAAACTACAGCCCTATAAAACAAAACTATGTCGCTTTGGGCAAAGCGGAGAGGGATATTTACAGAAAGTGAGCCCTATCAAAACATCTGTTTCACCCGGGCAAGGTGAAAGGTTAAGATAAAGACGTCAATTACTTTGACTTATGAACGATCTTCTGAACATCGACAGCAACCCATTGGCGGTGAACTCCTTAGTGAATCACAAAGTCTGGAACTTTCTTTCTTGGTTTGTCCTCAGAAATGACGCTGATTTCTGGTGGAGCAAGATCATTGGAATCTGTCTCCTAGGAAGAGTTGTCGTAGGAGGATTCCTCCGCTATATTTGGCGTAGTATTTGTACTCTCAGCTGTATCTCCCCATCCAGTTGGCTGGATGTCTTCGAGCCTGATACGAGAGCTTTCGGGAGAGGTGTATTTGACCAAGTAGTCGAATTTTCCACTTGGTTGTCCCAAGGTATCCCACACTTCTTTGGAACTGGAGGAGTCATCCCTTTCGATGACGTTGACCTCGGGAATAGCATAGTTGATGAACTTTAGTCCCGCAAACGTTGCGAATTCATCGTCGTGCTGGGCATTTTCTGAATGACCTGAGTGTTGATCCCATGACATGGTGGGAACACAGGTATTCTGTTCTATGATGCTCAACTGATTTCCATTGTTCGGCTGACTCTCTTGCCCCAAGTCACCTGGGTAAGGCT
Source organism: Lathyrus tuberosus (assembly GCA_022829125.1). Lineage (NCBI taxonomy): Eukaryota > Viridiplantae > Streptophyta > Magnoliopsida > Fabales > Fabaceae > Lathyrus > Lathyrus tuberosus. The sequence goes on along the minus strand of JALAZF010000209.1, from coordinate 2,205,174 downwards.
GCCACATTGGCAGGCCATCCATCGGGCCATAATAGTCATGGTCAAAGTTGCCTTTCATCAGAGTGTCCTCCTCTAATGAATTTGGCGGAGCATGGCATCCTTCCGGATCACAATCTTCGTATATCATTTTAACATCTGACCTTGGTATAAATCTCGGACTCTGTGCAGGAAAGCAGAAAGGAGTCTGCATTTCGTCCTGCGACATATAACCTTCCTTGTTGAGATAGGACTTCCATTCTTCCTCCGTATCAGAGGAATCACCTTCGTTGATGGTATGCACTTCTTCAGACACCGGGTGAAGGAAATCTCCACTGTGGAAGAAGTTCTAAATGGGATGAAAACTTTTATTGTCCGCAGCCGTCTGAGTACAGGTCGAGGGAAAACCAAGACCTTTCTTTTTCTTATTGTCAGTAGGAATTACAAGCTACTCCCATCCTGTTGTATTGGTACTCTCGACCGCTTTGATAGCATCTTTGTACGAGGAAATTGAAGTTCCCTCTTCGGATTGATTGTCCTTGTGTAGCGAAAGCGTTTGGAACTGGGTTCCGATTACCCCCTCCGGTTCTACACAGGTGGATGACGATAAGTTACTCACGAGCAAGGCCTGTTCTCCACAGACTGTGACGAGTTGGTCGTTCTAGACGAACTTTAGCTTTTGGTGGAGGGTCGAAGTGACCGCCCCAACCTGATGTATCCAAGGTCTTCCTAATAAATAATTGTATGTTGCCCGGATGTCCATGACCTGGAAAGTGACTTGGAAAGTGTGAGGACCGATAGTTATTGGAAGGTCGACTTCGCCGATAACCATTTTTTTGGATCCGTCAAATGCTTTGACGACGACTTCGCTGGTTCTCATCGGAGGTCCTTTGAACGATAATTGCATCAAGGTGGACTTCGACATAACAATCAGGGCTGACCCTGTGTCTACCAGTACACTGGCTAAAGCATCGTCCTGGCAGTTGACTGTAATGTTGAGCGCCATGTTATGACAGCGACCCTCTTCGGGTAATTCCTCACCACTAAACCCCAAGTTATTGCAAGAAGTGATGTTAGATACAATGCTATCGAACTGTCTGATTGTTACATCCTGTTCCACAAAGGCTTGCTCTAAGACTTTCTGTAGAGCCTCCCTGTGCGCTTCTGAATTGAATAACAGTGATAATACCAAGATCTTTGAAGGAGTTTGCAACAGTTGATCAACAATGTTGTATTCACTCCTTTGGATGAGCCTTAGCATCTCATCATTGTTCTTTGAAAGGTCGGGATCATTGGATTGGCCGACTGGTTGATTAGGAACTTCTGTCTGAGGTTCCTTTTCTTTGCGGGGTTCTCCAACTCCTCGGTTGAAGATTCGACCGCTCCACGTTACCCCACTGATGTCTGCAATATTCACGATGAAGGGTAATGGAATTTCTTTTCCATTTTCAATGGTTGTTGCACCGTATTTGTAAGGGGTAGCCTTAGTCGATTCATACGGTAGTGATCCCGGTAGATAGATGACTATGGGAACCCTCTGATTCTTCTGACCATCATAAGTAATTTTGAATCGTTCCTGGTTGGGAACTCTCGATTCGTCAAGTAGAGGAATGATGGCACAAACATCTCTAATCCTCTGATGATCAGAGATTACGACAACATCCTCGATTTGATCAGCGAAATAGTCGACTGATCCAGAACTTGACCATGGTTGAATCTCTTTACGGTTTAACTGACTTTGAAGGGCTGCTCGCATGAAGCAGCATCCTTGATTATCCACTGAGCAAACTCCACACCGCTCATAGTTGTGTAGTGGCACCTGACCGAGTCCGCTTTGAATACAGTGTGTAGCGATCGATTTTGGACACGGTTCTTAAGCGCTGGTCGCTCTCTGCGGTTGAGCTTAAACTACAGTTCGATTCATTTTTTATCCTATTGTGAGCTGAATAAGGAAGGGAAATAGATGTCTCCAATTAACCCTGCTTGCATACTGAGTTTAAACAACGGTCTGTTAAGTTACGAATGCTATCAATGTGGGTGGCCTTTGTACTGGTTATTTGTATTTTCGCGAATACGGTTTCTTTCTAGGACTTCTCGGCAGAAGGTTTCTGGTGGGGAACAAGGATTAGGATATTAGGACTGATGCTTTTAATTGATATGTGTGAGTATGGGATTTTGGGTTTTTTTGTTGATTGTGCTCGCTAAGATCTTTTCTTTCGATCTTATGCCTACGTATTTCCGTTTACCGAAACAGGGAAATCAGAGCGTTCGTAGTTTCTCCTATTCTATGGGAGGAAATGGTTTTTGGTGTCTTGTTCAAAGCCCAAGACGTGAAGCGAAAGGTTGTTTGTATCTTGTTCAAAGCCAAAGATGTGAAGCTGAAAGGTCTCGACTTTAGAGAGAATTTGTCACCTCTAAAGGGGGTAAAGGAGAATTACTTTAACCGGGATACGCTGATCCTAGCAACGCCATAATTTCATAAGAAGGGGTTTTAACCTGAAGGAGAAGACTTTAACTCAGTGTAGAGCAATGCCATCTTTCCTTAGGAATTTATCATGCTAAAAGAAGGACAGTGGCATGGATATAGATGATCCAGAGGCTTGCCGCTTACAGCGATTAGATGAAATGGAAGGAGTTGTTGATGTTTGTGTACTGTGAATGAGGCACAGCTTTGATGCTAAAAGGTTAATTGGATTAACCAGTGGTTTTCTTATACAAAGCCTAAGAGGAGGCTAAAATGTGTCTCGTACAAAGCCCGAGAGAGAGGCTAAAAGGTTTTGACCCGACGATGGAGTCGTTTGGTATCTCGTATAAAGCCCGAGATGAAGGCTTTTTGACTTAACAAGAGAGTTTTTTGTATCTCGTACGAAGCCCGAGATGGAGGCTATTGTTTGTTTGGCTCAATAAGAACCTTTTTGTATCTCGTACAAAGCCCGAGATGGAGGCGAAAGGGGTGATTGACTCAACGAGGGAGTCTCTTATGTGTCTCGTACAAAGCCCGAGAGAGAGGCTAAAAGGTTTGCTCCGTTGGGGAGAATCATTTGTACAAAGCCCAAGAGGAGGCTAGTTGCTGGTGACTGTTTTAGTTGAGTGACAGGTCCAATATACTGATTAAGAGAAAATCAGTTCTTATATGAGCAACACTGTACTCAAGGATTTGATCTGAGGATCGGGGTTGTTCCCTGTTCTTTAAGGAAACGGGGAAATCCGAAGGGTATCGAGACTGTCCGAGTCTACGGTTTCTTCCTATTTAACGAAGGGGTCACTTGAGAATGTCTTTGAGACTCAAGAAAAATAGACTGTCCAAGTCTAGAGTTTTATCTCTTGTACCGTGTTTTGAGAAATAGTAGTAGACTCTATGAAAGGATTGTTTTATGCAGATGACTAATTTATGTTCATATACCTCAGGAGGTCGTCGGGACAATTTGTACGAAGCCAAAGAGGAGGCTGGAAACTTTTAAGAAGTCGATCGGTCCTTATACGAAGCCCAAGAGGAGGCTATCATTCTCGGAGGAAGAGATCATTATACGAAGCCTAAGAGGAGGCTGTGAATACTTCTAAGAAGCCGACGGGTCCTTGTACTAAGCCCAAGAGGAGGCGGGGTTGCTTTTAGGAAGCCTGTAGGTCCTTGTACTATGCCCAAGAGGAGGCCGATGCTTTTAAGAAGCCCGTGGGTCCCCAAACCCCGAGAAATTCAAGGTAAGCTATTCACAAGGAATAGATCAAGTCAGGAAAGTTCGAGAATTTGGAAGAAACTCAAAGATACCGTTCACGGAGAATACATTTCATCTTTGGGAGTAGAGTTTCTTGACAATTCTTATTGAGGACAGCCGAAGAGAAGACTGTATCTGGTGATCCTATTGGGGATCTAGCTGTCTGTTTCTATGAACAAATGAAACGGCTTTTCCTAGTTCTAGACGTAGTTGCCGGGGAAACTCTGAATATCTATACTATTATTACATAGTTGATATGAGTTTATGAAAGAAGACTTACAGCGAAACAGCCCCACAATACAGTTATATGTATAGTAAAGCAATAAATGAAAGCGATAACCACTTACTCGGTTGTAGAGCTTCCATGCTGTTTGGTTAGTTATTAAACAAAGAAATATTGAAAACAACAGTATATTCAAAATCAAAGGAGAAATTGCTTTGAAAAAGAAAGATTTGGGGCTTACAACTCAAGGAGAGGCCCAGGGTTTTACCGTTTGAATTTGTACAAAGGGACTTATACAAGTGACTGTGGCCCAAAAAGGTTTTCTGTACAAAGGGATGGGTCTTACACTCTATTAGAGACCCAAAGAGTTTTTTAGAAAAGAAATGGGGCTTACAACACGAGGGTAGGCCCAAGGTTATTTTAAAAAGGTGACGATCGCACCGTTCGTTTTTGACAGTATCGGGACTTATACAATACAATGAGGCCCAAAAAGGTTTGGTCAAAAAAAGGATTGGGTCTTACACTCTATTAGAGGCCCAAAGAGTTTGGAATGGGTCTTATAGCTCGAGGAGAGGCCAAATTTTGGTTTTTCAACGGACGATGATCGCGTCGAACTTTTGAAATACAACGGGACTTATACAATAAGTGAGGCCCAAAATTAGGGTTGTATTTACAAAGGGTTGGGTCTTACACTCTATTAGAGACCCAAAAAGATTTAAAGGAAAAGAGTGGGGCTTATAACACGAGGCTAGGCCCAGATGATTTTTCGTTTAAAAAGGCGATCGCGCCGAGGTTTTATTTTAACGCAGAGGGACTTATACAATAAGTGAGGCCCAAAATGATTTGGTTAAAAGGGGGATTGGGTCTTACACTCTAATAGAGGCCCAAGTGTTTTGAATGGGTCTTATAGCTCGAGGAGAGGCCCAATTTTGGTTTTTCAACGGACGATGATCGCGTCGAACTTTTGAAATACAACGGGACTTATACAATAAGTGAGGCCCAAAATTAGGGTTGGGTCTTACACTCTATTAGAGGCCCAAAAAGTTTTAAAGGAAAAGAGTGGGGCTTATAACACGAGGGTAGGCCCAGATGATTTTTCGTTTAAAAAGGCGATCGCGTCGAGGTTTTCTTTTAACGCAGAGGGACTTATACAATAAGTGAGGCCCAAAATGATTTGGTTAAAAGGGGGTTGAGTCTTACACTCTAATAGAGGCCCAAGTGTTTTGAATGGGTCTTATAGCTCGAGGAGAGGCCCAATTTTGGTTTTTCAACGGACGATGATTGCGTCGAACTTTTGAAATACAACGGGACTTATACAATAAGTGAGGCCCAAAATTAGGGTTGTATTTACAAAGGGTTGGGTCTTACACTCTATTAGAGGCCCAAAGTGTTTTGAAAATTATTTGTGAGGGTTGAAATAATCCAAAAGCCTAATTTATTTCCAAAATGTGTTTTAATTGAATAAAAAATTAAATTAAAGTGATCAAAATTGTTTAACACATGGAAAACAAATTGTGATCTTGGATTAATGCTTCAAAAATTAAGTATTTACCTACAAAATAATTAGAAAGCATTAAAACTTGCAAAATCAATGTGGAAAAAATATTTAAAATGTCAAAAACAATTAAAATATTAATTCTTTGCAAAAATATCAATTATATGAAATAAATAATATTTTTGGGATATTTTTGTTAAAATAAAATATTTTAACATTTTTATGAATTATCAAAAAAAGAATCAACTCAAAACCATTAAAACTCAGAGAGAAATTAATTTTTGAATCAATTAAACAAAATCACAAAATTCAAATATTTGAATTATTCAAAAATGGCGCCAAGAACACGCGCGTGTTCTGGGTTTGGCTGATTTGCATTTTCTCCTCAATCTCACTGAATACTTGATTACAACATGCAATCCACATATCATTATGCTCGTCTCAACCTCACGATCATGTCTATGTCCATTAATTTCATTTAAATTAAACATACAACAAGAAATCATGAAAAATCCTCAAGAACCCTAATTTCTGCATGAAGGCTAGGATTTTTGATACACGATTCAAACAATGCAATTAATTGAGGGAAAACATTCCATGCATGATTATGAACATATGGCCAAATTATTGTGCGAGGAAAAATGCATAGATTGAGAGATGACCAAGCTTAGGCTTACCTCCAAGTCGTGACAGCAAGAGCAAATTGATTTCTGAGTAGGAAGTGTTACAGATGAGTAGTGATGATCTGAACAGCTTCCCTACACCATATGGAGTGTGTTTGAATGCTTGGACTTGATTGAGAATGGCTGGATCACTTCATGGTACCTCAGCTGTAACTTGATGGAAAATTTGAGCAACCAACTGGTGATTTTGTGAAATTGGTGTTTCAGAAGTGATTTGAGTGTTTGATCAGCTCATATGTGATGTATATGAGGTGTGTGAGTGATTGGTTTGATTAGAAAAGCTCTTAAACTCAAAACCTGATAGTGACTTGCCTTAAAAGGCAAAATTGGAGTGAAAGAAGAGATTTTGAGGAAAGCATTTGTTTTATGGCTTTGGTGTACTTAAACTGAACACAATTGAGCTCTATTTATAGTGGAGCAAGTTTGTTTTGGGATCCACAGTGAATGGCAACTGCAGCAGGTGTTCCCTCAATGTTGGCCAATGGAAATGCAAGTCTCCTTTAGCCATTGACTAGAGGTTAGGGCTCAGAGCTTTGGTTCCCTTGGTCTTGGATAAGTCTTGACTGATTTCAAATGAGAATGGCTCAGTCCATGCCACCTTGATGGTTCCATTGAATGCTTCAATCCAAATTTGGAGTCTTGTCCCTATTTTGGCCATTCTAGGTTCAACATGCTATTTCTTGTTCCATGGACTTTGGAGGCTTGGCTCAGTGTTTGTCCCCTTTAGATTCAATCCTCAGAGGTGTTCAAGTGGATAGGAGCAATTGAAATTGGATGATTTTGGCAAATCGAGCAAAGTTGCAAAATCTGCCTTGCCTTTGACAGATTTCAGCAAGGCAACTTGCCAATGTCATATCTCATGATGTAAGTTGAATTTGGTAATGTTCTTGACCATTTTGGAAAGCTCTTACATGATACAACAACTGTTTGAACATATTTGGTTTTGATCTCTTTTGAATCCAAGTGAAAAATCCCTCTACATTTGGCAAAAAGTGAAGCAAAATCTGACTTAGTGAAATTTTCACTAAGTGTTTTAACAAAGTGTGATTTCTTGATTTTGATCACTCCATAACTCAAAATCCATGAAGAATATGGATATAAGTGTGTAGGAAGCTTTTGTAGAGGGTAATGATACCTACAAAACAAGCTTTGAATGGGGCACAATGGCCTTGTGGTTTAGAAGTTATGGTCCTCCAAAGTTGGTGCATTAGTGGTACTTTTTCCGTAACTTAGAAAAATTTCTAAGTTTTATGGTTACCCCTTTTACAAGTTATCCCACTTTCTTTGATTTTTCTTGATGAATGATGATTCAAATCATACATTAACATCATTTTAGGGTTAAAAATCCATTTTGGTGAAAAATCTCAAAAAGTCAAAGTTGACTTTGGTGCACAGTTGACTTTTTATCAGATGAATTCCAAACTGTGCAATTCTTCAGGAAATCATGTCCTTGACCTAAATCAAACTTGATGGACATGTTCCATGGGTGTCATAGGGTATATTGATTCATGTCTTAGGGTTTGGGAGCATGTCCTGGTCAAAAGTCAAAGTTACAGTTGACTTTTCCCGCAAAACCCTAACTGTGGTGCAGATGAAATTGAGACTTGTTGCTCAAGCTTCTTGGATCAATCCATTGTTTCAAATGGATCAATATGGTATATTAGATACCCTAAAATCATCTCTTGAGGTCTTGGTTCATGACTTGTCCCAAAAGTCAACTTCGGGGTGAATTAGGTCAAGAAACCCTAATTCCTGATTTTTGATGTATGCATCCCCTGAGGCAAAATTGACTTGATGACTGGGTCCATGAGGTTCCATGGAGTATTTTAGGTTATGCTTTGAAGCATTGGCTCATGCCCAGAGGAAAATCTCCACCTGGAGGCCCTGGTCGACCAAAACCCTAATTTGGTGACATTGACCATCTTGAAGCTTATCCACCTAGAAGGGAGCAACCTTGTGCTTAATCCTTGAAGTGGGAGTTCTCTTGATCCATTGTAGGTTCTTGGGAGGTTAGACAAGTTGAAGATCAAGTCATTCCTTGATTGATCCTTTGTCTAAGGCTCAGAGAGGGCTTGAAACCCTAATCTTGATTATAGTGGATGCTCAACAACCCTTGAGGAGATTGATGAGGCATAAAAGTCCATCCATATTGTGATGATGATTTGCACAATGATGGGAATCTAAGTGGTCAAAATTTGGGGTATGACAGATGCCCCTATTTAATCTTCTTGGACACGAAGGTGTGAATGACGAAGGTATTCGGGCATTCGGGGTGCAAGAGGATTAAATATCGGAATATCCGAAATTTTGACGGCGTCTATGAATGGTAGCATACGCATTCATCCTCTTTAGCTAAGCAGTGATGCTTAGAAAAGGTAAACTTCCCCTCGATCTTGGTTTCCTACCAAGGAACTGGTCTCAGTTTCTGAAATAAACTTCCCCTCGATCCTGGTTTTCAACCAAGGAACTGGTCTCAGTTTCTGAAATAAACTTCCCCTCGATCCTGGTTTCCTACCAAGGAACTGGTCTCAGTTTCTGAAATAAACTTCCCCTCGATCCTGGTTTCCAACCAAGGAACTGGTCTCAGTTTCTGAAATAAACTTCCCCTCGATCCTGGTTTCCAACCAAGGAACTGGTCTCAGTTTCTTTTGTCAATATACTTTATTGACAAGGAACGCTATTCGTAGCGGTTTTCCTCAAACTTCTCGCCGAATTTTCCTGGGGAGATGCCATTTGAGTGGAAAAAGTTTTGATGTCAGACTTACTGGGGAACCCATCCGTCTGAGTTGTAGAGGTGTACAAACTTCTCTGTTGGAGACGCCATTTGTTTCTACTGGGGAAAGCGAGTTTCTTGAGAAACTGTTTCCGCTTGGGGATATTAAATCATACTTTTCTCGGGATATTTTCGGAGAAATGCCATATGATGCAATCCAATTTTGAGGTGCCGATGACCTTTTCATCAGCGGTTTTTCGGAGAGGCGCTGCTGCTGCCGAATCTTTGCTTAAGAAGCTTTCTCTGGGGATTTCCTTAATCCGGGAAAGCAAGGATATCATCTTCAAGGGCGAAGAGTGACATCTGTTGAAGGTTCTCTGGTCTTTCAGAGGTTCAAGTTATCAAAGTGGTCGGTTGCTGACTCTGGTATAGAAATACACTGGTGACGAGTTCGATCGGACATAAAACTTCCTGACGAGGCAAGAACTGACAAACTCGATTGAGAGGACGGTTATCACGACAGGATAAGACCGACTCAAGTGATAGTGATGCAATATGAAATGAGAATGCAAATAAAAAATGCATGATGTATGTATGTATATGCTGACAAAACAGACGCGACATACAAACTAAAAGATGAACATGACTGGATACTCGGCCATCGCGGGGCGGAGAAGTACCGTTGGTTCAGAATATCAATTCCACCTTGCTTAGGAGAAATAGTCCCTGTTGGGAGCTATGTTGGTCGGGCTTAGGAGATGAGAACTCGGCTGAGGGTATCAGACGGGAAGACCGCATCCGATACAGTTGATCCTTCACTCAGGCGCACTGGCTTAGAAGGAGTACTTTGATTCTGCACTTTGAAGCTCGCTTACTTCTGGAGAAGCGATCGATGTTCTTCTGATGTTCAACAGTCAAAAGAATTTGCCATCTTTATTTAAAAAGTAGAAAAAGTTTTAACAAGTAAATTCATTTTTGTTTCATTTCAAGAATCGTGAATTAAGTTAAACAACGTCATTCTGTAAAGCTAAAACAAGTAGGAATTACAAACAAAAGCACAAGGGCTCAAATTTTATTGATAAGATGGAGATCAGCCAAACGCGTGATTCCAAAGAGTATTTACAAAGTTCAGAAAATGGTAATTTACAGGGAAAAGGGCTACGTTGAAACATAACGACCACTATCCTTCTACCAACTTTGAATTCGGGGCATCCTGAGCTTCTGTCGAAGATGACCTTGACTGGAGTTTTCTTCCGATGAGTGATGTAACTGCTGCTAAGGGACTTGCCTCTGTTGAACATAGTTACTTGCCATTATCCCTAATTTTTTCCTCGATTGTACTTTGAGATTTCCAATCCACCGGGATGATTTTTTCCATGTCTCTAACTTTTGCCTGGACCGCCCTTTCGGGTTTTCAATCCACCGAGACGTTTTTTTTAGGCAAAGTATTTCTTGACTACATCAACATTCGTGGGGTAGGCAAATTCTTCTCCGTCCATGGTTGCAAGTCTCAAGGCGCCGCCTGAGAAAGCTTTCGTGACCACATAGGGGCCATCATAATTCGGAGTCCATTTGCCCTGAGAATCAGTGATAAAAAATTGTATCTTCTTGAGCACAAGGTCTCCTTTTCTGAAGATGCGAGGTCTGACCTTTTTGTCAAACGCCTTTTTCATTCTCTGTTGATACAACTGACCGTGGCATAGAGCCGTGATTCGTTTCTCTTCGATCAGATTCAGTTCGTCATGTCGACTTTGACACCATTCAGCTTCGGTGAGCTTAGCTTCCATCTATACCCGGATTGATGGGATCTCTACTTCTATGGGGAGCACTGCTTCCATGCCATACACTAGAGAGAAAGGGGTAGCCTCTGTTGAAGCGCGGACAGATGTACGATAACCGTGAAGAGCAAAGGGTAGCATCTCGTGCCAATCTTTGTAGGTTACAACCATCTTCTGAACAATCCTCTTGATGTTCTTGTTAGCCGCTTCTACCGCTCCGTTCATCTTGGGTCGGTAGGGAGATGAGTTATGGTGTTCAATCTTGAACTCTGCGCATAACTCCTTCATCATCTTATTGTTCAAGTTAGATCCATTATCTGTAATGATCTGGCTTAGAATACCATAACGACAGATGAGATTGTTTTTGATAAATTGGACCACCACTTGTCGGGTTACATTAGCGTACGACGCTGCTTCGACCCACTTCGTGAAGTAATCAATGGCGACTAGAATGAACCGATGTCCGTTTGAAGCCTTAGGTTCAATCAAGCCAATTATGTCTATTCCCCATATGGAAAAAGGCCACGGGGAAGAGAGAACTTTGAGATGTGTTGGTGGTACATGAATTTTGTTGGAGTATATCTGACATTTGTGACACCTCCTCATGTACTTGTAGCAGTCGGATTCCATGGTCAACCAGTAGTACCCTGCTCTTAGAATTTTTCTCGCCATTGTGTGTCTGTTGGCATGAGTGCCCAAGGATCCTTCATGAATTTCTTTCATCAGCATGTCTGCCTCTGGTATGACGACACATCGGAGCAAGACCATGTCGAAGTTTCTCTTATAGAGAGTATCACCGCTCAGGAAGAAGTTTCCAGCTAGCCTTCTGAGGGTTTTTCTATCTTTCCTGGATGCTCCAGGTGGGTAATCTCGTTTCTGAAGGAAGCATTTGATATCGTGATACCAAGGTTTGTCGTCTATGACTGCTTCAATCGCGAAGATGTATGCGGGCCGTTCAAGGCGCATAACGTCAATCTTAGGTAAGTCATTCCATCGACCTACGCTAATCATGGAAGAGAGAGTGGCTAAAGCATCAGCCATGTGATTCTCACCACGAGGGATGTGATGAAACTCAACTCTGTCGAAGAAGGGTAACAACCTTCTTGCATAGTCTTTGTAAGGAATCAATCCTGATTGGTATGTGTTCCAATCTCCTGTGATCTGATTGATAACCAAGGCTGAATCTCCGTATACGTCCAAATTCTTGATCCTTAGATCAATTGCTTCTTCGAGACCCATAATACAAGCTTAGTATTCGGCCTTGTTGTTCGTACATTTGAACATGAGTCTGGCAGTGAAAGGAATGTGGGTACCCTGAGGGGTAACAATGATTGCCCCAATTCCGTTTCCGTAATGATTAACTGCTCCGTCAAAGATTAGTCCCCACTGGGAACCTGGTTATGGCCCTTCACAGGGTAGCGGTTCATCGCAATCTTTCATTTTTAGATACATGACATCTTCGTCTGGGAAGTCAAACCCGATTGATTCTTGATCGTCAATCGGTTGATGAGCCAAATGATCGGCTAAAATACTTCCTTTAACGGCTTTTTGAGCGTGGTACTCTATGTCATATTCTGATAGTAGCATCTGCCAACGGGCAATCCCCCGTGAGAGCAGGTTTTTCAAAGACATACTTGATTGGATCCATCTCGGAGACCAACCAAGTAGTATGACGAATCATGTACTGGCGAAGACGTTTGGCTGCCCAAGCCAAAGCGCAGCAAGTTTTCTCGAGCATCGTGTATCGAGTCTCGCAGTCGGTGAATTTCTTGCTTAGATAATAAATGGCAGACTCTTTCCGTTTGGTTTCATCTTGTTGGCCAAGTACACATCCCATCGAGTCCTCTAGGACCGTGAGGTAAATGATTAGTGGTCTTCCTTCCACTGGAGGTGATAGAATCGGTGGATTCAACAGATATTCCTTTATACTGTCGAAGGCAGTTTGGCAGTCTTCTGACCAAACGCAATCCTGGTTCTTTTTCAGTAACCTGAAAATCGGCGCACATATGGCGGTCATAAGGAATATAAATCTGGAGATGTAGTTCAAACGTCCCAGAAATCCTCTGACTTGTTTTTCAGTTTTCGGAGAAGGCATTTCTTGAATGGCCTTGACCTTGTCAGGATCAACCTCAATTCCTTTTTGGCTGATGATGAACCCTAAGAGTTTTCCCGAACGGACACCGAAGGTACATTTGTTGGGATTCAAGCGGAGTTTGTACTTCCTCAACCGCTCGAATAACTTTGACAGGTGGGTCACATGCTCCTCTTCTGTTCTAGATTTTGCAATCATATCATCGACATATACCTCGATTTCTTTGTGTATCATGTCATGAAACAGAGTACCCCGACATTCTTCAAACCGAACGACATCACCTTGTAACAAAAGGTACCCCATGGGGTAATGAACGAAGTTTTCTCCATGTCTTTCGGTGCCATTTTGATTTGATTATAGCCCGAGAATCCATCCATGAAGGAGAAAACTTTGAACTTTGTTGTGCTGTCAACCAGCATGTCAATGTGTGGTAAAGGAAAGTCGTCCTTTGGACTTGCCTTGTTCAGATCCCTGTAGTCGACACACATTCTGACCTTTCCGTCCTTTTTGGGAACAGGTACAATGTTGGCTAACCATTGAGGATATTCAGATGTAGCGAGGAAACCTGCGCTAATCTGTTTTTGTACCTCCTCTTTGATTTTGATGGCCATGTCTGGGTGAGTGCGTCTCAGCCTCTGCTTTACTGGCGGACATTCTGATCTTAACGGTAAATGATGTTCCACGATGTTGGTATCTAACCCAGGCGTGTCCTGATAGGACCAAGCGAACACATCGGGAAATTCTCTGAGAAGCTTTATCAAACCCTCTCTGGCAGTTGGACTGAGCAGTGCCCCAATCCTGATTTCTTTTCTCTCTTTTTCCGAACCCCAGTTTACCGTTTCCAACGGCTCTTTGTGAGGTTCAATGGACCTTTCCTCCTGTCTGAGTAATCGGGAGATCTCTTCTGGAATTTCGTTGTCAACTTCTTCTTTAGCCCCAAACACCGGGAACTCAAAGTCGGGAGAAGGCATCAGATCGTATGTTTCAACGGGGTGTAAAACAAGCAATCTGCATGACGTGATGATTCGTGCTTAGAAGAGATAGAAAAAATGAAAAAGTGTGCAGTGTATTTGATTTTACTGCTTGTTTTTATTATTGATTTGTTTTTTAGGATTACCATTTTCTGAGAAAAGCAAAAAAATAAAACAGCAATAAATGCGGAAATTACAGAACGACGTTATTTTATTAATGAACAAGTCGAACCTCGAAACTACAGCCCTATAATACAAAACTCTGTCGCTTTGGGCGAAGCGAAGAGGGAAATTTACAGAAAGCGAGCCCTATCAAAACATCTGTTTCACCTGGGCAGGGTGAAAGGTTTACAGATGGCAATTACTTTGACTGGCGAACGACCTTCGGAACCTCGACAGCAACCCACTGGCGGCAAACTCCTCGGTGAATCACAAAGTCTGGCACCTTCCTTGATTTGTCTTCAGAAATAACGCTGATTTCTGGTGGAGCAGGATCATTGGAATCTGTCTCCCAGGCAGAATTGTCGTAGGAGGATTCCTCTGTTGTATTTTGAAGAGTATTGGTGCTCTCAGCTGTATCTCCCCATCCAGTAGGTCGGATATCTTCGAGCCTGATACGAGAGCTTTCGGGAGCGGTGTACTTGACCATGTAGTCAAACTTTCCACTTGGTTGTCCCAAGGTGTCCCACACTTCCTTAGAACTGGAGGAGTCATCCCTCTCGATGACGTTGACCTCGGGAAAAGCATAGTTGATGAATTCCAGTTCTGCAAACGTTGCGAATTCATCGTCATGTTGAGTAGTTTCTGAATGACCTGAGTGTTGATCCCATGACATGGTGGGGACACAGGTATTCTGTTCAATGAGACTCAGGTGAGTGTCATTGTTCGGCTGACTTTCTGGCCCCAAGTCTCCTGGGTAAGGTTTCCACATTGGCAGACCATCCATCGGGCCATAGTAGGTAGAGTCAAAGTTATCTTTCATCAGAGTGTCTTCCTCTAATGAGTTTGGTGGAACACGACATCCCTCTGGATCACAATCTCCATATATCAGTTCGATGTCTGACCTGGGTATAAATCTCGGACTCTCTGTGGGAAAGCAAAACGGAGTTTATGTTTTGTCCTGCGATATATAACCGTCCTCGTTAAGATAGGACTTCCATTCCTCATCTATGTCAAAGGGATCCTCTTCATTGATAGCATGGACTACTTGAGTCACTGGTTGGAGGAAGCCTCCACTATGGAAGAAGTTCTGAATGGGATGAAGACTTTCATCGTTGACAGCAGTCTGGGTGCAGGTTGCAGAAAAACCAAGACCCTTCTTTGTTTTATTATCAGTAGGAATGATAAGTTGTCCCCATCCTGTGGTGTCGGTACTCTCGACCGCTTTAATAGCATCTTTGTATGAGGAAATCGAAGTTCCTCCTTTAGATTGATTCTCATTGTTCACCGACAATGCTTGGAACTGCGTCCCAATAACCTCTTCGGGTTCTACACAAGTAGAAGATGATAAGTTACTCCCGAGCAAGGCCTGTTCTCCACAAACCGTGACGAGTTGATCGCCCTTGACGAACTTTAGCTTTTAGTGGAGAGTCGAAGTGACCGCTCCAGCCTGATGTATCCAAGGTCTTCCTAATAAACAACTGTATGTTGCCCGGATGTCCATGACCTGGAAAGTGACTTGGAAAGTGTGAAGACCAATAGTTATGGGAAGATCAACTTCGCCGATAACCACTTTTCTGGATCCATCGAACGCTTTGACGACGACCTCGCTGATTCTCATCGGAGGGCCCTTGAATGATAATTGCATCAAAGTGGACTTCGGCATAACATTCAGGGCTGACCCTGTGTCTACCAGTACGCTGGCTAAAGCATCGTCCTGGCAGTTGACTGTGATATTGAGCGCCATGTTATGACGGCGACCCTCTTCAGGTAATTCCTCATCACTAAATCCCAAATTGTTGCAGGAAGTGATGTTAGAGACAATGCTATCGAACTGTCTGATTGTTACATCCTGTTCCACAAAGGCTTGCTCCAAGACTTTCTGCAGAGCCTCCCTGTGAGCCTCGGAACTGAGTAACAGTGATAATACTGAGATCTTTGAAGGAGTCTGTAACAGCTGATCAACAATGTTGAATTCACTCCTTTGGATGAGCTTAAGCATCTCATCTTTGTCTTTTGAAATGTCGGGATTACTGGATTGTCCGACTGGTGGATCGGGAACTTCTGTCTGAGGTTCCTTTTCTTTGTTAAGTTCTCCGACCCCTCGGTTGAAGATTCGACCGCTCCGTGTTACACGACTGATGTCTGCAATATTCACGAAGGAGGGTAATGGAATTTCCTTTCCATTCTCGATGGTTGTTGCACCGTATTTGTAAGGGATCGCCTTAGCTGATTCATACGGTAATGGTCCCGGTAGATAGATGACTATGGGAACCTTCTGATTTTTCTGACCATCATAAGTAATCTTGATTCGTTCCCGGTTGGGAACTTTGGATTCATCAAGCAAAGGAATGATAGCAAAAACATCCCCAACTTGATCGGCAAGGTAGTCCGGCGTCCTGTTGATAGGTCCGAAACCTGGGTATGGGCGAATCTCTCCGCGATCCACCTGACCCTGAAGAGCTGCTCTTACAAGGTAACATCCTTGGTTACTTTCTGAACAGACACTACAACTGTCATAATTGTGTGGTGGCACCTGGCCACGCCCGCTTTGAATACAATGTAACCTCACTAGGTTAGCTTCGACAGATCGGACATCCTGACTCTGACGGCGAGTAGGATTCTGGTTACTGATACTAATCTGCTGAGTATCTTCATCCATATAGATTGGCATCCACCAGTGATTTAACAAGTGCTGAAGTGCCTCCTGGACAAGGGTACAACCTCGATCATTTTCGCAACCCGCTTTACAGCTTTGATAGTCATGTGATATTAAGAATCCGAGTTGGACCCGCTCAGCATGTAACTCTACCAAGTTGGTATTCATTACGCGAATATCGAAAATCTGAACCATGTTGATCTGATAAGGGTTCCTATCATAGTAGTCCTGGATCCATCCAAGATCCATCTGACGCTGGAGGGCCTCTTGTATGAAAGAGCATCCTTGTTTGTTTACCGAGCAAATCTGACAAGAACTGTAATCGTGCCACGGCAGATTATGGTATTGGCTTTGCCTTGAGTGCATTGCCACTAAGTTGACATTCATTGCACGGATGTCGTGGTTCTGAATGACGTTGGAGTTCGTATAGACCATGCTAACTTCACAAACTCGGTGCTCTTGGATCCATCCGAGATCCATCTGTTCCTGTAGGGCTGATTGCACTACCGAACATCCTTGATCACTTTTAGAGCAGATATCACACTGGTGATAATTATGAGATGGCACATGGCCATATCCACTCTGTCTACAATGCATCTTGACCAGATTGGTTTTCAACAAGAGTACATCGTGAACTTTATAGACATTGTTAGTCTCTTTCTCAATCAGGTTGACTGCAGCTTTCTCGTGTTGAGGCAGCGGGTTTGTGAGAACATTAGGATTCGTATCTTTGAAAGATAAGAGCCCGCTCCTAACAAGCTTTTGCACGTCAGATTTGAAATTGAGGCAATTCTCTATGTTATGCCCCGATCCTCCTTGATGATAAGGGCATGTCTGATCCGCTTTGAACCAAAAAGGCAGATTTTCTGGTACTGTAAGAGGAGACTTAGTCTGGATGTGCCCCTTATCCAGTAGTAACGGAAATAGTTCTGCGTACGATACGGGTATAGGATCAAATCCTGGTGGCCGTGTTATACGGTTGTTGTTGTATGGAGGACGAGCTTGTTGAAGAGGTTGTTGTGTCCTTTGCTGATTAGGTTGGCTCTGCGCAACCTGAGGTTGATACGTAGGAATAGGCGCGGGACTGATAGCAGGAGTTATCGCTGCTACTGGTTGATAACGACGCCTTTGCTTTCCGAGAGAGATATTCCCAATATCCTGCTCTTTTTTCTTAGGGAGAGCACTACCATATCATTTTGTGTTACTTGATGATCCAGCATCTTTTGCCAAACGTCCTTCTCGGACGGCTTCCTCAAGACGAACTCCCATACCTACCATCTCGGTGAAGTCACTGGGCGCACTGGCGACCATTCTGTCGTAGTAAAATGAGCTTAAGGTTTTTAAGAAGATTTTTGTCATCTCTTTTTCCTCAAAAGGTGGACAAATTTGAGCGGCAATTTCACGCCATCTTTGAGCGTACTCCTTAAAGGTTTCCTTATCCTTTTGTGACATTGATCTGAGTTGATCTCTGTCGGGTGCCATGTCCAAATTGTATTTGTAATGTTGAACGAAGGCTTTGCCAAGATCTCTGAATGTGCTGATCGAGGCACAGTTTAAACCCAAGTACCATTTTAAGGCGGCACCGGTTAAACTATCCTGAAAGTAGTGGATCAGCAGGTCCTGATTTTCAGTCTGAGCTGACATTCGTCGAGCGTACATTGTCAGATGACTTTGAGGGCAAGAGTTACCCTTGTATTTTTCAAAGTCGGGCACTTGGAATTTGTGCGGAACTTTCACATTGGGGACCAGACAAAGGTCTGCGGCGTCCTTTCCAAAAAGATCCTGACCGCGAATGGCTTGCAGTTCCCTCTGCATTTCCAAGAACTGTTCCTGGAATTCATCCATTCGGTCAAACATAGTTTCCTTTTTACCAGCAGGTATCTGTGGAATCTGTCCTTCCGGGACAGAGTGCACCACAGGGGGTGGTACCGTAACTACGGCGTTGAATCTTGGCGTATCCCGAAGTTTGTAACCTTCAGGGGTCTTCAATATGCCTCTGGCATCTTCGCTTTCCCGAAGTTTGTAACCTTCAGGACCAGCAGCTCCTGCAGAAGTTCCCTGATCTTCAACGATCGGCGGAACATATCCTTCCGGGATATAGTTAACAGGCATGCCCCAGGGACGATCTTTCGGCATCTGATACCTAGGATCGAACTTCTCCACTATGGGCGTCGAGGTGATCTCTGAGATCACAGTTCTTTGTAGTTGAGCTTCTGCCATGGCTTGCATGTCGTTACGAAGCTTTCTCATATCCTCTCTCAGAGTATCGATCTCTTCTTTCAACTCTCTGTTTTCCTCCCTAAGATCATCCATCTTTTTCTGACGACTGGCCCGAGTATTGTATGAATGAGACAGTTTGACTCTAGAATCGAGACACAAACGTGAGATTCGTAGGTAAGGAGAATACACGACGCGAGAATGATAAAATGCAATGATTATATTAATTGTTTGTTGGATATTCAAAATAAACTTCGACAATTAGATTGCAAATATCAAACAGTGGGGAAACCCCTTTTTATTGAATTCAAAGGATTACAGAAATGGAAATACAGTAGATTACAAGGTGCAGAAACAGAAACCTAAGCTAATGGGTCCCGAGAGAACTCGGGTGCTGATTCTGGTACTTCCTTTTCTTTGACCGGGGCTCTTGAGCCGTTGTCGGGTTGTCATTCCTTTGCCAGATGAAAGGAGCGAGCAAATTCCTTTGGTTATCTTGATTATCCACAGCATGTTGCTCCAAAATCTCGATCAGAGCATCTTTCTCTCTCAGTAGTTGCTGTATTTGGATACACTCCACATTGAGGGTATGGTACTTGTTCTTCCAAGACCTCCTTTCTTTTTGAATTTTGTTGAGAGTAACCTGAAGCTTTTCAGTTTCCGTCATGAAGTACATGACAGATTCCCTCAGTGGAAGAATTCCGTAACGAGGATAAGGCATCTTTAGCTTGAGAGCTCTAGTTTGTACCCATGGGAGATAAGGTTCCACCGAGACACAGTCCGGTTTTCCTAGAGACTCCCGTCCTTTCTTATGAACATGCTTCCAAACATGCACTATTTCCATCTTTAGTGCTCTGTCGTTTTCTCCTTCCTTGAAGAAAAGACCTTCCAGACGAGCGTTGCGCGGAGCAAGCCTCATCGGGTATCCAAACTGACGGTGAACCAATATCGGATGATAGTTGATTCCTCCTTTAGTTCCTATGAGGGGTACGTTGGGGAAGTTTCCACAACGATCAATGATCCTTATTCCATCATAAATCCTATTACACCAATCAATGTCAGAGTTGGTGAGAGACATGATTTTCTGTGACCAACGTAAGACACTCCTATCATCCCAAAAAACAGCAGACTTAGGCAAATGAGAGATAAACCATTTGTAAAGCAAAGGTACACAACATGTGATCTCCCCTCCGTTGTACAAATTTCCTAAGTGTATAGAGTGATACACATCTGCGAGCAAAATCGGCACAGGGTTTCCAATGAGAAAAACCTTAATGGCGTTGACATCGACGAAGTTATTGATGTTGGGAAACAAAAATAATCCGTAGGTGAGTAAAACAAAGATGCTTTCAAAAGCTGTCCCGTTCCCTATACTAGCAAAGTACAGAGCTTTCTTTGTTAAGAACTGGGCTGGCAAACCTTGGATGCCACCCTTGGTAGTCATGTGAGTCTGGACTTCAGACTCCTCCAAATGAATTGCTCTTGCAATGGTCTGATCCTTTGGAATTTCTTCCAGTCCAGAAAATGGAGCTTGATCAGTAATGTGTAGATCGATCAGATGAGAGTACTCCTCCAGCGTTGGTGCTAGCTGGTAATCCGGGAATGTGAAACAGTGATAAACCGGATCGTAGAACTGAACGAGTACATCCATGATTCCCTCAATCACATGGATTCTTAATAGAGGTAGCAGACCTCCGTACTTGGCTCTGAAGGCCTCTTGGTTTGTGATCATTCTCGCCAAACCTCTCAGATCCTCTAGTTTTGGAGCCTTGAAGGTATACTTATGAGTTCTCCTTCTACCGAAATCCATTAGCGTAATCCTTTTCTCTGATATTTGCAATCACAGTCTTAGTTTAATTTGAAAAACAGAGAGACTAGAAGAGAAATTTTTTTGAATGTTTTAATGTTTTTTAAATGAATGCATGAATGCAGCACACAAAAAATAGAAAAAACATGGGGTCAAAGGGTCGTTGTCATGAAGTCAAGGCTCTACCCATCCCCAAAGGTTTATACTAGGGTGTTTTTTGTACCTGTACTCATTATCATTAGCTCCTCCCAGGAAGGCAGACAACAAGCGGATCGCCAGCGAGTTGTGTGCAATCTTAGAGTAAGTGCTATTCACCGAGAATAGATCACCAGCCTCAAATGAGGGTAGTATCGCATAACAACTATTTCCGATAGTTTCCACACTACAAAAAAGGTTGGCTTTTCCTAAGTGTATACTCAGTCTCACCACATGCGGCATCACGCGCATTCCCAGTAGCAGAAAAATAAACACATATACAATTAGGAAAAGCAGTATATATATTTGTCCTAATATTCTAGACTTTTAAGCTATGAATCCTACGTTCCTGACAGAAATGGCTTCCCGGCTGAGTCACCATTCTGTGGTTTCACACAAGGAAAGAAGACAGAAGAAAAAGAGAAGGGCCCCACGGTGGGCGCCACTTTTCTGTAGCGAGCGATTTTGGACGCGGTTCTTAAGCGTTGTTCGCTCTCTGCGGTTGAGCTTAAACTACAGGTCGATTCATTTTTTATCCTATTGTGAGCTGAATAAGGAAGGGAAATAGATGTCTCCAATTAACCCTGCTTGCATACTGATTTTAAACAGCGGTCTGTTAAGTTACGAATGCTATCAATGTGGGGGGGCCTTTGTACTGGTTATTTGTATTTTCGCCAATACGGTTCCTTTTAGGACTTCTCGGCAGAAGGTTTCTGGCGGGGAACAAGGATTAGGATATTAGGACTGATGCTTTTAATTGATATGTGAGAGTATGGGATTTTGGGTTTTTTGTTGATTGTGCTCGGTAAGATCTTTTCTTTTGATCTTATGCCTACGTATTCCCGTTTACCGAAACAGGGAAATCAGAGCATTCGTATTTCAGGAAATGGTTTTTGGTGTCTTGTTCAAAGCCCAAGACGTGAAGCGAAAGGTTGTTTGTATCTTGTTCAAAGCCCAAGATGTGAAGCTGAAAGGTCTCGACTTTAGAGAGAATTTGTCACCTCTAAAGGGGGGTAAAGGAGAATTACTTTAACCGGGATACGCTGATCCTAGCAATGCCATAATTTCCTAAGAAGGGGTTTTAACCTGAAGGAGAAGACTTTAACTCAGTGTAGAGCAATGCCATCTTTCCTTAGGAATTTCTCATGCTAAAAGAAGGACAGTGGCATGGATATAGATGATCCAGAGGCTTGCCGCTTACAGCGATTAGATGAAAGGGAAGGAGTTGTTGATGTTTGTGTACTGTGAACGAGGCACAACTTTGATGTTAAAAGGTTAATTGGATTAACCAGTGGTTTTCTTATACAAAGCCTAAGAGGAGGCTAAAATGTGTCTCGTACAAAGCCCGAGAGAGAGGCTAAAAGGTTTTGACCCGACGATGGTGTCGTTTGGTATCTCGTATAAAGCCCGAGATGAAGGCTTTTTGACTCAACAAGAGAGTTTTTTGTATCTCGTACGAAGCCCGAGATGGAGGCTATTGTTTGTTTGGCTCAATAAGAACCTTTTTGTATCTCGTACAAAGCCCGAGATGGAGGCGAAAGGGGTGATTGACTCAACGAGAGTCTCTTATGTGTCTCGTACAAAGCCTGAGAGAGAGGCTAAAAGGTTTGCTCCGTTGGGGAGAATCATTTGTACAAAGCCCAAGAGGAGGCTAGTTGCTGGTGACTGTTTTAGTTGAGTGACAGGTCCAGTATACTGATTAAGAGAAAATCAGTTCTTATATGAGCAACACTGTACTCAAGGATTTGATCTGAGGATCGGGGTTGTTCCCTGTTCTTTAAGGAAACGGGGAAATCCGAAGGGTATCGAGACTGTCCGAGTCTACGGTTTCTTCCTATTTAACGAAGGGGTCACTTGAGAATGTCTTTGAGACTCAAGAAAAATAGACTGTCCAAGTCTAGAGTTTTATCTCTTGTACCATGTTTTGAGAAACAGTAGTAGACTCTATGAAAGGACTGTTTTATGCAGATGACTAATTTCTGTTCCTATACCTCTAGGAGGTCGTCGGGACAATTTGTACGAAGCCCAAGAGGAGGCTGGAAACTTTTAAGAAGTCGATCGGTCCTTGTACGAAGCCCAAGAGGAGGATATCATTCCCGGAGGAAGAGATCATTATACGAAGCCTAAAAGGAGGCTGTGAATACTTCTAAGAAGCCGACGGGTCCTTGTACTAAGCCCAAGAGGAGGCGGGGTTGCTTTTAGGAAGCCTGTAGGTCCTTGTACTATGCCCAAGAGGAGGTCGATGCTTTTAAGAAGCCCGTGGGTCCCCAAACCCCGAGAAATTCAAGGCAAGCTATTCACAAGGAATAGATCAAGTCAGGAAAGTTCGAGAATTTGGAAGAAACTCAAAGATGCCATTCACGGAGAATACATTTCATCTTTGGGAGTAGAGTTTCTTGACAATTCTTAATGAGGACAGCCGAAGAGAAGACTGTATCTGGTGATCCTATTGGGGATCTAGCTGTCTATTTCTATGAACAAACGAAACGGCTTTTCCTAGTTCTAGACGTAGTTGCTGGGGAAACTCTGAATATCTATACTATTATTACATAGTTGATATGAGTTTATGAAAGAAGACTTACAGCGAAACAGCCCGACAATACAGTTATATGTATAGTAAAGCAGTAAATGAAAGCGATAACCACTTACTCGGTTGTAGAGCTTCCATGCTGTTTGGTTAGTTATTCAACAAAGAAAGATTGAAAACAACAGTATATTCAAAATCAAATGAGAAAGTGCTTTGAAAAAGAAAGATTTGGGGCTTACAACTCAAGGAGAGGCCCAGGGTTTTACCGTTTGAATTTGTACAAAGGGACTTATACAAGTGACTGTGGCCCAAAAAGGTTTTCTGTACAAAGGGATGGGTCTTACACTCTATTAGAGGCCCAAAGAGTTTTTTAGAAAAGAAATGGGGCTTACAACACGAGGGTAGGCCCAAGGTTATTTTAAAAAGGTGACGATCGCACCGTTCGTTTTTGACAGTATCGGGACTTATACAATACACTGAGGCCCAAAAAGGTTTGGTCAAAAAAAGGATTGGGTCTTACACTCTATTAGAGGCCCAAAGAGTTTGGAATGGGCCTTATAGCTCGAGGAGAGGCCCAATTTTGGTTTTTCAATGGACGATGACCGCGTCGAACTTTTGAAATACAACGGGACTTATACAATAAGTGAGGCCCAAAATTAGGGTTGTATTTACAAAGGGTTGGGTCTTACACTCTATTAGAGGCCCAAAAAGTTTTAAAGGAAAAGAGTGGGGCTTATAACACGAGGGTAGGCCCAGATGATTTTTCGTTTAAAAAGGCGATCGCGCCGAGGTTTTCTTTTAACGCAGAGGGACTTATACAATAAGTGAGGCCCAAAATGATTTGGTTAAAAGGGGGATTGGGTCTTACACTCTAATAGAGGCCCAAGTGTTTTGAATGGGTCTTATAGCTCGAGGAGAGGCCCAATTTTGGTTTTTCAACGGACGATGATCGCGTCGAACTTTTGAAATACAACGGGACTTATACAATAAGTGAGGCCCAAAATTAGGGTTGGGTCTTACACTCTATTAGAGGCCCAAAAAGTTTTAAAGGAAAAGAGTGGGGCTTATAACACGAGGGTAGGCCCAGATGATTTTTCGTTTAAAAAGGCAATCGCGCCGAGGTTTTGTTTTAACGCAGAGGGACTTATACAATAAGTGAGGCCCAAAATGATTTGGTTAAAAGGGGGATTGGGTCTTACACTCTAATAGAGGCCCAAGTGTTTTGAATGGGTCTTATAGCTCGAGGAGAGGCCCAATTTTGGTTTTTCAACGGACGATGATCGCGTCGAACTTTTGAAATACAACGGGACTTATACAATAAGTGAGGCCCAAAATTAGGGTTGTATTTACAAAGGGTTGGGTCTTACACTCTATTAGAGGCCCAAAGAGTTTTGAAAATGATTTGTGAGGGTAGAAATAATCCAAAACCCTAATTTATTTCCAAAATGTGTTTTAATTGAATAAAAAATTCAATTAAAGTGATCAAAATTGTTTAACACATGGAAAACAAATTGTGATCTTGGATTAATGCTTCAAAATTAAGTATTTACCTACAAAATAATTAGAAAGCATTAAAAGTTGCAAAATCAATGTGGAAAAAATATTTAAAATGTCAAAAACAATTAAAATATTAATTCTTTGCAAAAATATCAATTATATGAAATAAATAATATTTTTGGGATATTTTTATTAAAATAAAATATTTTAACATTTTTATGAATTATCAAAAAAAGAATCAACTCAAAACCATTAAAACTCAGAGAGAAATTAATTTTTGAATCAATTAAACAAAATCACAAAATTCAAATATTTGAATTATTCAAAAATGGCGCCAAGAACACGCGCGTGTTCTGGGTTTGGCTGATTTGCATTTTCTCCTCAATCTCACTGAATACTTGATTACAACATGCAATCCACATATCATTATGCTCGTCTCAACCTCACGATCATGTCTATGTCCATTAATTTCATTTAAATTAAACATACAACAAGAAATCATGAAAAATCCTCAAGAACCCTAATTTCTGCATGAAGGCTAGGATTTTTGTTACACGATTCAAACAATGCAATTAATTGAGGGAAAACATTCCATGCATGATTATGAACATATGGCCAAATTATTGTGCGAGGAAAAATGCATAGATTGAGAGATGACCAAGCTTAGGCTTACCTCCAAGTCGTGACAGCAAGAGCAAATTGATTTCTGAGTAGGAAGTGTTACAGATGAGTAGTGATGATCTGAACAGCTTCCCTACACCATATGGAGTGTGTTTGAATGCTTGGACTTGATTGAGAATGGCTGGATCACTTCATGGTACCTCAGCTGTAACTTGATGGAAAATTTGAGCAACCAGCTGGTGATTTTGTGAAATTGGTGTTTCAGAAGTGATTTGAGTGTTTGATCAGCTCATATGTGATGTATATGAGGTGTGTGAGTGATTGGTTTGATTAGAAAAGCTCTTAAACTCAAAACCTGATAGTGACTTGCCTTAAAAGGCAAAATTGGAGTGAAAGAAGAGATTTTGAGGAAAGCATTTGTTTTATGGCTTTGATGTACTTAAACTGAACACAATTGAGCTCTATTTATAGTGGAGCAAGTTTGTTTTGGGATCCACAGTGAATGGCAACTGCAGCAGGTGTTCCCTCAATGTTGGCCAATGGAAATGCAAGTCTCCTCTAGCCATTGACTAGAGGTTAGGGCTCAGAGCTTTGGTTCCCTTGGTCTTGGATAAGTCTTGACTGATTTCAAATGAGAATGGCTCAGTCCATGCCACCTTGATGGTTCCATTGAATGCTTCAATCCAAATTTGGAGTCTTGTCCCTATTTTGGCCATTCTAGGTTCAACATGCTATTTCTTGTTCCATGGACTTTGGAGGCTTGGCTCAGTGTTTGTCCCCTTTAGATTCAATCCTCAGAGGTGTTCAAGTGGATAGGAGCAATTGAAATTGGCTGATTTTGGCAAATCGAGCAAAGTTGCAAAATCTGCCTTGCCTTTGACAGATTTCAGCAAGGCAACTTGCCAATGTCATATCTCATGATGTAAGTTGAATTTGGTAATGTTCTTAACCATTTTGGAAAGCTCTTACATGATACAACAACTGTTTGAACATATTTGGTTTTGATCTCTTTTGAATCCAAGTGAAAAATCCCTCTACATTTGGCAAAAAGTGAAGCAAAATCTGACTTAGTGAAATTTTCACTAAGTGTTTTAACAAAGTGTGATTTCTTGATTTTGATCACTCCATAACTCAAAATCCATGAAGAATATGGATATAAGTGTGTAGGAAGCTTTTGTAGAGGGTAATGAGACCTACAAAACAAGCTTTGAATGGGGCACAATGGCCTTGTGGTTTAGAAGTTATGGTCCTCCAAAGTTGGTGCATTAGTGGTACTTTTTCCATAACTTAGAAAAATTTCTAAGTTTTATGGTTACCCCTTTTACAAGTTATCCCACTTTCTTTGATTTTTCTTGATGAATGATGATTCAAATCATACATTAACATCATTTTAGGGTTAAAAATCCATTTTGGTGAAAAATCTCAAAAAGTCAAAGTTGACTTTGGTGCACAGTTGACTTTTTATCAGATGAACTCCAAACTGTGCAATTCTTCAGGAAATCATGTCCTTGACCTAAATCAAACTTGATGGACATGTTCCATGGGTGTCATAGGGTATATTAATTCATGTCTTAGGGTTTGGGAGCATGTCCTGGTCAAAAGTCAAAGTTACAGTTGACTTTTCCCGCAAAACCCTAACTGTGGTGCAGATGAAATTGAGACTTGTTGCTCAAGCTTCTTGGATCAATCCATTGTTTCAAATGGATCAATATGGTATATTAGAGATCCTCAAATCATCTCTTGAGGTCTTGGTTCATGACTTGTCCCAAAAGTCAACTTAGGGGTGAATTAGGTCAAGAAACCCTAATTCCTGATTTTTGATGTATGCATCCCCTGAGGAAAAATTGACTTGATGATTGGGTCCATGAGGTTCCATGGAGTATTTTAGGTTATGCTTTGAAGCATTGGCTCATGCCCAGAGGAAAATCTCCACCTGGAGGCCCTGGTCGACCAAAACCCTAATTTGGTGACACTGGCGATCTTGAAGCTTAATCCACCTAGAAGGGAGCAGCCTTGTGCTTAATCCTTGAAGTGGGAGTTCTCTTGATCCATTGTAGATTCTTGGGAGGTTAGACAAGTTAAAGATCAAGTCATTCCTTAATTGATCCTTTGTCTAAGGCTCAGAGAGGGCTTGAAACCCTAATCTTGATTATAGTGGATGCTCAACAACCCTTGAGGAGATTGATGAGGCATAAAAGTCCATCCATATTGTGATGATGATTTGCACAATGATGGGACTCTAAGTGGTCAAAATTTGGGGTATGACACAGTGTAACCTCACGAGGTTTGCTTCCATCGACCGAACATCCTGACTTTGGTATCCAGTAGGATTTCCGTTAGTGATACTAATTTGCTGGGTGTCTTCATCCATATAGATGGGAAGCCACCAGTGGTTCAACAAGTGCTGAAGTGTTTCTTGGACAAGGGCACAACCCTGATCGCTTTCGCAACCCGCTTTACAGCTCTGATAATCATGTGAAGTGAGAAAACCGAGTTGGACTTGTTTAGCATGTAACTCCACCAAGCTGGTATTCATCAAGCGAATATCGAATATTTGAATCTTGTTGATTTGATAATGATTCCTATCATGGTAGTCTTGGATCCATCCAAGATCCATCTGACGCTGGAGGGCCTCTTGTACAAAAGAGCACCCCTGTTTGTTTACCGAGCAGGTCAGACAAGAATTCTAATCGTGCTATGGCAGATTATGATACTGGCTTTGCCTTGAATGCATCGCAACCAAGTTGACATTCATCGCTAGAATACTGTGATTCTAAACGACGTTGGAATTCGTATCGACCATGTTAACTCCACGAACTCAGTGTTGTTGGATCCATCCGAGATCCAACTGTTCCTGTAGGGCGGATTGCACCACAGAACATCCTTGATTGTCTTTAGAGCAGATATCACACTGGTGATAATTATGAGGTGGCACATGGCCGTATCCGCTCTGTCTACAATGCATCTGGACCAAGTTAGCCCTCAATAAGAGTACATCGTGAATTAAATAGACGTTATTAGATTCTCCTTCATCAAATTGATTATAGCTTTCTCGTGCTGAGGCAGCGGGTTCGTGAGAACATTTGGATTCGTATCTTTGAAAGATAAGACCCCGCTCCTAACAAGCTTTTACACGTCGGATTTGAAACTGAGGCAGTTCTCTATGTTATGCCCCGGTCCTCCTTGATGATAAGGGCAAGTCTGATCCACCTTAAACCAAAAAGGCAGATTTTTCGGTACTGTAAGAGGAGCCTTGGTCTGGACGTGCCCTTTGACCAGTAGTAACGGAAATAGTTCTGCGTACGATACGGGTATAGGATCGAATCCCGGTGGCCGTGTTGTACGGTTGTTGTTATATGGAGGATGAGCCTGCTGAAGAGGTTGTTGTGTCCTTTGCTGCAATTGCTGTGAATTAGGTTGGCTCTGCGCAACCTGAGGTTGATACGTAGAAACATGCGCATGGTTGATAGCAGGAGTTACCGCTGCTACTGTTTGATACCATCGCCTTTGCTTTCCTAGAGAGATATTCCCAATATCTTGCTCTTTTTTTTTAGTGAGAGCACTACCGTATTTTTTAGTGCCGCTTGTTGACCCAGTATCGTTGACTAGACGTCCTTCTCGAACGGCCTCCTCGAGACGCACTCCCATACTGACCATTTCGGTGAAGTCGCTGGACGCACTGGCAACCATTCTATCGTAGTAAAATGAGCTCAAAGTCTTTAAGAAATTTTTTTTCATTTCTTTTCCCTCAAGAGGTGGACAAATTTGAGCGGCAATTTCACGCCATCTCTGAGCGTACTCCTTAAAGGTTTCCTTGTCCTTTTGCGACATTGATCTGAGTTGATCTCTGTCTGGGGCCATATCCAAATTGTATTTATATTGTTGGACAAAGGCAGCGCCAAGATCTCTGAAAGTGCTGATTGTAGCGCGGTTTAAACCCATGTACCATTTTAATGTGGCACCGGTTAAACTATCCTGAAAGTAGTGAATCAACAGATCCTGATTCTTTGTCTGAGCTGACATTCGCCGAGCGTACATCACCAGGTGGCTTTGAAGGCAAGAGTTACCCTTGTACTTTTCAAAATCGGGCACCTGGAACTTGTGCGGGACTTTCACATTGGGGACCAAGCAAAGGTCCGCGGCGTCCTTTCCAAATAAATCCTGACCGCGAATAGCTTGCAGTTCCTTCTACATTTCCAGGAACTGCTCCTGGAATTCATCCATTTTGTCAAACATAGTTTCCCTTCTACCAGAAGGTATCTATGGAATATGTCCATCCGGGACAGTGTGCACCACAGGGGGTGGTACCGTTACTACGGCAGCAAATCTTGGTGCCTCCCGAAGTTTGTAACCTTCAGGAGTTGTTGGTATGCCCATGGCATCTTCGCTTTCCTGAAGTTTGTAACCTTCATGCCCAGCGGCTCCTGCTGAAGTTTCCGGATCTCCAGTGATCGGCGGAATATATCCTTCCGGGATATAGTTGGGTGGCATGCCCCAAGGACGATCTTTTGGCATTCTGTACCTAGGATCAAACTTCTCCACTATCGGCGTTGAGGTGATCTCTGAGATCACAGTTCTTTGTAACTGAGCTTCTGCCATGGCTTGCATGTCGTTACGAAGCTTTCTCATATCCTCTCTCAGAGCGTCGATCTCTTCTTTTAACTCTCTGTTCTCTTTCTCAAGATCATCCATCTTTTTCTGACGAATTGCCCGAGTATTGTACGAATGAGACAGTTTGACTCTAGAATCGAGACACAAACGTGAGATTCATAGGGAAGAAGAATACGTTACGTGAGAATGATGAATGCAATAATTATATTAATTGTTTTTTGGTTTAATCAAAATAAACTTTGACAATTAGATTGCAAATATCAAACAGTGGGGAAACCCTGTTTTATTGAATTTTGAAGGATTGCGGAAATGGAAATACAGTAGATTACAAGGTGCAGAAAAAAGAAACCTAAGCTAATGGGTCCCGAGTCCTCTCTGAGGAGAACTCGGGTGCTGATTCGGATACTTTCCTTTTCTTTGACCGGGGCTCTTGGGCCGTTGTCGGGTTGTCATTCATTTGCCAAGTGAAATGAGCGAGCAAATTCCTTTATTCATCCTGATTCTCTACAGAATGTTGCTCTAAAATCTCAATTAGAGCATCCTTATCTTTCAGTAGTTGTTGTATTTTGGTACACTCCACATTGAGAATCGGTACTTGTTCTTCCAAGACCTCTTCTCCTGTTGAACTTTGTTGAGAGTAACCTGAAGTTTTTCCGTTTCAGTCATGAAGTACATGACAGATTCCCTTGGTGGAAGAACTCCGTGACGAGGATAAGGCATCTTTAGCTTGAGAGTTCTAGTTTGTACCCGGTGGAGATAAGGCTCCACCGAGACACAATCCGGTTTTCCTAGAGACTCCCGTCCTTTCTTATGAACATGTTTCCATGCGTGCACTATTTCCATCTTTAGTGCCCTGTCATTTTCTCCTTCCTTGAAGAATAGCCTTCCAGATGAGCATTTCGTGGGACATGCCTCATCGGGTATCCAAATTGACGACGAACCAACACTGGATGGTAATTGATTCCTCCTTTAGTTCCTATGAGGGGTACGTTGGGGAAGTTTCCACAACGATCAATGATCCTGATCCCGTCATAAATCCTATTGCACCAATCGATGTCAGAGTTGGTGAGAGACATGATTTTCTGCGACCAACGTAAGGCACTCTTATGATCCCAAAAAGTAGCAGACTTAGGCAAATGGGAGATAAATCATTTGTATAGCAGGGGTACACAGCACGTGATCATTCCTCCGCTGTACAAATTCCCTAAGTGTACAGAATGATACGCATCTGCGAGCAAGGTTGGTACAGGGTTTCCAATGAGAAAAACCTTAATGGCGTTGATATCGACGAAGTTATCAATGTTGGGAAACAAAAATAACCCGGAGGTGAGCAAAGCAAAGGTGCTTTCAAACACAGTCACGTTCCCAATACTAGCGAAGTATAGAGCCTTCTTTACCAAAAACTTGGCTGGTAAACCTGGGATTTGACCCTTGGTAGTCATGTGAGTCTTGACTTCTGACTCATCCAAATAAATTGCTCTTGCAATGGTTTGATCCTTTGGAATTTCTTCCAGTCCAGAAAATGGAGCTTGATCTGTAATGTGTAGATCAGTCAGATGAGAATACTCCTCCAGTGTTGGTGCGAGCTGGTAATCCGGGAATATGAAACAGTGAGAGACCGGATCGTAAAACTGAATGAGTGCCTCCAGGATTCCTTCAATTACATGGACCCTTAATAGAGGTAACAGACCTCCATAATTGGCTCTGAAAGCCTCGTGGTTAGTTATCATCCTTGCTAATCCTCTCAAATCCTCTAGATTTGGAACCTTGAAGGTATACTTATGAGTTCTTCGTCTACCGAAATCCATGAGCGCAATCTTTTTCTCTCTGACATTTGCAATCATTGTCTTAGTTTAATTTGAAAAAGAGAGACTAGAAGAGAAGATTTTCTTTGTTTAATGTTTTTAAAATGAATGCATGAATGCAGCACACAAAAACATAGAAAAAACATGGGGTCAAAGGATCGGTGTCATGAAGTCAAGGCTCTACCCGTCCCAAAGGTTTATACTAGTGATTTTTGTACCTGTCTCTCAAAATCATTAATTCTTGTCGAGATCACATCAGCGGGCCGGGAACCGTGCTAGGTGATGTAATTCGAAGAATCTCTGAAGAGGGTAGTATCGCGTAACAACTATTTCCGATAGCTTCTGCACTACTAGAAGAGGTTTTTCCTAGGTGTATACTCAAGCTTTCCACATGCGGCATCACACACATTCCCATTAGCAGAAAAATAAACACAGATATCAATTAGGAAAAGCAATATATATTTATCCTAATGTCCTAGACTTTTAAGAGCTATGAATTCTATGTTCCTGACAGAAAATGGCTCCCCGACGGAGGCGCCATTCTGTGGTTCCTTCCCGACTGAAAGGTTTTGACCTAAGATCCTAGTGAGGGCCGATCCTAATAATGATATTTCCATGAAAATAACTTGTCCAAGGTTTTCACCTTAAATTGTAGGAAAGAAAGATTTTAAGGTTTCTACCTAGGAGATGGGAAGAGAACAAGATCTCTGCAGTCCTCAGTGAAGTCGCCATTTTTCTGTAGCGAGCGATTTTGGACGTGGTTGCGAAACACTATCGCTTTGGTATCTACAATTCGATTCATTTTTTATCCTATTGAAGCCGATGAAGGAAGGGAAATAGATGTCTCCAATTAACCTTGCTTGCAAACTGAGTTAAAACAGATGACTGTTGGTTTACAGATGCGATTGAGATTGTGGGTCTCTCCTAGGTTATTTAGTAAAAAAAAAAGGAACACTGTTTTAGGCTATTGGTAGGTGTTGCGGTGAGAATCGGATAACAAGCTATTAATTAACTTGCATCACATTTCTTTGAATTCACAACCGACTTTGATTTATCCAAAGGAAAGGTTCAAGATCGAGAAAAACCTAAAGGGAGGAGATCTAAGGTTCGGGGGTTGGTTATACTAAGGGAAGGTATTAGCACCATAAGTATCTGTAGTACTCTACAGGAACCTCTTGTTTATGTTTGTGTTATGTTATGTTTGCTTGCTAAGGGAAATCTATACTAAGGTAAAGACCTAAGATTATGTACACTAAGTTTGCTCGCCAAGACATCGCATCTTGTGCCTACGTATCTGACTAAAGAATCAGAGCAACCGTAGTTCACCTAACTAAGGGTGAAAGAGGAACCATTGACTATGGCCAAAGTTCCACGGGGAAATGAGTGTGAGCTCATTTTAGAGTTTTAAGAAACTCTCTAAATCTAAGTTATGATGGGAAAAGTGAGTTCTCATGATGATGAGAATCACATAGAGTTCAAAACTCTATCCTATTTCTAAGTTATGATTCCATGGCTCTTATGAGGCCAGGAAAAGGGAAAGGCTCTTATGAGGCCAAGGTGGGGTGATTGGTTTATTGACTTATGAGTCAACTGAGGGGAACTTTCCTTTGGAATAGGGATGTGTCAAATGAAACAGGCAACCACAAACATAACAGGAAATATGTACAGGTCTCACCAAGGAGAGAAATGAAGAGTTACTGTTCAAATGAAATAGAAATAGTCTCGTCTTAATCATGATTTAATCGAGAAATCGATAATCAATGATTCTTGACTTTCATCGACTAAAAAAGTGAATGAAATGAAATAACGAGAAAGTGGTCTCATATTGATCAAAGTTTTGCCGATTCAATGAAGTCGACCAAACCAGGAAGTTTGTTATATCATCGACCAAAATAAAGAAAATGGAATCGAAATGAAAAATAAAATTGGTCTCGTCTTAATTAAGATTTAAATCGATAAATCGATAATCTTAGATTTTTGACTTTCATCGACCAATAAAAATAAGTAAAAAAGTGGCCTCATATTTATCAAGACTTTATTGATTTGAAATAATCAAAATCAAGATTTGTGTAATGTCACCGGCCATTTCTTTGTCTTGTTATCCGCAGGAATTATGAGCTGTCCCCATCCTTTTCAATTGTCACTCTTGATTACTTTGAGAGCGTCTTTGTAAGAGGAAATCGATGTTCCTCTCTCTGGTCGATTCTCTTTGATTAATGACAGAGCTTCAAACTGGGTACCAACAACCTCTTCGGGTTCTACATAGGAAAATGATGATAAGTTGCTCACAATTAAGGCATGCTCTCCACAGACTGTGACTAGCTTGCCATTCTTGATGAACTTCAGCTTCTGGTGAAGTGTCGAAGTGACTGCCCCAGCCTCGTGTATCCAATGCCTTCCCAATAAACAGCTGTAGGCTACTCGAATGCCCATGACCTGGAAAGTGACTTGGAAAGTGTGAGGACAGATGGTTATGGGAAGATCAACTTCGCCGATAACTGTTTTTCTGGATCCATCAAAGGCTTTAATGATTACCTCGTTGCCTCTCATCGGAACTCCTTGAAATGATAGTCGTTTCAGAGTAGATTTTGGCATAACATTCAGAGTTGATCCTGTGTCTACCAGTACGCTGGCTAGAGCATCGTTCTGGCAATTGACTGTAATGTTAAGCGCCATATTGTGATTTTTGCCTTCTTCCGGCAGTTCTTCATCACTGAATCCTAAATTGTTGCAGGAAGTGATGTTGGAAATGATGTTGTTAAACTGCTTTACCATCACATCTTGTTCTACCAAAGCTTGGTCCAAGACTTTCTGCAAAGCTTCCCTGTGAGCCTCAGAACTACGAAGGAGTGATAACATAGAGATTTTAGATGAAGTTTGCAACAGTTGGTCTACAATGTTGTACTCGCTTCTTTGGATGAGCTTCAGCATCTCATCGTTGTTCTTTGAAAGGCCGAGATTACTGCTTTACCTAACTGGTTGATTAGGAACTTCTGTTTGAGGTTCCTTCTCTTTGGTGGGTTCTCCAACTCCTTTGTTGAAGATTTGGCCGCTCCGTGTGACTCGACTGATGTCGACGATATTTACGACGGAGGCTAATGGAGTTTCCTTTCCATTTTCAACGTTTGTTGCACCGTACTTGTAAGGGATAGCCTTATCTGATTCGTACGGTATCGGACCTGGCAAATAGATAACCACAAGAGCCTTCTAATTTTTTTGACCATCGTAGGCAGCCTCGATCGATTCAAGGCTGAGAATCCTTCTATTATCAAGAAGAACTTTTAATTCATCGAGTAAAGGGATTATAGCAGAAACGTCTTTTGTCTGTCCATAATCGGAGATTACGACAACGTCTTTGCCTTGATCAAGGAAATAGTCTGGCATCACGTTGGTCGACTCAGAACATGAACATGGTCGAATCTCTTTGTGATCTAACTGTCTTTGTAGATCTGTTCGTACGAGGTAGCATCCTTGGTTGTTCTCTAAATAAACTCTACAGTGCTCGTAGTTGTGGAGTTGCACCCGACCACGCCCGCTTTGTATGCAGTGTAATTTTACTAGATCTATTTCCATCAAGCGGACATCCTGACTTTGACATCTAGTAGGATTCCCGTCAGTCATACTGATCTGCTGTGTAGCTTCGTCCATGTAGATTGGAAGCCACCAGTGGTCCATCAAGTGTTGAAGTGTTCTTTGGACAAGTGCACACCCTTGATCGTCTTCACGACACACTTTACATCTTTGATAATCATGTGAAGCCAGGAAACCGAGCCTGACTTGTTTAGCATGTAGTTCTACCAGACTGGTATTCATCAAGCGTATGTCGAAGATTTGAATCATATTGACTTGATGGATACATATATCATGGTAATCCTGGATCCATCCAAGATCCATCTGATGTTGGAGGGCCTCTTGTATAAAAGAGTATCCCTGATTATTTGTTGAACAGTTCGGACAGGCGTGGTAATCATGCCGTGGCAGATCATGATATTGACTTTTCCTTGAGTGCATTACCACCAAGTTGACATTCATCGCACGGATGTCGTGGTTTTGAATAATGTTGGGATTTGTATAAATTATGTTGACCTCACGGATTCGGTGGTCTTGGATCCAGCCGAGATCCATCTGTTCTTGTAGAGCTGATTGCACTGCGGAACACCCTTGATTATCCTTTGAGCAGATATCACACTTGTGATAATTATGAGGTGGTACATGACCGTACCTGCTTTGTCTACAATTCATCTTGACCAGATTGGTTTTCAACAGGAGTACATCGTGAATTTGATAACTGCGGCTCAATTCTTCCTCTATCAAATTTACTGCTGCTTTTTCATGTTACGGCAACGGGTTCGTCTGAACATTCAGATTAGTATCTTTGAAAGATAGGACCCCGTTCCTGACAAGCTTTTGTACATCAAACTTGAATTTGAGACAGTTCTCAATGTTGTGCCCCGGTCCTCCTTAATGGTAAGGGCAAGTTTGATCCGCTTTGAACCAAAAAGGTGGATTTTTTGGTACTGTAAGAGGAGACCTGGTTTGGACGTGCCCCTTGGCCAGTAGAAGTGGAAATAGTTCTGCGTACAACATAGGTATAGGGTCAAACCCTGATGGTCGTGTCGTACGGTTGTTGTTGTACTGTGGACGAGCCTGCTGAAGAGGTTGTTGTGTCCTTTAGTGATATTGTTGTTGACTTGGTTGACTTTGAGCAACCTGAGGTTGATATTTCGGAACCGGCACAGGGTTGATAGCATGATTTACTGCTGCTACTGGTTGATACCTTTGCCTTTGCTTTCCTAGAGAGATATTACCAATATCTTGCCCTTTTTTCTTTGGGAAAGCACTGCCATATCTTTTGGTACTGCTTGATGGTTCTGTACCTTTAACCAATCGTCCTTCTTAGACTGCTTCTTCAAGGCGTACTCCCATGTTTACCATTTCGGTGAAGTCACTGGGCGCACTTGCAACCATTCGGTCGTAATAAAATGAGCCTAAGGTTTTCAAAAAGATCTTCGTCATCTCTTTTTCCTCAATAGGGGGACAAATCTGGGCAGCAATTTCACGCCATCTTTGAGAATACTCCTTGAAAGTTTCTTTGTCCTTTTACGACATCACTCTGAGTTGATCTCTATCTGGTGCCATGTCCAGGTTATACTTATACTGCTGAACGAAGGCAGCGCCAAGATCTCTGAAAGTAATGATCTTGGTGCGGTTTAAACCCATGTACCATTTGAGTGCGACACCGGTTAAACTGTCTTGGAAATAGTGGATCAGTAGTTGTTGATTCTCTGTCTGATTTGACATCTTTCGAGCATACATCACCAAATGACTTTGAGGGCAAGAGTTGCCTTTGTACTTTTTAAAGTCCGACACCTTGAATTTGTGCGGTATTTTCACGTTAGGGACCAGACAGAGGTCTGCGGCGTCCTTTCCGAATAAATCCTGACCGCGAATGACATGCAGTTCCTTCTGCATGTCCAGGAATTGCTCCTGGAACTCATTCAATTTTTCATACATGTAGTCGTTTCCACCAGAAATTACTTGTGGAATCTGTCCTCCCGGGACAGTGTGTACCACCGGTTGTGGTATAGTCATTACGGCGGTGACTCTTGGTGCTTCCATGCCCCGAAGTTTGTAACCTTCAGAAGTTGTTGTCGTAAACCTTGCGTCTTTGCTTTCCCGAAGTTTGTAACCTTCAGGCCCAGCGATTACTGCTGCAGCTTCTTGGTCTTCAGTGACCGGCGAGATGTATCCTTCAGGGATGTAGTTGAGGGGCATGTCCCAGGGCTAACCCTTAGGCATGTTGTACCGAGGATGATTCTCCTGCGTCTATCTGATGGGTGTGTCATACCCCAAATTTTGACCACTAAGATGTCCCATCATTGTGCAAATCATCATCACAATATGGAGGAACCATCATACTTCATCAGTCTCCCCAAAGATGGGTGCGCATCCACTACAATCAAAATTAGGGTTTCAAGCCCTCTCTGAGTGCTTAGACAAAGGATCAATCAAGGAATGACATGATCTTCAACTTGTCTAACCTCTCAAACATCCACAATGGATCAAAAGGACTCCCACTTCAAGGATTAAGCACAAGGCTGCTCCCTCCTAGGTGGATCAAGTCTCAAGATCGACGGTGTCACCAAATTAGGGTTTTGGTCGACCAGGGCCTCCAGATGGAAAATTTTCATCTGGGCACAAGCCAATGATCCAAAACATAACCTAATATACTCCATGGAACCTCATGGACCCAATCATCAAGTCAATTTTGCCTCAGGGGATGCATACATAAAAAATCAGGAATTAGGATTTCTTGACCTAATTCACCCCTAAGTTGACTTTTAGGGCAAATCATGAGCCAAGACCTCAAGAGAGGGTTTGAGGGTCTCTAATGAACTATATTGATCCATTTGGAACAATGGATTAATCCAAGAAGCTTGAGCAACAAGTCTCAATTTCATCTGCACCACAATTAGGGTTTTAAGGAAAAAGTCAACTGTAATTTTGACTTTTGACCAGGACAAGCTCCCAAGCCCTGAGACATGATTCAATATGCCCTATTACACCCATGGAACATGTCCATCAAGTTTGATTTAGGTCAAGGACATGATTTCATGAAGAATGACACAGTTTGGAATTCATCTGATAAAAAGTCAACTGTGCACAAAAGTTAACTTTGACTTTTTGAGATTTTTCACCAAAATGGATTTTTAACCCTAAAATGATGTTAATGTATGATTTGGATCATCATTCATCAAGAAAAATCAAGAAAAGTTGGGTAACTTGTAAAAGGGGTAACCATAAAAAACTTAGAAAATTTTCTAAGTTAAAAATAAAGTGGCTAGGGTGCCAACTTTGGAGGATCATAACTCCTAAACCACAAAGTCATTTTTCATCATCCAAAGATGGATTTGTAGCCCTCATTACCCTCTACAAAAACTTGAACTAGACCTAAGTCCAATTCATTAAGGATTTTGAGTTATGGAGTGATCAAAGTGGCTGAAAAATGAAAATGTCACTTTTTCCAACACTTAGTGAAATTTTCACTAAGTCCAAATCTGTCTTCACTTTTTGCCAAATGTAGGGGGATTTTTCACTTGGATTCAAAAGAGATCAAAACCAAACATGTTCAAACAGTTGTTGTATCATGTAAGGGTTTTCCAAAATGGTCAAGAACATTACCAAATTCAACTTACACCATGAGATATGACATTGGCAAGTTGCCTTGCTGAAATCTGTCAAAGGCAAGGCAGAATTTGCAATTTTGCTCGAATTGCCAAAATCAGCCAAATTCAAATGCTCCTATCCACTTGGACTCATCTGAGGATTGAATCTAAAGGGGACAATCACTGAGCCAAGCCTCCAAAGTCCATGGAACAAGAAATAGCATGTTGAACCTAGAATGGCCAAAATAGGGACAAGACTCCAAATTTGGATTGAAGCATTCAATGGAAGCATCAAGGTGGCATGGACTGAGCCATTCTCATCTGAAATCAGTCAAGACTTATCCAAGACCAAGGGAACCACAGCTCTGTGCCCTAACCTCTAGTCAATGGCTAGAGGAGACTTGCATTTCCATTGGCCAACATTGAACAAACACCTGCTGCAGTTGCCATTCACTGTGGATCCCAAAACAAACTTGCTCTACTATAAATAGAGGTCAATTGTGTTCAGTTTGAGTACACCAAAGCCATCAAACAGATGCTTTCCTCAAAATCTCTTCTTTCACCTCAAATTTGCCTTCCAAAGCAAGTAATTCTGAATTTTTGAGCTTGAGAGCAATTCCACTCAAACTAATCACACACACACCTCATATATATATCATATGTAAGCTGTGCAAACTATCACAAGTGACCTATAATCACAAAATCACAAAGTCACTTCTCAAAACCTCAAAATATCACTTTTTTTGCATTTTTCAAGCCATGTCTTGATTCTGTCACTTTCCAAACCAGATAAAACCTCAAACACACTCCAAATATCATCCTTGAACTGTCCCAAATAGTTCCCACCATCTGGAACACCATTTGAGGGAGTTGCTATTTTGGTCACTTTTAACCCCTTTTGCAAGAAAGGGACAGTTTGTGTTTTTGTAGGTACCAGCTGATTCCAATCATCCTAAAAGCATCCAAGGGATCATTTGAGGTGGTTCAAAGCATAAAATCATATCTGGAGCAAGAGGGTTGGCAGATTGCAGAGAAACCTCCAAAATCCCAAAAAAGGGTAAGCCTCTCAACTTGCACTCACCAAAACATGTGTGCATTTGAAGTCCATTGATCAAAACCATCTCATACATGTCATATATGTTGTGTTTGAGCTAATTCACCATGTAATCCATGCTTGTACCAAGTTGTAGCATAGAAAATGCATTTATAGGTCATTTTCAAAACCACTATCGGGTTTTGAGGAGGGAGTGTGATATGAAAAAACCACCACCACCATTGGATTCCTTATGAAATTCTGGGCCAGATGCATATAAATTTTGTCTCAAACCATTAAGAATTGAGAAAGTCATGACCTTCACATTTTTGAGCCAAAACTTGCCTTGGGCAAGCCAAAACCAAGGCATGACTTGTGTATTTGTTGGTTTGTTTAAAACAATGGATGTATCACCACCACAGTGGTAAGGCGCGCGCCTTGTATGCTTGAGGTCGTGGGTTCAAACCCCACCCATGCCATTTTGTGATTTTTCACATTTTTGCTATTTTTCCAACTATTTTCATGTTTTGTTAATTATTTGGAAAATTAATAACTCTTTCAATTTTAATTATTTTTTATTGGTTCTTTTTGCAAAAAATCACAAAAATGTTGAAATATTTTATTCCATAAAAAAATTAAGTTTGTATTATTTATTTAATATAATTAGTATTTTTGTGAATAAATTCATTTTTTATTTGTTTTTAAGCATTTTAAAATGAATATTCATCTTGAAAAATCAAGACCAAATGAGTTTTAATATCTCTTGTGATTTATACCTCATTTTTCAAACCTTAAACCAAAATCACAAGTGGTTTATTCAAACCTATTTGGTATTTTTCATTGATTTTCTTTAAACATTTACTTTTAAAGAATAAAATTAGGGTTTCTTTGATTTTCACTCAAAACAAATCATTGTCAAACACTCATGGGCCTCTAATAGAGTGTAAGACCCAATCCTTTTTTTGAGCAAAGCATTTTTGGGCCTCAGTGTATTGTATAAGTCCCGATACCGTAAAAAACAAACGGCACGATCGTCGCCTTTTGAAAAATAACCTTCTGGGCCTACCCTCGTGTTATAAGCCCCACTCTGTTTCTTTAAACTTTTTGGGCCTCTTGAGAGAGTGTAAGACCCATCCCTTTGTATAGAAAACAATTTTTGGGCCTCAGTCACTTGTATAAGTCCCTTTGTACAAATTCAAACAGTGCGCTCATTGATAAAACCCTGGGTCTCTCCTTGAGCTGTAAGCCCCAAATCTTTCTTTTTCAAAGCACTTTCTCCTTTGATTTTGAATATACTGTTGTTTTCAATCTTTCTTTGTTGAACAACTAACCAAACAACATGGAAGCTCTACAACCGAGTAAGTGGTTATTGCTTTCATTTACCGCTTTCATATACATATAACTGTATTGTGGGGCTGTTTCACTGTAAGTCTTCTTTCATAAACTCATATCAACTGTGTAATAATAGTATAGATATTTCGAGTTTCCCCGGCAACTACGTCTAGAACTAGGTGAATCCGTTTTCATAGAAATAGACAACTAGATCCCCAATAGGATCACCAGATACAGTCTTCTCTTTGGCTGTCCTTATTAGGAATTGTCAAGAAACTCTACTCCCAGAGATGAATGTATTCTCCGTGAATGGCATCTTTGAGTTTCTTCCAAATTCTCGAACTTTCCTGGCTTAATCTATTCCTTGTGAATAGGTTGCCTTGAATTTCTCGGGGTTTGGGGACCCACGGGCTTCTTAAAAGCATCGGCCTCCTCTTGGGCATCGTACAAGGACCCACAGGCTTCCTAAAAGCAACCCCGCCTCCTCTTGGGCTTAGTACAAGGACCCTACGGCTTCTTATAAGTATTCACAGCCTCCTCTTAGTCTTCGTATAATGATCTCTTCCTCCGGGAATGATAGCCTCCTCTTGGGCTTAGTACAAGGACCCGTCGGCTTCTTAAAAGTTTCCAGCCTTCTCTTGGGCTTCGTACAAATTGTCCCGACGACCTCCTAGAGGTATAGGAACAGAACCTAGTCATCTTCATAGAACAGTCCTTTCAAAGAGTCTACTACTGTTTCTCAAAGCACAGTACGAGAGATGACACTCTAGACTTGGACAGTCTAATCTCCCTGAGTCTCAAAGACATTCTCAAGTGACCCCTTTGT
This sequence comes from Lathyrus tuberosus, assembly GCA_022829125.1. Taxonomy (NCBI): domain Eukaryota; kingdom Viridiplantae; phylum Streptophyta; class Magnoliopsida; order Fabales; family Fabaceae; genus Lathyrus; species Lathyrus tuberosus. The sequence continues at coordinate 2,163,075 of JALAZF010000209.1, read as the reverse complement.
TAAATAGGAAGGAAACCCGCAGACTTGGACAGTCTCAATACCCTTCGAATTTCCCGCTTCCTTAAAGAACAAGAATAACCCGGATCCTTGAATCAAATCCATGAGTACAGTGTTACTCATATAAGAACTGATTTTCTCTTTAAAATCAGTATACTGGACCTGTCACTTAACTGAAACAGTAACCACAACCTCTCTTGAGCTTTGTACAATGATCCTCCCCAGCGGAGTCAAACAACGTTTAGCCTCTCTCTCGGGCTTTGTACGAGACACATAAGAGACTCCCTCATTGAGTCAATCACCCTTTTGCCTCCATCTCGGGCTTTATACGAGATACAAAAAGGTTCTTATTGAGCCAAACAAATTTTAGCCTCAATCTCGGGCTTTGTACGAGATACAAAAAACTCTCTTGTTGAGTCAAACAGCCTCTATCTCGGGCCTTATACGAGATACAAAAAACTCTCTTGTTGAGTCAAGTAGCCTTCATCTCGGGCTTTATACGAGATACCAAAAGACTCCCTCGTCGAGTCAAAACCTTTTAGCCTCTCTCTCTCGGGCTTTGTACGAGACACATATTAGCCTCCTCTTAGGCTTTATAAAAGAAAACCACTGGTTAATCCAATTAACCTTTTAGCATCAAAGCTGTGTCTCGCTCACAGTACACAAACATCAACAACTCCTTCCCCTTTCATCTAATTGCTGTAAGCGGCAAGCCTCTGGATCATCCACATCCATGCCACTGTCCCTCTTTTAGCATGAGAAATTCCTAAGGAAAGATAGCATTGCTCTACACTGAGTTAAAGTCTTCTCCTTCAGGTTAAAATCCCCTATAAAGGAAATTATGGCATTGTCGGATTCACATATCCCGGTTAAAGTAATTCTCCTTTATAAACAGTCGTAATAGACAACCCCCTCTTTAAAGATGACAAATTCTCTCTAAAGACAACACCTTTTCAGCTTCACATCTTGGGCTTTAAACAAGATACAAATCACCTTTCGCTTCACGTCTTGGGCTTTGAAAAAGACACCAAAAATAACCATTTCCTCCCATAGAATAGGAGGAACTACGAACGCTCTGATTTCCCTGTTTCGGTAAACGGGAATACGTAGGCATAAGATTGAAAGAAAAATCTTAGCGAGCACACTAAACAAAAACCCAAGATCCCATATCTCCATCAATCAAAAGCAGTAATTCAAAACATCATTCCTAACATCCTAATCCTTGTTCCCCGCCAGAAACCATTCTGTCAAAATAGCATAAGAAAGGCCCCACCACATTGATCACATCTGTAACCTAACAAACCGCTGTTTAAACTCAGTATGCAAGCAGGGTTAATTGGAGACATCTATTTCCCTTCCTTCATCAGCTTTAATAGGATAAAAAATGAATCGACCTGTAGTTAAAGCTCAACCGCAGAGAGCGACCAGCGCTTAAGAACCGCGTCCAAAATCGCTCGCTACAGAAAAATGGCGCCCACCGTGGGGCGTTTCAAAGTTAGATCTAGGCACGGTCTTCCTTTTCGTTACTTGTGTGAAAGCCACAGATTGGGGCTTCCGCCGGGGAACCCATTTCTGTCAGGAACTTAAGATTCATAGCTTTAAAAGGTCTAGGATGTTTAGGACAAATATATATACTGCTTTTCCTAATTGCTATACATGTTTATTTTTCTGCTAATGGGAATGCGGGTGATGCCGTATGTGGAAAGATTGAGTATACACTTAAGATAAGTGATGGCGACGAGGTCGACCATCAACCTACGTGGAGGCTGACCAATGCAACCCATTCTCTCACCTAGACAATGGGCCGATTGTTAAGTCTGAGAAGCTGAGGAGCCAAACCCTTTCGTAGTGCGGAAACTATCGGAAATAGTTGTTACGCGATACTACCCTCATTTGAGGCTGGTGATCTATTCTCGGTGAATGACACTTACTCTAAGATTGCTCTACAACTCGCTGGAGATCCGCTTGTTGTTTTGCTTTCCTGGGAGGAGCTGATGATAATGAGTACAGGTACAAAAATCACCCTTGTATAAACCTTTGGGGATGGGTAGAGCCTTGACTTCATGACAACGACCCTTTGACCCCATGTTTTTTCTATGTTTTTGTGTGCTGCATTCATGCATTCATTTAAAAAAACATTAAAACATTCAAAAAAATTCTCTTCTAGTCTCTCTGTTTTTCAAATTAAACTAAGACTGTGATTGCAAATATCAGAGAAAAGGATTGCGCTAATGGATTTCGGTAGAAGGAGAACCCATAGGTATACCTTCAAGGTTCCAAAACAAGAGGATTTGAGAGGTTTGGCGAGAATGATCACAAACCAAGAGGCTTTCAAAGCCAAGCATAGAGGGTTGCTACCTCTGCTAAGAGTCCATGTGATTGAGGGAATCATGGATGCGCTCATTCAGTTTTATGATCCGGTTTATCACTGTTTCACATTCCCGGATTACCAGCTCGCACCAACGCTGGAGGAGTATTCTCATCTGATCGATTTACATATCATAGATCGAGCTCCATTTTCTGGACTGGAAGAAATTCCAAAGAATCAGACCATTGCAAGAGTAATTCATTTGGACGAGTATGAGGTCAGGACTCACATGACTACTAAGGGTGGCATCCAATGTTTGCCAGCCCAGTTCTTGACAAAGAAGGCCCTGTATTTTGCCAGTATAGGAAACGTGACTGCTTTTGAAAGCATCTTTGTCTTGCTCACCTACGGGTTATTTTTGTTTCCCAACATCAATAACTTCGTCGATATTAACTCCATTAAGGTTTTTCTCATTGGAAACCCTGTGCCGACTTTGCTCGCAGATGTGTATCATTCTGTACACTTGGGAAATTTGTACAGCGGAGGGGAGATCACATACTGTGTACCTTTGCTTTACAAATGGTTTATCTCTCACGTGCCCAAGTCTGCTGCTTTTTGGGATTACAAGAGTGCCTTACGTTGGTCGCAGAAAATCATGTCTCTTACCAACTCTGACATTGATTGGTGTAATAGGATTTATGAGGGAATTAAGATCATTGACCGTTGTAGAAACTTCCCCAACGTACCCCTCATAGGAACTAAAGGAGGAATCAACTATCATCTGGTATTGGTTCGCCGTCAATTTGGATACCCGATGAGACACGTCCCACGGGGTGTTCATTTGGAAGGTCTTTTCTTCAAAGAAGGAGAAAATGACAGAGCACTAAAGATGGAAATAGTGCACGCTTGGAAACAGGTTCATAAGAAAGGACGAGAGTCTCTGGGAAAACCAAACTGTGTCTCGGTGGAGCCTTATCTCCACTGGGTACAAACTAGAGCTCTCAAGCTGAAGATGCCTTATCCTCGTTACGGAATTCTTCCGCCGAGGGAATCTGTCATGTACTTCATGACGGAAACTGAAAAACTTCAGGTTACTCTCAACAAAGTTCAAAAGGAGAGAAGGTCTTGGAACAACAAGTACCGCACCCATGACATAGAGTGCATCAAAATACAGCAATTACTGAAAGAGAAAGATGCTCTGATTGAAATTTTGGAGCAACATGCTGTAGAAAATCAAGATGACCAAAGGAATTTGGTCGCTCCTTTCACCTGGCAAAGGAATGACAACCCGACAACAGCCCAAGAGCCCCGGTCAAAGAAAAGGAAGATACTAGAATCAGCACCCGATTTCTCTCCAGAGAGGACTCGGGACCCATTAGCTTAGGCTTCTGTTTCTGCACTTTGTAATCTACTGTATTTCCGTTTCTATAATCCTTCAAATTCAATAAAAAGGGGTTTCCCCACTGTTTGATATTTGCAATCTAATTGTCGAAGTTTATTTTGATTAAACCAAAAAACAATTAATATAATCATTGCATTCATCATTCTCACATCGCCTATTCTTCTTACCTACGAATCTCACGTTTGTGTCTCGGTTCTAGAGTCAAACTGTCTCATTCGTATAATACTCGGGCCAATCGTCAGAAAAACATGGATGATCTTAAGGAAGAAAACAGAGAGTTGAAAGAAGAGATTGACGCTCTAAGAGAGGATATAAGAAAGCTTCGTAACGACATGCAAGCCATGGCAGAAGCTCAGCTACAAAGAACTGTGATCTCAGATATCACCTCGACGCCCATAGTGGAGAAGTATGATCCTAGGTATCAGATGCTGAAAGATCGTCCTTGGGGCATGCCTGTTAACTATATCCCAGAAGGATATGTTCCACCGATCACTGAAGATCAGGGAATCACAACAGAAGCCGCTGGGCCTGAAGGTTACAAACTTCGGGAAAGCGAAGATGCTAGGGGCATACTGAAGACCCCTGAAGGTTACAAACTTCGGGAGACGCCAAGACTTACTACCGTAGTCACGGTACCACCCCCTGTGGTGGACACTGTCCTGGAAGGACAGATTCCACATATACCTTCTGGTAAGAAGGAAACTATGTTTGACAGAATGGAGGAATTCCAGGAGCAGTTCTTGGAAATGCAGAAGGAGCTGCAAGCCATTCGCGGTCAGGATTTATTTGGAAAGGACGCCGCAGATCTCTGCTTGGTCCCAAATGTGAAAGTTCCGCACAAATTTCAAGTGCCCGACTTTGAAAAATACAAGGGTAAGTCTTGCCCTCAAAGCCATCTGGTGATGTACGCTCGGCGGATGTCAGCCCAGACGGAGAATCAGGACCTACTAATTCACTACTTTCAGGATAGTTTAACCGGTGCCGCACTCAAATGGTACATGGGTTTAAACCGTGTCACGATCAGCACATTCAGAGATCTTGGCACTGCCTTTGTCCAACAATATAAATACAATTTGGACATGGCACCCGACAGAGATCAACTCAGATCGATGTCGCAAAAGGACAAGGAAACCTTTAAGGAGTATGCTCAAAGGTGGCGTGAAATTGCCGCTCAAATTTTTCCACCTCTGGAGGAAAAAGAGATGACAAAGATCTTCTTAAAGACCTTAAGCTCATTTTACTATGACCGAATGGTTGCCAGTGCGCCCAGTGATTTCACCGAAATGGCCGGCATGGGCGTATGTCTTGAGGAAGCCGTCCGAGAAAGACGTTTGATAAAAGACACTGGATCGACGAGTGGTACTAAATAATACGGTAGTGCTCTCCCTAAGAAAAAAGAGCAAGATATTGGGAATATCTCTCTCGGAAAGCAAAGGCGACGTTATCAACCGGTAGCAGTTGTGACTCCTGCTATCAGCCCTGCGTCTATTCCTATGTATCAACCTCAGGTTGCGCAGAGCCAACCTGACCAACAAAGGACACAACAACCTCTTCAGCAGGCTCGTCCTCCATATAACAATAGCCGTACAACACGGCCACCAGGATTTGATCCTATACCCGTAACGTACGCAGAGCTGTTTCCATTACTACTGGCTAAGGGGCACATTCAGACTAAGTCTCCTCTTACAGTACCGGAAAATCCGCCTTTTTGGTTTAAGGTGGATCAAACTTGCCCTTATCATCAAGGAGGTCCAGGGCATAACATAGAAACTTGTCTCAATTTCAAGTCCGACGTGCAAAAACTTGTTAGGAGCGGGGTCTTATCCTTCAAGGATACAAATCCCAATGTTCTCACAAACCCGCTGCCTCAACATGAGAAAGCTGTAGTCAATTTGATAGAAGGAGAGACTAACGATGTCTATCAAATTCACGATGTACTCTTGTTGAAAACCAATCTGGTCAAGATGCATTGTAGACAGAGTGGATATGGCCATGTGCCACCTCATAACTATCATCAGTGTGATATCTACTCTAAAGACAATCAAGGATGTTCTGTGGTGCAAGCAGCTCTGCAGGAATAGATGGATCTCAGATGGATCCAAGAGCACCGAGTTCGTGGAGTTAACATGGTCTACACGAATTCTAACGTTATTCAGAACCACGATATCCGTGCAATGAATGTCAACTTGGTGGCGATGCACTCAAGGCAAAGCCAGTATCATAATCTGTCGCGGCACGATTACAGTTCTTGTCTGACTTGCTCGGTAAACAAACAAGGTTGCTCTTTTGTACAAGAAGCCCTCCAGCGTCAGATGGATCTTGGATGGATCCAAGACTACCATGATAGGAATCCCTATCAGATCAACATGGTTCAGATTTTCGATATTCGTGTGATGAATACCAACCTGGTAGAGTTACATGCTGAGCAGGTCCGACTTGGATTCCTGATATCACATGACTATCAAAGCTGTAAAGGGGGTTGCGAGAACGATCGAGGTTGTACCCTTGTCCAGGAGGCACTTCAGCACTTGTTAAATCACTGGTGGATGCCAATTTATATGGATGAAGATACTCAAAAAATTAGTATCAGTAACAGGAACCCTACTCGACGTCAGAGTCAGGATGTACGATCAGTGGAAGCTAACCTAGTGAGGTTACATTGTATTCAGAGTGGGCGTGGCCAGGTGCCACCACACAACTCTGAACGTTACGGCGTCTGTTCAGAAAGTAACCAAGGGTGTTACTTTGTGAGAGCAGCTCTTCAGGGTCAGGTCGATCGTGGAGAAATTCGTCCATATCAGGGTTCTGGACCCATCAACTGGACGCCGAACTACCTTGCCGAGCAAGTTGAGGATGTTGTCATGATCTCTGTTCGTCACCAGACAAGGGATGTTTTTGCCATCATCCCTCTACTTGACGAATCTAAAGTTCCCAACCGGGAATGGATCGAGATTACTTACGATGGTCAGAAAAATCAGAAGGTTCCCATAGTCATCTATCTGCCGGGACCATTACCGTATGAATAAGCTAAGGTAATCCCTTACAAATACGGTGTAACGACAGTTGAAAATGGGAAGGAAATTCCATTACCCTCCGTCGTGAATATTGCAGACATCAGTCGTGTAACACGGAGCGGTCGAATCTTCAACCGAGGGGTTGGGGAACTTAACAAGGAAAAGGAACTTCAGACGGAAACTCCTGATCCACCAGTCGGTCAATCTAGTAATCCCGACCTTTTGAAAAATAATGATGAGATGCTGGAGCTCATCTAAAGGAGTGAATACAATATTGTCGATCAACTGTTACAGACTCCTTCAAAGATCTCGGTATTATCACTGTTACTCAGTTCAGAAGCCCACAAGGAGGCTCTACAGAAAGTCTTGGAGAAAGCCTTTGTGGAACAGGATGTAACAATCAGACAGTTCGATAACATTGTCTCTAACATCACTTCCTGCAATAATTTGGGATTTAGTGATGAGGAATTACCCGAAGAGGGTCGCCGTCATAACATGGCGCTCAATATCACAGTTAACTGCCAGGACGATGCTTTAGCCAGCGTACTGGTAGACACAGGGTCAGCCCTGAATGTTATGCCAAAGTCTACTTTGATGCAATTATCATTCAAAGGCCCTCCGATGAGAATCAGCGAGGTTGTCGTCAAAGCATTCGACGGATCCAGAAAAATGGTTATCGGCGAAGTTGATCTTCCCATAACTATTGGTCCTCACACTTTCCAAGTCACTTTCCAGGTCATGGACATCCGGGCATCATACATTTGTTTATTAGGAAGACCTTGGATACACCAGGCTGGAGCGGTTACTTCATCCCTCCACCAAAAGCTAAAGTTCGTCAAGAATGATCAACTTGTCACAGTTTGTGGGGAACAGGCCTTGCTTGTGAGTAACTTGTCATCATCTACTGGTATAAAACCCGAGGAGGTTATTGGAACTCAGTTCCAAGCACTATCGGTGAGCAAGGACAATCATTTCAAAGGAGGAAGCTCAATTTCCTCATACAAAGATGCTATCAAAGCGGTCGAGAGTACCGATACAACCGGATGGGGATAGCTTGTCATTCCCACTGACAATAAAATAAAGAAGGGTCTTGGTTTTTCTGCAACCTGTACCCAGACAGCTGCCAACGATGAAAGTTTTCATCCCCTTCAAAACTTCTTCCACAGTGGAGGTTTCCTTCACCCAGTGTCTCAAGCGGTACATGCTATTAATGAGGAAGATCCCTCTGACACAGATGAAGAATGGAAGTCATATCTTAACAAGGACGGTTACATGTCTCAGGAAGAGGTGCCTACGCCATTTTGCTATCCTGCACAGAGTCTGAGGTTTATACCAAGGCCAGATGTCGAAATGATATACGGGGATTGTGATCCGGAAGGATGCCGTGCTCCGCCCAATTCATTAGAAGAGGACACTCCGATGAAAGACAATTTTAACTACACCTACTATGGCCCAATGGATGGTCTGCCAATGTGGCAACCTTATCCAGGAGACTTGGGGCAAGAGAGTTAGCCAAACAATGAAAATCAGCTGACTGTCGTTGAACAGAATACCTGTGTCCCCACCATGTCATGGGATTAACACTCAGGTCATTCGGAAACTACTCAACATGAAGATGAATTTGCAACGTTTGCAGGACTTGAATTCATCAACTATGCTTGTCCCGAGGTCAACCCCATCAAGAAAGATAACTCCTCCAGTTCGAAAGAAGTGTGGGACACCTTGGGACAACCAAGTGGAAAATACGATTTAATGGTCACGTACACTGCGCCCGAAAGCTCTCTTATCAGGTTCGAAGACATCCAGCCTACTGGATGGGAAGATACAGCTGAGAGCACAAATACTCTGCATAATGCAATAGAGGAATCCTCCTACGACAATTCTGTCGGGGAGACAGATTCCAATGATCCTGCTTCACCAGAAATCAGCGTTATTTCTGAAGACAAATCAAGGAAGGTATCAAACTTTGTGATTCACTGAGGAGTTCGCCGCCAATGGATTGTCGTCGAGGTTCCGAAGATCGTTCATCAGTCATAGTAATTGCCTCTTTAACTTTTCATCCTGCCCAGGTGAAACAGATGTTTTGATAGGGCTCGCTTTCTGTAAATATCCCTCTTCGCTTCGCCCAAAGCGACGGAGTTTTGTTTTATAGGGCTGTAGTTTCAAGATTCGACTTGTTCATTAATAAAATAACGCCGTTCTGTAATTTCCGCATTAATTACTGTTTTCTCTTTTCGCTTTTTCAGAAAATGGTAATCCTAAAAAACAATTAAAAATAAAAACAAGCAGTAAAATAAAAACACTGCACACTTTTACATTCTCTCTATCTCTTCTAAACACGAATCATCCCGTCATCCAGATTGCTTGTTTTAAACCCCGTTGAAACATACGATCCGATGCCTTCTCCCGACTTTGAGTTCCCGGTATTTGGGGCTGAAGAAGAAGATGACAACGAAATTCCAGAAGAGATCTCCCGACTACTCAGACAAGAGGAAAGGTCCATTGAACCTCACAAAGAACCGTTGGAAATGGTAAACTTGGGTTCAGAGCAAGAGAGAAAAGAAATCAGGATTGGGGCACTTCTCAGTCCAACTGCCAAAGAGAGTTTGATAAAGCTTCTCAAAGAATTCCCCGATGTATTCGCTTGGTCCTATCAGGATATGCCAGGGTTGGATACCAGCATCGTGGAACATCACTTACCATTGAGATCGGAATGTCCGCTAGTAAAGCAAAGGTTGAGACGCACTCACCCGAACATGGCCATCAAAATCAAAGAGGAGGTGCAGAAACAGATTGACGCGGGTTTCCTCGCTACATCTGAATATCCTCAATGGTTAGCCAACATTGTACCCATTCCCAAAAAGGATGGAAAGGTCAGAATGTGTGTTGATTACAGGGATCTGAACAAGGCAAGTCCAAAGGACGACTTTCCTTTACCACACATTGACATGCTGGTGGACAGTACAACAAAGTTCAAAGTTTTCTCCTTCATGGATGGATTCTCGGGCTATAACCAGATCAAAATGGCGCCGAAAGACATGGAGGAAACTTCGTTCATTACCCCATGGGGTAACTTTTGTTACAAGGTAATGTCGTTCGATTTGAAGAATGCCGGGGCAACCTATCAAAGGGCCATGACTACTCTGTTTCATGACATGATACACAAAGAAATCGAAGTGTATGTCGATGATATGATTGCAAAATCAAAAACAGAGAGTGAGCACGTTGAACATCTGTCAAAATTGTTCGAACGTCTAAGAAAATTCAAACTCCGCTTAAATCCCAACAAGTGCACCTTCGGTGTCCGTTCAGGGAAACTATTAGGGTTCATCGTCAGCCAGAAAGGGATTGAGGTTGATCCTGACAAAGTCAAGGCCATTCAAGAAATGCCTTCTCCGAAAACTGAAAAACAAGTCAGAGGATTCCTGGGATGTTTGAACTACATCTCCAGATTCATATTCCTCATGACCGCCACGTGTGCGCCGATCTTCAAGTTACTTAAAAAGAACCAGGATTGCGTTTGGTCAGAAGATTGCCAAACCGCCTTCGACAGTATCAAGGAATATATGTTGAATCCTCTGATTCTATCACCTCCAGTGGAAGGAAGACCACTGATCATTTACCTCACAGTCCTAGAGGACTCAATGGGATGTGTACTTGGCCAACAAGACGAAACCAAAAGGAAAGAGTCTGCCATCTACTATCTAAGCAAGAAATTCACCGACTGCGAAACTCGGTACACGATGCTTGAAAAAACTTGCCGCGCTTTGGCTTGGACAGCCAAACGTCTTCGCCAATACATGATTCGTCATACTACTTGGTTGGTCTCCGAAATGGATCCAATCAAATATGTTTTTGAAAAACCTGCTCTTACAGGAAGGATTGTCCGTTGGCAGATGTTGTTATCAGAATATGACATAGAGTACCACGCTCAGAAAGCCGTTAAGGGGAGTATTTTAGCTGATCATTTGGCTCATCAACCGATTGACGATCAAGAATCAATCGGGTTCGACTTCCCAAACAAAGATGTCATGTATCTAAAGATGAAAGATTGCGACGAACCGTTACCCAGTGAAGGGCCAGAACCAAGTTCCCAATGGGGACTAATCTTTGACGGAGCAGTTAATCATTACGGAAACGGAATTGGGGCAATCATTGTTACCCCTCAGGGTACCCATATTCCTTTCACTGCTAGACTTACGTTCAAATGTACAAACAACGAGGCCGAATACGAAGCATGTATCATGGGTCTCGAAGAAGCGATTGATTTAAGGATCAAAAACTTGGACGTATATGGCGACTCAGCCTTGGTTATCAATCAGATAAAAGGAGATTGGAACACATACTAATCAGGGCTGATTTCTTACAAAGACTATGCAAGAAGGTTGTTACCTTTCTTCAACAGAGTCGAGTTTCATCACATCCCTCGTGAGGAGAATCACATGGCTGATGCATTAGCCACTCTCTCTTCCATGATTAGTGTAGGTCAATGGAATGACATACCTAAGATCGACATAATGCGCCTTGAAAGGCTCGCTTACATCTTCACGATTGAAGCAGTCATAGACGACAAACCTTGGTATCACAATATCAAATGCTTCCTTCAGAAACAAGGATACCCATCTGGGGCATCCAGGAAAGACAGAAAAACCCTCAGAAGATTGGCTGGAAACTTCTTCCTGAGCGGTGACACTCTCTATAAGAGAAATTTTGACATGGTCTTACTCTGATGCGTCGACAGACCAGAAGCAGACATGCTTATGAAATAAATTCACGAAGGATCCTTTGGCACTCATGCCAACGGACACACAATGGCGAGAAAAATTCTCAGAGCAGGGTACTATTGGTTGACCATGGAATCCGACTGCTACAAGTACATGAGGAGGTGTCACAAGTGTCAGATATACTCCGACAAAGTTCATGTACCGCCATCACATCTCAAAGTTCTTTCTTACCCATGGCCTTTTTCCATATGGGGAATCGACATGATTGGCTTGATCGAACCTAAAGCTTCAAACGGACATCGGTTCATCCTTGTAGCCATTGACTACTTCACCAAGTGGGTCGAAGCAGCGTCATATGCTAATGTAACTCGGCAAGTGGTGGTCCGATTTATCAAAAACAATATCATCTGCCGTTATGGTGTTCCAAGCGAGATCATTATGGATAATGGATCTAACTTGAACAATAAGATGATGAAAGAGTTATGCGTAGAGTTCAAGATTGAACACCATAACTCATCTCCCTACCGACCCAAGATGAACGGAGCGGTAGAAGCGGCTAACAAGAACATCAAGAGGATTGTTCAAAAGATGGTCGTAACCTACAAAGACTGGCATGAGATGCTACCCTTTGCTCTTCACGGTTATCGCACATCTGTCCGCACTTCAACAGGGGCTACCCATTTCTCTCTAGTGTATGGCATGGAAGCAGTGCTCCCCATAGAAGTAGAGATCCCGTCAATCCGAGTATTGATGGAAGCTAAGCTCACCGAAGCTGAATGGTGTCAAAGTCGACACGACGAACTGAATCTGATCGAAGAGAAGGGAATCACGGCACTATGCCATGGTCAGTTGTATCAACAGAGAATGAAGAGGGCGTTCGACAAAAAGGTCCGACCTCGTGTCTTCAGAAAAGGAGACCTCGTGCTTAAGAAGATACAATCATTTTTCACTGACTCTCGGGGCAAATGGACCCCAAATTATGATGGCCCCAATGTGGTCACGAAAGCTTTCTCAGGCGGCGCCTTGAGACTTGCAACCATGGACGGAGAGGAATTTGCCTACCCCACGAATGTTGATGTAGTCAAGAAATACTTCGCCTAAAAAAAAAAAAGTCTCGGTGGATTGAAAACCCGAAAGGGCGGTCCAGGCAAAAGTTAGAGACATGAAAAAAAACGTCTCGGTGGATTGAAAACCCGAAAGGGCGGTCCAGGAAAAAGTTAGAGGCATGGAAAAAATCATCCCGGTGGATTGGAAACATCAAAGTACAATCCAGGCAAAAATTAGGGATAATGGCAAGTAACTATGTTCAACAGAGGCAAGTCTCTCAGCAGCAGTAGTTACATCACCTGTCAGAAAACTCCGGTCAAGGTCATCTTCGACAGAAGCTCAGGGTGTCCCGAATTCAAAGTTGGTAGAAGGATAGTGGTCGTTATGTTTCAACGTAGCCCTTTTCCCTGTAAATTACCATTTTCAAACTTTGTATATACTCTTTGGAATCACGCGTTTGGCTGATCTCCATCTTATCAATAAAATTTGAGCCTTTGTGCTTTTGTTTGTAATTCTTATTTGTTTTAGCTTTACAGAACGACATTGTTAACATGATTAACGATTCTCGAAATAAAACAAAAATGAATTTACTTGTTAAAACTTTTTCTGCTTTTTAATAAAGACGACAATTTCTTTTCACTATTGAACATCAGAAGAACATCAGTCGCTTCTCCAGAAGTAATCGAACCTCAAAGTGCAGAATCAAAGTACTCCTTCTAACCCAGTACGCCTGAATGAAGGGATCAACCGTGTCAGAGACCATGTTTCGTCTGACACGCCTCGACCGAGTTCTTATCTCCTAATCCCGATCAACGGTATTCCCTGCAGGGACTATCTCTCCTAAGCAAGGTGGAATTGTTATTCTGAACCAACGATACTTCTTCGCCCCGCGATGGCCGAGTATCCAGTCTTGTTCACCTGTCAGTTTGTATGTCGCGTCAGTTTTGTCAGCATAAACATACATACATCATACATTATTGATTTACATTCACAGTTATATTGCATCACTATCACTCTAGTCGGTCTTGTCCCCTAGTGATAAAAGTCCTCTCAATTGAGTTGTCAGCCCTTTCCTCGTCAAGAAGTGTTACGTCTGAATAATCTCTCTCCTCTAGTTTTATTTCTGGATTGAAGTTGGGTCCTCGACCACTTTGATAACTTGAACCTCTGAAAAGCCAGAGAAAATGTTCAACAAACATCACTCTTCGCCATTGAAGATGATATCCTTGCTTTCCCGGATTAAGGAAAATCCACAGAGAAAGCCTCCTAATCGAAGATTCAGCAGTATAGCTGCCTTTCTCCGAAAGACCACTTATGAAAAGGTCATCGGCACCTCAAAATTGGATCACATCATATGGCATTTCTCCGAGAAGATCTCCGAGAAAAGTATGATGTAAAGACCCCAAGCGACAGCAGTCTCCCAAGAGACTCGCTTTCCCCAGTAGAGACAAATGGCGTCTCCAACAGAAAAATTTGTGCAACTCTACAACTCAGACGACTGGGTTCCCCAGCAAGTCTGACATCAAAACTTTTTCCACTCAAATGGCATCTCCCCAGGAATATTCGGCGAGAAGTTTGAAGGAAATCCGCTACAAATAGCGTTCCTTGTCAATAAAGTTTATTGACAAAAGAAACTAAGACCAGTTCCTTGGTAGGAAATCAGGATCGAGGGGAAGTTTATTTCAGAAACCGAGACCAGATCCTTGGTAGGAAACCAGGATCGAGGGGAAGTTTATTTCAAAAGAAACAGAGACCAAGTCCTTGGTAAGAAACCAGGATCGAGGGGAAGTTTATATCAGAAACTAAGACCAGTTCCTCGGTAGAAGACCAGGATCGAGGGGAAGTTTACCTTTTCTAAGCATCATTGCTTAGCTAAAGAAGATGAATGCGTAAGCTACCATTCATAACCACCATCAAAATTTCGGGTATTCCGATATTTAATCCTCTTGCACCCCGAATGCCCGAATACCTTCGTCATTCACACCTTCGTGTCCAAGAAAATTAAATAGGGGCATCTGTCATACCCCAAATTTTGACCACTAAGATGTCCCATCATTGTGCAAATCATCATCACAATATGGAGGAACCATCATACTTCATCAGTCTCCCCAAAGATGGGTGAGCATCCACTACAATCAAAATTTGGGTTTCAAGCCCTCTCTGAGTGCTTAGACAAAGGATCAATCAAGGAATGACATGATCTTCAACTTGTCTAACCTCTCAAAAATCCACAATGGATCAAAAGGACTCCCACTTCAAGGATTAAGCACAAGGCTGCTCCCTCCTAGGTGGATCAAGTCTCAAGATCGACGGTGTCACCAAATTAGGGTTTTGGTCGACCAGGGCCTCCAGATGGAAAATTTTCATCTGGGCACAAGCCAATGATCCAAAACATAACCTAACATACTCCATGGAACCTCATGGACCCAATCATCAAGTCAATTTTGCCTCAGGGGATGCATACATAAAAAATCAGGAATTAGGGTTTCTTGACCTAATTCACCCCTAAGTTGACTTTTAGGGCAAATCATGAGCCAAGACCTCAAGAGAGGGTTTGAGGGTCTCTAATGAACTATATTAATCCATTTGGAACAATGGATTAATCCAAGAAGCTTGAGCAACAAGTCTCAATTTCATCTGCACCACAATTAGGGTTTTAAGGAAAAAGTCAACTGTAACTTTGACTTTTGACCAGGACAAGCTCCCAAGCCCTAAGACATGATTCAATATGCCCTATGACACCCATGGAACATGTCCATCAAGTTTGATTTAGGTCAAGGACATGATTTCATGAAGAATGGCACAGTTTGGAATTCATCTGATAAAAAGTCAACTGTGCACAAAAGTCAACTTTGACTTTTTGAGATTTTTCACCAAAATGGTTTTTAACCCTAAAATGATGTTAATGTATGATTTGGATCATCATTCATCAAGAAAAATCAAGAAAAGTTGGGTAACTTGTAAAAGGGGTAACCATAAAAAACTTAGAAAATTTTCTAAGTTAAAAATAAAGTGGCTAGGGTACCAACTTTGGAGGATCATAACTCCTAAACCACAAAGCCATTTTTCATCATCCAAAGATGGATTTGTAGCCCTCATTACCCTCTACAAAAACTTCAACTAGACCTAAGTCCAATTCATTAAGGATTTTGAGTTATGGAGTGATCAAAGTGGCTGAAAAATGAAAATGTCACTTTTTCCAACACTTAGTGAAATTTTCACTAAGTCCAAATCTGTCTTCACTTTTTGCCAAATGTAGGGGGATTTTTCACTTGGATTCAAAATAGATCAAAACCAAACATGTTCAAATAGTTGTTGTATCATGTAAGGGCTTTCCAAAAGGGTCAAGAACATTACCAAATTCAACTTAGACCATGAGATATGACATTGGCAAGTTGCCTTGCTGAAATCTGTCAAAGGCAAGGCAGAATTTGCAATTTTGCTCGATTTGCCAAAATCAGCCAAATTCAAATGCTCCTATCCACTTGGACACATATGAGGATTGAATCTAAAGGGGACAATCACTGAGCCAAGCCTCCAAAGTCCATGGAACAAGAAATAGCATGTTGAACCTAGAATGGCCAAAATAGGGACAAGACTCCAAATTTGGATTGAAGCATTCAATGGAAGCATCAAGGTGGCATGGACTGAGTCATTCTCATCTGAAATCAGTCAAGACTTATCCAAGACCAAGGGAACCACAGCTCTGTGCCCTAACCTCTAGTCAATGGCTAGAGGAGACTTGCATTTCCATTGGCCAACATTGAACAAACACCTGCTGCAGTTGCCATTCACTGTGGATCCCAAAACAAACCTGCTCTACTATAAATAGAGGTCAATTGTGTTCAGTTTGAGTACACCAAAGCCATCAAACATATGCTTTCCTCAAAATCTCTTCTTTCACCTCAAATTTGCCTTCCAAAGCAAGTAATTCTGAGTTTTTGAGCTTGAGAGCAATTCCACTCAAACTAATCACACACACACCTCATATATATCATATGTAAGCTGTGCAAACTATCACAAGTGACCTGTAATCACAAAATCACAAAGTCACTTCTCAAAACCTCAAAATAGCACCTTTTTGCATTTTTCAAGCCATGTCTTGATTCAGTCACTTTCCAAACCAGATAAAACCTCAAACACACTCCAAATATCATCCTTGAACTGTCCCAAATGGTTCCCACCATCTGGAACACCATTTGAGGGAGTTGCTATTTTGGTCACTTTTAACCCCTTTTGCAAGAAAGGGACAGTTTGTGTTTTTGCAGGTACCAGCTGATTCCAATCATCCTAAAAGCATCCAAGGGATCATTTGAGGTGGTTCAAAGCATAAAATCATATCTGGAGCAAGAGGGTTGGCAGATTGCAGAGAAACCTCCAAAATCCCAAAAAAGGGTAAGCCTCTCAACTTGCACTCACCAAAACATGTGTGCATTTGAAGTCCATTGATCAAAAACATCTCATACATGTCATATATGTTGTGTTTGAGCTAATTCACCATGTAATCCATGCTTGTACCAAGTTGTAGCATAGAAAATGCATTTATAGGTCATTTTCAAAACCACTATCGGGTTTTGAGGAGGGAGTGTGATCTGAAAAAACCACCACCACCATTGGATTCCTTATGAAATTCTGGCCCAGATGCATATAAATTTTGTCTCAAACAATTAAGAATTGAGAAAGTCATGACCTTCACGTTTTTGAGCTAAAACTTGCCTTGGGCAAGCCAAAACCAAGGCATGACTTGTGTATTTGTTGGTTTGTTTCAAACAATGGATGTATCACCACCCCAGTGGTAAGGCGCGCGCCTTGTATGCTTGAGGTCAAGGGTTCAAACCCCACCCATGCCATTTTGTGATTTTTCACATTTTTGCTATTTTTCCAACTATTTTCATGTTTTGTTAATTATTGGGAAAATTAATAACTCTTTCAATTTTAATTATTTTTTATTGGTTCTTTTTGCAAAAAATCACAAAAATGTTGAAATATTTTATTCCACAAAAAAATTAAGTTTGTATTATTTATTTAATATAATTAGTATTTTTGTGAATAAATTCATTTTTTATTTGTTTTTAAGCATTTTAAAATGAATATTCATCTTGAAAAATCAAGACCAAATGAGTTTTAATATCTCTTGTGATTTATACCTCATTTTTCAAACCTTAAACCAAAATCACAAGTGGTTTATTCAAACCTATTTGGTATTTTTCATTGATTTTCTTTAAACATTTACTTTTAAAGAATAAAATTAGGGTTTCTTTGATTTTCACTCAAAACAAATCATTGTCAAACACTCATGGGCCTCTAATAGAGTGTAAGACCCAATCCTTTTTTGAGCAAAGCATTTTTGGGCCTCAGTGTATTGTATAAGTCCCGATACCGTAAAAAACAAACGGCACGATCGTCGCCTTTTGAAAAATAACCTTCTGGGCCTACCCTCGTGTTATAAGCCCCACTCTTTTTCTTTAAACTTTTTGGGCCTCTTGAGATAGTGTAAGACCCATCCCTTTGTATAGAAAAGAATTTTTGGGCCTCAGTCACTTGTATAAGTCCCTCTGTACAAATTCAAACAGTGCGCTCATTGATAAAACCCTG
The DNA here is from genome assembly GCA_022829125.1 of Lathyrus tuberosus. NCBI lineage: Eukaryota > Viridiplantae > Streptophyta > Magnoliopsida > Fabales > Fabaceae > Lathyrus > Lathyrus tuberosus. The sequence continues at coordinate 2,144,988 of JALAZF010000209.1, read as the reverse complement.
GGCCTCTCCTTGAGCTGTAAGCCCCAAATCTTTCTTTTTCAAAGCACTTTCTCCTTTGATTTTGAATATACTGTTGTTTTCAATCTTTCTTTGTTGAACAACTAACCAAACAGCATGGAAGCTCTACAACCGAGTAAGTGGTTATTACTTTCATTTACCGCTTTCATATACATATAACTATATTGTGGGGTTGTTTCACTGTAAGTCTTCTTTCATAAACTCATATCAACTGTGTAATAATAGAATAGATATTTCGAGTTTCCCCAGCAACTACGTCTAGAACTAGGTGAAGCCGTTTTCATAGAAATAGAAAACTAGATCCCCAATAGGATCACCAGATACAGTCTTCTCTTCGGCTGTCCTCATTAGGAATTGTCAAGAAACTCTACTCCCAGAGATGAATGTATTCTCCGTGAATGGCATCTTTGAGTTTCTTCCAAATTCTCGAACTTTCCTGGCTTGATCTATTCCTTGTGAATAGCTTGCCTTAAATTTCTCGGGGTTTGGGGACCCACGGGCTTCTTAAAAGCCTCGGCCTCCTCTTGGGCATCGTACAAGGACCCACAGGCTTCCTAAAAGCAACCCCGCCTCCTCTTGGGATTAGTACAAGGACCCTACGGCTTCTTAGAAGTATTCACAACCTCCTCTTAGGCTTCGTATAATGATCTCTTCCTCCGGGAATGATAGCCTCCTCTTGGGCTTAGTACAAGGACCCGTCAGCTTCTTAAAAGTTTCCAGCCTCCTCTTGGGCTTCGTACAAATTGTCCCGACGACCTCCTAGAGGTATAGGAACAGAACCTAGTCATCTTCATAGAACAGTCCTTTCAAAGAGTCTACTACTGTTTCTCAAAGCACAGTACGAGAGATGACACTCTAGACTTGGACAGTCTAATCTCCTTGAGTCTCAAAGACATTCTCAAGTGACCCCTTCGTTAAATAGGAAGGAAACCCGCAGACTTGGACAGTCTCAATACCCTTCGGATTTCCCGCTTCCTTAAAGAACAGGAATAACCCGGATCCTTGAATCAAATCCATGAGTACAGTGTTACTCATATAAGAACTGATTTTCTCTTTAAAATCAGTATACTGGACCTGTCACTTAACTGAAATAGTAACCACAGCTTCTCTTGGGCTTTGTACAATGATCATCCCCAGCGGAGTCAAACAACGTTTAGCCTCTCTCTCGGGCATTGTACGAGACACATAAGAGACTCCCTCGTTGAGTCAATCACCCTTTTGCCTCCATCTCGGGCTTTATACGAGATACAAAAAGGTTCTTATTAAGCCAAACAAATTTTAGCCTCCATCTCGGGCTTTGTACGAGATACAAAAAACTCTCTTGTTGAGTCAAACAACCTCTATCTCGGGCCTTGTACGAGATACAAAAAACTCTCTTGTTGAGTCAAATAGCCTTCATCTCGGGCTTTATACGAGATACCAAAAGACTCCCTCGTCGAGCCAAAACCTTTTAGCCTCTCTCTCGGACTTTGTACGAGACACATATTAGCCTCCTCTTAGGCTTTATATAAGAAAACCACTGGTTAATCCAATTAACCTTTTAGCATCAAAGTTGTGCCTCACTCACAGTACACAAACATCAACAACTCCTTCCCCTTTCATCTAATTGCTGTAAGCGGCAAGCCTCTGGATCATCTACATCCATGCCACCGTCCCTCTTTTAGCATGAGAAATTCCTATGGAAAGATAGCATTGCTCTACACTAAGTTAAAGTCTTCTCCTTCAGGTTAAAATCCCCTATAAAGGAAATTATGGCATTGCCGGATTCACATATCCCGGTTAAAGTAATTCTCCTTTATAAACAGTCGTAACAGACAACCCCCTCTTTAGAGATGACAAATTCTCTCTAAAGACAACACCTTTTCAGCTTCACATCTTGGGCTTTAAACAAGATACAAATCACCTTTCGCTTCACGTCTTGGGCTTTGAACAAGACACCAAAAACAACCATTTCCTCCCATAGAATAGGAGGAACTACGAACGCTCTGATTTCCATGTTTCGGTAAACGGGAATACGTAGGCCTAAGATTGAAAGAAAAATCTTAGCGAACACACTAAACAAAAACCCAAGATCCCATATCTCCATCAATCAAAAGCAGTAATTCAAAACATCATTCCTAACATCCTAATCCTTGTTCCCCGCTAGAAACCATTATGTCAAAATAGCATAAGAAAGGCCCCACCACATTGATCGCATCCGTAACCTAACAGACCGCTGTTTAAACTCAGTATGCAAGTAGGGTTAATTGGAGACATCTATTTCCCTTCCTTCATCAGCTTTAATAGGATAAAAAACGAATCGACCTGTAGGTAAAGCTCAACCGCAGAGAGCGACCAGCGCTTAAGAACCGCGTCCAAAATCGCTCGCTACAGGGTGTATATGTAATCTCCGAGATTATAGTCTTTTGGTGACGCTGCTCCTGGGCTGCTGCCAGGGATTGCATGTCATTGTGAAGTTTTTCCAAACTTTCCTTTAGAGCATCAATTTCTTCTCTTAGCTCTCTGTTATCTTCCTCGAGATCGTCCATTTTCTTTTGTCGATTGGCCCGAGTATTGTACGAATGAGAGAGATTGACTCTAGAATCGTGACGCGAACGTGAGATTCGAAGAAGAATAATGTGTTATATGAGAATGATGAATGCAATGTAAAGTTATATATTTTTAGCTTTAATAAAAAAAACTTCAAAAAATAGATTGAAAATATTATACAGTGGGGAATACCGTTTTATTGAATTCAAAGATTGCGGAAATGGAAATACGGTATTTCACAAAGTGCTATAAGGAAACTAGCTAAGCTTATGGATCCTGAGTGTTTTTTGAAGAGAGCCCAAATGCTGGTTTTGATATCTTCCTTTTCTTTGACCGGGGCTCTTTAGTCGTTGTCGGTTTGTCAGTCCTTTGCCAATTGAAAGGAGCGAGCAAACTTCTTCGATCTTCTTGATTCTCTACAGCATGCTGCTCTAATATCTTAATCAGAGCATCCTTGTCCTTTAATAGTTCCTGAATCTTGGTACACCTCACATTGAGGATACGATACTTATTTTTCCAAGAGTTTTTCTCCCGTTGAAATTTGTTGAGAGCGACCTGGAGTTTTTCCGTATCAGACATGAAATAAAGGACAGATTCCTTTAACGGAAAAACTTCTTGACGAGGGTAAGGCGTCCTCAGCTTGAGAGCTCTAGTTTGCACCCAGTGGAGATAAGGTTCCATGGAGGTACAATTAGGTCTTCCTAGAGACTCTATTCCTTTCTTGTAAACATGTTGTCAGACATGCACTATTTCCTTCTTTAGTGCCCTGTCGTTTTCTCCTTCCTTGAAGAAAAGACCTTCCAAATGAACATTATGCGGGATATGCCTCATCGGGTATCCGTGTTGACGATGAACTAAGATTGGATGATAGTTGATTCCTCCTTTAGCTCCTATGAGGGGTACGATATGGAAATTTCCACAACTGTCAATGATCTATATTCCCTCATAAATCTTATCGTACCAATCTATGCCAGAGTTGGTAAGAGACATGATCCTTTGTGACCAACGTAGAGTACTCTTGTGATCCGAAAAAGTAGCAGACTTGGGCAAATGGGAAATGAACCATTTGTAGAGCAAGGGTACACAGCATGTGATCATTCCTCCACTGTACAAATTCCTTAAGTGTACAGAATGATAAGCGTCTGCGAGAAGAGTTGGTACGGGGTTTCCAATCAGAAATATTTAACAGCGTTGGTGTCAACGAAGTTGTCTATTTTGGGAAAAAGGAATAACCCATATGTGAGCAGAACAAAGACGTTCTCGAAAGCAGTCACGTTCTCTATACTAGCAAAGTACAGGGCTTTCTTTACCAAAAACTTGGCTGGTAAACCTTGGATTCCTCCTTTAGTGGTCATGTGAGCCCGAACTTCTGACTCGTCCAAACAAATGGCTCTCGCAATGACCTGATCCTTTGGAATTTCTTCCAGTCCAGAAAAATGAGCTTGATTGGTGATAGGTAGATCAGTCAGATGAGAGTACTCTTCCAACGTTGGCGCCAGTTGGTAATCCGGGAATGTGAAACAGTGATAGACCGGATCGTAGAACTGAATGAGTGTAGACAGAATTCCTTCAACCACAGAGATCCTTAAAAGAGGCAGCAGTCCTTCATGCTTAGCTCTGAAAGCATCAGGGTTGGGAATCATCCTCGCCAGCCCCTTTAAATCCTCTAGCTTCGGAATTTTGAAGGTGTACTTGTGCATCTTTCTTTTACCGAAATCCATAACGCAATCTTTCTCTCTGATATTTGCAATCATTGTTTTAGTTTAATTGAAAAAAAAGAGAGGTAAGAAGAGAAGATTTTTAATTGTTTAAGAGTTTTTTAAATGAATGCATGAATGCAGCACACAAAAACATAGAAAAAACATGGGTTGAAAGGTTCAGCGTCACGAGCATGGAGTCATGGCTCTACCCATTCCCAAAGGTTGTATTCTGGTCAATTTTTGTACCTGTAGAACGGATCCTAAGGTTCCCAAAATCATTGACCCCCCTAGAGATATCAACAGCAAGCTGGTTCACCCGAGCGAGCTGTAGCACCCTAGAGTAATCTCATTTGAGTGTAGTATCACATGACAACTATTCCCGATAGTTACCGCACTACCAAATGGTCATAAGTTTAAAGTCTACTAAAATCCTCAGGATCACAGGCGTCGCATAGGAAAACTCTGCTTTCAACAACAATCGTGATCTGTAGGCAGAATCCTACGGGCCCTCACCTGATTTGGTGGTCTACCAGGTTCGCTTGTTCGGGATTCACTCCCTACAAGTTTCCCCATTTTTGCCACCTCTTATCTTAGGTTTCTCTCAAACTTTCCAGATGCGACATCACTCGCAGTCCCATTGACAGAAAAATAAACACGGATATCAAGTAGGAAAAGCAGCATATATATATATAGTATGATTGCTAACAACCTAGACCTCTTAGGAATTCTATCCTATTCCTAGTCTGGCACTCCCCAGCAGAGTCGCCATTTTTCTATGGAAAATGGGGGCGATGATAGCTAAGATAAGACAGATCCTCATGGTAAGACTCCCCAGCAGAGTCGCCATTTTTCTGTAGCGTGCAATTTTTGTCGGTGACGCGACCACCTTATCGCAAATGGGTTTCTCCTCACCGCAAGGTAGGAGTGGGGTGCTACTTTCTGATTTCTTATTTATCCCGTGAAGCTGGAAGGGAAAGGGAAGCTATCTAAAACTAACCTTGCACGCGGATGTTTAACTGAACAAACGCTAAGAGAGATCGGGGAGTTCGGGGTCAGGTTATACAATGGGGAGTTGTCAATTACCCATCCTATATGTGGTTATCCACAGATCGTTGGCAATCATAACTATTTTCTACTTGAGGGTGTTTATCCTTAAATGGGAAAGTTTCTTTATTGAGAGGATTGAGAGAGAGAGAGAGAGAGAGAGAGAGAGAGAGAGAGAGTTTTTGTTTTCTGTGGAAAATGGGAATGAATGATGACTAAGGTATGAAACCTAAAGTTTTTGATTGATGTGTGAAGGTACTGGGCCTAAGGTTTTGAATTGGCGTGCTCGCTAAGATTTCGCAATCTTATGCCTACGTATTTCCGTTAAAGATAAACAGGGAAATCAGAGCAATCGTAGTTCCCTCCACAGAAGGAAGGAAATTTGGTGTCTTATTCAAAGCCCAAGATTGAAGCTGAAAGGAGTATTTGTGTCTTGTTCAAAGCCCAAGATTGAAGCTAAAAGGTTTGACTGAGAGAGAATTTGTCATCTCTAAAGGGAGATATCTCATCTGTTTATCACAGTTGTTGGGTGACTGTTTATAAAGGAGGATTACTTTAACTGGAATATGTGAATCCAGCAATGCCATAATTTCCTTTATAGGGATTTGTCCTGAAGGAGAAAACTTTAACTCAATGTAGAGTAATGTCATTTTTCCTTAGGAATCTTTCATGCTAAGAGAGGGATAGTGGCGTGGATGTAAATAATCTAGAGGCTTGCCGTTTACAGCAATTAGATGAAAGAGGAGGTTTGTTTTGATTTTTTGAGGTGATATATAGAGAAAGATCTTCCTATAGAGAGGTTGGATTTCCTCTGAGGGGGTTGTTGATTTTTGTGTGCCTTGATCAAAGCCCAAAGTTGAAGCTAAAGGGTTGATTGACTCCACTGGGGAACTCCTTATACAAAGCCTAAGAGGAGACTGGAAAAGACTGACTCAACAAGAGAGTGTTTATTTGTCTTGTGCAAAGCCCAAGATTGAGGTAAAAAAGAGACCGACTCTTTAGGGGATGCCATTATACAAAGCCAAAGAGGAGGCTAGACGTTGACTTTGTTGAAGAAGGTTTTTATCTGTCTTGTACAAAGCCCAAGATTGAGGCTGAAAAGGGGTTATTTACTCTGCTGGAGAGTATGGGTGTCTTGTACAAAGCCCAATATTGAGGCTAAAAGAAGATTGACTCTGCTTAGGGAGATTTATTCACATAGCCTAAAGGAAGGCTAGGGAGAATAGACTCCGTCGGGGAATAAGTATACAGAGTTGAAGGGGTTTTGACTTTACTGAAGAAAGTTTAGACGTGTCTTGTACGAAGCCCAAGATTGAGGTAGAAAAGAAAGAACCGACTCAGCTGAGGATATTTCAGGTGTCTTGTACAAAGCCCAAGATTGTGGCTGAAAAGACGATTGACTCAACAAGAGAGTATTTTTAAGAGAAAAGTGACTAAACAAGAGAGTATTTAAAAGTGATCGACTCAACAAGAGATTATTTAAAGGTGATTGACTCAACAAGAGAGTATGTTTATCTGTCTTGTACAAAGTCCAAGATTGAGGCTAAAAAGGAGATTGACTCAACAAGAGAGTGCTGAAAGGAAGATTGACTCAACAAGAGAGTCTTTTGAGGAAGATTAACTCAACAAGAGAGTCTTTTGAAAGGGGATGACTCAACAAGAGAGTGCTTTTTATCTGTCTTGTACAAAGCCCAAGATTGAGGCTGACTCCGCTGAGGGAAAATCATTATACGAAGCCTAAGAGGAGGCTAACTTTGTCAGGGAAGAACAAAGGGAGAATGATTATACAAAGCCTAAGAGGAGGCTGACTAGGCTAAGGAAAAGAAAGATCATTATACAAAGCCTAAGAGGAGGCTAACTTCTGCTGAGGATTATTGAGATCCAGAGACAGATCCAAAGTGAGGAATCAACACTTGTTGGAGAAAGAAGAGTTGAGGTATCAGATGCCTTGAGGTTCTGATAAAGGGTTTATTGATAGCCTTTTGACCCTAGCTGGGGAAGAGAGTTGGAGTTTTAGAACCTATGGGGGTTTTAACTCAGCTAGAGATTGATCGGATGACCAGGGTTTCTCCAGTGTTTGTAGGGAACTTGAGATTGTCATTGAGATCCAAGAGGGAATGAGATTGTCCAAGTCTACTGGGTTTATCTTTGTACGATGCCCAAGAGGAGGCGGATGTTTTAAGGGATGATAATCAACCCATAAAATGGTCCGAGGTTTAGACTCATTAGAAAGACTGCTCTAGCAAAGGATGACTAGGTTCTGTTCCTATACCTTTAAGAGGTCGTCGGGTGCTTGTACTAAGCCCAAGAGGAGGCATGAGAACCTTTAAGAGGCCTGAGGGTCCTTGTAAAACGTCCAAGAGGAGGCAGGGAATGCTTTTAAGAAGCTCGTGGGTCCCAAACCAAAGAAAAGTTCAAGAAAAGTTTCCCCAAGAATAATTCATTTAGTGAACAGTTCTGAGGTTTGAAGAAATTCAAGAGAAGTTTCAGCGAGAATAATTCATCTCTGGGGAATAGAATTTCTTTGACAATTTCTAAGGGTGACAGTCTGAGAAAAGTTTCACAAACAATAATGGCTTTCTCTTTTTCCCATATTGTATAAGCCCGAGAGAAGGCAAGACTGTATCTGGAAATCCTATGGGGATCTAGTTTTGACTGTTGAAAGAGCGACCACTGGCTTTACCTAGTTGTCGAGGAAAACTCTAAGCATATATACAAGTATATATACAGTTGATATATGACAAGTATTTAAAAGGATATGAAAGAAGGACTTACACGTGAGCAAGCTTCACACAATACAGTTATATATATTTGACATGTATTTAAAAGAATGAAAGAAGGACTTACAGGTGAGCAAGCTTCCCACAATACATATATATATATATATATATATATATATATATATATATATATATATATATATATATATATATATATATATATATATATAAAAGCTGATAAAAACTTACAGGTGAGCAAGCTTTCATAGCTGTATTGTTAGTTGTTCAAGAAATCAAAGAAAGTTTTGATAACAACTGTATATTTGAACCTAAATCAAAAGAGAAGTTGTTTTGAACAGAGATCGGGGCTTACAGTTCAAGGAGAGGCCCAAGGTTTATATTTGTACAAGAGGTGTGGCTTACAGCTCAAGGAGAGGCCCAAGGAATAACAGTGATTGCACCGTTGTTTTGGAAACTGTATCGGGACTTATACATATGACTGAGGCCCAAAGAGGTTTTGGTTAGAAAAGGGATTGGGTCTTACACTCCATTATGTCACTCCCGAAAGATTCGCATCCAACGGTACAAACGCGAGAGTGGCGCAGAAAACACAGAGTCGCCAGCAATATGTATTTATCCCGAGAGAGGGAAGGGAAACACTGCATAAACCTGAAGAGAAAGAGGGAAATACATGGTCATTGCAACCATAGTCTAGGTTCGGGAGTCGGTTATGCGAGGGGAAGGTGTTAGCACCCCACGCATCCATCGTACTCGATGGGATCCACGCTTGTTGTCTAAACGGAGGGTGAGCTATCCTACTATCTATGGCTGTACAAAAGAAAACGGGGATGGGGGTGACTAAGACGGACTCGGTAGGACATGTTCGATGCCCTAGGCCTACATACTCCCTCAGTGCAATGGGAAAGTCAGAGTCAACGTAGTTCGGACGGGAACTGTGGGGGAAGGTTGCTCGCCAAGACAATCGCTGTCTTGTGCCTACATATCCTCAATCGGACGAGAGAGAGGAATCAGAGCTAATGTAGTTCGTGGTACGCCCACAGATGGGTAAGTGTTTTTTACGTGAGCGACGAGCTCTTTTCTGAAAATGAAATTTGAAACCCAACAATCCCGAAGGCTAAAAAGATTTGAATTTGTTTTTGTGTTTTTTAGACAGAAGTGGATTGAAGTTAGTTCATAACTTGCATTGCACCAAAGTCTAGGGCACAAGGACAAATACTTAACGAATCGCCCCAAGACAGGACGCCCGCTAAGTACTCTAGAAAGATGAGAGGAAGCCCCTCATTTCTCATTCCCCACGCTTAAGGCTCGTGCGCAATACACTTTATCTTTATTAAGTGTTTTCAAGAAGTTTTGAGAGGAGAAGAGAGAAGACCCAAAGGAAACTCTAAAGGGAAACTAAGAGTCCTAATGTTATCATGCATGGGTGATCTAAGGTTAGTGAGGCTTAGGAGGGACAACTACCTAAAACCTAATACTAATCCTACTCCAAGCTTAATCAAAAATTAAGTTCGACTAGGTAGCTCTAAAGGGAGAGAATCTAATACTTAAACAAGTCTTGAGATTCATGGGAGAAAGAGAGTGAAAGAGAAGAATGAGAAAGAGAAGGATGAGATGAGAAACAAGATAGGGCAGCAAGCACATCATATCAAGTATATCCAACTTACATCAGTAAACAAGTCTCAAAGATCATGCAAAACATCTCAAGTAAGCACGCAAAGGTAATCATGAAAGAATGCAAGCATACTTATATGAAATGCACAATTAAGCACCAATGAACTTCATATCAAGATGAAATGAGAAAAATAAGATGAAGATGAAAGCAAGTCAGAATCAAGATCATACCATCATCAACAATTCTCATGTGCCAAAGAAGATCAAAACATGAAACATTATGCACCAAAGAAAGTCCACAAAAGGAAGTAAAAGTACAAGCACTTAAAGCATACCCAAACATGATCCACAAATTGCAAAATTTGGTCATAAGGGACCTCAACCAGGGGTAAACATCATATCAAATACTCATGCAAAGAATCACAAAGAAACTCAATCAAACAAGCATGGCAAAGCAATTAGGGTTAAGAGATGTCACTTAAGCACAAATAATCAAACATATATCAAATAACATTCAAAAATTGTGGAATTAAAACCCAAGTGAGCTAAGTCAGAAGCTAGCAACATACCAAAAGGTCACACAAAAATTCACTGTTTAAGTACCTCAAACAATGCTTCAAAGTTGCATAAGAACAAGGAAGAACAATACACAAATAGAGGGACTAAAATGCAATATGAAATGAGTTTAAAAATATGAGAGAAAAGTTTTTTAGGACCTCAAGATGTCTTCTGAAATATTCAAAAAGAATGGGATGTAAATCATACACCAATGATGAGAACAAATATCAACAAGGCAGGGTGTGCACAATTGAGACAATTCCAAAGGAAATTAATCAAACAATTAATTCAGATGCACAAAATAAAATAAAATGGAAAAATAAAATTTAAATTTTTTTTATAAAACTCCAAAGATGCTTCATTATTTGTTTGGTGATTTTTAGATGCATAAATCTAATTTTAAAAATTAAAAATGAAGACTATGCACAAAGAAAATAAAAATGCAAATAGATGATGCTAGGGGGTGCAAACAGCAAGATAATCACGTTGGAAAATTAAATGGGCTCAAGGAGGGGGTGGAAAAAGCAAAGAAAATCCAGCCCAATCCAAAGCGCAAGTCAACAAAAAAGCTTGTGGAATTCAGTCAACTAAAGGACTTAATCTACACCACCAGATAAATCATGCGTTCCACATTCAGTCAAACAAAGCCACAAGTATACATGATGAAAGGCCAGGATCAAGAGTTCATGATAACAAAGGTACACGCGCGCACATCCACATCATTCAGAAATTAAAAGCAGAGCACGTGTATAGCACATGTTATTTTAATGTGTTGGCAAGCCATAAACCATCAGATCAATCTAACGCATATCAATCAGTCAGCAGATCAAAGATTATGCATGATCAAGGGTCAGGATTTGAAGCACATGATATTAAACATGGATTAACACACACACACATTAATGAAAACACATGAAAATTAAATGAAGTGGCTAAACATGAGCCATCAGATCTGAACAACCAACGACTATGATTTCATCTTCTTCCTCTAAACCCTCACCTGCCTGAAAACAAACCAGACGCCGGAGCCCTAGCCCCGGTCATCTTCTCCGGCGACCTCAACATCAAAATTTCTCAGAAATAAAAAACAAGTACACCATTCCACTCAGATTTTAACAAGGATCAAGAATATCACCTTCATTTCAACTGATCATACATGTATAAACCAAATCGAAGAAGAAAAGTTTGGATCTAAAAACTTCAGATCAACAATACAGCCATGATACACGTCCAAAATCAATCAGGATGATCAGCAAAGCATGAGGAACAATATGCACACCAGAAAGTCAAGTTCTAGGATCATGAATTTCACACTAACCTGAAACTTGTAGAACTCAGAATACACCAAGAAAACCTTCAGAAAGCTGCAGATCTACTCCTTGGAACTTCTTGCTTAGAGCTTCAAATAATGGTTGATTCTTATTCTATGGAGTATGTGGATCAAGAATATGGAAAAAGTTCTTCAGAAACCCTTGTGAGGAGTGAGTTTCGAAGAAGGAAAGTTTTGAGTGAAAAATGAAATTCAGAGCAAATGAGAGTGCATGAGGTGTGAATGAACGTGTGAGTCTCCTTATATACACTTGGTTAGAGCTCTGAGCATGATTAGGGTTTGATTAAACCCTTGATTAAGGCTATCCAAAGTGATTTGCAAAAATGCAAGTTGTGATGAAACCACTAATCCACACGTGCATTGTCATACTTTTCATCATGAGTCATTCACATTTCTCTGGCTGACCACATCTAAATTGGGTTTGGGCTTTGTGGATGCTTAATTCATGAGATTTGATCCATCTTGCAAAAATGCATTTGAAAAATACATGAGGTACATGGCACGGATTGGAGTGATTCAAGGGTCAAAAATGGTCCTTAGGATGTGTACTTGGATGTTGCAATATGACTTGAAGCATTAGAGGTCAGTACAAGTCATTTTGAACCAAAATACAAAAGGTGGAAAATGGATACATGTGAAAACCCTAAAAAGCACCTTGCCTTCTTTTGATCATAACTTGAGTTTCACAAATGGTATGGAGATAATCTAGCACTTTTTGGAAAGGGGTGAGAGAGATCTTTAACTTTCATGTTTGAGGAAAATTCATTTGAAGCTTCTTTGATGATGAAAAGTCAAGTTGAAGATGGTTTGAAAAGTTGCCAAAAATAGAAGTTTCACATTATAGGCCATTTTCCAAAAATAGTAACCTTTGCATAAACTCTTGACTCTTGATGAATGGTATGAATCCTAGCCTTTGAGGACCATATGAGGGCATAAGACCTTAAAAATCATGAAGAGGACCTCAAAATTCCATGGTTGACTTTCCTCCTTACAGTTGACTTTTCTTGGTTCACAAGCAACTGATCCACTGAACATCTTTCACAATGAACCACTAGCCAAGCCTTCCTCTATGAGTGTTTAGGAGCATATGGAACCCATGAGAGCATGCTTGAATCCACAAAGTTTTCTCAAGAAGCTCTTTGAACCCAAGAACCCTAATTTGGTCCCTCTGGTTAAGAGGCAAAGATTCACTTGAAATCCTTTGCCATTCTTAATCTTATGAAGATATGATGACCTCCACAAAACACCTTGAGGCTTGAGACTCCTTTGAGATGAACCAAGTACCTTGATCCCATGCTAAGAACCAATGCTATGCACAAATGCTAATGCAAGAAATGCAAAGAAACATAAGCCAGTTAGCTTCATAACAAAAGAGCAAATTTTGGGGTGTTACACATTAGAGGCCCAAAATGTTTTAAAGAAAAAAGAGTGGGACTTACAATGCAAGGGTAGGCCCAGTTGGTTTTGTTTGAAAACGGCGATCACGCCGAGATTTTGAAAATACAGTAGGTCTTATACAATGACTGAGGCCCAAAAATGTTTTGGTATTTACAAGGTTTAGGACTTACACTCTATTAGAGGCCCAAAATTATTTAAAGAAAAAAGAATGGGACTTACAACACGAGGGTAGGCCCAGTTGAAAATTGTTTGAAAACAGCGATCGCGCCGGGATTTTTGAAATTGTAGTGAGACTTATACAATGACTGAGGCCCAAAAAAGTTTATCTACAAAAAGGGTTGGGACTTACACTTTATTAGAGGCCCATGAGTGTTTGAAAAAGATTCATTAGGGTGATCATGATCAAAAACCCTAATTTTGATTTTTAAATGTATTTTAATTGAATAAAAATTCAATTAAAATAATCACACATGTGAAAAAAGGTTATGATCTTGGATTTATATTTCAAAAATCATGTTTCATTCATGGGATGATTTAGAAACCATTTGAATTTTGTAAAATCAAGAGAAAGAAATTTTTTAAATGTTTTTAAACAAATAAAACATAATTCTTTGCAAAAATACTAAATATATGAAATAAATAATATTTTTGTGAAATTTTCATGGAATAAAATATTTTAACATTTTTGGAAAATTTCAAAAAAAGAACCAATAAAAAATAATTAAAATTGAGAGAGAAATTAATTTTGGAATTAATTAACAAAAACATGAAAATATTGAAAAATAGCAAAAAATGAAAAATGGCAAAAAAAGGTCTGGGTGGGGTTTGAACCCATGACCTTGGCAACAAACACACATGCACGCTACCACTGGGATGGTGATACATCCGTGTATCAAAACCACCCGATAAATATATAAGGGGTGCCAAGTTTTCAGGCCTGGCAAAGGCAAGGCAAGGCAAGTTTTGGCAATTTACGTGAAGCCTCTAACTTTATCATTTCTCCATGGATTGGGACAAAATTTAGGTGCATCTGACCTAGAATTTCATGAGGAATCCAATGGTGGTCTTGGAATTTTCAGGAAGTGCCCCTATTTTAAAACCCGATAGTGGTGTCAAAATAGGCCAAATTTTGCATGTTCTATGCTATCTCATGGTACAGGCCAGAATTGCATGACAAATTGGTTCAAACACAACATATACAACATGTATGAGATGTTTATGATCAGTGGACATCAAAGGAATGCATAATTTAAAAGGTTCAAGTGATGATGCACTTACCTCTTGGAGCTCCTTGTGCTATCTGTCAAGATCTTTGTGCCATAAGTGATCCAATGCTTTGAACACTCTTGATTGATCCCTTAGAAGCTTTTAGGATGATTGGAACCAGCTGGAATCCTCAGGAACAAGTATAGGTATTTTCTTACAAAAGGGGCAAAAGTGACCAATATGGCAACTCTCTCAAATGGTGTTCCAGATGAGGGAAACCACTTGGGACAGTTCAAGGATGATATTTTGAGTGTGTTTGAGGCTTTGTTTGGTTTTGAAAGTGACTGAATCAAGACATGGCTTGAAAAATGTAAAATAGTCAAGATTTGAGGTTTTGGAGGTTGACTTTTTGATTTTGGTGTTTCAGATCACAAGTGAGTGTTTGAACAGCTTAGATATGACATATTGGATGTGTTTGGATCATGAGCTGTGATGGAATTGCTCTCTAACTCAAAAACTCGGAGATGACTTGTGAAAGAAGGCATTTTGGCCTAAAGAGATAGATTTTGAGGAAAGCAAGTGTTGTAGTGCTTTGGTGTACTTGAACTGAGCACAAATGAGCTCTATTTATAGTGCAATAAGTTTGTTTTGGCAGCAATAGTGTGTGGCAACTGCAGCAGGCCTTTGGCCAATATTGATCAAATGGAATCTCAAGTCTCCTCTAGCCATTGACTTAAGGTTAGAGCACATGCCTATAGTCTCTTGGTTCAGGGATAAGTCTTGACTGAATTCAGTTGAAATAGGCTCAGTTCATGCCACCTTGGTGTATCCATTAAAGGCTTGGAGACAAAATTGAAGTCTTGGCACTTTTTTGCCTTTTTAGGTTTGTTAAGGCTACTTGTAGATTCTTGGACTTAGGAGGCTTGGGGATCAGATCATTCCCCTTGGATTTCATCCTCTGATGTGTCCAAATGGATGATAAGGCTTGGAGTTATCAAATTTGGCCAAATCGAGTAAAAATGCAAAATCTGCCTTGCTTAGGACAGTTGGAAATGGTGATTTTAAGGGAATCATATCTCCTTGCTCAGGTTGAGTTATGGGAGGATCTTATGCTTTTCAGAAAGCCCTCCTATAATACAACACCCGTGTGATCATAGTTTGCCTTGAAACTTTTTGAATCCAACTAAAAATTCCTCATGAATATTGATGTTCAATGCTGGTAACTTAGGCAGATTTTCACTAAGTGTTGGAAAAGTGTCATTTTCATGTTTTTTGTCATTTTGATCAGTCTATAACTTAAAATCCATGTGCAATGGGAGTTTGATGTAGTTGACACTTTTAAAGTATGTCAGATGGACTTCCATTTGAGCTTTGAATGGGAGAAAAAGGCCTTGTGGTTTAGGAGTTATGACCTTGCAAAGTTGGTACCAAAACTACTTTTGTTCCATAACTTAGAAAAAGTTTGGTTTCTCATGGTTGCCCCTTTTGCAAGAAACATCACTTTTATTGATTTTTATTAATGAATGATAATAAATATCATACATTAACAATATTTTTGACTTAGGGGAACCATATTTGTGAGAAAATCCAAAAAGTCAAACTTTATTTTGTGCACAGTTGACTTTTTATCTGATGAAATCCAAACTGCGCGATCCTTTGTGAAATCAAGCCCTTGACCTAAATCAAACCTAATGGAGGTATTCCATAGGTGTTATAGTGTGTATTGAATCATGTCCCAAGGTTTGGGAGCATGTCTTGGTCAAAAGTCAAAAACACAGTGGACTTTTTCCTCAAAACCCTAATTGTGGTCCAGAAGAAATTGAAACTTGTGAATCAAGCTTCTTGGATCAATCCATTGTTGTAAATGGATCAATGTAATATATTTGAGACCCTCAAATCATGTCTTGATGTCTTGGCTCATGCTTTGCTTCAAAAGTCAACTTAGGGGTGAATTAGGTCAAGAAACCCTAATTCCTGATTTTTTTATGAATGCATATACATACATACATCATGCATTATTGTTTTACATGCATATTCATATCACATCACTATCACTCTGGTCGGTCTTGTCCCCCAAGTGAAAAAGTCCTCTTGTCAATCAGGTTGTCAGTTTTTTCCTCGTTGGGAAGTGAATCATCTCAGCAATATCTCTTCTAGTTTATTTCTGGAATAGAGCCGGTCCTCGACGACTTTGATAACTTGAACCTCTGAAAAACTAGAAGGCATTCGACAAACGTCACTCTTCGCCATTGAAGATGATATCTTCGCTTTCCCAGATTAAGGAAAATCCCCAGAGAAAGTCTCTTACCCGAAGATTCGGCAATACAGCAGTTCTTTTCTGGAAAATTCGCTGACGAAAAGGTCATCAGGACCTCCAAATTGGATTACATCACATGGCATTTCCTCCAAGAAGATCTCGAGGAAAAGTATGATGTAATATCCCCAAGCGGAAAGCAGTCTCTCAAGAGACTCGTTTTCCCAATAGAGTCAACAAATGGCATCTCCAACAGAGAAGTTTGTACACCTCTACAGCTCAGACGAATGGGTTCCCCAGTAAGTCTGACATCAAAACCTTTTTCCCATCAAATGGAATCTCTCGAGTCAACTCAGTGAGAAGTTTAAGGAAGGCCGCTACGAATAGCGTCCCTTGTCAAGAAAGTTCATTGACAAAAGAAACTAAGACCAGTTCCCTGGTAGGAAACCAGGATCGAGGGGAAGTTTATATCAGAAACTGAGACCAGTTCCTTGGTAGGAAACCAGGATCGAGGGGAAGTTTATAAGAAACTAAGACTAGTTCCTTGGTAGGAAACCAGGATCGAGGGGAAGTTTACTTCAGAAACTAAGACCAGTTCCCTGGTAGGAAACCAGGATCGAGGGGAAGTTTATTTCAAAAGAAAACTGTGACCAGTTCCTTGGCTGAAGACCAGGATCGAGGGGAAGTTTATACCTTTTCTAAGCATCATTGCTTAGCAAAATAAGATGGATGGGAAAACCGCCATTCATAACCACCATCAAAATTTCAGGTATTCCGATATTTAATCCTCTTGTACCCCGAATGCCCAAATACCTTCGCCATTCACACCTTCGGGTCCAAGAAGATTAAATAGGGGCATCTGTCATACCCCAAATTTTGACCACTAAGATTTCCCATTATTGTGAAATTCATCATCACAATATGGATGTATTTACATGCCTCATTAATCTCCTCAGGAATTGTTAGGCATCCACTACAATCAAGGATTAGGGTTTCAAGCCCTCTCATAGCACTCAGGCCAAAGATCAATCAAGAAATGACATGATCTTCAACTTGTCTAGTCTCTCAAACACCCACAAAGGATCAAGATGTCTCCCACATCAAGAATCAAGCACAAAGTTGCAGCATTCCCAGTGGATTAAGCCTTAAGATCGCCAGTGTCACCAAATTAGGGTTTTGGTCGACCGGGGCCTCCAGATGCAAATCTTCATATGGGCATGAGAGAATGCATCAAAGCACAACTCAAGATACTCCAAGGTACCTCTTGGACCTAATCATCGACTCAATTTGGTCTCAGGGGATGCATTCAACAAAAATCAGGAATTAGGGTTTCTTGACCTAATTCACCCCTAAGTTGACTTTTGGGACAAAACATGAGCCAAGACCTCAAGGCATGATTATGGGGTCTCCAATACATCACATTGATCCATTTGCAACAATGGATTGACCCAAGAAGCTTGAGCAACAAGTCTCAATTTCATCTGAACCACAATTAGGGTTTTCAGGAAAAAGTCAACTGTACATTTGACTTTTGATTAGGACATGCTCCCAAACCTTGGGACATGATTCAATACACCCTATAACACCCATGGAACATGTCCATCAAGTTTGATTTAGGTCAAGGACTTGGTTTCATAAAGGATTGCACGGTTTGGAATTCATCTGATAAAAAGTCAACTGTGCACAAAAGTCAAAGTTTGACTTTTTGAGATTTTTCACAATTATGGTTCCTTAACCCTAAAATGATGTTAATGTGTGATTTGAATCATCATTCATCAAGAAGAATCAAAGAAAGTGGGATAACTTGTAAAAGGGGTAACCATAAAAACTTAGAATTTTTTCTAAGTTATGGAACAAAGTGGCTAGGGTACCAACTTCCAAGGATCATAACTTGAGATCCAAGTAACCATTTTGGCTGATCCAAAGATGGATTTGTAGCTCTCATGGCATACTTTAAAAGTGTCAACTACACCTCATTTCAATTCCTCATAGATTTCAAGTTATGATTGGATCAAGATGGCTGAAAACATGAAAATACATCATTTTCCAACACTTAGAAAAATTCTGTCCAAGACAGATTTTGTTGTAAACACCAAAACTTGTGAGGTTTTTCACATAGTTGCAAGTGGAATTAGTTCCAAAGGTAAACATCAATGTTGTTGCACATGTTGCTGAGAATTCAAAGAACTCATTAGCATGAATTGATTCAACTTGAGCCAAGAGAAATCCATGCCCAAAGTCATGTTGCTGCAACTGTTTTGGAAAAATCAGTTTGCTTGTTTGATTGCCACACATGATTTATGAATCAAGACCAAGGATCACTATGCCACCTGTACTCAATCTAATCACAATGCATCTGATCCAACCTACAAAGCTGAGTCACAAAGGTCATTAATGTGGAATAGTGCATTGTCAAGATTCTCACTCTCCTCAGTCAGGTTCTCTAATTAAATAACAATTAAAATGACTGAAGAATGTGATTTCAGTCAAGGCATAGCTGATCTATTTTGAGCAGCTGTTACACCTAGTGCAAGAGGCATTTATGCCAAGCCAATCCATTTGAAGATGATCTGATCTTGTAGCCATTCACTATTCCTCAAAGACAAGAGTTGATCCACTATAAATAGAGGTCTCAACTGATCATTCAACTCACACCAAAGTAGCTTGCAACATTGCTTTCTCTCATTCTCTCTTAAGTGCCAATTTTCTTTGTTTTTGAGAAACCACCATCGGGTTTTGAGTTGCAGTCTTAAACAATCCAATCCAATTGCTCAGACACATCGCATATGATGTATATGAGGTGTCCAAACACTTAAATCATCTCTGAAACACCTCCAGCTCAAAATCACTCTTCAACCAAACCATTATGCCTCAATTCTGCAGCTGGATTCCTCCAACTTGATCCAAAGATTTTCAAAGTGTTCCAAAGCTTGCAATCCACCCAACAACATCCATTAAGCTGCAGGGATCATCAAATCACTTCTGAAACACCATCTGTGCAGAGTTCCATTTCAGCTTGCATCAAGGTAAGCCTCAAACTCTCATAACATGATCCATGCATATTTCCTCGCATGATACTTTTGCCAATTGCTTGTCATCATATGTTGAGTATTTCCCCTCAAAAAATTTGATCATAGCACTCATAAACATGCTTGCACGATTTCTTTTACAAACTAGGGTTCATCTGTGTTCATCACGATTATCTCACTCCACACTGAAAATAAATGAAATCATATATTGCCATCATGTTCCTTGTTAAAAAACACATGAAATTGGTGTTTGAATCATGTCAAATGGTTGAGAAATGAATGAGTTAGAGGGCTTCACGCATCTGAGCTTGAGGATGAAGATGGCCATGGCGCCATGTTTTAGAAAACCAACCAAACTTGCCTTATATTTTTCATTTGCCATGTATATAATGAATTGACATTGCGCCCCAGTGGTTGATCAACTGGTTTGTGTGTACTAGCGAGTGGAAGGTCTGGGGTTCGAATCCCCCTCACCCCAGACCTCTTTTTTTATCACTTGTCCTATTTAATTATTTTTCATATTATTTTTGTTAATAACTTTGAAAATTAATTTCTCACTCAATTTTAATTATTTTTTATTGGTTCTTTTTGCAAAAAATCACAAAAATGTTGAAATATTTTATTCCACAAAAAAATCAAATTTATATTATTTATTTAATATAGTTGGTATTTTTGTGAATAAATTCATTTTAAATTGTTTTTAAACATTTTAAAAGTGAATTCTCATGTTGAAAATCAAAACCAAATGAATTTTTATTCATCTTGTGTTTAAAACATCATTTTTCAAAACTTAACCAAAAATCACAAGTTGTTTATTCAAACCTATTTGGTGTTTTATCATTTTTTATTGATTTTCTTTAAGAATTTACTATTAAAATGATGAAATTAGGGTTTCTTTGATTTTCACCCAAACAAATCTTTTTCAAACAATTTTGGGCCTCTAATAGAGTGTAAGACCCAACCCCCTTTGTAAATACCAAAATTTTTGGGCCTCAGTCATTTGTATAAGTCCCACTGTATTTTCAAAAAATCTCGGCGCGATCGCCAGTTTAAAATAACACATTGGGCCTCTCCCTGAGTTGTAAGCCCCATCTTTTTTACAAAAATAAACTTTGGGCCTCTAATAGAGTGTAAGACCCAATCCCTTTTAACCAAAACATTTTGGGCCTCACATATTGTATAAGCCCCTCTGCGTTAAAAGAAAAATCCAGGCACGATCGTCGCCTTTTCAATAAATCAACTGGGCCTCTTGAGAGAGTGTAAGACCCATCCCTTTGTGCAGAAAACCTTTTTGGGCCACAGTCACTTGTATAAGTCCCTGTACAAATTCAAAACCACCGTTCAATCACTGTTGAAACTTGGGCCTCTCCTTGAGCTGTAAGCCCCAATCTCTTTTCAAAATACATTCTCCTTTGATTTTGAAATATACTGTTGTTTCCAATTTTTCTTTGTTGAACAACTAACCAAACAGCATGGAAGCTATACAACCGAGTAAGTGTTTATATGCTTTCTTTACCCGCTTTCACATATATAACTGTATTGTGGGGCTGTTTCACTGTAAGTCTTCTTTCATAAACTCATATATCAACTGTGTATTACTAGTATAGTTATTTAGAGTTTCCCCGACAATTACGTCTAGAACCAGACAAAACCCCATTAAATCACTCTTGATAACAAACAAAACTATATCCCCATAGGATTACCAGATACAGTCTTCCCTCCTCTTGGGGTTAAACAATATGGAACAGAGAAAGCCAGTATTCTCGGTGAACCTTTTCTCAGACTGTAACCCTAGAAATTGTCAAAAGAAATTCTACTCCCCAGAGTTGACCTATTCTCGGTGAATAGCATCTCTTGAATTCCTCAAACCCGGAACTCTCACTAAATGATCTATTCTCTGTGAATAGCATTTCTTGAACTTTCCCGGCTTGTGACCCACGGGCTTCTTAAAAGCACCCCCGCCTCCTCTTGGGCGTTGTACAAGGACCCTTCAGCTTCTTAGAAGTGTCTCACAGCCTCCTCTTAGGCTTCGTATAATGATTCTTCCTCAACGAAGATAGCCTCCTCTTGGGCTTCGTACAAATTATCCCTTCGGCTTCTTAAAAGTTTTTCTCGCCTTCTCTTGGGCTTTGTACAAATTGTCCCGACAACCTCTTAAATGTATAGGAACAGAAATTAGTCATCTTACTAGAACAGTCTTTCAAAAGAGTCTAGATCTTGATCCCGAAGCGTACTTTCTCTTAAGCATAGTACAAAAGATAAAACTCTAGACTTGGACAGTCTAATTCCCTTGAGTCTCAAAGACATTCTCAAGTTCCCTTCTAAGCATAGGAAGAAACCCATCCTCTCTCATGAGAGGGCTTTACTTGGACCTGCCTAGGGATCTCAATAATCCTCAACAGCAAGATAACATGCTCTTGGGCTTTGTACAATGATTCTCCCCAGCGGAGCTAACCTTTTCAGACTCTCTTGTTGAGTCAATCACCCTTTTAGCCTCCAGCTCGTTCCCTTACCTCGAGAACTTGGCAGAGGGCGCACCCGTGGGCAGGAAAGTAATCTGCCCCACAGAGGATGACCAGATATGTTCGGTGTATCCGGGGATGAGATTTTTGATGTACGAATTGGCTTTCACATAGGAGGGGTATCGGCTTCCCTTCACTGATTTTCAAGGGGCTATTTTTTGTCACCTGGAGTTATGTCCTGCCCAACTTCACCCTAACGCTTTGGCGTTTATTCGGGCCTTTGAGCTAGTCTATCGGTATCTGAAGATCGGGGCCACAGTGGAGCTCTTTTTCTGCATCTTCCATATTTAGAGGAGCACGGCTGGTCCTAAGCAAAGCTGGGTGTCTTTCAAACAACAGAGCAGGTTGTTCTAGCCATATTCGGAGTTTGTCCGAAACTTTAAATTCAGATTCTTGGTCGTGAAGCCTGTCTTGGAGGCGGCCAAGGAATCTCTGGTCACCATGGAAGCCGTGGAGGAGAATGGTCGGGAAGTGTAGCGTGTGATTTTTGTCGGTTACGCGACCACCTTACCGCAATGGTTGGAATTGGGTGCTACTTTCTGATTTTTTATTTACTCTATGAAGCTGGAAAGGAAAGGGAAGCTATCTAAAACTAACCTTGCACACAAATGTTTTCTTTAACAAATGCTAATAGAGATTGGGGGGGTCCGGGGTCAGGTTATACAAAGGGAAGTTGTCAATTACCCAGTGTGTATATGGTTATCCATAAACTTTCTTTGGCAGGTTTAAATACTTTCTGGTGTTTACTGTTATAAGTTGGGAATGTTGAGAGAGTGTTTTTGTTGTTTTCTGGTTTTCTGTTGTTTTTAGTAAGGTACTGGACCTAAAGTTTTTTATATGTGTGCTCACTAAGATTTTGCAATCTTATGCTTACGTATTCCCGTAAAGATAACAGGGAAATCAGAGCAATCGTAGTTCCTCTTATTCTATGGGAGGAAAGATGTTTGGTATCTTGTTTAAAGCCCAAGATTGAAGCTAAAGGTTTGACTGAGAGAGAATTTGTCATCTCTAAAGGGAGATATCACACCTGTTCATCCCAGTTGTTGGGTACTTGGTTATAAAGGGGAATTACTTTAACTGGAATGTATAGAATCCAGCAATTCCATAATTTCCTTTATAAGGGAGATGTCCTGAAGGAGGAAACTTTAACTCAGTGTTGAGCAATGCCATTTTTCCTTAGGAATCTTTCATGCTAAGAAAGGGACATTAGCTTAGATGTAAATAATCCAGAGGCTTGCCACTTACAGCAATTAGATGAAAGAGGAAGTTTACCAGGATAAAAGAGGGACCACAGCTTGGATTTTTGAATCAACAAGTGTGCCAATTACAACAGTTATCTGGAATTAGGGTTTTTTTATTGTCTGTTTTGATGTGTGATGTACAGAGAAATGTCTTCCTACAGAGAGAACTTTTGATTTCCTCTGAGGGAATTTTTTGTGTGCCTTGATCAAAGCCCAAGGTTGAAGCAAAAAGGTTGACTCTACTAGGGGAGTTTTTATATATGTCTTGTACAAAGCCCAAGATTGAGGCTGGAAAGAGATTGACTCTTCCGGGGAAAGTTTTGTCTGTCTTGTACAAAGCCCAAGATTGAGGCTAAAAGAATTGACTCCACTGGGCAGAGGTTTTATCTGTCTTGTACAAAGCCCAACATTGAGGCTAAAAATAGATTGACTCAGCTGGAGAGTATGATCTGTCTTGTATAAAGCCCAAGATTGAGGTTGACTCTACTGAGGAAAATCATTATACAAAGCCTAAAAGGAGGCTGGTTAGGGAATTTCTTATATGAAGCCTAAGAGGAGGCTGGCTTCTGCTGAGGATTATTAAGATCCAGAGACACGTCGAAATTGGGGTATCAACTCTTGCTGAGGATTGAAGAAGAGTTGAAATATCATATGCCTTGAGGTTCTGATTTTTCTGAGGGTTTATTGGTGGTAATTTGACCCTAGCTGGGGAATTTAGAATGGAAGTTTTAAAGATTGAGTTTTAAAACCTATGGAGGTTTTAACAATGATTGAGGTTGATGAAGTGATCAGGGTTTTTCTGTTCTTCTAGGAAACTTGAGGGTTCTTTGAGATCCAAGAGGATATGAGACTTTCCAAGTCTATTGGTATGAAGAAGTTAACTCTTAACTGGAGGATGATCTTTGTATGATGCCCAAGAGGAGGCTGATGTTTTAAGGGATGAGAATTAACCCTAGAACTGGTCTGATGTTTTGGAATTCTGACTCACTGGAGGATTAAACTAGTAGAGATGACTAAGTTCTGTCATATACCTGTTGGAGGTCTTTGGGCCCTTGTACTAAGCCCAAGAGGAGGCTGAGAACTTCTAAGAAGCCTGAGGGTCCTTGTACAAAGCCCAAGAGGAGGCTAGGGATGCTTTTAGGAAGCCTGTGGGTCCAAGCCTGAGAAAAGTTCAAGAAATGTTTCATCGGGAATAATCCTTTCATTTGTGAACAGTTCTAGGATTTGAAGAAATTCAAAAGAGGTTTCACCGGGAATTAGTCCTCTTTGGGGAAATGAATTTCTTGTACACACATTTCAAAGTTGTGACAGTCTTGAGAAAAGCTTCACCGGGAATAATGCCTTTCTCTATTCCATATTGTATAAGTCCAAGAGGAGGCAAGACTGTATCTGAAATTTCCTATGAGGGAACTAGTTTTGACTGTATTAGAGGAGTAACCACTGGTTTGATCTAAAACTAGACCTAATTGCTGGGGAAATCTCTAAACAAGTATATACAGGCATACATATACAGATGAGATATATAAACAAGTATGTAGAAGAAAATAGTAGAACTTACAGTTGTGCAAGCTCCAACATTGTAACCACAGCTGTAGGGTTAGTTATTCAAGAAATTGAAGAAAGTTTTGATAACACTTTGAATTTGAATCTAGATCAAAAGGAAAGTTATTTTTAAAGGAAGTTTGGGGATTATAATTCAAGGAGAGGCCCAGATGATCTCTTTTGAAAAGGCAACGATCGCGTCGTAGTTTTGAAAACCACAGAGGGACTTATACAATGTCTGAGGCCGAAATTGTTGTATTTACAAAGAGGATGGGTCTTATACTCTATTAGAGGCCCAAAAGTGTTTGAAAAAGAAGAAAATGGGACTTACAACTCAAGGGGAGGCCCAGAAGAAAATTGTTTGAAAATGGCGATCGCGCCGAGATTTTTAAAATCGTATCGGGACTTATACAATGACTGAGGCCCAAAAAGTTTGTGTGTGACAAGGGATGGGTCTTACACTCTACTAGAGGCCCAAAAGTGTTTCAAATTAAGTTTGAAAAATTAAAATTGAGGGAAACCCTAATTTTAATTAATATAATAATATTTTCAAAGGAAATTAAATATAAAATAGAAAATATATTTAAAAACAAGTGGTAAGCTTTGAAAAATATTTTGGAAAATCATGTTTAATCACATGAAAGCTTGAAAATCAATTGGTTTTAAAAGATCAAGGTGGAAACTTCATTTTTTAAATGTTTGAAAATAAAGAAATGAAATTAATTACAAAAATTCAAACTATATTAAATAAATAATATAAATTCAATTTTTTGTGGAATAAAATATTCCAACATTTTTGTGAATTTTCAAAAAAGAATCAATAAAAAATAATTAAAATTGAGAGAGAAATTAATTTTGAGATTAATTAATAAAAATCATGAAAAATGAGAAAAATAGCAAAATGAGAGAAATAGCAAAAATGGTCTGGGTGGGTCTTGAACCCACGACCTCCAACCAAACACAAGCGCGCTGCTACCACTGGGGTGGGGATACATCAGTGTATCAAAACCACCCCATGAATACATAAGGGTGACCTGAATTCTAGGTCTGACCAAGGCAAAAATCCAAGTTTTGGTGATTTGCAAGAAGGATCATATCTCCCTCAATTCTCCATGGAATTGGATGAAATTAGATGGATCCTGCCTAGAATTTCATGAGGAATCCAATGGTACTTTCAGAGTTTTCTAAAGATGCTTCTATTTTAAAACCCGATAGTGGTTTTAAAATAGGCCAAGATTTGAAAGTTTTATGCTATCTTATCATACAAGCAACAATAGCATGGTAAATTGGTTCAAACACAACACATTTGATATATATGACATGTTTATGATCAATGGACATCAAAGCAATGCATATTTTAAGAGTTCAAGTGGTGATGCACTTACCTCTTGAAGCTCCTTGTGCTAACTGTCAAGATGCTTGTGCCAGAAGTAATCCAATGCTTTAGACACTCTTGATTGATCCCTTAGAAGCCTTTAGGATGATCAAAATCAGCTGGAAACCTCAGGAACAAGAATTGGATCTTTCTTGCAAAAGTGGCAAACATGACCAAAATGGTAACTCACTCAAATGGTGTTACAGTTTAGGGAAACCTGTTGGGACCGTTTGAGGATGATATTTGGAGAGTATTTGAAGGGTTAGCTGGTCTTGAAAGTGATTGGATCAAGACATGACTTTAAAAATGCAGAAAAGTCAAAATTTGAGGTTTTGGAGGTTGACTTTCTGATTTTGATGTTGTACAATCAGGATGAAGGTTTGAACACCTCCAATGGATCATTTACGATGTGTTTTGGATGGTTATTTGAGTGGTTTTTGCTCTGGTTTCAAGAATTCCCAAAAGGCTTTGGTATTGTTTTGGTGTCGTTTGAAACATCAGAAATGACCTCTATTTATAGTAGAGGAGTTTTGTTTTTGAAGGAATAGTGTTGGATGAGGGATCACTCTATTATCCAATGGATATGCCCATGTATCACTTTCTTAAATGCCAAGATACCAAGTCTTCACTTGGCCATTGACCAGAGCTGATATTTGTAGCTCTAGGTCTTCTGAGTTTTGAGTCAATCTTGACTCAATTGGACTGATATGGCTTGGTTCATGATAGGTCAATGCACCACATCAATTCCAAATGACAAAGCTTGGTTTTGGATTTCCAACATTGATGATCACATGCCAAAGGGATTGGATTCTTGCCATAGGGTCCAAGCTTGCAGGTTTTTTATAATTGACTGAGATTCTTGTTGAATTTGGATGAGGATCAGTCTTGCATAGTCACCAAAATTGGACTCAAGAATCGTGTGCCACAAGTAATGCACAAAATATATCTTGGAAATCAGTTTGAGCAAGGCATGTTGTGAGGTTCATAACTCCTTGATTAAGTTGAATCAATGGGAGTTCTTGTACTATTTAGAAAGCTCTCATGACATACTTTAACTTTGATGTCCACCAATGGACCTGGTTCAGCTTGGATCAAGGTGAAAAATGACCTTAAAGTTGGTAAAAAATGAAACAGATTCTGACTTTTTGAAAATTTCACTAAGTGTTGGAAAAAGTGGTCATTTTCACTTTTTGTGATTTTGATCAATCCATAACTCAAAATCCATGAGGATTTGGAATTTGATGTAGTTGACACTTTTGAAGTATGTCACGTGAGCTTTCATTTGAGCTTTGGATGGAAGAAAAAGGCCTTGGGTTTGGGAGTTAAGACCTTGCAAAGTTGGTACCAAATCCATTTTGTTCCATAACTTAGAAAAATTTAAGTTTCTTATGGTTGCCCCTTTTGTAAGAAACCTCACTTTTCTTGATTTTTCTTGATGAATGATGATCAAAACCATACATTAATATTTTTTTTGACTTAGGGGAGCCATATTTGTGAAAAAATTCAAAAAGTCAAACTTGATTTTGAGCACAGTTGACTTTTTGTCAGATGAATTCCAAACTGTGTGACCCTCTATGCAATCAAGTTCTTGACCTAATTCAAACCTAATGGATGGATTCCATAGGTGTTTTAGAGTGTCTTGAATCATGTCCCAAGGTTTGGGAGCATGTCTTGGTCCAAAGTCAAACGTACAATTGACTTTTTTTTCAAAACCCTAATTATGGTTCAGATGAATTTGAAACTTGTGATCAATCCATTGTTGTAAATAGATCAATGTGGTGTGTTTGAGGCCCTCAAATTATGTCTTGAGGTCTTGGCTCATGTCTTGCCTCAAAAGTCAACTTAGGGGTAAATTAGGTCAAGAAACCCTAATTCCTGATTTTTGATGAATGCTTCCCTAATTTGACTTGATGATTGGATCCATGAGGTCCCTTTGAGCTTCTTGACTCATGTTTTGAGGTATTGGCTGATGCCCAAATGAAAAATTCCATCTGGAGGCCTTGGTCGACCAAAACCCTAATTTGGTGACACTGGCGATCTTGAGGCTTGACCCACTTGGAATGTTGCAATCTTGTGCTTGATTCTTGATGTAGGAGACCTCTTGATCCTTTATGGGTGCTTGAGAGGTTAGACAAGTTGAAGATCATGTCATTTCTTGATTGATCCTTTGTCTAAGTGCTCTGAGAGGGCACAAAACCCTAATTCTTGATTGTAATGAAAGCTCAACAATCCTTGAGCAGATTGATGAGGTATGATGGTACATCCATATTGTGGCAATGATCCTCACAATGATCGGAAAACTTGTGGTCAAAATTTGGGGTATGACAGATGCCCCTATTTAATCTTCTTGGACACGAAGGTGTGAACGGAGGAGATATTCAGACATTTAGGGTGCAAGAGGATTAAATATCGGAATACCCGATATTTTGACAGTGGTTATGAATAGCAGTTTTCTCATCCATCTTCTTTTGCAATGCAATGTTACTTAGAAAAGGGTAAAACTTCCCCTCAATCCTGGTTTTCAGCCACGGAATTGGTCTCAGCTTCTTATAAAATAAACTTCCCCTCGATCCTGGTCTTCAGCCACGGAACTGGTCTCAGTTTCTTTTGAAATAAACTTCCCCTCGATCCTGGTCTTCAGCCACCGAACGGGTCTCAGTTTCTTTTGAAATAAATTTCCCCTCAATCTTGGTCTTTAGCCACGGAACTGGTCTCAGTTTCTTCTTGTCGTGTTTCTTTCTTGACAAGGAACACTATTTGTAACGGTCTTCATCAAACTTCTCGCCGAGCTATACTAGGGAGACGCCATTTCGATGGAAAATTTTTTGAGGTCAGACTTGTTGGGGAAACCCATTTGTCTGAACTGCAG
This sequence comes from Lathyrus tuberosus, assembly GCA_022829125.1. Taxonomy (NCBI): domain Eukaryota; kingdom Viridiplantae; phylum Streptophyta; class Magnoliopsida; order Fabales; family Fabaceae; genus Lathyrus; species Lathyrus tuberosus. Next base: position 2,116,021 of record JALAZF010000209.1, on the reverse strand, counting down.
AGGTGTGTAAACTTCTCTGTTGGAGATGCCATTTGTCGACCTACTGAGGAAAAACGAGGCTCTTGAGATACTGTTTTTTGCTTGGGGATATTACATCATACTTTTCTTCGAGATCCTTTGGGAGAAATGCCATGTGATGTGGTCCAATTTTGAGGTGCTGATGACTTCATTAACATCGACTTTCTTGGGAGAAAAACTGATGTATTGCCGAGAGTCTTCGGTTAAGAGGCTTTCTCTGGGGATTTTCTTTAATCCGGGAAAGTAAGAATATCATCTTCAATGGTGAAGAGTGATGTTCCAGAGGTGTCTATTGAATGTCTTCTTGCCTTTCAGAGGTTCAAGTTATCAAAGTGGTCGAGGACAGACTCCAATCCAAAAATAAACTGGGGGAGAGATTACTTAGGCGACACTTTTCCGGACGACGAAAGAACTGAAAACTCTATCGATGAGAGGACATTATCACTTGGGGATGAGATTGACCAGAGTGATATTAATGCAGCATATGTATGAATATGAATCAATTATGCATGATGTATGTATGTTTATGCTGACAAAACAGACGCGACATACAAACTAGTGAAAAGATACTCGGCCACAGCGGGGGATAAGAAGTATCATTGGTTCCAGACAACAATCCTTTCTTGCTTAGGAGGGGTAGACCCTTCTAGGGAGAAAAAAATCATCAATTGGTCTTCAGAGGTAAGAACTCTGCCGGGGATATCAGATGGGACATTACATCTGAAACAATTGATCCTTCATTCAGGTGATACTCTAATTATGTATTTTGAGGTTTAATCACTTCCGGAGAAGCCATTGATGTTTCCTTTTGTGTTCAGTAATCAAAAAGAATTGCCATCTTTATTTTAAAAGCAGAAGAAAATTTGACAAGTAAAACTTCATTTTTTTGTTTTGTTTCAAGAATCGTTTAATCATGTTAAAAATGTCATTCTGTAAAGCAAAATAAATGAGATTTGCAAACAAAAGCACTAGGGCTCAAATTTTATTGATAGAATGGTAATCAGCCAAGCGCGTGACCCCATAGAGCATTTACAAAGTTTAGAAAATGGTAATTTAACGGAAAAAGGGGGTACATTGAAACATAACGACTGCTATCCTTCTACCAACTTTGAATTCTGGACATCCTGAGCTTCTGTCGAAGATGACCTTGACTGAAGTCTTGGTGTTACCGCTGGGGATTTAACCTTGTCGGACGTAGTTACTTGCCATGAATCCCTAACTTTTTCCTGGATTGTCTTTTGAGGTTTCCAATCCATCGGGATGATTTTTGCTTATGTCTCTAATTTTTGCCTGGACCGCCCTTTTGGGTTTTCAATAAACCGAGACGTTTTTTTTCTTCTTTTTTTATTTATTTTATTTAGGCGAAGTATTTCTTGACTACAACAACATTTGTGGGGTAGGTAAACTCCTCTCCATCCATGGTTGTGAGTCTCAAGGCGCCGCTTGAGAAGGCTTTCTTGACCACATAGGGGCCGTCATAATTCGGAGTCCATTTGCCACGGGAATCAGTGTGAAATGATTGTATCTTCTTGAGCACGAGGTCTTCTTTTCTGAAGACACGAGGTCGGACCTTTTTGTCTAACGCTTTCTTCATTCTTTACTGATACAAGTCACCATGGCATAGAGTCGTTATTCGCTTTTCTTCTATTAGGTTCAGTTTATTGTGCCGACTTTGACACCATTCAGCCTCTGTTAGCTTGGATTCCATCAATACCCTGATTGATGGTATCTCTACTTCTATGGGGCGCACTGCCTCCATGCCATATACTAGAGAGAAAGGGGTTACGCCTGTTGAAGTGCGGAAAGATGTGCGATAACCGTGAAGAGCAAAGGGTAGCATCTCGTTCCAGTCTTTGTAGGTTACAACCATCTTTTGTATGATCTTCTTGATATTTTTGTTAGCCGCTTCTACCGCTCCGTTCATCTTAGGCCGGTAGGGAGACGAGTTATGGTGTTCGATCTTGAACTCAACACACAATTCCTTCATCATCTTGTTGTTCAAGTTGGATCCATTATCCGTAATGATCTGGCTTGGAACACCATAATGGCAGATGAGATTATTCTTGATAAATCGGACCACCACTTGTCGAGTTACATTGGCGTATGACACTGCTTCGACCCACTTGGTGAAGTAGTCAATGGCTACCAGGATGAACCGATGTCCGTTTGAAGCTCTTGGTTCAATCATATCAATCATGTCGATTCCCTATATAGAAAAAGGCCATGGAGAAGAATGAACTTTGAGACGTGTTGCCGGTACATGGATCTTGTCTGCATATATCTGACACTTATGACATCTCCTCATGTACTTGTAGCAATCAGATTCTATTGTCAGCCAATAATATCCCGCCCTCAGAATTTTTCTTGCCATTATGTGTCCGTTGGCATGAGTGCCAAAGGATCCTTCGTGAATTTCTTTCATCAACATGTTTGCTTCTTGCCTGTCTACGCATCTGAGCAAAATCATGTCGAAGTTTCTCTTGTAGAGTGTATCACCGTTCAGGAAGAAGTTGCCAGCCAGTCTTCTGAGAGTCTTCTTGTCTTTTTTGGATTCCCCAGGCGGGTATTCTTATCTCTAAAGAAAGCATTTGATATCGTGATACTAGGGTTTGTCATCTATGACTGCTTCAATTATGAAGATGTAAGTGGGCCTTTCAAGGCGTATTATGTCAATCTTAGGTACGTCATTACAATGATTTATAGCAATCATGGAAGAGAGAGTGGCTAGTGCATTAGCCATGTGATTTTCTTCACGAGGGATATGATGAAACTCAATTCTGTTGAAGAATGGTAACAACCTTCTCGCGTAATCTTTGTAGGGAATCAATCCCGATTGGTATGTATTTCACTCCCCTTTGATCTGATTGATAACCAGGGCTGAGTCCCCATACACATCTAAGTTCTTTATCCTTAAGTCAATTGCTTCTTCGAGATCCATGATACAAGCTTTGTATTCGTCCTCATTGCTTGTGCATTTTAATGTCAATCTGGCAGTGAAAGCAATATGGGTACCCTGAGGTGTTACGAGGATTTCCCCAATTCTGTTTTCATAAGTGTTGAAAGCTCCGTAAAAAATTAGTCCCCATTGGGAACCTGGTTCTGGTCCTTCACTGGGTAGAGGTTCATCACAATCTTTCATTTTCAAGTACATGACATCTTCGTCTGGGAAGTCAAATCCGACTGATTCCTGATCGTCAATTGGTTGATGAGCCAAATAATGGGCTAAAATACTTCCTTTGACAGCTTTCTGAGCATGGTACTCAATGTCGTATTCTGATAACAACATCTACCAACGGGCAATCCTTCCCGTGAGAGTAGGTTTTTCAAAGACGTACTTGATCGGATCCATTTCGGAGATTAACCAAGTAGTGTGACAAATCATGTACTAGCAAAGACGTTTGGCTGCCTAAGCCAGAGCGCAACAAGTTTTCTCGAGCATAGTGTACCGAGTCTCACAGTCAGTGAACTTCTTGCTTAAGTAGTAAATGGCAGACTATTTTCTTTTTGTTTCATCTTGTTGGCCAAGTACACAACCCATGGATTCTTCCAAAACTGTTAGGTAAATGATCAGTGGTCTTCCCTCTACTGGGGGAGATAGAGTAGGTGGACTCAACAGATATTCTTTGATACTGTCGAAAGCTTTTTGGCAATCTTCTGTCCATATACAATTTTGATTCTTTTTTAGTAGTTTGAAGATTGGTGCGCATGTCGCGGTCATAAGGGATATGAACCTTGAGATGTAATTCAGACGTCCCAAAAATCCTCTTACCTGTTTTTCAGTCTTTGGTGAAGGCATTTCTTGAATGGCCTTGACCTTGTCCGGATCAACCTCAATTCCTTTCTGGCTGACGATGAATCCTAAGAGTTTTCCTGATCGAACACCGAATGTGCACTTATTAGGATTCAAGCGGAGTTTATATTTTCTTAGACGCTCAAATAACTTTAACAGGTGTGTCACATGCACTTCTTCTGTTTTCGATTTGGCGATCATGTCATCGACGTACACTTCAATCTCTTTGTGCATCATGTCTGTAACACCCCAAAATTTGCCTTCTTGTTTTTAGCTAACTGGCTTATGTTTCTTTGCATTTCTTGCATTAGCATTTGTGCATAACATTGGTTCTTAGCATGGGATCAAGGCACTTGGTTCATCTCAAAGGAGTCTCAAGCCTCAAGGTGGTTTGAGGGGTTCATCATATCTTCACAAGATCAAGATTGGCAGGAAATTTCAAGTGATTCTTTCCCTCCTAACTAGAGGGACCAAATTAGGGTTCTTGGGTTCAAAGGACTTCTTGAAGGGCTTTGTGGATTCAAGCATGCTCTCATGGGTTCCATATGCTCACAAACCCTCATGGAGGAAGGCTTGGCTAGTGGTTCATTGTGGAAGATGTTCATTGGATCAGTTGCTTGTGAACCAAGAAAAGTCAACTATAAGGAGGAAAGTCAACCATGGAATTTTGAGGTCCTCTTCATGATTTTTAAGGTCTTATGCCCTCATATGGTCCTCAAAGGCTAGGATTCATACCATTCATCAAGAATCAAGAGTTTGTGCAAAAGTTACTATTTTTGGAAAATGACCTATAATGTGAAATTTCCATTTTTGGCAACTTTTCAAACCATCTTCAACTTGACTTTTCATCATCAAAGAAGCTTCAAATGATTTTTCCTCAAACATGAAAGTTGAATATCTCTCTCTCCCATTTCCAAAAAGTACTAGATTATCTCCGTATCATTTGTGGTTCTCAAGTTATGATCAAAAGAAGGCAATGTGCTTTTTAGGATTTTCACATGTATTCATTTTTCCACATTTTGAATTTTGGTTCAAAATGACTTGTAATTGTTTCTGATTGCTCAAGCCATGTTACCACATCCAAGTACACTTCATAAGAATCATTTTTGGCCTTTGAATTGCAAAAATCCGTGCCATGTACCTCACTATTTTCACAAAATGCAAATTTGCAAGATGGATTGAATCTCACAAATCAGACCATTACAAGGCCTAAACTCAATTCCATTGTGATCAGCAAGTAAAATGAGAGTGAATCATGCTCACTCCATGACCTTGGCACGTGGGGATTAGTGTGTGCATCACAACTTGTATTTTTGCAAATCACTTCCATATGCCTTAATTAAGGGATTAACAAAACCCTAATCATGCTCAGAGCTCTAACTAAGTGTATATAAAGAGACTCACACGTTCATTTCACCATCATGCACTCCCATTTGCTCAGATTCAAAATTCTTGCTCACACTTTCTCCTATTCAAATCTCTCTTCTCACAAGGTTTCCTTGAGATTTCTTTGCATATTCTTGATCAGTGAAGAGAGTAGAGTAAGAATCAACCATCGTTTGAAGCTTTAAGCAAGGATTTCACCATATAAGAATTTGAGTTGATCTTCATCAAATCTCAAGATCCAGCCTGATTCAAGCTTCCATTTGCATTTATTTTGCAAATAGAGCTCAAAAGAGGAAGATCTGCACATTTACACTGGATTTCTAGGAGTATTTTGCTTGTTTCAAGTTTCAGGTGAGTTGAAATTCATCTTCATATAACTTGATTTTATGGTGTGCATTGTGTTCCTCATGAGTTGCTGATGATTCTGATATGATTTTTGTGTGATTTGGACATATATCATGGCTGTATTCTAGATCTGAAGTTTTTAGATCCAAACTTCTTTTCTTCGATTTGGCTTATGTGTTGATGATCTGTTGAAACTAATTGCATATTTGTGATCCTTGTTGAATTCTGGTTGGAATGGTGTACTTGTTTGTGATTTCTGGAATTATTTTATGTTGAGGTCGCCGGAGAAGACGATCGGAGCTAGGGCTCTAGCGTCTGGTTCGTTTTGCAGGTCACGGGAAGCTGGAGGTTGGAGATGAAATCTGGACCATTGGTGGTCCAGATCTGACAGTTTACGTGTTGCCAAGTCATTTAAAATCTGTTTTTATTTTAGTGATTATGTGTTTTCATTCCATGCTTGCTATCATGTGCACACAGATCTGGACCTTTCATCTTGCATGATTTTGATTTTGTTGACTTGATCTGATGCGTTGATTTAATTTGATGGTTTATGTTGTGCCAACGCATTAAAATTTCCATGTTCTATTACGTGTTATGTTTTAATTTCTGATGATTGGATGTGCGCGCGTGTATGCTTGTTATCATGTCCCATTTAATCTTGGCCTTTCATCTTGTTTACCTATGGTTTTGGTTGACTGATTGTGGTGCGTGAGATGGATCCAAGGATGTGTATGAGTCAATCATGTTGACTGAAGCTTATATTTTTTTGTTTGACTGTGCTGATGGATCTTTTGACCTGGGCTTGCTATCCCCACCCCCTGTTCAGCCCATTTGTGGATTTTGAACGTGTTTGATTTGCTTTTTGCACCCTTGGCCATCTTTGTTTATTTTATTTTACTTTCTTTGCATAGTTTTGCATTTTAATTTTTAAAAATAGTTTTATGCATCTAAAAATTACAAAAATAATCATGGAGCATCTGTGGAATTTTATAAAATTTTGTCAAATTTTATTTTCCATTTTTATTTTAGTTTGTGCCTCTGAATTAATTGTTTGATTAATTTCTTTGTGAAATGTCTCAATTGTGCACACCTTGCCTTGTTGATTTTTGTTCTCATCATTGGTGTATGATTTTGCATCCCATTCTTTTTGCATATTTCAGAAGCATTGTTTGAGGTACTTAACTTGTGAATTTTTGTGTGATATTTTGGCATGTTGCTAGTTTCTAACTTAGGTAACTTGGGTTTTAATTCCACAATTTTTGAATGTCATTTGATATATGTTTGATTATTTGTGCTTAAGTGAATTATGCATGATCATATCTTGACATCTCTTAACCCTAATTGCTTTGCCATGCTTGTTTGATTGAGTTTCTTTGTGATTCTTTGCATGAGCTTTTGGTATGATGTTTACCCCTGGTTGAGGTCCCTTGTGACCAAATTTTGCAATTTGTGGATCATGTTTGGGTATGCTTTAAGTGCTTGTGCTTTGACTTCCTTTTGTGGACTTTCTTTGGTGCATAATGTTTCATGTTTTGATCTTTTCTTGCACATGAGAATTATTGATGATGGTATGATCTTGGTTCTGACTAGCCTTCATCTTCATCTTATTTTTCTCATTTCATCTTGATATGAAGTTCATTGGTGCTTAATTGTGCATTTCATATAAATATGCTTGCATTCTTTCATGATTACCTTTGCATGCTTACTTGAGATGTTTTGCATGATCTTTGAGACTTGTTTATGGATGAAAGTGGGATATACTTGATATGATGTGCTTGCTGCCCTATCTTGTTTCTTGTCTCATCCCTCTATTTCTCACTCTTCTCTTTCACTCTTTCTAGTCCCATGAATCTCAAGACTTGTTTAAGTCTTGGATTCCTTTCCCCTTAGAGCTACCTAGTCCAACTTAATTTTTGATTAAGCTTGGAGTAGGATTAACATTAGGTTTTAGGTAGTCATCCCTCCTAAGCCTCACTAACCATAGGTCACCCATGCATGATAACATTAGGACTCTTAGTTTCCCTTTAGAGTTTCCTTTGGGTCTCCTCTCTTCTCATCTCATAACACTTCTAAAACACTTAATAAAATATAACGAATATTGCGCTCGAGCCTTAAGTGTAGGAAATGAAGAACGAGGGGTCTCCCCTCCTCTTCTAGAGTGTTTAGCATACGTTCCATTTGGGGGCGACCATGCGACTCAGTCTTTCCCGCATGGTAGACTTTGGTGCAATGTAAGTTACGAGCTAACTTCAATCCACTTCTGTCTAAAAAACACAAAACCAATTCAAATATTTTTTATCCTTCGGGATTGTTGGGTTTCAAATTTCATTTTCATAAAAGAGCTCGTCGCTCACGTAAAAAACACTTACCCATCCGTGGTCGTACCCACGAACTACATTAGCTCTGATTCCTCTCTCTCGTCCGATTGAGGATATGTAGGCACAAGGCAGCGATTGTCTTGGCGAGCAACCTTCCCCCACAGTTCCCGTCCGAACTACGTTGACTCTGATTTTCCTGTTCCCGAGGGAATACGTAGGCCTAGGACTCCGAGGACATCCTATCGAGTCACTTATTTTTCTCTTATTCTTCGTTTCTTCACTCTTCTCCGTTCCCGTTCTTTCCCCGTTCTAGTAGCAGTGGAGCTCCAGATGACGACACCCTTTGATCGAGACAACAAGCGTGGATCCCATCGAGTACGATGGAAGTGTTGGGTGCTAACACCTTCCCTTCACGTAACCGACTCCCTTACCCGTTTTTCTTGGTCGCGAGACCATGTCTTTTACCTTCCCTCAGGTTTATGCAGTGTTTCCTTTCCCTCTCTTGGGATAAATACACATTGCTGGTGACTGTGTTTTCTGCGCCACTCTCGTGTTTGTACCGTTGGATGCGAATCTTTCGGGAGCGATAGCTGGCGACTCTGCTGGGGACTCTGGTTGACCTCTTCTTGGTCCATCCCCTTTAGCGAGTCGATCCTAGCGCTTGGTTGTCTGTTTTCATTGGGTGTTTATCTGTTGTGCTTTACTTTGTTGTATATTACTGTATATTACTGTATATTACTATTTTACTGTATTTACCCCATTTATAGCATGCATTTCATTATTACTGTATTGTTCTGCTGTTGGATTTCCTGTTTGTAAGGTGGGTTGGATTCATGAGAGAAAAGCCCAATACCCAGGCTTGAGCATACACCTATGATTAGTGTGGAAAGTAGTGTGACTTGTTTGGCATTTGGCCAGACGAAGTATACATGAAAACTCCACATCCAGACAAGGTTTTCTTTGGTAATATTCTATCCTGTTCATTTGGGGCAGACGATGGAATATAACCCGGAAAACAGTCGACTCTGGCGACCGTCTCCCGAGGACTCAGTTGCGGCACTCCTCCTGAGATGTGACAGTGGCAGACCACATTATGTGGCAAACCCATTGCACATTCTCGATCCGAGGACCCAATGCTGGGAAATCGCTATAGGTTGTCCTTTTTGAAAGGGAATCAGTGGAGCCACTCCTCGATTGGCGATAGTACTGTACCCCGAGGGATGAATGTATTATTTCTTCTCGACCTCAGTGCCAGAAGCTGAGGACCTTTCGTTGTGAGGACCTTTCGTTTTGAGGGGAATCAGTTGAGGCCTCCTCGATTGATGATGATGCCAAACCAGAAATGGTGAACGTATCATCATTTCTCGATCTGAGACCCCGGGATATTGAGGATCCTCACCTTTCTAGAACCCACATGTGAGAGGGGATGGGTGTTTGCAGGTCTGCAGGTAACCGAAACCTTCAACCTACCCGGTTTTCTGGATTTATCATCAGTGTACTGTTATCATCCTGATATTATGGCAGTTCGAATGGGCCGTTATTCTGGATTTCAGGGTTTCTGATATTTGGGGTCTTATGCAGTCAGCAGAACAACAACAGTTTTGTGCATCATGGATACCTTGATCCCATGTCTGTTGCATTTGCATCGTCAACTTTTTCATACATGTTCTTGTATTTCCAAGGGATATTAACTTTGAGACTCGCTGTTAAGCGTTTCCGTCTATTTCCTGTGGTTCTTCTGAAAAAACTTGAATCAAAGCAGAATGGTTCCTTGGAAATATTCGAACTTGGCATTTGCATTGCATTCTCATACTCATATGCATAACAGGTGTTCCGGAGCGGATTTCTCATTCTGACTTGGTATTATCTTCAGGACAGCCAGCTTGACCTGCCACCACTACTTAACCTGTGAAAATCGGAGGATAAATATGGAACAACTCCGTGCAAAAATGACCGAAATAAAGATTCAGATGGGGCGGTTTATGGGGAATATGCAAGCTCTGATTCAAGACCAGAAAATGCTGAAGGAAGAGGTCAATCAACTGAAGACACAAATGAGCCTGGTTATGGAGGTCGTGAGAGGTGTGTTAAACAAAGATAATACTCCCATGCCTAAAGCTGCAGATGGAATTGCCTCCCCTCCATTGTTTAAGGGGTCCCTCCCATGTAGTGAGCAGATGGCCACTATGACCATCCCGAATGTATCCCCACAACAGAGAAGTGCTCCTCGTCGATGTTAGGATAGACCAAAGATGAACCGGCACTGTGAGACTCCACCAGTGCCATATTCTCAGCTATTACAGCATCTCCTTTAGTTGTAACTGGTGCAGAAAAGGACTCTGGCTCCTCTTACTGGTATTCCTCCACCGGGTTATGACGCAAGAGCCCACTGTGGTTTTCACTCTGGTTTGCCGGGACATAATGTGGAAGATTGTAGGGCATTTCAGCATGCTGTCCAGGATCTGATTGATTCGAAGGTAATTGAATACACGCCGAGCGGCGTAAGCATACAAGGTGGCCCTACTCTAGTTGTTGGAAAAGAAGTAGATATCCATGTTGCCTCTCCCAAAGCTACATCAAGTCAGGGGCATTTCTTACAATCCTTGACCTTAGAATCCCCGCGTCCGCAACTGCTGCCTACTCCTCGATTAAGTCTGAGGGGGAAAGCGCCTGAGCCAGAGGAACACGCGAATCAGAATCAACAACAGAATAGTTCCTAAGGGGGTCGAGGGAAGCCAAGAAACAGACAGTTTGTTGTACTACCAAAGCTGTATGGTCAGGTATTGCCAGAGTTGGTTAAAAGAGGGTTGATTGTACCAAGGAAACCAGATCCAATCATTCCTCCATATCCACCAAGGTTTAATGCTAATGCTCGATATGGATACCATGCTGGGGCACGAGGGCATTCAACTGAGGATTGTAAGGCGCTCCCACACAAAGTGCAAAATCTGATTGATACAGGGGTCATTACTTTCACTACAAATGGTATGCATTTTAACCGAAGCTTCCCAAGTGAGCACTCGAGGCTGCAAAAACATCATCAGAAGCAATAAGTCTAGACGGAGTCAAGTCTCCTAAAAAATGGCAATCATCAGCTTCCTTTACTGCATTTTCATATGTAGCTTTCATTTGTTTGTTTAAACACTGTCTGCATGTAAAAACTTGTTTGTATTTTGAATGCTGATTTTATGGCAATAAATGTGTTATTCTTGAAGTATTTTGCTTTTATGCACTCATGTCATGTTTATATGCACTGCAATACCAACTTTCTTGCTTAAACTCTTTGAGGGAGGATGATGAGGTAAAAATGCAAAGTCTTCGGTTGTGTGCTTTCGGATAAAACCCTGTTGAGGATGTACATGCATTGTTTCAAATCCCTAAACACTGGAGATATAAGGGAGATAGACCCTTGTTAACCTCTTTGAGCCTTGAAGTAGGAGTTTCTTTCGTACGAAAAAACCCTCACACTTAACCCAGGGGCAGGGTAGGCGTCAGTTAATTTGACCGAGCGTTCAAATTTCGAAAGGAGTGTGCATTCGAGGATCCATTACCTTCTATTCCACCATCAAGAGGTCAAGAGATGTGAATCCACAATGGTTATCCATCAATGATTAAGGAGTGAAGCAGTCACAACCCTTTCAACAAGTTAAGACAAGCCAGTGTTACACGATTTGTTAAAAAAAAAAAGAGAAAGAAAAAGAAAAGCCCGCTAAGTCGAAACTTGAAAACAAGCGACTTAGGCAAAAGTTAGGGCATCCCGCTAGACTTCAAAATCGAAAAAAAAATTAGTCCAGGCAAAAGTTAGGGAAAATAAAGAATAAAAAGCGAAAAGGACGACAAAAGGAAAAATCCTTGAGCAGAACAAAGTCGTGTGGCTACAGACACAAAAGACAAAAAGGGGTGATTGTCACTCCAAAAACCGTGTGGGATCCATTAATCCTTCTATCATTCAATAACCTTTTGAGAGATGAGCGCTTGTGTCCGATTAGCTGAACGTAGGACTGGAGAACATCACGAAGAGCGGGTGGGCACCAATAAACTTTGAGCCTTAAATCCTTTTTTCTCAAAAACCGTAAACCAGGCCACGTTACAACCCTTAAAAAGTCCTAATTGAAGCAGGGCTAGTCCGAAGGCGTACTTCAGCGAGATAGCGTTCCTGACTCCTATGAGTTGTGCTAATAAGATTTTTGTTGGTATTGCATGTGCGTATTGTTTTCCATTCAAAAATAAATGTCGCATCCCAGCCAGCGATTCATTCACGAGGCTCGGCAACGCATTTTCAGTAAAACTTCAGGTTAACACGAGTGTTGCATTAGAATTGTCATTCTCATAATAAACATTTTCTGCTTGCATGTGTTTGACATCAAAGGAGCTTACATGATGAACGTCAGTTGGGAAGCTCGATCACGCCAAGTTGAGATGGTGAAAACTCCGAAGGACAGTCATGTCAAGGGATATGTGGCCAAGAGACTGTGCGCAGCCTGAGGGTTCCCGGTAAATGGTGATAAGAAGCAGCCAACAGGGGCAACCATGTCGATTTGACAAATCTCTGTAAGATCAGTCAGGGGCAAATTCACTTCAAGGCTTGTATTGGGGCAGGCCACCTCTAGAGTGTGAGAAGTTGTCCACTCCTGAAGACGGTTAATTGAAAGTACCTCAGGTCATTGCAAATCCTTTCGAGGCAAGTTTACTTCATGGATTATGAAGTCTGGGGTAGTTGCGTCGAGATCTGATAAATCTCTCCAAGAGTTTGAAGACCCTGGGGCAGTGTGAATGCCCGGTCTTCTATAAAATTCTCTTGAGACGATTTCTTCCATTAGACCCTATGGTCTGGGGAAAGTGGAAAGTTCAAGGGACCATTGTTCGTGCATGGAGATCAGTATGTATTTGATCAGCAGAAACGTGAAACACCCAAGTTTCTCCCCAGTAGAGCTACTCTCCTCGACATTGAAAAGTTCATCCTCCTCAGCAGGTTGTTGTTTTCCCAGCCAGAGTGTCGAGAATTATCTTCCTCAGCAGAGAACAGAGGATTAATTCCCCAGCTAGAGTGGTGATAGATTCATCACTTTCTACAAGCAGACAAAAGTTGATGCTGATGCATCCCCGGCAGGAGACTTATGGAATATTTTCTTTGGGTAAAGATGTTATTTTCCCACAGGATCTGAGCACCCAGCTAATCAAGAAGTGTTTTGATCACCAGCGACGGTATGAGTTAGTCCCCTCAGATGGGTAAGCTGGATGTTACATTCTAGCAGAGTTGACGTCATCATCTACCGTTCCCCAAGCAGATTTGCTGGTATTGACTGATATGCCCCAGCAAGGTAAAGGTAAGAGCATCTCCCAACAGCAGGTTAAGCTCAGTAATATCCCCAAGCAGGTTCGGTGTTATTGACTGGTTCCCCAAGCAGAGTTTGGTGGTGATTTTCACAGTGGTTTGTTCAACGGTAGTTGACATCCCCAGCAGGTCCTAAGTCCAATTGTTATTGGCATCTTTCAGATTCGGGTTTTGTGTTTCGTCTTCGGTAGAAGCCATGGGTAATCTCCAGTGGAGAGAATTTCTCTTTGGGTTCCATATTCAATATTCGTTCATAACTATCCCCAACAGAGAGGGTTTTCTCTCGGAGCTTCGTCCATTGGTGATTGTGATCTTCCCCAGCAGGACGAAATTTTCCTCAGTGTGATTTATTTGGTTTGATGGCAATATAGTTTGTTGTCCCCAGTGGAGCTGCCTCTGTCCTCAGCATTTATTTTGCTGGGACGTCCTTTTTGCATTGCATGAGCATTTTGCATGGCATCCTCCCAAATGCGTAGCATTTCCATTTTGTATAGAACATTACGGCAAAATTCAAACATATGCATTCGAAGCATAAGCCAGTTTGAGTGTTCTTACAACAGGAAGGACAGAAATCAGGAGATATTGTCCAACTTTATACCCCAAACCGTGGATTTGGTAATCTGGAGAGACTATTGGGTTTATCCCCTCAGAGTTTTTACCGTTGAACACTCGTCCGTGTTCCTTCAACACTGGTCCGTGTTCTTTTTCATTGCCTCAATACCCGTCCATATTGACCTTTGAGACACCCGTCCGTGTCCTTTCAGCACCCGTCCGTGTTTGAACCTTTTTCAGTACCCGTCCGTATTGACCTTTGACACCCGTCCGTGTACCTTTCAGTACCCATCCGTGTTTGAACTTTTAAGCCAATACTCATCCGTATTGACCTTTGACACCCGTCCTTGTTCTTTTCAGCACCCGTCCGTGTTTGAACTTTTAAGCCAATACCCATCCGTATTGACCTTTGACACCCGTCCGTGTTCCTTTCAGCACCCGTCCGTGTTTGAACTTTTTAATACCCGTCCATATTGACCTTTGAGACACCTATCCGTGTATCCTTTCAGCACCCATCTGTGTTTGAACTTTTAAGCCAATACCCGTCCGTATTGACCTTTGACACCCGTCCGTGTTCTTTTCAGCACCCGTCCGTGTTTGAACTTTTAAGCCAATACTCGTCCGTATTGACCTTTGACACCCATCCATGTTCCTTTCAGCACTTGTCCGTGTTTGAACTTTTTCAATACCCATCCGTATTGACCTTTGAGACACCCGTCCGTGTATCCTTTCAGCACCCGTTTGTGTTTGAACTTTTAAGCCAATACCCGTCCGTATTGACCTTTGACACCCGTCCGTGTTCCTTTCAGCACCCGTCCGTGTTTAAACTTTTTCAATACCCGTCCGTATTGACCTTTGAGACACCCGTCCGTGTATCCTTTCAGCACCCGTCCGTGTTTGAACCTTTTTCAATACCCGTCCGTATTGACCTTTGACACCCGTCCGTGTTCTTTTCAGCACCCCGTCCGTGTTTGAACTTTTATTTCAATACCCGTCCGTTTTGAATCCTTTTACACCCGTCCGTGTATCCTTTCGATACCCGTCCGTATGGAACCCTTTTACACCCGTCCGTGTATCCTTTCGATACCCGTCCGTATTGATTCTTTATACACCCGTCCGTGTATCCTTTCGATACCCGTCCGTATTGAAGCCTTTTACACTCGTCCGTGTATCCATTCAATACCCATCCGTACTGATTCTTTATACACCCGTCAGTGTATCCTTTCGATACCCGTCCGTATTAAACCCTTTGACACCCGTCTGTGTATCCTTTCGATACCGGTCCATATTGATTCTTTATACACCCGTCCGTGTAGCCTTTCTATACCCGTCTGTATTGATTCTTTATACACCCGTCCGTGTATCCTTTCGATACCCGTCCGTATTGAACCCTTTTACACCCGTCCGTGTATCTTTTCAGTACCCGTCCGTATTGAACCCTTTTACACCCATCCTTGTATCTTTTCGATACCTGTCCATATCTGATATTTTTGATTCCCTGACACCCGTCCGTGTTTATCCCCAGCATAGCTAACACTCGTCCGTGTTGTGACAGTGCAACGTTTATTGCTTGTTCCCCAGTGGAGTCGTCCCTTCTTTGAGGATTGCAAATTTCATGTTTCTTTTGGTATTCAATCTCCGTGAATCCTTTGAACGCATGACAACCGTTGCTATCATACCTTCAGGACCAAGTTGATTGAATAGGGGCAGCTGTAACACCCCAAAATTTGCCTTCTTGTTTTTAGCTAACTGGCTTATGTTTCTTTGCATTTCTTGCATTAGCATTTGTGCATAGCATTGGTTCTTAGCATGGGATCAAGGCACTTGGTTCATCTCAAAGGAGTCTCAAGCCTCAAGGTGGTTTGAGGGGTTCATCATATCTTCACAAGATCAAGATTGGCAGGAGATTTCAAGTGATTCTTTCCCTCCTAACCAGAGGGACCAAATTAGGGTTCTTGGGTTCAAAGGACTTCTTGAAGGGCTTTGTGGATTCAAGCATGCTCTCATGGGTTCCATATGCTCACAAAAACTCATGGAGTAAGGCTTGGCTAGTGGTTCATTGTGGAAGATGTTCATTGGATCAGTTGCTTGTGAACCAAGAAAAGTCAACTGTAAGGAGGAAAGTCAACCATGGAATTTTGAGGTCCTCTTCATGATTTTTAAGGTCTTATGCCCTCATATGGTCCTCAAAGTCTAGGATTCATACCATTCATCAAGAATCAAGAGTTTGTGCAAAAGTTACTATTTTTGGAAAATGACCTATAATGTGAAATTTCCATTTTTGGCAACTTTTCAAACCATCTTCAACTTGACTTTTCATCATCAAAGAAGCTTCAAATGAATTTTCCTCAAACATGAAAGTTGAAGATCTCTCTCTCCCATTTCCAAAAAGTACTAGATTGTCTCCATATCATTTGTGGTTCTCAAGTTATGATCAAAAGAAGGCAAGGTGCTTTTTAGGATTTTCACATGTATTCATTTTTCCACCTTTTGTATTTTGGTTCAAAATGACTTGTAATTGTTTCTAATTGCTCAAGTCATGTTACCACATCCAAGTTCACTTCATAAGAATCATTTTTGGCCTTTGAATTGCAAGAATCCGTGCCATGTACCTCACTATTTTCACAAAATGCAAATTTGCAAGATGGATTGAATCTTACAAATCAGACCATTACAAGGCCCAAACTCAATTCCATTGTGATCAGCAAGTAAACTGAGAGTGAATCATGCTCACTCCATGACTTTGGCACGTGTGGATTAGTGTGTGCATCACAACTTGCATTTTTGCAAATCACTTCCATATGCCTTAATCAAGGGATTAACAAAACCCTAATCATGCTCAGAGCTCTAACCAAGTGTATATAAAGAGACTCACACGTTCATTTCACCATCATGCACTCCCATTTGCTCAGATTCAAAATTCTTGCTCACACTTTCTCCTCTTCGAATCTCTCTTCTCACAAGGTTTCCTTGAGATTTCTTTGCATATTCTTTATCAGTGAAGAGAGTAGAGTAAGAATCAACCATCGTTTGAAGCTTTAAGCCAGGATTTCACCATATACGAATTTGAGTTGATCTTCATCAAATGATCCATCCTGATTCAAGCTTCCATTTGCATTTATTTTGCAAATAGAGCTCAAAAGAGGAAGATCTACACATTTACACTAGATTTCTAGGAGTATTTTACTTGTTTCAAGTTTCACGTGAGTTGAAATTCATCTTCATATAACTTGATTTTATGGTGTGCATTGTGTTCCTCGTGAGTTACTGATGATTCTGATATGATTTTTGTGTGATTTGGACGTGTATCATGGCTGTATTTTAGATCTGAAGTTTTTAGATCCAAACTTATTTTCTTCGATTTGGCTTATGTGTTGATGATCTGTTGAAACTAATTGCATATTTGTGATCCTTGTTGAATTGTGGTTGGAATGGTGTACTTGTTTGTGATTTCTGGAATTTTTTTATGTTGAGGTCGCCGGAGAAGACGACCGGAGCTAGGGCTCTGGCGTCTGCAGGTTACCGGAAGCTGGAGGTTGGAGATGAAATCTGCACCGTTGGTGGTTCAGATCTGACGGTTTACGTGTTGCCAAGTTATTTAAAATATGTTTTTATTTTAGTGATTGTGTGTTTTCATTCCATGCTTGCTATCATGTGCACACAGATCTGGACCTTTCATCTTGCATGATTTTGATTTTGTTGACTTGATCTGATGAGTTGATTTAATCTGATGGTTTATGTTGTGCCAACGCATTAAAATTTCCATGTGCTATTACGTGTTATGTTTTAATTTCTGATGATTGGATGTGCGCGCGTGTATGCTTGTTATCATGTCCCTTTTAATCCTGGCCTTTCATCTTGTTTACCTATGGTTTTGGTTGACTGATTGTGGTGCGTGAGATGGATCCAAGGGTGTGTATGAGTCAATCAAGTTGACTGAAGCTTATGTTTTTTTGTTTGACTGCGCTGATGGATATTTTGACTTGGGCTTGCTATCCCCACCCCCTGTTCAGCCCATTTGTGGATTTTGAACGTGTTTGATTTGCTTTTTGCACCCTTGGCCATCTTTGTTTATTTTATTTTACTTTCTTTACATAGTTTTGTATTTTAATTTTTAAAAATAGTTTTATGCATCTAAAAATTACAAAAATAATCATGGAGTATCTGTGGAATTTTATATAATTTTGTCAAATTTTATTTTCCATTTTTATTTTATTTTGTGCCTCTGAATTAATTGTTTGATTAATTTCTTTGTGAAATGTCTCAATTGTGCACACCTTGCCTTGTTGATTTTTCTTCTCATCATTGGTGTATGATTTGCATCCCATTCTTTTTGGATATTTCAGAAGACATCTTGAGGTTCCTAAAAATATTTTTCTAATACTTTTAAGCTCTTTTCATATTGCATTTTAGTCCCTCTATTTGTGCATTGTTCTTCTTTGTTCTTATGCAACTTTGAAGCATTGTTTGAGGTACTTAACTTGTGAATTATTGTGTAATATTTTGGCATGTTTCTAGTTTCTGACTTAGTTAACTTGGGTTTTAATTCCATAATTTTTGAATGTCATTTGATATATGTTTGATTATTCGTGCTTAAGTGAATTATGCATGATCATATCTTGACATCTCTTAACCCTAATTGCTTTGCCATGCTTGTTTGATTGAGTTTCTTTGTGATTCTTTGCATGAGCTTTTGGTATGATGTTTACCCCTGGTTGAGGTCCCTTGTGACCAAATTTTGCAATTTGTGGATCATGTTTGGGTATGCTTTAAGTGCTTGTGCTTTGACTTCCTTTTGTGGACTTTCTTTGGTGCATAATGTTTCATGTTTTGATCTTTTCTTGCACATGATAATTATTGATGATGGTATGATCTTGGTTCTGACTTGCCTTCATCTTCATCTTATTTTTCTCATTTCATCTTGATATGAAGTTCATTGGTGCTTAATTGTGCATTTCATATAAGTATGCTTGCATTCTTTCATGATTACCTTTGCATGCTTACTTGAGATGTTTTGCATGATCTTTGAGACTTGTTTATGGATGAAAGTGGGATATACTTGATATGATGTGCTTGCTGCCCTATCTTGTTTCTTGTCTCATCCCTCTATTTCTCACTCTTCTCTTTCACTCTTTCTAGTCCCATGAATCTCAAGACTTGTTTAAGTCTTGGATTCCTTTCCCCTTAGAGCTACCTAGTCCAACTTAATTTTTGATTAAGCTTGGAGTAGGATTAGCATTAGGTTTTAGGTAGTCGTCCCTCCTAAGCCTCACTAACCATAGGTCACCCATGCATGATAACATTAGGACTCTTAGTTTCCCTTTAGAGTTTCCTTTGGGTCTCCTCTCTTCTCATCTCATAACACTTCTAAAACACTTAATAAAATATAACGAATATTGCGCTCGAGCCTTAAGTGTAGGAAATGAAGAACGAGGGGTCTCCCCTCCTCTTCTAGAGTGTTTAGCATACGTTCCATTTGGGGGCGACCATGCGACTCAGTCTTTCCCGCATGGTAGACTTTGGTGCAATGTAAGTTACGAGCTAACTTCAATCCACTTCTGTCTAAAAAACACAAAACCAATTCAAATATTTTTTATCCTTCGGGATTGTTGGGTTTCAAATTTCATTTTCATAAAAGAGCTCGTCGCTCACGTAAAAAACACTTACCCATCCGTGGTCGTACCCACGAACTACATTAGCTCTGATTCCTCTCTCTCGTCCGATTGAGGATATGTAGGCACAAGGCAGCGATTGTCTTGGCGAGCAACCTTCCTCCACAGTTCCCGTCCGAACTACGTTGACTCTGATTTTCCTGTTCCCGAGGGAATACGTAGGCCTAGGACTCCGAGGACATCCTATCGAGTCACTTATTTTTCTCTTATTCTTCGTTTCTTCATTCTTCTCCGTTCCCGTTCTTTCCCCGTTCTAGTAGCAGTGGAGCTCCAGATGACGACACCCTTTGATCGAGACAACAAGCGTGGATCCCATCGAGTACGATGGAAGTGTTGGGTGCTAACACCTTCCCTTCGCGTAACCGACTCCCTTACCCGTTTTTCTTGGTCGCGAGACCATGTCTTTTACCTTCCCTCAGGTTTACGCAGTGTTTCCTTTCCCTCTCTTGGGATAAATACACATTGCTGGTGACTGTGTTTTCTGCGCCACTCTCGCGTTTGTACCGTTGGATGCGAATCTTTCGGGAGCGATAGCTGGCGACTCTGCTGGGGACTCTGGTTGACCTCTTGCTGGTCCATCCCCTTTAGCGAGTCGATCCTAGCGCTTGGTTGTCTGTTTTCATTGGGTGTTTATCTATTGTGCTTTACTTTGTTGTATATTACTGTATATTACTGTTTTACTGTATTTACCCCATTTATAGCATTGCATTTCATTATTACTGTATTGTTCTGCTGCAGGATTTGTTGGCAGCTGTGTTTTCTGCGCCACTCTCGCGTTTGTACCGTTGGATGCGAATCTTTCGGGAGCGACAATGTCGTGAAATAGAGTCGTCATGGCCCTTTGATAGGTTTCCCCCGCGTTCTTCAGACCGAACGACATTACCTTGTAACAAAAGGTGCCCCATGGGGTGATGAATGAAGTTTTCTCCATATCTGTCGGCGCCATTTTGATTTGATTATAGCCCGAGAATCCATCCATGAAGGAGAAGACTTTGAATTTTGATGTGCTATCTACCAGTATGTCAATGTGTGGCAGGGGGAGTCATCCTTTGGACTTGCTTTGTTCAGATCCCTGTAGTCTACACACATCCTAACTTTTTCGTCCTTTTTCGGAACTGGCACTATGTTGGCTAACCATTGAGGATATTCTGAGGTGGCAAGGAAACCTGCGTCGATCTGTTTCTGCACTTTCTCTTTAATCTTGATGGCCATATCAGGATGAGTCCTTCTCAGTCTTTGTTTTACTGGCAGACATTCTGTTTTCAACGGTAAGTGATGTTCCACGATGCTGGTATCCAACCCTGGCATGTCTTGGTAGGACCAAGCAAATACATCTGGAAACTCTTTGAGAAGTTTTATCAAGCCTTCTCTAACAGTTTGACTGAGCAGTGCCCCAATCTTAACTTCTTTCTTTTCTTCTTCTGAACCTAAATTGACCGTTTCCAACGGCTCTTTGTGAGGCTCAATAGACCTTTCCTCTTATCTGAGTAGTCGGGAGATCTCTTCTGGAATTTCTTTGTCCTCTTATTCTTCAGCTTCAAATACCGGGAATTCAAATTTGGGAGAAGGCATTGGATCATATGTTTCAAAGGGGTTTAAAACAAGCAATCTGCGTGACGTGATGATTCATTTTTTAGCAAAGACAGAGAGAATGCAAGAATGTGTGCAATGTATTTTCTGAAAAATGCTTGTTTTTATTTTGGGTTATTTTAGGATTACCATTTTCTAAAAAACGAAAAGTGAAAACAGCAATAAATGCGGGAATAACAGAATGACATTATTTATTTATGATTTGTCGATTCTTGAAACACAACCCTATAAAACAAAACTTTGTCGCTTTGGGCGAAGCGAAGAGGGACATTTACAGAAAAGTGAGCCATATAAAACATCTACTTCACCCGGACATGGTTAAAGGTGAAAACAAAGATGGCAATTACTTAGACTTATGGACGACTTTCGGGACATCGAAAGCAACCCAATGGCGACGAACTCCTCTGTGAATCACAAAGTCTAGTACTTTCCTTCTTGGTTTGTCTTCAGAAATAACGCTGATTTCTGGCGGAGTAGGATCGTTGGAGTCTTCTTCCCATGCAAAGTTGTCATAAACGAACTCTTCTATTATCTCTTCCATAGTATTTTCACTCTCAAGAGGATCTCCCCATCCAGTTGGTTGTATTTCCTCGTATCTGATGCGAGAACTTTTAGGAGCAGTGTATTTAACTAGGAAGTCATACTTGCCACTCGGTTGTCCTAAGATGTCCCATGTTTCTGTGGGAATAGAGGAGTCATCCTCCTCAATGACGTTGACCTCGGGAATGCATAGTTGATGAATTATTGTCCTGCAACCTTTGCAGATTCATCAACATTTTGTCGGACATTTTAGGAATGTCCTGAGTAATGATTCCATGACTCGGTGGGGACATGGTAATCCTTTCCATATTACTCAGCTGATAGGTATCGTCCAACTGACTCTTTTGCCCCCAAGTCTTCTGTGTATGGCTTCTAGATAAGCAAGTCATCCAGGGGATCATAATAATCGCATTTTTCTTTCATTAGATTGTCTTCCTCTAATGAATTGGGTGGAGCACGACATCCCTCAGGATCACAATCTCCATAGATCATCCTGGCGTCTGACCTTGGTATATATCTCGGGTTCTACTTGTCAAAACAAAATGGCGTGTGCGCCTCTCCCGGAGATATATAACTGTCATCATTGAGATAAGATTTCCACTCTTCCTCTGTATCGGAGGAGTCACTCTCATTGATGGTGTGTACTTCTTGAGACACTGGGTGGAGGAAACCTCCACTGCGGAAGAAATCCTGAATGGGACGACAACTTTCATCCTTCTTAGTAGTCTGGGTACAGGTTGAAGAGAAACCAAGACCTTTCTTTGTCTTGTTATCACTAGGAATTACAATCTGTCCCCATCCTTTTATGTCATTACTCCCGATCACTTTGATATCATCTTTGTATAAGGGAATCGATGTCCCGCTTTCTGGTCGATTCTCATTACTCACTGAAAGTGCGTGGAATTGGGTTCCAATAACCTCCTCGAGTTCTACACAGGAGAACGATGATAAGTTACTCACGATTAAGGCTTGATCTCCTCACACTGTGACTAACTTGTCATTCTTGACAAACTTCAGCTTCTGGTGAAGTGTCGAAGTGACTGCCCCAGCTTCGTGTATCCAAGGTCTTCATAATAAATAACTGTATGCTGCCCGGATGTCCATGAACAGGAAAGTGACTTGGAAAGTGTGAGGACCGATGGTTATGGGAAGATAGACTTCACCGATAACTATTTTTCTGGATCCGTCAAAGGCTTTGACGATGATCTCACTGCCTCTCATCGGAGCTCCTTGAAACGATAGTCGTATCAGAGTTGATTTTGGCATAACATTCAAAGATGATCATGTGTCCACCAGCACGCTAGCTAAAGCATCATCTTGGAAGTTGACTGTAATGTTAAGCGCCATATTATGATTCTTGCCTTCTTCCGGCAGTTCTTCATCACTGAATCCTAAGTTGTTGCAAGAACTGATGTTGGAGATGATCCTGTCAAATTGTCCTACCGTCACATCTTGTTCCACAAAGGCTTGCTCTAAAACTTTCTGTAGAGCTTCCCTGTGAGCTTCTGAACTAAGCAGGAGAGAAAGTACAGAGATTCGAGACGGAGTTTGCAACAATTGGTCCACAATGTTGTACTCGCTTTTCTGGATGAGCTTCAGCATCTCATCTTGTTCTTAACAAGTTCTGGATTAATGGATTGACCGACTTGTTGATTAGGAACTTCCGTTTGAGGTTCCTTTTCTTTGGTAGGTTCTCCAAATCCTCTGTTGAAGATCTGACCACTCCGTGTAACTCGACTGATGTCGACAATGTTTACAACGGAGGGTAATGGAGATTCCTTTCCATTTTCGATGGTCGTTGCACCATACTTGTATGGGATAGCCTTTTCTGACTTGTACGGTATTGGTCATAGCAGGTAGATAACCACAGGAGCTTTTTTATTTCTCTAACCATCATAGGCAGCCTTAATTGGTTCGAGGTTGAGAATTCTTCTACTATCGAGAGAGACTTTTGACTCGTCGAGCAGAGGGATTATGGCGCAGACGTCCTTGGATTTTCTATGATTGGAGATTATGATAACGCTTTTGTTCTGACCAGGGTGGTAATCTTGTATCATATTGATCGACCCAGAACTTAAACATGGTCGAATCTCCTTCCGGTTCAACTGATTTTGGAGGGATGCTCGCACGAGATATCATCCTTGGTTATTTTTCGAACATACTCTACAACGCTCATAATTGTGCGGTGGTACCTGACCATATCCGCTTCGTACACAGTACATCTTTACTAGATTTGTTTCTGTTGAGCGGATATCACAACTTTGATGTCTATCTAGATTCCCATCAGTCATGTTAATCCGTTGTGTGACTTCATCTAGGCAGACCATAAGCCACCAGTGGTCCAACAGCTCTTGAAGGGTACTTTGTACAAGCGCACACCCTTGGTTGTTTTCGCAACATTCTTTACAGTCTAGATAATAATGTGAAGCCAGAAAACCAAGTCTGACCTGCTTAGTATGTAATTCCACTAGACTGGTATTCATCAACTGTATTTCAAAGATCTAAACCATATTGACTTGATGGTTATTTCCTTCACGGTAGTCTTTGATCCATCTGAGATCCATCTGACGTTGGAGGGCCTCTTGTATAAAAGAGTATCCCTGATTATTAGTTGAGTAGACTGGACAAGCACTGTAATCGTGTCGTGGCAGATTATAATACTGACTTTTGAATACATCGCCACTAAGTTGACGTTCATTGTTCGGATGTCGTGGTTATGTACAATGTTGGGATATGCATGAGCCATGTTTACTTCATGAATCCGGTGATCCTGAATCCAGCCCAGATGCATTTGTTCTTGCAGAGTTGTTTGTACTATGGAACACCCTTGATTGTCCTTGGAGCAGATATCACACATATGATAGTTGTGAGATGGCACATGGCCGTACCCGCTCTGTTTGCAATGCATCTTCACCAGATTGGTTCCTAATAGGAGCACATTGTGAATTTGATAACTATTGATAGGTTCTCCTTCTATCAAATTCACAGTAGTCTTCTCATGTTACGGTAATGGGTTCGTATGAACATTCGGATTAGTATCTTTGAAATATAAAATCCCGTTCCTGACAAGCTTCTGTACATCAGACTTGAAGCTGAGACAATTCTCAATGTTATGTCCCGATCCTCCTTGATGGTAAGGGCAATTTTGATCTGCTTTGAACTAAAAAGGTGGATTTTCTGGTACTGCGAGAGGAGTCCTGGTTTAGACGTGCCCCTTGGCCAGTAGAATTGGAAATAACTCTACGTACAGCATCGGTATAGGCTCGAACCCTGATCGTCGTGTCGTACGATTATTGTTGTTGTACTGTGGGCGAGCCTACTGAAGAGGCTGTTGCAGCCATTGCTGATACTGTTGTTGACTTGGTTAGCTCTGAGCAACCTGAGGTTGATAAGTCGGAGCCGTCGTTGGGTTGATAGCGGGAGTTACCACCGCTACCGGTTGATACCTTCGCCTTTGCTTTCCCAGAGAGATATTACTAATATCCTGCTCTTTCTTCTTTTGGACAGCACTACCGTATCTCTTGGTACTGCTAGATGGCTCTGCATCTTTAACCAATCGTCCTTCTCAAACTGCTTCTTCAAGGCGTACTCCCATATTTACCATTCCAGTGAACTCACTAGGCGCACTGGCGATCATTCGGTTGTAGTAGAATGATCTCAAGGTTTTTAGGAAGATCTTTGTCATCTCCTTTTCCTCAAGAGGTGGACAGATCTGAGCGACAATTTCACGCCATCTCTGAGCATACTCTTTGAAAGTTTCTTTGTCCTTTTGTGACATTGCTCTGAGCTGATCCCTATCCGGTGCCATGTCCAAGTTGTATTTATAGTGGTGAATAAAGGCAGCGCCGAGATCTCTGAAAGTAATGATCTTGGTGTGGTTTAAACCCATGTACCATTTGAGTGCGGCACCGGTTAAACTGTCTTGGAAGTAATGGATCAGTAGCTGTTGATTTTCTATCTGAATAGACATTTTTCGAGCGTACATCACCAAATGACTTTGAGGGCAAGAGTTACCTTTGTATTTTTCAAAGTCAGGCACCTTGAATTTATGCGGGACCTTTACATTAGGGACCAAACTGAGGTCAGCGGCGTCATTTTCGAATAAGTCTTGACCGCGAATGGCATGCAGTTCCTTCTGCATTTCCAAGAATTATTCCTGGAACTCATTCATCCTTTTGTACATGTCTTTGTTTCCACTAGAAATTATTTGCAGAATCTGTCCTTCCGGGACAGTGTGTACCAATGGTTGTGGTATAGACATTACAACGGTGATCCTTGGCGCTTCAGTGCCCTTAAGTTTGTAACCTTTAGGAGTTGCTATTGTAACCCTTGTATCTTCATTTTCCCGAAGTTTGTAACCTTCGGGTCCAATGGTTCCTGCTACGACTTCTGGGTCTTCAGTGACCGGTGGGATATATCCTTCTGGTATAAAGTTAAAAGGCATGCCCCAGGGGCGACCCTTAGGCATGTTGTACCGAGGATAATTCTCACATGTCTCCATTATTGGTGTAGATGTAATCTCTGATATCACAGTCCTTTGATGTTGTTGCTCCTGAGTTGCTTCCAGGGATTGCATGTTGCTGTGAAGTTTTTCCAAACTTTCCTTTAGAGCGTCAATTTCTTCTCTCAGCTCTCCGTTCTCTTCCTCTTGATCGTCCATTTTCTTTTGTCGATTGGCCTGAGTATTGTATGAGTGAGACAGTCTGACTCTAGAACTGCGACACATACGTGAGACTCAAAGATAAGAAAAAATGCGTTATGTGAGAATGATGAATGATATGCAATGACAAATTTTTAGTTTTTGTTTTATTCAAAAAGAAACTTCAACAAATAGATTGCAAATATCACACAGTGGGGGGAGACCCCTTTTTATTGAATTCGAAAGATTGCAGTATTTTACAAGGAAAAGTACAGTATTTTACAAAGTGTTGTATGGAAATGTCTAAGCTCATGGATCCTGAGTCCTCTCTGAAGAGAGCTCAGATGCTGGTTCCTATATTTTCCTTTTCTTTGATCGGGGCTCTTTAACCGTTGTCAGGTTGTCAGTCCTTTGCTAAGTGAAAGGAGCGAGCACATTTCTTCGGTCTTCCTGGCTTTCTATAGCATGCTGCTCTAATATCTCAATCAGAGCATCTTTCTCTTTTAATAGTTCCTGTATCTTGGTACATTCCAAATTAAGGATTTGGTATTTTTTTTCCAAGAGCTCTTCTCACGTTGAACTTTGTTGAGAGCGACCTAGAGTTTTTCCGCATCAGGCATGAAATAAAGAACAGATTCCTTTAAGGGAAGAACTTCTTGGCGAGGGTAAGGCATCCTCAGCTTGAGGGCTCTATTTTGCACCCAGTGGAGATAAGGTTCCATGGAGGTGCAGTTTGGTCTTCCCAAAGAATCTCCCCCTTTCCTGTGAATATGTTACCAGGCATGCACTATTTCTTTCTTTAGTGCCTTATCATCCAGATGAACGTTATGCGGGATATTCTTCATCGGGTATCCGAGTTGACGGCGAGCTAAAATTGGATGATAGTTGATTCCTCCTTTAGTTCCAATGAGGGGTACGTTAGGAAAATTTCCACATCTGTCGATGATCTCTATCCCTTCGTAAATCCTATTGTACCAATCTATGTCAGAGTTAGTAAGAGACATAATCCTGTGTGACCAACATAGAGTACTCTTGTGATCCCAAAAAGTAGCAGACTTGGGCAAATGGGAAATGAACCATTTGTAGAGTAAAGGTACACAGCATGTGATCATTCCTCCGCTATATAAATTCCTTAAGTGAACAGAATGATAAGCATCTGCGAGCAAGGTTGGTACGGGGTTTCCTATCAAGAATATCTTAACAGCATTGGTATCGACGAAGTTGTCGATGTTGGGAAAGAGGAATAACCCATATATGAGCAAAACAAAGACGTCTTTGAAAGTAGTTATGTTTCCTATACTAGCAGATTATAGAGCTTTCTCCATCAGGAATTCAGCTGGTAAACCCTGGATTCTTCCTTTAGTGGTTATGTGAGTCCTAACTTCTGACACATCCAAAGAGATTGCTCTTGCAATGGCCTGATTCTATGGAATTTCTTCCAGTCCAGAAAATGGAGCTTGATCAGTGATAGATAAATCAATCAGGTAGGAATACTCTTCTAGTGTTGGTGCAAGTTAGGAATATAGGAAAGTGAAGCAGTGGTAAACCGGATCGTAGAACTGAATCAGCGTCGACATGATTCCTTCAACTACGTTAACCCTTAACAGAGACAACAGTCCTCCGTGCCTAGCTATGAAAGCCTCGGGATTGGTAATCATCCTTGCCAATTTCCTTAAGTCTTCTAGTTTCGGAGCCTTGAAGGTGTACTTGTGCGTTTTTCTTCTACCGAAATCCATAACGCAACCTATAATATTTGCTATTATTGTTTTAGTTCTTTTGAAAAAAGGGATTTTTTTCTTGTTTGAAAAGAGTTTTTTAATGAATGCATGAATGCAGCACATAGAAACATTTGAAAACATGGGTTCAAGGGTTCAACGTCACGAGCATGGAGTCATGGCTCTACCCATCCCCAAAGGTTGTACTATTTTGGTCAATTTTTGTACCTGTAGAACGGGTTCTAAGGTTTCCAAAGTCATTGACCCCTCCTAGGGATATTAACAGCAAGCTGATTCACTCAAGCGAGCTGTAACATCCTAGGGTGAATCTCATTTGAGTGTAGTATCGCGTATCAACTATTCCTAATAGTTACCGCACTACCAAATGATCATATGGTTAATGTCTACTAAATCCTCAGGGTCATGGGTACCGCACTGGGAAAGACAATGTTTTCACGACAATCGGTCGTTCAACATCGATACTTCCGCACGGGTACCTCGATTGATTCGGTGGACTGCCAAGTTAGCTTGGTCGGGATTCACTCCCTATAAGCGTTTCCTGGATATGCCACAACTTATCTTAATGTTCTCTCAAACTTTCCATATGCGTATTAATCACATTCCCAGTTGATAGAAAATTAAACACGGGTATCAAGTAGTATAACAGTAAATATATATATTATATAGTAGGAAGTATAGAAAATGCTAAACAAGGCCTAGACCTCTTAGGAACTTTAATCCTAAATACTCCCCAGCAGAGTCGCCATTTTTCTGTAGCGTGCGATTTTTTTCGGTGACGCGACAACCTTACCGCAATGGTTGGAATTGGGTGCTACTTTCTGATTTCTTATTTATCCTATGAAGCTGGAAAGGAAAGGGAAGCTATCTAAAACTAACCTTGCACGCAAATGTTTTCTTTAACAAATGCTAAGAGATTGGGGGGTCCGAAGTCAGGTTATACAAAGGGAAGTTGTCAATTACCCAGTGCATATATGGTTATCCATAGACTTTCTTTGGCAGGTTTAAATACTTTTTGGTGTTTACTGTTATAGGTTGGGAATGTTGAGAGAGTGTTTTTGTTGTTTTTGGGTTTTCTGTTGTTTTTGGTAAGGTACTGGACCTAAAGTTTTTGATATGTGTGCTCGCTAAGATTTCGCAATCTTATGCCTACGTATTCCCGTAAAGATAACAGGGAAATCAGAGCAATCATAGTTTCTCCTATTCTATGGGAGGAAAGATGTTTGGTGTCTTGTTTAAAGCCCAAGATTGAAGCTAAAGGTTTGACTGAGAGAGAATTTGTCATCTCTAAAGGGAGATATCTCACCTGTTCATCACAGTTGTTGGGTACTTGGGTATAAAGGGGAATTACTTTAACTGGAATGTATAGAATCCAGCAATGCCATAATTTCCTTTATAAGGGAGATGTCCTGAAGGAGGAAACTTTAACTCAGTGTTGAGCAATGCCATTTTTCCTTAGGAATCTTTCATGCTAAGAGAGGGACATTGGCTTAGATGTAAATAATCCAGAGGCTTGCCACTTACAGTAATTAGATGAAAGAGGAAGTTTACCAGGATAAAAGAGGGACCACAACTTGGATTTTTAAATCAACAAGTGTGCCACTTACATCAGTTATCTGGAATTAGGGTTTTTTTATTGTCTGTTTTGATGTGTGATGTACAGAGAAATGACTTCCCACAGAGAGAACTTTTGATTTCATCTGAGGGAATTTTTTGTGTGTCTTGATCAAAGCCCAAGGTTGAAGCTAAAAGGTTGACTCTACTAGGGGAGTTTTTATATCTGTCTTGTACAAAGCCCAAGATTGAGGTTGAAAAGAGATTGACTCTTCCGGGGAAAGTTTTGTCTGTCTTATACAAAGCCCATGATTGAGGCTAAAAGAATTGACTCCACTTGGGAGAGGTTTTATCTGTCTTGTACAAAGCCCAAGATTGAGGCTAAAAAGAGATTGACTCAGCTGGAGAGTATGATCTGTTTTGTACAAAGCCCAAGATTGAGGTTGACTCTACTGAGGAAAATCATTATACAAAGCCTAAGAGGAGGCTAGTTAGGGAATTTCTTATATGAAGCCTAAGAGGAGGCTGGCTTCTGCTGAGGGTTATTGAGATCCAGAGACAGGTCCAAATTGGGGTATCAACTCTTGCTGAGGATTGAAGAAGATTTGAAAGATCAGATGCCTTGAGGTTCTGATTTTTCTGAGGGTTTATTGGTGGTAATTTGACCCTAGCTGGGGAATTTAGAATGGAAGTGTTAAAGATTGAGTTTTAAAACCTATGGAGGTTTTAACTCTGCTGGAGGTTGATGAAGTGATCAGGATTTTTTCTGTTCTTTTAGGAAACTTGAGGGTTTCTTTGAGATCCAAGAGGAGATGAGACTTTCTAAGTCTACTCGTATGAAGAGGTTAACTCTTAACTGGAGGATGATCTTTGTATCATGCCCAAGAGGAGGCTGATGTTTTAAGGGATGAGAATCAACCCTAGAACTGGTCTGATGCTTTAGAATTCTAACTCACTGGAGGATTGAACTAGTAGAGATGACTAAGTTTTGTCCTATACCTGTAGGAGGTTTTTGGGTCCTTGTACTAAGCCCAAGAGGAGGCTGAGAACTTCTAAGAAGCCTGAGGGTCCTTGTACAAAGCCCAAGAGGAGGCTGGGGATGCTTTTAGGAAGCCTGTGAGTCCAAGCCTGAGAAAAGTTCAAGAAACGTTTCACCGGGAATAATCCTTTCCTTAGTGAACAGTTCTAGGGTTTGAAGAAATTCAAAAGAGGTTTCACCGAGAATTGGTCCTCTTTGGGGAAATGAATTTCTTGTACACACATTTCTAAGTTGTGACAGTCTTGAGAAAAGTTTCACCGGGAATAATGTCTTTCTCTGTTCCATATTGTATAAGCCCAAGAGGAGGCAAGACTGTATCTGGAATTTCCTATGGGGGAACTAGTTTTGAATGTTTTAGAAGAGTGTCATACCCCAAATTTTGACCACTAAGATTTCCCATCATTGTGAAAATCATCACCACAATATGGAAGTACCTTTATGCCTCATCAGTCTCCTCAAGGGTTATGGGGCATTCACTACAACCAATAATCAGGGTCTCAAGCCCTATCAGAACATCTTAGACAAGGATCAATCAAGAAATGACATGATCTTCAACTTGTCTAATCTCTCAAATACCCACAAAGGATCAAGAGGACTCCCACATCAAGAATCAAGCACAAGGCTGCAACATTCCAAGTGGATCAAGCCTCGAGATCGCGAGTGTCACCAAATTAGGGTTTTGGTCGACCAAGGCCTCCAGATGGAAATCTTCCTCTAGGCATGAGCCATTGCTTCAAAGCACAATCCAAGGTACTCCAAGGGACCTCATGGACCCAATCATCAAGTCCATTTAGCCTCAGGGGATGCATTCATAAAAAATCAGGAATTAGGGTTTCTTGACCTAATTCACCCCTAAGTTGACTTTTGGGACAAAACATGAGCCAAGTGTTGCGGTGAGAATCGGATAACAAGCTATTAATTAACTTGCATCACATTTCTTTTAAATTCACCAGCGACTTTGATTTATCCAAAGGAAAGGTTCAAGATCGAGAAAAAACCTAAAGGGGGGAGATCTAAGGTTCGGGGGTTGGTTACGCTTAGGGAAGGTATTAGCATCCTAAACGTCCGTAGTACTCTACGGGAACCTCTTGTTTTAACTTGTTATGTCTTACTCGCTTGCTAAGGGTGCTATGCTAAAGGTTGAAACCCTAGGGGTTAGTATCTAAGTATACTCGACAAGGTATCGCACCTTGCGCCTACGTATCCTGACGGGAGTGGAATCAGAGTATCCGTAGTTCACCGATCTAAGGGCGAAGAAGGAACCATTGACTATGGCCAAAGATCCAAGGGGAAATGAGTATGAGCTCATTTTAGAGTTCACGATAACTCTCTAAATCTAAGTTATAAGGGGGAAAGTGAGTTCTCATGATGATGAGAATCACATAGAGTTCAAAACTCCAACCTATTTCTAAGTTATGATTTCATTGGCTCTCATGAGGCCAAGAAATGGGATAAACTTAAAAGGATAAGGTAGGGTGGTTGTTTAGTGACTCAAGAGTCAATTCAGGAAGATTTCCCTTTGGAATGGGGGAAAGATAACAGTTTTAAGATTACTAAGAGATAAAGAGTTATAATTCAAATATGATGATGTAAAAGACATGAACAAGATAATGAGATGAAACAAAGTTACGATATCAATGCAAAGCTAGAATCATACATTAGACATTACTCAAACATAGTAAACAAAAATAACATGGCAAGATGAATAAAAAAGGTACAATAAAGCCTTAGAAGAATTTCCAATCTTAACATGAATAAAAGCAAATAGAATTAAACATTTCCAACCATTTCTTTTTATAGTCAAAAAGTAGATTCAATTAGAAGAACATAGCAAAAAGAATGGAAGAAAAAGGATGGAAATGAACAAGTTATGAAAATTGGAAGTTTGAGCATAAACTTGAAAATAAAATAAATGAAAACAACTAAGTATTAAAAAAAGAGGAAAGGGCACTCCTAGGGATTGAACCCAGGACCCTTTGCTCACAGGTTAAAACTAATGCCAACCAAGCCAACGCGCGCCCTTGAACAAGCAGTGAGAACACACATGCATATATAAAAAGAAGCGAAAATCAGAAAAAAAAAAAAAACAAAAGGACTGGGGCGAGGGGGATTCGAACCCCAGTCCTAAGGGTGGTAGGGCGTGTGATAGTGTGTGCTTGCCATTCACCAAATACACAAACTGCTCACGACAGCAATATCTATGCCATGCCATTCACCAACAACCATTGTCAAATAGAATGAAGCAGGAACATGTAATTTAAACTTCAGCCTCATGCATTAACACACATATGGAATACTAAACAAACACTTTCATCATGCACATTGGACATAAAGTAAAGAACATTTGAATGTAAAACAATGAATTCCAACACATTCATAGCAGCAAGTATGCAACATAAATAAAATGAAACATCCTGGCATACAACTAATAACAGACAGGTAGTTTAAGGATCCAAATCAGCATAGTGTCATACCCCAAATTTTGACCACTTAGATTCCCATCATTGTGTAAATCATCATCACAATATGGATGAACCATCATGCCTCATCAAGTTCCTCAAGGAATTATTGAGCATTCACTGCAATCAAAACTAGGGTTTCAAGCCCTCTCAGAGCTCTTAGACAAAGGATCAATCAAGGAATGACATGATCTTAAAATTGTCTAACTCTCAAACATCCACAATGGGTCAAAAGGACTCCCACCTCAAGGATTAAGCACAAGGATGCTCCCTTCAAGGTGGATCAAGCCTCAAGATCGCCAGTGTCACCAAATTAGGGTTTTGGTCGACCAGGGCCTCCAGATGGAAATTTTCCTCTGGGCATGAGCCAAGGATCCAAAACATAACCTAATATACTCCATGGAACCTCATGGACCCAACCATAAAGTCAATTTTGACTCAGGGGATGCATTCAACAAAAATCAGGAATTAGGGTTTTTTGACCTAATTCACCCCTAAGTTCACTTTTGGGACAAATCATGAGCCAAGACCTCAAGAGAGGATTTGAGTGTCTCTAATATACCACATTTATCCATTTGCAACATTGGATTAATCCAAGAAGTTTGAGCAACAAGTCTCAATTTCATTTGAACCACAGTTAGGGTTTTGAGAGAAAAGTCAACTGTAACTTTGACTTTTGACCAGGACATGCTCCCAAACCCTAGGACATGATTCAATACACCCTATGATACACATGGAACATGTCCATCAAGTTTGATTTAGGTCAAGGACATGATTTCCTGAAGAATTGCACAGTTTGGAATTCATCTGCTAAAAAGTCAACTATGCACAAAAGTCAACTTTGACTTTTTGAGATTTTTCACAAAAATGGATTTTTAATCCTAAAATGATGTTAATGTATGATTTGAATCATCATTCATTAAGAAAAATCAAAGAAAATGGGATAACTTGTAAAAGGGGTAACCATAAAAACTTAGAAAATTTTCTAAGTTACGAACAATGTGGCAAGGGTACCAACTTTGGAGGATCATAACTCCTAAACCACAAAGCTATTTTTCCCCATCCAAAGCTAGTTTTGTAGCCCTCATGGCCCTCTACAAAAACTTCAACTAGACCTAACTCCAATTCATTAAGAATTTTGAGTTATGGAGTGATCAAAGTGGTTGAAAAGTGAAAATGTCACTTTTTCCAACACTTAGTGAAATTTTCACTAAGTCAGAATCTGCCTTCACATTTTTCCAAATGTAGGGACATTTTTCACTTGGATCCAAAAAGTATCAAAACCAAATATGATCAAACAGTTGTTGTATCATATAAGGGATTTCCAAAATGGCCAAGAACATCACCAAATTCAACTTGAGCCATGAGATATGACATTGGCAAGATGCCTTGCTGAAAACTGCCAAGGCAAGGAAGATTTTTGCACTTTTGGTCGATTTGCCAAAATCAGCCAATTCCAAACCTTGTCATCACTTTGGACACATCTGAGGATCAAATCTAAAGGGGACAATCACTGAGCCAAGCCTCCAAAGTCCTCGGAACAAGAAATAGCATGCCAAACCTAGAATTGCCTAAAATAGGGACAAGACTCCAATTTTGGATTGGAGCATTCAATGGAAGCACCAAGGTGGCATGGACTGAGCTATTAGCAACTGAATTCAGTTAAGACTTATCCAAGACCAAGGGGACCAGCAGCCTGTGCCCTAACCTCTAGTCAATGGCTAGAGGAGACTTGGATTCTAATTGCTCAACATTGGCCAACCCTACTCAGCAGTTGCCATTCACTATTCCTTGCAAAACAAACTTACTCTACTATAAATAGAGCTCAATTGTGATCAGTTTGAGTACACTAAAGCCATCAAACAGATGCTTTCCTCAAAATCTCTTCTTTCACTCCAATTTTGCCTTCTAAGGCAAGTCACTTTCGAATTATGAGTTAGAGAGCAATTCCAACCAAACCAATCACACACACACACACCTCAAATACATCACATAGAAGTGATCCAAACACTTAAACAACATCTGGAACACTGATTTCTTAGAATCACCAGTGAATTGCTCAAGGTTTTAACCAAGTTGCAGTTGAGATGCCATGAAGTGATCCAGCCATTTTCAATCAAGTCCAAGCATTCAAACACACTCCATAGGGTATAGTGCAGCTGTTCAAATCATCACAACTCATCTGTAACACCTCCAACTCAAAAATCACTTTGAACTTGCTGTCACGACCTTGAGGTAAGCCTAAACTTGG
This sequence comes from Lathyrus tuberosus, assembly GCA_022829125.1. Classification (NCBI taxonomy): domain Eukaryota; kingdom Viridiplantae; phylum Streptophyta; class Magnoliopsida; order Fabales; family Fabaceae; genus Lathyrus; species Lathyrus tuberosus. The sequence continues at coordinate 2,080,800 of JALAZF010000209.1, read as the reverse complement.
TCATCTCTCAATCTATGCATATTTCCTCGCACAATACTTTTGCCAAATGTTCATAATCATGCATGGAATGTTTCCCCTCAATTAATTGGTTTGTTTGAATCGTGTATCAAAATTCCCAGCCTTCATGAAGAATTTAGGGTTCTTGAGGATTTGTCGTGATTTCTTGTTTTATGCTTAATTTAAATGAAATTAATTGCCATAAACATGATCGTGAGGTTGAGACGAGCAGATTGATATGTGTATTGCATGATATAATCAAGTATTCAGTGAGATTTGAGAGAAAATGCAAATCTGGGCAAACCCAGAACACGCGCGTGCTCTTGGCGCCCTTTTTTGAAAATTCAAATATTTGAATTTTGTGATTTTATTTAATTGATTCAAAAATTAATTTCTCTCTGAGTTTTAATGATTTTGAGTTGATTCTTTTTTTAATAATTCACAAAAATGTTAAAATATTTTATTATCCCAAAAAATCCCAAAAATATTATTTATTTTATATAAATGATATTTTTGCAAAGAATTAATGTTTTAATTGTTTTTAACATTTAAAATATTTTTTCCTTCTTGATTTAGCAAAGATTAATGACTTCTAATTATTTTGTAGGTCAATACTTGATTTTTGAAGCATTAATCCAAGATCATAATTTGTTTCCCACATGTTAAACAATTTTTGATCATTTTAATTGAATTTTTATTCAATTAAAATACATTTTGGAAACAAATTAGGGTTTTTGATTAATTCAACCCTCACAAATAATTTTCAAACACTCATGGGCCTCTAATAGAGTGTAAGACCCAACCCCCTTGTACAGAAAACTTTTTGGGCCTCATTTGTTGTATAAGTCCCTCTGTACATTTTCAAATAAACGGCGCGATCGTCGCCCTTTCAACCAAATCATCTGGGTCTCTCCTTGAGCTATAAGACCCATTCAAAACTTTTGGGTCTCTATTAGAGTGTAAGACCCAATCCCCTTTTAACCAAAACAATTTTGGGCCTCAGATATTGTATAAGTCCCTTTGCGTTAAAAGAAAACCTCGACGCGATCGCCATTTCAAACGAAAAAATCAATTGGGCCTACCCTCGTGTTATAAGCCCCACTCTTTTTCTTTAAAAACTCTTTGGGCCTCTAAATAGAGTGTAAGACCCATTCCTTTATACAGAAAACCTTTCTTGGGCCTCAGTCACTTGTATAAGTCCCTCTGTACAAATTTAACAGTGCAAACCCTGGGCCTCTCCTTGAGCTGTAAGCCCTAATCTTTCTTTTTCAAAGCACTTTCTCCTTTGATTTTGAAATATATTGTTATTTTCAATCTTTCTTTGTTGAACAACTATCCAAACAGCATGGAAGCTCTACAACCGAGTAAGTGTTTATACGCTTTCATTTACCGCTTTCATATACATATAACTGTATTGTGGGGCTGTTTCACTGTAAGTCTCCTTTCATAAACTCATATCAACTGTGTAATAATAGTATAGATATTTAGAGTTTCCCCGGCGTAGCGAGCGATTTTGGACGCGGTTCTTAAGCGCTGGTCGCTCTCTGCGGTTGAGCTTAAACTACAGGTCGATTCATTTTTTATCCTATTAAAGCTGATGAAGGAAGGGAAATAGATGTCTCCAATTAACCCTGCTTGCATACTGAGTTTAAACAGTGGTCTGTTAGGTTACGGATGCGATCAATGTGGTGGGGCCTTTCTTATGCTATTTTGATAGAATGGTTTCTGGCGGGGAACAAGTATTAGGATGTTAGGAATGATGTTTTGAATTACTGCTTTTGATTGATGGAGATATGGGATCTTGGGTTTTTGTTTAGTGTGCTCGCTAAGATTTTTCTTTCAATCTTATGCCTACGTATTCCCGTTTACCGAAACAGGGAAATCAGAGCGTTCGTAGTTCCTCCTATTCTATGGGAGGAAATGGTTGTTTTGGTGTCTTGTTCAAAGCCCAAGACGTGAAGCGAAAGGTGATTTGTATCTTGTTTAAAGCCCAAGATGTGAAGCTGAAACGGTGTTGTCTTTAGAGAGAATTTGTCATCTCTAAAGAGGGGGTTGTCTGTTACGACTGTTTATAAAGGAGAATTACTTTAACCGGGATATGTGAATCCGGCAATGCCATAATTTCCTTTATAGGGGATTTTAACCTGAAGGAGAAGACTTTAACTCAGTGTAGAGCAATGATATCTTTCCTTAGGAATTTCTCATGCTAAAAGAGGGACAGTGGCATGGATGTAGATGATCCAGAGGCTTGCCGCTTACAGCAATTAGATGAAAGGGGAAGAAGTTGTTGATGTTTGTGTACTGTGAGCGAGGCACAGCTTTGATGCTAAAAGGTTAATTGGATTAACCAGTGGTTTTCTTATATAAAGCCTAAGAGGAGGCTAATATGTGTCTCGTACAAAGCCCGAGAGAGAGGCTAAAATGTTTTGACCCGACGAGGGAGTCTTTTGGTATCTCGTATAAAGCCCGAGATGGAGGCGAAAGGGGTGATTGACTCAACGATGGAGTCTCTTTATGTTTCTCGTACAAAGGCCGAGAGAGAGGCTAAACGTTGTTTGACTCCGCTGGGGAGGATCATTGTACAAAGCCCAAGAGAGGCTGTGGTTACTGTTTCAGTTAAGTGACAGGTCCAGTATACTGATTTTAAAGAGAAAATCAGTTCTTATATGAGTAACACTGTACTTATGGATTTGATTCAAGGATCCGGGTATTTCCTTCTCTTTAAGGAAGCGGGAAATCCAAAGGGTATTGAGACTGTCTGAGTCTACGGGTTTCCTTCCTATTTAACGAAGGGGTCACTTGAGAATGTCTTTGAGACTCAAGGAGATTAGACTGTCCAAGTCTAGAGTGCCATCTCTCGTATTGTGCTTTGAGAAACAGTAGTAGACTCTTTGAAAGGACTGTTCTATGAAGATGACTAGGTTCTGTTCCTATACCTCTAGGAGGTCGTCGGGACAATTTGTACGAAGCCCAAGAGGAGGCTGGAAACTTTTAAGAAGCCGACGGGTCCTTGTACTAAGCCCAAGAGGAGGCTATAATTCCCGGAGGAAGAGATCATTATACGAAGCCTAAGAGGTGGCTGTGAATACTTCTAAGAAGCCGTAGGGTCCTTATACTAAGCCCAAGAGGAGGCGGGTTGCTTTTAGGAAGCCTGTGGGTCCTTGTACGATGCCCAAGAGGAGGCCGATGCTTTTAAGAAGCCCGTGGGTCCCCAAACCCCGATAAATTCAAGGCAAGCTATTCACAAGGAATAGATCAAGTCAGGAAAGTTTGAGAATTTGGAAGAAACTCAAAGATGCCATTCACGAAGAATACATTCATCTCTGGGAGTAGAGTTTCTTGATAATTCCTAATGAGGACAGCCGAAGAGAAGACTATATCTGGTGATCCTATTGGGGATCTAGTTGTCTATTTCTATGAAAACGACTTCACCTAGTTCTAGACGTAGTTGCCGGGGAAACTCAAAATATCTATACTATTATTACACAGTTGATATGAGTTTATGAAAGAAGACTTACAGCGAAACAGCCCCACAATACAGTTATATGTATATGAAAGCGGTAAATGAAAGCGTATAAACACTTACTCGGTTGTAGAGCTTCCATGTTGTTTGGTTAGTTGTTCAACAAAGAAAGATTGAAAACAACAGTATATTCAAAATCAAAGGAGAAAGTGCTTTGAAAAAGAAAGATTTGGGGCTTACAGCTCAAGGAGAGGCCCAGGGTTTTATCAGTGAGCGCACTGTTTGAATTTGTACAGAGGGACTTATACAAGTGACTGAGGCCCAAAAATTGTTTTCTATACAAAGGGATGGGTCTTACACTCTCTTAAGAGGCCCAAAAAGTTTAAAGAAAAAAAGTGGGGCTTATAACACGAGGGTAGGCCCAGATGATTTTTCCGTTTAAAATGGCGATCGCGCCGAGGTTTTCTTTTAACGCAGAGGGACTTATACAATAAGTGAGGCCCAAAATGTTTTGGTTAAAAAGGGGGTTGGGTCTTACACTCTATTTAGAGGCCCAAAAGTTTTTGAATGGGTCTTATAGTTCGAGGAGAGGCCCAAAAGGTTATTTTTCAAAAGGCGACGATCGTGCCGTTTGTTTTTGACGGTATCGGGACTTACAATACACTGAGGTCCAAAAATGATTTGGTCAAAAAAAGGATTGGGTCTTACACTCTATTAGAGGCCCATGAGTGTTTGACAATGATTTGTTTTGAGTGAAAATCAAAGAAACCCTAATTTTATTCTTTAAAAGTAAATGTTTAAAGAAAATCAATGAAAAATACCAAATAGGTTTGAATAAAACACTTGTGATTTTGGTTTAAGGTTTGAAAAATGAGGTATAAATCACAAGAGATATTAAAACTCATTTGGTCTTGATTTTTCAAGATGAATATTCATTTTAAAATGCTTAAAAACAAATAAAAAATGCATTTATTCACAAAAATACTAATTATATTAAATAAATAATGCAAACTTAATTTTTTTGTGGAATAAAATATTTCAACATTTTTGTGATTTTTTGCAAAAAGATCCAATAAAAAATAATTAAAATTGAAAGAGTTATTAATTTTCCAAATAATTAACAAAACATGAAAATAGTTGGAAAAATAGCAAAAATGTGAAAAATCACAAAATGGCATGGGTGGGGTTTGAACCCACGACCTCAAGCATACAAGGTACGCGCCTTACCACTGGGGTGGTGATACATCCATTGTTTGAAACAAACCAACAAATACATAAGTCATGCCTTGGTTTTGGCTTGCCCAAGGCAAGTTTTGGCTCAAAAACGTGAAGGTCATAACTTTCTCAATTCTTAATGGTTTGAGACAAAATTTATATGCATCTGGGCCATAATTTCATAAGGAATCCAATGGTGGTGGTGGTTTTTTCAGATCACACTCCCTCCTCAAAACCCGATAGTGGTTTTGAAAATGACCTATAAATGCATTTTCTATGCTACAACTTGGTACAAGCATGGATTACATGGTGAATTAGCTCAAACACAACATATATGACATGTATGAGATGTTTTTGATCAATGGACTTCAAATGCACACATGTTTTGGTGAGTGCAAGTTGAGAGGCTTACCCTTTTTTGGGTTGAACCACCTCAAATGATCCCTTGGATGCTTTTAGGATGATTGGAATCAGCTGGTACCTGCAAAAACACAAACTGTCCCTTTCTTGCAAAAGGGGTTAAAAGTGACCAAAATAGCAACTCCCTCAAATGGTGTTCCAGATGGTGGGAACCATTTGGGACAGTTCAAGGAAGATATTTGGAGTGTGTTTGAGGTTTTATCTGGTTTGGAAAGTGACTGAATCAAGACATGGCTTGAAAAATGCAAAAAAGTGCTATTTTGAGGTTTTGAGAAGTGACTTTGTGATTTTGTGATTACAGGTCACTTGTGATAGTTTTCACAGCTTACATATGATATATATGAGGTGTGTGTGTGATTAGTTTGAGTGGAATTGCTCTCAAGCTCAAAAACTCAGAATTACTTGCTTTGGAAGGCAAATTTGAGGTGAAAGAAGAGATTTTGAGGGAAGCATCTGTTTGATGGCTTTGGTGTACTCAAACTGAACACAATTGAGCTCTATTTATAGTAGAGCAAGTTTGTTTTGGGATCCACAATGAATGGCAACTGCAGCAAGTGTTTGTTCAATGTTGGCCAATGGAAATGCAAGTCTCCTCTAGCCATTGACTAGAGGTTAGGGCACAGAGTTGTGGTTCCCTTGGTCTTGGATAAGTCTTGACTGATTTCAGATGAGAATGGCTCAGTCCATGCCACCTTGATGCTTCCATTGAATGTTTCAATCCAAATTTGGAGTCTTGTCCCTATTTTGGCCATTCTAGGTTCAACATGCTATTTCTTGTTCCATGGACTTTGGAGGCTTGGCTCAGTGATTGTCCCCTTTAGATTCAATCCTTAGATGTGTCCAAGTGGATAGGAGCATTTGAATTTGGCTGATTTTGGCAAATCGAGCAAAATTGCAAATTCTGTCTTGCCTTTGACAGATTTCAGCAAGGCAAATTACCAATGTCATATCTCATGGTGTAAGTTGAATTTGGTAATGTTCTTGACCATTTTGGAAAGCCCTTACATGATACAACAACTGTTTGAACATGTTTGGTTTTGATATCTTTTGAATCCAAGTGAAAAATCCCCCTACATTTGGCAAAAAGTGAAGACAGATTTGGACTTAGTGAAAATTTCACTAAGTGTTGGAAAAAGTGACATTTTCATTTTTCAGCCACTTTGGTCACTCCATAACTCAAAATCCTTAATGAATTGGACTTAGGTCTAGTTGAAGTTTTTGTAGAGGGTAATGAGGGCTACAAATCCATATTTGGATGAGGAAAAATGGCTTTGTGGTTTAGGAGTTATGATCCTCCAAAGTTGGTACCCTAGCCACTTTATTTTTAACTTTGAAAATTTTCTAAGTTTTTTATGGTTACCCCTTTTACAAGTTACCCAAATTTTCTTGATTTTTATTGATGAATGATGATTCAAATCATACATTAACATCATTTTAGGGTTAAAAATCCATTTTGGTGAAAAATCTCAAAAAGTCAAAGTTGACTTTTGTTCACAGTTGACTTTTTATCAGATGAATTCCAAACTGTGCCATTCTTCATGAAATCATGTCCTTGACCTAAATCAAACTTGATGGACATGTTCCATGGGTGTCATAGGGCATATTGAATCATGTCTTAGGGCTTGGGAGCTTGTCCTGGTCAAAAGTCAAAGTTACAGTTGACTTTTTCCTTAAAACCCTAATTGTGGTGCAGATGAAATTGAGACTTGTTGCTCAAGCTTCTTAGATTAATCCATTGTTCCAAATGGATCAATATAGTTCATTAGAGACCCTCAAACCCTCTCTTCAGGTCTTGGCTCATGATTTGCCCTAAAAGTCAACTTAGGGGTGAATTAGGTCAAGAAACCCTAATTCCTGATTTTTGATGTATGCATCCCCTGAGGCAAAATTGACTTGATGATTGGGTCCATGAGGTTCCATGGAGTATATTAGGTTATGTTTTGGATCATTGGCTTATGCCCAGATGAAAATTTTCCATCTGGAGGCCCAGGTCGACCAAAACCCTAATTTGGTGACACCGTCGATCTTGAGACTTGATCCACCTAGAAGGGAGCAGCCTTGTGCTTAATACTTGAAGTGGGAGTCCTTTTGATCCATTGTGTATGTTTGAGAGGTTAGACAAGTTGAAGATCATGTCATTCCTTGATTGATCCTTTGTCTAAGCACTCAGAGAGGGCTTGAAACCCTAATTTTGATTGTAGTGGATGCTCACCCATCTTTGGGGAGACTGATGAAGTATGATGGTTCCTTATTATTGTGATGATGATTTGCACAATGATGGGACATCTTAGTGGTCAAAATTTGGGGTATGACAGATGCCCCTATTTAATCTTCTTGGACACGAAGGTGTGAATGACGAAGGTATTTGGGCATTCGGGGTGCAAGAGGATTAAATATCGGAATACCCGAAATTTTGATGGTGGTTATGAATGGTAGCTTACGCATTCATCTTCTTTAGCTAAGAAATGATGCTTAGAAAAGGTAAACTTCCCCTCGATCCTGGTCTTCTACCGAGGAACTGGTCTTAGTTTCTGATATAAACTTCCCCTCGATCCTGGTTTCTTACCAAGGAACTGGTCTTAGTTTCTTTTGTCAATAAACTTTATTGACAAGGAACGCTATTTGTAGCGGATTTCCTTCAAACTTCTCGCCGAATTTTCCTGGGGAGATGCCATTTGAGTGGAAAAAGTTTTGATGTCAGACTTGCTGGGGAACCCAGTCGTCTGAGTTGTAGAGTTGTACAAACTTCTCTGTTGGAGACGCCATTTGTCTCTACTGGGGAAAGTGAGTCTCTTGGGAGACTACTGTCGCTTGGGGTCTTTACATCATACTTTTCTCGGAGATCTTCTCGGAGAAATGCCATATGATGTGATCCAATTTTGAGGTGCCGATGACCTTTTCATAAGTGGTCTTTCGGAGAAAGGCAGCTATACTACCGAATCTTCAATTAGGAGGCTTTCTCTGTGGATTTTCCTTAATCCGGGAAAGCAAGGATATCATCTTCAATGGCGAAGAGTGATGTTTGTTGAACGTTTTCTCTGGCTTTTCAGAGGTTTAAATTATCAAAGTGGTCGAGGACCCAACTTCAATCCAGAAATAAAACTGGAGGAGAGAGATTATTCAGATGTAACACTTCCTGACGAGGAAAGGGCTGACAACTCAATTGAGAGGACTTTTATCACTAGGGGACAAGACCGACTAGAGTGATAGTGATGCAATATGATTGTGAATGTAAATCAATAATGCATGATGTATGTATGTTTATGCTGACAAAACTGATGCGACATACAAACTGACAGGTGAACACGACTGGATACTCGGCCATCGCGGGGGGAAGAAGTACCGTTGGTTCAGAATAGCAATTCCACCTTGCTTAGGAGAGATAGTCCCTGTTGGGAGCTATGTTGGTCGGGCTTAGGAGATGAGAACTCGGCCGAGGATGTCAGACGAAACATGGTCTTTGACATTGTTGATCCTTCATTCAGGCGTAATGGTCTAGAAGGAGTACTTTGATTCTGCACTTTGAGGTTCGAACACCTTTGGAGACGCAATCGATGCTCTTTCGATGTTCAACAGTCAAAAGAAATTGCCATCTTTATTAAAAAGCAGAAAAAGTTTTAACAAGTAAATTCATTTTTGTTTAATTTCGAGAATCATTAATCATGTTAACAACATCGTTCTGTAAAGCTAAAACAAATAAGAAATACAAACAAAAGCACAAAGGCTCAAATTTTATTGATAAGATGGAGATCAGCCAAACGCGTGATTCCAAAGAGTATATACAAAGTTTGAAAATGGTAATTTACAGGGAAAAGGGCTACGTTGAAACATAACGACCACTATCCTTCTACCAACTTTCAATTCGAGACACCCTGAGCTTCTGTCGAAGATGACCTTGACCGGAGTTTTTTGACAGGTGATGTAACTGCTGCTGCTGAGAGACTTGCCTCTGTTGAACATAGTTACTTGCCATTATCCCTAATTTTTGCTTGGATTGTACTTTGATGTTTCCAATCCACCGAGATGATTTTTCCCATGTCTCTAACTTTTTCCTGGACCGCCCTTTCGGGTTTTCAATCCACCGAGACGTTTTTTTTTCATGTCTCTAACTTTTGCCTGGACTGCCCTTTCGGGTTTTCAATCCACCGAGACGTTTTTTTTTTAGGCGAAGTATTTCTTGACTACATCAACATTCGTGGGGTAGGTAAATTCCTCTCCGTCCATGGTTGCAAGTCTCAAGGCGCAGCCTGAGAAAGCTTTCGTGACCACATAGGGGCCATCATAATTCGGAGTCCATTTACCTCGCGAATCAGTGAGAAATGATTGTATCTTTTTTAGCACGAGGTCTGCTTTTCTGAAGACACGAGGTCGGACCTTTTTGTCAAACGCCCTCTTCATTCTCTGTTGATACAATTGACCATGGCATAGTGCCGTGATTCTCTTCTCTTCGATCAGATTCAGTTCGTCGTGTCGACTTTGACACCATTCAGCTTCGGTGAGCTTAGCTTCCATCAATACTCGGATTGACGGGATCTCTACTTCTATGGGGAGCACTGCCTCCATGCCATACACTAGAGAGAAAGGGGTAGCCCCTGTTGAAGTGCGGACAGATGTGCGATAACCTTGAAGAGCAAAGGGTAGCATCTCGTGCTAGTCTTTGTAGGTTACGACCATCTTTTGAACAATCCTCTTGATGTTCTTATTAGCCGCTTCTACCGCTCCGTTCATCTTGGGTCGGTAGAGAGATGAGTTATGGTGTTCAATCTTGAACTCTACGCACAACTCTTTCATCATCTTATTGTTCAAGTTAGATCCATTATCAGTAATGATCTCGCTTGGAACACCATAACGGTAGATGATATTGTTTTTGATAAATCGGACCACCACATGCCGGGTTACATTAGCGTATGACGCTGCTTCGACCCACTTGGTGAAGTAGTCAATGGCTACAAGGATGAACCGATGTCCATTTGAAGCCTTAGGTTCGATCAAGCCAATCATGTCGATTCCCCATTGTCATACCCCAAATTTGTTCTACTTGTGTATAACTTTCATCTGTCACACCCTCATTTTCACCTTAACCCTAACCTTGCATATCATATCATTTTTATCATCTCTACATCCTCCATTAGATCATAACTTTGCAATCTTGCATTCATCAGCCTTTATTTTCAGTTCGCATCATCCGTATAGCATAACATGCTTTTCATCGTGCATACTGCCTAAAATGTCAGCCGGGGTAGAATTCTCGGATTTACAGATGAATCAGTCAAACTAAATGCCGGTCACGATTAATTTCAAAATCTGACAAAATGTTGTATTGTTCCGAGTAGTTTATTCCGCGCTGATAATTTTGGTGCAGGCGTTTATTTATTTATTTTATTCGGGAATTTCGATACCCGACCTTTTATTCGCTTTTTATTCATTCTTGGTTAAATCATCCTTTAATTAATTTAGAACTAATTTAAATTTGTCTAGTTAATTAAAAATTTATTTTAGTTAACTTTGTTTATTTTTATCTTTTTTTTTTATTTGAATAATATTTTAATTAATCTAAAATTTATTTATTTTATTTAGATAAGTAGGTTTTATTTTAGTTAAATTCATTTATTTTATCATTTTATATTTATTGTTACAATATATATTTATTTCTGTTTTCTAATTATTTTTAGTAATCTTGTTTATTAAGATTTGAAAAGAAACTTTTTTATTTTGCTTTATTGGGAAAACCTAATCCACCTGTGTATATATACTCATCACACACTAGACACAACTTTCATACAGAACATTTCTTTCCGCCTCCAAAACAACTTGCTGCCATCAATTTCGTCCTTATTCAAAGCTCACCGGAGCTCCTGCAACCTTCTTTTTCTAATTTTTACCACACCGTCGCCTTCACTTCTCCAATATTCTCGAAATCTCTCCATCCCCACCCATCTTCTTCTTCATTTATGGAACCTCCGGCCACACCCCTACGCACCACTCTCTTCGTCTCACCTTCAACACCTCGCCGGATATGAACCTCTCTGCCGCGCCATGCCCTCGACCCAGCGGCGGCGAAGTCTTCTTAAATCACCAACCGCTCGCTGACTAACAACCAGCTCACACGGATTCAAAAACTCCAAGCCTCACGCGTATCCTAATCTCCGCTAAAACGTTCACCAGAGCAGGAATTCTCAAATCCGAATCGACAATCACATCAACTCAACACGTACGACTCAGCTCTGTTGCTTCAAACATCGACAACTACCGCGCCGACAACAAAATCTCGGATCTGCAACAACAACCAACAAATCTGAATCGCACAAACTTCAGAGCACATGAGTTCTAGGCCTCAGCTCAACATTCCTCCGCCAAACAGCAACTCGATCCACTCTCAGTCAAGCTACGACTCCAACAAACTCAAGCCGCAGCAAATTGCATTCTCCAGCTATAGCGATTTGCATTTTGGTAACAATATCGAGCTTGCGTATATTTATTATGTTGCTGTTTACAGATCTGATTTGGTTTTGTCTTGAACTTGATTATAGTGCTTGCTTATTGTATTGCGTTTATCACTGCTTCGGTTTCGATTTAAACATGTAGCAGCTGTGATTATCTTCTGTTGAGGTTTTGCAAAATTTGTTGCCATATCTTACTGGATTTGATTATTATTAGAAAACTGCTAGCTATTCGGTTTTCATTTTGTTTGCATTGCGTACCTGCTGTACTATGTGTTCCGATTGCGTATCTGTTTCAACTCTGTTTCGATTTCAATTTTATTTGTTTCAAGATTGTTAAATGCATCTATTAATCTGAGTTGTAAATGCCGATTGCATATTCGGTTGCATTTGTGACAGTTTTGCGAGCCTTTTGTGTGATAAGTTCTATTACGGATGTTTGTTGTTCGAACTCGATATCGTTTACGCATAACTACTTGATATTATGTTGTAGTACCTTGCTGCTATTGTGTTTAGGTTGGATACCAGTGTCGACTCTACACTGTATTTGGTTTGGTTTGCTGCTTATGGTTCTTTGGCATGATTTTGTTGTTATTCTTCTAATTAGTACAAAGCTGAAAACATGGCATATGTTTGTTCTTTCGAGATTTTATTGATGAAATTGGAGGAAGAATTCTAGCAGAAAAACATGTTTAGTGGTTCGGCATATGTTAATGAGCTGATGGTTAAATGCTAATTCACATGCAGTGTTAGTTGGTATAAAAATTCTGCTATAAGACTTAGAGTCAATTGTTAGCTAAAGGTTGAATTGGTCAGAGGGTTAATTGTGTAGTCTATTGGTTACGGAAGGTTTGGAATTGAATGTTATGCACCTTTAATATTTTAGTTAGATTTAATTTAATTTAATATAATATAATTTAATTAGTTTTAGAATTAGTTATTAATTAGATTTTAACTTGAATTAATTTTCCGGTTTAGATTAACTTTTTACTGCTACTGTAAAATTGAATTAACATAATATGTAGCTAGATAACCTTTTTTCGTTAAGGTACTGTTGTTGCAAAATTGGGTTTAGTATAATAACTATTTATTTTGTTAAATACTGACATGCTTAAAATTAGTTTGTATTAATAATGTGGTTATATAAAAAATTAATAGTATAATACTGCATTGTGATGGTATGAGTTTAGGTGTAGATAAATTTTGATGATACATACTGTAGTAATGTATTAATGGTGTGATAATGAAAAATAGGATTAGTTTTTAATATTAAGTTTTGAATTTAGGATCTTATTTTGGTTAATTAGATTAGAAGTTTTTATTAGAAACTCATTTGAATTAATACTAGGTTTAGATATTAATTTTAGGTTTAATTTTTGATTTAGTTTTTTAATTTTAGATTAACTCTTTTACTTAGAATTTAATCTTGATTTTAATTAACACTTTATTTTAACTTGGATATTTTTTTGATTAATTGATGCTTATTCTGATCAATTCCTGATTTCTCCTAATTTGTTCTCTCAATCCAAGCATGATAATATTAGGTAGACTCCCCTCCTTACCTTAAACCATAGGACCTCATTTCCATTAGACCTCAACCATTTCGCACACACATTCAAACCTCGATCAACATCGAGTATTTTTCAAATCAAATCAATAAACATAATCATACTTAAACATTTTACTAAAGGTGAACAGTGAGGGGGATCGAGTCTTTGGTCTTTCTCTTCGATTGTTTGGGTGCGAGTTTTCTTACTCGTGTGTGAACAATTGACACCTCTAAAAAACTTAAACTTTAACCTGTCGATTGTTTAGGTGCGAGTTCTCTTACTCGTGTGTGAACAATTGACGCCTCTAAAAAAAACTTAAGCTTTAACCTGTCGATTGTTTAGGTGCGAGTTCTCTTACTCATGTGTGGACAATTGACACCCCTGAAACACTTGTAATTCGACAACATTCAAACCTTTTTCCAAGTAATCTTTAAAACACTTAATCTTTACTTAAACATTTTTACCAAAGGTGAAGTGAGGGGGATCAAGTCTTTGGTTTTTCTCCTCAATTGTTTGGGTGCGAGTTTTCTTACTCGTGTGTGGACAATTGTCACCTCTAAAAAACATCCAATGCGAATATAACTTCTTTCCTCGCCCACGTGCGATCAAAACACTAAGACACACGCAGATCAAATTATTTTCTTAATCAAACTCTTTAATATACTTAATCATATATTCAAACACCATTTCCTAAAAGGTGATGTGAGGGTCGCCAAGTCTTTTACCTTTCTCCTCAATTGTTTGGTTGCGAGTTCTCTTACTCGTGTGTGAACAATTGACACTTCTAAAAAACATAAACCTTAATTCGTCGATTGCTTGTGTGCGAGTTCTCTTACTCGTGTATGAGCAATCGTCAGCTATTACTTGGGTGCGAGTTCTCTTACTCGTGTGTGAGCAATTGTTGCCTCTAAAATATCCAACACGATCAAATTTATCCTTTCCTCGCCTCCGTGCGACCGAAACCTTAAAACACGTCCCAAATCAAACCTTTTCCTCCATCAAATCTTAACATACTTAATCCAAATCAAACAACTTTCATAAAAAGAACATTGTTTAGTCCATTCTTCCACGCATATGAACTAGTGTTTCAGCCTCCCTTGACGAGCAGACAAGCCAACGTTTAGCAGTTAGAATGCGAATTAAACACTCGTTCGTTTAAAAAACACGAACCCAACCGTAGTCCCACGAACTACGAATGCTCTGACTTTCCCATTGCACGAGGGAATACGTAGGCCCAAGGGTTCTCAATCCTTACCGAGCACCCTAATAAAAAAAACCACCCATTTTCCCCTTAAAATTGATTACCTTAGAAGATAAATAAATAAACCTAGCTAACTTTCTCACGAATCGAATCAAGAGGTTCCCGTTGAGTACAACGGACGTAGAGGGTGCTAATACCTTCCCTCTTGCGTAACCGACTCCCGAACCCAAATTTGGTTACGACGACCATGTCCTTATCTCCCTTTAAAGGTTTTATCGATATTTTCCTTTCCCTCCTTTGGGATAAATAAAGTTCGGTGGCGACTCTGTTTCGAACAGCTTTTTCCGCGTCCATCGCAAGGATCGTATTTTTCGAGGTACGACAGATGGCGACTCTGCTGGGGATTTGCATTGCCCTATGCTAGAGAGAGTCAAGCCTAACTTGACTCGATTCGTGAGTGTTAGATCCGCTTGTTTGTTTATCTTATGTTGCCTGTTTGCTTGCTTGTCTGATTATCTGTTATCTACTTGCTTGCTTATTTTTGTTATATCCTATTATTATCTCTTATGACACTGTTGGGGTTCTCTGATCATTGGGAGCTTTGTGAGATAACTCTATACCCGAGCCCGAGTATAACCCTAGGATTAGGATGGTGGTTGTGTAGTGGAGGCTTGTGTGGTTTCTTCCGCGTGAGCCAAAGCAAAGACCCCGCTTGGAGTAGATTCCCTTGGAAATGTTATCGTTTCGATGTTACTTCGTCACGATGATAATGTTTTCGAGCCTGAATCGTTGATCCCAAGGACCATTAACCCAATTTACCCATGGTGGTTGGTAGTGTTAATTCTATGTGAGTTAATGCGAACTCCCCAATCAGATGAGATCCCTCGAACGTATTACTTCCTGACAGTAATATTTTTGACCTCGATCTAGGATTCTGAGAACCCTATTTAGAACCCGTGTGTCGATGGTTGTGTAGTGGGCGCCTCCGAGGAGTCTTTCTCGTGGGGAAGAAACGAAGACCTCACCTAGACGAGATCCTTTCAAGGATATTATCGTCTGATGTTCCTTCGTCATGGCTATAATGTCTTTGAAAGATATCCATAACTCTAGGCACCTACCCGTTTAGAGCCTACCTATGGGATCCGATGATCAGAGATATCCTGTGTCTAACTCCTTCCTCAGAATCAGATGTTGTTTTGATCCTGGAACCGTGCATAAGCATTGCATACTCATGACATCAGCATTGCATATCATTTTCCACCAAAAACTCAATCATCCTTTGTCCATAACCCGCAGTTGATTTCCCGACATCCGTATCGGAATTGAGCCGCCTTTGGAAGAATCATGGACTCAGGAGAGCAAAACCAATTTGTGTCAAGAGCAGATGTTGACTTGATGAAGAACCAGCTAGACCAACTTGTGGAAGTTATGGCAAGGAAAGAGGACAACATCCAAAGGCCTACAGTCACTAAGAACGTCATTCTGCCTCAAGTGAATAATCTTGCCCAATCTCAGCCTGCGCGGATTCTTGTTGGGAACCAGGTTATACAAGAATTTCACACTATTCGAGATGAACATGCCTTATCTCATGATGCAATTGAATACCATAGCTTTGCATTCACTACACCGAATTTCTGAGGGACAATCCTGGTGGTGAATACTGAACGACCTCAAGATGTTGAGTTTGCTGAAAGATGTCGTTTGTTGGAAGAGAAGCTTGAAACCATAAAGGGGCGTGATGCTTTTGATCTGAATGCTTTAAACCTGTGTTTGGTACCTGGACTTGTAATACCTCTAAAGTTCAAGATGCCAAAATTTGAGAAATACAAAGGAGATAGCTGTCCAAAGCAACATCTGGTGATGTTTTGCAGAAAGATGACCTCCAATGCTCTCAATGATAAACTTATGATCCACTGTTTCCAAGACAGTCTGAGTGGGGCATCGTTGAGTTGGTACATGCAGCTATAGAGTAGCCATATCCAGTCGTGGTTGGACTTAGCCAACGCCTTTGTGAAGCAATACCAATACAATCTTGACATGGCTCCCAACCGCATACAGTTGCAAGGCTTATCTCAAGAGGAGAACGAATCCTTTAGAGGGTATGCTCAGAGATGGAGAGAGGTAGCTGCTCGCGTTCAACCACCACTTTTAGAT
Source organism: Lathyrus tuberosus (assembly GCA_022829125.1). NCBI lineage: Eukaryota > Viridiplantae > Streptophyta > Magnoliopsida > Fabales > Fabaceae > Lathyrus > Lathyrus tuberosus. The sequence goes on along the minus strand of JALAZF010000209.1, from coordinate 2,064,360 downwards.
AGAGAATTGGTTGACCTGTTCATAAATTCTTTGCAAGGCCCATGCCTAGAAAAAATGATGAGCAATGGGACGTCAAACTTCTCTGACTTGGTTTTAGTAGGAGAACGCATTGAGAGTCATATCAAGAGTGGAAAGATCCTAGACGCCTTGAGCATCCATGCTAGTGAGGGTGAATCCATTGTCAGTTCTCAAGAGGAAGAGGAGGATGAAATCAATGCAATCTGGGACACTTTTCAAGCTCCGTCTCCGGTACCTTATCCTCAATACCCAAGAATCTCAAATGTTCAAAGTCAGCAATCCCATGGGCCTCCCTGTGCGATTCCATTCTCTCCACATGGTCAATATATTCCTGCCAATAGAGGCCCCCCTCGTCAACAGCAGATTGCACAACAACACTCTTCACAACCCCGACGCTACTATAATCAAAGACCAAAAAGGCATTTTGATCCATTGCCAGTGTCGTTCAGTCATATATTGCCACGGTTGATTAGTAGTGGGTTAATAGTGCCAAAGAGCTTGGATCCTGTTATTCCTCCATACCCACCAGGCTTCGACGCCAATGCACGATGTGGATACCATGCTGGCGCCACGGGGCATTCAACTGAGAATTACAAACAGCTTAAAAACAAGATCCAAGATCTGATTGAGTCCAAGCTAATCTCATTTACGCCTCGAGGTCTTCAAATCAACGTCAATCCTTCATCTGATCAGGCAGGCCCATCATCCCAGGTTATGGAAGAAGTTGCTGAGAGTAGGTGTGAAGAAGGCTATCATAGTGGTCTCAATGAACAAGAATGCTAGTCCAACAGTGGGTCAAGAAAGAAAAGCCCAGTCCCCAATGCTGACAATTTTTAGATCATGTCATTTCTATGCATTTGTAGTTTCTTTATGTTATGTGCTATTTGCTTTTAGACATTGTTGTTTATTAATGGTAATATTAATGAAATGATCATGCATTTTTTGAACTAATCACGTCGCATTCGCTCACATTTTTCTTCAAAAAAAAAACAAAAAAAATGTCCATCTATATACCTCTCATTCACTTTCTTGACCAATTTGTTATTTAGCAAAGATTGGAGGGAGGATGACGAAAACGAGATACCCATAATTGCTGATGGTATGCTTTTGGATAAAATCCTGCCGAGGATGTGCAGGCATTGTTTCAAATCCCCAAACGCTGGAGAGATAAGGAGTTAATCCCTAGTCAACCACTTCGAGCCTGGAAGTAGAAGTTTCCTTCGGATATTCAAACCCTTACACTCAATCCGGGGCAGGGTAGTGTTCAGTTAATCTGACTCCGTATTCTTCGTACACGTCATGAGGTGACAAAGAAATTATGCAAAATCCAGAAGTTATGATGGTTGTTCTTCAATGACTACTGACTTGGCAGTCACAAGCCTTATTCTAAAAAAAAGAGAGCCTGCTAAGTCAGACACTTGAAAAAGGAGACTTAGGCAAAATTAGGGATCAAAAATAGAAAAACAAAAAGAGGTCTTTAAATCCTCAAGCGAAGCAAAATAAGATTCAGCGACCGCCATATCAAAAATCAAAAGGCCACTGACGTCCATCAAAAGCAAAATAAGGTGACTGTCATTTCCAGCAAATATCGGATTATCATCTTCACTCTTGCACCGTCAAAATCTAGACGAATGTGTGTCGATTTAACTGAACGTAGGACTGGAGATCATCACGAAGAAGGGTGGGTACAAATATCAAATTTGAGTCTAATATCCTTTGTTTCTATAACCGTGAACCAGGCCACGTTACAACCCTCAAAAGACCTAATTGAGGCGGGGTTTATTCTGAAAGCATACCGCAACAAGGTTGCATAAACTGACTCCTACATATTTGCTAATCTTCTAAGTTGGTGTCATATTCTTGCTATATCTCACACACCAGTAAATCAGCACTGCATTTGGACTAATGGTTCACTCGTCACACAATGACACATCATTCCAATAAATGATTTTTCAAAACGTGCATGAATGTCGCATTAAAATTACCATTTCTGAATGATCAATTTTAGATGCAAATTAGTACTTGGCAGTTTGGAAATTTCGACAAAGTGAAATCAGAGAGAAACTTGAGCATTCGTTGACACTGACTCGAATCGAGACTATCTCATAACCTTGTGAATCTGGGGAAAGTCCTTTAAAGCAATACTTAGTCAACCTGAGGCAAGTCTTTCAAAATCCAAGATTGGGGTAGACCACTGCAAAATCCAGACACAGGGACAGACCACTGATCCAGACACTGGGGCAGATCATCTCATTACCCTCCAGACAAGGGCAGATTCCCTTCATACATTCAATTTGGTCAAGCTGGCCATGTCATGCACTAAGCGACCCTTGAATTCAACAAGTATTAAAAGCCTTGGGCAGAGCAAATGCACCATCAGACTGCATTGGATAAGTCGCTACGCTCACACAATCAACATGCATTGGTTACATCGCTGCGCTCATACAACCATTTGCAAGCCATCAAGGCATATCATCTAGAAGTGAGGTTCTCTCACGCACAAGCACCCAACTTTCTGCAAAGGATCAAACTTGGGGCACCAAGAACATCTGTCATATTGGTCTACTGATCATAATATCTTCCATTTTCGAGTGTCGGGAAGTCAAATATCTCCATCAATTAAAGTCCACCTTGTTTGGCAACCACCAAAAGTCCACCCAGCCGACACCTTCATAAGACTTATCACCTTCTTGCATTCGCATATGCATCACATACAATATACATGGGCCATATGCATACATAACATAATCATTTCCTTTCTCGACCTCCGGGTCGATATTTACCTTTCTTTCAACCCCCGAGTGGATGATATTTTGTTATTTCCTCGACCCCCGAGTCGATATTGCCTTAGTTTCCTCGACCCCCGAGTCGATATCATTATTACATCTTCAACCCCCGAGTTGACATCTTATTGCTTGTACTGACCCCCGAGTCATTGTTGTCTTTATTTCCTCGACCCCCGAGTCGATATTGCCTTTATCTCTGCCCTCGACCCCCGAGTCGATATCATTATTACGTCTTCAACCCCCGAGTTGACATCTTATTACTTGTACTGACCTCCGAGTCATTGTTGTCTTTATTTCATCGACCCTCGAGTCGATATTGCCTTAGTTTCTCGACCCCCGAGTCGATATTTGCTTTTACCCTCAACCCCCGAGTTGATATTTTGTTATTTCCTTCAACCCCCGAGTTGATATCTTGTTATTTACTTCAACCCCAAGTTGATATTTTGTTATTTCCTTCAACCCCTGAGTTGATAGATTACCTTGCCTTTATTTTCTCGACCCCCGAGTCGATATTTTCTTTATTTCCTCGACCCCCGAGTCGATATTACCTTTACCTTTCTCTCAACCCCCGAGTTGACGACATTTTATCTTAATGTTTCTCGAGCCCCGAGTCAATAGTGTATTTCCTTTTCTCAACCCCCGAGTTGATATGCCAATATTCCCAGTGAGTCTTTCACCTTGCTCCATCTAATCTCCATTAATCCTTCTTTGGAAACCAGAGTTGAAGCCTTGCCCATAGCATTCCCATATGCATCTCATAAAAAACAAGTTCATTTGCATTCCCGTATGCATGGCATATCCATCTCCAGCAGCATAACATAACAGGATCCAGGATCAGTTCGCAAGCATCTTGGCCAGTCCTCCATCAAAGTCGGCAGTATTCTTCTAAGAAGAGTTGGTACCCCGCACGTGCTCAAGGAATTGAATCCCCTAGCAAGTCATTCTTCAACCACGCAATTAATAATGACGATCCCCAGCAGCTGTTGCTTTCGTTGCTCCCCAAGAAGAGGCTATCCTTGAAGGTTTCTTGTGAGCTTTCCCCTGCAGAGCCAACACATTTCCTCCGATGGGAATCTTACTCAACTATTCCCCAGTAAATTTACTGCAGATATATTGTTTTGGTATCATCGGAGAGCCTTCATGAATAAGGGACTGCTTCGATCACCCAAAGAATCTCAAGTCCTTTTTCTTAAGTTGGAACCTTGCTACCTCATCCTGTCAGCTCTCACTCCGTAGCACTTTACCTTTCGCCAGACAAATTTTGGGGTCTTCTTATATCTAATTGACTTCCACCCTAAAAATGAATGCCATTCAGCAGTTCATTCTCTCGGGTTTAAGACAATTAGATAGGGGCATCTGTCATACCCCAAATTTGTTCTACTTGTGTATAACTTTCATCTGTCACACCCTCATTTTCACCTTAACCCTAACCTTGCATATCATATCATTTTTATCATCTCTACATCCTCCATTAGATCATAACTTTGCAATCTTGCATTCATCAGCCTTTATTTTAAGTTCGCATCATCCGTATAGCATAACATGCTTTTCATCGTGCATACTGCCTAAAATGTCAGCCGGGGTAGAATTCTCGGATTTACAGACGAATCAGTCAAACTAAATGCCGGTCACGATTAATTTCAAAATCTGACAAAATGTTGCATTGTTCCGAGTAGTTTATTCCGCGCTGATAATTTTGGTGCAGACGTTTATTTATTTATTTTATTCAGGAATTTCGATACCCGACCTTTTATTCGCTTTTTATTCATTCTTGGTTAAATCATCCTTTAATTAATTTAGAACTAATTTAAATTTGTCTAGTTAATTAAAAATTTATTTTAGTTAACTTTGTTTATTTTTATCTTTTTTTTTATTTGAATAATATTTTAATTAATCTAAAATTTATTTATTTTATTTAGATAAGTAGGTTTTATTTTAGTTAAATTCATTTATTTTATCTTTTTATATTTATTGTTACAATATATATTTTTTTCTGTTTTCTAACTATTTTTAGTAATCTTGTTTATTAAGATTTAAAAAGAAACTTTTTTATTTTGCTTTATTGGGAAAACCTAATCCACCTGTGTATATATACTTGTCACACACTAGACACAACTTTCATACAGAACATCTCATTCCGCCTCCAAAACAACTTGCCGCCATCAATTTCGTCCTCATTCAAAGCTCACCGGAGCTCCTGCAACCTTCTTTTTCTAATTTTTACCACACCGTCGCCTTCACTTCTCCAATATTCTCGAAATCTCTCCATCCCCACCCATCTTCTTCTTCATTTACGGAACCTCCGGCCACACCCCTACGCACCACTCTCTTCGTCTCACCTTCAACACCTCGCCGGATATGAACCTCTCTGCCGCGCCATGCCCTTGACCCAGCGGCGGCGAAGTCTTCTTAAATCATCAACCGCTCGCTGACTAACAACCAGCTCACACGGATTCAAAAACTCCAAGCCTCACGCGTAACCTAATCTTCGCTAAAACGTTCACCAGAGCAGGAATTCTCAAATTCGAATCGACAATCACATCAACTCAACACGTACGACTCAGCTCTGTTGCTTCAAACATCGACAACTACCGCGCCGACAACAAAATCTCGGATTTGCAACAACAACCAACAAATCTGAATCGCACAAACTTCAGAGCACATGAGTTCTAGGCCTCAGCTCAACATTCCTCCGCCAAACAGCAACTCGATCCACTCTCAGTCAAGCTACGACTCCAACAAACTCAAGCCGCAGCAAATTGCATTCTCCAGCTATAGCGATTTGCATTTTGGTAACAATATCGAGCTTGCGTATATTTATTATGTTGCTGTTTACAGATATGATTTGGTTTTGTCTTGAACTTGATTATAGTGCTTGCTTATTGTATTGCGCTTATCACTGCTTCGGTTTCGATTTAAACATGTAGCAGCTGTGATTATCTTCTGTTGAGGTTTTGCAAACTTTGTTGCCATATCTTACTGGATTTGATTATTATTAGAAAACTGCTAGCTATTCGGTTTTCATTTTGTTTGCATTGCGTACCTGCTGTACTATGTGTTCCGATTGCGTATCTGTTTCAACTCTGTTTCGATTTCAATTTTATTCGTTTCAAGATTGTTAAATGCATCTGTTAATCTGAGTTGTGAATGCCGATTGCATATTCGGTTGCATTTGTGACAGTTTTGCGAGCCTTTTGTGTGATAAGTTCTATTACAGATGTTTGTTGTTCGAACTCGATATCGTTTACGCATAACTACTTGATATTATGTTGTGGCACCTTGCTGCTATTGTGTTTAGGTTAGATACCAGTGTCGACTCTACACTGTATTTGGTTTGGTTTGCTGCTTATGGTTCTTTGGCATGATTTTGTTGTTATTCTTCTAATTGGTACAAAGCTGAAAACATGGCATATGTTTGTTCTTGCGAGATTTTATTGATGAAATTGGAGGAAGAATTCTAGCAGAAAAACATGTTTAGTGGTTCGGCATATGTTAATGAGCTGATGGTTAAATGCTAATTCACATGCAGTGTTAGTTGGTATAAAAATTCTGCTATAAGACTTAGAGTCAATTGTTAGCTAAAGGTTGAATTGGTCAGGGTTAATTGTGTAGTCTATTGGTTACGGAAGGTTTGGAATTGAATGTTATGCACCTTTAATATTTTAGTTAGATTTAATTTAATTTAATATAATTTAATTTAATTAGTTTTAGAATTAGTTATTAATTAGATTTTAACTTGAATTAATTTTCAGGTTTAGATTAACTTTTTACTGCTACTGTAAAATTGAATTAACATAATATGTGGCTAGATAACCTTTTTTCGTTGAGGTACTGTTGTTGCAAAATTGGGTTTAGTATAATAACTATTTATTTTGTTAAATACTGACATGCTTAAAATTAGTTTGTATTAATAATGTGGTTATATAAAAAATTAATAGTATAATACTGCATTGTGATGGTATGAGTTTAGGTGTAGATAAATTTTGATGATACATACTGTAGTAATGTATTAATGGTATGATAATGAAAAATAGGATTAGTTTTTAATATTAAGTTTTGAATTTAGGATCTTATTTTGGTTAATTAGATTATAAGTTTTTATTAGAAACTCATTTGAATTAACACTAGGTTTAGATATTAATTTTAGGTTTAATTTTTGATTTAGTTTTTTATTTTTAGATTAACTCTTTTACTTAGAATTTATTCTTGATTTTATTTAACACTTTATTTTAACTTGGATATTTTTTTGATTAATTGATGCTTATTTTGATTAATTCCTGATTTCTCCTAATTTGTTCTCTCAATCCAAGCATGATAATATTAGGTAGACTCCCCTCCTTACCTTAAACCATAGGACCTCATTTCCATTAGTCCTCAACCATTTCGCACACACATTCAAACCTCGATCAACATCGAGTATTTTTCAAATCAAATCAATAAACATAATCATACTTAAACATTTTACTAAAGGTGAACAGTGAGGGGGATCGAGTCTTTGGTCTTTCTCTTCGATTGTTTGGGTGCGAGTTTTCTTACTCGTGTGTGAACAATTGACACCTCTAAAAAACTTAAACTTTAACCTGCCGATTATTTAGGTGCGAGTTCTCTTACTCGTGTGTGAACAATTGACGCCTCTAAAAAAAACTTAAGCTTTAACCTGTCAATTGTTTAGGTGCGAGTTTTCTTACTCATGTGTGGACAATTGACACCCCTAAAACACTTGTAATTCGACAACATTCAAACCTTTTTCCAAGTAATCTTTAAAACACTTAATCTTTACTTAAACATTTTTACCAAAGGTGAAGTGAGGGGGATCAAGTCTTTGGTCTTTCTCCTCAATTGTTTGGGTGCGAGTTTTCTTACTCGTGTGTGGACAATTGTCACCTCTAAAAAACATCCAATACGAATATAACTCCTTTCCTCGGCCACGTGTGATCAAAACACTAAGACACACGCAAATCAAATTATTTTCTTAATCAAACTCTTTAATATACTTAATCATATATTCAAACACCATTTCCTAAAAGGTGATGTGAGGGAGGCCAAGTCTTTGACCTTTCTCCTCAATTGTTTGGGTGCGAGTTCTCTTACTCGTGTGTGAACAATTGACACTTCTAAAAAACATAAACCTTAATTCGTCGATTGCTTGTGTGCGAGTTCTCTTACTCGTGTATGAGCAATCGTCAGCTATTACTTGGGTGCGAGTTCTCTTACTCGTGTGTGAGTTCTCTTACTCGTGTGTGAGCAATTGTTGCCTCTAAAATATCCAACACGATCAAATTTATCCTTTCCTCGCCTCCGTGCGACCGAAACCTTAAAACACGTCCCAAATCAAACCTTTTCCTCCATCAAATCTTAACATACTTAATCCAAATCAAACAACTTTCATAAAAAGAACATTGTTTAGTCCATTCTTCCACGCATATGAACTAGTGCTTCAGCCTCCCTTGACGAGCAGACAAGCCAATGTTTAGCAGTTAGAATGCGAATTAAACACTCGTTCGTTTAAAAAACACGAACCCAACCGTAGTCCCACGAACTACGAATGCTCTGACTTTCCCATTGCACGAGGGAATACGTAGGCCCAAGGGTTCTCAATCCTTACCGAGCACCCTAATAAAAAAAACCACCCATTTTCCCCTTAAAATTGATTACCTTAGAAGATAAACAAACAAACCTAGCTAACTTTCTCACGAATCGAATCAAGAGGTTCCCGTTGAGTACAACGGACGTAGAGGGTGCTAATACCTTCCCTATTGCGTAACCGACTCCCGAACCCGAATTTGGTTGCGACGACCATGTCCTTATCTCCCTTTAAAGGTTTTATCGATATTTTCCTTTCCCTCCTTTGGGATATATAAAGTTCGGTGGCGACTCTGTTTCGAACAACTTTTTCCGCGTCCATCGCGAGGATCGTATTTTTCGAGGTACGACACCCATATGGAAAAAGGCCATGGGGAAGAAAGAACTTTGAGATGTGATGGCGGTACATGAACTTTGTCGGAGTATATCTGACACTTGTGACACCTCCTCATGTACTTGTAGCAGTCGGATTCCATGGTGAACCAATAGTACCCTGCTCTGAGAATTTTTCTCGCCATTGTGTGTCCGTTGGCATGAGTGCCAAAGGATCCTTCGTGAATTTCTTTCATAAGCATGTCTGCTTCTGGTCTGTCGACGCATCGGAGTAAGACCATGTCAAAATTTCTCTTATAGAGAGTGTCACCGCTCAGGAAGAAGTTTCCAGCCAATCTTCTGAGGGTTTTTCTGTCTTTCCTGGATGCCCCAGATGGGTATCCTTGTTTCTGAAGGAAGCATTTGATATCGTGATACTAAGGTTTGTCGTCTATGACTGCTTCAATCGTGAAGATGTAAGCGGACCTTTCAAGGTGCATTATGTCGATCTTAGGTATGTCATTCCATTGACCTACACTAATCATGGAAGAGAGAGTGGCTAATGCATCAGCCATGTGATTCTCCTTATGAGGGATGTGATGAAACTCGACTCTGTTGAAGAAAGGTAACAACCTTCTTGCATAGTCTTTGTAAGGAATCAACCCTGATTGGTATGTGTTCCAATCTCCTTTTATCTAATTGATAACCAAGGCTGAGTCGCCATATACGTCCAAGTTTTTGATCCTTAAATCAATCGCTTCTTCGAGACCCATGATACATGCTTCGTATTCGGCCTCGTTGTTTGTACATTTGAACGTAAGTCTAGCAGTGAAAGGAGTATGGGTACCCTGAGGGGTAACAATGATTGCCCCAATTCCGTTTCCGTAATGATTAACTGCTCCGTCAAAGATTAGTCCCCATTGGGAACTTGGTTCTGGCCCTTCACTGGGTAACGGTTCGTCGCAATCTTTCATCTTTAGATACATGACATTTTCGTCTGGGAAGTCGAACCCGATTGATTCTTGATCATCAATCGGTTGATGAGCCAAATGATCGGCTAAAATACTCCCCTTAACGGCTTTCTGAGCGTGGTACTCTATGTCATATTCTGATAACAGCATTTGCCAACGGACAATCCTTCCCGTAAGAGCAGGTTTTTCAAAAACATATTTGATTGGATCCATTTCGGAGACCAACCAAGTAGTATGACAAATCATGTATTGGCGAAGACGTTTGGCTGCCCAAGCCAAAGCGCAGCAAGTTTTTTCAAGCATCGTGTACCGAGTTTCGCAGTCGGTGAATTTCTTGCTTAGATAGTAGATGGTAGACTCTTTCCTTTTGGTTTCGTCTTGTTGGCCAAGTACACATCCCATTGAGTCCTCTAGGACTGTGAGGTAAATGATCAGTGGTATTCCTTCCATTGGAGGTGATAGAATCGAAGGATTCAACAGATATTCCTTGATACTGTCAAAGGCGGTTTGGCAATCTTCTGACCAAACGCAATCCTGGTTCTTTTTAAGTAACTTGAAGATCGGCGCACACGTGGCGGTCATGAGGAATATGAATCTGGAGATGTAGTTCAAACGTCCCAGGAATCCTCTGACTTGTTTTTCAGTTTTCGGAGAAGGCATTTCTTGAATGGCCGTGACCTTGTCAGGATCAACCTCAATCCCTTTCTGGCTGACGATGAACCCTAATAGTTTCCCTGAACGGACACCGAAGGTGCACTTGTTGGGATTTAAGCGGAGTTTGAATTTTCTTAGACGTTCGAACAATTTTGACAGATGTTCAACGTGCTCACTCTCTGTTTTTGATTTTGCAATCATATCATCGACATATACCTCAATTTCTTTGTGTATCATGTCATGAAACAGAGTAGTCATGGATCTTTGATAGGTTGCCCCGACGTTCTTCAAACCGAATGGCATTACCTTGTAACAAAAGGTACCCCATGGGGTAATGAATGAAGTTTTCTCCATGTCTTTCGGTGCCATTTTGATCTGATTATAGCCCGAGAATCCATCCATGAAGGAGAATACTTTGAACTTTAATGTACTGTTTACCAGCATGTCAATGTGTGGTAAAGGAAAGTCGTCCATTGGACTAGCATTGTTCAGATCTCGGTAGTCGACACACATTCTGACCTTTCCGTCCTTTTTCGGAACGGGTACAATGTTGGCTAACCATTGAGGATATTCAAATGTAGCGAGGAAACCCACGTCAATCTGTTTCTGCACCTCCTCTTTGATTTTGATGGCCATGTCCGGGTGAGTGCGTCTCAACCTTTGCTTTACTGGCGGACATTCCGATCTCAACGGTAAGTGATGTTCCACGATGCTGGTATCCAACCCTGGCATATCCTGATAGGACCAAGCGAATACATCGGGGAATTCTTTGAGAAGCTTTATCAAGCTCTCTTTGGCAGTTGAACTGAGAAGTGCCCCAATCCTGATTTCTTTTCTCTCTTGCTCTGAACCCAAGTTTACCGTTTCCAACGGTTCTTTGTGAGGTTCAATGGACCTTTCCTCTTGTCTGAGTAGTCGGGAGATCTCTTTTGGAATTTCGTTGTCATCTTCTTCTTCAGCCCCAAATACCGGGAACTCAAAGTCGGGAGAAGGTATCGGATCGTATGTTTCAATGGGGTTTAAAACAAGCAATCTGCATGACGAGATGATTCGTGTTTAGAAGAGATAGAGAGAATGCAAAAGTGTGTGCAGTGTATTTGTTTTACTGCTTGTTTTTATTATTGATTGTTTTTTAGGATTACCATTTTCTGAAAAAGCGAAAAGAGAAAACAATAATTAATGCAGAAATTACAGAACGACGTTATTTTATTAATGAACAAGTCGAATCTTGAAACTACAGCCCTATAAAACAAAACTATGTCGCTTTGGGCGAAGCGAAGAGGGATATTTACAGAAAGCGAGCCCTATCAAAACATCCGTTTCACCTGGGCAGGGTGAAAGGTTAAAGAGGCAATTACTTTGACTGATGAACGATCTTCGGAACCTCGACGACAATCCATTGGCGGAGAACTCCTCGGTGAATCACAAAGTCTGATACCTTCCTTGATTTGTCTTCAGAAATAACGCTGATTTCTGGTGAAGCAGGATCATTGGAATATGTCTCCCCGACATAATTGTCGTAGGAGGATTCCTCTGTTGCATTATGCAGAGTATTTGGGCTCTCAGCTGTATCTTCCCATCCAGTAGGCTGGATGTCTTCGAACCTGATACGAGAGCTTTCGGGCGCAGTGTACTTGACCATAAAGTCGTATTTTCCACTTGGTTTTCCCAAGGTGTCCCACACTTCTTTCGAACTGGAGGAGCCATCTTTCTCGATGGCATTGACCTCGGGAAAAGCATAGTTGATGAATTCAAGTCCTGCAAACGTTGCGAATTCATCTTCATGTTGAGTAGTTTCCGAATGACCTGGGTGTTGATCCCATGACATGGTGGGGACACAGGTATTCTGTTCAACGACGGTCAGCTGATTTTTATTGTTCGGCTGACTCTCTTGCCCCAAGTCTCCTGGATAAGGTTGCCACATTGGCAGACCATCCATTGGGCCATAGTAGTCGTGGTCGAAGTTGTCTTTCAGGATAACCTGTGTGTTGATCCCATGACATGGTGGGGACACACGTATTCTGTTCAATGATGCTCAGCTGATTTCCATTGTTCGGCTGACTTCCTTGCCCCAAATCTCCTGGGTAAGGTTGCCACATTGGCAGACCATCCATCGGGCCATAGTAGGTGTGATCAAAGTTGTCCTTCATTGGAGTGTCTTCCTCTAATGAATTTGGTGGAGCACGACATCCTTCTGGATCACAATCTCCATAGATCATTTCGACATCTGACCTTGGTATAAATCTCGGACTCTGTGCAGGATAGCAAAATGGCGTAGGCACCTCTTCCTGAGACATATATCCATCCTCGTTCAGATAGGACTTCCATTCTTCATCCGTGTCAGAGGGATCTTCGTCATTGATAGCATGTACTGCTTGAGACACTGGGTGAAGAAAACCTCCACTGTAGAAGAAGTTTTGAAGGGGATGAAAACTTTCATCGTTGGCAGCTGTCTGGGTACAGGTTGCAGAAAAACTAAGACCCTTCTTTGTTTTATTGTCAGTGGGAATGACAAGCTGTCCCCATCCTGTTGTATCGGTACTCTCGACCGCTTTGATAGCATCTTTGTATGAGGAGATCGAGGTTCCTCCTTTGAAATGATTGTCCTTGCTCACCGACAGTGCTTGGAACTGAGTTCCAATAACCTCCTCGGGTTCTATACCAGTAGATGATGACAAGTTACTCACAAGCAAGGCCTGTTCCCCACAAACTGTGACAAGTTGATCGTTCTTGATGAACTTTAGCTTTTGGTGGAGGGTTGAAGTAACCGCTCCAGCCTGGTGTATCCAAGGTCTTCCTAATAAACAACTGTATGTTGCCCGGATGTCCATGACCTGGAAAGTGACTTGGAAAGTGTGAGGACCAATAGTTATGGGAAGATCAACTTCGCCGATAACCGTTTTTCTAGATCCGTCGAATGCTTTGACGACAACCTCGCTGATTCTCATCGGAGGGCCTTTGAATGATAATTGCATCAAAGTAGACTTTGGCATAACATTCAGGGCTGACCCTGTGTCTACCAGTACGCTGGCTAAAGCATCGTCCTGGCAGTTAACTGTGAGATTGAGCGCCATGTTATGACAGCGACCCTCTTCGGGTAATTCCTCATCACTAAATCCCAAATTATTGTAGGAAGTGATGTTAGAGACAATGTTATCGAACTGTCTGATTGTTACATCATGTTCCATAAAGGCTTGCTCCAAGACTTTCTGTAGAGCCTCCCTGTGGGCTTCTGAATTGAGTAACAGTGATAATACCGAGATCTTTGAAGGAGTCTGTAACAGTTGATCGACAATATTGTATTCACTCCTTTGGATGAGCTTCAGCATCTCATCATTATTTTTCGAAAGGTCGGGATTACTGGATTGACCGACTGGTGGATCAGGAGTTTCCGTCTGAAGTTCCTTTTCCTTGTTAAGTTCCCCAACCCCTCGGTTGAAGATTCGACCGCTCCGTGTTACACGACTGATGTCTGCAATATTCACGACGGAGGGTAATGGAATTTCCTTTCCATTTTCAACTGTCGTTGCACCGTATTTGTAAGGGATTGCCTTAGCTGATTCATACGGTAATGGTCCCGGCAGATAGATGACTATGGGAACCTTCTGATTTTTCTGACCATCGTACGTAATCTCGATCCGTTCCCGGTTGGGAACTTTAGATTCGTCAAGTAGAGGGATGATGGCAAAAACATCCCTTGTCTGGTGACGACCAGAGATCGTGACAACATCCTCAACTTGCTCGGCAAGGTAGTTCGGCGTCCAGTTGATGGGTCCAGAACCCGGATATGGACGAATTTCTCCACGATCGACCTGACCCTGAAGAGCTGCTCTCACAAAGTAACACCCTTGGTTACTTTTCGAACAGACGCCGCAACGTTCATAGTTGTGTGGTGGCACCTGGCCACGCCCACTCTGAATACAATGTAACCTCACTAGGTTAGCTTCCACTGATCGGACATCCTAACTCTGACGTCGAGTAGGGTTCCTGTTATTGATACTAATTTGCTGAGTATCTTCATCCATATAAATTGGCATCCACCAGTGATTTAACAAGTGCTGAAGTGCCTCTTGGACAAGGGTACAACCTCGATCGTTTTCGCAACCTGCTTTACAGCTTTGATAGTCATGTGATATTAAGAATCCGATTCGGACCTGCTCAACATGTAACTCTACCAGGTTGGTATTCATCACGCGAATATTGAAGATCTGAACCATGTTGATCTGATAGGGATTCCTATCATGGTAGTCTTGGATCCATCCAAGATCCATCTGACGCTAGAGGGCTTCTTGTACAAAAGAGCAACCCTGTTTGTTTACCGAGCAAGTCATACAAGAACTGCAATCGTGCCGCGACAGATTATGATACTGGCTTTGCCTTGAGTGCATCGCCACCAAGTTGACATTCATTACACGGATATCGTTGTTCTGAATGACGTTAGAATTCGTGTAGACCATGTTAACTCCACGAACTCGGTGCTCTTGGATCCATCCGAGATCCATCTGTTCCTGCAGAGCTGCTTGCACCACAGAACATCCTTGATTGTCTTTAGAGCAAATATCACACTGATGATAGTTATGAGGTGGCATATGGCCATATCCACTCTGTCTACAATGCATCTTGACCAGATTGGTTTTCAACAAGAGTACATCGTGAATTTGATAGACATCGTTAGTCTCTCCTTCTATCAAATTGACTGCAGCTTTCTCATGTTGAGGCAGCAGGTTTGTGAGAACATTGGGATTTGTATCCTTGAAGGATAAGACCCTGCTCCTAACAAGTTTTTGCACGTCGGACTTGAAATTGAGAGAAGTCTCTATGTTATGCCCTGGACCTCCTTGATGATAAGGGCAAGTTTGATCCACCTTAAACCAAAAAGGCGGATTTTCCGGTACTGTAAAAGGAGACTTAGTCTGAATGTGCCCCTTAGCCAGTAGTAATGGAAACAGCTCTGCGTACGTTACGGGTATAGGATCAAGTCCTAGTGTCCGTGTTGTACGATTGTTGTTATATGGAGGACGAGCCTGCTAAAGAGGCTGTTGTGTCCTTTGTTGGTCAGGTTGGCTCTGCGCAACCTGAGGTTGATACGTAGGAATAGACGCAGGGCTGATAGCAGGAGTCACAACTGCTACCGGTTGATAACGTCGCCTTTGCTTTTCGAGAGAGATATTCCCAATATCTTGCTCTTTTTTCTTAGGGAGAGCACTACCATATTTTTTAGTACCGCTCGTCGATCCAGTGTCTTTTATCAAACGTCCTTCTCGGACGGCTTCCTCAAGACGTACGCCCATGCCGACCATTTTGGTGAAATCACTGGGCGCACTGGCAACCATTCGGTCATAGTAAAATGAGCTTAAGGTCTTTAAGAAGATCTTTGTCATTTCGTTTTCCTCCAGAGGTGGACAAATTTGAGCGGCAATTTCACGCCACCTTTGAGCATACTCCTTAAAGGTTTCCTTGTCCTTTTGCGACATCGATCTGAGTTGATCTCTGTCGGGTGCCATGTCCAAATTGTATTTGTATTGTTGGACGAAGGCAGTGCCAAGATCTCTGAATGTGCTGATCGTGGCACAGTTTAAACCCATGTACCATTTGAGTGCGGCACCGGTTAAACTATCCTGAAAGTAGTGAATCAGTAGGTCCTGATTCTCCGTCTAGGTTGACATCCGCCGAGCGTACATCACCAGATGGCTTTGAGGGCAAGAGTTACCCTTGTATTTTTCAAAGTCGGGCACTTGAAATTTGTGCGGGACTTTCACATTTGGGACCAAGCAGAGGTCTGCGGCGTCCTTTCCAAATAAATCCTGACCGCGAATGGCTTGCAGCTCCTTCTGCAATTCCAAGAACTGCTCCTGGAATTCCTCCATTCTGTCAAACATAGTTTCCTTCTTACCAGAAGGTATATGTGGAATCTGTCCTTTCGGGACAGTGTGCACCACAGGGGGTGGTACCGTGACTACGGTAGTGAGTCTTGGCGTCTCCCGAAGTTTGTAAACTTCAGGAGTCTTCAGTATGCCCCTAGCATCTTCGCTTTCCCGAAGTTTGTAACCTTCAGGCCCAGCGGCTTCTGTTGTGATTCCCTGATCTTCAGTGATCGGCGGAACATATCCTTCCGGGATATAGTTAACAGGAATGCCCCAAGGACGATCTTTCGGCATCTGATACCTAGGATCATACTTCTCCACTATGGGCGTCGAGGTGATCTCTGAGATCACAGTTCTTTGTAGCTGAGCTTCTGCCATGGCTTGCATGTCGTTACTAAACTTTCTCATATCCTCTCTTAGAGCGTCAATCTCTTCTTTCAACTCTCTGTTTTCTTCCTCAAGATCATCCATCTTTTTATGACGATTGGCCCGAGTATTATACGAATGAGACAGTTTGACTCTAGAACCGAGACACAAACGTGAGATTCGTAGGTAAGAAGAATACGCGATGTGAGAATGATGAATGCAATGATTATATTAATTGTTTTTTGGTTTAATCAAAATAAACTTCGACAATTAGATTGCAAATATCAACCAGTGGGGAAACCCCTTTTTATTGAATTCGAAGGATTATAGAAACGGAAATACAGTAGATTACAAAGTGAAGAAACAGAAGCCTAAGCTAATGGGTCCCGAGTCCTCTCTGGAGAGAAATCGGGTGCTGATTCTGGTATCTTCCTTTTCTTTGACCGGGGCTCTTGGGCCGTTGTCGGGTTGTCATTCCTTTGCCAGGTGAAAGGAGCGAGCAAATTCCTTTGGTCATCTTGATTTTCTACAACATGTTGCTCCAAAATTTCAATCAGAGCATCTTTCTCTTTCACTAATTGCTGTATTTTGATGCACTCTATGTCAAGGGTGCGGTACTTGTTCTTCCAAGACTTTCTCTCCTTTTGAACTTTGTTGAGAGTAACTTGAAGCTTTTCAGTTTCTGTCATGAAGTACATGACAAATTCCCTCGGCGGAAGAATTCCGTAACGAGGATAAGGCATCTTCAGCTTGAGAGCTCTAGTCTGTACCCAGTGGAGATAAGGCTCCACCGAGACACAGTTTGGTTTTCCCAGAGACTCTCGTCCTTTCTTATGAACCTGTTTCCAAGCGTGCACTATTTCCATCTTTAGTGCTCTATCGTTTTCTCCTTCTTTGAAGAAAAGACCTTCCAGATGAACACCCCGTGGGACGTGTCTCATCGGGTATCCAAATTGACGGCGAACCAATATCGGATGATAGTTGATTCCTCCTTTAGTTCCTATGAGGGGTACGTTGGGGAAGTTTCCACAACGGTCAATGATCCTAATTCCCTCATAAATCCTATTACACCAATCAATGTCAGAGTTGGTAAGAGACATGATTTTCTGCGACCAACGTAAGGCACTCTTGCAATCCCAAAAAGCAGCAGACTTGGGCACGTGAGAGATAAAACATTTATAAAGCAGAGGTACACAGCATGTGATCTCCCCTCCACTATACAAATTCCCCAAGTGTACAGAATGATACGCATCTGCGAGCAAAGTCGGCACAGGGTTTCCAATGAGAAAAACCTTAATGGAGTTAATATCGACGAAGTTATTGATGTTGGGAAACAAAAATAACCCGTAGGTGAGCAAGACAAAGATGCTTTCAAAAGCAGTCACGTTTCCTATACTGGCAAAATACAGGGCCTTCTTTGTCAAGAACTGGGCTGGCAAACCTTGGATGCCACCCTTAATGGTTAGGTGAGTCCTGACCTCAGACTCGTCCAAATGAATTGCTCTCGCAATAGTCTGATTCTTTGGAATTTCTTCCAGTCCAGAAAATGGAGCTCGATCAGTGATGTGCAGATCAATCAAATGAGAATACTCCTCCAGCATTGGTGCGAGCTGGTAATCCGGGAATGTGAAACAGTGATAAACCGGATCGTAAAACTAAATGAGCGCATCCATGATTCCCTCAATCACATGGACTCTTAACAGTGGTAGAAAACCTCCGTGCTTGGCTTTGAAAGCCTCTTGGTTTGTGATCATTCTCGCCAAACTTCTCAAATCCTCTAGTTTTGGAACCTTGAAGGTATACCTATGGGTTCTCCTTCTACCAAAATCCACAATCCTTTTCTCTGATATTTGCAATCACAGTCTTAGTTTAATTTGAAAAACAGAGAGACTAGAAGAGAAATTTTTTGAATGTTTTAATGTTTTTTTAAAATGAATGCATGAATGCAGCACACAAAAACATAGAAAAAACATGGGGTCAAAGGGTCGTTGTCATGAAGTCAAGGCTCTACCCATCCCCAAAGGTTTATACTAGGGTGATTTTTGTACCTGTACTCATTATCATCAGCTCCTCCCAGGAAAGCAAAACAACAAGGGGATCGCCAGCGAGTTGTAGAGCAATCTTAGAGTAAGTGCCATTCACCGAGAATAGATCACCAGCCTCAAATGAGGGTAGTATCGCGTAACAACTATTTCTGATAGTTTCCGCACTATGAAAGGGTTTGGCTCCTCAGCTTCTCAGACTTAACAATCGGCTCATTGTCTAGGTGAGAGAATGGGTTGCATTGGTCAGCCTCCATTGAGGTTGATTGTCGACCTCGTCGCCATCACTTATCTTAAGTGTATACTCAATCTTTCCACATACGGCATCACCCGCATTCCCATTAGCAGAAAAATAAACATGTATAGCAATTAGGAAAAGCAGTATATATATTTGTCCTAAACATCCTAGACCTTTTAAAGCTATGAATCTTAAGTTTCTGACAGAAATGGGTTCCCCGGCGGAAGCCCCAATCTGTGGCTTTCACACAAGTAACGAAAAGGAAGACCGTGCCTAGATCTAACTTTGAAAAGCCCCACGGTGGGCGCCATTTTTCTGTAGCGAGCGATTTTGGACGCGGTTCTTAAGCGCTGGTCGCTCTCTGCGGTTGAGCTTAAACTACAGGTCGATTCATTTTTTATCCTATTAAAGCTGATGAAGGAAGGGAAATAGATGTCTCCAATTAACCCTGCTTGCATACTGAGTTTAAACAGCGGTCTGTTAGGTTACGGATGCGATCAATGTGGTGGGGCCTTTCTTATGCTATTTTGACAGAATGGTTTCTGGCGGGGAACAAGGATTAGGATGTTAGGAATGATGTTTTGAATTACTGCTTTTGATTGATGGAGATATGGGATCTTGGGTTTTTGTTTAGTGTGCTCGCTAAGATTTTTCTTTCAATCTTATGCCTACGTATTCCCGTTTACCGAAACAGGGAAATCAGAGCGTTCATAGTTCCTCCTATTCTATGGGAGGAAATGGTTGTTTTTGGTGTCTTGTTCAAAGCCCAAGACGTGAAGCGAAAGGTGATTTGTATATTGTTTAAAGCCCAAGATGTGAAGCTGAAACGGTGTTGTCTTTAGAGAGAATTTGTCATCTCTAAAGAGGGGGATGTCTGTTACGACTGTTTATAAAGGAGAATTACTTTAACCGGGATATGTGAATCCGGCAATGCCATAATTTCCTTTATAGGGGATTTTAACCTGAAGGAGAAGACTTTAACTTAGTGTAGAGCAATGATATCTTTCCTTAGGAATTTCTCATGCTAAGAGAGGGACAGTGGCATGGATGTAGATGATCCAGAGGCTTGCCGCTTACAGCAATTAGATGAAAGGGGAAGGAGTTGTTGATGTTTGTGTACTGTGAGCGAGGCACAACTTTGATACTAAAAGGTTAATTGGATTAACCAGTGGTTTTCTTATATAAAGCCTAAGAGGAGGCTAATATGTGTCTCGTACAAAGCCCAAGAGAGAGGCTAAAAAGTTTTGACCCGACGAGGGAGTCTTTTGGTATCTCGTATAAAGCCCGAGATGGAGGCGAAAGGGGTGATTGACTCAATGATGGAGTCTCTTTATGTGTCTCGTACAAAGCCCGAGAGAGAGGCTAAACGTTGTTTGACTCCGCTGGGGAGGATCATTGTACAAAGCCCAAGAGAGGCTGTGGTTACTGTTTCAGTTAAGTGGCAGGTCCAGTATACTGATTTTAAAGAGAAAATCAGTTCTTATATGAGTAACACTGTACTCATGGATTTGATTCAAGGATCCGGGTATTTCCTTCTCTTTAAGGAAGCGGGAAATCCAAAGGGTATTGAGACTGTCCGAGTCTGCGGGTTTCCTTCCTATTTAACGAAGGGGTCACTTGAGAATGTCTTTGAGACTCAAGGAGATTATACTGTCCAAGTCTAGAGTGTCATCTCTCGTACTGTGCTTTGAGAAATAGTAGTAGACTCTTTGAAAGGACTGTTCTATGAAGATGACTAGGTTCTGTTCCTATACCTCTAGGAGGTCGTCGGGACAATTTGTACGAAGCCCAAGAGGAGGCTGGAAACTTTTAAGAAGCCGATGGGTCCTTGTACTAAGCCCAAGAGGAGGCTATCATTCCCGGAGGAAGAGATCATTATAGGAAGCCTAAGAGGAGGCTGTGAATACTTCTAAGAAGCCGTAGGGTCCTTGTACTAAGCCCAAGAGGAGGCGGGGTTGTTTTTAGGAAGCCTGTGGGTTCTTGTACGATGCCCAAGAGGAGGCCGATGCTTTTAAGAAGCCCGTGGGTCCCTAAACCCCGAGAAATTCAAGGCAAGCTATTCACAAGGAATAGATCAAGTCAGGAAAGTTCGAGAATTTGGAAGAAACTCAAAGATGCCATTCACGGAGAATACATTCATCTCTGGGAGTAGAGTTTCTTGACAATTCCTAATGAGGACAGCCAAAGAGAAGACTGTATCTGGCGATCCTATTGGGGATCTAGTTGTCTATTTCTATGAAAACGGCTTCACCAAGTTCTAGACGTAGTTGCCGGGGAAACTCGAAATATCTATACTATTATTACACAGTTGATATGAGTTTATGAAAGAAGACTTACAGCGAAACAGCCCCACAATACAGTTATATGTATATGAAAGCGGTAAATGAAAGCGTATAAACACTTACTCGGTTGTAGAGCTTCCATGTTTTTTGGTTAGTTGTTCAACAAAGAAAGATTGAAAACAACAGTATATTCAAAATCAAAGGAGAAAGTACTTTGAAAAAGAAAGATTTGGGGCTTACAGCTCAAGGAGAGGCCCAGGGTTTTATCAGTGAGCGCACTGTTTGAATTTGTACAGAGGGACTTATACAAGTGACTGAGGCCCAAAAATTGTTTTCTATACAAAGGGATGGGTCTTACACTCTCTTAAGAGGCCCAAAAAGTTTAAATAAAAAGAGTGGGGCTTATAACACGAGGGTAGGCCCAGATGATTTTTCCGTTTAAAATGGCGATCGCGCCGAGGTTTTCTTTTAATGCAAAGGGACTTATACAATAAGTGAGGCCCAAAATGTTTTGGTTAAAAAGGGGGTTGGGTCTTACACTCTATTTAGAGGCCCAAAAGTTTTTGAATGGGTCTTATAGTTCGAAGAGAGGCCCAAAAGGTTATTTTTCAAAAGGCGACGATCGTGCCGTTTGTTTTTGACGGTATCGGGACTTATACAATACACTGAGGCCCAAAAATGATTTGGTCAAAAAAAGGATTGGGTCTTACACTCTATTAGAGGCCCATGAGTGTTTGACAATGATTTGTTTTGAGTGAAAATCAAAGAAACCCTAATTTTATTCTTTAAAAGTAAATGTTTAAAGAAAATCAATGAAAAATACCAAATAGGTTTGAATAAACCACTTGTGATTTTGGTTTAAGGTTTGAAAAATGAGGTATAAATCACAAGAGATATTAAAACTCATTTGGTCTTGATTTTTCAAGATGAATATTCATTTTAAAATGCTTAAAAACAAATAAAAAATGAATTTATTCACAAAAATACTAATTATATTAAATAAATAATACAAACTTAATTTTTTTGTGGAATAAAATATTTCAACATTTTTGTGATTTTTTGCAAAAAGAACCAATAAAAAATAATTAAAATTGAAAGAGTTATTAATTTTCCAAATAATTAACAAAACATGAAAATAGTTGGAAAAATAGCAAAAATGTGAAAAATCACAAAATGGCATGGGTGGGGTTTGAACCCACGACCTCAAGCATACAAGGCACACGCCTTACCACTGGGGTGGTGATACATCCATTGTTTGAAACAAACCAACAAATACACAAGTCATGCCTTGGTTTTGGCTTGCCCAAGGCAAGTTTTGGCTCAAAAACGTGAAGGTCATAACTTTCTCAATTCTTAATGGTTTGAGACAAAATTTATATGCATCTGGGCCAGAATTTCATAAGGAATCCAATGGTGGTGGTGGTTTTTTCAGATCACACTCCCTCCTCAAAACCCGATAGTGGTTTTGAAAATGACCTATAAATGCATTTTCTATGCTACAACTTGGTACAAGCATGGATTACATGGTGAATTAGCTCAAACACAACATATATGACATGTATGAGATGTTTTTGATCAATGGACTTCAAATACACACATGTTTTGGTGAGTGCAAGTTGAGAGGCTTACCCTTTTTTGGGATTTTGGAGGTTTCTCTGCAATCTGCCAACCCTCTTGCTCCAGATATGATTTTATGCTTTGAACCACCTCAAATGATCCCTTGGATGCTTTTAGGATGATTGGAATCAGCTGGTACCTGCAAAAACACAAATTGTCCCTTTCTTGCAAAAGGGGTTAAAAGTGACCAAAATAGCAACTCACTCAAATGGTGTTCCAGATGGTGGGAACCATTTAGGACAGTTCAAGGATGATATTTGGAGTGTGTTTGAGGTTTTATCTGGTTTGGAAAGTGACTGAATCAAGACATGGCTTGAAAAATGCAAAAAGTGCTATTTTGAGGTTTTGAGAAGTGACTTTGTGATTTTGTGATTACAGGTCACTTGTGATAGTTTGCACAGCTTACATATGATATATATGTGGTGTGTGTGTGATTAGTTTGAGTGGAATTGCTCTCAAGCTCAAAAACTCAGAATTACTTGCTTTGGAAGGCAAATTTGAGGTGAAAGAAGAGATTTTGAGGAAAGCATCTGTTTGATGGCTTTGGTGTACTCAAACTAAACACAATTGAGCTCTATTTATAGTAGAGCAAGTTTGTTTTGGGATCCACAGTGAATGGCAACTGCAGCAGGTGTTTGTTCAATGTTGGCCAATGGAAATGCAAGTCTCCTCTAGCCATTTACTAGAGGTTAGGGCACAGAGCTGTGGTTCCCTTGGTCTTGGATAAGTCTTGACTGATTTCAGATGAGAATGCTCAGTCCATGCCACCTTGATGCTTCCATTGAATGCTTCAATCCAAATTTGGAGTCTTGTCCCTATTTTGGCCATTCTAGGTTCAACATGCTATTTCTTGTTCCATGGACTTTGGAGGCTTGGCTCAGTGATTGTCCCCTTTAGATTCAATCCTCAGATGTGTCCAAGTGGATAGGAGCATTTGAATTTGGCTGATTTTGGCAAATCGAGCAAAATTGCAAATTCGGCCTTGCCTTTGACAGATTTCAGCAAGGCAACTTACCAATGTCATATCTCATGGTGTAAGTTGAATTTGGTAATGTTCTTGACCATTTTGGAAAGCCCTTACATGATACAACAACTGTTTGAACATGTTTGGTTTTGATCTCTTTTGAATCTAAGTGAAAAATCCCCCTACATTTGGCAAAAAGTGAAGACAGATTTCGACTTAGTGAAAATTTCACTAAGTGTTGGAAAAAGTGACATTTTCATTTTTCAGCCACTTTGATCACTCCATAACTCAAAATCCTTAATGAATTGGACTTAGGTATAGTTGAAGTTTTTGTAGAGGGTAATGAAGGCTACAAATCCATCTTTGGATGAGGTAAAATGGCTTTGTGGTTTAGGAGTTATGATCCTCCAAAGTTGGTACCCTAGCCACTTTATTTTTAACTTAGAAAATTTTCTAAGTTTTTTATGGTTACCCCTTTTACAAGTTACCCAACTTTTCTTGATTTTTCTTGATGAATGATGATCCAAATCATACATTAACATCATTTTAGGGTTAAAAATCCATTTTGGTGAAAAATCTCAAAAAGTCAAAGTTGACTTTTGTGCACAGTTGACTTTTTATCAGATGAATTCCAAACTGTGCCATTCTTCATGAAATCATGTCCTTGACCTAAATCAAACTTGATGGACATGTTACATGGGTGTCATAGGGCATATTGAATCATGTCTTAGGGCTTGGGAGCTTGTCCTGGTCAAAAGTCAAAGTTACAGTTGACTTTTTCCTTAAAACCCTAATTGTGGTGCAGATGAAATTGAGACTTGTTGCTCAAGCTTCTTGGATTAATCCATTGTTTCAAATGGATCAATATAGTTCATTAGAGACCCTCAAACCCTCTCTTGAGGTCTTGGCTCATGATTTGCCCTAAAAGTCAACTTAGGGGTGAATTAGGTCAAGAAACCCTAATTCCTGATTTTTGATGTATGCATCCCCTGAGGCAAAATTGACTTGATGATTGGGTCCATGAGGTTCCATGGAGTATATTATGTTATGTTTTGGATCATTGGCTTGTGCCCAGTGTCGCTCCCAGGATTTTCATCCAGGTACAAACGCGAGAGTGGCGAGGAAAAACAGAGTCGCCAGCCGTGTAAATTTATCATAAGAGAGGGAAAGGGAACACCGCATAAACCTAAGGAAGAGGGAAAGGAATGGTCATCGCAACCATAACCTAGGTTCGGGAGTCGGTTACGCGAGGGGAAGGTGCTAGCACCCCACGCGTCCATCGTACTCGATGGGATCCACGCTTGTTGTCTATTCTAAGGGTGATTTATACTATCATCTAGGGTTGTACTAAGACGGGGGAGGGGAAGACAACGATAGACTCGGTAGGACGTCGACGTCCTAGGCCTACGTACCCCCTTTGTGCAATGGGGAATTCAGAGTCAACGTAGTTCGGACCAAGTTCTTTTTGTGTTTTTTATGAGCGACGTTAAGTTCGCGTCCGGCAGTTAGGGTCGATGCCTGTTTGCGACTCAGACGGAAGGTAACGTGCCCTTTTTGAAAATAGCCTTTAAGTTGAAGGTCCCGAAGGACAAAAAAGTTTGAAGTTGGCTTGTGTCTTTTAGGACAGAAGTGGCTTAAGTTAGTTCCTAAGTTGCATTGCACCAAAGTCTAGGGCACAGGGGCGAATACTTAACGCATCGTCCCAAGACAGGATGCTCGCTAAGCACTCTAGAAAGATGAGAGGAAGCCCCTCATTTCCCATTCCCCATACTTAAGGCTCGTGCGCAATACACCTTATTCTTATTAAGTGTTTTAAAGAAATTTGAGATGAGAAGAGAGAAGACACAAGGGTAACTCTAAAGGGAGACTATGAACCCTAACGTTATCATGCATGGGTGACCTACGATTAATGAGGTTTGACGACAACCTAAATCCTAAAGGAAGAAGATAGGAGAGAAAGAAAGGATAAGGGTAGCCATGGATATTTATCCATACCCTTAAAGAACTTACCTTAATCCCTGCATAAAAGATTAGTACAGGATAGACACAAGCAAGAGAGATGAGAATCAAGCAATGGCGAACAAAAGTGATTATCATCCAAACATGAATCAAAGAAACAAAGAAACAACCCCAAAGGAAATGGCACAAGTGCCTTTTCAAACAGATAATCATACAAGGTCAAAGATGTGCCTGCAAGAAAATCTCAAGTGAAAACAAATCAGATAATTAGAAAAATAACTCCTAAAATTCCCAAATTAAACATTAAGGTTCCTCAACCAGAGGCAAACAACATATCAAAAGTCCCTGCAAAAAATCAAGATATTAGTCATTCAAATAATTAGGCAGAATTCAGGTGGGAATTAGGGCTCAGTGTGCCAAAAGGAAGGACAAAAATGTAATATGGAATGATTTTAAAAATGAAAGAAAAAATGTTTTTGTGCAATTTAGGATGTTAATGAACCAATGCAAAAAGAACGGATGAAAAATATTTTATGGTTGCAGAGAAATAAAATAAATAAATTTAAGTATGCATGACATGTATAATGCAAAAAGAAGATGAATGAAATAATTAATTTAAATGATGAAAAATAAAATAAAATAAAAAATAAAATTAGTGAAAATTTTATAAGATGATAAAAAATGATGTATGAATTTTATGGGAATTTTAAAATGCAATTAGGTAATTTTAATAATTAAAATGTGAAAATGATAAATTAAAAATAAAAATAGAAAATAGTATGGGGGGGGGGGGGGGGGGGCGATCAGTAAGGAAAATGGAGAGGAAGTTGAATTGGGCTGAATAATGGGGGGTGCGAATAGCAGCCCAACCCATCAGCGAAAAAATAAAATAAAAAAAACTACCATGCAACTCAGTCAACTCAGTTGACTTATACCTGCCCTTGGATTGATCACACGCTCCTCCTTAGGCAACCCAAAGTCATAGTATTCATGATGGACGTTCCAGATTGCAAGACACACGGGACAACACATGTGCGCGTGCACACCAAACACTCAGACTACCCATGGAATCCCACGTGAGGGGCACGTGAAATTTTTAATGCGCTGTCCCAGTTATGGCCACATGATTTGATCAACGGATACGGTGAAGTCAACTAAACAAAAAATAAGCCAAAGGAAATAACCTGGTTGGTGGAACATGATAACTATCACGGGGCAAATAACACACGATCAATAACTTAAAATCAGAAAAAAAAATAAAGAAAATAAAACGTGGCAGCGTGATGGCCATTGGATGAAAAACTTGAACGGCTGGGATTTTGTCACCTTCATAAAACCCTTGGCCGGCCGGAGACATTACCAGACGCCGGAACTAGGGTTCCGGTCGTCTTCCCCGGCGACGTGCACTCCAAACCTGCCCAGAAAACTCATGCGAATACACTATTCCAACCAGTTTTTCACAAGGATTAAGATTATGCACTCCAAATTCAAAAATAACCAACATATATTGAAAAACGAAGAAGAATGCATTAGGGCATAAAGCTTTAAACGATCATTACAAGCCATACACACGTCCATTCTTAAAAACAAACATATCAGGATGATCAGTGGGAATCACACAATCTTATGCATATCAAAAAAGAAAGTTTCGTGATCATGCAAAAATTGGCTAACCTGAGATGGTACGGTCTGAATCCTTGCTTTTGGCTGCAAATGGAGGTCGGGTTGTGTTCTAGAAATCACCAGGAGGAAGTTTGTGGAAGAACTTTGAAGAAACTACTTGTGGATCGTGAGATTTATTGAAAGAAAGCTTTAGGGTTCCAATTCTCCAACCCTTCAAATGGCACGTGAAAATCCCTAGCCAGTGCATGGATGAGCTTAAATACTCTAGGGTTTTTTGCTGATCATGAATTGGGCTTGGGCAAATTCCTTTTTTAATGATTTTTTGAATTATTTTTGGAATTTCACATAATGTTGAATAATTGAAAAATATACCTCTTCCATGCATGGATATTTAAAAAATCCATGATGGACCGCTCATATGTGAATTGCTAATTACACCACAATGACATTTGGGCCTTGCAACTTTTTTGATTCATGACTTTTTTAATAATTTAGGAATTTTGAACAATGGAGAATAAGTGAAGAACACACCATGGAATTACTTCATTCTTGGGCCCAAAATAATCCTCAAGGAATGTCTTTTAATGTTGGAGTGTGGCATGAAGCAATGGAATTGATTGTAGGTCATCATGCCCAAAGTTGTGAAAATGGCACCATGAAAAACCCTAAAAACCACTTTGCCTCCTTTTGACCATAAGTTGAGTTTCATAAATGATATGGAGACCCACTAGTACTTGTTGGAAAGAGGAGAAAAAGATCTTCAACTTTCATGTTGGAGAAAAATTCATTTGAAGCTTTCTTGATGATGAAAAGTCAAATTGAATGCAGTGCAGGAACTTGCCCAAAAAGGAAACTTTTCATTACAGGTCACTTTCCAAATTTAGAAACTTTGCACTCACTCCTGATTCCTGATAAATATGTATGAAACTTGACCCCTGGAGACCATATTAGGATGTGAGACCTTGAAAACCTTGAAGAGAACCTCAAAATCCCACAGTTGACTTTTCTCCTTTCACTGTTGACTTTTCCCCAAATTCTCCTGATTCCCAGTCCATTGGCCAATTGAACCTCTTCTGAACCAAACTGATGGTCAATCTTCCATTCCTAGATACTTAGGGACCCAAGGAATACCATGGAATCAAGTCTTGCCCAAAAAATCAGAAATAAACTGACTTTATAGCAAACCCTAGTTTTGGTACCCTCAGTCTAGGAGGAAATATCACAGTCTCCAAATCCAAATTCCCCTGAATATGATGTGTATCCTCTCCAACAAAGATAAGATATGCTATTTGGTGATGATAAAAACCCAAGGAGCTCGCCCATTGGAGCAATAAACCCAAGAATTTCAAAACCCTAATTCATGCACTGGTTAGGAGAGAGTGATCCCTTGAGATCCCTTGCCACTTGTGAACCCTTGATGATGTGATAGACCATATAGGATTTTCTTGAACTGCCTCAAGCCCCTTGACCCCATGCTAATGATATGCATACATGATAATGCAAAAAATGAAATAAAACATAAGCCAGTTAGT
This sequence comes from Lathyrus tuberosus, assembly GCA_022829125.1. Classification (NCBI taxonomy): domain Eukaryota; kingdom Viridiplantae; phylum Streptophyta; class Magnoliopsida; order Fabales; family Fabaceae; genus Lathyrus; species Lathyrus tuberosus. The sequence goes on along the minus strand of JALAZF010000209.1, from coordinate 2,035,549 downwards.
AATAAAGTAAGGAGGGCAAATTTTAGGGTGCAACAGCTGCCCCTATTCAATCGACTTGGTCCTGAGGGTGTGATAGCGACGGCTTTCAGACAATCGGGATACACGGAGATTGAATACCAAAGAACCCAGAAATTTGCGACCAACAGAAGAGGGACGACTCACTGGGGAACGAACAATACATGCCGCACTTACCCCAACACGCACGAGTGTTGAAAACCAAGGTATTGGAAAGTCACGAAATAAACACAAACGAGTGTTAACTATGCCGGGGATAAACACTGACGGGTGTCAAGGAATTCAGAAAATCACTTACAGACGGGTACTGAAGAGATACACGGACCGGTGTGACAGGATTTAATACGGACGGGTATCGGAAAGGTACACGGACGGGTGAAAAAAGGTTTCAATACGGACGGGTATCAAAAAGGTACACGGACGGGTGAAAAAAGGTTTCAATACGGACGGGTATCGGAAAGGTACACGGACGGGTGTAAAAGGTTCAATACGGACGGGTATCGGAAAAGTACACGGACGGGTGAAAAAAGGTTTCAATACGGACGGGTATCAAAAAGGTACACGGACGGGTGAAAAAAGGTTTCAATACGGACGGGTATCAAAAAGGTACGCGGACGGGTGTAAAGGTTTCAATACAGACGGGTATCAAAAAGGTACACGGACGGGTGCAAAGGTTTCAATACGGACGGGTATCAAAAAGGTACACGGACGGGTGCAAAGGTTTCAATACGGACAGGTATCAAAAAGGTACACGGACGGGTGTAAAGGTTTCAATACGGACGGGTATCAAAAAGGTACACGGACGGGTGAAAAAGGGTTTCAATACGGACGGGTATCAAAAAGGTACACGGACGGGTGTAGAGAGGTTTAATACGGACGGGTATCGGAAAGGTACACGGACGGGTGTAAAGGTTTCAATACAGACGAGTATCAAAAAGGTACACGGACGGGTGCAAAGGTTTCAATACGGACGGGTATCAAAAAGGTACACGGACGGGGGCAAAGGTTTCAATACGGACGGGTATCAAAAAGGTACACGGACGGGTGTAAAGGTTTCAATACGGACGGGTATCAAAAAGGTACACGGACGGGTGTAGAGAGGTTTAATACGGACGGGTATCGGAAAGGTACACGGACGGGTGTAAAGGTTTCAATACAGACGGGTATCAAAAAGGTACACGGACGGGTGCAAAGGTTTCAATACGGACGGGTATCAAAAAGGTAAACGGACGGGTGCAAAGGTTTCAATACGGACGGGTATCAAAAAGGTACACGGACGGGTGTAAAGGTTTCAATATGGACGGGTATCAAAAAGGTACACGGACGGGTGAAAAAGGGTTTCAATACGGACGGGTATCAAAAAGGTACACGGACGGGTGTAGAGAGGTTTAATACGGACGGGTATCAAAAGGGTACACGGACGGGTATCGGAAAGGTACACGGACAGGTGTAGAAAGGTGTAAAGCAACTTTTACCGGGGATTAATCTCGCTGGGGAATGGATAAGTCTAAATAAAAGACTCTGTCGGGGAACCCAAATATGAAGAACGCGCCCCTTCAAAATCTCTTGAGTTATGCCATCTCCGCTGAGAAAGAGAACTGGCAAAGAAAGCATCAAACATGGCTTATGCTTCGGATGCAAATGTTTGAATTTTGCCGTAATGCTCCACACGAAGTGGAAATGCTACGCGTTTGAGGATGCAATGTAAATGCTTATGATATACAAAAGGGCTCCCTCCAGCAAAATAAATGCCGGAGAGAAAAAAATGATTCAGATCGGGATGACAAAAATAAATTGTCCTCTAAATCCCAGAACTCCGTTGAGAAGGATCACCGTGATCGACTCTCTGGATCAATAACTTCTGCTGGGGATGAAGTCCCAAATGAACATTCGCTCTACTGGGGATTATACATAACTCTTTAAAAAAGGAGGCCACGACCTGAATCAGGAGAGTATCAAATATCACTTGGATTTAAAACCTGCTGGGGATGTCACCCACCATTGAACAAACCACCAAACTCTGCTTGGGGATACTGCTGAACTTAGCCTGCTGATGGGGGAGAAGGAGCACCTTGACTTTGCGGGGAAATAACGTCTTGACCTGGAGAAGATACCTCCTAAGTCTCCTGCTGGGGAAGGTCTGCTCTGCTGAGGAAAGTGCAATCTCAATGCTGGGGAGTACGATCCTGTTACCCTGCAAGTCAGACAACAAAATAGAATACGCCACAACATGACTATCACCGTTAACGCCTAAGTAATTTCTACTGCTTTTCGTTATGCTCCGCAAAGCTCGGAGTTTTATATGCAGTGTTTATCAAAAATATCGGACGTTTTTGCAAACAAAACAGTAACAGTAAAACAAACAATAGAAAGCTCTTTGAGTGAAATGAATATTTTATTGAGAAAAGTGGCCTGTAAATAGGCATTTACAATTGGAAGCAATTCCTAGAAAGAGGTAATTGCGCAAAAAGTAAAAGAAAAATACAAATGTCGACAATGCGGGAACAGATATCCACCATGAATCGACTCAGCTATGACTCATATGTCCTGCTTATCCACAAATATCTTGACTTCTGAATAGACTGACTGTACTGATTCCTTTCTTTCAGAACTTCCAGGTATCGAGAATGTTCACAGATCGAACGCAGACCATAGCCTTTCGTTTATAAATCCCTAACTTTTGCCTGGATCGCCCTTTTCGGGTTTTCAATCCACCGGGATACCCATTTTTGCCAAAGTCGCGTTTTCAGGTTTTCAACTTTGCAGATTTACACATTTCTTTTTACATTTTATCCCTAATTTTTGCCCGAACCCTTTTCCTTTTTTATGGTTCGCCGGGATGCCCCTTTTTTTCCTGGACTTTCTTTTTATGTCCAGCGGGTCTCTTTTATGCGAAGTATTTTTTGACTACGTCTGTGTTCACAGGGGATGTAAAGTCTTCGCCATCCATAGTTGAAAGTAGTAAGGCTCCACCAGAGAAAACCTTTCTAACCACAGACGACCCTTCGTAGTTTGGAGTCCATTTGCCCCTGTGATCTGTCTGAGGAGGAAGGATCCTTTTCAAAACCAATTCACCTGTCTGAAAACTCCGAGGACGTACCTTCTAGTCAAAGGCGTGCTTCATCCTACTCTGATACAACCGACCATGTGCGATGGCTACCAACCTCTTTTCTTCAATAAGGTTCAACTGATCCAATCTGGAACGTACCCACTCGGCTTCATCAAGTTTCACATCAGCCAGAACTCTCAAAGATGGAATCTCGACCTCTAAGGGTAAAACTGCTTCCATACCATATACCAATGAGAAAGGGGTTGCCCCAGTTGACGTACGTACCAAAGTACAGTAACCATGTAGGGCATAGGGTAGCATCTCATGCCAGTCCTTATACGTCACCACCATCTTCTGCACAATCTTCTTGATATTCTTGTTCGCTGCCTCAACAGCCCCATTCATCTTCGGACGATATGGAGAGGAATTATGATGCTCAATCTTGAAACTCTGGCATAATTCCTTCATCATCTTATTATTCAAATTTGAGCCATTATCAGTAATGATTCTCTCCGGGACCCCATAACGACAGATGATATCCTTCTTTATAAACCGGGCTACCACTTGCTTTGTGACGTTGGCGTTCGAGGCAGCCTCCACCCACTTTGTGAAATAGTCAATGGCAACCAAAATGAAACGATGCCCATTGGAAGCAGTGGGCTCAATCTTCCCAATCATATCTATGCCCCACATTGCAAAAGGCCAAGGAGATGACAACACATTTAGAGGCGTAGGCGGTACATGCATCTTATCTGCATAAATCTGACATTTATGGAACTTTCGAGCATACTTGAAACAATCAGACTCCATAGTCATCCAATAATATCCCGCTCTCAACAACTTTCTAGCCATGGTGTGTCCACTGGAATGGGTGACAAAAGAACCCTCGTCAACCTCCTCCATCAACGAGTCTGCCTCGTGTTTATCAACACAACGTAGCAAGACCATATCGAAGTTCCTCTTATATAACACATCATCCTTGTTCAGAAAGAAGTTCCCTGCCAACCTTCTCAGAGTCTTCTTATCTTTGGGGGAGGCACCCTCTGGATACTCTTGTCTCTTCAGAAAAACCTTAATATCATGATACCACGGCTTGCCATCTGGCACATCTTCAATTGCAAACACAAAAGCTGGTCTGTCCAGACGCATGATTCTAATTGAAGGAGTTTCATTCCAACGGTTCACCTTATACATGGATGCCAATGTTGCCAACGCATCAGCCATCTGATTCTCAACTCTGGGCACATGATGAAAATCCACCCTGTCAAAGAATGGTAACAACCTTATGGCATAGTTGTTGTAAGGCACCAAGTTCGCCTGACGAGTCTCCCATTCAACTGTAATCTGATTAATTACCAACGCGGAATCACCATAGACATTGAGGTTCTTAATTCTCAAATCAATTGCTTCTTCTAGCCCCATGATGCATGCTTCATATTCCGCCTCGTTGTTGGTACACACGAATGCTAACCGGGCAGTGAAAGGTATATGAGAACCCTTCGGAGTTATAATGATTGCCCCAATTCCATTACCATATGAGTTGACAGCCCCATCAAAAATCATCTTCCACTGAGATCCAATCTCAGGTCCTTCGTCAGGCATAGGCTCTTCACAATCCTTCATTTTCAGAAACATAACATGCTCGTCTGGAAACTCAAAATTCATTGGCTGATAATCCTCGACCGGCTGTTCAGCAAGGTACTCTGACAGAACACTTCCCTTAATGGCCTTCTGAGAAATATACTGAATATCGTACTCTGTCAAAACCATCTGCCAACGGGTTATCCTTCCAGGAAGTACTTGCTTCTCAAACACGTACTTAATCAGATCCATCTTCGAAATCAACAAGGTTGTGTGATTTAACATGTACTGCCTTAGGCGCTTGGCTGCCCAAGCGAGTGCACAACACGTCTTTTCTAGCATAGAGTATCTTGATTCGCAATCAGTGAACTTCTTACTTAGGTAGTAAATGGCATGCTCTTTCCTACCCATCTTATCGTGTTGACCGAGCACATAACCCATCGAATTCTCAAGAACCGTGAGATACATAATCAATGGCCTCCCAGACACCAGTGGCATAAGGACTGGAGGTTTCTGCAAATACGTCTTTATCCTTTCAAACGCTTCTCGACAATTTTCATTCTACCTGACCTCTTGATCCTTTCTTAACAACTTAAAAATTGGTTCACATGTGGCTGTCAGATGAGAGATAAACCTAGCAATGTAATTCAACCTCCCCAAGAAACCACGAACCTCTTTCTCTGTCCTTGGCTCAGGCATCTCCTGTATGGCTCTTATCTTTGCAGGATCAACCTCTATACCTCTTTCACTAACGATGAAACCCAGCAATTTACCAGACCTCACGCCGAAAGTGCACTTGTTCGGATTCAATCTCAACCTGAACTTCCTCAACCTTTCAAACAGCTTCTGGAGGTTTACCAAGTGTTCTTCCTCTGTCTGTGACTTCGCAATCATGTCATCAACATAAACTTCAATCTCCTTGTGAATCATATCATGAAAGTGAGTCACCATTGCCCGCTGATAGGTTGCCCCAACATTCTTCAATCCGAAGGGCATTACCTTGTAGCAAAATGTTCCCCACAGTGTTATGAACATAGTCTTCTCCATGTCCTTTGGGGCCATTTTGATTTGGTTATACCCAGAGAAGCCATCCATGAAGGAAAACACAGAATATTGAGCAGTATTGTCCACTAACACGTCAATGTGGGGGAGCGGGAAATCATCCTTCGGGCTCGCCCTGTTCAAATCTCGGTAATCAACACACATCCTGGCCTTTCCATCCTTCTTAGGTATAGGTACAATATTAGCAACCCACGGAGGATAATTTGTCACAGAAAGAAATCCGGCGTCCAACTGTTTCTGAACCTCTTCCTTGATTTTAACAGACATTTCTGGTTTAGTTCTTCTCAGTTTCTGCTTGACTGGAGTGCAACCCTCTTTAAGTGGCAGTCTGTGTGAAACAATGTCAGTGTCAAGCCCAGGCATGTCTTGGTAAGACCAGGCAAAGATATCCACATACTCTCGAAGCAACTCAACCATTCTTCTTTTAACCGTGTCTTCCAAAGCAGCTCCAACCTTTACTTCTCGTTTGACGTCCTCGGTTCCCAGATTAATAGTCTCAACTTCCTCCTGATGAGGTAGAATAACCCTTTCCTCCTGTTTCAGTAGCCTGGCTAATTCTTCTGGTAAGTCACAGTCTTCGTCAGTCTCTTCTTCAGCCTGATAGATGGGATTGTCGAAGTCATATCGAGCCATAGCTAAGTCATGAGTGGAATCTGGACAAAAGAACCTGCATGATGGATGTTTTTATGTTCATTATGAGTGCAACAAACAAGAAAACACATTGCCATTTTGATGCGGGTTAATGCAAAAAATAAAAATAGAAAGACAGGGATCGAAATATTTGAATGAAAACGTCCTTTATTGATGATAAAAATAGCAAATAAATATCCAAGCCCTACAAATAAGTATCACTACGTCTTGGGCAGAACGTAGGACTCAACATAACAGAGAACAAAAGTAAATTACTCCGGCCGCGTCACTTGGATGACTTTCTCGAAAGACCAGTTGCCTAAACTCTGACCAGGGGTGCAGGGACGAATCCATCCATCCATGTCACAATCACTATCTCCTTCATCCTCAATAGCATTGACTCTATCGAAGAAAACGTCGGCACTGGTGAAACGGACTGGACCATAGAACTTGGGAGGCTCTTCATCACGCCTAGGTGGCTTGTACCCTAGTCCATAGGTATCCTGCTTCTTTTGAACATCAATGACACTGCCCCACTTCCGAGAACCACCAGCTTCAACTATAGCACGCGCCTCTTTGAAAGAGGACATTGGAACCTCTGGTTGTCTGATAATTTCTGGTTGGGCGACCACCTCAGGCTGACTGACTGCCTTTGGGGGTTCCTCGGGAATCTTCACAGCTTCAAAGGCTTGGCACAAAGTTTCCTGTACTTCACCATCTACCTCTACATACTTGAAGGTCGATAGGTGACTCACCATAATATATTCTTCACCAGAAACAGTCACAACGTGGCCATCCACCATATACTTCAACTTCTGGTGCAGCGTAGAAGTTACTGCCGCATCACCATGGATCCAAGGGCGACCCAACAAACAACTATAAGCAGGCTGAATATCCATTATGTAAAAGGTGGTGTTGAAAACCTCAGGACCCACCTTGATTGGCAGAACTAACTCCCTAAAAACTGACCTCTTGGAGCCATCAAAAGCACGTACCACTAAGTCACTTGGTGTACAAATCAACCCACGAGTATCCAACTTCATCAAATCCTTCTTTGGTAACACATTCAAAGATGACCCAGTATCAACCAACACACGCGACATTAAAGAACCACGACATTCCACTGAAATATGCAGAGCGTTGTTGTGATTCCTACCAGCCGGAGTCAGATCTAAATCGGTGAAACCCAAACCATTACCAGCATTCACATGAGCCACAACCCCTTCTAACTGATTGACAGATATTTCTTGCGGTACATAAGCCATATTCAGAACCTTCAGCAATGCATTTCGGTGTGCCTCGGAGCACAACAATAAGGATAGAATGGAAATCTTCGATGGAGTTTGGTGAAGTTGGTCAACAATCTTGTAATCACTTTTTCTGATCAACCTCATAAACTCTTCTACATTTTCTGAGAAAGTATCCCATCTGGCTTTGTCATAGAATTATTTGCTTCTTGCCTCTGTACAGATTCATCCATCATCTGTTTACCTCTGTCCTGTCTTGAACTACCGGCTTGATCCCCAGACGGAATAAAGACTCTACCACTCCTAGTGATAGCCCCTGCTTCAACAAGATTTTCAACCCCTGCGCTAGCAGCTGATGTTCCTACCAACTCATGCTTCTCACCATTAACAAACACCTCGGCCCCATAGTTCCATGGGATGGCCTTGGTACTCTCATACGGGACTGGTCCAGGAACAGTGATAGTGACCGGCGCTGGTCTCGCCGGTGCTGATATAGTTATTGTCTTGAACGGAATTGTTATTGTGGCAACATCGATCTCTCTGTCAGTAATTTTCTTCTGCCTACAACCCCTGTCAAACTGTAATACCCCTTCGCTGATCATCTTTTGAATACCTGCTTTCAATAGATCACAACTGCCAGATTGCGACACGCATCCTACACAACCTTCATCACAGCCTGGAAATACCCCTCCCTTCAACAGTCTTTCCTTCACCACGCCCAAGGGAGTTTGGACTTCGTTCACATCTGAAATTAAACTCAAGTCTTCACAGTCTTTAATAATGGCATTAATTCCCGGCCCACCGTGATTCGGTATCGGGTTCTGGTTTATATTTGGAACGTCATTGGAGAAGTTAATGGCCTTAGAATTCACCAAATCTTGAACCTGATGCTTAAAAGCTCTACAGTTCTCAATATAATGTTCGGGTGCCCCAGAATGAAACTCACAGTGGGCGTTGGCATCATAACCGGGAGGTGGATTACCAATAGGTGGAGCCAATGTTCTCTTCTGAATCAACTGTAGCTTTAACAAGTGCTGAAATAATTGAGCATAGGGCATAGGCGGAGTTTCAAGATACCTATACCGCCTAGACACAGGTTGCGATCTGCGAGGACCCTGATTTTGTTGTTGGGACGCTGCTGGCTGCTGAGGTGCTGCAGGGATGGTTACAGAAGCCACCTGCTGATTGTAATTCTGAAGAGGACCTTCTCTACCACGATATGATGACACAGAGTTTGTATATCCCTCCTTCTTCTTATAACCATTGGCATAAGGCTTCTTACTTCCTCCAGACGAGGACCCATCACCGCCTGATATTTTTCCTGCCTTAATTCCGCTTTCTACCATCTCTCCCACCAAGATCAAATCAACAAACTTTCCAGACATACATGGTACCAACTTTTCATAGTAATGACCCTGCAAGGTGGCCATAAACATAGTTATCATTTCACGTTCCAACATAGGAGGCTGAACCCTCGCTGCCAGTTCTCGCCATCTCTGGGCGTACTCTTTGAAACTCTCATTATTTTTCTGCGACAAATTCTGTAGCTGTGTCCTGTTAGGAGCCATATCAGTGTTGTATTGGTAGTGCCTGATAAATGCCCCTGCCAGATCCCTCTAACTACGCACATCCTTCCTCTCTAGTTGCATGTACCACTCCAAGGATGCCCCAGATAGACTATCCTGGAAGCAGTGCATCATCAGCTTTTTGTTCTTCGCATGCGCGGCCATCTTACTCGCGTATGCCCTGACGTGGGTCCTGGGACAAGTCATACCATTATATTTCTCGAAAGTGGGAGTCTGAAACTTGTGCGGGATCACAACGCCCGGAACCAGTCCCAAATCCTCTAGATCCATGCCCACAGAATCCTGATTCATAACACCCCTCAGCTGTTCCTCAATCAACCGAAACCTCTGATCATTGTCAACTTGGGGACCAGCATCCCCACCTGGCAGAGAAAATGCATCATCTTGAACATCATCATACTGACGGCCATGATTTGCGCCAGCACTGTTACCACCTCCCCCAGCATTAGGAATCACAATATTTTCTCCTCCGCCCGGAGGAATCACAACACCCGCAACAGGAATACTTCCGCCGGGAGGGCCATTCTGAACATTGTTGCCAGTAACACCAGTATGAACGACACCGTCCTCATCAACCCTTGCAATCAGTGGCTGAACGAGAGTCCTCAGCTGCTCTTGGCCTTGAGCAACACCTTGCATTAATTCCATAAACTGGTTCATGCGAGTCCGCATCTCAATAATCTCATTCTGTAGCTGATCCATGAGTCTCCTCTGATTCAGTCTGGTGGAGTACCGGTGAGTGTGCTGATCTGCAATTCTGAGATTAGAACAAGATAAGAACACCGGAAATAAACACCTATCATGCAAAATGATTATGCAAGATGATTATGAATATGCAAATGCAAATGAACATGTTTGAATGTTCGCAGGGCGATCCACCCCTTGATTCCAGTTTAACGACAAGATATAATGGAACCTCTGCTCATATATTAAGAAAACCAGAGAAAAGCCAAATCACAACCCAAAATAAATGAGTCTGAACACCATAATCATAGAACCCAACCAACAAGTCTGGTGGTGATCCAAATACAATAAAAGAAAATAGGAGACTACGACATATCATTAAAATCCACAAGTATCAATCCCCCCCATCCATTATGCTTTCTGCACCAGTCTTGAACTTCCTCGAACAGCTTTCTGGTGTCGAGATGCTTTGGTCTCTGAATTAGTCCTTGAATGAGTAGGTCTCTCCTGTGTATGATCCCATCAAAGTATCGGCAATGTAACTCCCAAGCGTCCTCTCCAGAAACACCATCTATGCTAGGTCCCTCATGTCTAGATCTTTTCACTTCAGCTTGGACCTTCAGTTCCTCTATGGAGGCTATAGCTTCATTGAGTCGGCCTTGAACTGCTTGTTTCTGGAATGCCCCTGATAAAATCTCAGCGTCTTTCTTCTTGAGCGTTGACTTTAACTGATCAATCTTAGCTAGGTAAGCGTCTTCCTTTCTCTTATTCTCAGCCATGGCAGTTTCTCGGTGATCATCGAACTTGTGAATCTTCAACAAAGCCTTGCCTAATTCCTCCTCCTTGGACCTGAGAACATTACTGATACCATCCAAAGCTTGTTTCATCCTTTCTCTGGATGCGACTATGTCAGCAAGCTCTTTTTCTGCTTTAGCAAGGAGCTCTGTCTTCAACTTGGCGGTATGAACAGCTTCACCCCGCTCATGCTTCCACTGATAAATTTCTCTCTTTAGCTCACTGTTTTCTTCCCGCAACCTTTCCTTTTCAGCCCATAATTTGTCATACTTCTCCAACTCAATGGTGGTAGGAGGCTCGATCCCCAAAGGATACGAAGGTGGTTCCACCGGGAATGGAAGAAGCTCCTCTTCTGCTCTCTTCTTGATCCACTCTTTATAGGGAGGAAAACCCCGGTTATTACATTTCCCGAATGACGTTTTACCCTTCTTGGTTACCTGTTTCCAAGCATTCACAACTTTCCTTATCAACTCTTGATCCTCAATACCATTGAAGAACAAGGACTCACGGACATCTCGCTCTTCGGGTGGACCTTTCAAAGGATAGCCAAACTGTCTGATAGCTAGGGAAGGATTATAGTTAATTCCACATTTCCTCCCTATCAAGGGAACATTAGGGAATTCTTCGCATTTGCAAATAATCTCCATTCCTAGCAAGTCACGATTAATCCAAACGATGTTATCAGCAGTCAAACCCATAACCCTCTTAGACCACTTTAGAGAATCTTTCGTATCAACGAAAGCGCCAGATTCGGGGAGACGACTCAGAAACCAAGTAGATAAGAGTGGTGCACAGCAACTTACAGTTTTCCCACGCCTATTCTCATTCTTGTAGTGAACTGAATGGTACACATCACCTAGCAAGGTAGGTATAGGATTCTTCGAAATAAAGATTCTGACGGCATGCATATCCACCAGATCAGGAATATTCGGAAACAGAACAATCCCATAAATGCACATAGCTAGGATAGCTTGGAAAACAGTCAAATTCTTCTCTTTGACATGTATGCAAGCTTGGTCAAACAAGAACTTCAGCAAGAAACCCTTAACTCCTTGTTTTTCTTCAATATTACCATTCAGAACGGATTCATTAATATGAAGAGCCACAACCATTTCTCTTATACCGGGGTGTTCCTCAGAAAAGAAAACTATATCATGACTGATAGGAATTCCCAAAATAAATGAGAACTCCTCCAACGTTGGAGCCAAGATGTAGTCTGGGAAAGTGAAGCAGCGCAAAGACGGGTCGTAAAACTGAAGAAGTGTATGGATAACATCCTTCTCATACTTGGAAATATTGTAGACAAATTTCAGAAGTCTCCCATACCTTCCACTGAACTCTGTACGAACTCCAGAACCAGCCATATTAATCAATTTGTGAATCAATGTCAAAGTCGGATCTAGCAACGAATAAGCAACAGTCTTCTTTCTCTGGACATCCATGCTGAAGTAACCTCAGAAAACCGGAATCAAGAGTAAGATGCAAGCCCTGAAAAATGCCAAACATGTCAGAATGCAAGAAAAATGATATACTCATGCAAACATGGGGTCAAGGCACACTGCTGGATGTGTTGTACTGTTAGCTGAACGAGAACCCAGAAAACCGGAACTCTGAACCACTGAGGAACCTAAATAATCAGACATTGATGAGAAATCCAGCAAACAGGGTAGGTTGAAGGTCTCGGTTACCTGCAAACCTGAAAACGCCCATCCCCTCTCACATGTGGGTACTAGGATGTTCAGTATCCCGGGCTCTCAGGTCGAGAAATGATGATACGTTCACCATTTCTGGTTTGGCATCATCATCAATCGAGGAGGCCTCAACTGATTCTCCAAAGCGGAAGGTCCTCAGCTTTGGCACTGAGGTCGAGAAATAATAGTACATTCATCCCTCGGGGTACAGTACTAAAGTCAATCGAGGAGTGCCTCCACTGATTCTCTTCAAAACGTAGGGGCCATCCTATGCGAGTTCCAAAGCGGCCCTCGGGTGCGAATGGGTTTGCCACAGGATGTGGTCAGCCACTGTCACCACTAAAGAGGGATGTTTCCACTAAGGTCCTCAATGATCGGTCACCAGAGTCGACAGCTCTCTAGATCAACACCCCAACATGCGCAAGACACACACGTTAGAATGCGTCCCAAGGTAGCCTCGTCTGGTTGTGAATTTCGTGAACACACAAACGTACCAAGCGGGCACGTAGGTCCCACTACTTTCCACTCTAGTCCTAGGGTATTCTCAAGCCTGGGTATTGGGCTTCTCTCTCTGACCCACCCAACCTGCAAAACAAAGACAGCCAGCACAGCACAGCAGCATGACAGTAATAAAAATGGAATGCAATGCAGAAAAGCTGTAAAAATAAAATACAACAAATAAAACAAAACAAACACAAAAAACACCCAAAGAGAACAAAGACCAGCAAGCGCTAGGACTGACTCGCTTAGGGATGGACCAGCATAGGTCAACCAGAGTCCCCAGCAGAGTCGCCAGCTGTCGCTCCCAGGATTTTCATCCAGGTACAAACGCGAGAGTGGCGCGGAAAAACAGAGTCGCTAGCCGTGTAAATTTATCCCAAGAGAGGGAAAGGGAACACCGCATAAACCTAAGGAAGAGGGAAAGGAATGGTCATCGCAACCATAACCTAGGTTCGGGAGTCGGTTACGCGAGGGGAAGGTGCTAGCACCCCACGCGTCCATCGTACTCGATGGGATCCACGCTTGTTGTCTATTCTAAGGGTGAGTTATACTATCATCTAGGGTTGTACTAAGACGGGGGAGGGGAAGACAACGACAGACTTGGTAGGACGTCGACGTCCTAGGCCTACGTACCCCCTTTGTGCAATGGGGAATTCAGAGTCAACGTAGTTCGGACCAAATTCTTTTTGTGTTTTTTATGAGCGACGTTAAGTTCGCGTCCGGCAGTTAGGGTCGATGCCTGTTTGCGACTCAGACGGAAGGTAACGTGCCCTTTTTGAAAATAACCTTTAAGTTGAAGGTCCCGAAGGACAAAAAAGTTTGAAGTTGGCTTGTGTCTTTTAGGACAGAAGTGGCTTAAGTTAGTTCCTAAGTTGCATTGCACCAAAGTCTAGGGCACAGGGGCGAATACTTAACGCATCGTCCCAAGACAGGACGCTCGCTAAGCACTCTAGAAAGATGAGAGGAAGCCCCTCATTTCTCATTCCCCATACTTAAGGCTCGTGCGCAATACACCTTATTCTTATTAAGTGTTTTAAAGAAATTTGAGATGAGAAGAGAGAAGACGCAAGGGTAACTCTAAAGGGAGACTATGAACCCTAAAGTTATCATGCATGGGTGACCTATGGTTAATGAGGTTTGACGACAACCTAAATCCTAAAGGAAGAAGATAGGAGAGAAAGAAAGGATAAGGGTAGCCATGGATATTTATCCATACCCTTAAAGAACTTACCTTAATCCCTGCATAAAAGATTAGTACAGGATAGACACAAGCAAGAGAGATGAGAATCAAGCAATGGCGAACAAAAGTGATTATCATCCAAACATGAATCAAAGAAACAAAGAAACAACCCCAAAGCAAATGGCACAAGTGCCTTTTCAAACAGATAATCATACAAGGTCAAAGATGTGCCTGCAAGAAAATCTCAAGTGAAAACAAATCAGATAATTAGAAAAATAATTCCTAAAATTCCCAAATTAAACATTAAGGTTCCTCAACCAGAGGCAAACAACATATCAAAAGTCCCTGCAAAAAATCAAGATATTAGTCATTCAAATAATTAGGCAGAATTCAGGTGGGAATTAGGGCTCAGTGTGCCAAAAGGAAGGACAAAAATGTAATATGGAATGATTTTAAAAATGAAAGAAAAAATGTTTTTATGCAATTTAGGATGTTAATGAACCAATACAAAAAGAACGGATGAAAAATATTTTATGGTTGCAGAGAAATAAAATAAATAAATTTAAGTATGCATGACATGTATAATGCAAAAAGAAGATGAATGAAATAATTAATTTAAATGATGAAAAATAAAATAAAATAAAAAATAAAATTGGTGAAAATTTTATAAGATGATAAAAAATGATGTATGAATTTTATGGGAATTTTAAAATGCAATTAGGTAATTTTAATAATTAAAATGTGAAAATGATAAATTAAAAATAAAAATAGAAAATAGTATGGGGTGGGGGGGCGAACAGTAAGGAAAATGGAGAGGAAGTTGAATTGGGCTGAATAATGGGGGGTGCGAATAGCAGCCCAACCCATCAGCGAAAAAATAAAATAAAAAAAACTACCATGCAACTCAGTCAACTCAGTTGACTTATACCTGCCCTTGGATTGATCACACGCTCCTCCTTAGGCAACCCAAAGTCATAGTATTCATGATGGACGTTCCAGATTGCAAGACACACGGGACAACACATGTGCGCGTGCACACCAAACACTCAGACTACCCATGGAATCCCACGTGAGGGGCACGTGAAATTTTTAATGCGCTGTCCCAGTTATGGCCACATGATTTGATCAACGGATACAGTGAAGTCAACTAAACAAAAAATAAGCCAAAGGAAATAACCTGGTTGGTGGAACATGATAACTATCATGGGGCAAATAACACACGATCAATAACTTAAAATCAGAAGAAAAAAAATAAAGAAAATAAAACGTGGCAGCGTGATGGCCATTGGATGAAAAACTTGAACGGCTGGGATTTTGTCACCTTTATAAAACCCTTGGCCGGCCGGAGACATTACCAGACGCCGGAACTAGGGTTCCGGTCGTCTTCCCCGACGACGTGCACTCCAAACCTGCCCAGAAAACTCATGCGAATACACTATTCCAACCAGTTTTTCACAAGGATTAAGATTATGCACTCCAAATTCAAAAATAACCAACATATATTGAAAAACGAAGAAGAATGCATTAGGGCATAAAGCTTTAAACGATCATTACAAGCCATACACACGTCCATTCTTAAAAACAAACATATCAGGCTGATAAGTGGAAATCACACAATCTTATGCATATCAAATAAGAAAGTTTCGTGATCATGCAAAAAGTGGCTAACCTGAGATGACACGGTCTGATCCTTGCTTTTGGCTGCAAATGGAGGTTGGGTTGTGTTCTAGAAATCACCAGGAGGAAGTTTGTGGAAAAACTTTGAAGAAACTCCTTGTGGATCGTGAGATTTGTTGAAAGAAAGCTTTAGGGTTCCAATTCTCCAATCCTTCAAATGGCACGTGAAAATCCCTAGCCAGTGCATGGATGAGCTTAAATACTCTAGGGTTTTTTGCTGATCATGAATTGGGCTTGGGCAAATTCCGTTTTTAATGATTTTTTGAATTATTTTTGGAATTTCACATAATGTTGAATAATTGAAAAATATACCTCTTCCATGCATGGATATTTAAAAAATCCATGATGGACCACTCATATGTGAATTGCTAATTACACCACAATGACATTTGGGCCTTGCAACTTTTTTGATTCATGACTTTTTTAATAATTTAGGAATTTTGAACAATGGAGAATAAGTGAAGAACACACCATGGAATTACTTCATTCTTGGGCCCAAAATAATCCTCAAGGAATGTCTTTTAATGTTGGAGTGTGGCATGAAGCAATGGAATTGATTGTAGGTCATCATGCCCAAAGTTGTGAAAATGGCACCATGAAAAACCCTAAAAACCACTTTGCCTCCTTTTGACCATAAGTTGAGTTTCATAAATGATATGGAGACCCACTAGTACTTGTTGGAAAGAGGAGAAAAAGATCTTCAACTTTAATGTTGGAGAAAAATTCATTTGAAGCTTTCTTGATAATGAAAAGTCAAATTGAATGCAGTGCAGGAACTTGCCCAAAAAGGAAACTTTTCATTACAGGTCACTTTCCAAATTTAGAAACTTTGCACTCACTCCTGATTCCTGATAAATATGTATGAAACTTGACCCCTGGAGACCATATGTGGATGTGAGACCTTGAAAACCTTGAAGAGAACCTCAAAATCCCACAGTTGACTTTTCTCCTTTCACTGTTGACTTTTCCCCAAATTCTCCTGATTCCCAGTCCATTGGCCAATTGAACCTCTTCTGAACCAAACTGATGGTCAATCTTCCATTCCTAGATACTTAGGGACCCAAGGAATACCATGGAATCAAGTCTTGCCCAAAAAATCAGAAATAAACTGACTTTATAGCAAACCCTAGTTTTGGTACCCTCAGTCTAGGAGGAAATAACACAGTCTCCAAATCTAAATTCCCCTAAATATGATGTGTATCCTCTCCATCAAAGATAAGATATGCCATTTGGTGATGATAAAAACCCAAGGAGCTCGCCCATTGGAGCAATAAACCCAAGAATTTCAAAACCCTAATTCATGCACTGGTTAGGAGAGAGTGGTCCCTTGAGATCCCTTGCCACTTGTGAACCCTTGATGATGTGATAGACCATATAGGATTTTCTTGAACTGCCTCAAGCCCCCTTGACCCCATGCTAATGATATGCATACATGATAATGCAAAAAATGAAATAAAACATAAGCCAGTTAGTAATAAAGTACGGAGGGCAAATTTTAGGGTGCAACACCCAGATGAAAAATTTCCATCTGGAGGCCCTGGTCGACCAAAACCCTAATTTGGTGAAACCGTCGATCTTGAGACTTGATCCACCTAGAAGGGAGCAGCCTTGTGCTTAATCCTTGAAGTGGGAGTCCTTTTGATCCATTGTGGATGTTTGAGAGGTTAGACAAGTTGAAGATCATGTCATTCCTTGATTGATCCTTTGTCTAAGCACTCAGAGAGGGCTTGAAACCCCAATTTTGATTGTAGTGGATGCTCACCCATCTTTGGGGAGACTGATGAAGTATGATGGTTCCTCCATATTATGATGATGATTTGCACAATGATGGGACATCTTAGTGGTCAAAATTTGGGGTATGACACCCGGCAACTACGTCTAGCACTAGGTAAAGTCGTTTCGATTAATTGTAGAAATAGACATACTAGATCCCCCATAGGAGCACCAGATACAGTCTTCTCTTCGGCTGTCCTCATTAGGAATTGTCAAGAGACTCTACCTCCCCAGAGATGAATGTATTCTCCGTGAATGGCATCTCTTGAGTTTCTTCCAAATTCTCGTACTTTCCTGGCTTGATCTATTCCTTGTGAATAGCCTGTCTTGAATTTCTCGGGGTTTGGGGACCCACAGGCTTCTTAAAAGCATCAGCCTCCTCTTGGGCATTGTACAAGGACCCACAGGCTTCCTAAAAGCATCCCCGCCTCCTCTTGGGCTTAGTACAAGGACCCGTCGACTTCCAAGAAGTATTCACATCCTCCTCTTAGGCTTCGTATAATGATTCTTCCTCCGGGAATGATAGCCTCCTCTTGGGCTTCGTACAAGGACCTCCCGACTTCTTAAAAGTTTCCAGCCTCCTCTTGGGCTTCGTACAAATTGTCCCGACGACCTCCTAGAGGTATAGGAACATAAATTAGTCATCTTAATAGAACAGTCTTTCAAAGAGTCTAGACCCTACTACTGTTTCTCAAAACATAGTACAAGAGATAAAACTCGAGACTTGGACAGTCTAATCTCCTTGAGTCTCGAAGACATTCTCAAGCACCCTTCAAGAATTGGAAGAAAACCCGTAGACTCGGACAACTCAATACCCTTTGTATTTCCCATTTCCTTAAAGAACAGGAAACAACCCTGATCCTCGAATCAAATCCCTGAGGACACACATTACTCATATAAGAACTGATTTTCTCTTTAAATCAGTATATTGGATCTGTCACTCAACTAAAACAGTTACAATAGCCTCCTCTTGGGCTTTGTACAATGATTCTCCCCAGCAGAGAAAACACTTTCAGCCTCCATCTCGGGCTTTGTACGAGATACAAAAAGACTCCCTCGTTAAGTCAAACACCTTTTAGCCTCCATCTCGGGCTTCATACGAGATACAAAAGACTCCCTCGTTATGTCAAACAACTTTTAACCTCTCTCTCAGGCTTTGTATGAGACACACAAGAGACTCCCTCGTTGAGTCAATCACCTTTCAGTCTCCATCTTGGGCTTCGTACGAGATACAAAAACACTCTCTTGTTGAGTATAAAAGATTCTCCTATTGAGTCAACCCTTTTAGCCTCCCTCTCGGGCTTCATATGAGATACAAAAATACCCTCTTGTTGGGCCAATAGCCTCCTCTTAGGCTTTGTATAAGGAAACCCCGGTTGAGCCAATCAACCTTTTAGCATCAAAGCTGCGCCTCGTTCACAGTATGCAAACATCAACAACTCCTTCATCTAATCGCTGTAAGCGGCAAGCCTCTGGATCATCTACATCCATGCCACTGTCCCTCTTTTAGCATGAGAAATTCCTAAGGAAAGATGGCATTTCTCTACACTGAGTTAAAGTCTTCTCCTTCAGGTTAAAACCCCCTATAAAGGAAATTATGGCATTGTTGGATTCGCATATCCCGGTTAAAGTAATTCTCCTTTATAAACAGTGATAAACCCCTCTTTAGAGATGACAAATTCTCTCTAAAGTAAAAAACATTCAGCTTCATATCTTGGGCTTTGAACAAGATACAAATCACTTTTAGCTTCACATCTTGGGCTTTGAACAAGATACAAATAGACCCTTCAGCTTCATATCTTGGGATTTGAACAAGATATAAACTACCTTTAGCTTCACGTCTTGGGCTTTGAACAAGACACCAAAACACCATTTCCTCCCATAGAATAGGAGGAACTACGATCGCTCTGATTTCCCTGTTTCGGTAAACGGGAATACGTAGGCATAAGATTGAAAGAAAAATCTTAGCGAGCACAATAAACAAAAACCCAAAATCCCATACTTTCATACATCAATCAAAAAACATCCGTCCTAACATCTCAACCGATAACCTAAACACCCCTTTTTGACAAAATAACCTAGGAGAGAGCCCGAATCTTTGTAGCATCTGTAAACTAACAGTTTTGACTGTTTAACCTCAGTATGCAAGCAGGGTTAGTTGGAGACAACTATTTCCCTTCCTTCATCAGCTTCAATAGGATAAAAAATGAATCGAAATGTAGTTCTAGAGCGATCGTGCTTCGCAACCACATCAAAAATCACTCGCTACAGAAAAAGGGCGACTCTGCTGGGGATAGGTGCTGGGGACATTTAATTGTTCATTCTCGTCTCCTAGGTAGAAACCTTAAAAAAGGGAATTTCACTGAGATATGACTTTTTGACTTTGCTAGGATCTTAGGTCAAAACCTTTGAATTGGAAAAAAACCACAGAATGGCGCTTCCGTCGGGGAGCCATTTTCTGTCAGGAACATAGGATTCGTAGCTTTTAAAAGTCTAGGATATTAGGACAAATATATATACAGCTTTTCCTAATTGATATATGTGTTTATTTTTCTGCTAATGGGAATGCGTGTGATGCCGCATGTGGAAAGATTGAGTATACACCTAGGAAAACCCCTTTAGTGGCGCAGAGGCTATCGGAAATAGTTGTTATGCGATGCCACCCTCTTCTGAGGACTCTTCAAAAAACACCACCTAGCACGGTTCCCGACCCGCTGGTGTTTTCTTGACAAGAGTTGATGATGATGAGAGACAGGTACAAAAATCACTAGTAAACCTTTGGGATGGGTAGAGCCTTGACTCCATGACAACGACCCTTTGACCCCATGTTTTTTCTATGTTTTTGTGTGCTGCATTCATGCATTCATTTAAAAAACATTAAAACATTCAAAAAAATGTCTCTTCTAGTCTCTCTTTTTCAAATTAAACTAAGACTGTGATTGCAAATATCAGAGAAAGAGATTACGCTAATGGATTTCGGTAGAAGGAGAACTCATAAGTATACCTTCAAGGTTCCAAAACTAGAGGATTTTAGAGGTTTGGCCAGAATGATCACAAACCAAGAGGCTTTCAGAACCAAGTACGGAGGTCTTCTATCTCTATTAAGGGTCCATGTGATTGAGGGAATCATGGATGCACTCGTTCAGTTCTACGATACGGTCTATCACTGTTTCACATTCCCGGATTACCAGCTCGCACCAACGCTGGAGGAATATTCTCATCTGATTGATTTACATATCACTGATCGAGCTCCATTTTCTGGACTGGAAGAAATTCCAAAGGATCAGACCATTGCAAGAGAAATTCATTTGGATGAGTCAGAAGTCAAGACTCACATGACTACCAAGGGTGGCATCCAAGGTTTTCCAGCCCAGTTCTTAACAAAGAAAGCTCTGTACTTTGCTAGTATAGGGAACGGGACTGCTTTTGAAAGCATCTTTGTTTTACTCACCTATGGATTATTTTTGTTGCCCAACATTAATAACTTCGTCGATATCAACGCCATTAAGGTTTTTCTCATTGGAAACCCTGTGCCGACTTTACTCGCAGACGCCTATCATTCTATACACTTAGGGAATTTGTACAGTGGAGGGGAGATCACATGTTGTGTACCTTTGCTCTACAAATGGTTTATCTCCCATTTACCTAAGTCTGCTGCTTTTTGGGATCATAAGAGTGCCTTACGTTGGTCGCAGAAAATCATGTCTCTCACCAACTCTGACATTGATTGGTGCAATAGGATTTATGATGGGATCAGGATCATTGACCGTTGTGGAAACTTCCCCAACGTACCCCTCATAGGAACTAAAGGAGGAATCAACTATCATCCGGTATTGGTTCGTCGTCAATTTGGATACCCGATGAGGCATGTTCCGCGCAACGCTCATCTGGAAGGTCTTTTCTTCAAAGAAGGAGAAAATGACAGAGCACTAAATATGGAAATAGTGCACGCTTGGAAACATGTTTATAAGAAAGGACGAGAGTCTCTAGGAAAATCGGATTGTGTCTCGGTGGAGCCTTATCTCCACTGGGTACAAACTAGAGCTCTCAAGCTAAAGATGCCTTATCCTCGTCACGGAGTTCTTCCACCAAGGGAATCTGTCATGTACTTCATGACAGAAACTGAAAAGCTCCAGGTTACTCTCAACAAAGTTCAACGGGAGAGGAGGTCTTGGAAGAACAAGTACCGCATCCTCAATGTGGAATGCATCAAAATACAACAATTACTGAAAGATAAGGATGCTCTGATTGAAATTTTGGAGCAGCATGCTATAGAGAACCAAGATGACCAAAGGAATGTGCTCACTCATTTCATCTGGAAAAGCAATGACGACCCGACAACGGCCCAAGAGCCCCGGTCAAAGAAAAGGAAAATACCAGAATCAGCACCCAAGTGCTCTCGGGACCCATTATCTTAGGTTTCTGTTTTTGCACTTTGTAATCTACTGTATTTTCGTTTCCGCAATCCTTTGAATTCAATAAAAAGGGGTTTCCCCAGTGTTTGAAATTTGCAATCTAATTGTCGAAGTTTATTTTGATTAAACCAAAATACAATTAATATAATCATTACATTTCATCATTCTCACGTAAAGTATTCTTCTTACCTACGAATCTCACGTTTGTGTCTCGGTTCTAGAGTCAAACTATCTCATTCGTACAATACTCGGACCAATCGTCAGAAAAAGATGGATAATCTTGAGGAAGATAACAGAGAGTTGAAAGAAGAGATTGACGCTCTGAGAGAGGATATGAGAAAGCTTCGTAACGACATGCAAGCCATGGCAGAAGCTCAGCTACAAAGAACCGTGATCTCAGAGATCACCTCAGCGCCCATAGTGGAGAAGTTTGATCTTAGGTATCAAATGCCGAAAGATCGTCCCTGGGGCATGCCTGCTAACTATATCCCGGAAGGATATGTTCCGCCGATCGCTGAAGATCAGGGAATCACAACAGATGCCGCTGGTCCTGAAGGTTACAGACTTCGGGAAAGCGAAGATGCCAGAGGCATATTGAGGACTCCTGAAGGTTACAAACTTTAGGAAACGCCAAGATTCACTGGCGTAGTTACGGTGCCACCCCCTGTGGTGCACACTGTCCCGGAAGGACAGATTCCACAGATACCTTCTGGTAGAAAGGAAACTATGTTTGACCGAATGGATGAATTCTAAGAACAGTTCTTAGAAATGCAGAAGGAACTACAAGCCCTTTGCGGTCAGGATCTATTTGGAAAGGACGCCGCAGACCTCTGCTTGGTCCCCAATGTGAAAGTTTCGCACAAGTTCCAAGTGCCCGACTTTGAAAAATACAAGGGTAACTCTTGCCCTCAGAGTCACTTGGTGATGTACGCTCGGCGAATGTCAGCTCAGACAGAGAATCAGAACCTACAGATTCACTACTTTCAGGATAGTTTAACCGGTGCCTCCTTAAAATGGTACATGGGGTTAAACCGTGCCACGATCAGCACTTTCAGAGATCTTGGCACTGCCTTTGTCCAGCAATACAAGTATAATTTGGACATGGCACCAGACAGAGATCAACTCAGATCAATGTCACAAAAGGACAAGGAGACCTTTAAGGAGTACGCCCAGAGATGGCGTGAAATAGCCGCTCAAATTTGTCCACCTCTTGAGGAAAAAGAGATGACAAAGATCTTCTTAAAGACTTTGAGCTCATTTTACTACGATAGAATGGTTGCCAGTGCGCCCAGTGATTTCACCGAGATGGTCGGTATGGGGGTTCGTCTCGAGGAAGCCGTCCAAGAAGGACGTCTAGTCAAAGACGCTGGATCATCTAGTAGTACAAAATGATACGGTAGTGCTCTCCCTAAGAAAAAAGAGCAAGATATTGGGAATATCTCTCTCAGAAAGCAAAGGCGACGTTATCAGCCAGTAGCAGCGGTAACTCTTGCTACCAACCCCGCGCCTGTTCCCACGTATCAGCCTCAGGTTGCACAGAGCCAACCTAATCAACAAAGGACACAACCGCCTCTTCAACAGGCTCGTCCTCAATACAACAACAACCGTACAACGCGGCCACAAGGATTTGATCCTATACCCGTATCGTATGCAGAACTATTTCTGTTACTACTGGCCAAGGGGCACATCCAGACTAAGTCTCCCCTTACAGTACCGGAAAATCCGCCTTTTTGGTTTAAGGTGGATCAGACTTGCCCTTATCATCAAGGAGGATCAGGGCATAACATAGAGAACTGTCTCAATTTCAAATCCGACGTGCAAAAGCTTGTTAGGAGCGGGCTCTTATCTTTCAAAGATACGAATCCTAATGTTCTTACGAACCCGATGCCTCAACACGAGAAAGCTGCAGTCAACCTGATAGAGGGAGAGTCTAACAATGTCTATCAAATTCACGATGTACTCTTGTTGAGGACCAATCTGGTCAAGATGCATTATAGACAGAGTGGATATGGCCATGTGCCACCTCATAATTATCATCAATGTGATGTCTGCTCTAAAAATAATCGAGGATGTTCTGTGGTGCAATCAACTCTATAGAAATAGATGGATCTCGGATGGATCCAAGAGCACAGAGTTCGTGGAGTTAACATGGTCTATACGAATTCCAACGTCATTCAAAACCACGACATACGTACGATGAATGTCAACTTGGTGGCGATGCACTCAAGGCAAAGCCAATACCATAATCTGCCACGGCATGATTACAGTTCTTGTCTGACTTGCTCGGCAAACAAACTGGGATGCTCTTTCATACAAGAGGCCCTCCAGCGTCAAATGGATCTTGGATGGATCCAAGACTACCATGATAGGAACCCTTATCAGATCAACATTGTCCAGATCTTCGATATTCATGTAATGAATACCAACCTGGTAGAGTTACATGCTGAACAGGTCCGACTCAGATTCCTAATATCACATGATTACCAAAGCTGTAAAGCAGGTTGCAAAAACAATCGAGGTTGTACCCTTGCCCAGGAGGCACTTCAGCACTTGTTAAATCACTAGTGGATGCCAATCTATATGGATGAAGATACTCATCAAATTAGTATCAATAACAGGAATCCTACTCGGCGTCAAAGTCAGGATGTCCGATCTGTGGAAGTTAACCTAGTGAGGTTACATTATATTCAAAGCGGACGTGGCCAGGTGCCACCACACAACTATGACCGTTGTAGAGTCTGTTCTGAAAGTAACCAAGGATGCTACCTTGTAAGAGCAGCTCTTCAGGGTCAGGTTGATCGTGGAGAGATTCGTCCATATCCGGGTTCTGGACCCATCAACTGGACGCCGAGCTACCTTGCCAATCAAATCGAGGACGTTGTCGTAATCTCTAATCATTAGAGGACTAGGGATATTTTTTCCATCATCCCTCTGCTTGATGAATCGAGAGTTCCTAACCAGGAACGGATTGAAATTACTTACGATGGTAAAAAAAATCAGAAGGTTCCCATAGTCATTTATCTGCCGGGACCACTACCGTATGAATCAGCTAAGGCGATCCCTTACAAATACGGTGCAACGATAGTTGAAAATGGAAAGGAAATTCCATTACCCTCCGTCGTGAATATTTCAGACATCAGTCGGGTAACACGGAGCGGTAGAATCTTCAACAGAGGAGGTGGAGAACCTAACAAAGAAAAGGAACCTCAGGCAGAAGTTCCCAATCCACCAGTCGGTCAATCCAGTAATTCCGACCTTTCAAAAAATAATGATGGGATGCTGAAGCTTATCCAGAGGAGTGAATACAACATTGTCAATCAACTGTTGCAAACTCCTTCAAAGATCTCGGTATTATTACTGTTACTCAGTTCAGAAGCGCACAGGGAGGCTCTACAGAAAGTCTTAGAGAAAGCCTTTGTGGAACAAGATGTAACAATCAGACAGTTCGATAGCATTGTCTCTAACATCACTTCCTGCAATAATTTGGGATTTAGTGATGAGGAATTACCTGAAGAGGGTCGCTGTCATAACATGGCGCTCAATATTACAGTCAACTGCCAGGACGATGCTTTAGCCAGCGTACTGGTAGACACATGGTCAGCCCTGAATGTTATGCTGAAGTCCACTTTGATGCAATTATCATTCAAAGGCCCTCCGATGAGAATCAGCGAGGTCGTCGTCAAAGCATTTGACGGATCCAGAAAAGCGGTTATCGACGAAGTCGATCTTCCCATAACTATCGGTCCTCACACTTTCCAAGTCACTTTCCAGGTCATGGACATCCGGGAAATATATAGTTGTTTATTAGGAAGACCTTGGATACATCAGGCTGGAGCGGTCACCTCGACCCTCCACCAAAAGCTAAAGTTCGTCCAGAACGACCAACTCGTCACGGTCTGTGGGGAGCAGGCCTTGCTCGTAAGTAACTTATCATCATCTACTAGTGTAGAACCTGAGGAGGTTATTGGGACGCAGTTCCAAGCATTGTCGGTGAGCAAGGACAATCAATCCGAAGGAGGAACATCGATTTCCTCATACAAAGATGCTATCAAAGCGGTCGAGAGTACCGATACAAAAGGATGGGGTCAGCTTGTCATTCCTATTGACAATAAAACAAAGAAGGGTCTTGGTTTTTCTGCAATCTGTACCCAGACAGCTGCCAACGATGAAAGTCTTCATCCCATTCAGAACTTCTTCCACAGTGGAGGTTTCCTTCACCCAGTGCCTCAAGCAGTCCATGCTATCAATGAGGAGGATTCCTCCGATGCGGAGGAAGAATGGAAGTCCTATCTCAATGAGGACGGTTACATGTCTCAGGAAGAGGTGCCTACGCCATTTTGCTATCCTACACAAAGTCCAAGATTTATACCCAGGTCAGATGTCGAAATGATCTATGGAGATTGTGATCCGGAAGGATGTCGTGCTCCACCAAATTCATTAGAGGAAGACACTCCAATGAAGGACAACTTTGATCACACCTACTATGGCCCGATGGATGGTCTGCCAATGTGGCAACCTTACCCAGGAGATTTGGGGCAAGGAAGTCAGCCGAACAATGGAAATCAGCTGAGCATCATTGAACAGAATACGTGTGTCCCCACCATGACATGGGATCAACACACAGGTTATCCTGAAAATACTCAGCATGATGATGAATTTGCAACGTGTCGCGGTGAGAATCGGATACCATAGCTATTATGTTAACTAGGATCACAAATCTTAAGGTTCACCACCGGTCTTTATTTTATCCAAAGGAAAGGGTTAAAGATCGAAAAAAAACCTAAGTTAAGAGAATCTAAGTTCGGGAGTTGGTTACGCCTAGGGAAGATATTAGCATCCTAAACGTCTATAGTACTCAACAGGAACCTCTTGTTATTATTTATGTTATTTATCGCTTGAAATAAGGAGAAGAAGTTATTTAAAAATTAAAATTAAAATAGGTAATATCTAAAAACGAAAATTTAGAACTGAAAACTAAATAAGCAGTATTTTTGAAATTTTTAGGATTAAGAAAAAAATAGTTTAAAATAATTAATTGAATTAAAGTCAAATATTTAATAAAATTAATCCTTTAATGGATTAATTAGTATTAAATAAAAGAATTTAATAAAATTAATCAAAAGTTACCTAATAATTATTTTTTGAGTTTTTTTTATTTAATAAAATATAAAATTAAAAGAAATTAAATTAAACATAAAAAATTAATAAAGAAAAGGAATGAGCTTAAGAGAAATAACAAATAAGTGGGGTACATTTAGAAAAAATGGGATCCAGGCCCAACAATAAGGGTCCAAAACCAATCGAAATCGAATGGCAACTGAATTTAGCTTTGAAGCTAACTAGGAGTAGATTCATGTAAGAATCACTCTATGAGAAGCCAAGCAAATGACTATAAGCACTCGAATGGTTATCGAAAATTAAATTAGATTTTAACTCCGAAATTGAAATGCAACGCTAAACAAATATAAATCCGCATAAAACTGATGAAAATCGACAAATGGTTTGCTACACTCAACGTGGTCATCGCAATGGATTCAAATTATGCGGATCTAAATTTATAAGAAAAGGAAACAAAAATAAAAAAATAAATTTTAAAGTGTTTTAAAATTGTAATATTATTACAAAGAAAAGAAAATTAAAAAAAAAAAAAAAAAGCCACAACGACATTGCTATCGTGAAAACGCGGTCATCGCAACCGGATCCGAATTGTACGGATCTAAATATAACAAAAAAAAAAGCAACTCAAAGAAAAGAAAAATTTAACTTTGATAAAAAAACCTCAACAATATTGCTATCGCGAAAACGCGGTCATCGCAACCGGATCCGAATTGTACGAATCTAAATATAACAAAAAAAAAAAGCAACTCAAAGAAAAGAAAAATTTAACTTTGATAAAAAAAACCTCAACAATATTGCTATCGCGAAAACGCGATCATCGCAACCGGATCCGAATTGTACGAATCTAAATTTATAAAAATAGAAAATGCCTAAAGAAATTAATTTTAACGCGTTAAAAAAAACAGTGTTGCTACCGCGGAAATGGGATCATCGCAACCGGATCCGAATTGTACGGATCTAAATATAACAAAAAAAGCAACTTAAAAAAAAGAGAAATTTAACTTTGATAAAACCCTCAACAATATTGCTATCGCGAAAACGCGGTCATCGCAACTAGATCTAAATCGTAAGGATCTAAAATTTTTAGAGATAGAAAATGCATAGAAAAATAAATTTTAAAACATTTTAAAGCGACAATGTTGCTAACGCAAAAATGCGATCATCGCAACCAGATCCAAATTGCGCGGATCTGAATTTATAAAAATAGAAAAAATACATAGAAAAACAAGTTTTAAAACGTTTTAAAACAATAATGTTGCTAACGCAAACTGCGATCATCGCAACAGGGGTCGAAATAAAAATTTCACGCATTAGCAGCGTATCGACACGATTCGATCCAAAACATTCTAAAATATACATATAAAATATTAAAAAAAGAAATTAACAGTCTAATAATAAAAATAAACTAAAGCAAAAAAACATTAATAATATGTATATATATGTTAAAACAAAATAAAACGTGAATTATATTAAAAACTTGTTATTGTTGTTTTAAAGAAACTTTTGATATATGAAATAAAACTATTACCTACTGTTTGAGGAAACTTAAAACGTGTATATCATTTTGAAAAGCAAGCAATATCCCGGCGTATGATTATAGAAAGCAAACGTAAATGAATGGTTATCGAATCGCCATGACGGAATTTTTCCGAAACTAAATCCTCACCTTCTTTTCTGGCATTCGCCTGTAGTCCTCTCTTTCTTTTCTTCGGTTTCTCTTTTTTTTTTCGTCCCCTTTTTTTCTCTTAGCAACACAACAATATATAGAGACTAAAATTAGGGTTAATTTTTAGTTGTCAATAATGTCCCTAATGGATAATTTGAGGCCCAAAATAACATTAAAATTAAATAAAAATTTAAACTAAATGAAATTTAAACAATTCAATTAAAATAAATTTAAAACAGAAACTAAAAATCCTATTTACTTATTCTAAACATTATTTAAATCTAAAAATAAAATAAAAATTTAAAATAAAAATTAAAATAAAATGCTAATTACTATAATTATTAACATTAGTTAAATCTAAAATAAAAATAACTATTTAAAATAAAATTAAAATAAAATACTAATTAGCCTATTTATTTATTCTAAATAATATTAAAATTAAAAGAAAAGAATAAAAATGAAAATAAATATTTAAAATAAAATAAAATGCTGATTATTATAATTATTTATTCTAAATAATATTAGTAAAATAAACGGACCTCAAATAAAAAAAAAATTAGATGCGCAAGTGATCGAAAAAAAAATAAATCAAGTACACTAAAATGATCGATACGAAATATACGACATGGCAAAGTACCAAATTTTAGGGTCAAAAATTAGAGTGTGACACAACGTTTGCAGGACTAGAATTCATCAACTACGCCTTCCCTGAGGTCAACGTCATCGAGAGAGATGACTCCTCCAGTTCCAAAGAAGTATGGGACACCTTTGGACAACCGAGTGGAAAATACGACTTCATGGTCAAGTACACCGCTCCCGAAAGCTCTCGTATCAGGCTCGAAGATATCCAGCTAACTGGATGGGGAGATGTAGCTGAGAGCACCAATACTCTGCAAAATACAACAGAGGAATCCTCCTACGACAACTCTGCCTGGGAAACGGATTCCAATGATCCCGCTCCACCAGAAATCAGCGTTATTTTTGAAGACAAATCAAGGAAGGTGCCAGACTTTGTGATTCACCGAGGAGTTCGCCACCAATGGGTTGCTGTCGATGTTCCGAAGATCGTTCATAAGTCAAAGTAATTGCCATCTTTAACCTTTCACCCTGCCCAGGTGAAACAGATGTTTTGATAGGGCTCGCTTTCTGTAAATTTTCCCTCTTCGCTTCGCCCAAAGCGACAGAGTTTTGTTTTATAGGGTTGTAGTTTCAAGAATCGACTTGTTCATAAATAAAATAACGTCGTTCTGTAATTTCCGCATTATTTGTTGTTTTCTCTTTTCATTTTTCAGAAAATGGTAATTCTAAAAAACAATTCAAATAATTTATATATATATATATATATATATATATATATATATATATATATACACACTGCACACACTTACATTCTCTCTATCTCTTCTAAACACGAATCATCACGTCATGCAGATTGCTTGTTTTACACCCCGTTGAAACATACGATCCGATGCCTTCTCCCGACTTTGAGTTCCCGATATTTGGGGCTGAAGAAGTTGATGATGAAATTCCAGAAGAGATCTCCCGACTACTCAGACAAGAGGAAAGGTCCATTGAACCTCACAAAGAGCCGTTGGAAACGGTAAACTTGGGTTCAGAAAAAGAGAGAAAAGAAATCAGGATTGGTGCACTGCTCAGTCCAACTGCCAAAGAGGGTTTGACAAAGCTTCTCAAAGAATTCCCCGATGTATTCGGTTGGTCCTATCAGGACATGCCAGGGTTGGATACCAGCATCGTGGAACATCACTTACCATTGAGATCGGAATGTTCGCCGGTAAAGCAAAGGTTGAGACAGACTCATCCGGACATGGCCATCAAAATCAAAGAGGAGGTATAGAAACAGATTGACGCTGGTTTCCTCGCCACGTCAGAATATCCTCAGTGGTTAGCCAACATCGTACCCGTTCCCAAAAAGGACGGAAAGGTCAGAATGTGTGTAGATTACAAGGATCTGAACAAGGCTAGTCCAAAGGACGACTTTCCTTTACCACACATTGACATGCTGGTAGACAGTACAACAAAGTTCAAAGTTTTCTCCTTCATGGATGGATTCTCGGGCTATAATCAGATTAAAATGGCGCTGAAAGACATGGAGAAAACTTCGTTCATTACCCCATGGGGTACCTTTTGTTACAAGGTAATGTCGTTCGGTTTGAAGAATGTCAGGGCAACCTATCAAAGGGCCATGACTACTCTGTTTCATGACATGATACACAAAGAAATTGAGGTATATGTCGATGACATGATTACAAAATCCAAGACAGAAGAGGAGCATGTGACCCACCTGTCAAAACTATTCGAGCAGTTGAAGAAGTACAAACTCCGCTTGAATCCCAACAAGTGCACCTTCGGTGTCCGTTCGGGGAAGCTCTTAGGGTTCATCGTCAGCCAGAAAGGAATTGAGGTTGATCCTGACAAGGTCAAGGCCATTCGAGAAATGCCTTCTCCGAAAACTGAAAAACAAGTCAGGGGATTCCTGGGACGTCTGAACTACATCTCCAGATTCATATTCCTTATGACCGCCACGTGTGCGCCGATTTTCAAATTACTCAAAAAGAATCAGGATTGCATTTGGTCAGATGACTGCCAAACCGCCTTCGACAGTATTAAGGAATACCTGTTGAACCCACTGATTCTATCATCACCAGTGGAAGGAAGACCACTGATCATCTATCTCACAATCTTGGAAGACTCAATGGGATGTGTACTTGGCCAACAAGACGAAACCAAAAGGAAAGAGTCTGCCATCTACTATCTGAGCAAGAAATTCACCAACTGCGAGACTCGGTACACGATGCTCGAGAAAACTTGTTGCGCTTTGGCTTGGGTAGCCAAACGTTTTTGCCAATACATGATTCGTCATACTACTTGGTTGGTCTCCGAGATGGATCTAATCAAGTACGTCTTTGAAAAGCCTGCTCTCACGGGAAGGATTTCCCGTTGGGAGATATTATTATACGAATATGACATAGAGTACCATGCTCAGAAAGCCGTTAAAG
The DNA here is from genome assembly GCA_022829125.1 of Lathyrus tuberosus. Lineage (NCBI taxonomy): Eukaryota > Viridiplantae > Streptophyta > Magnoliopsida > Fabales > Fabaceae > Lathyrus > Lathyrus tuberosus. The sequence continues at coordinate 2,003,862 of JALAZF010000209.1, read as the reverse complement.
GAAGTATTTTAGCCGATCATTTGGCTCATCAACCGATTGACGATCAATAATCAGTCGGATTTGACTTCCCAGACGAAGATGTCATGTATCTAAAAATGAAGGACGGCGATGAACTGTTACCCAAAGAAGGGCCAGAGCCAAATTCCCAATGGGGACTTATCTTTGATGGAGCAGTTAATCATTATGGAAACAGAATTGGGGCAATCATTATAACCCCTCAGGGCACCCACATTCCTTTCACCGCCAGACTTATGTTCAAATGTACGAACAACGAGGCCAAATACGAAGCTTGTGTTATGGGTCTCGAAGAAGCGATTGATTTAAGGATCAAGAACTTGGACGTATATGGCGACTCAACTTTGGTCGTCAATCAGATCAAAGGAGATTGGAACACATACCAATCAGGATTGATTCCTTACAAAGACTATGCGAGAAGGTTGTTACCCTTCTTCAACAGAATTGAGTTTCATCACGTCCCTCGTAAGGAGAATCACATGGCTGATGCGTTAGCCACTCTCTCTTCCATGATTAGTGTAGGTCAGTGGAATGACCTACCTAAGATTGACATAATGCGCCTTGAACGGCCCGCTTACATCTTCACGATTGAAGCTGTCATAGATAACAAACCTTGGTATCACAATATCAAATGCTTCCTTCAAAGATAAGAGTACCCACCTGGGGCACTAAGGAAGGACAGAAAGACCCTCAGAAGTCTGGCTGGAAGCTTCTTCCTGAGCGGTGATACTCTCTATAAGAGAAACTTCGACATGGTCTTGCTCCGATGCGTAGACAGACCAGAAGCAGACATGATGATAAAAGAAATTCATGAAGGGTCCTTTGGCACTCATGCCAATGGACACACAATGGCGAGAAAGATTCTAAGAGTAGGGTACTACTGGTTAACCATGGAATCTAACTGCTACAAGTACATGAGGAAGTGTCACAAGTGTCAGATATACTCCGACAAAATCCATGTACCGCCATCGCATCTCAAAGTTCTCTCTTCCCCGTGGCCTTTCTCCATATGGGGAATCGACATAATTGGCATGATTGAACCTAAGGCTTCAAATGGACATCGGTTCATTCTGGTCGCCATTGACTACTTCACCAAGTGGGTCGAAGAAGCATCGTACGCTAATGTAACCTGACAAGTGGTGGTCCGATTTATCAAAAATAATATCATCTGTCGTTATGGTGTTCCGAGCCAGATCATTACAGATAATGGATCTAACTTGAACAATAAGATGATGAAGCAGTTGTGCGTTGAGTTCAAGATCAAAACCATAACTCATCTCCCTACCGACCCAAGATGAACGGAGCGGTAGAAGTGGCTAACAAGAACATCAAAAAGATTGTTCAAAAGATGGTTGTAACCTACAAAGATTGGCACGAGATGCTACACTTTGCTCTTCACGGTTATCGCACATCTATCCGCACTTCAACAGGGGCAACCCCTTTCTCTCTAGTATATGGCATGGAAGCAGTGCTCCCCATGGAAGTAGAGATCCCATCAATCCGGGTATTGATGGAAGCCAAGCTTACAGAAGCTGAATGGTGTCAAAGTCGACACGACGAATTAAACCTGATTGAAGAGAAGCGAATCACGGCACTATGCCACGGTCAGTTGTATCTGCAAAGAATGAAGAGGGCGTTTGACAAAAAGGTTCGACCTCGTGTCTTCAGAAAAGGAGACCTCGTGCTAAAAAAGATAGAATCTTTTCTCACTGATTCTCGGGGCAAGTGGACTCCGAATTATGATGGCCCCTATGTGGTCAAGAAAGCTTTCTCAGGCGGCGCCTTGAGACTTGCAACCATGGACGGAGAAGAATTTGCCTACCCCACGAATGTTGATGTAGTCAAGAAATACTTCGCCCAAAAAAAACGTCTCGGTGGATTGAAAACCCGAAAGGGCGGTCCAGGCAAAAATTAGAGACATATTCAAAAATTATCCCGATGGATTGGAAATCTCGAAGTACAATCCAGGAAAAAGTTAGGGATAATGGCAAGTAACTATGTCCAACAGAGGCAAGTCCCTCAGCAGCAGTTACACCATCCGAATAAAACTCCAGTCAAGGTCATCTTCGACAGAAGCTCAGGATGTCTCGAATTCAAAGTTGGTAGAAGGATAGTGGTCGTTATGTTTCAACTTGGCCCTTTTCCCTGTAAATTACCATTTTCTAACTTTGTATATACTCTTTGGAATCACGCGTTTGGCTGATTTCCATCCTATCAATAAATTTGAGCCCTTGTGCTTTTTGTTTGCAATTCTTATTTGTTTTAGCTTTACAGAACGACATTTTAACATGATTAACGATTCTTGAAATAAAACAAAAATGAATTTACTTGTCAAACTTTTTCTGCTTTTAAAATAAAGATGGCAATTCTTTCGACTATTGAATATTAAAAGAACATCTATTGCTTCTCCAAAGGTATTCGAGCTTCAAAGTGCAGAATCAAAGTACTCCTTCTAAACCAGCACGCCTGAATGAAGGATCAGTTGTATCAGATGCGGCTTTCCCATCTGATACCCTCGGCCGAGTTATTATCTCCTAAGCCCGACCAACATAGCTCCCAACAGGGACTATTTCTCCTAAGCAAGGTAGAATTGCTATTCTGAACCAACGGTACTTCTTCGCCCCGCGATGGCCGAGTATCCAGTCGTGTTCATCCATTAGTCTGTATGTCGCGTCTGTTTCGTCAGCATATACATACATACATCATGCATTATTGATTTGCATTCATATTCATATTGCATCACTATCACTCTACTCGGTCTTGTCCCCTAGTGATAACAGTCATCTCAATCGAGTTGTCAGTTCTTGCCTCGTCAAGAAATGTTGCGTCTGAACAAACTCGCCTCCAGTATATCTCTGGATTCGAGTCGGCACTCGACCACTTTGATAATTTGAACTTCTAAAAGACCAGAGAACCTTCAACAAATGTCACTCTTCGCCATTGAAGATGATATCCTTGCTTTCCCGGATTAAGGAAAATCCCTAGAGAAAGCCTCTTAATCAGAGATTCGGCGGTACGACAGTTTTCTCCGAAAAACCGCTAATGAAAAGGTCATCGGCACCTCAAAATTGGATCCCATCATATGGCATTTCTCCGGGAAGATCTCGAGAAAAGTATGATGTAATATCCCCAGGCAGAAAGCAGTCTCTCAAGAGACTCGTTTTCCCCAGTAGAGTCAATAAATGGCATCTCAAGCAGAGAAGTTTGTGCAACTCTACAACTCAGACAGATGGGTTCCCCAACAAGTCTGACATCAAAACCTTTCCCATCAAATGGCATCTCCCTAGGAAAATTCGGCGAGAAGTTTGAGGAAAACCGCTACGAATAGCGTCCCTTGTCAATAAAGTTTATTGACAAAAGAAACTAAGACCAGTTCCTTGGTAGGAAACCAGGATCGAGGGGAAGTTTAAATCAGAAACTAAGACCAGTTCCTTGGTAGGAAACCAGGATCGAGGGGAAGTTTAAATCAGAAACTAAGACCAGTTCCTTGGTAGGAAACCAGGATCGAGGGGAAGTTTAAGTCAGAAATTGAGACCAGTTCCTTGGCTGAAAACCAGAATCGAGGGGAAGTTTTTACCTTTTCTAAGCATCACTGCTTAGCAAAGGAAGATGGATGAGCAAGCTGCCATTCATAACCACCATCAAACTTTCTGGTATTCCGATATTTAATCCTCTTGCACCCCGAATGCCCGAATACCTTCGCCATTCACACCTTCGGGTCCAAGAAGATTAAATAGGGGCATCTGTCATACCCCAAATTTTGACCACTTAGATTCCCGTCATTGTGCAAATCATCATCATAATATGGATGAACCATCATGCCTCATCAAGTTCCTCAAGGAATTGTTGAGCATTCACTGCAATCAAAACTAGGGTTTCAAGCCCTCTCAGAGCTCTTAGACAAAGGATCAATCAAGGAATGACATGATCTTCAACTTGTCTAACTCTCAAACATCCACAATGGATCAAAAGGACTCCCACCTCAAGGATTAAGCACAAGGCTGCTCCCTTCAAGGTGGATCAAGCCTCAAGATCGCCAGTGTCACCAAATTAGGGTTTTGGTCGACCAGGGCCTCCAGATGGAAATATTCCTCTAGGAATGAGCCAAGGATCTAAAACATAACCTAATATACTCCATGGAACCTCATGGACCCAACCATCAAGTCAATTTTGCCTCAGGGGATGCATTCAACAAAAATCAGGAATTAGGGTTTTTTGACCTAATTCACCCCTAAGTTGACTTTTGGGACAAATCATGAGCCAAGACCTCAAGAGAGGATTTGATGATCTCTAATATACCACATTGATCCATTTGCAATAATGTATTAATCCAAGAAGCTTGAGCAACAAGTCTCAATTTCATTTGAACCACAGTTAGGGTTTTGAGAGAAAAGTCAATTGTAACTTTGACTTTTGACCAGGACATGCTCCCAAACCCTAGGACATGATTCAATACACCCTATGACACCCATGGAACATGTCCATAAAGTTTGATTTAGGTCAAAGACATGATTTCCTGAAGAATTGCACAGTTTGGAATTCATCTGCTAAAAAGTCAACTATGCACAAAAGGCAAATTTGACTTTTTGAGATTTTTCACAAAAATGGATTTTTAACCCTAAAATGATGTTAATGTATGATTTGAATCATCATTCATCAAGAAAAATCAAAGAAAATGGGATAACTTGTAAAAGGGGTAACCATAAAAACTTAGAAAATTTTCTAAGTTATGAACAAAGTGGCAAGGGTACCAACTTTGGAGGATCATAACTCCTAAACCACAAAGCCATTTTTCCCCATCCAAAGCTGGTTTTGTAGCCCTCATGGCCCTCTACAAAAACTTCAACTAGACCTAATTTCAATTCATTAAGGATTTTGAGTTATGGAGTGATCAAAGTGGCTGAAAAGTGAAAAATGTCACTTTTTCCAACACTTAGTGAAATTTTCACTAAGTCAGAATCTGCCTTCACTTTTTTCCAAATGTAGGGACATTTTTCACTTGGATCCAAAAATTATCAAAACCAAATATGATCAAACAGTTGTTGTATCATATAAGGGCTTTCCAAAATGGCCAAGAATATCACCAAATTCAACTTGAGCCATGAGATATGACATTGGCAAGTGTAGCGAGCGATTTTGGACGCGGTTCTTAAGCGCTGTCGCTCTTTGGGGTTTACTACAGGTCGATTCATTTCTTATCCTATTGAAAACTGACTAAGGAAGGGAAATAGATGTCTCTAATTAACCCTGCTTGCATACTGAGTTTAAACAGCGGTATGTTAAGTTACGGATGATATATGGTAATTGGGCCTTTCTCTTTTTCTTTCTTACTTTACTTAAGGTGGACAACACTGGGACTGTTCAGGGGTAGGATGCTAGGACTGATGCTTTTCGATTGATGTATGCTGGTATGGGATTTTGGGTTTTTGTTTCGTGTGCTCGCTAAGATTTTTTCTTTCAATTTTATGCCTACGTATTCCCGTTTACCGAAACAGGGAAATCAGAACGATCGTAGTTCCTCCTATTATATGGGAGGAAATGGTGTTTTGGTGTCTTGTTCAAAGCCCAAGACGTGAAGCTAAAGGGTGATTTGTATCTTATTCAAAGCCCAAGATATGAATGTCATACCCCAAATTTTGACCACTTAGATTCCCCATCATTGTGAAAATCATCATCACAATATGGATGAACCATCATGCTTCATCAGTCTCCCCAAAGATGGGTGAGCATCCAATACAATCAAAATTAGGGTTTCAAGCCCTCTCTGAGCTTTAGACAAAGGCTCAATCAAGAAATGACTTGATTTTCAACTTGTCTAATCTCTCAAACATCCTCGAAGGATCAAAAGGACTCCCACTTCAAGGATTAAGCACAAGATTGCTCCCTTCTAGGTGGATCAAGCCTCAAGATCGCCAGTGTCACCAAATTAGGGTTTTGATCACCCAGGGCCTCCAGATGAAAAACATGCATCAAGTCAAGAACCTAATATACTTCATGGAACCTCATGAACCCATGCATCAAGTCAATTTTGCCTCAGGGGATGCATTAATCAAAAATCAGGAATTAGGGTTTCTTGACCTAATTCACCCCTAAGTTGACTTTTGGGACAAACCATGAGCCAAGACCTCAAGAGAGGATTTGAGGGTCTCTAATATACCATATTGATCCATTTGGAACAATGGATTAATCCAAGAAGTTTGAGCAACAAGTCTCAATTCCATCTGCACCACAATTAGGGTTTTAAGGGAAAAGTCAACTGTAACTTTTACTTTTAACCAGGACATGCTCCCAAACCCTAATACATGATTTAATATACCCTATGACACCCATGGAACATGTCCATCAAGTTTGATTTAGGTCAAGGACATGATTTCCTGAAGAATTGCACAGTTTGGAATTCATCTGATAAAAAGTCAACTGTGCACAAAAGTCAACTTTGACTTTTTGAGATTTTTCTCCAAAATGGATTTTTAACCCTAAAATGATGTTAATGTATGATTTGAATCATCATTCATCAAGAAAAATCAAGAAAAGTGAGATAACTTGTAAAAGGGGTAACCATAAAACTTAGAAATTTTTCTAAGTTAAAAATAAAGTGGCAAGGGTACCAACTTTGAAGGACCATAACTCCTAAACCACAAGGCCATTTTTTCTCATCCAAAGATGGATTTGTAGCCCTCATTATCACCTACAAAAACTTCAACTACAAGTCATTCCAATTCATTAAGGATTTTGCCTCACTTTTTGCCAAATGTAGGGGGATTTTTCACTTGGAATCAAAAGAGATCAAAACCAAACTTGTTCAAACAGTTGTTGTATCATGTAAGAGCTTTCCAAAATGGCCAAGAACATTGCCAAATTCAACCTACACCATGAGATACAACATTGCCAAGTTGCCTTGCTGAAATCTGTCAAGGCAAGGAAGAATTTGCAACTTTGGTCGATTTGCCAAAATCAGCCAAATTCAATTGCTCCTATCCACTTGGACACCTCAGAGGATTGAATCTAAAGGGGACAATCACTGAGCCAAGCCTCCAAAGTCCATGGAACAAGAAATAGCATGTTGAACCTAGAATGGCCAAAATAGGGACAAGACTTCAAATTTGGAATGAGGCATTCAATGGAACCATCAAGGTGGCATGGACTGAGCCATTCTCATCTGAAATCAGTCAAGACTTATCCAAGACCAAGGGAACCAAAGCTCTGTGCCCTAACCTCTAGTCAATGGCTAGAGGAGACTTGGATTTCATTGGACAACATTGGCCAAACCTACTTACCAGCTGCCATTCACTATTCCTTGCAAAACAAACTTGTTCTACTATAAATATAGCTCAATTGTGGTCAGTTTGAGTACACCAAAGCCATCAAATAGATGCTTTCCTCAAAATCTCTTCTTTCACTCCAATTTTGCCTTCTAAGGCAAGTCACTATCGGGTTTTGAGTTTGAGAGCAATTCCAATCAAACCAATCACTCACACACCTCACATACATCACATATGAGCTGATCAAACACTTAGATTACTTCTGAAACATCAATTTCACAAAATCACCAGCTGGTTGCTCAAGGTTTTAACCAAAGTGCAGCTGAGGTACCACAAAATGATCCAGCCAATCTCAATCAAGTCCAACCATCCAAACACAATCCATAGGGTGTAGGGAAGCTGTTCAGATCATCACCACTCATCTATAACACCTCCAAATCAAAAATCACTTTGAACTTGCTGTCACGGCTTGGAGGTAAGCACATGCTTGGTCATCTCTCAATCTATGCATATTTCCTCGCACAATAATTTGGCCATATGTTCATAATCATGCATGGAATGTTTTCCCTCAATTAATTGCATTGTTTGAATCGTGTATCAAAAATCCTAGCCTTCATGCAGAAATTAGGGTTCTTGAGGTCTATTCGTGATTTCTTGTTGTATGTTTAATTTAAATGAAATTAAAGTACATAGACATGATCGTGAGGTTGAGACGAGCATAATGATATGTGGATTGCATGATATGATTACGTATTCATAGAGATTGGATAGAAAATGAAAATCTGAGAAACCAAGAACAAGCGCGTGTTCTTCAGCTGTTCTTGGCGCCATTTTTAGAAATTCAAATATTTGAATTTTGTGATTTTATTTAATTGATTCAAAAATTAATTTCTCTCTGAGTTTTAATGATTTTGAGTTGATTCTTTTTTAAATAATTCACAAAAATGTTAAAATATTTTATTTTATAAAAAAATCCCAAAAATATTATTTATTTCATATAATTGATATTTTTACAAAGAATTAATATTTTGATTGTTTTTGGCATTTTAAATATTTTTTATACATTGATTTTGCAACTTTTAATGCTTTCTAATTATTTTGTAGGTCAATACTTAATTTTTGAAGCATTAATCCAAGATCACAATTTGTTTTCCATGTGTTAAACAATTTTTGATCATTTTAATTGAATTTTTATTCAATTAAATACATTTTGAAAATAAATTAGGGTTTTGGATTAATTCAACCCTCATAAATCATTTTCAAAACTCTTTGGGCCTCTTGAGAGAGTGTAAGACCCATCCCCCCTTGTACAAAAAACTTTTTGGGCCTCACTCATTGTATAAGTCCCTCTGTACAAGTAAACGACGCGATCGTCGCCCGTTTAAAAATAAAAATCATCTGGGTCTCTCCTTGAGCTATAAGACCCATTCAAAACACTTTGGGCCTCTATTAGAGTGTAAGACCCAATCCCCCTTTTAACCAAAACATTTTGGGCCTCACTTATTGTATAAGTCCCTCTGCGTTAAAAGAAAACCTCGGCGCGATCGCCATTTTTAAACAAAAAATCATTTGGGCCTACCCTCGTGTTATAAGCCCCACTCTTTTCTTTAAACCTTTTTGGGCCTCTTGAGAGAGTGTAAGACCCATCCCTTTGTACAGAAAACCATTTTTGGGCCCCAGTCACTTGTATAAGTCCCGCTGTACGAAGTCAAACAGTGCGCTCACTGATAAAACCCTGGGCCTCTCCTTGAGCTGTAAGCCCCAAACCTTTCTTTTTCAAAGCACTTTCTCCTTTGATTTTGAATATACTGTTGTTTTCAATCTTTCTTTGTTGAACAACTAACCAAACAGCATGGAAGCACTACAACCGAGTAAGTGGTTATCGCTTTCATTTACTGCTTTCATATATATATATATAACTGTATTGTGGGGCTGCTCACTGTAAGTCTCCTTTCATAAACTCATATCTACTGTGTAATAATCGTATAGATATTTCGAGTTTCTCCGGCTACTACGTCTAGAACTAGGTGATGCCGTTTCATTTATTCGTAGAAATAGATGCCTAGATCCCCAATAGGAGCACCAGATACAGTCTTCTCTTCGGCTGTCCTCCTTAGGAATCGTCAAGAAGCTCTGCTCCCCAAGATGAATGTATTCTCCGTGAATGGCATCTTTGAGTTTCTTCCAAATTCTCGAACTTTCCTGACTTGATCTATTCCTTGTGGATAACTTGCCTTGAATGTCTCGGGGTTTGGGTACCCACTACGGTCATAATCTTGGACCTTAACTAAGGAACCCTCTTTAAAAGCTAGAAGTCGCTGGATAGTAAACCTCGCACGTTTACCAGTGGTTTTTATCTTTAAAAGAGTTATCTCTCCTAATGGAAAGGAGATGATAGACCCACGGGCTTCTTAAAAGCATCGGCCTCCTCTTGGGCATTATTCAAGGACACTACGGCTTCTTAGAAGTATTCACAGCCTCCTCTTAGGCTTCGTATAATGATCTCTTCCTCCGGGAATGATAGCCTCCTCTTGGGCTTCGTACAAGGACCCGTCGGCTTCTTAAAAGTTTTCAGCCTCCTCTTGGGCTTCATACAAATTGTCCCGACGACCTCCTAGAGGTATAGGAACAGAACCTAGTCATCCTCATAGAACAGTCCCTTCGTAGAGTCTACTACTGTTTCTCAAAGCATAGTACCAAAGATAAAACTCTAGACTTGGACAGTCTAACTTCCTTGAGTCTAAAAGACATTCTCAAGCGACCCCTTCGTTAAATAGGAAGAAAACCCGCAGACTTGGACAGTCTCACAACCCCTATGGATTCCCCATTTCCTTAAAGAAAAGGAAATAACCCTGATCCTATGATCAAGCGCCAAAGCATAGCCTTACTTTTAATCAGTCTCTTTATAAGAACTGATTTTCTCTTTTAACCAACATACTGGACCTGTCACTCAACTGAAACAGCCAACCTTTCGCCTCTATCTCGGGCTTTGTACGAGATACAAAAACACTCTCTTGTTGAGTATAAAAGATTATCCTGTTGAGTCAATTACCCTTTTTGCCTCCATCTCGGGCTTCGTATGAGACACAAAGACTCTATCGTCAGGTCAAAAACTTTTAGCCTATCTCTCGGGCTTTGTACGAGACACAAAATAGCCTCCTCTTAGGCTTTGTATAAGAAAACCACTGGTTGATCCAATTAACCTTTTAGCATCGAAGCTGTGCCTCGTTCACAGTACACAAACATCAACAACTCCTTCCCCTTCATCTAATCGCTGTAAGCGGCAAGCCTCTGGATCATCTACATCCATGCCACTGTCCCTCTTTTAGCATGAGAAATTCCTAAGGAAAGATGGCATTGCTCTACACTGAGTTAAAGTCTTCTCCTTCAGGTTAAAACCCTTTCTTCAGAAATTATGGCATTGCTCGGATCCGCGTATCCCAGTTAAAGTAATTCTCCTTCTCCCCTCTTTAGAGATGACAAATTCTCTCTAAAGTCGAGGTCCTTTCGCTTCACGTCTTGGGCTTTGAACAAGACACCAAAACACCCATTTCCTCCCATAGAATAGGAGGAACTACGAACGCTCTGATTTCCCTGTTTCGGTAAACGGGAATACGTAGGCATAAGATCGAAAGAAAAGATCTTAGCGAGCACACTAAACAAAAAACCCAAATCCCATATCTCCATCAATCAAAAGCAGTAATTCAAAAGCATCAGTCCTAACATCCTAATCCTTGTTCCCCGCCAGAAACCGTCTGCCCAGGTAAAAAAGAAAGAAAACAGTATTGGCGAAAATACAAATAACCAGTACAAAGGCCCCCCACATTGATAGCATTCGTAACCTAACAGACCGCTGTTTAAAACTCAGTATGCAAAGTAGGGTTAATTAGAGACATCTATTTCCCTTCCTTATTCAGCTCACAATAGGATAAAAAATGAATCGACCTGTAGTCAAAGCTCAAACCGCAGAGAGCGACCAGCGCTTAAGAACCGCGTCCAAAATCGTTCGCTACAGAAAAGTGGCGCCCACCGTGGGGCTCAAAATCTTTCTTTCTTACAAATCAAGATGAAAACCTTGGAGAAGTCATTTTCATAGCGGTGACCACCACAGAAAAGTGGCGCCCACCGTGGGGCCTTTCAAAGTTAGATATAGGCACGGTCTTCCTTCTCTTCACTTGTGTGAATACCACAGATTGGGGCTTCCGCCGGGGAACTCATTTCTGTCAGGAACTTAGGAATCATAGCTTTATAAGTCTAGGATAATTAGGACAAATATATATACTGCTTTTCCTAATTGCTATACGTGTTTATTTTTCTGCTAATGGGAATGCGTGTGATGCCGCATGTGGTGAGAATGAGTATACACTTAAGATAAGTGATGGCGACGGGGTCGACCATCAACCTCAGTGGAGGCTGGCCAACGCAACCCATTCACTCTTCTAGCCAATGGGCCGGTTGTTAAGTCCGAGAAGCTGAGGAGCCAAACCCTTTCGTAGTCCGGAAACTATCGGAAATAGTTGTTACGCGATACTACCCTCATTTGAGGCTAGTGATCTATTCTCGGTGAATGGCACTTACTCTAAGATTGCTTTACAACTCGCTGGCGATCCGCTTGTTGTTTTGCTTTCCTGGGAGGAGCTGATGATAATGAGTACAGGTACAAAAATCACCCTAGTATAAACCTTTGGGGATGGGTAGAGCCTTGACTTCATGACAACGACCCTTTGACCCCATGTTTTTTCTATGTTTTTGTGTGCTGCATACATGCATTCATCTAAAAAACATTAAAACATTCAAAAAAAAATTTCTCTTCTAGTCTCTCTGTTTTACAAATTAAACTAAGGCTGTGATTGCAAATATCAGAGAAAAAGATTGCATTAATGGATTTCGGTAGAAGGAGAACTCGCCAGTATACCTTCAAGGTTCCAAAGCTAGCGGATTTGAGAAAGTTAGCGAGGATGATCGTTAACCCAGAGGCTTTCAGAGCCAAGCACGGTGGTTTGCTACCACTGTTAAGAGTCCATGTGATTAAGGGGATCATGGACGCACTCATTCAGTTCTACGATCCGGTTTATCACTGTTTCATGTTCCCGGATTACCAGCTATCACCAACGCTGGAGGAGTATTCTCATCTGAGTGATTTACATATCACTGATCGAGCTCCATTTTCTGGACTGGAAGAAATTCCAAAGAATCAGACTATTGCAATAGCAATTCATTTGGACGAGTCTGAGGTCAGGACTCACATGACCACTAAGGGTGGCATCCAAGGTTTGCCAGCCCAGTTCTTGACAAAAAAAAGCTCTATACTTCGCTAGTATAGGGAACGGGACTGCTTTTAAAAGCATCTTTGTCTTGCTCACCTACGGGTTATTTTTGTTTCCCAACATCAATAACTTCGTTGATATCAATGCTATTAAGGTTTTTCTCATTGGAAAACCTGTGCCGACTTTGCTCGCAGATGCGTATCATTCTGTACACTTGGGAAATTTGTACAGCGGAGGAGAGATCACATGCTGTGTACCGTTGCTTTACAAATGGTTTATCTCTCACTTGCCCAAGTCTGCTGCTTTTTGGGATTGCAAGAGTGTCTTACGTTGGTCGCAGAAGATCATGTCTCTTACCAACTCTGATATAGATTGGTGTAATAGGATTTATGAGGGAATCAGAGTCATTGACCGTTGTGGAAACTTCCCCAGCGTACCCCTCCTAGGAACTAAAGGAGGAATCAACTATCATCCGATATTAGTTCTTCGTCAATTTGGATACCCGATGAGACACATCCCACTGGGTGTTCATCTGGAAGGTCTTTTCTTCAAAGAAGGAGAAAGTGACAGAGCACTAAAGATGGAAATAGTGCAAGCTTGGAAACATGTTCATAAGATAGGACGAGAGTCTTTGGGAAAACCGGACTGTGTCTCGGTGGAGCCTTATCTCCATTGGGTACAAACTAGAGCTCTCAAGCTAAAGATGCCTTATCCTCGTTACGGAATTCTTCCACCGAGGGAAACTGTCATGTACTTCATGACGGAAACTGAAAAGCTTCAGGTTACTCTCAACAAGGTTCAAAAGGAAAAAAGGCCTTGGAAGAACAAGTACCGCACCCTCGACGTAGAGTGTATCCAAATACAGCAATTACTGAAAGAGAAAGATGCTCTGATTGAAATTTTGGAGCAGCATGCTGTAGAGAATCAAGATGACCAAAGGAATTTGTTCGCTCCTTTCACCTGGCAAAGGAATGACAACCCAACAACGGCCCAAGCGCCTCGGTCAAAGAAGAGGACTCGGGACCCATTAGTTTAGGTTTCTGTTTCTGCACTTTGTAATCTACTGTATTTCCATTTCTGTAATCCTTTGGAATTCAATAAAAAGGGGTTTCCCCACTGTTTGATATTTGCAATCTAATTGTCGAAGTTTATTTTAATTAAACAAAAAAATAACAATTAATATAATCATTGCATTCACCATTCTCACATCGCGTATTCTTCTTCCCTACGAATCTCACGTTTGTGTCTCGATTCTAGAGTCAAACTGTCTCATTCGTATAATACTTGGGCCAATCGTCAGAAAAAGATGGATAATCTTGAGGAAGAAAATAGAGAGTTGAAAGAAGAGATCGACGCTCTAAGAGAGGATATGAGAAAGCTTCGTAACGACATGCAAGCCATGGCAGAAGCTCAGCTACAAAGAACTGTGATCTCAGAGATCACCTCAACGCCCATCATAGAAAAGTATGATCCTAGGTATCAGATGCCGAAAGATCGTCCTTGGGGCATGCCTGTTAACTATATCCCAGAAGGATATGTTCCGCCGATCACTGAAGAACAGGGAATCGCAACAGAATCCGCTGGGCCTGAAGGTTACAAACTTCGGGAAAGCGAAGATGCCAGGGGCATACTGAAGACTCCTGAAGGTTACAAACTTCGGGAGGTGCCAAGACTTACTGCCGTAGTCACGGTACCACCCCCTGTGGTGCACACTGTCCCGGAAGGACAGATTCCACAGACACCTTTTGGTAAGAAGGAAAATATGTTTGACAGAATGGAGGAATTCCAGGAACAGTTCCTGGAAATGCAGAAGGAACTGCAAGCCATTCGCGGTCAGGATCTATTTGGAAAGGATGCCGCAGACCTCTGCTTGGTCCCAAATGTGAAAGTCCCGCACATGTTCCAAGTGCCCGACTTTGAAAAATACAAGGGTAACTCTTGCCCTCAGAGCCATCTGGTGATGTACGCTCGGCGGATGTCAGCTCAGACGGAGAATCAGGACCTACTGATTCACTACTTTCAGGATAGTTTAACCGGTGCCGCACTCAAATGGTACATGGGTTTAAACCGTACTACGATCAGTACATTCAGAGATCTTGGTACTGCCTTCGTCCAACAATACAAATACAATTTGGACATGGCACCCGACAGAGATCAACTCAGATCAATGTCACAAAAGGACAAGGAAACCTTTAAGGAGTATGCTCAAAGGTGGCGTGAAATTTCCGCTCAAATTTGTCCACCTCTTGAGGAAAAAGAGATGACAAAGATCTTCTTAAAGACCTTAAGCTCATTTTACTATGACCGAATGGTTGCCAGTGCGCCCAGTGATTTCACCGAAATGGTCGGCATGGGCGTACGTCTTGAGGAAGCCGTCCGAGAAGGACGTTTGGTAAAAGACACTGGATCAACGAGCGGTACTAAAAAATATGGTAGTGCTCTCCCTAAGAAAAAAGAGCAAGATATTGGGAATATCTCTCTCGGAAAGCAAAGGCGACGTTATCAACCAGTAGCAGCTGTAACTCCTGCTATCGGCCCTACGCCTATTCCTACGTATCAACCTCAGGTTGCGCAGAACCAACCTGACCAGCAAAGGACACAACAGCCTCTTCAGCAGGCTCGTCCTCCATATAACAACAACCGTACAACACGGCCACCAGGATTTGATCCTATACCTGTAACGTACGCAGAGCTGTTTCCGTTACTGCTGGTTAAGGGGCACATTCAGACTAAGTCCCCTCTTTTAGTTCCGGAAAATCCACCTTTTTGGTTTAAGACGGATCAGACGTGCCCATATCATCAAGGAGGTTCAGGGCATAACATTGAGAGTTGTCTCAATTTCAAATCCGACGTGCAAAAGCTTGTTAGGAGCGGGCTCTTATCTTTCAAAGATACGAATCCCAATGTTCTCACGAACCCGCTGCCTCAACATGAGAAGGCTGCAGTCAATTTGATAGAAGGAGAGACTAACGATGTCTATCAAATTCACGATGTACTCTTGTTGAAAACCAACCTGGTCAAGATGCATTGTAGACAGAGTGGATATGGCCATGTGCCACCTCATAATTATCACCAGTGTGATATCTGCTCTAAAGACAACCAAGGATGTTCTGTAGTGCAAGCAGCTCTACAGGAACAGATGGATCTCGGATGGATCCAAGAGCACCGAGTTTGTGGAGTTAACATGGTCTACACGAATTCCAACGTCATTCAGAACCACGATATCCGTGCAATGAATGTCAACTTGGTGGCGATGCACTCAAGGCAAAGCCAGTATCATAATCTTCCGCGGCACGATTACAGTTCCTGTCTGATTTGCTCGGTAAACAAACAGGGATGCTCTTTCATACAAGAGGCCCTCCAGCGTCAGATGGATCTTGGATGGATCCAAGACTACCATGATAGGAACTCCTATCAAATCAACATGGTTTAGATCTTTGACATTCGCGTGATGAATACCAACCTGGTAGAGTTACATACTGAGCAGGTCCGACTTGGGTTCTTAATATCACATGATTATCAAAGCTGTAAAGCGGGTTGCAAAAACGATCGAGGTTGTACCCTTGTCCAGGAGGCACTTCAGCACTTGTTAAATCATTGGTGGATGGCAATCTACATGGATGAAGATACTCAGCAAATTAGTATCAGTAACAGGAATCCTACTCGGCGTCAAAGTCAGGATGTACGATCAGTGGAAGCTAACCTAGTGAGGTTACATTGTATTCAAAGTGGGCGTGGCCAGGTGCCACCACACAATTATGACCGTTGTAGCGTCTGTTCGGAAAGTAACCAAGGGTGTTACCTTGTGAGAGCAGCTCTTCAGGGTCAGGTCGATCATGGAGAAATTCGTCCATATCCAGGTTCAGGACCCATCATTTGGTCGCCGAACTACCTTGCCGAGCAAGTTGAGGATGTTGTCACGATCTCTGGTCATCACAGGACCAGGGATGTTTTTGCCATCATCCCTCTACTTGACGAATCTAGAGTTCCTAACCGGGAAGGGATCAAGGTTACTTATGATGGTCAGAAAAATCAGAAGGTTCCCATAGTCATCTATCTACCGGGACCATTACCGTATGAATCAGCTAAGGCAATCCCTTACAAATACGGTGCAACAACAGTTGAAATTCCATTACCCTCCGTCGTGAATATTGCAGACATCATTCGTGTAACACGGAGCGGTCGAATCTTCAACCGAGGGGTTGGAGAATCCAACAAGGAAAAGGAACTTCAGGCAGAAATTCCTGATCCATCAGTCGGTCAATCTAGTAATCCCGACTTTTCAAAAGACAAAGATGAGATGCTAAAGCTCATCCAAAGGAGTGAATACAACATTGTTGATCAACTGTTACAGACTCCTTCAAAGATCTCAGTATTATAACTGTTACTCAGTTCAGAGGCCCACAGGGAGGCTCTACAGAAAGTCTTGGAGCAAGCCTTTGTGGAATAGGATGTAACAATCAGACAGTTCGATAGTATTGTCTCTAACATCACTTCCTGCAACAATTTGGGATTTAGTGATGATGAATTACCCGAAGGGGGTCGCCGTCATAACATGGCACTCAATATCACAGTTAACTGCCAGGACGATGCTTTAGCCAGCGTACTGGTAGACACAGGGTCAGCCCTGAATGTTATGCCAAAGTCCACCTTGATGCAATTATCATTCAAGGGCCCTCCGATGAGAGTCAGCGAGGTCGTCGTCAAAGCATTCGACGGATCCAAAAAAACAGTTATCGGCGAAGTTGATCTTCCCATAACTATTGGTCCTCACACTTTCCAAATCACTTTCCAGGTCATGGACATCCGGGCAACGTATAGTTGTTTATTAGGAAGACCTTGGATACATCAGGCTGGAGCGGATACTTCAACCCTCCACCAAAAGCTAAAGTTCGTCAAGAACGATCAACTTGTCACGGTTTGTGGGGAACAAGCCTTGCTTGTAAGCAACTTATCATCATCTACTTGTGTGGAACCCGAGGAGGTTATTGGAACTCAGTTCCAAGCACTATCGATGAGCAAGGACAATCAGTTCAAAGAAGGAACTTCAATTTCTTCATACAAAGATGCTATCAAAGCGGTCGAGAGTACCGATACAAAAGGATGGGGACGGCTTGTCATTCCTATTGACAATAAAACAAAGAAGGGTCTTAGTTTTTCTGCAACCTGTACCCAGACAACTGCTAGCGATGAAAGTCTTCATCCCCTTCAAAACTTCTTCCACAGTGGAGGTTTTCTTCACTCAGTGTCTCAGACAGTTCATGCTATCAATGAGGAAGATCCCTCTGACACAAATGAAGAATGGAAGTCCTATCTTAACCAGGACGGCTATATGTCTCAGGAAGAGGTGCCTATGCCTTTTTGCTATCCCGCACAGAGTCCGAGATTTATACCCAGATCAGATGTTGAGATGATCTACGGAGATTGTGATCTGGAAGGATGTCGTGCTCCGCCAAATTCATTAGAGGAGGACACTCCAATGAAAGACAATTTTGACTACACCTACTATGGCCCGATGGATGGTCTGCCAATGTGGGAACCTTATCCAGGAGACTTGGGGCAAGAAAGTCAGCCGAACAACGAAAATCAGCTGACCGTCATTAAACAGAATACCTGTGTCCCCACCATGTCATAGGATCAACACTCAGGTCATTCGGAAATTACTCAACATGACGATGAATTCGCAACGTTTGCAGGACTAGAATTCATCAACTATGCTTTTCCCGAGGTCAACGTCATCGAGAGGGATGACTTCTCCAGTTCCAAAGAAGTTTGGGACACTCTGGGAGAACCAAGTGGAAAATACGACTATATGGTCAAGTACACTGCTCCCGAAAGCTCTCGTATCAGGCTTGAAGATATCCAGCCTACTGGATGGGGAGATGCAGCTGAGAGCACCAATACTCTGCAAAATGCAACAGAGGAATCCTCCTACGACAATTCTGCCTGGGAGACAGATTCCAATGATCCTGCTCCACCAGAAATCAGCGTCATTTCTGAAGACAAATCAAGGAAGGTGCCAGACTTTGTGATTCACCGAGGAGTTCGCCGCCAGTGGGTTGTTGTCGAGGATCCGAAGGTCGTTCATCAGTCAAAGTAAATGCCATCTTTAAGCCTTTCACCCTGCCCAGGTGAAGCGGATGTTTTGATAGGGCTCGCTTTCTGTAAATTTCCCTCTTCGCTTTGCCCAAAGCGACAGAGTTTTGTTTTATAGGGCTGTAGTTTCAAGAATCGACTTGTTCATTAATAAAATAACGTCGTTATGTAATTTCTGCATTAATTGATGTTTTCTCTTTTTGCTTTTTCTCAGAAAATGGTAATCCTAAAAAACATTCAATAATAAAAACAAGCAGTAAAATAATACACTGCACACACTTGCATTTCTCTCTATCTTTTCTAAACACGAATCATCACGTCATGAAGATTGCTTGTTTTAAACCCCGATGAAACATACGATCCGATGCCTTATTCCGACTTTGAGTTCCCGATATTCGAGGCTGAAGAAGAAGTTGACAGCGAAATTCCAGAAGAGATCTCCCAACTACTCAGACAAGAGGAAAGGTCCATTGAACCTCACAAAGAACCGTTGGAAACGGTAAACTTGGGTTCAAAGCAAGAGAGAAAAGAAATCAGGATCGAAGCACTGCTCAGTCCAACTGCCAGAGAAGATCTGATAAAGCTTCTCAAAGAATTCCCCGATGTGTTCGCTTGGTCCTATCAGGATATGCCAGGGTTGGATACCAGCATCGTGGAACATCACTTACCACTAAGATCGGAATGCCCGCCAGTAAAGCAAAGGTTGAGACGCACTCACCCGGACATGGCCATCAAAATCAAAGAGGAGGTGCAAAAACAGATTGACGCGGGTTTCCTTGCTACATCTGAATATCCTCAATGGTTAGCCAACATCGTACCCGTTCCCAAAAAGGACGGAAATGTCAGAATGTGTGTTGATTACAGAGATCTAAACAAAGCAAGTCCAAAGGACGACTTTCCTTTACCACACATTGACATGCTGGTAGACAGCACAGCAAAGTTCAAAGTTTTCTCCTTCATGGATGGATTCTCGGGCTATAACCAGATCAAAATGGCGCCGAAAGACATGGAGAAAACTTCGTTCATTACCCCATGGGGTACCTTTTGTTACAAGGTAATGCCGTTCGGTTTGAAGAATGCCGGGGCAACCTATCAAAGGGCCATGACTACTCTGTTTCATGACATGATACATAAGGAAATCGAGGTATATGTCGATGATTTGATTGCAAAATCAAGAACAGAGGATGAGCACATTGAACATCTGTCAAAATTGTTCGAACGTATAAGAAAATTCAAGCTCCGCTTGAATCCCAACAAGTGCACATTCGGTGTCCGTTCAGGGAAACTACTAGGGTTCATCGTCAGCCAGAAAGGAATTGAAGTTGATCCTGACAAGGTCAAGGCCATTCAAGAAATGCCTTCTCCGAAAACTGAAAAACAAGTCAGAGGATTCCTGGGACATTTGAACTACATCTCCAGATTCATATTCCTTATGACCGCGACGTGTGCGCCGATTTTTAAGTTACTCAAAAAGAACCAGGATTGCATTTGGTCAGAAGATTGCCAAACCGCCTTCGACAGTATCAAGGAATATCTGTTGAATCCTCTGATTCTATCACCTCCAGTGGAAGAAAGACCACTGATAATTTACCTCACAGTCCTAGAGGACTCAATGGGATGTGTACTTGACCAACAAGATGAAACTAAAAGGAAAGAGTCTGCCATTTACTATCTAAGCAAAAAGTTCACCAACTGCAAAACTCGGTACACAATGCTTGAGAAAACTTGTTGCGCTTTGGCTTGGGCAACCAAACATCTTCTCCAGTACATGATTCGTCATACTACTTGGTTGGTCTCCGAAATGGATCCAATCAAGTACGTTTTCGAAAAACCTGCTCTCATGGGAAGGATTGCCCATTGGCAGATTATACTATCAGAATATGACATAGAGTACCATGCTCAGAAAGTCGTTAAAGGAAGTATTTTAGCCGATCATTTGGCTCATCAACCGATTGACGATCAAGAACCAATCGGGTTTAACTTCCCAGACGAAGATGTCATGTATCTAAAGATGAAAGACTGCGATGAACCGCTACCCAGTGAAGGGCCAGAACCAGGTTCCCAGTGGGGACTTATCTTTGACGGAGCAGTTAATCATTATGGAAACGGAATTGGGGCAATCATTGTTACCCCTCAGGGTTCCCACATTCCTTTCACTGCCAGACTTACGTTCAAGTATACGAACAACGAGGCCGAATACGAAGCTTGTATTATGGGTCTCGAAGAAGCGATTGATTTAAGGATAAAAAATTTGGACGTATACGGCGACTCAGCCCTGGTTATTAACCAGATAAAAGGAGATTGGAACACATACCAATCAGGATTGATTCCTTACAAAGACTATGCAAGGAGGTTGTTACCCTTCTTCAACAGAGTCGACTTTCATCACATCCCTCGTGGTGAGAATCACATGGCTGATGCATTAGCCACTCTCTCTTCCATGATTAGCGTAGGTCGATGGAATGACCTACCTAAGATTGACGTTATGCGCCTTGAATGGCCCGCCTACATCTTCGCGATTGAAGCAGTTATAGACGACAAACCTTGGTATCACGATATCAAATGCTTCCTTCAGAAACAAGAGTACCCATCTGGGGCACTCAGAAAAGACAGGAAAACCCTCAGAAGATTGGCTGGAAACTTCTTCCTGAGCGGTGACACTCTTTATAAGAGAAATTTTGACATGGTCTTGCTCCGATGCGTAGACAGACCAGAAGCAGACATGCTCATGAAAGAAATTCACGAAGGATCCTTTGGCACTCATGCCAACAGACACACAATGGCGAGAAAAATTCTCAGGGCCGGGTATTATTGGTTGACCATGGAATCCGACTGCTACAAGTACATGAGGAGGTGTCACAAGTGTCAGATATACTCCGACAAAATTCATGTACCGCCATCACATCTCAAAGTTCTTTCTTCCCCGTGGCCTTTTTCCATATGGGGAATCGATATGATTGGTATGATTGAGCCCAAGGCTTCAAACGGACATCGGTTCATCCTGGTAGCCATTGACTATTTCACCAAGTGGGTCGAAGCAGCGTCATTCGCCAATGTAACCCGACAAGTGGTGGTCTGATTTATCAAAAACAATATCATCTGCCGTTATGGTGTTCCAAGCGAGATCATTACTGATAATGGATCTAACTTGAATAATAAGATGATGAAAGAGTTGTGTGCAGAGTTCAAGATCGAACACCATAACTCATCTCCCTACCGACCCAAGATGAACGGAGCGGTAGAAGCGGCTAATAAGAACATCAAAAAGATCGTTCAAAAGATGGTTGTAACCTATAAAGATTGGCACGAAATGCTACCCTTTGCTCTTCATGGTTATCGCACATCTGTCCGTACTTCAACAGGGGCAACCCCTTTCTCTCTAGTATATGGCATGGAGGCAGTTCTCCCCATAGAAGTAGAGATCCCATCAATCCGGGTATTGATGGAAGCTAAGCTCACCGAGGCTGAATGGTGTCAAAGTCGACACGACGAACGGAACCTGATCGAAGAGAAGCGAATCACGGCACTATGCCACGGTCAGTTGTAACAACAGAGAATGAAGAGGGCGTTCGACAAAAAGGTCCGACCTCGCATCTTCAGAAAAGGAGACCTTGTGCTCAAGAAGATACAATCATTTCTCACTGATTCCCAGAGCAAATGGACCCCGAATTATGATGGCCCCTATGTGGTCACAAAAGCTTTCTCAGGCGGCGCCTTGAGACTTGCAACTATGGACGGAGAGGAATTTGCCTACCCCATGAATGTTGATGTAGTCAAGAAATACTTTGCCTAAAAAAAAAAAAAAAACGTCTCGGTGGATTGAAAACCCGAAAGGGCGGTCCAGGCAAAAGTTAGAGACATGAAAAAAAATCATCCCGATGGATTGGAAATCTTATAGTACAATCCAGGCAAAAGTTAGGGATAATGGCAAGTAACTATGTTCAACAGAGGTAAGTCCCTCAACAGCAGTTGCATCATCTATCGGAGGAAATCTCCAGTCAAAGGTCATCTTCGACGGAAGCTCAGGATGTCCCGAACTCAAAGTTGGTAGAAGGATAGTGGTCGTTATGTTTCAACGTAGCCCTTTTCCCTGTAAATTACCATTTTCTAACTTTGTATATACTCTTTGGTATCACGCGTTTGGCTGATCTCCATCTTATCAATAAAATTTGAGCCCTTGTGATTTTGTTTGTAATTCTTTACTTGTTTTAGCTTTACAGAACGACATTGTTTAAACTTAATCAACGATTCTTGAAACGAAACAAAAATAAATTTACTTGTTAAACTTTTTCTGCTTTTAAATTAAAGATGGCATTTCTTTTGACTGTTGAACATCAGAAGAACATCGACCGCTTCTCCCGAAGTAAGCGAACTTCAAAGTGCAGAATCAAAGTACTCCTTCTAAGCCAGTACGCCTGAATGAAGGATCAGCAATGTCAGAGACCATGTTTCGTCTGACATCTTCGGCCGAGTTCTCATCTCCTAAGCCCGATCAACATAGCTCCCAACGGGACTATCTCTCCTAAGCAAGGTGGAATTGCTATTTTGAATCAACGGTACTTCTTCGCCCCGCGATGGCCGAGTATCCAATTGTGTTCATCCCTTAGTCTGTATGCCGCGTCTGTTTTGTCAGCATATACATACATACATCATGCATTTTTGATTTGCATTTACATTTCATATTGCATCACTATCACTCTAGTCGGTCTTGTCCCCTAGTGGTAGAAGTCCTCTCAATCGAGTTGTCAGTTCTTGCCTCGTCAGGAAATACTGTGTCTGAACAACCTCGCTTCCGGTTTAATTCTGGAAAGAAGTTGGTCCTTGACCACTTTGATAACTTGAACCTCTGAAAAGCCAGAGAAAAATTTCAATAAACATCACTCTTCGCCATTGAAGATGATATCCTTGCTTTCCCGGATTAAGGAAAATCCACAGAGAAAGCCTCGTGATCAGAGATTCGGCAGCACGCCAGTTTTGCTCCGAAAAACCACTGATGAGAAGGTCATTGGCACCTCAAAATTGGATCCCATCATATGGCATTTCTCCGGGAAGATCCCGAGAAAAGTATGATGTAACCCCAAATGAAAACAGTCTCTCAAGAGACTCGCTTTCCCCAGTAGAAACAAATGGCGTCTCCAACGGAGAAGTTTGTACAACTCTACAACTCAGACGACTGGGGTCCCCAGCAAGTCTGACAACAAAACATTTTCTACTCAAATGGCGTCTCCCCAGGAAAATTTGGCGAGAAGTTTGAAGGAAAACCACTACACATAGCGTCCCTTGTCAATAAAGTTTATTGACAAAAGAAACTAAGACCAGTTCCTTGGTAGGAAACCAGGATCGAGGGAAAGTTGACAAAAGAAACTAAGACCAGTTCCTTGGTAGGAAACCAAGATCGAGGTGAAGTTCATTTCAGAGACTGAGACCAGTTCTTGGTAGGAAACCAGGATCGAGGGGAAGTTTATTTCAAAAGAGACTGAGACCAGTTCCTTGGTAGGAAACCAGGATCGAGGGGAAGTTTACCTTTTCTAAGCATCATTGCTTAGCTAAAGAAGATGAATGCGTAAGCTACCATTCATAACCACCATCAAAATTTCGGGTATTCCGATATTTAATCCTCTTGCACCCCGAATGCCCGAATCCCTTCGTCATTCACACCTTCGGGTCCAAGAAGATTAAATAGGGGCATCTGTCATACCCCAAATTTTGACCACTTACATTCCCCATCATTGTGAAAATCATCATCACAATATGGATGAACCATCATGCTTCATCAGTCTCCCCAAAGATGGGTGAGCATCCAATACAATCAAAATTAGGGTTTCAAGCCCTCTCTGAGCTTTAGACAAAGGCTCAATCAAGAAATGACTTAATTTTCAACTTGTCTAATCTCTCAAACATCCTCAAAGGATCAAAAGGACTCCCACTTCAAGGATTAAGCACAAGGTTGATCCCTTCTAGGTGGATCAAGCCTCAAGATCGCCAGTGTCACCAAATTAGGGTTTTGATCACCCAGGGCCTCCAGATGAAAAGTTTCATCTGGGCACAAGCCATTGATCCAAAACATGACCTAATATACTTCATGGAACCTCATGAACCCATGCATCAAGTCAATTTTGCCTCAGGGGATGCATTAATAAAAAATCAGGAATTAGGGTTTCTTGACCTAATTCACCCCTAAGTTGACTTTTGGGACAAACCATGAGCCAAGACCTCAAGAGAGGATTTGAGGGTCTCTAATATACCATATTGATCCATTTGGAACAATGGATTAATCCAAGAAGTTTGAGCAACAAGTCTCAATTCCATCTGCACCACAATTAGGGTTTTAAGGGAAAAGTCAACTGTAACTTTGAATTTTGACCAGGACATGCTCCCAAACCCTAATACATGATTGAATATACCCTATGACACCCATGGAACATGTCCATCAAGTTTGATTTAGGTCAAGGACATGATTTCCTGAAGAATTGCACAGTTTGGAATTCATCTGATAAAAAGTCAACTGTGCACAAAAGTCAACTTTGACTTTTTGAGATTTTTCACCAAAATGGATTTTTAACCCTAAAATGATGTTAATGTATGATTTGAATCATCATTCATCAAGAAAAATCAAGAAAAGTGAGATAACTTGTAAAAGGGGTAACCATAAAACTTAGAAATTTTTCTAAGTTAAAAATAAAGTGGCAAGGGTACCAACTTTGAAGGACCATAACTCCTAAACCACAAGGCCATTTTTTCTCATCCAAAGATGGATTTGTAGCCCTCATTATCACCTACAAAAACTTCAACTACAAGTCATTCCAATTCATTAAGGATTTTGCCTCACTTTTTGCCAAATGTAGGGGGATTTTTCACTTGGAATCAAAAGAGATCAAAACCAAACTTGTTCAAACAGTTGTTGTATCATGTAAGAGCTTTCCAAAATGGCCAAGAACATTGCCAAATTCAACCTACACCATGAGATACAACATTGCCAAGTTGCCTTGCTGAAATCTGTCAAGGCAAGGAAGAATTTGCAACTTTGGTCGATTTGCCAAAATCAGCCAAATTCAATTGCTCCTATCCACTTGGACACCTCAGAGGATTGAATCTAAAGGGGACAATCACTGAGCCAAGCCTCCAAAGTCCATGGAACAAGAAATAGCATGTTGAACCTAGAATGGCCAAAATAGGGACAAGACTTCAAATTTGGAATGAGGCATTCAATGGAACCATCAAGGTGGCATGGACTGAGCCATTCTCATCTGAAATCAGTCAAGACTTATCCAAGACCAAGGGAACCAAAGCTCTGTGCCCTAACCTCTAGTCAATGGCTAGAGGAGACTTGGATTTTCATTGGACAACATTGGCCAAACCTACTTACCAGCTGCCATTCACTATTCCTTACAAAACAAACTTGCTCTACTATAAATATAGCTCAATTGTGGTCAGTTTGAGTACACCAAAGCCATCAAACAGATGCTTTCCTCAAAATCTCTTCTTTCACTCCAATTTTGCCTTCTAAGGCAAGTCACTATCGGGTTTTGAGTTTGAGAGCAATTCCAATCAAACCAATCACTCACACACCTCACATACATCACATATGAGCTGATCAAACACTTAGATTACTTCTGAAACATCAATTTCACAAAATCACCAGCTGGTTGCTCAAGGTTTTAACCAAAGTGCAGCTGAGGTACCACAAAATGATCCAGCCAATTTCAATCAAGTCCAACCATCCAAACACAATCCATAGGGTGTAGGGAAGCTGTTCAGATCATCACCACTCATCTATAACACCTCCAAATCAAAAATCACTTTGAACTTGCTGTCACGGCTTGGAGGTAAGCACATGCTTGGTCATCTCTCAATCTATGCATATTTCCTCGCACAATAATTTGGCCATATGTTCATAATCATGCATGGAATGTTTTCCCTCAATTAATTGCATTGTTTGAATCGTGTATCAAAAATCCTAGCCTTCATGCAGAAATTAGGGTTCTTGAGGTCTCTTTGTGATTTCTTGTTGTATGTTTAATTTAAATGAAATTAAAGTACATAGACATGATCGTGAGGTTGAGACGAGCATAATGATATGTGGATTGCAGATATGATTACGTATTCATGGAGATTGGATAGAAAATGCAAATCTGAGAAACCAAGAACACGCGCGTGTTCTTCAGCTGTTCTTGGCGCCATTTTTAGAAATTCAAATATTTGAATTTTGTGATTTTCTTTAATTGATTCAAAAATTAATTTCTCTCTGAGTTTTAATGATTTTGAGTTGATTCTTTTTTTAATAATTCACAAAAATGTTAAAATATTTTATTTTATAAAAAAATCCCAAAAATATTATTTATTTCATATAATTGATATTTTTGCAAAGAATTAATATTTTGATTATTTTTGGCATTTTAAATATTTTTTCTACATTGATTTTGCAACTTTTAATGCTTTCTAATTATTTTGTTGGTCAATACTTAATTTTTGAAGCATTAATCCAAGATCACAATTTGTTTTCCATGTGTTAAACAATTTTTAATCATTTTAATTGAATTTTTATTCAATTAAATACATTTTGAAAACAAATTAGGGTTTTGGATTAATTCAACCCTCATAAATCATTTTCAAAACTCTTTGGGCCTCTTGAGAGAGTGTAAGACCCATCCCCCCTTGTACAAAAAACTTTTTGGGCCTCACTCATTGTATAAGTCCCTCTGTACAAGTAAACGGCGCGATCGTCGCCCGTTTAAAAATAAAAATCATCTGGGCATCTCCTTGAGCTATAAGACCCATTCAAAACACTTTGGGCCTCTATTAGAGTGTAAGACCCAATCCCCCTTTTAACCAAAACATTTTGGGCCTCACTTATTGTATAAGTCCCTCTGCGTTAAAAGAAAACCTCGGCGCAATCGCTATTTTTAAACGAAAAATCATTTGGGCCTACCCTCGTGTTATAAGCCCCACTCTTTTCTTTAAACCTTTTTGGGCCTCTTGAGAGAGTGTAAGACCCATCCCTTTGTACAGAAAACCATTTTTGGGCCCCAGTCACTTGTATAAGTCCCGCTGTACGAAGTCAAACAGTGCGCTCACTAATAAAACCCTGGGCCTCTCCTTGAGCTGTAAGCCCCAAACCTTTCTTTTTCAAAGCACTTTCTCCTTTGATTTTGAATATACTATTGTCTTCAATCTTTCTTTGTTGAACAACTAACCAAACAGCATGGAAGCACTACAACCGAGTAAGTGGTTATCGCTTTCATTTACTGCTTTCATATATATATAACTGTATTGTGGGGCTGCTCACTGTAAGTCTCCTTTCATAAACTCATATCTATTGTGTAATAATAGTATAGATATTTCGAGTTTCCCCGGCTACTACGTCTAGAACTAGGTGACGCCGTTTCATTTATTCGTAGAAATAGACGCCTAGATCCCCAATAGTAGCACCAGATACAGTCTTCTCTTCGGCTATCCTCCTTAGGAATCATCAAGAAGCTCTACTCCCCAAGATGAATGTATTCTCCGTGAATGGCATCTTTGAGTTTCTTCCAAATTCTCGAACTTTCCTGACTGGATCTATTCCTTGTGGATAGCTTGCCTTGAATGTCTCGGGATTTGGGTACCCACTACGGTCATAATCTTGGACCTTAACTAAGGAACCCTCTTTAAAAGCTAGAAGTAGCTGGATAGTAAACCTCGCACGTTTACCAGTGGTTTTTATCTTTAAAAGAGTTATCTCTCCTAATGGAAAGGAGATGATAGACCCATAGGCTTCTTAAAAGCATCGGCCTCCTCTTGGGCATTATTCAAGGACACTACGACTTCTTAGAAGTATTCACATCCTCCTCTTAGGCTTCGTATAATGATCTCTTCCTCCGGGAATGATAGCCTCCTCTTGGGCTTCGTACAAGGACCCGTCGGCTTCTTAAAAGTTTCCAGCCTCCTCTTGGGCTTCGTACAAATTGTCCCGACGACCTCCTAGAGGTATAGGAACAGAACCTAGTCATCCTCATAGAACAGTCCTTTCGTAGAGTCTACTACTATTTCTCAAAGCATAGTACCAAAGATAAAACTCTAGACTTGGACAGTCTAACTTCCTTGAGTCTCAAAGACATTCTCAAGCGACCCCTTCGTTAAATAGGAAGAAAACCCGCAGACTTGGACAGTCTCAAAACCCCTATGGATTCCCCATTTCCTTAAAGAAAAGGAAATAACCCTGATCCTCTGATCAAGCACCAAAGCATAGCCTTACTTTTAATCAGTCTCTTTATAAGAACTGATTTTCTCTTTTAACCAACATACTGGACCTGTCACTCAACTGAAACAGCCAACCTTTCGCCTCTATCTCGGGCTTTGTACGAGATACAAAACATTCTCTTGTTGAGTATAAAAGACTCTCTTGTTGAGTCAACCTCCTTTAGCCTCTCTCTCGGGCTTTGTACGAGACACACAAACACTCTCTTGTTGAGTCAAACTTTTAGCCTTTATCTCGGGCTTTGTACGAGATACAAAAACACTCTCTTGTTGAGTATAAAAGATTCTCCTGTTGAGTCAATTACCCTTTTTGCCTCCATCTCGGGCTTCGTACGAGACACAAAGACTCTATCGTCGGGTCAAAAACTTTTAGCCTATCTCTCGGGCTTTGTACGAGACACAAAATAGCCTCCTCTTAGGCTTTGTATAAGAAAACCACTGGTTGATCCAATTAACCTTTTAGCATCGAAGCTGTGCCTCGTTCACAGTACACAAACATCAACAACTCCTTCCCCTTCATCTAATCGCTGTAAGCGGCAAGCCTCTGGATCATCTACATCCATGCCACTGTCCCTCTTTTAGCATGAGAAATTCCTAAGGAAAGATGGCATTGCTCTACACTGAGTTAAAGTCTTCTCCTTCAGGTTAAAACCCTTTCTTCGGAAATTATGGCATTGCTCGGATCCGCGTATCCCAGTTAAAGTAATTCTCCTTCTCCCCTCTTTAGAGATGAAAAATTCTCTCTAAAGTCGAGGTCCTTTTGCTTCACGTCTTGGGCTTTGAACAAGACACCAAAACACCCATTTCCTCCCATAGAATAGGAGGAACTACGAACGCTCTGATTTCCCTGTTTCGGTTAACGGGAATACGTAGGCATAAGATCGAAAGAAAAGATCTTAGCGAGCACACTAAACAAAAAACCCAAATCCCATATCTCCATCAATCAAAAGCAGTAATTCAAAAGCATCAGTCCTAACATCCTAATCCTTGTTCCCCGCCAGAAACCGTCTGCCCAGGTAAAAAAGAAAGAAAACAGTATTGGCGAAAATACAAATAACCAGTACAAAGGCCCCCCACATTGATAGCATTCGTAACCTAACAGACCGCTGTTTAAACTCAGTATGCAAATCAGGGTTAATTGGAGACATCTATTTCCCTTCCTTATTCAGCTCATAATAGGATAAAAAATGAATCGACCTGTAGTCAAAGCTCAAACCGCAGAGAGCGACCAGTGCTTAAGAACCGCGTCCAAAATCGCTCGCTACAATGAAGCTGAAGGGTCTATTTGTATCTTGTTTAAAGCCCAAGATGTGAAGCTGAAGGGTCTATTTGTATCTTGTTCGAAGCCCAAGGTGTGAAACTAAAGGCCTCGACTTTAGAGAGAATTTGCCATCTCTAAAGAGGGGTTTGTCTGCGTTTATAAAGGAGAATTACTTTAACTGGGATATGTGAATCTGGCAATGCCATAATTTACTTTATAGGGGTTTTTAACCTGGAGGAGAAGACTTTAACTCAGTGTAGAGCAATGCCATCTTTCCTTAGGAATTTCCTTATTGATGTTTGTATACTGTGAACGAGGCACAACTTTGATGCTAAAAGGTTGATTGGCTCAACCAGGGTTTTCTTATACGAAGCCTAAGAGGAGGCTATTAACCCAACAAGAGGATGCTTTTGTGTCTCGTACGAATCCCGAATTAGAGGCTAAAAGGGGTTGACCCAACAAGAGGAACTTTTATACTCAACAAGAAAGTGATTTGGTATCTCGTACGAAGCCCGAGATGGAGGCTAAAAGGTGATTGACTCAACGAGGGAGTCTCTTATGTGTCTCATACAAAGCCTGAGAGAGCGGCTAAAAGTTTGTTTGACTCATCGAGGGAGTCTTTTGTATCTCGTACGAAGCCCGAGATGGAGGCTGAAAGGTTTTTATCTGTTGGGGAGAATCATTGTACAAATCCCAAGAGGAGGCTATTGTAACTGTTTCAGTTGAGTGACAAATCCAAAATACTGATTTAAAGAGAAAATCAGTTCTTATATGAGTAATGCGTGCCCTCAGGGATTTGATTCGAGGATCAGGGTTGTTTCCTGTTCTTTAAGGAAATGGGAAATCCAAAGGGTATTGAGATTGTCCGAGTCTACGGGTTTTCTTCCTATTTTTGAAGGGTGCTTGAGAATGTCTTTGAGACTCAAGGAAATTAGACTGTCCAAGTCTAGAGTTTTATCTTTTGTACTATGTTTTGAGAAACAGTAGTAGGGTCTAGACTCTTTGAAAGACTGTTCTATGAAGATGACTAATTTCTGTTCCTATACCTCTAGGAGGTCGTCGGGGCAATTTGTACGAAGCCCAAGAGGAGACTGGAAACTTTTAAGAAGTCGGGAGGTCCTTGTACAAAGCCCAAGAGAAGGCTATCATTCCCGGAGGAAGAATCATTATACGAAGCCTAAGAGGAGGCTGTGAATACTTATAAGAAGCCGACGGGTCCTTGTATTAAGCCCAAGAGGAGGCGGGGATGCTTTTAGGAAGCCTGTGGGTCCTTGTACAATGCCCAAGAGGAGGCCGATGCTTTTAAGAAGCCCGTGGGTCCCCAAACCCCGAGGAATTCAAGACAGTCTATTCACAAGGAATAGATCAAGCCAGGAAAGTTCGAGAATTTAGAAGAAACTCAAGAGATGCCATTCACGGAAAATACATTCATCTCTGGGGAGGTAGAGTCTCTTGATAATTCCTAAGGAGGACAATCGAAGAGAAGACTGTATCTGGTGCTCCTATGGGGGATCTTGTATGTCTATTTCTATGAATAAACGAAACGGCTTTACCTAGTGCTAGACGTAGTTGTCGGGGAAACTCTAAATATCTATACTATTATTACACAGTTGATATGAGTTTATGAAAGGAGACTTACAGTGAAACAGCCCCACAATACAGTTATATGTATATGAAAGCGGTAAATGAAAGCGTATAAACACTTACTCGGTGTAGAGATTCCATGCTGTTTGGTTAGTTGTTCAACAAAGAAAGATTGAAAACAACAATATATTCAAAATCAAAGGAGAAAGTGCTTTGAAAAGAAAGTTTAGGGCTTATAGCTCAAGGAGAGGCCCAGGGTTTTACCAGTGATTGCACTGTTAGATTTGTACAGAGGGACTTATACAAGTGACTGAGGCCCAATAAAGGTTTTCTGTACAAAGGGATGGGTCTTACACTCTCTCAAGAGGCCCAAAAAGTTTTAAAGAAAAAGAGTGGGGCTTATAACACGAGGGTAGGCCCAGTTGATTTTTCGTTTGAAATTGCGATCGCGCCAAGGTTTTCTTTTAACGCAGAGGGACTTATACTATAAGTGACGCCCAAAAGTAGTTTTTGGTTAAAAGGGGATTGGGTCTTACACTCTAATAGAGGCCCAAAAGTGTTTTGAATGGGTCTTATAGCTCAAGGAGAGGCCCAGATGGTTTGTTTTTAAACGGGCGACGATCGCGCCAAACTTTCGAAATACAACGGGACTTATACAATAAGTGAGGCCCAAAATAGGTTGTATTTACAAAGTGTTGGGTCTTACACTCTATTAGAGGCCTAAAGTTTTAAGAAAATAAATGGGTCTTACTACACGAGGGTAGGCCCAGAGGTTAATTTTGAAAAGGGCGACGATCGCGCCGTTTATTTGAAAATTTACAGAGGGACTTATACAACGAATGAGGCCCACAAAGTTTATGTACAAGGGGGTTAGGTCTTACACTCTAATATAGGCCAATGAGTGTTTGAAAATGATTTGTGAGGGATGAATTAATCAAAAACCCTAATTTGTTTCCAAAATGTATTTTTATTGAATTAAAATTCAATTAAAATGATCCAAAATTATTTAACATGTGGGAAACAAATTATGATCTTGGATTAATGCTTCAAAAATCAAGTATTTACCTACAAAATAATTAGAAGTCATTAATCTTTGTTAAATCAAGAAGGAAAAAATATTTTAAATGTTAAAAACAATTAAAACATTAATTCTTTGTAAAAATATCAATTATATAAAATAAATAATATTTTTGGGTTTTTTTTGGGAAAATAAAACATTTTAACATTTTTGTGAATTATTAAAAAAAGAACCAATCAAAGATAATAAAAATTGAGTGAGAAATTAATTTTTCAAATTATTAACAAAATAATATGAAAAATAGGAAAAAATAGGAAAAAGTGATAAAAAAGAGGTCTGGGGCAAGGGGGATTCGAACCACAGACCTTCCACTCACTCAATACACACAAACCAACTGATCAAACACTGGGGCGCAATGCCAATTCATAATATACATGGCAAATGAAAAACATAAGTCAAACTTGGTTGGTTTTTGAAACATGGCGTCATGGCCATCTTCTTCCTCCAGCTCAGATGCATGAAGCCCTCTGTCTCTCTCATTTCTCAACCATTTGACATGATTCAAACACCAAACTCATGCTTTTTTTCACAAGGAACAAGATGGTAATACTCAATTTTATTTATTTTCAGTGTATAGCAAATTATATCGTTGTGGCCGTATGAATCCTAATTTTGCAAAAGCAATCGAGCAAACATGATTATGAGTGATATGATCAAATTTCTTGAGGGAAAACAATCAACATATGATGGCAATCAATTGGCAAAAATATCATGCGAGGAAATATGCATGGATCATGGAGTTGGAGTTTGAGGCTTACCTTGATGCAAGCTGAAATGGAACTTTGCACAGATGATGTTCCAGTCATGAATTGATGATCCCTACAGCTTTAATGGATGTTGTGGAGTGTGTTGCAAGCTTTGGAAAACTTTGAAACTCTTTGGATCAAGCTCGAGCACTCCAACTGCATAATTGAAGCATAATGGCTTGGTTGAAGGGTGATTTTGAGTCTGAGGTGTTACAGTTGGTGTTTAAGTGTTTGGACACCTCAAATACATCATATGTGATGTGTTTGAGCAATTGGAATTGATTGCTTATGGCTGCAACTCAAAACCCGATAGTGGTTACTCAAAAACAAGAAAACTTGAGGTTCAAGAAAAAATGAGAGAACGCAGTGTTGTAACTGGCTTTGGTGTCAGTTGAATGATCCCTTGGAACCTCTATTTATAGGTGATCAACTCTTGTCTTGGAGGAATAGTGAATGGCTGCTGGATCAGACCACTCCCAATTGGACTGGCTTGGCATAAATGCCTCTTGAACTAGGCATAACAGCTGCTCCAAATAGATCAGCTATGCCTTGACTGAAATCACATTCTTCAGTCATTTTAATTATTGTTTAATGTGAGAACTTGACTGGGGAGAGTAAGAATCTTGACAATGCACTATTCCACATTAATGCCCTTTGAATTCAAGGCAAAAATGTGATAAAATACATGAACTTCAAGTTGGAAGATTCCTTGGCTTTGTGACTTAGCTTTGTTGGTTGGATCAGATGTAATGTGATTGGTTTGAATACATGTGGCATGCTGATCCTCAGTTTTTGGTTCAAAATCGTGTGTGGCAAGAAAACATGCAAACTGATTTTCCCCAAAACAGCTTGCAGTAACATGACTTTGGGCATGGATTTCCCTTGGCTCAAGTGGAATCAATTCATGCTGTTAAGCTCTTTGAATTCTTGGCAACATATGCAACAACATTGATGTTTATCTTTGGGACTGATTCAGCTTGCATCCATGTGAAAAAAACCCACAAGTTTTGATGTTTCAACAAAATCTGCCTTGCCCAGAATTTTTCCTTTAAGTGTTGGAAAAGTGGTACTTTCATGTTTCCAGCCATTTTGGCTCACTCATAGCTCAAAATCCACAATGAATTGGAATGAGGTCTAGTTGAAGTTTTTGTAGAGGGCCATGAGGGCTACAAAACCAGCTTTGGATGGGGAAGAATGGCTTTGTGGTTTAGGAGTTATGATCCTTCAAAGTTGGTACCCTTGCCACTTTGTTCATAACTTAGAAAAATTTCTAAGTTTTTATGGTTACCCCTTTTACAAGTTATCCCACTTTCTTTGATTTTTCTTGATGAATGATGATTCAAATCATACATTAACATCATTTTAGGGTTAAAAATCCATTTTGGTGAAAAATCTCAAAAAGTCAAAGTTGACTTTTTGTGCACAGTTGACTTTTTAGCAGATGAATTCCAAACTGTGCAATTCTTCAGGAAATCATGTCCTTGACCTAAATCAAACTTGATGGACATGTTCCATGGGTGTCATAGGGTGTATTGAATCATTTCCTAGGGTTTGGGAGCATGTCCTCGTCAAAAGTCAAAGTTACAGTTGACTTTTCTCTCAAAACCCTAATTGTGGTCCAGATGAAATTGAGACTTGCTGCTCAAGCTTCTTGGATCAATCCATTGTTGTAAATGGATCAATGTGGTATATTAGAGACCCTCAAATCCTCTCTTGAGGTCTTGGCTCATGATGTGTCCCAAAAGTCAACTTAGGGGTGAATTAGGTCAAGAAACCCTAATTCCTGATTTTTGTTGAATGCATCCCCTGAGGCAAAATTGACTTGATGGTTGGGGTCCATGAGGTTCCATGGAGTATATTAGGCTATGCTTTAGAGCATTGGCTCATGCCTAGAGGAAAATTCCAATCTGGAGGCCCTGGTCAACCAAACCCTAATTTGGTGACACTGGCAATCTTGAGGCTTGATCCACCTTGAAGGGAGCATCCTTGTGCTTAGTCCTTGAAGTGGGAGTCCTTTTGATCCATTGTGGATGTTTGAGAGGTTAGACAAGTTGAATATCAAGTCATTCCTTGATTGATCTTTTGTCTAAGTGCTCTGAGAGGGCTTGAAACCCTTATTTTGATTGTAATGAATGCTCAGCAATTCCTTAAGGAGCTTGATGAGGCATAAAGGTACATCCATATTGTGATGATGATTTGCACAATGATGGGAATCTTAGTGGTCAAAATTTGGGGTATGACAGCAAGATGCCTTGCTGAAAACTGCCAAGGCAAGGCAGATTTTTGCACTTTTGGTCAATTTGCCAAAATCAGCCAATTCCAAGCCTTGTCATCACTTTGGACACATCTGAGGATCAAATATAAAGGGGAGAATCACTGAGCCAAGCCTCCAAAGTCCTTGGAACAAGAAATAGCATGCCAAACCTAGAATAGCCTAAAATAGGGACAAGACTCCAATTTTGGATTGGAGCATTCAATGGAAGCACCAAGGTGGCATGGGCTGAGCTATTAGCAACTGAATTCAGTCAAGACTTATCCAAGACCAAGGGGACCAGCAGCCTGTGCCATAACCTCTAGTCAATGGCTAGAGGAGACTTGGATTCTAATTGCTCAACATTGGCCAACCCTACTCAGCAGTTGCCATTCATTATTCCTTGCAAAACAAACTTGCTCTACTATAAATAGAGCTCAATTGTGATCAGTTTGAGTACACCAAAGCCATCAAACAGATGCTTTCCTCAAAATCTCTTCTTTCACTCCAATTTTTCCTTCTAAGGCAAGTCACTTTCGAATTTTGAGTTAGAGAGTAATTCCAACCAAACCAATCACACACACACGCCTCAAATACATCACATAGAAGTGATCCAAACACTTAAACAACATCTGGAACACTGATTTCTCAGAATCACCAGTCAATTGCTCAAGGTTTTAACCAAGTTGCAGTTGAGATGCCATGAAGTGATCCAGCCATTTTCAATCAAGTCCAAGCATTCAAACACACTCCATAGGGTACAGTGAAGCTGTTCAGATCATCACAACTCATCTGTAACACCTCCAACTCAGAAATCACTTTGAACTTGCTGTCACGACCTTGAGGTAAGCCTAAACTTGGTCATCTCTCAATCTATGCATATTTCCTCGCATAATACTTTTGCCAAATGTTCATAATCATGCATGGAATGTTTCCCCTCAATTAATTGCTTTGTTTGAATCGTGTATCAAAATTCCCAGCCTTCATGCATAATTTAGGGTTCTTGAGGATTTGTCATGATTTCTTGTTTTATGCTTAATTTAAATGAAATTAATTGCCATAAACATGATCATGAGGTTGAGACGAGCAGATTGATATGTGGATTGCATGATATAATCAAGTATTCAGTGAGATTGGAGAGAAAATGCAAATCTGGGCAAACCCAGAACACGCGCGTGTTCTTGGCGCCCTTTTTTGAAAATTCAAATATTTGAATTTTGTGATTTTATTTAATTGATTCAAAAATTAATTTCTCTCTGAGTTTTAATGATTTTGAGTTGATTCTTTTTTTAATAATTCACAAAAATGTTAAAATATTTAATTATCCCAAAAAATCCCAAAAATATTATTTATTTTATATAATTGATATTTTTGCAAAGAATTAATGTTTTAATTGTTTTTAACATTTAAAATATTTTTTCCTTCTTGATTTAGCAAAGATTAATGACTTCTAATTATTTTGTAGGTCAATACTTGATTTTTTAAGCACTAATCCAAGATCATAATTTGTTTCCCACATGTTAAACAATTTTTGATCATTTTAATTGAATTTTTATTCAATTAAAATACATTTTGGAAACAAATTAGGGTTTTTGATTAATTCAACCCTCACAAATCATTTTCAAACACTCATGGGCCTTTAATAGAATGTAAGACTCAACCCCCTTATACAGAAAACTTTTTGGGCCTCATTCGTTGTATAAGTCCCTCTGTACATTTTCAAATAAACGGCGTGATCATCGCCCTTTCAACAAAATCATCTGGGCCTCTCCTTGAGCTATAAGACCCATTCAAAACTTTTGGGCCTCTATTAGAGTGTAAGACCCAATCCCCTTTTAACCAAAACAATTTTGGGCCTCAGATATTGTATAAGTCCCTTTGCGTTAAAAGAAAACCTCGGTGCGATCGCCATTTCAAACGAAAAAATCAATTGGGCCTACCCTCATGTTATAAGCCCAACTCTTTTTCTTTAAAAACTCTTTGGGCCTCTAAATGGAGTGTAAGACCCGTCCCTTTATACAGAAAACCTTTCTTGGGCCTCAGTCACTTGTATAAGTCCCTTTGTACAAATTTAACAGTGCAAACCCTGGGCCTCTCCTTGAGCT
Organism: Lathyrus tuberosus; assembly: GCA_022829125.1. Classification (NCBI taxonomy): domain Eukaryota; kingdom Viridiplantae; phylum Streptophyta; class Magnoliopsida; order Fabales; family Fabaceae; genus Lathyrus; species Lathyrus tuberosus. The sequence continues at coordinate 1,965,961 of JALAZF010000209.1, read as the reverse complement.
GTAAGCCCCAAGCTTTCTTTTTCAAAGCACTTTCTCCTTTGATTTTGAAATATATTGTTGTTTTCAATCTTTCTTTGTTGAACAACTAACCAAACAGCATGGAAGCTCTACAACCGAGTAAGTATTTATACGCTTTCATTTACCGCTTTCATATACATATAACTGTATTGTGGGGCTGTTTCGCTGTAAGTCTCCTTTCATAAACTCATATCAACTGTGTAATAATAGTATAGATATTTGGAGTTTCCCCGGTAACTACGTCTAGCACTAGGTAAAGCCGTTTCGATTACTTGTAGAAATAGACATACTAGATCCCCCATAGGAGCACCAGATACAGTCTTCTCTTCGGCTGTCCTCATTAGGAATTGTCAAGAGACTCTACCTCCCTAGAGATGAATGTATTCTCCGTGAATGGCATCTCTTGAGTTTCTTCCAAATTCTCGAACTTTCCTGGCTTGATCTATTCCTTGTGAATAGCCTATCTTGAATTTCTCGGGGTTTGGGGACCCACAGGCTTCTTAAAAGCATCGGCCTCCTCTTGGGCATTGTACAAGGACCCACAGGCTTCCTAAAAGCATCCTCGCCTCCTCTTGGGCTTAGTACAAGGACCCGTTGGCTTCCTAAAAGTATTCACAGCCTCCTCTTAGGCTTCGTATAATGATTCTTCCTCCGGGAATGATAGCCTCCTCTTGGGCTTCGTACAAGGACCTCCCGACTTCTTAAAAGTTTCCAGCCTCCTCTCAGGCTTCGTACAAATTGTCCCGACAACCTCCTAGAGGTATAGGAACAAAAATTAGTCATCTTAATAGAACAGTCTTTCAAAGAGTCTAGACCCTACTACTGTTTCTCAAAACATAGTATAAGAGATAAAACTCTAGACTTGGACAGTCTAATCTCCTTGAGTCTCGAAGACATTCTCAAGCACCCTTCAAGAATAGGAAGAAAACCCGTAGACTCGAACAATATCAATACCCTTTGGATTTCCCATTTCCTTAAAGAACAGGAAGCAACCCTGATCCTCGAATCAAATCCCTGAGGACACACATTACTCATATAAGAACTGATTTTCTCTTTAAATCAGTATATTGGTTCTGTCACTCAACTGAAACAGTTACAATAGCCTCCTCTTGGGCTTTGTACAATGATTCTCCCCAGCGGAACAAACACTTTCAGCCTCCATCTCGGGCTTTGTACGAGATACAAAAATACTTCCTCGATGAGTCAAACACCTTTTAGCCTCCATCTCGGGCTTCGTACGAGATACAAAATACTCCCTCGTTGAGTCAAACAACTTTTAGCCTCTCTCTCAGGCTTTGTATGAGACACACAAGAGACTCCCTCGTTGAGTCAATCACCTTTCAGCCTCCATCTTGGGCTTCGTACGAGATACAAGATTCTCCTGTTGAGTTAACCCTTTTAGCCTCTCTCTCTCGGGCTTCATACGAGATACAAAAATACCCTCTTGTTGGGCCAATAGCCTCCTCTTAGGCTTTGTATAAGGAAACCCCGGTTGAGCCAATCAACCTTTTAGCATCAAAGCTGTGCCTCGTTCACAGTATGTAAACATCAACAACTCCTTCATCTAATAGCTGTAAGCGGCAAGCCTCTGGATCATCTACATCCATGCCACTGTCCCTCTTTTAGCATGATAAATTCCTAAGGAAAGATGGTATTGCTCTACACTGAGTTAAAGTCTTCTCCTTCAGGTTAAAACCCCCTATAAAGGAAATTATGGCATTACTGGATTCGCATATCCCAGATAAAGTAATTCTCCTTTATAAACAGTGATAAACCCCTCTTTAGAGATGACAAATTCTCTCTAAAGTCGAAAATATTCTGCTTCATATCTTGGGCTTTGAACAAGATACAAATCACTTTTAGCTTCACATCTTGGGCTTTGAACAAGATACAAATAGACCCTTCAGCTTCATATCTAGGGCTTTGAACAAGATATAAACTACGTTTAGCTTCACGTCTTGGGCTTTGAACAAGACACCAAAACACCATTTCCTCCCATAGAATAGGAGGAACTACGATCGCTCTGATTTCCCTGTTTCGGTAAACGGGAATACGTAGGCATAAGATTGAAAGAAAAATCTTAGCGAGCACAATAAACAAAAACCCAAAATCCCATACTTTCATACATCAATAAAAAAACATCTGTCCTAACATCTCAACCGATAACATAAACACCCCTTTTTGACAAAATAACCTAGGAGAGACCCCGAATCTTTGTAGCATCAGTAAACCAACAGTTTTGACTGTTTAACCTCAGTATGCAAGCAGGGTTAGTTGGAGACATCTATTTCCCTTCCTTCATCAGCTTCAATAGGATAAAAAATGAATCGAACTGTAGTTCTAGAGCGATCGTGCTTCGCAACCACATCAAAAATCACTCGCTACACATGGCAATTAGGTTAGTTTCATGTATAAAAGCATATTCTAAGACTTGGCATGCTTAAAAGGAGTGTAGCAGAGCTGTTCTAGGATTAACATCACATGACTGACAAGGTTATAAGTTTAAAATGCAAGAAAACAAGAGATAGGTTAGGGCATAATGCAGTCAGTTCCAATGATACTTTCTCAAAATCCAAAAGCAATTCAAATATGTCACAAAGAGTGGTGAAAGAAAAGGGATAGGTCAGATCAAGATAAAAGCATATTCTAAGACTGCCCTAACTGTTAGTGACAGTTCCTAAGATATATGAAAAAAGCTAGGAAATGATGGCAACAGCCTCAACAACATAAGCAGTCAGCAGTATACTAGCAACATGTCATTAGGGCAAACACATTCCACAAGGCAGTGAGCTAACATACAACACATTCAAATGGAATTTAATGAAATGATACATCTTGGACACAACTGATAAACAAACATGCAGATCATGGAATTCAAAACAGTAAGGCATGGATTCAAACATAAGTTTCATGTTGACAAACAAATCCGTGCAAAAGCAAGGTAAGTTAGTAAAGTCATACATAGGCAGTCAATAAATTGGAGATTAAAAACCTACTTATGGGTTAAGCAGTCATGTTAGATCAATCATTTGAAAAGGAAATCACATAGGTCTTATAAGATAAACTTGATGAGGCAGACTGGCACATATTAGAAGCACCAAAATGACATCAAACATCCATAACTTAGGAGCATGTTTAAAACACATCAAAGCTAGCACACATATCATGAACACAATGCTAACATGGAAAAAAAATCATGATATCACAAAAATATAACTTTCTGAAATTAACAGTTTCAATAAAATAGTTTTATCATGTACAAGATGAAATAGCATAGTATGACAGGTCATAGAACATTGAGGCATATGATAGGAACAACTCAAAGCAAACTGACAGCAACACCATTCTTATCCTCAATTCAACATTCATGATCATAAACCTTAAACATACATTAAACCAAAATCATTCCAATGAGATGCAACACTAAGCAATAGCTTGCATATACTAACACTTCAAATAATCCAAACTCAGACACATAGTGAACGAAAATCAATGCCAAGGAAAAGTGATTCATACCAAAATAAGCACATACATGAATAATCAAAATGTCAACCAAGCATCAACAACAATAAAGTTCAAAACCATGACTTGAAACACAAAATGATCATATATGATGGTGACAGAAAAATCAGTGCTACTTTTAAAGAGAACAACTTAACAACATCAATCAACCATTAAACCAACAATAAAAAATGTATAGGTTCAACCATCCCACGACTTATGAGCATATTAGAAACACATAGAGGAACAAAGATTCATGAGTCTCTTGCCTCAAAATCACATCTAAGCATATATGTCATACAAGTAGATTAACAAAATCAAACATTTAAACTTGACAGTGTAAGAAGCAAAGTAAAACTTGTAAGCTTGTAGCCATTCAATGAACAAAACCAAAAGCATAAATTAATCATGTAGCAGCTAGTCATGTAACAAGCATAAATTCAACCACAATCATTACAACAAACATACATATACCTCAACATATCACTAAACAAAATAAGGCTATTTTATGAAATCAAACCATGAGTAAACAATCAACATATTCAAACACACATCAGCAAGATACATATGTAAAAGAACAACAAGATGCATATGACATAATGATATCAAATGAGCATGGCTAACAAGAGGGAAAAAATGTGATACCAAGTGGAGTAATGTCCACTGCCTTCAAGTATGCTGACTGCTTTCCTTCCAAAGCACTCCAAAGCCACCTTTCACCTTGCTTGCTCGAAACTTATGAAATTTTAGAGACTATTTGAGTGTTTATGAGAATTGTTGGTTCCTTAAAGTGTATAAGCAAGCTCCTTTTATAGGCTGAACAAATGGGCCTGGGTTGCTTGAGTCCAAAGAGCAAAAACTTGGTGTGCTGGGTGAAAAATTAGGGTTACAACATTTCTCTTCAAAATTCAAATATTGGTCCACCTCTTGGAGACAAATGCGCTGCCCTTGCTGCACAAAAACTCAGAGATTGCAGGGTCCATTTCACTACTTCGTGTATTGCTTAAGAGCTCCTTATTTGTTGTCATATGAAAGGGTATCAGATGAGGTAAGGATTGGGGATTGTGTGAGGAGATTTGTAGGTGAGAGCAGGTTGTATGCTGAAACTAGCAATTCCTCAGAAACACTTTTAATGAACCAATCCTTGAAAGCTCAAACGGGAAGTGTGTTTGGGAGAATTCAAAGTGAGAAACCGCGCCAAAGGATTGGGTTATGAAACAATTTTTTGGATGAATTGATTCACTTTTTTTTTTTGAATTTCTCTCTTCTCCTCTACAATTCACAAGCACGACCAAGGAGGAGAACAAACTTTGGTTGTTTTGTTCCTTTGCAAGCCACACATCGTCTTCCCATTGGTTAGTGATGGAGTTGAAAAGTCAAAGCAACATTGCCTATCTCCCATTGGTCCTCAGCCAAATGAGTTTTATTCCAAATAGCTTGTAACATGTATTTGTCACGATGGGTCTATTGTAATGGGCTCAAAGATCAAATATTGGAATTGGTTTTTTCTTTCTTTTTATTATAAAAAGGAAATGGTTTATAAAGAAAGATAAATAATAGTTGAATTTGGTAATTGAAATGGTTATGGATATGGTTTGAAAAATAAAGGAATTGGATAAAATTGGTTAATAAATGACTATTGAAATAGGTTTGGAATTAAAAGTGACAATTGAGGGTGGATAAAATGGATAGGTATTTGGTTATGGAGAGGACCGTGAAGAGGGTTATAGAGACATCTCTTTGAAACGAGAGACTTGCTTGATTCAATGCTCCATCCAAAATCTTGATTAATCACCTCTTGAATCTTCTTGAAATAAAAACCTGATAAAAATGAAACAAACATAAACAAGACCTGATAAAAGGGTTAGCTATGCAATATGATTGACCTAATATGACATGCAAGAGATCAATGGATCTAAGGGTAAAATTTGGGGTACAACAGTTGCCCCTATTTAAATATCTTTACCGGATGACATGAGAGATAAAAATCCTCATGAAATCATGGTGAAAGATATTTAAATACAGATAACCGAAAATTTTTCCGTTAGATGCAAAGACATGCAATGCTACTAATATCATGATATGATGCAATGAAAGATGCAAAAATGCAGACAAAACAGGACACCAAAGAAATAAAGAGCTACCAAACACAGATGAGCTTCACTGGGGAAGAAAGAAGGTTAGTATCCACAAGGAAAACTCCTTGGGGATGCAGGCTAACCAACAAAAGAGACTCACTGGGGAGACCTTGAGGCAACACCGGGGATAGAAATAAAAAAGGTATTCTCCACTGGGGCAAGATCCAGGGAGATGGACGACAGGTTCAAATGTGACCGGACGACACTAGGGAAATGAAACATGTTCTTACTGGGCATGAAAACAGAAAGAAGACATGATCTCCACCGGGGATCAGTTGAAATAAAAGGATGGACATCCAAAAAAGATTTTCTGGGGATTTGTTATACTGAAGAGTTCAAACGGGATCTTCAAGAAAAACCAGAAAAGACAGAGACAAACTCTGTGTGCCAGATAAATAAAACAACTGGAGTTTAAATGGGAACAAGGTTAATGAGCCAAAAATAGACTCTGGTACTCATAAGAGTTGGTTGAGATAACAAATAATTTTCTTTATGAAGAAAACCAGTATGAGCTGGATTTGTAATTTGGTTTAGGTTCATATTTGACCTAAGTTTAAGCAGTTTTAGGTTCATGATAACCTGATATAAAAATCTGGTTCACGATAACCGGAAACAAACAACTGGTTCACGATAACCTGAAATTAACAACTGGTTCACGATAACCAGAGGTTTAGGTTCACGATAACCTGATACAAACAACTGGTTCACGATAACCAGAGGTTTAGGTTCACGATAACCTGATACAAACAACTGGTTCACGATAACCAGAGGTTTAGGTTCACGATAATCTGGTACAAACAACTTGTTCACGATAACCAGAGGTTTAGGTTCACGATAACCTGATATAAACAACTGGTTCACGATAACCAGAGGTTTACACTGCTAGTGGTTACTAAAATTTTAGGTTTCCAACTGAGGTGATTAAGTAACAGAATGGTTGCAGGTTAGGCTTCCTGGGGAATACTGCACAAAGAGTCAAAATCTAGCGCACAAAGGTGAAAAACCGGTCACAAGCAAAACAAAGACAAAGAACCAAAGACCCACAAAAGGGAAAAAGGAAAGAAAAACAAAACCACACAAACAAAACACCCAAATGCAAAGATGCTCAATGCTATGGTATGATGCGACTGCTTAATGATATGCAAGAAATGACTCCGACAAGAGATGACAGACCGGGAACAGCAAAAAGGAGAACACTGTGTCCACTACAGGGAATCACACTGAAATCTGAGCACGTAGTCAATCTTAAAGCCAATGTGAGAACATCTTTAATTTGCTGGGGAATCAGTTTTTCAACAAACCTCTTGCAAAGATACTGGTGAGGCGTCCTTTGTACTAGTGGTCAGCCATTGTTGAAACATTTAATTCAGGGAATATTGCCAATTCTCTTTTAGTAACAAAGAGAGTTCAAAGTTTTCAAAACACTTTCCGCTTTTTAAAACCATTATTAAGTGAAGTTTTGCATAACAAGGAAAATATCGGAGTAGTGATAAATATCAAACAAAGAATGGCTCAAAAATTTGATTTCATTAGAATGGTAACTTGCCAATAGCGAATTTCCAGAGATCATTACAATTGAAAAATGGCAATGGGAAAGGATTACATCATATTCAATGACCAACTCCCTAATGACTAAAATTCTCAAGCATAATATTTTCGTACTGATTCAGCATTTACAGGGTGTGTGAGCTGTTCACCATCCATTGTTGTGAGGAATAAAGAACCTCCTGAAAATATAGTCTTTACCACAAATGGACCCTCATAGTTGGGTGCCCACTTTCCACGAGCATCCCTTTGAGATGGCAGAATCTTCTTGAGTACAAGCTCTCCTTCTCGAAATTCCCGAACACGGGCCTTCTTATCAAAAGCCCTCTTCACTCTTTTCTGATACAGATGACCATGACACATAGCAGTCAGTCGCTTCTCGTCAATGAGTTTCAGTTGGTCATATCTCTCTCTAACCCATCTAGCTTCGTCAAGCTTAGTTTCCATCAGGATTCTCAAAGATGGTATTTCTACTTCAATAGGGAGGACCACATCCATTCCAAATACAAGAGGAAAAAGGGTTGACCCTATTGAGGTTCGAACCGAAGTCCTGTATCCATGCAAAGCAAAAGGTAACATCTCATGCCAATCTTTATAGGTCTTGACCATTTTCTGCAGGATCTTCTTGATGTTTTTATTAGCAGCTTCGACAGCTCCATTCATCTTGGGACGGTAAGGTGAGGAATTGTGATGCTCATTCTTGAAATTGTCACACAACTCTTTCATTATTTTGTTGTTCAAATTTGTTCTGTTGTCAGTGATGATCTTGTTGGGGATCCCATAACGACAAATGATATTATTCTTGATGAACGAGCAACTACTTGCCTGGTCACATTAGTAAAAGAAGCAACTTCAACCCATTTGGTGAAATAATCAATGGCCACTAAAATGAAATGATGGCCATTAGAAGCTTTAGGCTCTATAGCTCCAATCATACCAATGCCCCACATAGAGAAAGGCCAAGGGGATGACAACACATTCAACAAGGTCGGAGGAACATGCATCTTATCAGCGTAGAACTGGCACTTATGGCATTTCCTGGCGTATTGGATGCAATCAGCTTCCATAGTCAACCAATAATATCCACCCCTCAAGATCTTTTTAACCATGGCATACCCATTGGCGTGAGTGCCAAAGGCCCCTTCGTGAATGTCGTGAATCAATAGGTCCACTTCTCATTTATCAACACATCTTAGCAGGACCATGTCATGATTTGTTTTGTAAAGCACGTTGTTACTAAGAAATAACTTGGATGACAATCTTCGCAAAGTTTTCTTATCAAAACTGGAAGCATTGGTGGGTACTCTTGAGTTTTCAGATAATTCACGATGTCGTGAAACCATGGTTTCCCATCTGTCTTGTCTTCAACTGCCTGGCAATAAGCGGGTTCGATCTTGCGCTCAATACTGATGAGAGGTGTTTCATTGTGAAACCTAACTTGCCACATTGAAGCTAACATGGCTAGGGAATCAGCTATGTGATTTTCAGTGCGAGGTACATGACGGAAAGTGATCTCATCAAAACACTTAATCAATTCCATAATGTAAGCACGATATGGAATGAGTTTTTCATCCTTGGTTTCCTATTCACCTTTGACTTGGTAAATGACCAAAGCAGAATCACCCAAAACTTCAAGAACATTGATTCCAAGGTCAATTGCAGCTTCTAGACCCAAAATACACGCTTCGTACTCAGCAATATTGTTCGTACATCCAAAGTCCAACCTTGCTGTGAAGGGAGTATAACCACCATCAGGGTTTATCAATACAACACCTACACCATGTCCTTTGAAATTGGAAGAATCATCAAACATCATCTTCCATCTAAAATGGGTCTCAGGACATTCATCAGGGTCAGGCTCTTCACAATCTTTTACTACCATAATGTCTTCATCAGGGAAATAAAACTTGAGCGGTTCATAATTTTCAACAGGCTGATCTGCAAGGTATTATGATAATACACTCCCCTTGATTGCCTTCTAAGGTACATATTGGATATCATATTCTGACAATAGCATATGCCAACGGGCAAGTCTTCCTGTTTGATCAGGCTTCTCAAAGATATACTTTATTGGATCCATTTTCGAGATCAACAAAGTAGTGTGACATATCAAATACTGCCTCAAACATTTGGCGGCCCATGCTAAAGCACAACAGGTTTTCTCAAGCAGTAACGGCTTTCGCTATCAGCGAACTTCTTTCTCAGGTAATAAATGGCGTGTTCTTTGCGACCAGTTTCATCACGTTGGCCCAATACACAACCCATGGATCCCTCTAAAACAGTCATGTACATAATGAGAGGTCTTTCAGGAACAGGAGGAATCAGAATAGGTGGTTCTTGCAAATAATTCTTGAGGTTTTCGAAAGCTTGTTGGCAATCAGAATTCCACTCTACAGTCTGGTCTTTGCGGAGCAGTTTGAAGATCGGTTCACAAATTGGAGTCATGTTGGAAATGAATCTGGATATATAGTTAAAACGACCCAGAAATCCTCTTACTTGTGATTCGGTCTGTGGAGCTGGCATTTCTTGAATAGCTCATACCTTGTCAGGATCTACTTCAATTCCTTTTTGGCTGACGATAAAACCAAGCAACTTCCCTGACCTGACACCAAAAGTACATTTGGCCGGATTCAACTTCAACTGATACTTTCGGAGTCTCTTGAACAACTTCAAGAGATGGTCCAAATGTTCCTCCTCACTTCGGGATTTGGCAATCATATCATCCACATATACTTCAATTTCCTTGTGGATCATGTCATGGAATAAAGTCACCATAGCTCTCTGATACGTTACCCCTATGTTTTTCAAACCAAAGGGCATGACTTTGTAACAGTAGGTTCCCCACGGGGTGATAAATGTATTTTTATCTATGTCAACTGGGTCCATTCTGATCTGATTGTAACTGGAGAAACCGTCCATGAAGGAGAAAACTATAAACTTGGTTGTATTATCCACAAGAGTGTCGATATGCGGTAGGGGGAAATCGTCCTTGGGACTAGCTTTGTTGAGATCCCTGTAATCTACGCACATTCGCACTTTACCATTTTTCTTCATAACTGGCACGATGTTGGCTACCCATTCTGGATATTTTGAAACTGCTAAGAATCCTGCATCTAGTTGCTTTTTAACCTCATCTCTGATTTGGAGAGCCATATCAGGTCTACTTCTACGGAGCTTTTGCTTCACAGGTGGACATTCAGGCTTGAGTGGTAGCTTGTGAACTACTATGTCCGTATCCAATCCAGGCATGTCTTGATAAGACCAAGCAAACACATCTACATATTCTTCCAAAAGCAGTACTAGCCGTTGTCTGATCTCTGCCCCAAGTGTTGCCCCAATCTTGAACTCTTTCCTTTTTTCTTCAGTGCCAAGGTTGATGACGTCAACTTTTTCTTCGTGTGGTTGGAGATACGTGTACTGATACTCACACATTTTTGCCAAATCATCGGGAACCTCATAATCCTCTTCTTCCTCAGCTTGACAAATAGCTGAATCAAAGTTGATAGTGAGAGTAGGGTCATTGAATACAACGGGTTTGGGAATCACTTCTGGCATAGGGTACAAAGTGGGTATCTCAATGGCTTCCTAATTACTTAAAGCAGCGTCACACCAAAACACCAAATGATTGATATCTTCGTCTTTAGCGTCTTTAATAATGGCGTGGACTTGTTGTCCTCCACTGACAAACACCTCTTGAATGGTCCTCAGTCTTCCTTTTGTTGAAGCAGTTCTTCCCTCAAAAGTTGGTTTGTAACCCAACCCTTGGTTTTTCTCTCTTTCTGGGACTTCGACGATCTTGCCCCAGCCTTCAGGTACTCCTCCTCGTAGAGCAGATTGAATGCTTTTGAAAGATGCAAAAGATGGACAACCGGAGACCATTGGTTCCTTATCGTCAATCATAACGGCATTAGCTATCTCAAGAGCCTGGAAAGAAGTTTCCAAAGCATCTTCATCCGCTTCAATGTAACGAAACAAGGACAAATTGCTAACCATTAGGTCTTCCTCACCATGTATGATAACTAACTTCTCGTCGGCCACGAACTTCATCTTCTGATGCAAGGTAGAGGTCACAGCACCTGCCTCGTGGATCCATGGTCTACCCAACAAACAACTGTAGGCAGGGTTGATATCCAAGATCTGAAAGAGGATGTTGAATATTTAAGGGCCAATCAAGACAGGTAGCTCAATCTGTCCCATCACCGATCTTCTTGAACCATCAAAAGCTTTGACAATGAGTGAAGTGGGTCTCATTATAGCTCCTTGGTAAGATAGTTTTTCAAGAGTTCTTTTTGGAAAAACATTCAAGGATGAACCGGTATCTACAAGAACTCTGGCCATCGTATCCTCCTGGCATTTCACTGATACATGTAAGGCAAGATTATGATTTCTTCCAGCTCGAGGTAACTCCTCGTCACTGAAGTCGAGGGTGTTACAAGCTGTAATATTGGCGACGACATGGTCAAACTGTCCAGATGTTATATCTTGAGCTACGTGTTCCTAGGCTAACACCTTCTGCAAAGCTGATCTATGGACAGGGGAATTGACTAACAGAGATAAGATCAAAATCTTGGATGGTGTCTGATGGATCTGATCTATCACCTTGTAATCACTCCTCTTAATAATCCTTAGGAACTCTTCTTCCTCTTCTTGAGAAATTACCTCCTTCCCTTTGTCTCCAGATGGTGTGGGGATAACAGTTTCCCTGGGTGTGGTTTCCTTGAAAGACGGAGTGTATACTCTGCCGCTTCGGGTCATCTTCCCAGTTCCAACTATATTGGTCACATCTTCAACAGTAGTTCCAACCTCTTTCCTTGGAATCACGTCTTCTCGCCTTCTGCTACTCATAACATTCTCATAGACCCACGGCATGGCCTTGGTCCCTCTGAACCTAAATGGAACAGGTTGTCGGGTGTCATATTGCTTGGAACGATTAACAGTGGAAGCATCAGTCATTCCAGGTTTGTTGAAAACGGGTACTGGTTTATTAAATATAGGAACTACAGACCCAGACTTAGGTGTGTTGGACTCCGATGAACACAGGCTCGATTGCCGCAACTTTGTTCTCCTTTTCTCTGCTGAACACTTGTAGGAACCCTTCATTGATCAGATACTGAACATCATCTTGGACTAAACAGCAGCCTTTGATACTGACATTACATTCTTCACAGTCATCATGGAAAACTTTAACTAACCCAGCTTTAAACAGCTTAGCATGAAAAGTTTTGATAGGGGTCTTGATCTTTGTCGCATCCAAAACTAATACCTCATCCTTTTCATCTTCGATGGCATTAGTGGCCCCATGGGTAGGCAAAGGATTGTTTTTCACATTCGGTTGATTATCAGCAAATGAAAGAATATTCTTCTCCATCAAAACCTTCACTACGTTCTTCAACGCTAAACAGCCTTCCAAGTCGTGACCAGCACCTCCTTGATGAAAAGCACAAGTCACATTCGGGTTGAAGAAAGGCATAGATTTCTCTGTTGGCGGACCCAAAGGTCTAGTAATGATCAATCCTTGCTCCACTAAGGAAGGGTAGAGCTCTGTATATGACATTGGTATAGGTGGAAATGTTGGCTTTGCCCCTTGCCTTTTGTAGGGAGAATTCTGTTGTGGAACCTGTGGTCTTGGTTGCTGATAATTCTGGTTTTTAGGCCATTGATGGTAGGCTGTTTGTTGATAGGCTGGCGCCTGCTGCGCTGCTTGGTGGTTGAAAGTAGGCGTAATAGCAGCTACGTAGGGTTGCGGAGCATACTGCATCTGGTAGATTGGATGCTGAGAGAAGTTTGGTCTCTGCTGTTGCTGGTACATTGGTTGCTTTCATCGAGGGCTCTGGGTCTTTCCTGCCATGACGACATTAGTTTCTCATTCTCTCTTCTTGTGTGAATGACTAGGAGATTTCTTAGTACTGACGCCAGTTGAACTGTTTGGAGAACTGATCACCTTTCCACTCTTTAATCCTGCTTCTACCTTCACGCCAATTGCAACAATATCAGCAAAATTAGCACTGACACTACTAATCATTCTCTCATAAAACTCAGGTTTTACTGTGTCTACAAACCAATCAGCCAACTCTTTCTCAGTCAAGGGTGGTTCAACCTGAGAAGCAGTCTCTCTCCACCGCTGTGCATATTCTTTGAAGGTCTCAGTACTGTTCTGGGCCATACTCAATAATTGTCTATGGTCAGGAGCTAGATCCATATTATACTTGTAGTGTTTTACAAAAGCATCAGTCACATCCTGGAAACAATGGACCTGGGACTGGTCTAGACTTAAATACCACTTAGCAGCGGTCCCCTTTAAACTGTCTTAAAAATAATGGATCATCAGCTTATCATTACGTACGTGCGCGACCATTCTTCGGTAGTACATGATCAGATGGGATTTAAGGCACGTGGCCCCTGAATACAATTCAAAATTTGGAAATTTGAACTTGGGTGGAATTACCAAGTCTCAAACTAAGCACATGTCCTTGATATCAGTACTGAATGCATTACTTAACTCCATCGCCTTCATCTTCCTCTGCATTGTTTCAACACTTTCTCTTAATTTCTCGTGTCTATCATCTCCTTCTTCTGACACATCAATGTAATCGTAGGGATGATGGTTTTGGAAAACTGGATGCACTTGGGTTTGTACTGCTGGTGGAGCATAGATAGGAATAGCTTGCAGAGTCTCGTTGACCAAGGGAACTGTTTGCTGTGTGGATAAAGGAACTGTAGGACAGATAAAATCAATGGGCATGCCCAAGGTGTGGCTTGTGACAGGGATGATAGGAGGTTCCACTGTTGTGGTGACGATTTCAGAGACCACAGTGGCCTGGGTGTCCATCTTTGCTCTCATAACATTAATTGCTTCGAGGATTTGTCCCATTCCTCCTTGTATCTCATTCAATTCATTGTTGACTCTGTCCATTTCTCCGTATGCCTCTGACATCCTGAATCGAGCTTGGGCCCGAGTGTTGTAGTTGTGTATGGGATTCAGTGTGATGATTCTAAAGAAAACACGGTGACATGAGATATAGACAAAGGAAAATGCACATGAAGATGCAAATGAGGATGTGTTGCACCCCAAAATTTGCCCTCCTTACTTTATTACTAACTGGCTTATGTTGCATTGCATTTTGCATTATCATATCATTGGTTCTTAGCATGGGGTCAAGGTGCCTGAGGCAGTGCTTCAGAGGGTCAAGCAAGAGTCCTGGTATTGTCCAAGAGAGCTCAGGTGGATCATCCTCTCCTAACCAGTGCGTAGATTAGGGTTTTGAGATTCTTGGGTTTATTGCTTCAATGGGCAAGCACCTTGGGTTTTTATCATCATCAAATGGCATATCTTATCTTTGTTGGAGAGGATACACATCATATTCATAGGAATTTGGATTTGGAGACTGTGTTATTTCCTCCTAGACTTAGGGTACCACAACTAGGGTTGGCTATAAAGTCAGTTTATTTCGGATTTTTTGGGCAAGACTTGATTCCATGATACTCCTTGGGTCCCTAAATACCTAGGGATGGGAGGTTGTCCATCAGTTTGGTTTAGGAGAAGTTCAATTGGCCAATGGATTGAAAATCAGTTGAATTGGGTAAAAGTCAACAGTGAGAGGAGAAGTCAACTGTGGAATTTTGAGGTTCTCTCCAAGGTTTTCAAGGTCTCACATCCTCATATGGTCTCCAGGGGTCAAGTTTCATACATATTTATCAGGAATCAGGAGTTGGTGCAAAGTTTCTAAATTTGGAAAGTGACCTATAAAGAAAAGTTTCCATTTTTGGCAAGTTCCTGCACTGCATTCAACTTGACTTTTCACCATCAAGAAAGCTTCAAATGAATTTTTCTCCAACATGAAAATTGAATATCTTTTTCTCCTCTTTCCAACAAGTACTAGTGGGTCTCCATATCATTTATGAAACTCAACTTATGGTCAAAAGAAGGCAAAGTGGTTTTTAGGGTTTCTCATGGTTCCATTTTCACAACTTTGGGCATAATGACCTATAATCAATTCCATTGCTTCATGCCACATTCCAATATTAAAAGACAATCCTTGAGGATTATTTTGGGCCCAAGAATGAAGTAATTCCATGGTTTATTCTTCATTTATTCTCCATTATTCAAAATTCCCAAATTGTTTGAAACTCATGAATCAATTGTTTTCAAGGCCCAAGTTCCATTGAGGTGTAACTAGCAATCCAAATGAAAGTCCATCATGGAATTCTTAAATATTCATGCATGGAGGAGGTGTACTTAACATAAGGTGATTTTTCAAAATAATTCAAAAACTCATTAAACCAAGGATTGCCCAAGCCCAATTCCTCATCAGAAGAAAACCCTAGTCTATATAAACCCATCCATGCACTGGTTAGAGTGAGAGACACGTGATATTTTGGAGAAAAAGAAACTGAACCCTAATTCTTGAATTCCTTGGATCTCTCAATTTACAAGGAGTTTCTTCAAAGTTCTTCCAAAAACCTTCTCCTGGTGATCCACAGATTAGAAATTAACCACCATTCGCAGCCAAAGGCAAGGAATAGAGTTGCACCATCTCAGGTTGGTAGGTTTTTTTACCATCATAAAAATCTCCTTTTAAGCATGAATATTGACGTGCTATGTCTGCTGATCATCCTAATGTAATTTGTGTTGTGTTTGGGCATGTGGTTTGCTTGTAATATGGATTTAAAGTTTCGTGCCCTAAGTTATATCTCTTTGTTTTTTAATATGCATGGGTTGTTTGCGAATTTGGAGTGCATATTCGAAATCCTCGTAAAAATCTGGTTGGATTAGTGTATTTGTTTGTAGTTTCTGGGCAGCTGCATGTTGGTGTGCTTCCAAGGTGACGATCGGAACCCTAAGTCCGTCGCCGGAAAAAATTGCAGGTCGCCGGTGGAATTTTGGGGAAGATGACGTTGTGGTCGTTGGATCTTGGGATCTGACGGTCCACAGCGTGCCATGTGTTTTTCTTTTTATTTTTTTTCTGAATTTTAATTATGGATCCCGTGTATATTCACCCATCGTAGCTATCATGTACGTCCAACCATATTTTCCTTTTTTTATTTACTTTCTATTGCATTGACTTAATCTGACGCGTCCATTGCATCAAACGACCCTCATCTCGCCAGCACATTAAAAAGCGCACGCGCCTGGCACATGGCACAAACACGGTAAACCTTTTTTTATTTTTGCTATTTTTCTGATGAATTTGGACGGGCTTCGCTACTCACACCCCACTCTCTGGCCCAACCTTCAATTTCCACTGCATTTCCTTACTAACGCACCCCCCCCCCCCCCCCCCCCCCCCCCACATCTTATTTCATATTTTATTTTATTATTTCATTATCATTTTCATATTTTAATTTTAAAAATACCTAATTGCATTAAAAAATTACTAGAAAATTCATGCATCATATTTGTCATTTTATAAAAATTTTACAAATTTTATTTTTTATTTTATTTTATTTTTCATCATCTAAATTGATCATTTCATTCATTTTCTTTTTGAGTTACATATACCATGCGTACTTAAATTTCTCTATTTTATTTCTCTACAACCATAAAATATTTTTTATCCGTTCTTTTTGTATTTGTTCACTAACATCCTAAATTGCATAAAAATATTTTTCTTTCATTTTTAAATTCACTTCATATTGCATTTTGGTCCTCCTCTTTTGCACACTGAACCCCACTTCCCACCTGAACTTTGCCTAATTGTTTAGATGACTAACACTTTGAATTTTTGCAGGAATTTTTGATGTGTTGTTTGTCTCTGGCTGAGGGACCTTGAAATTTAATTTGGGAATTTTAGGAGTTATTTTTCTAATTATTTGATTGGTTTCCACTTGAGATCTGCTTATATGTGTATTTCTGATCCTGCCTAAGTCCTTGTTTGAAAGGCACATGTGCGATTTGCTTTGGGGTTGTTCCTTTGATTTATGAATTCATGTTTGGATTATTATCATTATTGTTTGCCATTGCTTGATTTTCATTTGCTTTGATATTATTTATGTCTGTTTCTCACTAACCTTTTGTGCAGGGACTAAGGTAAGTTCTTTAAGGGTATGGATAAGTATCCATGGTCACCCTTACTTTGTCCTTCCCTCATCTTCTTCCTTTAGGGTTTAGGTTGTCTTCAAACCTCACTAACCGTAGGTCACCCATGCATGATAACTTTAGGATTCATAGTCCCCCTTTAGAGTCACCTTTGTGTCTTCTCTCTTCTCATCTCAAATTCCTTTAAAACACTTAATAAGAATAAGGTGTATTGCGCACGAGCCTTAAGTATGGGGAATGAGAAATGAGGGGCTTCCTCTCATCTTTCTAGAGTGCTTAGCGAGCATCCTGTCTTGGGACGATGCGTTAAGTATTCGCCCCTGTGCCCTAGACTTTGGTGCAATGCAACTTAGGAACTAACTTAAGCCACTTCTGTCCTAAAAATACAAACCAACTTCAAACCTTTTTGTCCTTCGGGATTTCCAAACTTAAAGGCTATTTTCAAAAAGGTCACGTTACTTTCCGTCTGAGACGCAAACAGGCATCGACCCTAACTGTCGGACGCGAACTTAACGTCGCTCATAAAAAACACAAAAAAAACTTGGTCCGAACTACGTTGACTCTGAATTCCCCATTGCACAAGGGGGTACGTAGGCCTAGGACGTTGACATCCTACCGAGTCTGTCTTTGTCTTTCCCTCTCCGTTTTAGTACAACCCTAGATGATAGTATGACTCACCCTTAGAATAGACAACAAGCGTGGATCCTATCGAGTACGATGGACGCGTGGGGTGCTAGCACCTTCCCCTCGCGTAACCGACTCCCGAACCCAGGTTATGGTTGCGATGACCATTCCTTTCCCTATTCCTCAGGTTTATGCGGTGTTCCCTTTCCCTCTCTTGGGATAAATTTACAAGGCTGGCGACTCTGTTTTTCTGCGCCACTCTCACGTTTGTACCTGGATGAAAATCCTGGGAGCGACAGCTGGCGACTCTGCTGGGGAATCTGGTTGACCTATGCTGGTCCATCCCTAAGCGAGTCAATCCTAACGCTTTCTTGTCTCTGTTCTCTTTGGGTGTTTTGTTTTTGTTTTGCTTTATGTTGTATTTTATTTTTATTTTTACCGCATTTTCGGCATTTCATTTTTTATTACTGTCATGCTGCTGTGCTGTGATGGCTGTCTTTGTTTTGCAGGTTGGGTGGGACCGAGAGCTAAGCCCAATACCCAGGCTTGAGAATACCTTGGACTAGAGTGGAAAGTAGTGGGACCTACGTGCCCGCTTGGTACGTTTGTGTGTTCACGAAATCCACAACCAGACGAGGCTATCTTGGGACGCATTCTAACGTGTGTGTCTTGCGCATGTTGGGGTGTTGATCTAGAGAGCTGTCGACTCTGGTGACCGATCATTGAGGACCTTAGTGGAAACATCCCTCTTTAGTGGTGACAGTGGCAGACCACATCCTGTGGCAAACCCATTCGCACCTGAGGGTCCGCTTTGGAACTCGCATAGGATGGCCCCTACGTTTTGAAGAGAACTAGTGGAGGCACTCCTCGATTGACTTTAGTACTGTACCCCGAGGGATGAATGTACTATTGTTTCTCGACCTCAGTGCCAAAGCTGAGGACCTTCCGCTTTGGAGAATCAGTTGAGGCCTCCTCGATTGATGATGATGCCAAACCAGAAATGGTGAACGTATCATCATTTCTCGACCTGAGAGCCCGGGATACTGAACATCCTAGTACCCACATGTGAGAGGGAATGGGCGCTTGCAGGTTTGCAGGTAACCGAAACCTTCAACCTACCCTGTCTTCCGGATTTCTTATCAACGTCTGTTTATTTGGGTTATCTCAGTGGTTCAGAGTTCTGGTTTTCTGGGTTCTCGTTCAGCTAATAGCACATCACATCCAACAGTGTGCCTTGACCCCATGTTTGCATGAGCATATCATTTTTCTTGCATTCTGACATGTTTGACATTTTTCAGGGCTTGCATCTTACTCTTGATTCCGGTTTTTTGAGGTTACTTCAGCATGGATGTTCAGAGAAAGAAGACTGTTGCTTATTTATTCCCAGAACCGACTTTGACACTGATTCACAAACTGATTAATATGGCTGGCTCTGGAGTTCGTACAGAGTTCAGTGGAAGGTATGAAAAGGATGCCATTCACACACTTCTTCAGTTTTACGATCCGACTCTGCGTTGCTTCACTTTTCCAGACTACATCTTGGCCCCAACGTTGGAGGAGTTCTCATTTATTTTGGGAATTCCTATCAGTCATGATATAGTGTTCTTTTCTGAAGAACACCCCGGTATAAAAGAAATGGTTGTGGCTCTTCATATTAGTGAATCCGCTCTGAACAGTAATATTGAAGAAAAATAAGGAGTTAAGGGTTTCCTATTGAAGTTCCTGTTTGATCAAGCCTGCATACATGTCAAAGAGAAGAATTGGACTGCTTACCAAGCTATCCTGGCTATGTGCATCTATGGGATTGTTTTGTTTCCGAATATTCCTGATCTGGTGGATATGCATGCCGTCAGAATATTTATTTCGAAGAATCCTATACCTACCTTGCTAGGTGATGTGTACCATTCAGTTCACTATAAGAATGAGAATAGGCGTGGGAAAACTGTGAGTTGCTGTGCGCCGCTCTTAGCTACTTGGTTTCTGAGTCGTTTCCCTGAATCTGGCGCTTTCGTTGATACGAAAGATTCTCTGAAGTGGTCTAAGAGGGTTATGGGCTTGACTGCTGATAACATCGTTTGGATTAATCGTGACTTGCTAGGAATGGAGATTATTTGCAAATGCGGAGAATTCCCTAATGTGCCCTTGATAGGGAGGAAAGGTGGAATTAACTATAATCCTTCCCTAGCTATCAGACAGTTTGGCTATCCTTTGAAGAATCCACCCGAAGAGCGAGATGTCCGAGAGTCCTTATTCTTCAATGGTATTGAGGATCAAGGGTTGATAAGGAAAGTTGTGAATGCTTGGAAACAGGTGACCAAGAAGGGTAAAATTCCATTCGGGAAAAGTAACAATCGGGTTTTCCCTTCCTATAAAGAGTGGATTAAGAAGAGAGCAGAAGAGGAGCTTCTTCCATTCCTGGTGGAACCACCTTTGTATCCTCTGGTGATCGAGCCTCCTACCACAGTTGAGTTGGAGAAGTATAACAAATTATGGGCTGAAAAGGAAAGGTTGCGGGAAGAAAATAGTGAGCTAAAGAGAGAAATTTATCAGTGGAAGCATGAGCGGGGTGAAGCTGTTCATACCGCCAAGTTGAAGACAGAGCTCCTTGCTAAAGCAGAAAAAGAGCTTGCTGACATGGTCGCATCCAGAGAAAGAATGAAACAAGCTTTGGATGGTATCAGTAACATTCTCAGGTCCAAAGAGGAGGAATTAGGCTAGGCTTTGTTGAAGATTCACAGGTTCAATGATCACCAAGAAATTGCCATGGCTGAGAATAAGAGAAAGGAAGACGACTACATAGCTAAGATTGATCAGTTGAAGTCGACGCTCAAGAAGAAAGACGCTGAGATCTTATCAGGGATATTCAAGAGACAAGTAGTCGAGGGTCGACTCAATGAAGCCATAGCCTCCATGGAAGAACTGAAAGTCCAAGCTGAAGTGAAGAAACCTAGACATGAGGGTCCTAGCATGGATGGTGTTTCTGGAGAAGACGCCTGGGAGTTACATTACCGATACTTGGATGGGATTATACACAGGAGAGACCTTCTCATTCAAGAACTAATTCAGAGACCAAAGCATCCCGACACCAGAAAACTGTTCGAGGAGATCCAAGACTGGTGCAGAAAGCATAGTGGATGGGGAGGATTGACACTTGTAAACTTTGATGATATACCATAGTTTTCTATTCTCTTTTATTGTATTTAGATCACCACCAGGCTTGTTGGTTGGGACCTATGATTTATGTGTTCAGATTTGTTATCTTGGATTCGTGATTATCGACATTTGGTTTTTCTCTGGTTTTCTTAATATATGAGCAGAAGTTCCGTTCTATCTTGTTATTAAACTGGAATCAAGGGGTGGATCGCCCTGCTAATATTCAAACATGTTCATTTGCATTTGCATATTCATAATCATTGTGCATAATCATTTTTGCATGACAGGTGTTCAAGGCTGGTTATTCTTACTTTGATCTAGTTTTCTCAGAATTGCAGACTTAAATCCTCAGGCCATTCAAGAGTTGATTATGGATCAAATTCAAGCTGAGTTGAGGGATGTACGAAGCCAAATGGGCCAGTTCATGGGGAAGATGCAAACCTTTGTTCAAGAGCAGAAAGTGCTGAAAGAAGAGGTCAACCAACTGAAGACTCAGATGAGTCTGGTTATGGAGGTCATGAGAGGTGTGCTAAGCAAAGATAATACTCTCATGCCTGAAGTTGCGGTTGGAATTGTCTCTCCCCCGTTGTTCAAGAGATCCCTCCCTAAGGGTGAGCAGATTGCCACTGTGACTGTCCCGGCTGTACCTCAACAACAACAGAATCGTGCTCCACGCCAGCCACAATTTACGCCTAAGCAGAATAGACATTTTGAGACTCCACCAGTGCCATATTCTCAGTTATTCCAGCACATTCTTCAGTTGCAATTGGTACGGAAAAGGACTTTGGCTCCTCCCTCTGGTACTCCCCCACCAGGTTATGATGCAAGAGCCCACTGTGATTTCCACTCTGGCGCGCCTGGGCATAACGTGGAAGATTGTAGGGCATTTCAGCATGCTGTCCAAGATCTGATTGATTCGAGGAAAATTGAATTCACACCGAGCGGCGTAAGCATACAAGGTGGTCCCACTTTAGCTGTTGAAAAAGAAGTGGGTATCCCCGTTGCTTCTCCCAAAGCCACATCAGGTCAGGGGCATTTCTTGCAGCCCTTGGTCTTAGAATCCCCACATCCGTAAATGCTGCCTACGCCTCGACCAAGTCTGAAGAGAAAAGTGCCTGAAAGGATTATGCCCTCGAATCGGGTCAACAAGGAGATTGTTCTGGAAAGAGACAACAAAGATCACGAAGGCCTGGGAGAAGGTTTGATCCACTCCCTGTTCCTCACAGCCAGGTTCTTGCCCGTCTACTTGAAAGTTCTTTAGTTCAACTAAGGGATGCCAAGCCTATCCCCGACCCTATTCCTCCTGACTATGATCTGGATGCCAGATGTGAATATCACTCAGACACACTGGGTCATTCAATTGAAAACTGCAACGTGTTCCAGCACAAGGTGCAAGACCTAGTAGACTCAGAGATCATTGTATTCACTGAAGATGATATGTACATCAATGGAAGCCTCCTTTCTTAAATGAACACTCAGTCTGCAAGTACGTCCAGACAGAATTAAGCTTCCTCAGCAATGGCAATCTTCAGCTTCTTTACTGCATTTTCATTTGTAGTTTTTCATTTCTTGTTAAAGCATCGTATGCATGTAAGACTTGTTTGTTTTTTATGATGATATTAATGCAATGAGTATGTTTTCCTTGATGTAATTCATTCGTGTTCACTCTTAAATGTTTATATGCACTGCAATACCAATTTTCTGTGTTTAGAACTCTTGAGGGAGGATGATGAGACGAAAACTCAAATCTCTGGTTGTATGTTCAAGGATAGAACCCTGTTGAGGATGTACAGGCATTGTTTCAAACCCTTAAACACTGGAGAGATAAGGAGATAAACCTTCGTTAACCCCTTTTGAGCCTTGGAGTAGGAGTTTCTTTCGTACGAAAAACCCTCATACTCAACCCAGGGGCAGGGTAGACGTCAGTTAGTTTGACCGAGCGTTCAAATTTCAAGGAGAGTGTGCATCTGAGGATCCATTACCTTCTATCCCACCATCAAGAGGTCAAGAGATGTGAAACCACAAGGGTTATCCTTCAACAATCAAGGAGTGAGGCAGTCACAACTCTTTCAAGCAAGTAAGACAACCAGTGTCACACGCTTTGTTCAAAAAGAGGAATAAAAAAAAGAGAAAGCCCGCTAAGTCAAAACTTGAAAACAAGCGACTTAGGCAAAAGTTAGGGCATCTCGCTGGACTTAAAAATCGAGAAGCTCAAAGGAGTCAGTCCAGGAAAAATTAGGGATCAAAAAAGAGCAAAAGAAAGAAAAAGCGAAAAACGGAAAAGATTACCTCGATAAGAGCAAATTCGTGTGATTACAAACACAAGATAAAAAAGGGATGACTGTTATTCCAAAACCCCCTTAGGGGCCAAACCATTAGTGGCGTAGGTTCCTTAAAGATCATAAACCTTTTGAGAGATAAGCGTGGGTCAAATTAACTGAACATAGGACTAGAGAACATCATGAAGAGTGGGTGGGCACCGATAAATTTTGAGCCATAAATCCTTTTTTCTGAAACCGTGAACCAGACCACGTTACAACCCTTAAAAGTCCTAATTGAAACAGGGGTTATTCCGAAAGCGTACTTCAACAGGATAGCGTTCCTGACTCCTATGAGTTGTGCTAATAAGATTCGTTGGTATTGCATGTGCGCATTGTTTTTGCCATTCAAAAATCAAGGTCGCATCCCAGCAAGTGATTCGTTCACAGGGCTTTGCGACACATTTTCATAAAAAACTTCAAGGTCAACATGAATGTTGCATTAGGATTATCATTCTCATAAATAACTTGTTCTGTTTGCATACATGTGCCTAAACATCAGTGGCAGCTTACACAGTGAACGTCGGTCAAGAAGCTTGATCCTGCCAAGTTGGGACGCTTGGAAATTCTGAAGGACAATCATATCAAAGGGCATGCTGCCAAGAGACTCAGTGTAGAGTGGGCTCTCCCCAGTAAGTCGTGTTAAGATGTAGCCAATATGGGGCAGTCACGTCGAGAAAACTCTCCAAAATTCAGTTATTCTGGGGCATTCATTCTGGGATCAGGGGCAAAGTCACTTCAAAGCCCATAGTGGGGCAGACCACCTCTAGAGCATGGGAGATCGTCCACTCCTGAAAATGGTTAATTGAAAACACCTCCTCAAGGTTCAAAATACTAAAGCAGAGTATTTTCAAGTCATTACAAACCCCTTCGAGGTAATGTACGTCATGGATTATGAAGACTGGGGCAGTTATGTCGAGATATGATAAATCTCTCCAAGAGTTTGAAGACCCTGGGGCAGTGCGAACACCCGACCTTCTGTAAAATCCTCTTGAGATAAAAAGTTCAAAGAGCCGCTTATGGCCATAAAGACAAGTCAGGTTGCAGGGCAACAGGATTATACATCCCCAACAGGTCACTCTCCCCAGCATTGAGATTGCTCCTTCCCCAGCAGGATAACCTTTCCTCAGCAGAGCAGACTTCCCCCAGCAGAAGACTTGGGAAGCATTTTCTCCTGATCAAGACGTTATTTCCCCACAGAATCAGGGTGTTCATCTTCCCCATCCAGCCAGGAAGCGTGCTCTCACCGACAATGTCATATTCTAGTCCCCAGCAAGAAGGGAGTAAAGTCATTCTCCCTATCTGCAGGCTAAGTTCAGCAGTACCCCCAAGCAAGCTAGTATCATGGACTATTTTCCCCAGCAGGTTCCGAGCCAATTGGATATTAGCAATTTTCAGTAACAGACTTCTGGTTCCGTTATTGGCGTTCATTCTCAACTCCCCCAACAGAGGAGAAATCTCAGGTTTTGGATGTTACCTTCAGTGAAAGACAGGTGGGGTCCCCGGTAATCCTTTTGTGATTTCATCCCCAGCAGAAGTTGTTGATCCGAAGAGCCGATCAGTATGACCCTTCTCAGCAGAGTTCCTGGATTCAGAGGACAATTTATTTTTGTCATCCCCGGCTGAATTGGTCTTTTCTCTCCAGCATTTATTTTGCTGGAGAGACCCTCTTTGCATATCATAAGCATTCGCATTGCATCCTCAAACGCGTAGCATTTCCATGTTGTATGGAGCATTACGCCATTATTCTAACATTTGCATTCGAAGCATAAGCCATGTTTGATACTTTCCTTGCCAGTTCTCTTTCTCAGCAGAGATGGCATAACTCAGGAGATTTTGGAGGGATGTATTCCTCATACTTGTGCTCCCCGGCAGAGTCTTTTATTTAGACTTCTCCTTTCCCCAGCGGAGTCATCTTATCTATGGATCATGGGCCCGTTAGAAGTTTGTCTGGCCTTTCTCTTTTGTGAAATCCCGTTCTTGCTTGACCAGAAGTTTGTTTCGCGTTATCCCCAGTGAAGTCGCCATTTATTTTGCTAGTTTCTCTTTATCAGCAGAGATAGCAAGCTTTTGAAGATTTTCTTTCGTCAGTCTCCCTTTATCAGCAGGGATGGCATTTATTTTGCTAGTTTCTCTTTATCAGCAGAGATAACAAGCTTTTGGAGATTTCGTTCGTCAGTTTTCCTTTATCAGCAGGGATGGCATCTAGTTTTGCTAGTTTCTCTTTATCAGCAGAGATAGCAATCTTTTGAAGGTTTTCTTTCGTCAGTTTCCCTTTATCAGCAAGGATGGCATTTATTTTGCTAGTTTCTCTTTATCAGTAGAGATAGCAAGCTTTTGGAGATTTTCTTTCGTCAGTTTCCCTTTATCAGCAGGGATGGCATTTATTTTGCTAGTTTCTCTTTATCAGCAGAGATAACAAGCTTTTGAAGATTTTCTTTCGTCAGTTTCCCTTTATCAGCAGGGATGGCATTTATTTTGCTAGTTTCTCTTTATCAGCAGAGATAGCAAGCTTTTGAAGATTTTCTTTCGTCAGTTTCCCTTTATCAGCAGGGATGGCATTTATTTTGCTAGTTTCTCTTTATCAGCAGAGATAGCAAGCTTTTGGAGATTTCGTTCGTCAGTTTCCCTTTATTAGCAGGGATGGCATTTATTTTGCTAGTTTCTCTTTATCAGCAGAGATAGCAAGCTTTTGAAGATTTTCTTTCGTCAGTTTCCCTTTATCAGCAGGGATGGAATTTATTTTGCTAGTTTCTCTTTATCAGCAGAGATAGCAAGCTTTTGGAGATTTCGTTCGTTAGTTTCCCTTTATCAGCAGGGATGGCATCTAGTTTTGCTAGTTTCTCTTTATCAGTAGAGATAGCAAGCTTTTGAAGATTTTCTTTCGTCAGTTTCCCTTTATCAGCAGGGATGGCATTTATTTTGCTAGTTTCTCTTTATCAGCAGAAATAGCGATCTTTTGGATAGTTCTTCGTCAGTTTCCCTTTATCAGCAGGGATGGCATATTTCGAGATTCCTTTGTCAATTCTCTTTATTAGCAGAGATAACTTTATACCCAGCATAGCTAGCACTCGTCTGCGTTGCGATAGTACAGCGTTTATGGCTAATTCTCCAACGGAGGATTGCAAATTTCTGGGTTTTTTGGTATTCAATCTCCGTGCATCCCAAATGTCTGAGAGCCGTCGCTATCATACCTTCAGGACCAAGTCGATTGAATAGGGGCAGCTATTGCACCCCAAAATTTGCCCTCCTTACTTTATTACTATCTGGCTTATGTTGCATTGCATTTTGCATTATCATATCATTGGTTCTTAGCATGGGGTCAAGGCGCCTGAGGCAGTGCTTCAGAGGGTCAAGCAAGAGTCCTGGTATTGTCCAAGAGAGCTCAGGTGGATCATCCTCTCCTAACCAGTGCATAGATTAGGGTTTTGAGATTCTTGGGTTTATTGCTTCAATGGGCAAGCACCTTAGGTTTTTATCATCATCAAATGGCATATCTTATCTTTGTTGGAGAGGATACACATCATATTCAGAGGAATTTGGATTTGGAGACTGTGTTATTTCCTACTAGACTGAGGGTACCACAACTAGGGTTTGCTATAAAGTCAGTTTATTTCTGATTTTTTGGGCAAGACTTGATTCCATGGTACTCCTTGGGTCCCTAAATACCTAGGGATTGGAGGTTGTCCATCAGTTTGGTTCAGGAGAAGTTCAATTAGCCAATGGTTTGAAAATCAGTTGAATTGGGTAAAAGTCAACAGTGAGAGGAGAAGTCAACTGTGGAATTTTGAGGTTCTCTCCAAGGTTTTCAAGGTCTCACATCCTCATATGGTCTCCAGGGGTCAAGTTTCATACATATTTATCAGGAATCAGGAGTTGGTGCAAAGTTTCTAAATTTGGAAAGTGACCTATAATGAAAAGTTTCCATTTTTGGCAAGTTCCTGCACTGCATTCAACTTGACTTTTCACCATTAAGAAAGCTTCAAATGAATTTTTCTCCAACATGAAAATTGAAGATCTTTTTCTCCTCTTTCCAACAAGTACTAGTGGGTCTCCATATGATTTGTGAAACTCAACTTATGGTCAAAAGAAGGCAAAGTGGTTTTTAGGGTTTCTCATGGTTCCATTTTCACAACTTTGGGCATAATGACCTATAATCAATTCCATTGCTTCATGCCACATTCCAATATTAAAAGAAATTCCTTGAGGATTATTTTGGGCCCAAGAATGAAGTAATTCCATGGTTTATTCTTCATTTATTCTCCATTATTCAAAATTCCCAAATTGTTTTAAACTCATGAATCAATTGTTTTCAAGGCCCAAGTTCCCTTGAGGTGTAACTAGCAATCCAAATGAAAGTGATCCATCATGGAATTCTTAAATATTCATGCATGGAGGAGGTGTACTTAATATAAGGTGATTTTTCAAAATAATTCAAAAACTCATTAAACCAAGGATTGCCCAAGCCCAATTCCTCATCAGAAGAAAACCCTAGTCTATATAAACCCATCCATGCACTGGTTAGAGTGAGAGACACGTGATATTTTGGAGAAAAAGAAAGTGAACCCTAATTCTTGAATTCCTTGGATCTCTCAATTTACAAGGAGTTTCTTCAAAGTTCTTCCAAAAACCTTCTCCTGGTGATCCACAGATTAGAAATCAACCACCATTCGCAGCCAAAGGCAAGGAATAGAGTTGCACCATCTCAGGTTGGTAGGTTTTTTGACCATCATAAAAATCTGCTTTTAAGCATGAATATTGACGTGCTATATCTACTGATCATCCTAATGTAATTTTTGTTGTGTTTGGGCATGTGGTTTGCTTGTAATATGGATTTAAAGTTTCGTGCCCTAAGTTATATCTCTTCGTTTTTTAATATGCATGGGTTGTTTGCGAATTTGGAGTGCATATTCGAAATCCTCGTAAAAATCTGGTTGGATTAGTGTATTTGTTTGTAGTTTCTGGGCAGCTGCAGGTTGGTGTACTTCCAAGGTGACGACCGGAACCCTAAGTCCGTCGCCGGAAAAAATTGCAGGTCGCCGGTGGAATTTTGGGGAAGATGACGTTGTGGTCGTTGGATCTTGGGATCTGACGGTCCACAGCGTGCCATGTGTTTTTCTTTTTATTTTTTTTCTGAATTTTAATTATGGATCCCGTGTATATTCACCCATCATAGATATCATGTACGTCCAACCATATTTTCCTTTTTTTATTTACTTTCTATTGCATTGACTTAATCTGACGCGTCCATTGCATCAAACGACCCTCATCTCGCCAGCACATTAAAAAGCGCACGCGCCTGGCACATGGCACGAACACGGTAAACCTTTTTTTATTTTTGCTATTTTTCTGATGAATTTGGACGGGCTTCGCTACTCACACCCCACTCTCTAGCCCAACCTTCAATTTCCACTGCATTTCCTTACTAACGCACCACCCCCCATCTTATTTCATATTTTATTTTATTATTTCATTATCATTTTCATATTTTAATTTTAAAAATACCTAATTGCATTAAAAAATTACTAGAAAATTCATGCATCATATTTGTCATTTTATAAAATTTTTACAAATTTTATTTTTTATTTTATTTTATTTTTCATCATCTAAATTGATCATTTCATTCATTTTCTTTTTGAGTTACATATACCATGCGTACTTAAATTTCTCTATTTTATTTCTCGACAACCATAAAATATTTTTTATCCGTTCTTTTTGTATTTGTTCACTAACATCCTAAATTGCATAAAAATATTTTTCTTTCATTTTTAAATTCACTTCATATTGCATTTTGGTCCTCCTCTTTTGCACACTGAACCCCACTTCCCACCTGAACTTTGCCTAATTGTTTAGATGACTAACACTTTGAATTTTTGCAGGAATTTTTGATGTGTTGTTTGTCTCTGGCTGAGGGACCTTGAAATTTAATTTGGGAACTTTAGGAGTTATTTTTCTAATTATTTGATTGGTTTCCACTTGAGATCTGCTTATATGTGTATTTCTGATCCTGCCTAAGTCCTTGTTTGAAAGGCACTTGTGCCATTTGCTTTGGGGTTGTTCCTTTGATTTCTGAATTCACGTTTGGATTATTATCATTATTGTTTGCCATTTCTTGATTTTCATTTGCTTTGATATTATTTATGTTTGTTTCTCACTAACCTTTTGTGCAGGGACTAAGGTAAGTTCTTTAAGGGTATGGATAAGTATCCATGGTCACCCTTACTTTGTCCTTCCCTCATCTTCTTCCTTTAGGGTTTAGGTTGTCTTCAAACCTCACTAACCGTAGGTCACCCATGCATGTTAACTTTAGGATTCATAGTCCCCCTTTAGAGTCACCTTTGTGTCTTCTCTCTTCTCATCTTAAATTCCTTTAAAACACTTAATAAGAATAAGGTGTATTGCGCACGAGCCTTAAGTATGGGGAATGAGAAATGAGGGGCTTCCTCTCATCTTTCTAGAGTGCTTAGCGAGCATCCTGTCTTGGGACGATGCGTTAAGTATTCGCCCCTGTGCCCTAGACTTTGGTGCAATGCAACTTAGGAACTAACTTAAGCCACTTCTGTCCTAAAAAACACAAA
Source organism: Lathyrus tuberosus (assembly GCA_022829125.1). Classification (NCBI taxonomy): domain Eukaryota; kingdom Viridiplantae; phylum Streptophyta; class Magnoliopsida; order Fabales; family Fabaceae; genus Lathyrus; species Lathyrus tuberosus. The sequence goes on along the minus strand of JALAZF010000209.1, from coordinate 1,936,050 downwards.
CCAACTTCAAACCTTTTTGTCCTTCGAGATTTCCAAACTTAAAGGCTATTTTCAAAAAGGGCACATTACTTTCCGTCTGAGACGCAAACAGGCATCGACCCTAACTGCCGGACGCGAACTTAACGTCGCTCATAAAAAACACAAAAAGAACTTGGTCCGAACTACGTTGACTATGAATTCCCCATTGCACAAGGGGGGTACGTAGGCCTAGGACGTCGACGTCCTACTGAGTCGGTCTTTGTCTTTCCCTCTCCATTTTAGTACAGCCCTAGATGATAGTATGACTCACCCTTAGAATAGACAACAAGCGTGGATCCCATCGAGTACGATGGACGCGTGGGGTGCTAGCACCTTCCCCTCGTGTAACCGACTCTCGAACCCAGGTTATGGTTGCGATGACCATTCCTTTCCCTCTTCCTCAGGTTTATGCGGTGTTCCCTTTCCCTCTCTTGGGATAAATTTACACGGCTGGCGACTCTGTTTTTTCGCGCCACTCTCGCGTTTGTACCTGGATGAAAATCCTGGGAGCGACAGGATGTAAATGTGAATGCAAGCTAAACCATCAAGAAACCAAAGAAATTTTGCAAATAATATAGATAATAGATTCCTTGATAAAATAAACTTCTTCATTCAAGAGTCCGGTGAGCATTACATTAGGAGCAGTGTATCCTCATACTCCAAGTACATAAGTAGAAATACATCAAAAGGGAACATTAACAATAAAGGAAAAACAACAACAATACTAAGGATTGAACCCACTGGTTGATGATCCCTCTCCTCCATTAATTACTCTCATCAATTTGCTGATACGCTCTTTTGTCTCCTCTCTTGTAAGAACCAATTCTCCTAACGCTTCCACCATCTTTTGCTTTGTCTTGGTAGGTGATTCATGGTGAGGATGTGGCTTCATCATTACACGAGCTATGTCACGAGACCATTGTAAGTGGGCCTCTGTGACTGGGCATTCAGCTTTCCATAATTGTCTGTTAATTTGGCGCCAAGCGCGCTCCAATCGCATCTTCATTTCAAAACCTCCCCTCTCATCATAAAACATCATCTGCATATCCTCATCATCAGGAATTCCCTCCTTCAGATGACCCAGCTGACGGCGTGCAAGGACAAGGTTGTAATTGATACAGCTGTTTCTCCCCATGAGAGGCACATTGGGGCAATCTCCACAGCTATAGATTATAATAATTCCTTCTTCAGTTGAATCATACCACTCAATGTCAGTATGCTTTAATTCCATCAGCTTCTTGGACCAAATCTTGCAGTCTTCGACCTCCCAGAAGGCCGGAGTCATTGGCAGATAAGAGATGAACCACTTGTAAAAGAGGGCTACGCAACAGACAATTGGCCCATAGCCTCTTGTGTATCTGGTCTGTATGGAATGGTAAACATCAGCTAGCAGCATTGGGACCGGATTGTTGACTGTAAAAATCTGAATGGCTTGGGTATCCACAAAGTTCTTGGCATTTGTAAACAGAAGCAAACCATATATCATCAGAGCTAGGGTTGATTCAAACAAAGCCTCACTTCCTCTGTTTTTGAAATACAGAGCCTTTTCCATCAAGAATTGAGCGGGTAGTCCGCGCTTTCCTCCTTTGTTGGTCAGGTTAGCTTGGATGTCAGATAATCTGATTCTGGTTACTCTGGCGATGTCTCTAGCAAAAGGCATTTCTTCAATCCCAGAAAAGATGGGAGCTTCTCTGACTGGAATCCCTATCATGGCTGAGAATTCCTCTAGGGTTGGCACCAACTGGAATTTAGGGAACATGAAATAGCGGTACGCGGGATGATACAACTAGCCCAAAACTTCAAGGGGCCCTACAGTCACTGGCGTCTTCATCAGTGGAATGATACACCCATATCTATCAGCGAAGGCTGACTGGCATTCAACCATCTCTCCCAACCATAACAAATGTTCCACCTCTGGTAGTTCAAAGAAATAAGGCCAAACTATTTTCCCTACAGCATTCATTTCTACAAAATCTGCAAAACAAAATTAGTATCTTGATAGTTTAGCAGAGAATGCAAGATGCAATGCAAAGTTTCATGGAATTCATACACTTGCAGAATATCAAAAGATATCAAAAGACCTCATTTTCATTAAATAAAAGGTGAATTACAAGAGTTTATACACTTTCGAAAGCCCTAAACATGGAGCTAAATAAAAGCTAGAAAGTCCTAAGGAAATTCTCCTAAGAGTCTCGTGTTGAGTCATCTGATTTCTTTCTCCATCTGATTCCTTTCTGCGACGAGGTTGTCTAGGATGGATTTCCAAGCAGGAGGCTGAGTGTTGGAGGAGCTTGGATCTTCCAGGGTTTTTCTCTTCTTTCATGAGAGTAACTCATCATTCTTGGTCTGTAGTTGCTTCTGGAGTTCCAGGTTTTCTTCAATGACCACTTGATACTTGAGCTTCCAGGCTTCTTCTGACTGTTGGGATTGTCTTAAAGAAATCTCCAGCTCTTCTTCTTTTGACATGAAGTATAAAACAGGCTATTTCTTCAAAGCGATTGGTTCTTGCCTCTTATAAGGCATTTTTAACTCTATGGCTCTTTTTCTGACCCATTGGAGATAGAGCTCCAATGACACACAGTTAGGTCTTCCCAAAGAACTTCTTCCTCTTTTGCGTTTGCTACCCCAAGCGTTCAAGATCAGCATCTTCTGTTCTTCGTTCTTCTCATATGCTTCAAAGTAGATGTTTTCCACATGAATACTGAGAGGTTTATCTTCCAAAGGATACCCTAATTGGCATCGTGCCAATACAGGGTTGTAGCTGATTCCACCTTGTCATACCCCAAATTTTGACCACTAAAGTTTCCCATCATTGTGCAAATCATCATCACAATATGGATGTACCTTTATGCTTCATCAGTCTCCCCAAAGATGGGTGAGCATCCACTACAATCAAAATTAGGGTTTTAAGCCCTCTCTGAGCTTTAAACAAAGGCTCAATCAAGAAATGACTTGATTTTCAACTTGTCTAATCTCTTAAACATCCACAATGGATCAAAATGGACTCCCACTTCAAGGATTAAGCACAAAGCTGCTCCCTTCTAGGTGGATCAAGTCTCCAGATCGACAGGGTCACCAAATTAGGGTTTTGGTCGACCAGGGCCTCCAGATGAAAAATTTCATCTGGGCACAAGCCATTGATCCAAAACATAACCTAATATACTTCATGGAACCTCATGAACCCATGCATCAAGCCAATTTAGACACAGGGGATGCATTCATCAAAAATCAGGAATTAGGGTTTCTTGACCTAATTCACCCCTAAGTTGACTTTTGGGACAAATCATGAGCCAAGACCTCAAGAGAGGGTTTAAAGGTCTCTAATATACCATATTGATCCATTTGGAACAATGGATTGATCCAAGAAGCTTGAGCAACAAGTCTCAATTCCATCTGCACCACAATTAGGGTTTTAAGGGAAAAGTCAACTGTAACTTTGACTTTTGACCTAGACATGCTCCCAAACCCTAATACATGATTGAATATACCCTATGACACCCATGGAACATGTCCATCAAGTTTGATTTAGGTCAAGGACATGATTTCCTGAAGAATTGCACAGTTTGGAATTCATCTGATAAAAAGTCAACTGTGCACAAAAGTCAACTTTGACTTTTTGAGATTTTTCACAAAAATGGATTTTTAACCCTAAAATGATGTTAATGTATGATTTGAATCATCATTCATCAAGAAAAATCAAGAAAAGTGAGATAACTTGTAAAAGGGGTAACCATAAAAACTTAGAAATTTTTCTAAGTTAAAAATAAAGTGGCAAGGGTACCAACTTTGGAGGACCATAACTCCTAAACCACAAGGCCATTTTTTCTCATCCAAAGATGGATTTGTAGCCCTCATTATAATCTATAAAAACTTCAACTATAATTCATTCCAATTCATTAAGGATTTTGAGTTATGGAGTGATCAAAGTGGCTGAAAAGTGAAAATGTCACTTTTTCCAACACTTAGTGAAATTTTCACTAAGTCAGATTTTGCCTCACATTTTGCCAAATGTAGGGGGATTTTTCACTTGGAATCAAAAGAGATCAAAACCAAACTTGTTCAAACAGTTGTTGTATCATGTAAGAGCTTTCCAAAATGGCCAAGAACATTGCCAAATTTAACTTACACCATGAGATATGACATTGGCAAGTTACCTTGCTGAAATCTGTCAAGGCAAGGCAGAATTTGCAACTTTGGTCGATTTGCCAAAATCAGCCAAATTCAATTGCTCCTATCCACTTGGACACCTCAGAGGATTGAATCTAAAGGGGACAATCACTGAGCCAAGCCTCCAAAGTCCATGGAACAAGAAATAGCATGTTGAACCTAGAATGTCCAAAATAGGGACAAGACTTCAAATTTGGAATGAGGCATTCAATGGAACCATCAAGGTGGCATGGACTGAGCCATTCTCATCTGAAATTAGTCAAGACTTATCCAAGACCAAGGGGACCAAAGCTCTGTGCCCTAACCTCTAGTCAATGGCTAGAGGAGACTTGGATTTTCATTTGCCAACATTGGCCAAACCTACTTACCAGCTGCCATTCACTATTCCTTGCAAAACAAACTTGCTCTACTATAAATAGAGCTCAATTGTGGTCAGTTTGAGTACACCAAAGCCATCTAACAGATGCTTTCCTCAAAATCTCTTCTTTCACTCCAATTTTTCCTTCTAAGGCAAGTCACTATCGGGTTTTGAGTTTGAGAGCAATTCCAATCAAACCAATCACTCACACACCTCACATACATCACATATGAGCTGATCAAACACTTAGATCACTTCTGAAACACCAATTTCACAAAATCACCAGCTGGTTGCTCAAGGTTTTAACCAATGTGCAGCTGAGGTACCACAAAACGATCCAGCCAATTTCAATCAAGCCCAACCATCCAAACACAATCCATAGGGTGTAGGGAAGCTGGTCAGATCATCACAACTCATCTGTAACACCTCCAGATGAAAAATCACTTTGAACTTGCTGTCACGACTTAGAGGTAAGCACATACTTGGTCATCTCTCAATATATGCATATTTCCTCGCACAATAATTTGGCCATATGTTCATAATCATGCATGGAATGTTTTCCCTCAATTAATTGCATTGTTTGAATCGTGTATCAAAAATCCTAGCCTTCATGCAGAAATTAGGGTTCTTGAGGTCTCTTCGTGATTTCTTGTTGTATGTTTAATTTAAATGAAATTAATGGACATAGACATGATCGTGAGGTTGAGACGAGCATAATGATATGTGGATTGCATGATATGATTACGTATTCAGTGAGATTGGATAGAAAATGCAAATCTGAGAAACCAAGAACACGCGCGTGTTCTTCAGCTTGTTCTTGGCGCCATATTTAGAAATTCAAATATTTGAATTTTGTGATTTTGTTTAATTGATTCAAAAATTAATTTCTCTCTGAGTTTTAATGATTTTGAGTTGATTCTTTTTTTAATAATTCACAAAAATGTTAAAATATTTTATTTTCCCAAAAAATCCCAAAAATATTATTTATTTCATATAATTGATATTTTTGTAAAGAATTAATATTTTGATTGTTTTTAGCATTTTAAATATTTTTTCTACATTGATTTTGCAACTTTTAATGCTTTCTAATTATTTTGTAGGTCAATACTTAATTTTTGAAGCATTAATCCAAGATCACAATTTGTTTTCCATGTGTGAAACAATTTTTGATCATTGTAATTGAATTTTTATTCAATTAAATACATTTTGAAAACAAATTAGGGTTTTGGATTAATTCAACCCTCATAAATCATTTTCAAAACTTTTTGGGCCTCTTTAGAGAGTGTAAGACCCATCCCCCCTTGTACAAAATTTTTTTGGGCCTCACTCATTATATAAGTCCCTCTGTACAAGTAAACGGCGCGATCGTCACCCGTTTAAAAATAAAAAAATCATCTGGGCCTCTCCTTGAGCTATAAGACCCATTCAAAACACTTTGGGCCTCTATTAGAGTGTAAGACCCAATCCCCCTTTTAACTAAACATCTTGGGCCTCACTTATTGTATAAGTCCCTATGCGTTAAAAGAAAACCTCGGCGCGATCGCCATTTTTAAACGAAAAATCATCTGGGCCTACCCTCGTGTTATAAGCCCCAGTCTTTTTCTTTAAACCTTTTTGGGCCTCTTGAGAGAGTGTAAGACCCATCCCTTTGTACAAAAAATCGTTTTGGGCCCTAGTCACTTGTATAAGTCCCTCTGTACAAAGTCAAACAGTGCGCTCACTGATAAAACCCTGGGCCTCTCCTTGAGCTGTAAGCCCCAAATCTTTCTTTTTCAAAGCACTTTCTCCTTTGATTTTGAATATACTGTTGTTTTCAATCTTTCTTTGTTGAACAACTAACCAAACAGCATGGAAGCTCTACAACCGAGTAAGTGGTTATCGCTTTCGTTTACTGCTTTCATATTATAAACTGTATTGTGGGGCTGCTCACTGTAAGTCTGCTTTCATAAACTCATATCTACTGTGTAATAATAGTATAGATATTTCGAGTTTCCCCGGCAACTACGTCTAGCACTAGGTAAAGTCGTTTCATTCATTCGTAGAAATAGACGCCTAGATCCCCAATAGGAGCACCAGATACAGTCTTCTCTTGGCTGTCCTCCTTAGGAATCGTCAAGAAGCTCTACTCCCCAAGATGAATGTATTCTCCGTGAATGGCATCTTTGAGTTTCTTCCAAATTCTTGAACTTTCCTGACTTGATCTATTCCTTGTGGATAGCTTGCCTTGAATGTCTCGGGGTTTGGGTACCCACTACGGTCATAATCTTGGACCTTAATTAAGGAACCCTCTTTAAAAGCTAAAAGTCGCTGGATAGTAAACCTCACACATTTACCAATGGTTTTTATCTTTAAAAGAGTTATCTCTCCTAATGGAAAGGAGATGATAGACCCACGGGCTTCTTAAAAGCATCGGCCTCCTCTTGGGCATTGTTCAAGGACCCTACGGCTTCTTAGAAGTATTCACAGCCTCCTCTTAGGCTTCGTATAATGATCTCTTCCTCCGGGAATGATAGCCTCCTCTTGGGCTTCGTACAAGGACCCGTCGGCTTCTTAAAAGTTTCCATCCTCCTCTTGGGCTTCGTACAAATTGTCCCGACGACCTCCTAGAGGTATAGGAACAGAACCTAGTCATCCTCATAGAACAGTCCTTTCAAAGAGTCTACTACTGTTTCTCAAAGCATAGTACAAAAGATGAAACTCTTGGCACGGACAGTCTAACTTCCTTGAGTCTCAAAGACATTCTCAAGTGACCCATTCATTAAATAGGAAGGAAACCCGCAGACTCGGACAATCTCAATACCCTTTGGATTTCCAGTTTCCTTAAAGAAAAGGAAACAAACCCGATCCTCAGATCTAAACCATGAGTACAGTAATGCTCATATAAGAACTGATTTTCTCTTTCAAAATCAGTATACTGGACCTGTAACTTAACTGACACAGTAACCTTAGCCTCCTCTTGGGCTTTGTACAATGATTCTCCCTAGCGGAGTCAAACAACGTTTTTGCCTCTCTCTCGGGCTTCGTACGAGACACATAAAGACTCCCTCGTTGAGTCAAACAAACAATAGCCTCCATCTCGGGCTTCGTACGAGACACAAAGACTCCATCGTCGGGTCAAAATCTTTTAGCCTCTCTCTTGGGCTTTGTACGAGACACAAAATAGCCTCCTCTTAGGCTTTGTATAATGATTTTCCTAGCGGAAATTAGCCTCCTCTTAGGCTTTGTATAAGAAAACCACTGGTTGATCCAATCAACCTTTTAGCATCAAAGCTGTGCCTCGTTCACAGTACACAAACATCAACAACTCCTTCTTCTTCATCTAATCGCTGTAAGCGGCAAGCCTCTGGATCATCTACATCCATGCCACTGTCCCTCTGTTAGCATGAGAAATTCCTAAGGAAAGATGGCATTGCTCTACACTGAGTTAAAGTCTTCTCCTTCAGGTTAAAATCCCCATTAAAGGAAATTATGGCATTGCTAGGATCCACGTATCCCGGTTAAAGTAATTCTCCTTTATAACCAGTCACCCAATAGTGTGACAGACAAACCCTTCTTTAGAGATGACAAATTCTCTCTAAAGCCGAGACCTTCAGCTTCACATCTTGGGCTTCGAACAAGATACAAATCACCTTCAGCTTCACATCTTGGGCTTTGAACAAGATACAAATCACCTTTCGCTTCATGTCTTAGGCTTTGAACAAGACACCAAAAACCCATTTCCTCCCATAGAATAGGAGGAACTACGAACGCTCTGATTTCCCTGTTTCGGTAAACGGGAATACGTAGGCATAAGATTGAAAGAAAAATCTTAGCGAGCACAATCAACAAAAAACCCAAATCCTACATCTCCATCAATCAAAAGCAGTAATTCAAAAGCATCAGTCCTAACATCCTAATCCTTGTTCCTCGCCAGAAACCTTCTGTCTAGATAAAAAGAAAGAAAATCGTATTGGCGAAAATACAAATAACCAGTACAAAGGCCCCCCCACATTGATAGCATCCGTAACCTAACAGACCGCTGTTTAAACTCAGTATGTAAGCAGGGTTAATTGGAGACATCTATTTCCCTTCCTTATTCAGCTCACAATAGGATAAAAAATGAATCGACCTGTAGTCAAAGCTCAACCGCAGAGAGCGACCAGCGCGTCCAAAATCGTTCGCTACAGAAAAGTGGCGCCCACCGTGGGGCCTGTAGAAATATCGCTTCTTTCCTTTTTTCTCTTTTTTTTTTCACTTATGTGAAAACCACAGATTGGGGCTTCCGCCGGGGAACCCATTTTCTGTCAGGAACTTAGGATTCTTAGCTTTATAAGTCTAGGATGATTAGGACAAATATATATACTGCTTTTCCTAATTGCTATACGTGTTTATTTTTCTGCTAATGGGAATGTGGGTGATGCCGTATGTGGAAACATTGATTATACACTTAAGATAAGTGATGGCGACGGGGTCGACCATCAACCTCAGTGGAGGCTGACCAACGCAACCCATTCACTCTTCTAGCCAATGGGCCGATTGTTAAGTCTGAGAAGCTGAGGAGCCAAACCCTTTCGTAGTGCGGAAACTATCGGAAATAGTGGTTACGCGATACTACCCTCATTTGAGGCTGGTGATCTATTCTCGGTGAATGGCACTTACTCTAAGATTGCTCTACAACTCGCTGGCGATCCGCTTGTTGTTTTGCTTTCCTGGGAGGAGCTGATGATAATGAGTGCAGGTACAAAAAATCACCCTAGTATAAACCTTTGGGGATGGGTAGAGCCTTGACTTCATGACAACGACCCTTTGACCCCATGTTTTTTCTATGTTTTTGTGTGCTGCATTCATGCATTCATTTAATAAAACATTAAAACATTCAAAAAACTTCTCTTCTAGTCTCTCTGTTTTTCAAATTAAACTAAGACTGTGATTGCAAATATCAGAGAGAAAAAGATTGCATTAATGGATTTCGGTAGAAGGAGAACTCGCCAGTATACCTTCAAGGTTCCAAAGCTAGAGGATTTGAGAAGGTTAGCAAGGATGATCACTAACCCTGAGGCTTTCAGAGCCAAACACGGAGGTTTGCTACCACTGTTAAGAGTCCCTGTGATTAAGGGGATCATGGACGCGCTCATTCAATTCTACGATCCGGTTTATCACTGTTTCACATTCCCGGATTACCAGCTTGCACCAACGCTGGAGGAGTATTCTCATCTGACTGATTTACATATCACGGATCGAGCTCCATTTTCTGGACTGGAAGAAATTCCAAAGAATCAGACTATTGCAATAGCAATTCATTTGGACGAGTCTGAGGTCAGGACTCACATGACCACTAAGGGTGGCATCCAAGGTTTGCCAGCCCAGTTCTTGACAAAGAAAGCTCTATACTTCGCTAGTACAGGGAACGGGACTGCTTTTGAAAGCATCTTTGTCTTGCTCACCTACGGGTTATTTTTGTTTCCCAACATCAATAACTTCGTCGATATCAACGCTATTAAGGTTTTTCTCATTGGAAACCCTGTGCCGACTTTGCTCGCAGATGCGTATCATTTTGTACACTTGGGGAATTTGTACAGCGGAGGGGAGATCACATGCTGTGTACCTCTGCTCTACAAATGTTTATCTCTCACTTGCCTAAGTCAGCTGCTTTTTGGGATTATAAGAGTGTCTCACGTTGATCGTAGAAGATCATGTCTCTTACCAACTCTGATATAGATTGGTGCAATAGGATTTATGAGGGAATCAGGATCATTGACCGTTGTGGAAATTTCCCCAACGTACCCCTCATAGGAACTAAAGGAGGAATCAACTACCATCTGGTATTGGTTCTTCGTCAATTTGGATACCCGATGAGACACATCCCACTGGGTGTTCATCTGGAAGGTCTTTTCTTTAAAGATGGAGAAAACGACAGAGCACTAAAGATGGAAATAGTGCAAGCTTGGAAACATGTTCATAAGAAAGGACGAGAGTCTCTGGGAAAACCGGACTGTGTCTCGGTAGAGCCTTATCTCCATTGGGTACAAACTAGAGCTCTCAAGCTAAAGATGCCTTATCCTCGTTACGGAATTCTTCCGCCGAGGGAAACTGTCATGTACTTCATGACGGAAACTGAAAAGCTTCAGGTTACTCTCAACAAAGTTCAAAAGGAAAGAAGGTCTTGGAAGAACAAGTACCGCACCCTCGACGTAGAGTGTATCCAAATACAGCAACTACTGAGGGAGAAAGATGCTCTGATTGAAATTTTAGAGCAACATGCTGTAGAGAATCAAGATGACCAAAGGAATTTGCTCGCTCCTTTCACCTGGCAAAGGAGTGACAACCCGACAACAGCCCAAGCGCCCCGGTCAAAGAAGAGGAAGTACCAGGACCCATTAGTTTAGGTTTCTGTTTTTGCACTTTGTAATCTACTGTATTTCCATTTCTATAATCCTTTGGAATTCAATAAAAAGGGGTTTCCCCACTGTTTGATATTTGCAATCTAATTGTCGAAGTTTATTTTGATTAAACCAAAAAACAATTAATATAATCATCGCATTCATCATTCTCACATCGCGTATTCTTCTTCCCTACGAATCTTACGTTTGTGTCTCGGTTCTAGAGTCAAACTCTCTCATTCGTATAATACTCGGGCCAATCGTCAAAAAAAGATGGATGATCTTGAGGAAGAGAACAGAGAGTTGAGAGAAGAGCTCGACGCTCTGAGAGAGGATATGAGAAAGCTTCGTAACGACATGCAAGCCATGGCAGAAGCTCAGCTACAAAGAACTGTGATCTCAGAGATCACCTCAACGCCCATCGTGGAAAAGTATGATCCTAGGTATCAAATGCCGAAAGATCGTCCTTGGGGCATGCCTGTTAACTATATCTGGGAAGGATATGTTCCGCCGATCACTGAAGATCAGGGAATCACAACAGAAGCCGCTGGGCCTGAAGGTTACAAACTTCAGGAAAGCGAGGATGCTAGGGGCATACTGAAAACTCCTGAAGGTTACAAACTTTGGGAGGTGCCAATACTTACTGCCGTAGTCACGGTACCACCCCCTGTGGTGCACACTGTCCCGGAAGGACAGATTCCACAGACACCTTCTGGTAAGAAGGGAACTATGTTTGACAGAATGGAGGAATTCCAGGAACAGTTCTTGGAAATGCAGAAGGAGCTGCAAGCCATTCGCGGTCAGGATCTATTTGGAAAGGACGCCGCAGACCTCTGCTTGGTCCCAAATGTGAAAGTCCCGCACAAATTCCAAGTGCCCGACTTTGAAAAATACAAGGGTAACTCTTGTCGTCAGAGCCATCTGGTGATGTACGCTCGGTGGATGTCAGCTCAGATGGAGAATCAGGACTTACTGATTCACTACTTTCAGGATAGTTTAACCGGTGCCGCACTCAAATGGTACATGGGTTTAAACCGTACTACGATCAGTACATTCAGAGATCTTGGTACTGCCTTCGTCCAACAATACAAGTACAATTTGGACATGGCACCCGACAGAGATCAACTCAGATCAATGTCACAAAGGGACAAGGAAACCTTTAAGGAGTATGCTCAAAGGTGGCGTGAAATTGCCGCTCAAATTTGTCCACCTCTTGAGGAAAAAGAGATGACAAAGATCTTCTTAAAGACCTTGAGCTCATTTTACTACGGCCGAATGGTCGCCAGTGCGCCCAGTGATTTCACCGAAATGGTCGGCATGGGTGTACGTCTTGAGGAAGCCGTCCGAGAAGGACGTTTGGTAAAAGACACTGGATCAACGAGCGGTACTAAAAAATACGGTAGTGCTCTCCCTAAGAAAAAAGAGCAAGATATTGGGAATATCTTTCTCGGAAAGCAAAGGCGACGTTATCAGCCAGTAGCAGCTGTTACTCCTGCTATCGGCCCTGCGTCTATTCCTACGTATCAACCTCAGGTTGCGCAGAGCCAGCCTGATCAACAAAGGACACAACAGCCTCTTCAGCAGGCTCGTCCTCCATATAACAACAACCGTACAACACGGCCACCAGGATTTGATCCTATACCCGTAACGTACGCAGAGCTGTTTTCGTTACTACTGGCTAAGGGGCACATTCAGACTAAGTCTCCTCTTTCAGTTCTGGAAAATCTGCCTTGTTGGTTTAAAGCGGATCAAACATGCCCTTATCATCAAGGAGGATCTGGGCATAACATAGAAACTTGTCTCAATTTCAAATCCGACGTGCAAAAGCTTGTTAGGAGCGGGCTCTTATCTTTCAAAGATACGAATCCCAATGTTCTCACGAACCCGCTGCCTCAACATGAGAAATCTGCAGTCCATTTGATTGAGAAAGAGACTAACAATGTCTATCAAATTCACGATGTACTCTTGTTGAAAACCAATCTGGTCAAGATGCATTGTAGACAGAGTGGATATGGCCATGTGCCACCTCATAACTATCATCAGTGTGATATCTGCTCTAAAGATAATCAAGGATGTTCTGTGGTGCAAGCAGCTCTACAGGAACAAATGGATCTCGGATGGATCCAAGAGCACCGAGTTCGTGGAGTTAACATGGTCTCTACGAATTCTAACGTCATTCAAAACCACGACATCCGTGCGATGAATGTCAATTTGGTGGCAATGCAATCAAGGCAAAGCCAGTATCATAATCTGCCACGGCACGATTACAGTTCCTGTCTGACTTGCTCGGTAAACAAACAGGGATGCTCTTTCATACAAGAGGCCCTCCAGTGTCAGATGGATCTTGGATGGATCCAAGACTACCATGATAGGAACTCCTATCAAATCAACATGGTTCAGATCTTCGATATTCGCGTAATGAATACCAACCTGGTAGAGTTACATGCTGAGCAGGTCCGACTTGGATTCTTAATATCACATGACTATCAAAGCTGTAAAGCGGGTTGCAAAAACTACCGAGGTTGTACCCTTGTCCAGGAGGCACTTTAGCACTTGTTAAATCACTGGTGGATGCCAATCTATATGGACACAGATACTCAGCAAATTAGTATCAATAACGGGAATCCTACTCGTCGTCAAAGTCAGGATGTCCAATCAATGGAAGGTAACCTAGTGAGGTTACATTGTATTCAAAGTGGGCGTGGCCAGGTGCCACCACACAACTATGACAGTTGTAGTGTCTATTCAGAAAGTAACCAAGGGTGTTACCTTGTGAGAGCAGCTCTTCAGGGTCAAGTCGATCATGGAGAAATTCGTCCATATCCAGGGTCAGGACCCGTCATTTGGTCGCCGAACTACCTTGCCGAGCAAGTTGAGGATGTTGTCATGATCTTTGGTCATCACAGGACCAGGGATGTTTTTGCCATCATCCCTCTACTTGACGAATCTAGAGTTCCCAACCGGGAACGGATCAAGGTTACTTATGACGGTCAGAAAAATCAGAAGGTTCCCGTAATCATCTATCTACCGGGACCACTACCGTATGAATCAGCTAAGGCAATCCCTTACAAATACGGTGCAACAACAATTGAGAATGGAAAGGAAATTCCATTACCCTCCGTCGTGAACATTGCAGACATCAGTCGAGTAACACGGAGTGGTAGAATCTTCAACCGAGGGGTTGGAGAATCCAACAAAGAAAAGGAACTTCAGGCAGAAATTCCTGATCCACCAGTCGGTCAATCTAGTAATCCCGACTTTTCAAAAGACAAAGATGAGATGCTAAAGCTCATCCAAAGGAGTGAATACAACATTGTTGATCAACTGTTACAGACTCCTTCAAAGATCTCTGTATTATCACTGTTACTCAGTTCAGAAGCCCACAGGGAGGCTCTACAAAAAGTCTTGGAGCAGGCCTTTGTGGAACAAGATGTAACGATCAGACAGTTCGATAGTATTGTCTCTAACATCACTTCCTGCAACAATTTGGGATTTAGTGATGAGGAATTACCCGAAGAGGGTCGCCGTCATAACATGGCGCTCAACATTACAGTTAACTGCCAGGGCGATGCTTTAGCCAATGTACTGGTAGACACAGGGTCAGCCCTGAATGTTATGCCGAAGTCCACCTTGATGCAATTATCATTCAAGGGCCCTCCGATGAGATTCAGCGAGGTCGTCGCCAAAGCATTCGACGGATCTAGAAAAACGGTTATCGGCGAAGTTTATCTTCCCATAACTATTGGTCCTCACACTTTCCAAGTCACTTTCCAGGTCATGGACATCCGGGCAACATACAATTGTTTATTAGGAAGACCTTGGATACACCAGGCTGGAGCGGTTACTTCGACCCTCCACCAAAAGCTAAAGTTCGTCAAGAACGGCCAACTTGTCACGGTTTGTGGGGAACAAGCCTTGCTTGTAAGCAACTTGTCATCATTTACTGGTGTGGAACCTGAGGAGGTTATTGGAACTCAGTTCCAAGCACTATCGCTGAGCAAGGACAATTAGTTCAAAGAAGGAACTTCAATTTATTCATACAAAGATGCTATCAAAGCGGTCGAGAGTACCGATACGACAGGATGGGGACGGCTTGTCATTCCTATTGACAATAAAACAAAGAAGGGTCTTGGTTTTTCTGCGACCTGTACCCGGACAGCTACCAATGATGAAAGTCTTCATCCCCTTCAAAACTTCTTCCACAGTGGAGGGTTTCTTCACCCAGTGTCTCAGACAGTTCATGCTATCAATGAGGAAGATCCCTCTGACACAGATGAAGAATGGAAGTCCTATCTTAACAAGGACGGTTATATGTCTCAGGAAGAGGTGCCTATGCCTTTTTGCTATACCGCACAGAGTCCAAGATTTATACCACGATCAGATGTCGAAATGATCTACGGAGATTGTGATCGGAAGGATGTCGTGCTCCGCCAAATTCATTAGAGGAGGACACTCTGATGAAAGACAACTTTGACTACAACTACTATGGCCCAATGGATGGCCTGCCAATATGGCAGCCTTACCCAGGAGACTTGGGGCCAGAAAGTCAGCCGAACAATGAAACTCAGCTGAGCGTCATTGAACAGAATACCTGTATCCCCACCATGTCATGGGATCAACACTCAGGTCATTCAGAAACTACTCAACATGAAGATGAATTCGCAACATTTGCAGGACTAGAATTCATCAACTATGCTTTTCCTGAGGTCAACGTCATCGAGAGGGATGATTCCTCCAGTTCCACAGAAGTGTGGGTCACCCTGGGACAACCAAGTGGAAAATACGACTTTATGGTCAAGTACACCGCTCCCGAAAGCTCTTGTATCAGGTTCGAAGACATCCAGCCAACTGGATGGGGAGATACAGCTGAGAGCACCAATGCTATGCAAAATGCAACAGAGGAATCCTCCTACGACAATTCTGCTTGGGAGACAGATTCCAACGATCCTGCTCCACCAGAAATTAGCGTTATTTCCGAAGACAAATCGAGGACGGTGCCAGACTTTGTGATTCACCGAGGAGTTCGTCGCCAATGGGTTGCCGTCGAGGTTCCGAGGGTCGTTCGTCAGTCAAAGTAATTGCCATCTTTTAGCCTTTCACCCTGCCCAGGTGAAACGGATGTTTTGATAGGGCTCGCTTTCTGTAAATTTCCCTCTTCGCTTTGCCCGAAGCGATAGAGTTTTGTTTTATAGGGCTGTAGTTTCAAGAACCGACTTGTTCATTAATAAAATAACGCCGTTCTGTAATTTCCGCATGAATTGCTGTTTTCTCTTTTTACTTTTTCTCAGAAAATGGTAATCCTAAAAAACAATTCAAAAATAAAAACAAGCAGTAAAATAAAACACTGCACACACTTGCATTTTCTCTATCTCTTCTAAACACGAATCATCACGTCATGCAGATTGCTTGTTTTATACCCCGTTGAAACATACGATCCGATGCCTTCTCCCAACTTTGAGTTCCCGTTATTCGGGGTTGAAGAAGAAGTTGACAACGAAATTCCAGAAGAGATTTCCCGACTACTCAGACAAGAGGAAAGGTCCATTGAACCTCACAAAGAGCCGTTGGAAACGGTAAACTTGGGTCAGAGAAACAGAGCACTGCTCAGTCCAGCTGCCAGAGAAGATCTGATAAAGCTTCTAAAAGAATTCCCCGATGTATTCGCTTGGTCTTATCAAGATATGCCAGGGTTGGATACCAGCATCGTGGAACATCATTTACCGTTAAGATTAGAATATCCTCCAGGAAAGCAAAGGTTGAGACGCACTCACCCGGACATGGCCATCAAAATCAAGGAGGAGGTACAGAAACAGATCGACGTGGGTTTCCTCACTACATCTGAATATCCTCAATGGTTAGCCAACATCGTACCCGTTCCCAAAAAGGACGGAAAGGTCAGAATGTGTGTTGATTATAGAGATCTGAACAAGGCGAGTCCAAAGGACGACTTTCCTTTACCACACATTGACATGCTGGTTGACAGCACAGCAAAGTTCAAAGTTTTCTCCTTCATGGATGGATTCTCGGGCTATAACCAGATCAAAATGGCGCCGAGAGACATGGAGAAAACTTCATTCATTACACCATGGGGTACCTTTTGTTACAAGGTAATGTCGTTCGGTTTGAAGAATGCCGGGGCAACCTATCAAAGGGCCATGACTACTCTGTTTCATGACATGATACACAAGGAAATCAAAGTGTATGTCGATGATATGATTGCAAAATAAAAAACAGAGAGTGAGCACGTTGAACATTTTTCAAAATTGTTCGAACGTCTAAGAAAATTCAAGCTCCGCTTGAATCCCAACAAGTGCACCTTCGGTGTCCGTCCGGGGAAATTACTAGGGTTCATCGTCAGCCAGAAAGGAATTGAAGTTGATCCTGACAAGGTCAAGGCCATTCAAGAAATGCCTTCTCCGAAAACTGAAAAACAAGTCAGAGGATTCCTGGGACGTTTGAACTACATCTCCAGATTCATATTCCTTATGACCGCGACGTGTGCGCCGATTTTCAAACTACTCAAAAAGAACCAGGATTGCGTTTGGTCAGAAGATTGCCAAACCGCCTTCGACAGTATTAAGGAATACCTGTTGAATCCGCCGATTCTATCACCTCCAGTGGAAGGAAGACCACTGATCATTTACCTCACAGTCCTAGAGGACTCAATGGGATGTGTACTTGGCCAACAAGACGAAACCAAACGGAAAGAGTCTGCCATCTACTATCTAAGCAAGAAATTCACCGACTGCGAGACTCGGTACACGATGCTTGAGAAAACTTGTTGTGTTTTGGCTTGGGCAGCCAAACGTCTTCGCCAATACATGATTCATCATACTACTTGGTTGGTCTCCAAAATGGATCCAATCAAGTGCGTTTTCGAAAAACCTGCTCTCACGGGAAGGATTGCCCGTTGGCAGATGCTGTTATCAGAATATGACATAGAGTACCACGCTCAGAAAGCCGTTAAAGGAAGTATTTTAGCCGATCATTTGGCTCATCAACCGATTGACAATCAAGAATCAATCGGGTTTGACATCCCAGACGAAGATGTCATGTATCTAAAAATGAAAGACTGCGATGAACCGCTACCCAGTGAAGGGCCAGAATCAGGTTCCCAATGGGGACTTATCTTTGACGGAGCAGTCAATCATTACGGAAACGGAATTGGGGCAATCATTGTTACCCCTCAGGGTACCCACATTACTTTCACTGCTAGACTCACGTTCAAATGTACGAACAACGAGGCCGAATATGAAGCTTGTATCATGGGTCTCTAAGAAGCGATTGATTTAAGGATAAAAAACTTGGACGTATACGGCGATTCAGCCTTGGTTATCAATCAGATAAAAGGAGATTGGAACACATACCAATCAGGATTGATTCCTTACAAAGACTATGCAAGAAGGTTGTTACCTTTCTTCAACAGAGTCGACTTTCATCACATCCCTCGTGATGAGAATCACATGGCTGATGCATTAGCCACTCTCTCTTCCATGATTAGTGTAGGTCGATGGAATGACATACCTAAGATCGACATCATGCGCCTTGAACGACCTGCTTACATCTTCGCGATTGAAGCAGAGACCTTGGTATCACGATATCAAATGCTTCCTTCAGAAACAAGAGTACCCATCTGGGGCACTCAGAAAAGACAGGAAAACCCTCAGAAGATTGGCTGGAAACTTCTTCCTGAGCGGTGACACTCTCTATAAGAGAAATTTTGACATGGTCTTGCTCCGATGCATCGACAGACCAGAAGCAGACATGCTTATGAAAGAAATTCATGAAGGATCCTTTGGCACTCATGCCAACGGACACACAATGGCGAGAAAAATTCTCAGAGCAGGGTACTATTGGTTGACAATGGAATCCGACTGCTACAAGTACTTGAGGAGGTGTCACAAGTGTCAGATATACTCCGACAAAATTCATGTACCGCCATCACATCTCAAAGTTCTTTCTTCCCCATGGCCTTTTTCCATATGGGGAATCGACATGATTGGCATGATTGAGCCTAAGGCTTCAAACGGACATCGGTTCATCCTGGTTGCCATTGATTATTTCACCAAGTGGGTCGAAGCAGCGTCATTCGCCAATGTAACCCGACAAGTGGTGGTCCGATTTATCAAAAACAATATCATATGCCGTTATGGTGTTCCAAGCGAGATCATTACTGATAATGGATCTAACTTGAACAATAAGATGATGAAAGAGTTGTGTGCAGAGTTCAGGATCGAACACCATAACTCATCTCCCTACCGACCCAAGATGAACGGAGCGGTAGAAGCGGCTAACAAGAACATCAAGAAGATCGTTCAAAAGATGGTTGTAACCTATAAAGATTGGCACGAAATGCTACCCTTTGCTCTTCACGGTTATCGAACATCTATCCGCACTTCAACAGGGGCAACCCCTTTCTCTCTAGTATATGGCATGGAGGCAGTTCTCCCCATAGAAGTAGAGATCCCATCAATCCGGGTATTGATGGACACTAAGCTCACCGAAGCTGAATGGTGTCAAAGTCGACACGATGAACTGAATCTGATTGAAGAAAAGAGAATAACGGCACTATGCCACGGTCAGTTGTATCAACAGAGAATGAAAAGGGCGTTTGACAAAAAGGTCTGACCTCGTGTCTTCAGAAAAGGAGACCTCGTGCTCAAGAAGATACAATCATTTCTCACTGATTCTCGGGGCAAGTGGACCCCAAATTATGATGGCCCCTATGTGGTCACGAAAGTTTTCTCAGGCGGCGCCTTGAGACTTGCAACCATGGACGGAGAGGAATTTGCCTATCCCACGAATGTTGATGTAGTTAAGAAATACTTCGCCTAAACTAAAAAAACGTCTCGGTGGATTAAAAGCCCGAAAGGACGGTCCAGGAAAAAGTTAGAGACATGAAAAAAAAATCATCCCGATGGATTGGAAATCTCATAGTACAATCCAGGCAAAAGTTAGGGATAATGGCAAGTAACTATGTTCAACAGAGGCAAGTCCCTCAGCAGCAGTTGCATCATCTATCGGAGGAAATCTCCAGTCAAAGGTCATCTTCGACGGAAGCTCAGGATGTCCCGAATTCAAAGTTGGTAGAAGAATAGTGGTCGTTATGTTTCAACGTAGCCCTTTTCCCTGTAAATTACCATTTTCTAACTTTGTATATACTCTTTGGAATCACGCGTTTGGCTGATCTCCATCTTATCAATAAAATTTGAGCCCTTGTGCTTTTGTTTGTAATTCTTTACTTGTTTTAGCTTTACAGAACGACGTTGTTTAAACTTAATCAGCGATTCTTGAAATAAAACAAAAATAAATTTACTTGTTAAACTTTTTCTGCTTTTAAATTAAAGATGGCATTTCTTTTGACTGTTGAACATCAGAAGAACATCGATCGCTTCTCCCAAAGTAAGCGAACTTCAAAGTGCAGAATCAAAGTACTCCTTCTACGCCAGTATGCCTGAATGAAAGGATCAACTGTGTCAGAGACCTTGTTTCGTCTGACACACCTCGGCCGAGTTCTCATCTCCTAAGCCCGATCAACATAGCTCCCAACGGGACTATCTCTCCTAAGCAAGGTGGAATTGCTATTTTGAACCAACGGTACTTCTTCGCCCCGCGATGGTCGAGTATCCAATTGTGTTCATCCATTAGTCTGTATGTCGCGTCTGTTTTGTCAGCATATACATACGTACTTCATGCATTTTATTTGCGTTCGCATTTCGTATTGCATCACTATCACTTGAGTCGGTCTTGTCCCCTAGTGATAAACAGTTTTCTCAATCGAGTTTGTCAGTTCTTTCCTCGTCAGGAAGTGTTGTGTCTGCACAATCTCGCCACCAGTGTATCTTTAGATCAGAGTCGGCAATCGACCACTTTGATAATTTGAACCTCTAAAAAGCCAGAGAAAACGTTCAGCAGATGTCACTCTTCGCCATTGAAGATGATGTCCTTGCTTTCCCGGATTAAGGAAAATCCACAGAGAAAGCCTCCTAACCAGAGATTTGGCAATACAGCTGCCATTCTCCAAAAAAACCATGCTGATGAAAAAGTCATCGGAACCTCAAAATTGGACCCCATCATATGGCATTTCTCCGGGAAGATCCCGAGAAAAGTATGATGTAAGATCCCAAGCGACAACAGTCTCTCAAGAGACCTGCTTTCCCCCCAGTAGAGACAAATGGCGTCTCCAACAGAGAAGTTTGTACAACTGTACAATTCAGACGAATGGGTTCCCCAGCAAGTCTGACATCAAAACTTTTTCCGCTCAAATGGCATCTCCCCAGGAAAATTCGGCGAGAAGTTTGAAGGAAAACCGCTACTCATAGCGTCCCTTGTCAATAAAGTTTATTGACAAAAGAAACTAAGACCAGTTCCTTGGTAGGAAACCAGGATCGAGGGGAAGTTTACTTAAGAAACTAAGACCAGTTCCTTGGTAGGAAACCAGGATCGAGGGGAAGTTTAAATCAGAAACTAAGACCAGTTCCTTGGTAGGAAACCAAGAACGAGGGGAGGTTGACAAAAGAAAACTGAGACCAGTTCCTTGGCTGAAGACCAGGATCTAGGGGAGGTTTACCTTTTCTAAGCATCATTGCTTATCTAAAGAAGATGAATGCGTAAGCTACCATTCATAACCACCATCAAAATTTCGGGTATTCCAATATTTAATCCTCTTGCACCCCGAATGCCCGATATCCCTTCGTCATTCACACCTTCGAGTCCAAGAAGATTAAATAGGGGCATCTGTCATACCCCAAATTTTGACCACTAAAGTTTCCCATCATTGTGCAAATCATCATCACAATATGGATGTACCTTTATGCTTCATCAGTCTCCCCAAAGATGGGTGAGCATCCACTACAATCAAAATTAGGGTTTTAAGCCCTCTCTGAGCTTTAGACAAAGGCTCAATCAAGAAATGACTTGATTTTCAACTTGTCTAATCTCTTAAACATCCACAATGGATCAAAAAGGACTCCCACTTCAAGGATTAAGCACAAAGCTGCTCCCTTCTAGGTGGATCAAGTCTCCAGATCGACAGGGTCACCAAATTAGGGTTTTGATCGACCAGGGCCTCTAGATGAAAAATTTCATCTGGGCACAAGCCATTGATCCAAAACATAACCTAATATACTTCATGGAACCTCATGAACCCATGCATCAAGCCAATTTAGACACAGGGGATGCATTCATCAAAAATCAGGAATTATGGTTTCTTAACCTAATTCACCCCTAAGTTGACTTTTGGGACAAATCATGAGCCAAGACCTCAAGAGAGGGTTTGATGGTCTCTAATATACCATATTGATCCATTTGGAACAATGGATTGATCCAAGAAGCTTGAGCAACAAGTCTCAATTCCATCTGCACGACAATTAGGGTTTTAAGGGAAAAGTCAACTGTAACTTTGACTTTTGACCTAGACATGCTCCCAAACCCTAATACATGATTGAATATACCCTATGACACCCATGGAACATGTCCATCAAGTTTGATTTAGGTCAAGGACATGATTTCCTGAAGAAGTGCACAGTTTGGAATTCATTTGATAAAAAGTCAACTGTGCACAAAAGTCAACTTTGACTTTTTGAGATTTTTCACCAAAATGGATTTTTAACCCTAAAATGATGTTAATGTATGATTTGAATCATCATTCATCAAGAAAAATCAAGAAAAGTGAGATAACTTGTAAAAGGGGTAACCATAAAAACTTAGAAATTTTTCTAAGTTAAAAATAAAGTGGCAAGGGTACCAACTTTGGAGGACCATAACTCCTAAACCACAAGGCCATTTTTTCTCATCCAAAGATGAATTTGTAGCCCTCATTATCATCTACAAAAACTTCAACTACAAGTCATTCCAATTCATTAAGGATTTTGAGTTATGGAGTGATCAAAGTGGCTGAAAAGTGAAAATGTCACCTTTTCCAACACTTAGTGAAATTTTCACTAAGTCAGATTTTGCCTCACTTTTTGCCAAATGTAGGGGGATTTTTCACTTGGAATCAAAAGAGATCAAAACCAAACTTGTTCAAACAGTTGTTGTATCATGTAAGAGCTTTCCAAAATGGCCAAGAACATTGCCAAATTCAACTTACACCATGAGATATGACATTGGCAAGTTACCTTGCTGAAATCTGTCAAGGCAAGGCAGAATTTGCAACTTTGGTCGATTTGACAAAATCAGCCAAATTCAATTGCTCCTATCCACTTGGACACCTCAGAGGATTGAATCTAAAGGGGACAATCACTGAGCCAAGCCTCCAAAGTCCATGGAACAAGAAATAGCATGTTGAACCTAGAATGGCCAAAATAGGGACAAGACTTCAAATTTGGAATGAGGCATTCAATGGAACCATCAAGGTGGCATGGACTGAGCCATTCTCATCTGAAATTAGTCAAGACTTATCCAAGACCAAGGGGACCAAAGCTCTGTGCCATAACCTCTAGTCAATGGCTAGAGGAGACTTGGATTTTCATTTGCCAACATTGGCCAAACCTACTTACCAGCTGCCATTCACTATTCCTTGCAAAACAAACTTGCTCTACTATAAATAGAGCTCAATTGTGGTCAGTTTGAGTACACCAAAGCCATCTAACAGGTGCTTTCCTCAAAATCTCTTCTTTCACTCCAATTTTGCCTTCTAAGGCAAGTCACTATCGGGTTTTGAGTTTGAGAGCAATTCCAATCAAACCAATCACTCACACACCTCACATACATCACATATGAGCTGATGAAACAATTAGATCACTTCTGAAACACCAATTTCACAAAATCACCAGCTGGTTGCTCAAGGTTTTAACCAAAGTGCAGCTGAGGTACCACAAAACGATCCAGCCAATTTCAATCAAGTCCAACCATCCAAACACAATCCATAGGGTGTAGGGAAGCTGTTCAGATCATCACAACTCATCTGTAACACCTCCAGATCAAAAATCACTTTGAACTTGCTGTCACGACTTGGAGGTAAGCACATACTTGGTCATCTCTCAATCTATGCATATTTCCTCGCACAATAATTTGGCCATATGTTCATAATCATGCATGGAATGTTTTCCCTCAATTAATTGCATTGTTTGAATCGTGTATCAAAAATCCTAGCCTTCATGCAGAAATTAGGGTTCTTGAGGTCTCTTCGTGATTTCTTGTTGTATGTTTAATTTAAATGAAATTAATGGACATAGACATGATCGTGAGGTTGAGACGAGCATAATGATATGTGGATTGCATGATATGATTACGTATTCAGTGAGATTGGATAGAAAATGCAAATCTGAGAAACCAAGAACACGCGCGTGTTCTTCAGCTTGTTCTTGGCGCCATTTTTAGAAATTCAAATATTTGAATTTTGTGATTTTGTTTAATTGATTCAAAAATTAATTTCTCTATGAGTTTTAATGATTTTGAGTTGATTCTTTTTTTAATAATTCACAAAAATGTTAAAATATTTTATTTTCCCAAAAAATCCCAAAAATATTATTTATTTCATATAATTGATATTTTTGTAAAGAATTAATATTTTGATTGTTTTTGGCATTTTAAATATTTTTTCTACATTGATTTTGCAACTTTTAATGCTTTCTAATTATTTTGTAGGTCAATACTTAATTTTTGAAGCATTAATCCAAGATCACAATTTGTTTTCCATGTGTGAAACAATTTTTGATCATTTTAATTGAATTTTTATTCAATTAAATACATTTTGAAAACAAATTAGGGTTTTGGATTAATTCAACCCTCATAAATCATTTTCAAAACTTTTTGGGCCTCTTGAGAGAGTGTAAGACCCATCCCCCCTTGTACAAAATCTTTTTGGGCCTCACTCATTGTATAAGTCTCTCTGTACAAGTAAACGGCGCGATCGTCACCCGTTTAAAAATAAAAAAAATCATCTGGGCCTCTCCTTGAGCTATAAGACCCATTCAAAACACTTTGGGCCTCTATTAGAGTGTAAGACCCAATCCCCCTTTTAACCAAACATCTTGGGCCTCACTTATTGTATAAGTCCCTCTGCGTTAAAAGAAAACCTTGGCGCGATCGCCATTTTTAAACGAAAAATCATCCGGGCCTACCCTCGTGTTATAAGCCCCACTCTTTTTCTTTAAACCTTTTTGGGCCTCTTGAGAGAGTGTAAGACCCATCCCTTTGTACAAAAAATCGTTTTGGGCCCCAGTCACTTGTATAAGTCCCTCTGTACAAAGTCAAACAGTGCGCTCACTGATAAAACCCTGGAAGCTCTATAACCGAGTAAGTGGTTATCGCTTTTATTTACTGCTTTCATATTATAAACTGTATTGTGGGGCTGCTCACTGTAAGTCTCCTTTCATAAACTCATATCTACTGTGTAATAATAGTATAGATATTTCGAGTTTCCACGGGAACTACGTCTGGCACTAGGTAAAGCCGTTTCATTCATTCGTAGAAATAGACGCCTAGATCCCCAATAGGAGCACCAGATACAGTCTTCTCTTCGGCTGTCCTCCTTAGGAATCGTCAAGAAGCTCTACTCCCCAAGATGAATGTATTCTCCGTGAATGTCATCTTTGAGTTTCTTCCAAATTCTCGAACTTTCCTGACTTGATCTATTCCTTGTGGATAGCTTGCCTTGAATGTATCGGGGTTTGGGTACCCACTACGGTCATAATCTTGGACCTTAACTAAGGAACCCTCTTTAAAAGCTAAAAGTTGCTGGATAGTAAACCTCGCACGTTTACCAGTGGTTTTTATCTTTAAACGAGTTATCTCTCCTAATGGAAAGGAGGTGATAGACCCACGGGCTTCTTAAAAGCATCGGCCTCCTCTTGGGCATTGTTCAAGGACCCTACGGCTTCTTAGAAGTATTCACAGCCTCCTCTTAGGCTTCGTATAATGATCTCTTCCTCTGGGAATGATAGCCTCCTCTTGGGCTTCGTACAAGGACCCGTCGGCTTCTTAAAAGTTTTCAGCCTCCTCTTGGGCTTCGTACAAATTGTCCCGACGACCTCCTAGAGGTATAGGAACAGAACCTAGTCATCCTCATAGAACAGTCCTTTCAAAGAGTCTACTACTGTTTCTCAAAGCATATTACAAAAGATGAAACTCTAGGCACGGACAGTCTAACTTCCTTGAGTCTCAAAGACATTCTCAAGTGACCCCTTCGTTAAATAGGAAGGAAACCCGCAGACTCGGACAATCTCAATACCCTTTGGATTTCCAGTTTCCTCAAAGAAAAGGAAACAAACCCGATCCTCAGATCTAAACCATGAGTACAGTAATGCTCATATAAGAACTGATTTTCTCTTTCAAAATCAGTATACTGGACCTGTCACTTAACTGACACAGTAACCTTAGCCTCCTCTTGGGCTTTGTACAATGATTCTCCCCAGCGGAGTCAAACAACGTTTTAGCCTCTCTCTCGGGCTTCGTACGAGACACATAAAGACTCCCTCGTTGAGTCAAACAAACAATAGCCTCCATCTCGGGCTTCGTACGAGACACAAAGACTCATCGTCGGGTCAAAATCTTTTAGCCTCTCTCTCGGGCTTTGTACGAGACACAAAATAGCCTCCTCTTAGGCTTTGTATAATGATTTTCCTAGCGGAAATTAGCCTCCTCTTAGGCTTTGTATAAGAAAACCACTGGTTGATCCAATCAACCTTTTAGCATCAAAGTTGTGCCTCGTTCACAGTACACAAACATCAACAACTCCTTCTTCTTCATCTAATCGCTGTAAGCGGCAAGCCTCTAGATCATCTACATCCATGCCACTGTCCCTCTGTTAGCATGAGCAATTCCTAAGGAAAGATGGCATTGCTCTACACTGAGTTAAAGTCTTCTCCTTCAGGTTAAAATCCCCTTTAAAGGAAATTATGGCATTGCTAGGATCCGCGTATCCCGGTTAAAGTAATTCTCCTTTATAACCAGTCACCCAATAGTGTGACAGACAAACCCTTCTTTAGAGATGACAAATTCTCTCTAAAGCCGAGACCTTCAGCTTCACATCTTGGGCTTCGAACAAGATACAAATCACCTTCAGCTTCACATCTTGGGCTTTGAACAAGATACAAATCACCTTTCGCTTCATGTCTTGGGCTTTGAACAAGACACCAAAAACCCATTTCCTCCCATAGAATAGGAGGAACTACGAACACTCTGATTTCCCTGTTTCGGTAAACGGGAATACGTAAGCATAAGATTGAAAGAAAAATCTTAGCGAGCACAATCAACAAAAAACCCAAATCCCACATCTCCATCAATCAAAAGCAGTAATTCAAAAGCATCAGTCCTAACATCCTAATCCTTGTTCCCCGCTAGAAACCTTCTGCCTAGATAAAAAGAAAGAAAACCGTATTGGCAAAAATACAAATAACCAGTACAAAGGTCCCCCTACATTGATAGCATCCGTAACCTAACAGACCGCTGTTTAAACTCAGTATGCAAGCAGGGTTAATTGGAGACATCTATTTCCCTTCCTTATTCAGCTCACAATAGGATAAAAAATGAATCGACCTGTAGTCAAAGCTCAACCGCAGAGAGCGACCAACGCTTAATAACCGCGTCCAAAATCGCTCGCTACACACCTTTAATGCCAAGATGAGGCACGTTGCCATAATTTCCACAACTATCTATAATCAGAATTCACCCGATTATACCAGTCAATGTCTGCATAGGAGAGTGCCATAATTCTCTGAGACCACCATCCCCTCTTGGAATCCCAGAATGCACCTGCCTTTGGTAGATGCGAAATAAACCATCTTTATAATATGAGGACACAACAAGTAATCTGTCAATTTTCATGAGCGTTTCTTGTATAGACTGAATGGTAAGCTTTAGCAAGCAGGGTAGGTACCGGATTCTGTTTCAAGAAGATTTTGATTACATTCAGATCCACAAAGTTGTCAATGTTCGGGAACAAGAAAAGTCCGTAGATGAGTAATGCAAAAACAGCCTCAAAGGCATCCCGGTTGGAGTGTTTAGCAAAATAACGAGCCTTTTCAAATAAAAACTTAGCAGTTAACCCAAAAATACCTCCCTTAGAAGTTAAATTGCTTTTGATGTCAACTAACTCTAGATGAGTTTTCTTGGCTATTTCTTCTTCTTTAGGATCCTTCTCGAAGATAGGAAACGGGGACTCATCCTTGATAGGAAAACCAATTATCTGAGAGTATTCCTCAAGGGTGGGTAAGAGTTGATAGTCAGAAAACGTGAAGCAGTGATACTTTGGATCATAAAACTGAAGCAGAGTTGAGAGGAGTCCTTCATCAATGTTTTTCTTCAACAAAATCCACAACTTCCCATATCTGTCTATGAATCTTTCAGGGTCTGTTAGCAAATCTCCCAATTTCCTTAGGTCATCCAATTTTGGACTCTTGAAAGTGTATTTGATAGTGTTTCTTCTTGAGCTATCCATGATATCCCTCTGATATATGAAAAAAAATCTGAGTTCCATGAAACAGATGCAACATGAATGCTTATGATGTATGAATGCAAAGCACACACAAAGACACACAAAGCACAAACAAAGGGAGAGGTTTGAGAATGGAGCCAGGGTTTACCCTTCCCATTGGTATGTACTACTGGTTTTCATCTGATGAACAGGGTTCTAAGAAGTTCCCAGAGTCGACAACCCATCTTTCAGATTTTATCGACTTCCCAGATGACTTGGTAATCAATAAAATTCTCAAGAGAATTTCGTCTGAGTGTAGTATCGCGTGACAACCAATTCAGAAATAGACTTCATCATGGTCACCGCACTACATCCTAAAAAGGCTAAGTGGGGTTTGGTAACTACGATCCTCAATATCAAGGGCTCCTAGGTCGAGAGTAGCACGTTTTCACGAATAGACTCGTTTAACATGACTAGACTCTCAAGAGGGCCTCAACTGAGTGATGGTGTCTCAAGTCAACTTTTTCTGGAATCGACTCCCTCAAAGCTTCCTTGAATATACCATCGTCCTATCATAAGTGCACTCAAATCCGGGTTAGGATTTTTCTCACCACTCAAGAACCAAGTTAACAAAGATCTCAAGCAAAGCATATAATCAAACAGATACAAATATAGCAAACAAGCATAAGTAAAACAAGCAAAAACAAAGGTGGGCTTAACCCTCAAAATATCTGTCCTTAGTGAAGTCGCCATTTCTGTTGCGGTGAGAATCGAATAACAAGCTATTAATTAACTTGCATCGCATTTCTTTTAAATTCACCACCGACTTTGATTTATCCAAAGGAAAGGTTCAAGATCGAGAAAAAACCTAAAGAGGGGAGATCTAAGGTTCGGGGGTTGGTTACGCTTAGGGAAGGTATTAGCATCCTAAACGTCCGTAGTACTCTACGGGAACCTCTTGTTTTAACTTGTTATGTCTTACTCGCTTGCTAAGGGTGCTATGCTAAAGGTTGAAACCCTAGGGGTTAGTATCTAAGTATACTCGACAAGGTATCGCACCTTGCGCCTACGTATCCTGACGGGAGTGGAATCAGAGTATCCGTAGTTCACCGATCTAAGGGTGAAGAAGTAACCATTGACTATGGCCAAAGATCCAAGGGGAAATGAGTATGAGCTCATTTTAGAGTTCACGATAACTCTCTAAATCTAAGTTATAGGGGGAAAGTGAGTTCTCATGATGATGAGAATCACATAGAGTTCAAAACTCCAACCTATTTCTAAGTTATGATTTCATTGGCTCTCATGAGGCCAAGAAATGGGATAAACTTAAAAGGATAAGGTAGGGTGGTTGTTTAGTGACTCAAGAGTCAATTCAGGAAGATCTCCCTTTGGAATGGGGGAAAGATAACAGTTTTAAGATTACTAAGAGATAAAGAGTTATAATTCAAATATGATGATGTAAAAGACATGAACAAGATAATGAGATGAAACAAAGTTATGATATCAATGCAAAGCTAGAATCATACATTAGACATTACTCAAACATAGTAAACAAAAATAACATGGCAAGATGAATAAAAAAAAGGTGCAATAAAGCCTTAGAAGAATTCCCAATCTTAACATGAATAAAAGCAAATAGCATTAAACATTTCCAACCATTTCTTTTTATAGTCAAAAAGTAGATTCAATTAGAAGAACATAGCAAAAAGAATGGAAGAAAAAGGATGGAAAATGAACAAGTTATGAAAATTGGAAGTTTGAGCATAAACTTGAAAATAAAATAAATGAAAACAACTAAGTATTAAAAAAAGAGGAAAGGGCACTCCTAAGGATTGAACCCATGACCCTTCGCTCACAGGTTAAAACCAATGCCAACCAAGCCAACACGTGCCATTGAACAAGCAGTGAGAACACACATACATATATAAAAAGAAGCGAAAATCAGAAAAAAAAAACAAAAGGGCTGGGGCGAGGGGGATTCGAACCCCAGTCCTAAGGGTGGTAGGGCGTGTGATAGTGTGTGCTTGCCACTGGGGTGGCTGTTACATCCGGTAATAAATCCAACTCAATAAATACATAGGCCTTGCACGCACATATAATCCAAATTAACAACACAAACCCACCAAATACACAAACTGCTCACGACAGCAATATCTATGCCATGCCATTCACCAACAACCATTGTCAAATAGAATGAAGCAGGAACATGTAATTTAAACTTCATCCTCATGCATTAACACACATATGGAATACTAAACAAACACTTTCATCATGTACATTGGACATAAAGTAAAGAACATTTGAATGTAAAGCAATGAATTCCAACACATTCATTGCAGCAAGTATGAAGCATAAATAAAATGAAACATCCTGGCATACAACTAATAACAGACAGGTAGTTTAAGGATCCAAATCAGCATGGCAAATAGGTTAGTTTCATGTATAAAAGCATATTCTAAGACTTGGCATGCTTAAAAGGAGTGTAGCATAGCTGTTCTAGGATTAACATCACATGATTGACAAGGTTAAAAGTTTAAAATGCAAGAAAACAAGAGATAGGTTAGGGCATAATGCAGTCAGTTCCAATGATACTTTCTCAAAATCCAAAAGCAATTCAAATATGTCACAAAGAGTGGTGAAAGAAAAGGGATAGGTCAGATCAAGATAAAGCATATTCTAAGACTGCCCTAACTGTTAGTGACAGTTCCTAAGATATATGAAAAAAAGCTAGGAAATGATGGCAACAACCTCAACAACATAAGCAGTCAGCAGCATACTAGCAACATGTCATTAGGGCAAACACATTCCACAAGGCAGTGAGCTAACATACAACACATTCAAATGGAATTTAATGAAATGATACATCTTGGACACAACTGATAAACAAACATGCAGATCATGAAATTCAAAATAGTAAGGCATGGATTCAAACATAAGTTTTATGTTGACAAACAAATCAGTGCAAAAGCAAGGTAAGTTAGTAAAGTCATACACAGGCAGTCAATAAATTGGAGATTAAAAACCTACTGATGGGTTGAGCAGTCATATTAGATCAATCATTTGAAAAGGAAATCACATAGGTCTTATAAGATAAACTTGATGAGGCAGGCTGGCACATATTAGAAGCACCAAAATGACATCAAACATCCATAACTTAGGAGCATGTTAAAAACACATCAAAGCTAGCACACATATCATGAACATAATGCTAACATGGAGAACAAAATCATGATATCACAAAAATGTAACTTTCTGAAATTAACAGTTTCAATAAAATAGTTTTATCATGTACAAGATGAAATAGCATAGTATGACAGGTCATAGAACATTGAGGCACATGACAGAAACAACTCAAAGCAAACTGACAGCAACACCATTCTTATCCTAAATTCAACATTCATGATCATAAACCTTAAACATATATTAAACCAAAATCATTCCAATGAGATGCAACACTAAGCAATAGCTTGCATATACTAACAGTTCAAATAATCCAAACTCAGACACGTAGTCAACCAAAATCGATGCCAAGGCAAAGTGATGCATACCAAAATAAGCACATACATGAATAATAAAAATGTCAACCAAGCATCAACAACAATAAAGTTCAAAACCATGACTTGAGAACACAAAATAATCATATATGATGGTGACAGAAAAATCAGTATTACTTTTAAAGAGAACAACTTAACAGCATCAATCAACCATTAAACCAACAACAAAAATGGATAGGTTCAACCATCCCACGACTTATGAGCATATTAGAAACACATAGAGGAACAAAGATTCATGAGTCTCTTGCGTCAAAATCACATCTAAGCACATATGTCATACAAGTAGGTTAACAAAATCAAACATTTGAACTTGACAGTGTAAGAACCAAAGTAAAACTTGTAAGCTTGTAGCCATTCAATGAACAAAACCAAAAGTATAAATTAATCACGTAGCAGCTAGTCATGTAACAAGCATAAATTCAACCACAATCATTACAACTTAATACAACAAGCATACATATACCTCAACATATCACTAAACAAAATCAGGCTATTTTATGAAATCAAACCATGAGTAAACAATCAACATATTCAAACACACATCAGCAAGATACATAAGTAAAAGAACAACAAGATGCATATGACATAATGATATCAAATGAGCATGACTAACAAGAGGGAAAGAATGTGATACCAAGTGGTGTAATGTCCACTGCCTTCAAGTATGCTGACTACTTTCCTTCCAAAGCACTCCAAAGCCACCTTTCACCTTGCTTGCTCGAAACTTAGGAAATTTCAGAGACTATTTGAGTGTTTGTGAGAATTATTGGTTCCTTAAAGTGTAGAAGCAAACTCCTTTTATAGGCTGAACAAATGGGTCTGGGTTGCTTGAGTCCAAAGAGAAAACACTTGGTGTGCTGAGTGAAAAACTAAGGTTACAACGTCTCTCTTCAAAATTCAAATATTGGTCCACCTCTTGGAGACAAATGCGCTCCCCTTGCTGCACAAAAACTCAGAGATTGCAAGGTCCATTTCACTACTTCGTGTATTGCTTAAGAGCTCTTTATTTGTTATCATATGAAAGGGTATCAGATGAGGTAAGGATTGGGGATTGCGTGAGGAGATTTGCATATTAGAGCAGGCTGTATGTTGAAACTAGCAATTCCTCAGAAACACTTTTAATGAACCAATCCTTGAAAGCTCAAACGGGAAGTGTTTTTTGGAGAATTCAAAGTGAGAAACCGCGCCAAAGGATTGGATTATGAAACGATTTTTTGGATGAATTGATTCACTTGTTTTTTTTTAATTTCTCTCTTCTCCTCTGCAATTCGCAAGCACGACCAAGGAGGAGAACAAACTTTGGTTGTTTTGTTCCTTTGCAAGCCACACGTCGTCTTCCCATTGGTCAGTGATGGAGTTGAAAAGTCAAAGCAACATTGCCTATCTCCCATTGGTCCTCAGCCAAATGAGTTTTATTCCAAATAGCTTGTAACATGTATTTGTCACGATGGGCCTATTGTAATGGGCTCAAAGATCAAATATTGGAATTGGTTTTTTCTTTCTTTTTATTATAAAAAGGAAATGGTTTATAAAGAAAGATAAATAATAGGTAATTTGGTAATTGAAATGGTTATGGATATGGTTTGAAAAATAAAGGAATTGGATAAAATTGGTTATTAAATAACTATTGAAATAGGTTTAGAATTAAAAGTGACAATTGAGGGTGGATAAAATGGATAGGTATTTGGTTATGGAGAGGATCGTGAAGAGGTTATAGAGATATCTCTTTGAAATGAGAGACTTGCTTGATTCAATGCTCCATCCAAAATCTTGATTAATCACCTCTTGAATCTTCTTGAAGTAAAAACTTGATAAAAATGAAACAAACACAAATAAGACCTGATAAAAGGGTTAGCTATGCAATATGATTAACCTAATATGACATGCAAGAGATCAATGGATCTAAGGGTAAAATTTGGGGTACAACACCAAGGCCTCAAGACATTATTTGAGGATCTCTACCACACTATATTAATCCATTTGCAACAATGGATTGATCCAAGAAGCTTGATCAACATGTTTCAATTTCATCAGGACCACAGTTAAGGTTTTGGGGAAAAGTCAACTGTATCTTTGACTTTTGACTAAGACATGCTCCCAAACCTTGGGACATGATTCAATACACCCTATAACACCTATGGAACATCTCCATCAAGTTTGAATTAGGTCAAGGACTTGATTTCATAGAGGAACGCACAGTTTGAAATTCATCTGACAAAAAGTCAACTGTGACAAAAGTCAAATTTGACTTTTTATGATTTTTCACAATTATGGTTCTTTAACCCTAAAATGATGTTAATGTGTGATTTGAATCATCATTCATCAAGAAAAATCAAAGAAAGTGGGATAACTTGTAAAAGGGGTAACCATAATAACTTAGAATTTTTCTAAGTTATGGAACAAAGTGGCTAGGGTACCAACTTCCAAGGATTATAACTTGATATCCAAGCAACCATTGTGGCTGATCCAAAGATGGATTTGTAGATCTCATGGCATACTTCAAAAGTGTCAACTACACCTCATTCTAATTCATCATGGATTTTGAGTTATGGAGTGGCCAAAATGACAAAAACATGAAAATGTCACTTTTTCCAACACTTAGTGAAATTTTCACTAAGTCAGAATCTGTTTCACTTTTTCCAAAAAGTAAGGGCATTTTTCACTTGGATCCAAAAAGTGTCAAGACCAACTATGATCACACATATGTTGTATCATATGAAGGCTTTCCAAAATGGCCAAGAACCCCATCAAACTCAACCTGAGCTAAGAGTTGTGACAATGGCAACATGCCTTGATGCAACTGTCATAACAAGGCAGATTTGTGCATTTTGCTCGATTTGGGCAATTTGTGTAAATGACAAACAAGTCTATCCATCTGAACACCTCAGGGGGGACCAAGGAGGGACAAACACTGATCCATAAGCCTCCCAAGTCTTTGGAACCAAAAGTAGCATGCCAAACCTAAAAACCCTACAAAGAGGGACAAGACTCCAATTTTGTTTTGGAGCATTCAATGGATGCACCAAGGTGGCATGGACTGAGCCTCTTCCAACTGAATTCAGTCAAGACTTATCCAAGAACTAGGGAACCACATGCCTGTGCTCTAACCTCTAGTCAATGGCTAGAGGAGACTTGGATTCCTATTGATCAACATTGGCCAAACCTCTGATGCAGTTGTCATTCACTATTGCTTGCAAAACAAACTTGCTCAACTATAAATAGAGCTCATTTGTGTTCAATTTAAGTACACCAAAGCCATCAAACTGATGCTTTCCTCAAAATCTCTTCTTTCACTCCAAAATTGCCTTCTAAGGCAAGTCACTATTGGGTTTGGAGTTTGAGAGTAATTCCAACCAAACCAATCACACACACACCTCATAAACATCATATAGAAGTGATCCAAACACTTAAACAACAACTGTAACATTGATTTCTCAGAATCACCAGCCAGTTGCTCAAGTTCTTGACAGATTTGCAGTTGAGGTGCCAAATCAAGTTCCAGCTCAATTCAATCCACTCCAAGCATTCAGACACACTCCGTAACACCTAAGGAAGCTGTCAACATCATTGGAACCAAGTTGTAACACCTCCAACCTAAAACACGATCCCCAGCAGCAAGAGGTAAGCCTAAACTTGGTTATCTCTTAATCTATGCATATTTCCTCGCACAATACTTTTGCCAAATGTTCATAATCATGCATAGAGTGTTTCCCCTCAATTAATTGCTTTGTTTGAATCGTGTATCAAAATTCTCAGCCTTCATGCAAATTTTAGGGTTCTTGAGGTTTTGTCTTGATTTCTTATTCCATGCTTAAAATAAATGAAATTAAAGACCATAGACATGATCGTGAGGTGAAAACGAGCAGATTGATATGTAGATTGTATGATTTCATCAAATATTCAGTGAGATTGGATGGAAAATACAAATCTGCAGAAACAGAGGGAGGGCGCGTGTTCTTGGCGCCATTTTTGAATATTTGAATATTTGAATTTTGTGATTTTATTTAATTGATTCAAAAATTAATTTCTCTCTGGTATTTAATGATTTTGAGTTGATTCTATTTTAAAAAATTCACAAAAATGTTAAAATATTTTATTTTACCAAAATTTCTCAAAAATATTATTTATTTCATATTTTTGATATTTTTGTAAAGAATTAATCTTTTATTTGTTTTTAACATTTAAAAAAAAATTTCTCTCTTGTTTCTCCAAAGTTAATTGGTTTCCAATCATTTTATGGATAAAAACATGATTTTCCAAACATTAATCCAAGATCACAACTTGTTTTTCACACATGTTTGACAATTTTGATCATTTTAATTGAATTTTCATTTAATTAAAATACATTTTGAAAAGAAATTAGGATTTTGATCTTAATCACCCTAAACAAATCTTTTTCAAACACTCATGGGCCTCTAATAGAGTGTAAGACCCAATCCCCTTTTTACCAAACCCATTTTGGGCCTCAGATATTGTATAAGTCTCTCTGCGTAAAAAGAAAATATCGGCGTGATCGCCAGTTCAGTATAAAAACACTTGGGCCTCTCCTCGAGCTATAAGCCCCATTTCTTTTCTTTAAAAACTTTTGGGCCTCTAATAGAGTGTAAGACCCAACCCCTTCAGAAAACCAAAATGATTTGGGCCTCAGTCGTTGTATAAGACCCACTATGCTTTCAAAAACCTCGACGCGATCGCCGTTTTCAAACACGTAATCTGGGCCTCCCCTCGTGTTGTAAGCCCCATTTTTCTTTTCTTTAAAATATTTTGGGCCTGTTGAGAGAGTGTAAGACCTATCCCTTTGTACAGAAAACCTTTTTGGGCCTCAGTCACTTGTATAAGTCCCTGTACAAATTCAAAACAACAGTACAATCACTGTTAAAATTTGGGCCTCTCTTTGAGCAGTAAGCCCCAACTTTCTTTTCAAAATACTTTCTCCTTTGATTTTGAATCCAAATATACTGTTGTTATCAAATTCTCTTTGTTGAACAACTAACCAAACAGCATGGAAGCTCTACAACGGGCAAGTGTTTATCCGCTTTCATTTACTGTTTTCATATATATAATTGTATTGTGGGAAGCGGCGCATGGTTAGTCTTCTTTCATACCTCCTATATACTTGTCATATATCAACTGTATGTATACTAGTATAGTTATTTAGAGTTTTCCCCGGCAACTACGTCTAGAACTAGGTAAAGCCCTATTGGTCACTCTTAAAATACAAACAAAACTAGATCCCACGTAGGATTCCAGATACAGTCTTCCCTTCTCTTG
The DNA here is from genome assembly GCA_022829125.1 of Lathyrus tuberosus. NCBI lineage: Eukaryota > Viridiplantae > Streptophyta > Magnoliopsida > Fabales > Fabaceae > Lathyrus > Lathyrus tuberosus. The sequence continues at coordinate 1,898,964 of JALAZF010000209.1, read as the reverse complement.
GGGTTAAACAATATGGAACAAAGAGAAAGGCAGTATTCTCGGTGAACCTTTTCTCAGACTTTCACCCTTAGAAATTTTAAAAGAAACTCTAATTCCCCAGAGATGATCTTTTCTCCGTGAATGGCATCTCTTGAGTTTCTTCCAAATTCTCGAACTTTCTTGGAATTATCTCTTCTCAGTGAATTGCATTTCTTGAACTTCTCTTGGTTTGGGGACCCACAGGCTTCCTAAAAGCATCCCCGCCTCCTCTTGGGCGTTGTACAAGGACCCTTCAGCTTCTTAGAAGTTCTCATACCTTCTCTTGGGCTTAATACAAGTACTCTGACGACCTCTTAAAGGTATAAGATAGAACTTAGTCATCCTTTTCTAGAGCAGTCTGTCCAGTGTCGAAATTTAGGCCATTTGAGGGTTGACTCTCATCCCTAAATGCCCGTGCCTCCTCTTGGGCATAGTACAAAAGATAAAACTCTAGACATGGACAGTCCAAACCTCTTGAGTCTCAAAGACATTCTCAAGTTCCTTCCACACATAGGAAGAAGCCCAGTCTCTCTCATGAGAGTTCCCCACACTTGGACCTGCTTCGGGATCTCAATAATCCTCGGCAGTAAGACAGCCTCCTCTTGGGCTTTATACAAATAATTTCTCCCCAGCAGAGCTAACCTTTTCAGACTCTCTTTTTGAGTCGATCCCCTTTTAGCCTCTCTCTCGGGCTTTGTACGAGACAACAAATCACTCTATTGTTGAGTATAAAAGACTATCTTGTTGAGTCAACCACCCTTTTAGCCTCCGTCTTGGGCTTCGTACAAAACAAATAAAATACTATCTTGTTGAGTATAAAAGACTCTCTTGTTGAGTCAATCACCTTTTTAGACTCTCTCGTTGAGTCAACCCCTTTTCAGCCTCCGTCTTGGGCTTCGTAGAAGACACATAAAAAGACTCTCTTGTTGAGTCCAAATCCCTTTTAGCCTCAATCTTGGGCTTTGTACAAGACAGAAAGAACATTTTCCCCAGAAAAGTCAACTTTTTAGCCTCCTCTTAGGCTTTGTATAAAGAAATCCCCGGTTGATCCGATCAACCTTTTAGCATCAAATTTGTACTTTGCTCACAGCATGCAAACATCAAACAATTCCTCTTTAGAAATGACAAGTTCTCTCTCAGTCAAACCCTTTAGCCTCATATCTTGGGCTTCGAACAAGATACAAACCACCTTTAGCTTCATATCTTGGGCTTTGAACAAGATACAAATCACCTTTAGCTTCAACCTTGGGCTTTGAACAAGACACCAAAACTTTATTTCCTCCCATAGAATAGGAGGAACTACGATCGCTCTGATTTCCCTGTTTCACTAAACGGGAATACATAGGCATAAGATTGCGAAATCTTAGCGAGCACACCAAATCAAAAATATTAAGTCCAGTACCGTCATACCTCAATAAAAAAAACATCAGACCTAGTACCTCACCAAAAGCCTCACCGACACTTGTAAATTTAACAAAATAACCTAAGAGAGACCCCCCTATTTGATAGCATCTGTAAACCAACAATCAGCTATTTAACCTCAGTATGCAAGCAGGGTTAATTGGAGACATCTATTTCCCTTCCTTAATCAGTTCAACAGGATAAAAAATGAATCGAACTGTAGTACCAAAGCGATAGTGATTCGAAACCACAAAAACCGCGCTACAGAAAAATGGCGACCACAATGGGAGGCATCCTTTCTTGCTTCTCTTGAGATGAAACTTTAAATTTACAAAGTGTCACAGAAATGGCGACTAGAGGTCTAGGATATTAGGACAAATATATATACTACTTTTCCTAATTGATATCTGTGTTTATTTTTCTGCTACTGGAAATGCGTGTGATGCCGCATGTGGAAAGATTAAGTATACACCTAAGATAAGTGATGGCACTAGACGGGTAATCTTATGGGGAGTGAATCCCAGATAATAGTTCCCGGTCGACCATCAAATCAGTGGAGATGCCCTTTGCGGATTCAATGCCTATACGACTTCGGTTGTTGAAAGTAAATTGTTCGATTGGGTTATCTGAGAAGTTGATGATTTTAGTAGACTAAAACCATTTTGTAGTGCGGAAGCTATCGGAAATAGTTGTCATGCGATACTACCCTCATATGAGACTACTCTAAGATACTACAACTCGTTGGCGATCCGCTTGTTGTTGCTATCCCAAGAGGGGTCAATGATTTTGAGAGACAGGTACAAAAATCACCAGTATAAACCTTTGGGGATGGGTAGAGCCTTGACTTCATGACACCGACCCTTTGACCCCATGTTTTTTCTATGTTTTTGTGTGCTGCATTCATACATTCATTTTAAAAAAACATTAAACAAAAAAAATCTTCTCTTCTAGTCTCTCTTTTTCAAATTAAACTAAGACAATGATTGCAATTGTCAGATAAAAAGATTGCGCTCATGGATTTCGGTAGGAGAAAGACTCATAAGTATACCTTCAAGGTTCCAAAATTAGAGGATTTAAGAGGGTTGGCAACCCTGAGGCGTTCCGAGCTAAGTACGGAGGTCTGCTATCTCTGTTAAGGGTCCATGTAATAGAAGGAATCCTGGCTACGCTCATTCAGTTTTACAATCCGGTATATCACTTTTTCACATTCCCGAATTATCAGCTAGCACCAACACTGGAGGAGTACTCTCACCTGACTGATTTACCCATTACTGATCAAGCTCCCTTTTCTGGACTGGAAGAAATTCCAAAGGATCAAACCATTGCAAGAGAAATTTATTTGGACGAGTCAGAAGTCAGGACTCACATGACCACTAAGGGTGGACTCCCAGGTTTACCAGCCAAGTTTCTGGTAAAGAAAGCTCTATACTTCACTAGTATAGGGAACGAGACTGCTTTCGAGAGCATCTTTGCCTTGCTCACCTACGGGTTATTTTTGTTTCCCAGCATTGATAACTTCGTCGATATTCACGCCATTAAGGTTTTTCTGATTGGAAACCCTGTGTCGACCTTGCTCGCAGATGCGTATCATTCTGTACACTTAAGGAATTTGTACAGAAGAGGAATGATCACATGTTGTGTACCCCTGCTATACAAATGGTTCACTTCCCACTTGCCTAAGTCTACTACATTTTGGGATCCTAAGAGTTCTTTATGTTGGTCGCAAAGAATCATGTTTCTTACCAACTCTGACATCGATTGGTACAATCGAATCTATGACGGGATCAAAATCATTGACCGTTGTGGGAACTTCCCTAATGTACCCCTTATAGGAACTAAGGGAGGAATCAATTATCATCCAGTTTTAGTTCATCGTCAATTTGGATACCCAATGAGGCATGTCCCACGTAATGCTCATCTGGAAGGTATTTTCTTTAAGGAAGGAGAAAATGACAGGGCACTAAAGATGGAAATAGTGCATGCCTGGAAACATATTCATAGGAAAGGAAGAGAGTCTCTAGGAAAACCAGACTGTGTCTCGGTGGAACCTTATCTCCACTGGGTACAAACTAGAGCTCTCAAGCTGAGGATGCCTTACCCTCGTCAGAAAGTTCTTCCGTTAAGGGACCCTGTCCTTTACTTTATGTCTGATACGGAAAAACTCCAGGTTACTCTCAACAAAGTTCAACAGGAGAAGAGGTCTTGGAGGAACAAGTACCGTATTCTCAATATGGAGTGCAAAAAGATACAGCAACTACTGAAGGACAAGGACGCTCTGATTGATATTTTAGAGCAACATGTCGTAGGCAATCAAGAAGACCAAAGGAATTTGCTCGCTCCTTTCACTTGGCAAAGGAATGACAACCCGACAACGACTCAAGAGCCCCAGTCAAAGAAGAGGAAAGTACCAGAACCAACACCTGAGCCCTCCTCAGAGAGGACTCAGGGTCCATTAGCTTAGGAATTTCCTTTTACAGCACTTTGTAATCTATTGTATTTCCATTTCCGCAATCTTTGAATTCAAAAAAATGGGGTTTCCCCACTGTTTGATATTTGCAATCCAATTGTCGAAGTTTATTTTGAATAAACAAAAATAATAATAATTAATATGATCATTGCATATCATTCATCATTCTCACGTAACGCATTCTTCTTACCTACGAATCTCACGTTTGTGTCTCGATTCTAGAGTCAAACTGTCTCATTCGTACAATACTCGGGCCAATCGTCATAAAAGATGGATAATCTCGAGGAAGAAAACAGAGAGTTGAGAGAAGAAATCGACGCTCTAAAGGAAGATTTGAGAAAGCTTCACAATGACATGCAAGCCATAGCAGAAGCTCAGCTACAAAGGAATGTGATCTCAGAGATCACATCAATGCCCATAGTGGAGAAGTATGATCCTAGGTATCAAATGTCGAAAGATCGTCCCTGGGGCATGCCTATTAACGTTATCCCGGAAGGATATGTTCTGCCGATCATTGAAGATCCAGGAACTGTAACAAGAACCGCTGGGCCTGAAGGTTACAAACTTCGGGAAAGCAAAGATGCCAGGGGCATGACGACTACTCCTGAAGGTTACAAACTTTGGGAAGCGCCAAGATTCATGACCGCAATGACTGTACCACCACCCGTGGTGCACACTGTCCCGGAAGGACGCCGGTCAGGATCTATTTGGAAAGGACGCCGCAGACCTCTGTTTGGTCCCCAATGTGCAAGTCCAGTCCAAGTTCAAAGTGCCCGAATTTGAAAAGTACAAGGGAAACTCTCTCCCTCAAAGCCATTTGGTGATGTACGCGCGGCGCATGTCAACTTTAGACAAAGGACTAAGAGCTACTGATCCACTACTTCCAAGATAGTTTAACCGGTGCCGCGCTCAAATGGTACATGGGATTAAACCGCACTAAAATCGCCACCTGGAGAGATCTTGGTGCTGCCTTCGTTCAACAATATAAATATAACTTGGACATGGCACCGGACAGAGATCAGTTTAGATCGATGTCACAAAAGGACAAGGAAACTTTTAAGGAGTACGCTCAGAGATGGCGTGAAATGGCCGCTCAGATTTGTCCACCTCTTGAGGAAAAAGAGATGACAAAAATCTTCTTAAAAACCTTGAGCTCATTTTATTATGACAAAATGGTCGCCAGTGCGCCCATCGACTTCACCGAAATGGTCGGCTTGGGAGTTCGTCTCGAGGAAATCGTTCGAGAGGGACGTCTAGTTAAAGACGCTGGACCATCAAGCAGTACAAAAAGATACGGTAGTGCTCTCCCTAAGAAAAAAGAGCAAGATATTGGGAATATCTCTCTCGGAAAGTAAAGGTGACGGTACCAACCAGTAGCAGCTATAACTCCTACTATCAACCCAGTGCTCGTTCCTACGTATCAACCTCAGGTTGTGCAGAGCCAACCGAATCAACAATAATTTCAGCAAAGGACACAACAACCTCTTCAATAGGCTCGTCCTCCATACAACGCGACCTCCAGGGTTTGATCCTATACCAATGTTGTACGCAGAACTGTTTCCACTACTATTGGTCAAAGGGCACGTCTAAAACAGGGCTCCTCTTGCAATACCGGAGAATCTGCCTTTTTGGTTCAAAGCGGATCAGACTTGCCCTTACCATCAAGGAGGACCAGGGCATAACATAGAAAATTGTCTTAGTTTCAAATCTGATGTACAGAAGCTTGTTAGGAGTGGGGTCTTATCCTTCAAGGATACGAATCCTAATGTTCTCACGAACCCGCTGCCTCAACACGAGAAAGCTGCAGTCAATTTGATAGAGGGAGGGTCTAACAACAGCAATCAGATTCATGATGTACTCTTATTGAGGGCCAACTTGGTCAAGATGCACTGTAGACGGAGCGGATACAGTCATGTACCGCCTCATAATTATCACCAGTGTGATATCTGCTCTAAAAATAACCAAGTATGTTTTGTGGTGCAATCAACTCTACAGGAATAGTTGGATCTCGGATGGATCCAGGATCACCGAATTCGCGAGGTCAACATGACTTATTCGAATTCCAACATCATTCAGAATCACAATATTCTAGCAATGAATGTCAATTTGGTGGCAATGCACTCAAGGCAAAGCCAGCATTACGATCTGCCACGACACGATTACGAGTCCTGTTCTATCTGTTTAATAAATAAACAGGGATGCTCTTTTGTACAAGAGGCCCTCCAACGTCAGATGGATCTTGGATGGATTCAGGATTACCGCGATAAAAATCTGTATCAAGTGAATATGATTCAAATCTTTGATATTCGCTTGATGAATACCAGCTTGGTGGAGCTACACGCTACACAAGTCCGGCTCGGTTTCCTGACTTCGCATAATTACCAGAACTGTACAGTATACGGTAAAAATAAAATACAACAAACACAGCAAAGCAAACACAAAGACACCCAAAGAGAACAAAGACAATCAAGCGCTAGGATTGACTCGCTTAGGGATGGACCAACATAGGTCAACCAGAGTCCCCAGCAGAGTCGCCAGCTGTCGCTCCCAGGATTTTCATCCAGGTACAAACACGAGAGTGGCGCGAAAAACAGAGTCGTCAGCCGTGTAAATTTATCCCAAGAGAGGGAAAGGGAACACCGCATAAACCTGAGGAAGAGGGAAAGGAATGGTCATCGCAACCATAACCTGGGTTCGGGAGTCGGTTACGCGAGGGGAAGGTGCTAGCACCCCACGCGTCCATCGTACTCGATGGGATCCACGCTTGTTGTCTATTCTAAGGGTGAGTTATCCTATCATCTAGGGCTGTACTGACATGAGGAAGGGGAAAACAAAGACAGATTCGGTAGGACGTCGACGTCCTAGGCCTACGTACCCCCTTGTGCAATGGGGAATTCAGAGTCAACGTAGTTCGGACCAAGTTCTTTTTGTGTTTTTTATGAGCGACGTTAAGTTCGCGTCCGGCAGTTAGGGTCGATGCCTGTTTGCGACTCAGACGGAAGGTAACGTGCCCTTTTTGAAAATATCCTTTAGTTTGACAATCCCGAAGGACAAAAAGGTTTGAAGTTTGTTTGTATTTTTTAGGACAGAAGTGGCTTAAGTTTGTTCATAAATTGCATTGCACCAAAGTCTAGGGCACAGGGGCGAATACTTAACGCATCGTCCCAAGACAGGACGCTCGCTAAGCACTCTAGAAAGATGAGAGGAAGCCCCTCATTTCTCATTCCCCACGCTTAAGGCTCGTGTGCAATACAACTTATCCTTATTAAGTATTTTCAAGAAGTTTTGAGATGAGAAGAGAAAAGACACAAGGGATACTCTAAAGGGGAACTAAGAGTCCTAATGTTATCATGCATGGGTGACCTACGGTTAGTGAGGTTAGACGACAACCTAAGCCTAAAGAAAGTAAAGGATGAGAGAAAGAAAGAATAAGGGTGAACATGGATACTTATCCATACCCTCAAATAACTTACCTTAGTCCCTACATAAAAGATTAGTACAGAATAGGCATAAGTAAAAGAAATGAGATAAATGAAACCCAAGCAAAGGCATACTATGGCAATCAAGTGACCAATAAAAACCAAACATGAATTAATAAATCAAAGAAACAAACCCCAAAGCAATGGCACAAGTGCCTTTTTGAACGAATGATCAGACATGATTAAGGAATATGCATACAAGAAGATCTCAAGAGAAAGCAATCAAATAATTAGAGAAACAACTTCTAAAATTACCAAAATAAATATGAAAATTGCTCAACCAGAGGCAAACAAAATATCAAAAACTCCTGCAAAAATTCAAGGTGTTAGTCATTCAAACAATTATGCAAAACTCAGATGAGAAGTAGGGTTCAATATGCAAAAGGAAAGGACTAAAATGCAATGTGAAATAATTTTAAAAATGATAGAAAAATGTTTTAATGCACTTCAGAATGTTATCTAACAAATGCAAAAAGAACGGATTGAAAATGTTTTATGGATGCAGAGAAATAAAATAAACAAACTTAAGTATGCATGATATGAGTAATTCAAAAAGAAAATAAGAAAATATTTAATTTAGATGATAAAAAATAAAATAAAAATAAAAAATAAAATTTGTAAAATTTTATAAAATGATAAAAAGTATGCATGAATTTTCTGGGTTTTTTTAATGTAAAAAAACTATTTTTTATAAAATGAAAATGAAATGTAATAAATTAAATAAGATAAATAGAAAGAAAATGCAAGGGGGGGTGGAAAGTAAAAGAATCACGTTAAAAATGATAATTGGGCTAAAGGTGGGGGTGCGAATAACAAGGCCCGATCCAACTAATTAATCAGAAAAATAAAAAGAAAAAAAAGGTGTACGCATGGACCAAGGCAAAGGTCAGACTCCATACCGGCCCTTGGATTGATCTAACGCCTGTCAACAAGTCAACATAAATAACAATTATTCATGATTAGTGGCCTAGATCTACACGCACATCATAGCAATGGTGCACGCCCCTGCATGCAATCGTCAGAAAATAAAATAAAAAACGTGCATAGTATGTTCCTTCATTAATGCGTTGTCCAAGTTATAGTCGTCTGATCACATTAATGGATCACATTAAGTCAACATAAATAAAAAGTAAACCAAATGAAATAACATGATTGGGTGCACACGGTAGTTGCTGTAGGGTAATATACACACAATTATTAATTAAAAATCAGAAAAAAAAATAAAAGGAAAAACGCATGGCGCAATGATGGCCCTTGGATCGTGACCATGGACGGTCACGATTTTGTCTTCCTCGCTTAACCCTTCACCTCGCCGGACCGCCACCAGTCGCCGGAACCATAGTTCCGGCCGCCACCTGCACTAAAAAACCACCCAGAAAACACAAACCCATATACCATCCTGTCCAGAATTCAACGAGGATTCCAAATATGCCCTCAAAAATTTCAAACAACCAATGTACAATAAAAAACGATGAGAAATATGTTAGGGCTCAAAACTTTAAACACACCATACAAGCAATACACACGTCCAAACACAAAACAAATTATATCAGCATGATCCATGGATGCCACACATCAATATACACGCTTAAAATTTGAGTTTTATGATCATCAAAAGAATGACTAACCTGAGATAGCACATCCCTTATCCTTGCTCTTAGTTGCGAATGGGAGATGGTTTGCACTCTATTGATCACAAGGGTTCTGTTGGTGAAAGAATTTCTTGAAAACTCCTTGTAGATTGAGAGTTATGAATATGAGATGCTTTAGGGTTCAAGCTTTCCACTTCTCCAAATATCACGTGTAATCTCCCGTAACTAGTGCATCAATGAGTTTAAATACTCTAGGGTTTTTTTACTGATAATGATTTGGGCCTTGGAAATTCCTTTGCTAAAGAGTTTTGGGCAATTTTGGAAAATCACATAATGTTAAGTACACCCTCTTCCATGCATGGATATTCAAACATTTCATGATGGATCACTTAACTTCTGATTGCTAATCACACCCACATTGAAATTGGGCCTTGAAACATTTTAATTCATGAGTTTTTAATGACTTGGCAAATTTGAATAATGGAGAATAAGTGATAAATACACCATGGATTCACTTGATTCAAAGGCCTAAAATGATCCTTGAGGAGTGCCCTTTGATGTTACCAAGTGCCTTGAAGCAATGGAATTAATTATAGGTCCATATGTCCCAAAGTGCAAAAATTGTGAAAATGGAACCCTAAAAACCACTTTGCCTTCTTTTGGTCATAACCTGAGTTTCACAAATGATATGGAGACCCACTAGTACTTGTTGGAAAGAGGAGAAAAAGATCTTCAATTTTCATGTTGGAGAAAATTTCATTTGAAGCTTTCTTAATGATGAAAATTCAAGTTGAATGCAGTGCAGGAACTTGCCCAAAAAGGAAACTTTCAAATTATAGGTCATTTCCATATTTAGTAACTTTTGCACCAACTCCTGATTCTTGATAAATGGCATGAAACTTGACCCTTTATGACCATATGAGGATGTGAGACCTTGAAAACCTTGGAGAGAACCTCAAAATTCCACAGTTGACTTCCCCTCTCACTGTTGACTTTTACCCAATTCACCTGATTTACAATCCATTGGCCAATTGAACTCCTCCTGAACTAAACTGATGGACAATCTTCCATTCCTAGATACTTAGGGACCCAAGGAACACCATGGAATCAAGTATTTCCCAAAAAATCAGAAATAAACTGACTTTATAGCAAACCCTAGTTTTGGTACCCTCAGTCTAGGGGGAAATAACACAGTCTCCAAATCCAAATTCCTCTGAATATGATGTGTATCCTCTCCAACAAAGATAAGATATGCCATTTGGTGATGATAAATACCTAAGGAGCTTGCCCATTGGAGCAATAAACCCAAGAATCTCAAAACCCTAATTTCTGCACTGGTTAGGAGAGAGTGATCCACTTGAACTCTCTTGCTTGACCCTTTGAAGAACATCTTCTCCTCTTGAACTTGCCTCAGGCACCTTGACTCCATGCTAAGAACCAATGATATGCACACATGATAATGCAAAAATGAAATGAAACATAAGCCAGTTAGTACTAAAGTAAGGAGGGCAAATTTTGGGGTGCAACAGCTGCCCCTATTCAATCAACTTGGTCCTGAGGGTATGATAGCGACGGCTTTCAGACAATCAGGATGCACGGAGATTGAATACCAAAGAACCCGAAATTTTGCAATCCTCCACCAGAGAATTAGCCATAAATGTTGTACTGAAACAAACTCTCCCAGGTTATGTCATCTCTGCTGATGAAGAGAACTGACGAAGGAGTCTCAAAATACACCATCCCTGCTGATAAAGGGAACTGACGAAAGAACAACTTCAAAAGATTGCTATCTCTGCTGATAAAGAGACCTAGCAGAATTAATGCCATCCCTGCTGATAAAGAGTACTGACAAAGGAAATATCCAAAAAGGTTGCTATCTCTGCTGATAAAGAGAACTAGCAACACAAAAGCCATCCCTGCTGATAAAGAGAACTAGCAAAACAAAAGTCATCCCTGCTGACAAAGGGAACTGACGAAAGAAAGTCTTCAAAAGACTGCTATCTCTACTGATAAAGAGAACTAGCGAAATGGATGCCATCCCTGCTGATAAAGGGACCTGACGAAGAAAATATCCAAAAGATTGCTATCTCTGCTGGTAAAGAGAACTAGCAATAGAAAAGCCATCCCTGCTGATAAAGGGAACTAGCAAAACAAAAGCCATCACTGCTGATAAAGGGAACTGACGAAAGAAAGTCTTCAAAAGATTGCTATCTCTGCTGATAAAGAGAACTAGCAAAATAAATGTCATCCCTGCTGATAAAGGGAACTGACGAAGAAAATATCCGAAAGATTGCTATCTCCGCTGATAAAGAGAACTAGCAACAAATGCCATCCCTGCTGATAAAGGGAACTGACGAAGAAAATATCCGAAAGATTGCTTTCTCTGCTGATAAAGAGTGTAACGCCCCGATTCTGATTTTTCCCATTTTGTTGAGTCTTTTATTTAAATTGAGTGATAAATTATTTTATTTGTGAAATTGGTGTGTTAATATGCTATGTTGACATGTTATGATATTTTTACCGTTTTTGAGAGTTTTCGGGAAAATTAGAATGGAGGGTATTTTAGACACTTCTCAATTAATGATAAGTTAGAAATTTAGTGGAAATAGAATTGTGTGAGAAAATGAATTAATTTAATTTGAGTAGAAAATAAGAAATAGAAAAGAAAAAGAGATAAGAAGAGGAAATAGGAGAGAAAGAGAAAGAAAAGAAAAATAGAGAGAAAAACGAGAGAAAGAAAGAGGAAGAGGAGAAAAAGAGAGGAAAAGCTTGGAAATCTTCAAAACAACTTCTAGGAATCGATTTATCCGGGTAAGGGTGTGAAATCTTATTATCTTATCAATGTATATCATTATGTATGATTGTGTTGTTGTTGTTGTTGATTTTTATGAGTTTTTGTATAAACCCATATTTTGTAAAATTGCTTGGAAATCGATTAAATGTGGTTGAAATCATGTTTTTAGTGTCCATAATTGTTGGTAATGTATTGGTAATTTTCTGGTGTGTAGGTGGGATTTGGGATGATTTTGGGTGTAACCCGTAGAACAAAATTATGCAGAAGAATTTTTTTGGTTTTTCCAGGTCATACGCGTATGGGGCATGTTCATACGCGTATGGACCTTGGCAATACGCGTATGGTGGGCGAGGCATGGGCCAATACGCGTATGAGATGTTATTTTGCTCGGCCATCTGCCCATTTGCGTATGATACGCGTAGCATTTCAGGGCAATACGCGTACGAGCTTGGGCATTACGCGTACGGACTTTTACACGTGATCTTTGGGAAAAATGAGTCTCTGATCATACGCGTATGGCTCAGGGCAATACGCGTATGGACAGGACAAATGGTAAAATGAGATTTTTCAAAAATGTGTTTTCATTTTCGTCCATAACTTTTGTTCCGTTTATCCGATTTTTACATTCTTGGTATCGTTGTGAAGCTATTGAGCTGTACTTTATTATTATGATGATTTGGAAATTGTTAGCCGATTTAATTATGTCGGAAAGTCGGGAATAGTGTTATTTAGCGACTTTTACCGTTTGAATGTGTGTTTTGGATGTGAATTATACAATAGTGCATTGATGTGAATGTATATAGATTGTATGTAATAGTATGAGATGAATGCATGAATATATTGTGAATATGTATGCATTTCAAGAATGTCTTGATTCATTTTGCATGTGAAGCATAATGATGTGTATTCTTGTGTTGTGTGATTCTAATAAGAATCCGTTGTAACGTCGTGTGCCTATGTGAGGTGTGAGCGATGATTACAAACGATTGTGTGCCCATATGGGGTGTGAGCAATCGGATTGTGTGCCTATGTGAGGTGTGAGCAATCCATAAACATTGTGTGCCTATGTGAGGTGTGAGCAATGGGTGAACATCGTAGGCCCGACGGGGAGTTACATTGGTAACGAGCGATGGTTCCAATAAGTTCCTGGGTGAACTTGAGATGATTGAGTCGGTACCGCATTGCATTTGCATAGAGTCGTGAGTCGATCTCTATGATTTGCATTTATCATCTTTGTAATTGTGAATTGATGAATAAACATAAATATGTATGTTTATGTGGATTGATAAGGATTGTGAAAGTATGCATGATAAATATGCTTGGCTTTGTATATATATACATTGTAATGTATATGAGTGAATTGTGATGAATTGTGGTGAGAATGTGGAATATGTGTATTTTTATGCTAAGATATATAGTTTTATGCATTGTTATTATGATAATATTTCTCACCCTTCTGTTGTTTTATGATGCTCTATGAGGCATTACAGAGTAGGTATGCTGGTGGTCTTTTTGTGAAGCGTGTCTTCATTCTTTTGGTCGGTCGACTCTGATATGTAGCACCGGGTAGCTAGGATGTATATGATTCTTTTGTGATACATTTGTACATGTATCTTGTTGATGAATGTTTATGTAAACATGAATTATGTTGGTGGATAATACTTGATGATATTTATATATATGTATATATGTTTGATGTTATTTAATGTTTAGATTTTCCGCTTTTATTCTAAATATTGAGATGTGGGTGTAAGGACTAAGTTCCTCTGTTGCAAAGGTACCCCACTGTTGCATATCAATCGTTGAGCAAGTGTTGAATGTTTTAATTTCATGTATAATGTAACATACCTCTTTTATACTATGTTTATAATTACACTCTGACATAATTTTTAATATGTGCCTAAATGATTATGTGATTATTTGGGGGTATAGAAAGGGGGTGTTACATAAAGTGGTATCAGAGCCAGTGTTGAGTCAGTTGTGTCTGTCTTGTTGATGTGATGGTTGAACTGTTGTTTAAGCTTGTTGTCATTTTTGGGAATGATCAGAATATGGCTGGTAGAAACGACAATGCGATGGCTGCTGCCTTGGAAGCAATGGCTAGGGCGGTGCAAGGTGCGCCGAATGTGAATGCTAATAACGAGTTCAGAAGAATCAACCACCGGTCTTCAAAGGAAGATTTGATCCCGATGGTGCTCAAATTTGGTTGAAGGAGATTGAAAGGATCTTCAGAGTCATGGGCTGTACGGAGGAGAATAAGGTGAGGCTTGGGTCTCACATGCTGAAGGAAGAAGCCGACGGTTAGTGGGTCAGTATGCGTCAAATTCTTGAGGTGGATGATGAAGAGATAACTTGGAATTTATTTTGTACCGAGGTCTTGAGGAAGTATTACCCTGAAAGTGTGAAAGGGAAGAAGGAGATGGAGTTCCTTGAACTGAAACAAGGAAGTATGTTCGTGGTGGACTATACTGCTAAGTTTGTGGAGTTGGTTCAATTCCATCCTCACTATGTTGCAATTACTGCTGAGTTCTCAAAGTGTATTAAATATGAGAATGGTTTGCGTCCCGAGATTAAGCAAGTTGTGGGATATCAAAGGATAAGGAGGTTTACGGATTTGACGGAATGTTGTAGAATCTTCGAGGAAGATAGCAAGGCTCGTTCTACACATTACAAAAGTTTGAATGAGAGGAAGGGGAAGCAACAAGCTAGAAGTGGACCTTATGTGACACCCGTTGATAAGGGCAAGCATAGGGGAAACTTTGATAAGAGATCTAGAGGAGGAGGTTCCGGTTCCGTTAAGTGTTACAAGTGTGGTGAAATGGGTCATAAATTATTTGAGTGTGGGAAGAGCGTGGTGAAATGTTCTAACTGTGGAGGCCTTGGGCATGCTACTACCAATTGTAGAAGGAATGTAGTGAAGTGCTATAATTGTGGAGAAGTGGGGCACATTAGTACTAAGTGTACTAAGCCGAAACAAGCTCAAGCGGGCGGAAAGGTGTTTGCATTAGCGGGGACGGACACTACTAGTGCAGACTGTTTGATTAAAGGTACATGCTTTATTAATAGTACGCCTTTAGTTGCTATTATTGATACGGGGGCGACTCATTCATTCATTTCTCATGAGTGCGCTAAGCGTTTGAATTTGTTTATGACTTCTTGGGGTGGTGAGATGGTTATTGAGACTCCTGCTTCAGGGTCGGTAACTACGTCTTTGGTGTGTGTAAGTTGTCCTTTGACCATGTATGGTAAAGACTTCCTTATGGATTTAGTGTGTTTGCCGTTGGAGGGATTGGACGTAATCTTGGGTATGAACTGGTTGCAATTTAATCGAGTTCATATAGATTGCTATCACAAGTTAGTAAGGTTTCCTTCCTTGGAAGATGATGAAGATGAGAGTTTCCTATCCACTGAAGAGTTGAAGAAACTTTTAGCGGACGAAGCTCAATTGTTCAGTTTGTTTGCATCATTGTCGGTGGAGAGCAAAGGGGAGCTCGATGTGTTCCCAGTGGTGTGTGATTTTCCAGAAGTGTTTCCGGAGGATATTACGGATGTACCGCCGGAAAGAGAAGTTGAGTTTTCTATTGATCTAGTTCCGGGTACTAGACCGGTTTCGATGGCACCGTATCGTATGTCAGCATCAGAGTTGGTAGAATTGAAGAAGCAATTGAATGACTTGTTGGACAAGAGATTTGTAAGGCCAAGTGTTTCTCCTTGGGGTGCTCCGGTATTGTTGGTAAAGAAGAAGGATGGGAGTATGCGGTTATGCATTGATTATCAACAATTGAACAAGGTGACAATTAAGAACAAGTATCCGCTTCCAAGGATCGATGATTTGATGGACCAATTGGTTGGTGCGCGTGTTTTTAGCAAGATTGATTTGAGATCGGGATATCACCAAATTCGTGTGAAAGAGGAGGATATTCAAAAGACGGCCTTAGGACACGGTATGGCCATTACGAATATTCCGTGATGCCATTCGGGGTTTCTAATGCGCCGGGTGTGTTTATGGAATACATGAATCGAATTTTTCATGAACAGTTAGATCGTTTTGTGGTTGTGTTCATCGACGATATTTTGATTTATTCTAAGTCTCAAGAAGAACATGAAGAGCATTTGAGGATTGTGTTACAAATTTTGAAAGAGAAACAATTGTATGCTAAGTTGTCGAAATGTGAATTTTAGTTATCGGAAGTAAGTTTTCTTGGACATATTATTTCCGGTAGTGGTATTAGTGTTGATCCATCCAAAATTGATGCGGTAATGCAATGGGAGGCTCCTAGATCGGTTACGGAGATTCGAAGCTTTTTAGGCTTGGCGGGTTATTATCGGAGGTTTATTGAGGGATTTTCGAAGTTGGCACTTCCGTTAACGCAATTGACTTGTAAAGGAAAGGCTTTCATTTGGGATATTCATTGTGAAGAGAGTTTCAATGAGCTAAAAAGAAGGTTGACAACGGCTCCGATCTTGATTTTGCCAAATTCGACGGAACCATTTGTTGTGTATTGTGATGCTTCATTGGTTGGTTTAGGTGGTGTTTTGATGCAAGATGGAAAAGTTGTGGCTTATGCTTCAAGACAATTGAGAGTGCATGAAAAAAATTATCCTACACATGACTTGGAGTTAGCGGCCGTGGTGTTTGTTTTAAAAATTTGGAGGCACTATCTTTATGGTGCAAGATTTGAAGTTTTTAGTGATCACAAGAGCTTGAAATATGTATTTGATCAAAAAGAACTGAACATGAGACAAAGAAGGTGGTTAGAGCTTTTGAAGGATTATGATTTTGGTTTGAATTACCATCCGGGTAAGGCAAACGTGGTGGCCGATGCTTTGAGTCGGAAGTTGTTACATATGTCCACATTGATGATGAGAGAATGGGAACTTTTGGAGAATTTTAGAGACTTGAGTTTGGTTTGTGAAATGACGCCGAGGAGTGTGAGACTTGGTATGCTACATGTTACGAATGATTTTCTTGCAACCGTATGTGAAAAGCAAAAATTGGATTTGAAGTTCGTTGATATGATGATGAATGAGAATGAGGATTTCAAGGTTGATAATTTTGGAGTTTTGAGATTCCGTGGTCGTATTTGTATTCCCGATGACGCGGAGTTGAAAAAGATGATATTGGAGGAAGGACACCGAAGTAACTTAAGTATTCATCCGGGAGCGAATAAGATGTATCAAGATTTAAAGAAAATCTTTTGGTGGTCCGGATTAAAGAGGGATGTGGCTCAATTTGTGTATGCGTGCTTAACTTGTCAAAAGTCTAAGGTGGAACATCAAAAGCCTAGTGGATTGATGCAACCGTTGGACATTCCGGAGTGGAAATGGGATAGTATATCGATGGATTTTGTTACGGGATTGCCGAATACACAAAGAGGTCATAATGCTATTTGGGTAATCGTTGATAGGCTTACTAAATCTGCTCACTTAATTCCAATTGATATTAGTTATCCTTTGGAGAAGTTAACCGAGATTTATGTTCTTATGGTTGTGAAGTTACATGGAGTTCCTAAGAGTATTGTATCGGATAGAGATCCTAGATTCACATCGAGGTTTTGGGAGAGTTTACAAAAGGCTTTGGGTTCTAAGCTAAGATTGAGTTCGGCTTATCATCCGCAAACGGATGGTCAAACCGAGAGGACAATTTAATCGTTGGAGGATTTATTGCGTGCTTGTGTGCTCGAGCAAGGTGGTGCTTGGGATAGTTATTTGGCATTTATTGAGTTCACCTACAATAATAGTTTTCATTCAAGTATAGGTATGGCACCATTTGAGGCTTTGTATGGTCGGAGATGTCGAACACCCTTGTGTTGGCATGAAACCGGTGAGAGGACGATAGTTGGACCGGAGATGGTACAACAAACGACGGAGAAAGTGAAGTTTATTCGTGAGAAGATGAAAGCGTCTCAAAGTAGACAAAAGAGTTATCATGACAAGAGAAGGAAAGATCTTGAGTTTCAAGAAGGCGACCATGTGTTTTTTAGAGTTACGCCGGTTACGGGTGTGGGTCGTGCTTTGAAGTCGAAGAAGTTGACTTCTCGTTTTATTGGTCCGTATCAGATTTCTGCACGAGTTGGTGTTGTGGCTTACCGTGTGGCGTTGCCTCCGAATCTTTCGAATTTGCATGATGTATTCCATGTTTCGCAACTTTGGAAGTATGTTCCGGATCCGTCACATGTTATTCCTATGGACGAGGTTGAAGTGAGAGATAACCTTACGGTTGAAGCTTTACCGATTAGGATTTTGGACCGTGAAGTTAAGAAGCTAAGAGGCAAGGATATTGCGCTTGTGAAAGTAACGTGGGGAGGCGCTGCGGAAGGCAATATGACTTGGGAGCTAGAGAGTAGGATGCGAGAGTCGTATCCGGAGTTGTTTGAATCAGGTAATATTTTCGAGGACGAAAATTTCTAAAGTGGGGGAGAGTTGTAACGCCCCGATTCCGATTTTTCCCATTTTGTTGAGTCTTTTATTTAAATTGAGTGATAAATTATTTTATTTGTGAAATTGGTGTGTTAATATGCTATGTTGACATGTTATGATATTTTTACCGTTTTTGAGAGTTTTCGGGAAAATTAGAATGGAGGGTATTTTAGACACTTCTCAATTAATGATAAGTTAGAAATTTAGTGGAATTAGAATTGTGTGAGAAAATGAATTAATTTAATTTGAGTAGAAAATAAGAAATAGAAAAGAAAAAGAGATAAGAAGATGAAATAGGAGAGAAAGAGAAAGAAAAGAAAAATAGAGAGAAAAAGGAGAGAAAGAAAGAGGAAGAGGAGAAAAAGAGAGGAAAAGCTTGGAAATCTTCAAAACAACTTCTAGGAATCGATTTATCCGGGTAAGGGTGTGAAATCTTATTATCTTATCAATGTATATCATTATGTATGATTGTGTTGTTGTTGTTGTTGATTTTTATGAGTTTTTGTATAAACCCATATTTTATAAAATTGCTTGGAAATCGATTAAATGTGGTTGAAATCATGTTTTTAGTGTCCATAATTGTTGGTATATGTTAGATACTTGTCATTGGACAATGTATTGGTAATTTTCTGGTGTGTAGGTGGGATTTGGGATGATTTTGGGTGTAACCCGTAGAACAAAATTATGCAGAAGAATTTTTCTGGTTTTTCCAGGTTATACGCGTATGCGGCATGTTCAAACGCGTATGGACCTTGGCAATACGCGTATGGTGGGCGAGGCATGGGCCAATACGCGTATGAGATGTTATTTTGCTCGGCCATCTGCCCATTTGCGTATGATACGCGTAGCATTTCAGGGCAATACGCGTACGAGCTTGGACATTACGCGTACGGACTTTTACACGTGATCTTTGGGAAAAATGAGTCTCTGATCATACGCGTATGGCTCAGGGCAATACGCATATGGACAGGACAGGTGGTAAAAAGAGATTTTTCAAAAATGTGTTTTCGTTTTGTCCGTAACTTTTGTTCCGTTTATCCGATTTTTACATTCTTGGTATCGTTGTGAAGCTATTGAGCTGTACTTTATTATTATAATGATTTGGAAATTTTTAGCCAATTTAATTATGTCAGAAAGTCATGAATAGTGTTAATTAGCGACTTTTGCCGTTTGAATGTGTGTTTTGGATGTGAATCATACAATAGTGCATTGATGTGAATGTATATAGATTGTATGTAATAGTATGAGATGAATGCATGAATATATTGTGAATATGTATGCATTTCAAGAATGTCTTGATTCATTTTGCATGTGAAGCATAATGATGTGTATTCTTGTGTTGTGTGATTCTAATGAGAATCCGTTGTAACGTCGTGTGCCTATGTGAGGTGTGAACGATGATTAAAAACGATTCTGTGCCCATGTGGGGTGTGAGCAATCGGATTGTGTGCCTATGTGAGGTGTGAGCAATCCATAAACATTGTGTGCCTATGTGAGGTGTGAGCAATGGGTGAACATCGTAGGTCCGACGGGGAGTTACATTGGTAACGAGCGATGGTTCCAATAAGTTCCTGAGTGAAGTTGAGATGATTGAGTCGGTACCGCATTGCATTTGCATAGAGTCGTGAGTCGGTCTCTATGATTTGCATTTATCATCTTTGTAATTGTGAATTGATGAATAAACATAAATATGTATGTTTATGTGGATTGATAAGGATTGTGAAAGTATGCATGATAAATATGCTTGGCTTTGTATATATATACATTGTAATGTATATGAGTGAATTGTGATGAATTGTGGTGAGAATGTGGAATATGTGTATTTTTATGCTAAGATATATAATTTTATGCATTGTTATTATGATAATATTTCTCACCCTTCTGCTATTTTATGATGCTCTATGAGGCATTGCAGAGTAGGTATGCTGGTGGTCTTTTTGTGAAGCGTGTCTTCATTCTTTTGGTCGGTCGACTCTGATATGTAGCACTGGGTAGCTAGGATGTATATGATTCTTTTGTGATACATTTGTACATGTATCTTGTTAATGAATGTTTATGTAAACATGAATTATGTTGGTGGATAATACTTGATGATATTTATATATATGTATATATGTTTGATGTTATTTAATGTTTAGATTTTCCGCTTTTATTCTAAATATTGAGATGTGGGTGTAAGGACTAAGTTCCTCTGTTGCAAAGTTACCCCACTGTTGCATATCAATCGTTGAGCAGGTGTTGAATGTTTTAATTTCATGTATAATGTGACATACCTCTTTTATACTATGTTTATAATTACACTCTGACGGAATTTTTAATATGTGCCTAAATGATTAAGTGATTATTTGGGGGTATAGAAAGGGGGTGTTACAAAGAGAACTAGGAAAACAAATGCCATCCCTGCTGATAAAGGGAACTGACGAAGAAAATATCCGAAAGATTGCTATCTCTGCTGATAAAGGGAACTAGCAACAAATGCCATCCCTGCTGATAAAGGGAACTGACGAAGAAAATATCCGAAAGATTGCTATCTCTGCTGATGAAGAGAAACTAGCAAAACAAACGGCGACTTCACTGGGGATAACGTGAAACAAAACTTCTGGTTTAAATCACCTCTGGCAAACAAAATATGTCAAGCAAGAACGGGATTTCAGAAAAGAGAAAGGCCAGACAAACTTCTAACGGACCCATGATCCACAGATAAGATGACTCCGCCGGGGAGAGGAGAAGTCTAAATAAAAGACTCTGCCGGGGAGCACAAGTATGAGGAACGCATCCCTCCAAAATCTCCTGAGTTATGCCATCTCTGCTGGGAAAGAGAACTGGAAAAGAAAGTACCAAACCTAGCTTATGCTTCGAATGCAAATGTTTGAATTTTGCCGTAATGCTCCACACGAAGTGGAAATGCTACGTGTTTGAGGATGCAATGCAAGTGCTTATGATATGAAAAAGGGGTCCCTCAAGCAAAATAAATGCCAGAGAGAAAAGATTGAGCCGGGGATGACAAAAATAAATTGTCCTCCAAATCCAGGAACTCTGCTGAGAAGGATCATACTGATCGACTCTTCGGATCAGCAACTTCTGCTGGGGATGAAATCCCGAAAGAACTACCGGGGATTACACCAATCCTTTACTGAAGGTAACAAAGAACCTGAGATTCCTCCTCTGCTAGGGGGAGTTGAGAATGAATGCCAATAACGGAACCGGAAGTCTGTTACTGAAGATTGCTAATATCCAATTGGGCTAAGGACCTGCTGGGGGATGCCAGCCCATAATACCATCCTGCTTGGGGAAAACAGTCCATAATACCATCCTGCTTGGGGATACTACTGAACTTAGCCTGTTGGTGGGGAGAATGATTTTACTCCCACCTTGCTGGGGAATAGAATATGACATTGTCGGCGAAAGCACGCTTCCTGACTGGATGGGGGAAGTGAAAACCCTGATTCTGTGGGGAGATAAAGTCTTGATTCAGAGAAAGTATTTTCCAGGTCTCCTGCTGGGGAAGGTATGCTCTGCTGAGGAAAGTGCAATCTCAATGCTGGGGAAAGAAAACTGCTGGGGAAATATAATCCTGTTGCCCTGCAACCAAATAACAACAAAAGAATGTGCCACAACCTGACTATCACCGTTAACGCCTAAGTAATTTCTACTGCTTTTCGTTATGCTCCGCAAAGCTCGAAGATTTATATGCAATGTTTATCAAAAATATCGGACGTTTTTTGCAAACAAAACAGTAAACATAAAACAAACAACGAAAGCTCTTTGAGTGAAATGAATATTTTATTGAAAAAGTGGCCTGTAAATAGGCATTTACAATAGGAACCAATTCCTAAAAAGAGGTAATTGCGCGAAAGCAAAAAAGAAAATACACATGTCGGCAATGTGGGAACAGATATCCACCATGATTCGACTCAGCTATGACCCATATGTCTTGCTTATCCACAAATGTCTTGACCTTCGAAGAGACTAACTGTACCGATTCCTTTCTTTCAAAATTTCTAGGTATCGAAAGTATTCACAGATCGAATGCAGACCGTAGCCTTTCGCTTATAAATCCCTAACTTTTGCCTGGATCGCCCTTTTCGGGTTTTCAATCCACCGGGATACCCATTTTTGCCAAAGTCGCCTTTTCAGGTTGTCAACTTTGCGGGTTTACACATTTCTTTTTACATTTTATCCCTAACTTTTTCTTGAACCTTTTCCTTTTTATGGTTCGCCGGGATGCCCCTTTTTTTCCTGGACTCTCTTTTTATGTCCAGCGGGTCTCTTTTATGCGAAGTATTTTTTGACTACGTCTGCATTCACAGGGGATGTAAAATCTTCGCCATCCATAGTTGAAAGTAGTAAGGCTCCACCAGAGAAAACCTTTCTAACCACATACGGCCCTTCATAATTTGGAGTCCATTTGCCCCTGTGATCTGTTTGAGGAGGGAGGATCCTTTTCAAAACCAATTCGCCTGTTTGAAAACTCCGAGGACGCACTTTCTGGTCAAAGGCATGCTTCATCCTACTCTGATACAACCGACCATGTGCGATGGCTGCCAATCTCTTTTCTTCAATAAGGTTCAACTGATCCAACCTGGAACGCACCCATTCAGCCTCATCAAGCTTTACATCTTCCAGAACTCTCAAAGACAGAATCTCGACCTCTAAGGGTAGAACTGCTTCCATACCATACACCAATGAGAAAGGGGTTGCCCCAGTTGACATACGCACCGAAGTACGGTAACCATGTAGGGTATAAGGTAACATCTCATGCCAGTCTTTATACGTTACCACCATCTTCTGCACAATCTTCTTGATATTCTTATTTGCTGCCTCAACAGCCCCATTCATCTTCGGACGATATGGAGAGGAATTATGATGCTCGATCTTGAAACTCTGACATAGTTCCTTCATCATCTTGTTGTTCAAATTCGAGCCATTATCAGTAATGATTCTCTCCGGGACCCCATAACGACAGATGATATCCTTCTTTATAAACCGGGCTACCACTTGCTTAGTGACGTTGGCATACGAGGCTGCCTCCACCCACTTTGTGAAATAGTCAATGGCAACCAAAATGAAACGATGCCCATTGAAAGCAGTGGGCTCAATATTTCCAATCATATCTATGCCCCACATTGCAAAAGGCCAAGGAGACGACAACACATTTAGAGGTGTAGGCGACACATGCATCTTATCTACATAAATCTGGCATTTATGGCACTTTCGGGCGTACTTGAAACAGTCAGACTCCATAGTCATCCAGTAATATCCTTCCCTTAACAACTTTCTAACCATGGTGTGTCCACTGGAATGAGTACCAAAAGAGCCCTCGTGAACTTCCTCCATCAACAAACCTGCCTCGTGTTCATCAACACAACGTAGCAAGACCATATCGAAGTTCCTCTTATATAACACATCATCCTTGTTCAGAAAGAAGTTTCCTTCCAACCTTCTCAGAGTCTTCTTATCTTTGGTGGAGGCACCCTCTGGATACTCCTGTTTTTCCAGAAAAACCTTAATATCATGATACCACGGTTTGCCATCTGACACATCCTCAATCGCAAACACAAAAGTTGGTCTATCCAGGCGCATGATTCTAATCGAAGGAGTTTCATTCCAACGGTTCAACTTATACATGGATGCCAATGTCGCTAACGCATCGGCCATCTGATTCTCAGCTCAGGGCACATGATGAAAATCCACCCTGTCGAAGAAAGGTAACAACCTTCTGGCATAGTTGTTATAAGGCACCAAGTTCGCCTGACGAGTCTCCCATTCTCCTGTAATCTGATTAACTACCAACGCGGAATCACCATAGACATTGAGGTTCTTAATTCTCAAATCAATTGCTTCTTCCAACCCCATGATGCATGCTTCATACTCCGCCTCGTTGTTGGTACACACAAATGCTAACCGGGCAGTAAAAGGTATATGAGAACCCTTCAGGGTCGTAATGATTGCCCCAATTCCATTACCATATGAATTGACAGCCCCATCAAAAATCATCTTCCATTGAGACCCAATCTCAGGTCCTTCGTCAGGAAGAGGCTCTTCACAATCTTTCATTTTTAGAAACATGACATGCTCGTCTGGAAACTCAAACTTCATTGGCTGATAATCCTCGACCGGCTATTCAGCAAGATATTCTAATAGAACACTCCCCTTAACGGCCTTATGAGAAACATACTGAATATCATACTCTGTCAAAACCATCTGCCAACGAGCTATCCTTCCAGAAAGTGCTTACTTCTCAAACACGTACTTAATCGGATCCATCTTTGAAATCAATAAGGTTGTGTGGTTTAACATATACTGCCTTAGGCGCTTGGCTGCCCAAGCGAGTGCACAACATGTCTTTTCCAGCATAGAGTATCTTGATTCGCAATCAGTGAACTTCTTACTCAGGTAGTAAATGGCGTGCTCTTTCCTACCTGTCCCGTCGTATTGACCGAGCACACAACCCATCGAATTCTCAAGAACCGTAAGGTACATAATCAACGGTCTCCCGGACACCGGTGGCATAAGGACTGGAGGTTCTTGCAAATACGTCTTTATCCTTTCAAACGCCTCTCGACAATTTTCATTCCACCTGACCTCTTGATCTTTTCTTAACAACTTGAAAATTGGTTCACATGTGGCTGTCAGATGAGAGATAAACCTAGCAATGTAATTCAACCACCCCAAGAAACCACGAACCTCTTTCTCTGTCCTTGGCTCAGGCATCTCTTGTATGGCTCTTATTTTTGCAGGATCAACCTCGATACCTCTTTCACTAATAATGAATCCCATCAATTTACCAGACCTCACACCGAAAGTGCACTTGTTCGGATTCAATCTCAATCTGAACTTCCTCAGCCTTTCAAACAACTTCTGGAGGTTCACCAAGTGTTCTTCCTCTGTTTGTGACTTCGCAATCATGTCATCAACATAAACTTCAATCTCCTTGTGAATCATATCATGAAAGAGAGTCGCCATCCCCCGCTGATAGGTTGCCCCAGCATTCTTTAATCCAAAGGGTATTACCTTGTAGCAAAATGTTCCCCACGGTGTTATGAAAGTAGTCTTCTCCATGTCCTCTAGGGCCATTTTGATTTGGTTATACCCAGAGAAGCCATCCATGAAGGAAAACACAGAATATTGAGCAGTATTGTCTACTAACACGTCAATGTGGGGGAGCGGGAAATCATCCTTCGGGCTCGCCCTATTCAAATCTCGGTAATCAACACACATCCTGACCTTCTCATCCTTCTTAGGTACAGGTACGATATTCGCAACCCACGGAGGATAATTTGTCACAGCAAGAAATCCGGCGTCTAACTGTTTCTGAACCTCTTCCTTGATCTTGACATCCATATCTGGTTTCGTCCTTCTTAATTTCTGTTTGACTGGAGTACAACCCTCTTTAAGCGGCAGCCGGTGTGAAACAATGTCAGTGTCAAGCCCAGGCATGTCTTGGTAAGACCAGGCGAAGATATCCACATACTCTCGAAGCAACTCAATCAATCTTCCCTTAACGGTGTCTTCCAGGGCAGCCCCAACCTTTACTTCTCGCTTAACATCCTCGGTTCCCAGATTAACAGTCTCAACTTCCTCCTGATGAGGTAGAATAATCCTTTCCTCTTGTTTCAGTAGCCTGGCTAATTCTTCTGGTAAGTCACAGTCTTCGCCAGTCTCTTCTTCGGCCTGATAAATGGGATTGTCGAAGTCATATCGAGCCATAGCTAAGTCATGGGTGGAATCTGAACAAAGGAACCTGCATGATGGATGTTTTATGTTCATTATGAGTGCAACAAACAAAGAAACACATTGCCATTTTGATGTGGGTTAATGCAAAAAGTAAAAATAGAAAGGCAGGGATCGAAATATTTGAATGAAAAAACGTCCTTTATTGATGATAAAAATAACAAATAAAACATCCAAGCCCTAAAAATAAGTATCACTACGTCTTGGGCAGAACGTAGGATTCAACATAACAGAAAACAAAAGTAAATTACTCCGGGCGCGTCACTTGGATGACTTTCTCGGAGGACCAGTTGCCTAAACTCTGACCCGGGGTGCAGGGACAGATCCACTCATCTATGTCACAGTCATTATCTCCTTCATCTTCAATAGCATTGACTCTGTCGAAGAAAACACCGGCACTGGTGAAACGGATTGGACCACAGAACTTAGGAGGCTCTTCAAAACGCCTAGGTGGCTTGTAACCCAGTCCATGAGTATCTTGCTTTCTTTTAACATCAATGATACTTCCCCACTTCTGAGAACCACCAGCTTCAACTATAGTACGCGCCTCTCTGAAAGAGGACATTGGAACCTCTGGTTGTCTGACGACTTCAGGTTGGGCAACCACCTCAGGCTGACTGACTGCCTTTGGGGGTTCTTCAGGAATTTTCACAGCTTCAAAGGCTTGGCACAAAGTTTCATGTATCTCACCATCTACCTCTACATACTTGAAGGTGTATAGGTGACTCACCATAATATCTTCCTCACCACAAACAGTCACAACGTGGTCGTCCACCATATACTTCAACTTCTGGTGCAGCGTAGAAGTTACTGCCCCAGCACCATGGATCCAAGGGCGACCCAACAAACAACTATAGGCAGGCTGAATATCTATTATGTAAAAGGTGGTGTTGAAAATCTCAGGACCTACCTTGATTGGCAGAACTAACTCTCCAAACACTGACCTCTTGGAGCCATCAAAAGCACGTACCACCAAGTCACTTGGTGTACAAATCAACCCACGAGTATCCAATTTCATCAGAGCCTTCTTCGGTAACACATTCAAAGACGACCCAGTATCAACTAACACATGCGACATTAAAGAACCACGACATTCCGCTGAAATATGCAAAGCGTTGTTGTGATTCCTCCCAGCCGGAGTTAGATATAAATCGGTGAAACCCAAACCATTACCAGCATTCACATGAGCCACAACCCCTTCTAACTGGTTGACAGATATTTCGTGCGGTACATAAGCCATGTTCAGAACCTTCAGTAATGCATTTTGGTGTGCCTCAGAGCATAGTAGCAAGGATAGAATGGAAATCTTCGATGGAGTTTGGTGAAGTTGATAAACAATCTTGTAATCACTTTTCCTGATCAGCCTTATAAATTCTTCTGCGTCTTCTGAGAAAGTATCCCCAATCGGCTTTGTCATAGAATTATTTGTTTCCTGTCTCTGGGCAGACTCATCCATTATCTGTTTACCCTTGTCTTGTCTTGAACTGTCAGCTTGATTCTCGGACGGAATAAAGACTCTACCACTCCTAGTGATAGCCTCTGCTTCAACAAGATTTTCAACCCTTGAGTTCATAGCTGATGTCTCTTCCAACTCCTGCTTCTTACCATTAACAAACACCTCGGCTCCATAATTCTAGGGGATGGCCTTGGTACTCTCATACGGGACTGGTCCAGGAACAGTGATAGTGACCGGCGTTGGTCTCGCCGGCGCTGATATAGTTATTGTCTTGAATGGAATTGTTATTGTGGCAACATCAATCTCTCTGTCAGTAACATTACTCTGCTTACAACCTCTGTCAAACTGTAATACCCCTTCGCTGATCATTTTCTGAATACCGGCTTTCAATAAATCACAACTGCCTGGTTGCGACACACATCCTACACAACCTTCATCACAGCCTGGTGTAGTGAGCGATTTTGGACGTGGTTCTTAAGCGCTAGTCGCTCTCTGCGGTTGAGCTTAAACTACAGGGCGATTCATTTTTTATCCTATTGTGAGCTGATGAAGAAAGGGAAATAGATGTCTCCAATTAACCCTGCTTGCATACTGAGTTTAAACAACGGTCTGTTAGGTTACGGATGCTATCAATGTGGGGGGCCTTTGTACTAGTTATATGTATTTTCGCCAATACTATTTTCTTTCTTTCTTTTTTATCTAGACAGAGGGTTTCTGGCGGGGAACAAGGATTAGGATATTAGGACTGATGCTTTTAATTGATATGTGAGAGTATGGGATTTTTGTTTTTTATTGATTGTGCTTGCTAAGATATTTTCTTTCGATCTTATGCCTACGTATTCCCGTTTACCGAAACAGGGAAATCAGAGCGTTCGTAGTTCCTCCTATTCTATGGGAGGAAATGGTTTTTGGTGTCTTGTTCAAAGCCCAAGACGTGAAGCGAAAGGTGGTTTGTATCTTGTTCAAAGCCCAAGATGTGAAGCTGAAGGGTCTATTTGTATCTTGTTTAAAGCCCAAGATGTGAAGCTGAAAGGTCTCGACTTTAGAGAGAATTTGTCATCTCTAAAGAAGGATAAAGGAGAATTACTTTAACCGGGATACGCTGATCCTAGCAACGCCATAATTTCCTAAGAAGGGGTTTTAACCTGAAGGAGAAGACTTTAACTCAGTGTAGAGCAATGCCATCTTTCCTTAGGAATTTCTCATGCTAAAAGAGGGACAGTGGCATGGATATAGATGATCCAGAGGCTTGCCGCTTACAGGGATTAGACGAAAGGGAAGGAGTTGTGAACGAGGCACAGATTTGATGCTAAAAGGTTAATTGGATTAACCAGTGGTTTTCTTATACAAAGCCTAAGAGGAGGCTAATATGTGTCTCGTACAAAGCCCGAGAGAGAGGCTAAAAGGTTTTGACCCGACGATGGAGTCGTTTGGTATCTCGTGTAAAGCCCGAGATGAAGGCTATTTGACTCAACAAGAGAGTTTTTTTGTATCTCGTACGAAGCCCGAGATGGAGGTTATTGTTTGTTTGTCTCAATAAGAACCTTTTTGTATCTCGTATAAAGCCCGAGATGGAGGCGAAAGGGGTGATTGACTCAACGAGGGAGTCTCTTATGTGTCTCGTACAAAGCCCGAGAGAGAGGCTAAAAGGTTTGCTCCGTTGGGGAGAATCATTTGTGCAAAGCCCAAGAGGAGGCTAGCTGCTGGCGAATGTTTTAGTTAAGTGACAGGTCCAGTATACTGATTAAAAGAAAATCAGTTCTTATATGAGCAACACTATACTCAAGGATTTGATCTGAGGATCGGGGTTGTTCCTTGTTCTTTAAGAAAACGGGGAAATTCGAAGGGTATCGAGACTGTCCGAGTCTACGGTTTCTTCCTATTTTGAAGGGTGCTTGAGAATGTCTTTGAGACTCAAGGAAAATGGACTGTCCATGTCTAGAGTTTTATCTCTTGTACTATGCTTTGAGAAATAGTAGTAGACTCTTTGAAAGGACTGTTCTATGCAGATGATTAAGTTCTCTTCCTATACCTCTAGGAGGTCGTCGGGATAATTTGTACGAAGCCCAAGATGAGGCTGGAAGCTTTTAAGAAGCCGATCGGTCCTTGTACGAAGCCCAAGAGGAGGCTATCATTCCCAGAGGAAGAGATCATTATACGAAGCCTAAGAGGAGGCTGTGAATACTTCTAAGAAGCCGACGGGTCCTTGTACTACGCCCAAGAGGAGGCGGGGTTGCTTTTAGGAAGCCTGAGGGTCCTTGTACAATGCCCAAGAGGAGGCCGATGCTTTTAAGAAGCCTGTAGGTCCCCAAACCCCGAGAAATTCAAGGCAAGCCATTCACGAGGAATAGATCAAGTCAGGAAAGTTCGAGAATTTGGAAGAAACTCAAAGATGCCATTCACGGAGAATACATTTCATCTTTGGGAGTAGAGTTTCTTGACAATTCTTAATGAGGACATCCGAAGAGAAGACTGTATCTGGTGATCCTATTTTGGGATCTAGGTGTCTATTTCTACGAACAAATGAAACGGCTTTACCTAGTGCTAGACGTAGTTGCCGGGGAAACTCTAAATATCTATACTATTATTACACAGTTGATATGAGTTTATGAAAGAAGACTTACAGCGAAACAGCCCCACAATACAGTTATATGTATAGGAAAGCAGTAAATGAAAGCGATAACCACTTACTCGGTTGTAGAGCTTCCATGCTGTTTGGTTAGTTGTTCAACAAAGAAAGATTGAAAACAACAGTAGATTCAAAATCAAAGGAGAAAGTGCTTTGAAAAAGAAAGATTTGGGGCTTACAGCTCAAGGAGAGGCCCAGGGTTTTTGAATTTGTACATAGGGACTTATACAAGTGACTGTGGCCCAAAAAGGTTTTCTGTACAAAGGGATGGGTCTTACACTCTCTCAAGAGGCCCAAAAAATTTTAAAGAAAAAAGAGTGGGGCTTATAACACGAGGGTAGGCCCAGATGGTTTTTTCGTTTAAAATGGCGATCGCGCCGAGGTTTTCTTTTAAAGCAGAGGGACTTATACAATAAGTGAGGCCCAAAATGTTTTGGTTAAAAGGGGGATTGGGTCTTACACTCTAATAGAATCACAAAGAGTTTTTAGAAAAGAAATGGGGCTTACAACACGAGGGTAGGCCCAAGGTTATTTTAAAAAGGTGACGATCGCACCGTTCGTTTTTGACAGTATCGGGACTTATACAATACACTGAGGCCCAAAAAGGTTTGGTCAAAAAAAGATTGGGTCTTACACTCTATTAGAGGCCCAAAAAGTTTTGAATGGGTCTTATAGCTCGAGGAGAGGCCCAATTTTGGTTTTTCAACGGACGATGATCGCGTCGAACTTTTGAAATACAACGGGACTTATACAATAATTGAGGCCCAAAATTAGGGTTGTATTTACAAAGGGTTGGGTCTTACACTCTATTAGAGGCCCAAAGAGTTTTGAAAATGATTTGTGAGGGTTGAAATAATCCAAAACCCTAATTTATTTCCAAAATGTGTTTTAATTGAATAAAAAATTCAATTAAAGTGATCAAAATTGTTTAACACATGGAAAACAAATTGTGATCTTGGATTAATGCTTCAAAAATTAAGTATTTACCTACAAAATAATTAGAAAGCATTAAAAGTTGCAAAATCAATGTGGAAAAAATATTTAAAATGTCAAAAACAATTAAAATATTAATTCTTTGCAAAAATATCAATTATATGAAATAAATAATATTTTTTGGATTTTTTGTTAAAATAAAATATTTTAACATTTTTATGAATTATCAAAAAAAGAATCAACTCAAAACCATTAAAACTCAGAGAGAAATTAATTTTTGAATCAATTAAACAAAATCACAAAATTCAAATATTTGAATTATTCAAAAATGGCGCCAAGAACACACCAAGAACACGCGCGTGTTCTGGGTTTGGCTGATTTGCATTTTCTCCTCAATCTCACTGAATACTTGATTACAACATGCAATCCACATCATTATGCTCGTCTCAACCTCACGATCATGTCTATGTCCATTAATTTCATTTAAATTAAACATACAATAAGAAATCATGAAAAATCCTCAAGAACCCTAATTTCTGCATGAAGGCTAGGATTTTTGATACACGATTCAAAAAATGCAATTAATTGAGGGAAAACATTCCATGCATGATTATGAACATATGGCCAAATTATTGTGCGAGGAAATATGCATAGATTGAGAGATGACCAAGCTTAGGCTTACCTCCAAGTCGTGACAGCAAGAGCAAATTGATTTCTGAGTTGGAAGTGTTACAGATGAGTAGTGATGATCTGAACAGCTTCCCTACACCATATGGAGTGTGTTTGAATGCTTGGACTTGATTGAAAATGGCTGGATCACTTCATGGTATCTCAGCTGCAACTTGATGGAAAATTTGAGCAACCAGCTGGTGATTTTGTGAAATTGGTGTTTCAGAAGTGATTTGAGTGTTTGATCAGCTCATATGTGATGTATATGAGGTGTGTGAGTGATTGGTTTGATTGGAAAAGCTCTCAAACTCAAAACCCGATAATGACTTGCCTTAAAAGGCAAAATTGGAGTGAAAGAAGAGATTTTGAGGAAAGCATCTGTTTGATGGATTTGGTGTACTTAAACTGAACACAATTGAGCTCTATTTATAGTGGAGCAAGTTTGTTTTGGGATCCACAGTGAATGGCAACTGCAGCAGGTGTTCCCTCAATGTTGGCCAATGGAAATGCAAGTCTCCTCTAGCCATTGACTAGAGGTTAGGGCTCAGAGCTTTGGTTCCCTTGGTCTTGGATAAGTCTTGACTAATTTCAAATGAGAATGGATCAGTCCATGCCACCTTGATGGTTCCATTGAATGCTTCAATCCAAATTTGGAGTCTTGTCCCTATTTTGGCCATTCTAGGTTCAACATGCTATTTCTTGTTCCATGGACTTTGGAGGCTTGGCTCAGTGTTTGTCCCCTTTAGATTCAATCCTCAGAGGTGTCCAAGTGGATAGGAGCAATTGAAATTGGCTGATTTTGGCAAATCGAGCAAAGTTGCAAAATCTGCCTTACCTTTGACAGATTTCAGCAAGGGAACTTGCCAATGTCATATCTCATGATGTAAGTTGAATTTGGTAATGTTCTTGACCATTTTGGAAAGCTCTTACATGATAAAACAACTGTTTGAACATATTTGGTTTTGATCTCTTTTGAATCCAAGTGAAAAATCTCTCTACATTTGGCAAAAAGTGAAGCAAAATCTGACTTAGTGAAATTTTCACCAAGTGTTTTAACAAAGTGTGATTTCTTGATTTTGATCACTCCATAACTCAAAATCCATGAAGAATTTGGATATAAGTGTGTAGGAAGTTTTTGTAGAGGGTAATGAGACCTACAAAACAAGCTTTGAATGGGGGACAATGGCCTTGTGGTTTAGGAGTTATGGTCCTCCAAAGTTGGTGTATTAGTGGTACTTTTTCCATAACTTAGAAAAATTTCTAAGTTTTATGGTTACCCCTTTTACAAGTTATCCCACTTTCTTTGATTTTTCTTGATGAATGATGATTAAAATCATACATTAACATCATTTTAGGGTTAAAAATCCATTTTGGTGAAAAATCTCAAAAAGTCAAAGTTGACTTTGGTGCACAGTTGACTTTTTATCAGATGAATTCCAAACTGTGCAATTCTTCAGGAAATCATGTCCTTGACCTAAATCAAACTTGATGGACATGTTACATGGGTGTCATAGGGTATATTGATTCATGTTTTAGGGCTTGGGAGCATGTCCTGGTTAAAAGTCAAAGTTACAGTTGACTTTTCCCGCAAAACCCTAACTGTGGTGCAGATGAAATTGAGACTTATTGCTCAAGCTTCTTGGATTAATCCATTGTTTCAAATGGATCAATATGGTATATTAGAGACCCTCAAATCATGTCTTGAGGTCTTGGTTCATGATTTGTCCCAAAAGTCAACTTAGGGGTGAATTAGGTCAAGAAACCCTAATTCCTGATTTTTTATGTATGCATCCCCTGAGGTCAAATTGACTTGATGACTGGGTCTAGGAGGTTCCATGAAGTATATTAGGACATGTTTTGGATCATTGGCTCATGCCCAGAGGAAAATTTCCACATGGAGGCCCTGGGCGACCAAAACCCTAATTTGGTGACACTGTCGATCTTGAAGCTTAATCCACATAGAAGGGAGCAGCCTTGTGCTTAATCCTTGAAGTGAGAGTCCTCTTGATCCAATGTAGATTCTTGGGAGGTTAGACAAGTTTAAGATCAATTCATTCCTTGATTGATCCTTTGTCTAAGGCTCAGAGAGGTAGATGCTCAACAACCCTTGAGGAGATTGATGAGGCATAAAAGTCCATCCATATTGTGATGATGATTTGCACAATGATGGGAATCTAAGTGGTCAAAATTTGGGGTATGACAGATGCCCCTATTTAATCTTCTTGGACACGAAGGTGTGAATGACGAAGGTATTCGGGCATTCGGGGTGCAAGAGGATTAAATATCGGAATATCTGAAATTTTAACGGTGTCTATGAATGGTAGCGTACGCATTCATCTTCTTTAGCTAAGCAATGATGCTTAGAAAAGGTAAACTTCCCCTCGATCCTGGTTTCCAACCAAGGAACTGGTCTCAGTTTCTGAAATAAACTTCCCCTCGATCCTGGTTTCCTACCAAGGAACTGGTCTCAGTTTCTGAAATAAACTTCCCCTCGATCCTGGTTTCCAACCAAGGAACTGGTCTCAGTTTCTTTTGTCAATAAACTTTATTGACAAGGAACGCTATTCGTAGCGGTTTTCCTCATACTTCTCGCCGAATTTTCCTGGGGAGATGCCATTTGAAGGAAAAAGTTTTGATGTCAGACTTGCTGGGGAACCCATCTGTCTGAGTTGTAGAGGTACAAACTTCTCTGTTGGAGACGCCATTTGTTTCTATTGGGGGAAAGCGAGTTTCTTGAGAAACTGTTTCCGCTTGGGGATATTAAATCATACTTTTCTCGGGATCTTTCCGGAGAAATGCCATATGATGCAATCCAATTTTGAGGTGCCGATGACCTTTTCATCAGCGGTTTTTCGGAGAGGCGCTGCTGCTGCCGAATCTTTGCTTAAGAAGCTTTCTCTGGGGATTTTCCTTAATCCAGGAAAGCAAGGATATCATCTTCAATGGCGAAGAGTGACATCTGTTGAAGGTTCTTTGGTCTTTCAGAGGTTCAAGTTATCAAAGTGGTCGGTTGCCGACTCTGGTCTAGAAATACACTGGTGACGAGTTCGATCGGACATAAAACTTCCTGACGAGGCAAGAACTGACAAACTCGATTGAGAGGACGGTTATCACGACAGGATAAGACCGACTCAAGTGATAGTGATGCAATATGAAATGAGAATGCAAATAAAAAATGCATGATGTATGTATGTATATGCTGACAAAACAGACGCGACATACAAACTAAAAGATAAACATGACTGGATACTCGGCCATCGCGGGGCGAAGAAGTACCGTTGGTTCAGAATAGCAATTCCACCTTGCTTAGGAGAGATAGTCCCTGTTGGGAGCTATGTTGGTCGGGCTTAGGAGATGAGAACTCGGCCGAGGGTATCAGACGGGAAGACCGCATCTGATACAGTTGATCCTTCATTTAGGCGCACTGGCTTAGAAGGAGTACTTTGATTCTGCACTTTGAAGCTCGCTTACTTCTGGAGAAGCGATTGATGTCCTTTCGATGTTCAACAGTCAAAAGAAATTGCCATCTTTATTTAAAAAGCAGAAAAAGTTTTAACAAGTAAATTCATTTTTGTTTCATTTCAAGAATCGTTAATTAAGTTAAACAACATCATTCTGTAAAGCTAAAACAAGTAGGAATTACAAACAAAAGCACAAGGGCTCAAATTTTATTGATAAGATGGAGATCAGCCAAACGCGTGATTCCAAAGAGTATTTACAAAGTTCAGAAAATGGTAATTTACAGGGAAAAGGGCTACGTTGAAACATAACGACCACTATCCTTCTACCAACTTTGAATTCGGGGCATCCTGAGCTTCTGTCGAAGATGACCTTGACTGGAGTTTTCTTCCGATGAGTGATGTAACTGCTGCTAAGGGACTTGCCTCTGTTGAACATAGTTACTTGCCATTATCCCTAATTTTTGCCTGGATTTTACTTTGAGATTTCTAATCCACCGGGATGATTTTTTTTCATGTCTCTAACTTTTGCCTGGACCGCCCTTTCGGGTTTTCAATCCACCGAGACGATTTTTTTTAGTTTAGGCGAAGTATTTCTTGACTACATCAACATTTACAGGGTAGGTAAATTCCTCTCCGTCCATGGTTGCAAGTCTCAAGGCGCCGCCCGAGAAAGCTTTCGTGACCACATAGGGGCCACCATAATTCGGGGTCCACTTGCCCCGAGAATCAGTGAGAAAAGATTGTATCTTCTTAAGCACGAGGTCTCCTTTCCTGAAGACATAAGGTTTGACCTTTTTGTCAAAGGCCTTTTTCATTCTCTGCTGATACAACTGACCGTGGCATAGTGTCGTGATTCGTTTCTCTTCGATCAGATTCAGTTCGTCGTGTCGACTTTGACACCATTCAGCTTCGGTGAGCTTAGCTTCCATCAATACCCGGATTGATGGGATCTCTACTTCTATGGGGAGCACTGCTTCCATGCCATACACTAGAGAGAAAGGGGTAGCCCCTGTTGAAGTGCGGACAGATGTACGATAACCGTGAAGAGCAAAGGGTAGCATCTCGTGCCAATCTTTGTAGGTTATAACCATCTTCTGAACAATCCTCTTGATGTTCTTGTTAGCCGCTTCTACCGCTCCGTTCATCTTGGGTTGGTAGGGAGATGAGTTATGGTGTTCAATCTTGAACTCTGCGCACAACTCCTTCATCATCTTATTGTTCAAGTTAGATCCATTATCTGTAATGATCTGGCCTGGAACACCATAACGGCAGATGATATTGTTTTTGATAAACCGGACCACCACTTGTTGGGTTACATTAGCGTACGACGCTGCTTCGACCCACTTGGTGAAGTAATCAATGGCTACCAGGATGAACCGATGTCCGTTTTTAGGTTCAATCAAGCCAATTATGTCTATTCCCCATATGGAAAAAGGCCAAGGGGAAGAGAGAACTTTGAGATGCGTTGGCGGTACATGAATCTTGTCGGAGTATATCTGACACTTGTGACACCTCCTCATGTACTTATAGCAGTCGGATTCCATGGTTAACCAGTAGTACCCTGCTCTCAGGGTTTTTCTCGCCATTGTGTGTCCATTGGCATGAGTGTCAAAGGATCCTTCATGAATTTCTTTCATCAGCATGTCTGCCTCTGGTCTGTCGGCACATCGGAGCAAGACCATGTCGAAGTTTCTCTTATAGAGAGTATCACCGCTCAGGAAGAAGTTTCCAGCTAGCCTTCTGAGGGTCTTTCTATCTTTCCTGGATGCTCCAGGTGGGTAATCTCGTTTCTGAAGGAAGCATTTGATATCGTGATACCAAGGTTTGTCGTCTATGACTGCTTCAATCACAAAGATGTAGGCGGGCCGTTCAAGGCGCATAACGTCAATCTTAGGTAGGTCATTCCATCGACCTACGCTAATCATGGAAGAGAGAGTGGCTAAAGCATCAGCCATGTGATTCTCACCATTAGGGATGTGATGAAACTTAACTCTGTTGAAGAAGGGTAGCAACCTTCTTGCATAGTATTTGTAAGGAATCAATCCTGATTGGTATGTGTTCCAATCTCCTGTGATCTGATTGATAACCAAGGCTGAATCACCGTATACGTCCAAATTCTTGATCCTTAAATGAATCGCTTCTTCGAGACCCATAATACAAGCTTCGTATTCGGCCTCGTTGTTCGTACATTTGAACATGAGTCTGGCAGTGAAAGGAATGTGGGTACCCTGAGGGGTAACAATGATTGCCCCAATTCCGTTTCCGTAATGATTAACTGCTCCATCAAAGATAAGTCCCCACTGGGAACCTGGTTCTGGCCCTTCACTGGGTAGCGGTTCATCGCAATCTTTCATTTTGAGATACATGACATCTTCGTCTGGGAAGTCAAACCCGACTGATTCCTGATCATCAATCGGTTGATGAGCCAAATGATCGGCTAAAATATTTCCTTTAACGGCTTTCTGAGCGTGGTACTCTATGTCATATTCTGATAGTAGCATCTGCCAACGGGCAATCCTTCCCGTGAGAGCAGGCTTTTCGAAAACGTACTTGATTGGATCCATTTCGGAGACCAACCAAGTAGTATGACGAATCATGTATTGGCGAAGACGTTTGGCTGCCCAAGCCAAAGCGCAGCAAGTTTTCTCGAGCATCGTGTACCGAGTCTCGCAGTCGGTGAATTTCTTGCTTAAATAGTAGATGGCAGACTCTTTCCTTTTGGTTTCATCTTGTTGGCCAAGTACACATCCCATCGAGTCCTCTAGGACTGTGAGGTAAATGATTAGTGGTTTTCCTTCCACTGGAGGTGATAGAATCGGCGGATTCAACAGATATTCCTTTATACTGTCGAAGGCAGTTTGGCAGTCTTCTGACCAAACGCAATCCTGGTTCTTTTTCAGTAACCTGAAAATCGGCGCACACGTGGCGGTCATAAGGAATATAAATCTGGAGATGTAGTTCAAACGTCCCAGGAATCCTCTGACTTGTTTTTTCAGTTTTCGGAGAAGGCATTTCTTGAATGGCCTTGACCTTGTCAGGATCAACCTCAATTCCTTTCTGGCTGACGATGAACCCTAAGAGTTTCCCCGAACGCACACCGAAGGTGCATTTGTTGGGATTCAAGCGGAATTTGTACTTCCTCAACCGCTCGAATAATTTTGACAGGTGGGTCACATGCTCCTCTTCTGTTCTAGATTTTGCAATCATATCATCGACATATACCTCGATTTCTTTGTGTATCATGTCATGAAAAAGAGTAGTCATGGCCCTTTGATAGGTTGCCCCGACATTCTTCAAACCGAACGGCATTACCTTGTAACAAAAGGTACCCCATGGGGTAATGAACGAAGTTTTCTCCATGTCTTTCGGCGCCATTTTGATTTGATTATAGCCCGAGAATCCATCCATGAAGGAAAAAACTTTGAACTTTGCTGTACTGTCAACCAGCATGTCAATGTGTGGTAAAGGAAAGTCGTCCTTTGGACTTGTCTTGTTCAGATCCCTGTAGTCGACACACATTCTGACCTTTCCGTCCTTTTTGGGAGCAGGTACAATGTTGGCTAACCATTGAGGATATTCAGATGTAGCGAGGAAACCTGCGCTAATCTGTTTTTGTACCTCCTCTTTGATTTTGATGGCCATGTCCGGGTGAGTCCGTCTCAACCTTTGCTTTACTGGCGGACATTCCGATCTCAATGGTAAGTGATGTTCCACGATGTTGGTATCCAACCCTGGCATATCCTGATAGGACCAAGCGAATACATCGGGAAATGCTCTGAGAAGCTTTGTCAAACTCTCTTTAGCATCTGGACTGAGCAGTGCCCCAATCCTGATTTCTTTTCTCTCTTTTTCCGAACCAAAGTTTACCGTTTCCAACGGCTCTTTGTGAGGTTCAATGGACCTTTCCTCTTGTCTGAGTAATCGGGAGATCTCTTCTGGAATTTTGCTGTCAACTTCTTCTTCGGCCCCAAATACCGGGAACCCAAAGTCGGGAGAAGGCATCGGATCGTATGTTTCAACGGGGTGTAAAACAAGCAATCCGCATGACGTTATGATTTGTGTTTAGAAGAGATAGAGAAAATGCAAGTGTGTGCAGCGTATTTGATTTTACTGCTTGTTTTTTATTATTGATTTGTTTTTTAGGATTACCATTTTCTGAGAAAAGCAAAAAGAGAAAACATCAATAAATGCGGAAAGTACAGAACGACGTTATTTTATTAATGAACAAGTCGAATCTTGAAACTACAGCCCTATAAAACAAAACTCTGTCGCTTTGGGCGAAGCGAAGAGGGAAATTTACAGAAAGCGAGCCCTATTAAAACATCCGTTTCACCTGGGCAGGGTGAAAGGTTAAAGATGGCAATTACTTTGACTGGTGAACGACCTTCGGAACCTCGACAGCAACCCACTGGCGGCGAACTCCTCGGTGAATCACAAAGTCTGGCACCTTCCTTGATTTGTCTTCAGAAATAACGCTGATTTCTGGTGGAGCAGGATCATTGGAATCTGTCTCCCAGGCAGAATTGTCGTAGGAGGATTCCTCTGTTGTATTTTGCAGAGTATTTGTGCTCTCAGCTGTATCTCCCCATCCAGTTGGCTGGATGTCTTCGAGTCTGATACGAGAGCTTTCGGGAGCGGTGTACTTGACCATATAATCAAACTTTCCACTTGGTTGTCCCAAGGTGTCCCACACTTCTTTAGAACGGGAGGGGTCATCTCTTTCGATGACGTTGAACTCTGGAAAAGCATAGCTGATGAATTCCAGTCCTGTAAATGTTGCGAATTCATCGTCGTGTTGAGTAGTTTCTGAATGACCTGAGTGTTGATCCCATGACATGGTGGGGACACAGGCATTCTGTTCAATGATGCTCAGCTGATTTTCATTGTTCGGCTGACTTTCTGGCCCCAAGTCTCCTGGGTAAGGTTGCCACATTGGCAGACCATCCATCGGGCCATAGTAGGTAGAGTCAAAGTTGTCTTTCATCAGAGTGTCTTCCTCTAATGAATTTGGCGGAGCGCGGCATCCTTCTGGATCACAACCTCCATATATCAGTTCGACATCGGACCTGGGTATAAATCTAGGACTCTCTGTGGGAAAGCAAAACGGAGTTTGCGTTTCGTCCTGAGACGTATAACCATCCTTGTTAAGATAGGACCTCCATTCCTCATCTAGGTAAAAGGGATCCTCTTCATTGATAGCATGGACTGCTTGAGTCACTGGTTGGAGGAAGCCTCCACTATGGAAGAAGTTTTGAATGGGATGAAGACTTTCATCGTTGACAGCAGTCTGGGTGCAGGTTGCAGAAAAACCAAGACCCTTCTTTGTTTTATTGTCAGTAGGAATGACAAGTTGTCCCCATCTTGTGGTATCGGTACTCTCGACCGCTTTGATAGCATCTTTGTATGAGGAAATCGAGGTTCCTCCTTTAGATTGATTCTCATTGTTCACTGACAATGCTTGGAACTGTGTCCCAATAACCTCCTCAGGTTCTACACAAGTAGAAGATGATAAGTTGCTCACGAGCAAGGCCTGTTCCCCACAGACTGTGATGAGTTGATCGCCCTTGACGGACTTTAGCTTTTGGTGGAGAGTTGAAGTGACCGCTCCAGCCTGATGTATCCAAGGTCTTCCTAATAAACAACTGTATGTTTCCCAGATGTCCATGACCTGGAAAGTGACTTGGAAAGTGTGAGGACCAATAGTTATGGGAAGATCAACTTCGCCGATAACCGCTTTTCTGGATCCGTCGAACGCTTTGACGACGACCTCGCTGATTCTCATCGGAGGGCCCTTGAAAGATAATTGCATCAAGGTGGACTTCGGCATAACATTCAGGGCTGACCCTGTGTCTACCAGTACGCTGGCTAAAGCATCGTCCTGGCAGTTAACTGTGATATTGAGTGCCATGTTATGACGGCGACCCTCTTCAAGTAATTCCTCATCACTAAATCCCAAATTGTTGCAGGAAGTGATGTTAGAGACAATGCTATCGAACTTTCTGATTGTTACATCCTGTTCCACAAAGGCTTGCTCCAAGATTTTCTGCAGAGCCTCCCTGTGGGCTTCGGAACTGAGTAAAAGTGATAGCACCGAGATCTTTGAAGGAGTCTGTAACAGCTGATTAACAATGTTGAATTCACTCCATTGGATGAGCTTCAGCATCTCATCTTTGTCTTTTGAAATGTCAGGATTACTGGATTGACCGACTGGTGGATTAGGAACTTCTGTCTGAGGTTCCTTTTCTTTGTTAAGTTCTCCAACTCCTCGGTTGAAGATTCGACCACTCCGTGTTACACGACTGATGTCTGCAATATTCACGACGGAGGGTAATGGAATTTCCTTTCCATTCTCGATGGTTGTTGCACCGTATTTGTAAGGGATTGCCTTAGCTGATTCATACGGTAATGGTCCCGGCAGATAGATGACTATGGGAACCTTCTGGTTTTTCTGACCATCATAAGTAATCTCGATCCGTTCCCGGTTGGGAACTTTAGATTCGTCAAGCAAAGGGATGATGGCAAAAACATCCCCAACTTGATCGGCAAGGTAGTCCGGCGTCCTGTTAATAGGTCCGGAACCTGGGTATGGACGAATCTCTCCACGATCCACCTGACCCTGAAGAGCTGCTCTCACAAGGTAGCACCCTTGGTTACTTTCTGAACAGACACTACAACTGTCGTAATTGTGTGGTGGCACCTGGCCACGCCCACTTTGAATACAGTGTAACCTCACTAGGTTAGCTTCCACAGATCGGACATCCTGACTCTGACGGCGAGTAGGATTCTGGTTACTGATACTAATCTGCTGAGTATCTTCATCCATATAGATTGGCATCCACCAGTGATTTAACAAGTGCTGAAGTGCCTCCTGGACAAGGGTACAACCTCGATCATTTTCGCAACCCGCTTTACAGCTTTGGTAATCATGTGATATTAAGAATCCTAGTCGGACCTGCTTAGCATGCAACTCTACCAGGTTGGTATTCATTACGCGAATATCAAAAATATGAACCATGTTGATCTGATAGGGGTTGACGCTGGAGGGCCTCTTGTATGAAAGAGCGTCCCTATTTGTTTACCGAGCAAGTCAGACAGGAACTGTAATCGTGCCGCGGCAGATTATGATACTGGCTTTACCTTGAGTTCATCGCCACCAAGTTGACATTCATCGCACGGATATCGTGGTTCTGAATAACGTTGGAGTTCGTATAAACCATGTTAACTTCACGAACTCGGTGCTCTTGGATCCATCCGAGATCCATCTCTTCCTGTAGGGCTGATTGCACTACCGAACATCCTTGATCACTTTTAGAGCAGATATCACACTGGTGATAATTATGAGGTGGCACATGGCCTTATCCACTCTGTCTACAATGCATCTTGACCAGATTGGTCCTCAACAAGAGTACATCGTGAATCTGATAGACATTGTTAGTCTCTTTCTCAATC
Organism: Lathyrus tuberosus; assembly: GCA_022829125.1. Classification (NCBI taxonomy): domain Eukaryota; kingdom Viridiplantae; phylum Streptophyta; class Magnoliopsida; order Fabales; family Fabaceae; genus Lathyrus; species Lathyrus tuberosus. The sequence goes on along the minus strand of JALAZF010000209.1, from coordinate 1,856,462 downwards.
AGGTTGACTGCAGCTTTCTCATGTTGAGGCAGCGGGTTCGTGAGAACATTAGGATTCGTATCTTTAAAAGATAAGAGCCCGCTCCTAACAAGCTTTTGCACGTCAGATTTGAAATTGAGGTGGTTCTCTATGTTATGCCCCGATCCTCCTTGATGATAAGGGCATGTCTGATCCGCTTTAAACCAAAAAGGCAGATTTTCCGGTACTGTAAGAGGAGACTTAGTCTGGATGTGCCCCTTAGCCAGTAGTAACGGGAATAGCTCTACGTACAACATGGGTATAGGATCAAATCCTGGTGGCCGTGTTGTACGGTTGTTGTTGTATTGAGGACGAGCCTGCTGAAGAGGCTGTTGGGTCCTTTGCTGATTAGGTTGGCTCTGCGCAACCTGAGGTCGATACGTAGGAATAGGCGCAGGATTAATAGCAGGAGTTACCGCCGCTACTGGTTGATAACGTCGCCTTTGCTTTCCGAGAGAGATATTCCCAATATCCTGCTCTTTTTTCTTAGGGAGAGCACTACCGTATCGTTTTGTACTACTTGATGATCCAGCGTCTTTCGCCAAACGTCCTTCTCGGACAGCTTCCTCAAGACGAACTCCCATACCGACCATCTTGGTGAATTCACTGGGTGCACTGGCGACCATTCTGTCATAGTAAAATGAGCTCAAGGTCTTTAAGAAGATCTTTGTCATCTCTTTTTCCTCAAGAGGTGGACAAATTTGAGCGGCAATTTCACGCCATCTTTGAGCATACTCCTTAAAGGTTTCCTTGTCCTTTTACGACATTGATCTGAGTTGATCTCTGTCGGGTGCCATGTCCAAATTGTATTTATAATGTTGAACGAAGGCTTTGCCAAGATCTCTGAATGTGTTGATCGAGGCACGGTTTAAACCCATGTACCATTTTAAGGCGGCACCGGTTAAACTATCCTGAAAGTAGTGAATCAGCAGGTCCTGATTTTCAGTCTGAGCTGACATTCGTCGAGCGTACATTGTTAGATGACTTTGAGGGCAAGAGTTACCCTTGTATTTTTCAAAGTCGGGCACTTGGAATTTGTGTGGAACTTTCACATTGGGGACCAGACAAAGGTCTGCGACGTCCTTTCCAAATAGATCCTGACCGCAAATGGCTTGCAGTTCCCTCTGCATTTCCAAGAACTGTTCCTGGAATTCATCCATTCGGTCAAACATAGTTTCCCTTTTTACCAGCAGGTATCTGTGGAATCTGTCCTTCCGGGACAGAGTGCACCACAGGGGGTGGTACCGTAACTACGGCGTTGAATCTTGGTGTATCCCGAAGTTTGTAACCTTCAGGGGTCTTCAATATGCCTCTGGCATCTTCGCTTTCCCAAAGTTTGTAACCTTCAGGACCAACGGCTCCTGCAGAAATTCCCTGATCTTCCACGATCGGCGGAACATATCCTTCCGGGATATAGTTAGCAGGCATGCCCCAGGGACGATCTTTCGGCATCTGATACCTAGGATCGAACTTTTCCACTATGGGCGTAAAGGTGATCTCTGAGATCACAGTCCTTTGTTGCTGAGCTTCTGCCATGGCTTGCATGTCGTTACGAAGCTTTCTCATATCCTCTCTCAGAGCGTCGATCTCTTCTTTCAACTCTCTGTTCTCTTCCTCAAGATCATCCATCTTTTTCTGACGACTGGCCCGAGTACTGTACGAATGAGACAGTTTGACTCTAGAATCGAGACACAAACGTGAGATTCGCAGGTAAGGAGAATACGCGGTGCGAGAATGATAAAATGCAATGATTAGATTAATTGTTTGTTGGATATTCAAAATAAACTTCGACAATTAGATTACAAATATCAAACAGTGGGGAAACCCCTTTTTATTGAATTCAAAGGATTACAGAAATGGAAATACAGTAGATTACAAGGTGCGGAAACAGAAACCTAAGCTAATGGGTCCCGAGAGAACTCGATTGCTGATTCTGGTACTTCCTTTTCTTTGACCGGGGCTCTTGAGCCGTTGTCGGGTTGTCATTTCTTTGCCAGATGAAAGGAGAGAGCAAATTCCTTTGGTCATCCTGATTATCCACAGCATGTTGCTCTAAAATTTCAATCAGAGCATCTTTCTCTTTCAGTAGTTGTTGTATTTGGATACACTCCACATTGAGGGTACGATACTTGTTCTTCCAAGACCTCCTCTCCCGTTGAACTTTGTTGAGAGTAACCTGAAGCTTTTTAGTCTCAGTCATGAAGTACATGACAGATTCCCTCGGCGGAAGAATTCCGTAACGAGGATAAGGTATCTTTAGCTTGAGAGCCCTAGTTTATACCCAATGGAGATAAGGCTCCACCGATACACAGTCCGGTTTTCCTAGAGACTCCCGTCCTTTCTTATGAACATGCTTCCAAGCGTGCACTATTTCCATCTTTAGTGCTCTGTCATTCTCTCCTTCCTTGAAGAAAAGACCTTCCAGATGAGCGTTGCGCGGAACAAGCCTCATTGGGTATCCAAACTGACGACGAACCAATATCGGGTGATAGTTGATTCCTCCTTTAGTTCCTATAAGGGGTACGTTGGGGAAGTTTCCACAACGATCAATGGTCCCTATTCCATCATAAATCCTATTACACCAATCAATGTCAGAGTTGGTGAGAGACATGATTTTTTGTGACCAGCGTAAGACACTCCTATCATCCTAAAACACAGCAGACTTAGGCAAATGAGAGATAAACCATTTGTAAAGCAAAGGTACACAACACGTGATCTCCCCTCCGTTGTACAAATTTCCTAAGTGTACAGAGTGATACGCATCTGCGAGCAAAGTCGGCACAGGGTTTCCAATGAGAAAAACCTTAAGGGCATTGACATCGACGAAGTTATTGATGTTGGGAAACAAAAATAATCCGTAGGTGAGTAAAACAAAGATGCTTTCAAAAGCAGTCCCGTTCCCTATACTAGCAAAGTACAGGGCTTTCTTTGTTAAGAACTGGGCTGGAAAACCTTGAATGCCTCCCTTAGTAGTCATGTGAGTCTTGACCTCAGACTCGTCCAAATAAATTGCTCTTGCAATGGTCTGATCCTTTGGAATTTCTTCCAGTCCAGAAAATGGAGCTTGATCAGTAATATGTAGATCGATCAGATGAGAGTACTCCTCCAGCGTTGGTGCTAGCTGGTAATCCGGGAATGTGAAACAGTGATAAACCGGATCGTAGAACTGAACGAGTACATCCATGATTCCCTCAATCACATGGATTCTTAACAGAGGTAGCAGACCTCCGTACTTGGCTCTGAAGGCCTCTTGGTTTGTGATCATTCTTGCCAAACCTCTCAAATCCTCTAGTTTTGGAGCCTTGAAGGTATACTTATGAGTTCTCCTTCTACCGAAATCCATTAGCATAATCCTTTTCTCTGATATTTACAATCACAGTCTTAGTTTAATTTGAAAAACAGAGAGACTAGAAGAGAATTTTTTTGAATGTTTTAATGTTTTTTAAATGAATGCATGAATGCAGCACACAAAAACATAGAAAAAACATGGGGTCAAAGGGTCGTTGTCATGAAGTCAAGGCTCTACCCATCCCCAAAGGTTTATACTAGGGTGATTTTTGTACCTGTACTCATTATCATTAGCTCCTCCCAGGAAGGCAGACAACAAGCGGATCGCCAGCGAGTTGTGTGCAATCTTAGAGTAAGTGCTATTCACCGAGAATAGATCACCAGCCTCAAATGAGGGTAGTATCGCGTAACAACTATTTTCGATAGTCTCCGCACTACAAAAAGGGTTGGCTTTTCCTAAGTGTATACTCAGTCTCACCACATGCGGCATCACACGCATTCCCAGTAGCAGAAAAATAAACACATATAGCAATTAGGAAAAGCAGTATATATATTTGTCCTAATGTCCTAGACTTTTAAAGTTATGAATCCTAAGTTCCTGACAGAGATGGCCTCCCGGCTGAGTCACCATTCTGTCGTTTTGACACAAAGAAAGAAGAACGGAAAGAAAGAGAACCCGGCCCCACGGTGGGCGCCACTTTTCTGTAGCAAACGATTTTGGACGCGGTTCTTAAGCGCTGGTCGCTCTCTGCGGTTGAGCTTAAACTACAGGTCGATTCATTTTTTATCCTATTGTGAGCTGATGAAGGAAGGGAAATAGATGTCTCCAATTAACCCTGCTTGCATACTGAGTTTAAACAGCGGTCTGTTAGGTTACGGATGCTATCAATGTGGGTGGCCTTTGTACTGGTTATTTGTATTTTTGCCAATACTGTTTTCTTTCTTTCTTTTTTATCTAGACAGAGGGTTTCTGGCGGGGAACAAGGATTAGGATATTAGGACTGATGCTTTTAATTGATATGTGAGAGTATGGGATTTTGGTTTTTTGTTGATTGTGCTCGCTAAGATCTTTTCTTTCGATCTTATGCCTACGTATTCCCGTTTACCGAAACAGGGAAATCAGAGCGTTCGTAGTTCCTCCTATTCTATGGGAGGAAATGGTTTTTGGTGTCTTGTTCAAAGCCCAAGACGTGAAGCGAAAGGTGGTTTGTATCTTGTTCAAAGCCCAAGATGTGAAGCTGAAGGGTCTATTTGTATCTTGTTTAAAGCCCAAGATGTGAAACCGAAAGGTCTCAACTTTAGAGAGAATTTTTCATCTCTAAAGAAGGATAAAGGAGAATTACTTTAACCGGGATACGCTGATCCTAGCAACGCCATAATTTCCTAAGAAGGGGTTTTAACCAAAAGGAGAAGACTTTAACTCAGTGTAGAGCAATGCCATCTTTCCTTAGGAATTTCTCATGCTAAAAAAGGGACAGTGGCATGGATATAGATGATCCAGAGGCTTGCTGCTTACAACGATTAGACGAAAGGGAAGGAGTTGTGAACGAGGCACAGATTTGATGCTAAAAGGCTAATTGGATTAACCGGTGGTTTTCTTATACAAAGCCTAAGAGGAGGCTAATATGTGTCTCGTACAAAGCCTGAGAGAGAGGCTAAAAGGTTTTGATCCGACGATGGAGTCGTTTGGTATCTCGTGTAAAGCCCGAGATGAAGGCTATTTGACTCAACAAGAGAGTTTTTTTGTATCTCGTACGAAGCCCGAGATGGAGGCTATTGTTTGTTTGGCTCAATAAGAACCTTTTTGTATCTTGTATAAAGCCCGAGATGGAGGCGAAAGGGGTGATTGACTCAACGAGGGAGTCACTTATGTGTCTCGTACAAAGCCCGAGAGAGAGGCTAAAAGGTTTGCTCCGTTGGGGAGAATCATTTGTACAAAGCCCAAGAGGAGGCTAGCTGCTGGCGAATGTTTTAGTTAAGTGACAGGTCCAGTATACTGATTAAAAGAAAATCAGTTCTTATATGAGCAACACTGTACTCAAGGATTTGATCTGAGGATCGGGGTTGTTCCCTGTTCTTTAAGGAAACGGGGAAATCCGAAGGGTATCGAGACTGTCTGAGTCTACGGTTTCTTCCTATTTTGAAGGGTGCTTGAGAATGTCTTTGAGACTCAAGGAAAATGGAATGTCCATGTCTAGAGTTTTATCTCTTGTACTATGCTTTGAGAAACAGTAGTAGACTCTTTGAAAGGACTGTTCTATGCAGATGATTAAGTTCTGTTCCTATACCTCTAGGAGGACGTCGGGACAATTTGTACGAAGCCCAAGAGGAGGCTGGAAGCTTTTAAGAAGCCGATCGGTCCTTGTACGAAGCCCAAGAGGAGGCTATCATTCCCGGAGGAAGAGATCATTATACGAAGCCTAAGAGGAGGCTGTGAATACTTCTAAGAAGCCGGCGGGTCCTTGTACTACGCCCAAGAGGAGGCGGGGTTGCTTTTAGGAAGCCTGAGGGTCCTTGTACAATGCCCAAGAGGAGGCCGATGCTTTTAAGAAGCCCGTGGGTCCCCAAACCCCGAGAAATTCAAGGCAAGCTATTCACGAGGAATAGATCAAGTCAGGAAAGTTCGAGAATTTGGAAGAAACTCAAAGATGCCATTCACGGAGAATACATTTCATCTTTGGGAGTAGAATTTCTTGACAATTCTTAATGAGGACAGCCGAAGAGAAGACTGTATCTGGTGATCCTATTTTGGGATCTAGGTGTCTATTTCTACGAACAAATGAAACGGCTTTACCTAGTGCTAGACGTAGTTGCCGGGGAAACTCTAAATATCTATACTATTATTACATAGTTGATATGAGTTTATGAAAGAAGACTTACAGCGAAACAGCCCCACAATACAGTTATATGTATAGGAAAGCAGTAAATGAAAGCGATAACCACTTACTCGGTTGTAGAGCTTCCATGCTGTTTGGTTAGTTGTTCAACAAAGAAAGATTGAAAACAACAGTAGATTCAAAATCAAAGGAGAAAGTGCTTTGAAAAAGAAAGATTTGGGGCTTACAGCTCAAGGAGAGGCCCAGGGTTTTTGAATTTGTACATAGGGACTTATACAAGTGATTGTGGCCCAAAAAGGTTTTCTGTACAAAGGGATGGGTCTTACACTCTCTCAAGAGGCCCAAAAAGTTTTAAAGAAAAAAGAGTGGGGCTTATAACACGAGGGTAGGCCCAGATGGTTTTTTCGTTTAAAATGGCGATCACGCCGAGGTTTTCTTTTAACGCAGAGGAACTTATACAATAAGTGAGGCCCAAAATGTTTTGGTTAAAAGGGGGATTGGGTCTTACACTCTAATAGAGGCCCAAAGAGTTTTTAGAAAAGAAATGGGGCTTACAACACGAGGGTACTCCCAAGGTTATTTTAAAAAGGTGACGATCGCACCGTTCGTTTTTGACAGTATCGGGACTTATACAATACACTGAGGCCCAAAAAGGTTTGGTCAAAAAAATATTGGGTCTTACACTCTATTAGAGGCCCAAAAAGTTTTGAATGGGTCTTATAGCTCGAGGAGAGGCCCAATTTTGGTTTTTCAACGGACGATGATCGCGTCGAACTTTTGAAATACAACGGGACTTATACAATAAGTGAGGCCCAAAATTAGGGTTTTATTTACAAAGGGTTGGGTCTTACACTCTATTAGAGGCCCAAAGAGTTTTGAAAATGATTTGTGAGGGTTGAAATAATCCAAAACCCTAATTTATTTCCAAAATGTGTTTTAATTGAATAAAAAATTCAATTAAAGTGATCAAAATTGTTTAACACATGGAAAACAAATTGTGATCTTGGATTAATGCTTCAAAAATTAAGTATTTACCTACAAAATAATTAGAAAGCATTAAAAGTTGCAAAATAAATGTGGAAAAAATATTTAAAATGTCAAAAACAATTAAAATATTAATTCTTTGCAAAAATATCAATTATATGAAATAAATAATATTTTTTGGATTTTTTTTAAAAATAAAATATTTTAACATTTTTATGAATTATCAAAAAAAGAATCAACTCAAATCCATTAAAACTCAGAGAGAAATTAATTTTTGAATCAATTAAACAAAATCACAAAATTCAAATATTTGAATTATTCAAAAATGGCGCCAAGAACACACCAAGAACACGCACGTGTTCTGGGTTTGGCTGATTTGCATTTTCTCCTCAATCTCACTGAATACTTGATTACAACATGCAATCCACATCATTATGCTCGTCTCAACCTCACGATCATGTCTATGTCCATTAATTTCATTTAAATTAAACATACAACAAGAAATCATGAAAAATCCTCAAGAACCCTAATTTCTGCATGAAGGCTAGGATTTTTGATACACGATTCAAACAATGTAATTAATTGAGGGAAAACATTCCATGCATGATTATGAACATATGGCCAAATTATTGTGCGAGGAAATATGCATAGATTGAGAGATGACCAAGCTTAGGCTTACCTCCAAGCCGTGACAGCAAGAGCAAATTGATTTCTGAGTTGGAAGTGTTACAGATGAGTAGTGATGATCTGAACAGCTTCCCTACACCATATGGAGTGTGTTTGAATGCTTGGACTTGATTGAAAATGGCTGGATCACTTCATGGTATCTCAGCTGCAACTTGATGGAAAATTTGAGCAACTAGCTGGTGATTTTGTGAAATTGGTGTTTCAGAAGTGATTTGAGTGTTTGATCAGCTCATATGTGATGTATATGAGGTGTGTGAGTGATTGGTTTGATTGGAAAAGCTCTCAAACTCAAAACCCGATAGTGACTTGCCTTAAAAGGCAAAATTGGAGTGAAAGAAGAGATTTTGAGGAAAGCATCTGTTTGATGGCTTTGATGTACTTAAACTGAACACAATTGAGCTCTATTTATAGTGGAGCAAGTTTGTTTTGGGATCCACAGTGAATGGCAACTGCAGCAGGTGTTCCCTCAATGTTGGCCAATGGAAATGCAAGTCTCCTCTAGCCATTGACTAGAGGTTAGGGCTCAGAGCTTTGGTTCCCTTGGTCTTGGATAAGTCTTGACTGATTTCAAATAAGAATGGCTCAGTCCATGCCACCTTGATGGTTCCATTGAATGCTTCAATCCAAATTTGGAGTCTTGTCCCTATTTTGGCCATTCTAGGTTCAACATGTTATTTCTTGTTCCATGGACTTTGGAGGCTTGGCTCAGTGTTTGTCCCCTTTAGATTCAATCCTCAGAGGTGTCCAAGTGGATAGGAGCAATTGAAATTGGCTGATTTTGGTAAATCGAGCAAAGTTGCAAAATCTGTCTTACCTTTGACAGATTTCAGCAAGGCAACTTGCCAATGTCATATCTCATGATGTAAGTTGAATTTGGTAATGTTCTTGACCATTTTGGAAAGCTCTTACATGATAAAACAACTGTTTGAACATATTTGGTTTTGATCTCTTTTGAATCCAAGTGAAAAATCTCTCTACATTTGGCAAAAAGTGAAGCAAAATTTAACTTAGTGAAATTTTCACCAAGTGTTTTAACAAAGTGTGATTTCTTGATTTTGATCACTCCATAACTCAAAATCCATGAAGAATTTGGATATAAGTGTGTAGGAAGCTTTTGTAGAGAGTAATGAGATCTACAAAACAAGCTTTGAATGGGGCACAATGGCCTTGTGGTTTAGGCGTTATGGTCCTCCAAAGTTGGTGTATTAGTGGTACTTTTTCCATAACTTAGAAAAATTTCTAAGTTTTATGGTTACCCTTTTTACAAGTTATCCCACTTTCTTTGATTTTTCTTGATGAATGATGATTCAAATCATACATTAACATCATTTTAGGGTTAAAAATCCATTTTGGTGAAAAATCTCAAAAAGTCAAAGTTGACTTTGGTGCACAGTTGACTTTTTATCAGATGAATTCCAAACTGTGCAATTCTTCAGGAAATCATGTCCTTGACCTAAATCAAACTTGATGGACATGTTCCATGGGTGTCATAGGGTATATTGATTCATGTTTTAGGGCTTGGGAGCATGTCCTGGTCAAAAGTCAAAGTTACAGTTGACATTTCCCGCAAAACCCTAACTGTGGTGCAGATGAAATTGAGACTTATTGGTCAAGCTTCTTGGATCAATCCATTGTTTCAAATGGATCAATATGGTATATTAGAGACCCTCAAATCATGTCTTGAGGTCTTGGTTCATGATTTGTCCCAAAAGTCAACTTAGGGGTGAATTAGGTCAAGAAACCCTAATTCCTGATTTTTGATGTATGCATCCCCTGAGGTCAAATTGACTTGATGACTGGGTCTAGGAGGTTCCATGAAGTATATTAGGACATGTTTTGGATCATTGGCTCATGCCGAGAGGAAAATTTCCACCTGGAGGCCCTGGGCGACCAAAACCCTAATTTGGTGACACTGTCGATCTTGAAGCTTAATCCACCTAGAACGGAGCAGCCTTGTGCTTAATCCTTGAAGTGGGAGTCCTCTTGATCCAATGTAGATTCTTGGGAGGTTAGACAAGTTGAAGATTAAGTCATTCCTTGATCGATCCTTTGTCTAAGGCTCAGAGAGGGCTTGAAACCCTAATCTTGATTATAGTAGATGCTCAACAACCCTTGAGGAGATTGATGAGGCATAAAAGTCCATCCATATTGTGATGATGATTTGCACAATGATGGGAATCTAAGTGGTCAAATTTGGGGTATGACACCTGGAAATACTCCTCCCTTCAATAGCCTTTCCTTCACTACACCCAAGGGAGTTTGAACCTCGTTCACATCTGAAATCAAACTCAAGTCTTCACAGTCTTTAATAATAGCATTGACCCTCTGCTCACCGTGATTCGGCATCGGGTTCTGGTTCACATTCGGAACATCATTGGAGAAATTGATGGCCTTGGAATCAACTAAGTCTTGAACCTTATGCTTAAAAGCTTTACAGTTCTCAGTATGATGTCCGGGTGCCCCAGAATGAAACTCACAGTGGGCATTGGCGTCATAGTCGGGAGGTGGATTACCAGTAGGTGGAGCCAATGTTCTCGTCTGAATTAACTGCAGTTTTAACAAGTGCTGGAATAATTGAGAGTAGGACATAGGTGGAGTGTCAAAATGCCTATCCCGCCTAGTCACATTCTGTGGTCTGCGAGGAACCTGATTTTGTTGTTGAGACGCTGCTAGCTGCTGAGGTGCTGCTGGGATAGTTATAGAAGCCACTTGCTGCTGTAGTTCTGACGAGGTCCATCTCTACCACGATATGATGACATAGAGTTTGTATCTTCCTCATTCTTCTTGTAACCACTAGCATAAGGCTTCTTACTTCCTCCAAATGAGGACCCATCACTGCCTGATATTTTTCCCGCCTTAATTCCGCTTTCCACCATCTCTCCTACTAAGATCAAATCAGCAAACTTTCCAGTCATACACGGTACCAGCTTTTCATTGTAATGACCCTGTAAGGTGGCCATAAACATAGTTATCATTTCAAGTTCCAACATGGGAGGCTGAACCCTAGCTGCCAGTTCACGCCACCTCTGGGCGTACTCCTTGAAACTCTCATTGTTCTTCTGTGACAAATTCTGCAGCTGTGTTCTGTTAGGAGCCATGTCAGTGTTATATTGGTAGTGTCTAATAAATGCCCCTACCAGATCTCTCCAACTATGCACATCCTTCCTCTCTAGTTGCATATACCACTCCAGGGATGCCCCAGATAGGCTATCCTGGAAGCAATGCATCATCAGCTTCTCATTCTTCGCATGCGCAGCCATTTTACTCGCGTATGCCCTCACGTGGGTCCTTGGGCAAGTCGTGCCATTATATTTCTCAAAGGTAGGAGTTTGGAACTTGTACGGAATAACAACGCCTGGAACCAACCCCAAATCCTCTAGATCCATACCCAAAGCATCCTGATTCACAACACCCCTTAGCTGTTCCTTAATCAAATGGAGCCTTTGATCATTGTTAGTCTGGGGACCAGCATCCCCACCGGGGATAGAGAATGCATCATCTTGAACATCATCATACTGACGGCCATGAACTGCGCCAGCACCAATACCACCTCCCTCAGCATTAGGAATCACAACATTTTCTCCTCCGCCCGGAGGAATCACAACACCAGCAACAGGAATACTTCCGCCCGGAGGGCCATTCTGAACATTGTTACCAGTAACACCAGTATGAACGACACCGTCCTCATCAACCCTTGCAATCAGTGGTTGAACGAGAGTCCTCAACTGCTTTTGGCCTTGAGCGACACCTTGCATTAATTCCATGAATTGGTTCATGCGAGTCCGCATCTCAATGATCTCATTCTGTAGCTGATCCATGAGTCTCCTCTGATTCTGTCTAGTAGGATACCGATGAATGTGCTGATTTGCAATCCTGAGATTAGAACAAGATAAGAATACCGGAGATAAACACTTGTCATGCAAAATGATTATGCAAAATGATTATGAATATGCAAATGCAAATGAACATGTTTGAATATTCGCAGGGCGATCCACCCCTTGATTCCAGTTTAACAACAAGATAGAACGGAACTTCGGCTCATATATTAAGAAAACCAGAGGAAAACCAAATGTCAATAATCACAAATCCAAGATAACAAGTCTGAACACAATAATCATAGATCCCAGCCAACAAGCCTGGCAGTGGTTCAAACAATGAAAGAAAATAGAAAACTACGGCATGTCATCAAAGTCCACAAGTGCCAATCCCCCCCATCCATTATGCTTCTTGCTCCAGTCTTGAATTTCCTTGAACAGCTTTCTGGTGTCGGGATGCTTCGGTCTCTGAATTAGCTCTTGAATGAGAACATCTCTCCTATGCATGATCCCTTCCAAGTATCGACAATGTAACTCCCAAGCGTCTTCTCCAGAAACACCATTCATGCTAGGTCCCTCATGTCTAGATCTCTTCACTCCAGCTTGGACCTTCAGTTCCTCTATGGAGGCTATGGCTTCATTGAGTCGACCCTCGACTGCTTGTCTCCGGAATACCCCTGATAGGATCTCAGCGTCTTTCTTCTTGAGCTGCGACTTCAATTGATCAATCTGAGCCAGGTAATTGTCTTCCTTTCTCTTATTCTCAGCCATTGCAGTTTCTCGGTGAGTATTGAACCTGTGAATTTTTAACAAAGCCTTGTCCAATTCCTCCTTCTTAGACTTGAGAACCTTACTAATACCATCTAAAGCTTGTTTCTTCCTTTGTATGGCTGCGACCTTGTCAGCTAGCTCCTTTTCTGCTTCAGCAAGAAGCTCTGTCTTCAACTTGGCGATATGAACAGCTTCACCCCGCTCATGTTTCAACTGAGAAATCTCTCTTTGTAGCTCACTGTTTTCTTCTCGCAGCTTTTCCTTTTCAGCACACAACTTGTTAAACTTCTCTATCTTAACTGTGGTAGGAGGCTCAATCAGCAAGGGGTAAGATGGTGGTTCCACCGGGAAGGGAAGAAGCTCCTCTTCTGCTCTCTTCTTAATCCACTCTTCATAGGAAGGAAAAGCCTGGTTGTTACATTTCCCGAATGAAGTTTTTCCCTTCTTGGTCACCTGCTTCCAAGCATTCACAATCTTCCTTATCATCTCTTGATCCTCAGTATCATTGAAGAATAAGGACTCCCTGACATCTCGCTCTTCAGGTGGACCTTTCAAAGGATAACCAAACTGCCTGATAGCAAGGGAAGGATTATAGTTAATTCCACCTCTTCTCCCTATCAAGGGTACATTAGGGAAATCTCCGCACTTGTAAATAATCTCTATTCCTAGCAAATCACGGTTGAACCAGACAATGTTGTCAGCAGTCAAGCCCATTAACCTCTTTGACCACTTCAGAGAATCTTTCGTATCAACGAAGGCGCCAGCTTCGGGGAGATGGCTCAGAAACCAAGTAGATAAGAGCGGTGGACAACAACTCACAGTTTTTCCCTGCCTATTTTCATTCTTGTAGTGGACTGAGTGATTCACATCACCTAGCAAGGTAGGTATAGGATTCTTTGAAATAAGGATTCTGACAGCATGCATATCCACCAGATCAGGAACATTGGGAAACAGGACAATCCCATAGATGCACATAGCCAGAATAGCTTGGAAAGCAGTCCAATTCTTCTCTTTAACATGTATGCAAGCTTGATCAAACAAGAACTTCAATAAGAAACCCTTAGCTCCTTGTTTTTCCTCAATATTACTGCTCAGAACGGATTCACTAATATGAAGAGCAATAGCCATTTCTTTTATCCCTGGGTGTTCTTCAGAAAAGAATACTATGTCATGCCTGATGGGGATTCCCAAAATAAATGAGAACTCCTCCAACGTTGGGGCCAAGATGTAGTCTGGGAAAGTGAAGCAACGCAAATCCGGATCGTAAAACTGAAGAAGTGTATGAATGGCATCCTTCTCATACTTGGAGATATTGTAGACAAACTTCAGAAGTCTCCCATACCCTCCACTAAACTCTGTACGAACTCCGGGACCAGCCAATCAATGTCAAGGTCGGATCTGGGAACAAATAGGCAACAATCTTCTTTCTCTGGACATCCATGTCAAGGCAACCTCAGAAAACCGAAATCAAGAGTAAGATGCAAGCCCTGAAAAATGTCAAACATGTCAGAATGCAAGAAAAATGATATGCTCATACAAACATGGGATCAAGGCAACACTGCTGGATGTGCTGTGCTGTTAACTGAACGAGAACCACAACCCAGAAAACCAGAATTCCAAAATACCGAACTACTGAGATAACCAGAAACCCAGATAATCAAACACTGATGAGAAATCCAGAAAAACCGGGTAGGTTGGAGGTTTCGGTTACCTGCAAACCTGCAAACGCCCATCCCCTCTCACGCGTGGGTACTAGGATGTTCAGTATCCCGGGCTCTCAGGTCGAGAAATGATGATACGTTCACCATTTCTGGTTTGGCATCATCATCAATCGAGGAGGCCCCAACTGATTCTCCAAAATGGAAGGTCCTCAACTTCTGGCACTGAGGTCGAGAAACAATAGTACATTCATCCCTTGGGGTACAGTACTATCATCAATCGAGGAGTGCCTCCACTGATTCTCTTCGAAAGATAGGGGCCATCCTATGCGAGTTCCAAAGTGGGCCCTCGGGTGCGAATGAGTTTGCCACAGAATGCGGTCTGCCACTGTCACCACTAAAGAGGGGTGTTTCCACTAAGGTCCTCGATGATCGGTCACCAGAGTCGACAACTCTCTAGATCGACATCCTAACATGCACAAGACATACACGTTAGAATGCGTCCCAAGATAGCCTCGTCTGGTTGTGAATTTCGTGAACACACAAACGTACCAAGCGGGCATGTAGGTCCCACTACTTTCCACTCTAGTCCTAGGGTATACTCAAGCCTGGGTATTGGGCTTATCTCTCAGACCAACCCAACCTGCAAAACGGAAACAACCAGCACAACACAGCAATATCCAGTATGACAGTAATAAAAATGAAATGCAATACAGAAAATGCGGTAAAAATAAAATACAACAAATACAGCAAAGCAAACACAAAGACACCCAAAGAGAACAAAGACAAGCAAGCGCTAGGATTGACTCGCTTAGGGATGGACCAGCATAGGTCAACCAGAGTCCCCAGCACAGTCGCCAGTTGTCGCTCCCAGGATTTTCATCCAGGTACAAACACGAGAGTGGCGCGGAAAACAGAGTCGCCATACGTGTAAATTTATCCCAAGAGAGGGAAAGGGAACACCGCATAAACCTGAGGAAGAGGGAAAGGAATGGTCATCGCAACCATAACCTGGGTTCAGGAGTCGGTTACGCGAGGGGAAGGTGCTAGCACCCCACGCGCCCATCGTACTCGATGGGATCCACGCTTATTGTCTATTCTAAGGGTGAGTTATCCTATCATCTAGGGTTGTACTGACACGAGGAAGGGGAAAACAAAGACAGACTCGGTAGGACGTCGACGTCCTAGGCCTACGTACGCCCCTTGTGCAATGGGGAATTCAGAGTCAACGTAGTTCGGACCAAGTTCTTTATGTGTTTTTTATGAGTGACGTTAAGTTCGCATCCGACAGTTAGAGTCGATGCCTGTTTGCGACTCACACGGAAGGTAACGTGCCCTTTTTGAAAATATCCTTTAGTTTGACAATCCCGAAGGACAAAAAGGTTTGAAGTTTGTTTGTATTTTTTAGGACATAAGTGGCTTAAGTTAGTTCATAAATTGCATTGCACCAAAGTCTAGGGCACAGGGGCGAATACTTAACGCAACGTCCCAAGACAGGACGTTCACTAAGCACTCTAGAAAGATGAGAGGAAGCCCTTCATTTCTCATTCCCCACGCTTAAGGTTCGTGCGCAATACAACTTATCCTTATTAAGTATTTTCAAGAAGTTTTGAGATGAGAAGAGAGAAGACACAAGGGATACTCTAAAGGGGAACTAAGAGTCCTAATGTTATCATGCATGGGTGACCTACGGTTAGTGAGGTTAGACGACAACCTAAGCCTAAAGAAAGGAAAGGATGAGAGAAAGAAAGAATAAGGGTGAACATGGATACTTATCCATACCCTCAAATAACTTACCTCAGTCCCTGCATAAAAGATTAGTACAGAATAGACATAAGTAAAAGAAATGAGATAGATGAAACCCAAGCAAAGGCATACTATGGCAATCAAGTGACCAATAACAACCAAACATGAATTAAGAAATAAAAGAAACAAACCCCAAAGCAATGGCACAAGTGCCTTTTCGAACGAATGATCAGACATGATTAAGGAATATGCATACAAGAAGATCTCAAGTGAAAGCAATCAAATAATTAGAGAAACAACTTCTAAAATTACCAAAATAAATATCAACATTGCTCAACCAGAGGCAAACAAAATATCAAAAACTCCTGAAAAAATTCAAGGTGTTAGTCATTCAAACAATTATGCAAAACTCAGATGAGAAGTAAGGTTCAATATGCAAAAGGAAAGGACTAAAATGCAATGTGAAATAATTTTAAAAATGATATAAAACTATTTTAATGCACTTCAGAATTTTATCTAACAAATACAAAAAGAACGGATTGAAAATGTTTTATGGATGCAGAGAAATAAAATAAACAAACTTAAGTATGCATGATATGAGTAATTCAAAAAGAAAATAAGCAAATATTTAATTTAGATGATAAAAAATAAAATAAAAATAAAAAATAAAATTTGTAAAATTTTATAAAATGATAAAAAAGTATGCATGAATTTTCTGGGATTTTTTAATGTAAAAAAACTATTTTTTATAAAATGAAAATGAAATGTAATAAATTAAATAAGATAAATAGAAAGAAAATGCAAGGGGGTGGAAAGTAAAAGAATCACGTTAAAAATGATAATTGGGCTAAAGGTGGGGGTGCGAATAACAAGGCCCGGTCCAACTAATTAATCAGAAAAATAAAAAGAAAAAAAAGGTGTACGCATGGACCAAGTCAAAGGTTAGACTCCATACCGGCCCTTGGATTGATCTAACGCCTATCAACAAGTCAACATAAATAACAATTATTCATGATTGGTGGCCTAGATCTACACGCACATCATAGCAATGGTGCATGCCCCTGCATGCAATCGGTCAGAAAATAAAATAAAAAACGTGCATAGTATGTTCCTTCATTAATGCGTTGTCCAAGTTATAGCCGTCCGATCACATCAATGGATCACATTAAGTCAACATAAATAAAATGTAAACCAAATGAAATAACATGATTGGGTGCACACGGTAGTTGCTGTAGGGTAATATACACACAATTATTAATTAAAAATCAGAAAAAAATAAAAGGAAAAACACGTGGCGCAATGATGGCCCTTGGATCGTGACCATGGACGGTCACGATTTCGTCTTCCTCGCTCAACCCTTCACCTCGTCGGACCGCCACCAGTCGTCGGAACCCTAGTTTCGGCCGCCACCTGCAACTAAAAAACCACCCATAAAACACAAACCCATATACCATCCTGTCCAGAATTCAACGAGGATTCCAAATATGCCCTCAAAAATTTCAAATAACCAATGTACAATAAAAAATGATGAGAAATATGTTAGGGCTCAAAACTTTAAACACACCATACAAGCAATACACACGCCCAAACACAAAACAAATTATATCAGCATGATCCATGGATGCCACACATCAATATGCACGCTTAAAATTTGAGTTTTATGATCATCAAAAGAATGACTAACCTGAGATGGCACAACCCTTATCCTTGCTCTTAGCTGCGAATGGGGGATGGTTTGCACTCTATTGATCACAAGGGTTCTGTTGGTGAAAGAATTTCTTAAAAACTCCTTGTAGATTGAGAGTTATGAATATGAGATGCTTTAGGGTTCAAGCTTTCCACTTCTCCAAATATCACGTGTAATCTCCCATAACCAGTGCATCAATGAGTTTAAATACTCTAGGGTTTTTTTACTGATAATGATTTGGGCCTTGGAAATTCCTTTGCTAAAGAGTTTTGGGCAATTTTGGAAAATCACATAATGTTAAGTACACCCTCTTCCATGCATGGATATTCAAACATTTCATGATGGATCACTTAACTTCTAATTGCTAATCACACCCACATTGAAATTGGGCCTTGAAACATTTTGATTCATGAGTTTTTAATGACTTGGCAAATTTGAGTAATGGAGAATAAGTGATAAATACACCATGGATTCACTTGATTCAAAGGCCTAAAATGATCCTTGAGGAGTGCCCTTTGATGTTAGCAAGTGACTTGAAGCAATGGAATTAATTATAGGTCCATATGTCCCAAAGAACAAAAATTATGAAAATGGAACCCTAAAAACCACTTTGCCTTCTTTTGGTCATAACCTGAGTTTCACAAATGATATGGAGACCCACTAGTACTTGTTGGAAAGAGGAGAAAAAGATATTCAATTTTCATGTTGGAGAAAATTCATTTGAAGCTTTCTTGATGATGAAAAGTCAAGTTGAATGCAGTGCAGGAACTTGCCCAAAAAGGAAACTTTTAAATTATAGGTAATTTCCATATTTAGTAACTTTTGCACCAACTCCTGATTCTTGATAAATGGCATGAAACTTGACCCTTGATGACCATTTGAGGATGTGAGACCTTGAAAACCTTGGAGAGAACCTCAAAATTCCACAGTTGACTTCCCCTCTCACTGTTGACTTTTACCCAATTCACCTGATTTACAATCCATTGGCCAATTGAACTCCTCCTGAACTAAAATGATGGACAATCTTCCATTCCTAGATACTTAGGGACCCAAGGAACACTATGGAATCAAGTCTTGCCCAAAAAATCAGAAATAAACTGACTTTATAGCAAACCCTAGTTTTGGTACCCTCAGTCTAGGGGGAAATAACACAGTCTCCAAATCCAAATTCCTCTGAATATGATGTGTATCCTCTTCAACAAAGATAAGATATGCCATTTGGTGATGATAAATACCCAAGGAGCTTGCCCATTGGAGCAATAAACCCAAGAATCTCAAAACCCTAATTTCTGCACTAGTTAGGAGAGAGTGATCCACTTGAACTCTCTTGCTTGACCCTTTGAAGAACATCTTCTCCTCTTGAACTTGCCTTAGGCACCTTGACCCCATGCTAAGAACCAATGATATGCACACATGATAATGCAAAAATGAAATGAACCATAAGCCAGTTAGTACTAAAGTAATGAGGGCAAATTTTAGGGTGCAACACCAGCGTACTGGTAGACACCGGGTCGGCTCTGAATGTAATACCGAAGTCTACATTGATGAGATTATCATACCGAGGATCTCCGATGAGAGCCAGTGAGGTCACCGTCAAGGCATTTGACGGATCCCGTAAAACAGTTATCGGCGAAGTCGACCTTCCCATAACTATCGGTCCTCACACCTTCCAAGTCACTTTCCAGGTCATGGACATCCGAGCAACATACAGGTGCTTATTAGGAAGACCTTGGATACACGGGGCTGGGGCAGTCACTTCGACACTTCACCAGAAGCTGAAGTTTGTCAAGAACGACCAACTCGTCACAGTCTGTGGAGAGCAAGCCTTGATCGTGAGTAACTTATCGTCATCTACTTATATAGAACCGGAGGAGGTAGTCGGAACTCAGTTCCAAGCACTTTCGGCGAGCAATGACAGTCAATCCTATTGATAACAAAGCAAAGAAGGGTCTTGGTTTTTCTTCAACCTGTACCCAGACAGCTATTAATGATGAAAGTCTTCATCCCATTCAGAACTTCTTCCAAGTGGAGGTTTTCTTCACCTAGTGTCTCAAGAAGTACATACTATCAACAAAGGAGATTCCTCGATACGG
The DNA here is from genome assembly GCA_022829125.1 of Lathyrus tuberosus. Classification (NCBI taxonomy): domain Eukaryota; kingdom Viridiplantae; phylum Streptophyta; class Magnoliopsida; order Fabales; family Fabaceae; genus Lathyrus; species Lathyrus tuberosus. Next base: position 1,836,878 of record JALAZF010000209.1, on the reverse strand, counting down.
GGGAAGAATGGAAGTCCTATCTTATCGAGGACGGTTATATGTCTCAGGAAGAGGTGCCTACACCATTTTGCTATCCTGCACAGAGTCCGAGATTTATACCAAGGTCAGATGTCAAAATGATATACGGAGGTTGTGATCCGGAAGGATGTCGTGCTCCACCAAACTTATTAGAGGAAGACACTCTTATGAAGGACAGCTTTGACCACGACTATTATGGCCCGATGGATGGCGTGCCAATGTGGCAGCCGTACCCAGGAGATTCGGGGCAAGATAATCAGCCAAACAATGAAAGTTAGTTAAGCATCATAAAAAATAATGCATGCGTCCCCACCATGTCATGGGATCAACACTCAGGATATTCTAAAAGTACTCAGAACGAAGATGAATTCACAAAGCTTGTCGGACTAGAATTCATCAACTATGTTTTTCCCAAGGTCAACGTCATTGAAAGAGACGACTCCTCTAGTTCTAACAAAGTGTGGGACACCCTGGGACAACCGAGTGGCAAATACGACTACATGGTCAAGTACACCGCTCCCGAAAGCTCTCGTATCAGGCTCGAAGACATCCAGTCAACTGGATGGGGAGATATACCTGAGAGTATAAATACTATGCAAAATACAACTGAAGAATCCTCCTACGACAACTATGCCTGGGAGATAGATTCCAATGATCCTGCTCTGCCAGAAATTAGCGTCATTTCTGAGGACAAACCAAGAAGGAAAGTACCCGACTTTGTGATTCACCGAGGAGTTCGCCGCCAATGGGTTGCAGTCAACGTTCCGAAAGTCGTCCATAAGTCTAAGTAATTGTCGTCTTTATCTTAACCTTTCACCCTGCCCAGGTGAAACAGATGTTTTGATAAAGTTTTGTTTTATAGGGCTGTAGTTTTAAGAATCGACTAAATCATAAATAAATAAACGTCGTTCTGTAATTTCCGCATTTAGTGTTGTTTTCTCTTTTTGATTTTTCAGAAAATGGTAATCCTAAAAAACAACTCAAATAATAAAAACAAGCATTGTTAAAAAAAACACTGCACACACTCTTGCATTCTCTCAATCTCTTCTAAACACAAATCATCACGTCATGCAGATTGCTTGTTTTAAACCCCGTTGAAACATACGATCCGATGCCTTCTCCCAACTTTGAATTCCCGGTATTTGAGGCTGAAGAAGGAGATGACGAAGAAATTCCAGAGGAGATCTCCCAATTACTCAGACAAGAGGAAAGGTCCATTGAACCTTACAAGGAGCCGTTGGAAACGGTCAACTTGGGTTCAAAAAAAGAGAGAAAAGAAATCAAGATTAGGGCGCTGCTCAGTCCAACTGCCAAAGAAGGTTTGACGAAGCTTCTCAAAGAATTCCCCGATGTATTCGCTTGGTCCTATCAGGATATGCCATGGTTGGATACCAGCATCGTGGAACATCATCTACCGTTGAGATCAGAATGTCCGCCAGTGAAACAGAGGTTGAGAAGGACTAATCCAGACATGGCCATCAACATCAAAGAGGAAGTACAGAAATAGATTGACGTGGGGCTCCTCACCACATCAGAATATCCTTAATGGTTAGCCAACATAGTACCTGTTCCGAAAGTGGACGGAAAGGTCAGAATGTGTGTAGACTACAGGGATCTGAACAAAGCCAGTCTGAAGGATGACTTTCCCTTACCACACATCGACATGCTGGTAGACAGTACCGCAAAGTTCAAAGTTTTCTCCTTCATGGATGGATTCTTGGGCTATAATCAGATAAAAATGGCGCCGAAAAAAATGGAGAAAACTTCATTTATCACCCCATTGGGCACCTTTTGTTACAAGGTAATGCCGTTCGGTTTGAAGAACGTCGGGGCAACCTATCAACGGGCCATGACTACTCTGTTTCATGACATGATACATAAAGAAATTGAGGTATATGTCGATGATATGATTGCCAAATCTAAAACAGAAGAGGAGCATGTGACCCACCTGTCAAAACTATTCGAGCGTTTGACAAAGTACAAACTCCATTTGAATCCCAATAAGTGCACATTCGGTGTCCGTTCAGGGAAACTGCTAGGGTTCATCGTTAGCTAGAAAGGAATTGAGGTTGATCCTGACAAGGTCAAGGCCATTCAAGAAATGCCTTCTCCAAAGACTGAAAAACAAGTCAGGGAATTCCTGGGACGTTTGAACTACATTTCCAGATTTATTTTCCCCATGACCGCGACATGCGCGCCAATCTTCAAATTACTCAAAAAGAATCAGGACTGCGTTTGGACAAAATACTGTCAAACCGCCTTCGACAGTATCAAGGAATACCTGTTGAACCCACCAATTCTATCCCCTCCAGTGGAAGGAAGACCACTGATCATCTACCTAACAATCTTGGAAGACTCAATGGGTTGTGTACTTGGCCGACAAGACGAAACAAAAAGGAAAGAGTCTGCCATTTACTATCTGAGCAAGAAATTCACCGACTGCGAGACTCAGTACACTATGCTTGAGAAAACTTGTTGCGCTTTGGCTTGGGCAGCCAAACGTCTTTGCCAGTATATGATTCTTCACACTACTTGGTTAATCTCCGAAATGGATCCAATCAAGTACGTCTTTGAAAAACCTGCTCTCACGGGAAGGATAGCCCGTTGGCAGATGTTGTTGTCAGAATACGACATAGAGTACCATGCTCAGAAAGCCGTAAAAGGAAGTGTTTTAGCCGATCATTTGGCTCATCAACTGATTGACGATCAGGAATCAGTCGGATTTGACTTCCCAGACGAAGATGTTATGTACTTGAAAATGAAAGACTGCGATGAACTGCTACCCAGTGAAGGGCCAGAACCAGGTTCCCAATGGGGACTAATCTTTGACGGAGCTGTCAATCATTACGAAAATAGAATTTGGGCAATTATCATAACACCTCAGGGTACTCACATTCCTTTCACCTCCAGACTAACATTCAAGTGTACAAACAACGAGGCTGAATACGAAGCTTGTATCATGGGTCTCGAAGAAGCAATTGACTTAAGGATTAAGAACTTGGATGTTTATGGCAACTCAGCCCTGGTTATCAATCAGATCAAAGGAGATTGGAACACATACCAACCAGGATTGATTCCTTACAAAGACTACGCAAGAAGGTTGTTACCATTCTTCAACAGAATCGAGTTTCATCATATCCCTCGTGAGGAGAATCACATGGCTGATGCATTAGCCACTCTCTCTTCCATGATTAGTGTAGGTCAATGGAATGACAGACCTAAGATCGACATAAGACGCCTTGAACGGCCCGCTTACATCTTCACGATCGAAGCAGTCATAGACGACAAACCTTGGTATCATGATATCAAATGCTTCCTTCAGAAACTGGAGTACCCACCTAGGGCATCTAGAAAAGATAGAAAGACCCTCAGAATACTGGCAGGCAACAACTTCCTGAGCGGCGATACACTCTATAAGAGAAACTTTGACATGGTCTTACTCCGATGTGTAGACATGCCAGAAGCAAACATGCCGATGAAAGAAATTCATGAAGGCTCCTTTGGCCATCGTGCCAACGGACACACGATGGCGAGAAAAATTATGAGAGCGGGGTACTATTGGTTGACAATGGAATCCGACTGCTACAAGTACATGAGGAAGTGTCACAAGTGTCAGATATACTCAGAAAAAATCCATGTACCGCCAACGCATCTCAAAGTTCTTTCTTCCCCGTGGCCTTTTTCCATATGGGGAATCGACATGATTGGCATGATTGAACCCAAGGCTTCGAACGGACATCGTTTCATCCTGGTAGCCATTGACTACTTCACCAAGTGGGTCGAAGCAGCGTCGTACGCCAATGTAATCCGACAAGTCGCGGTCCGATTTATCAAAAACAATCTCATCTGTCGTTATGGTGTTCCAAGCTAGATCATTACCGATAATGGATCCAACTTGAATAATAAGATGATGAAAGAGTTGTGCGCTGAGTTCAAGATCGAACACCATAACTCATCTCCCTACCGACCTAAGATGAACGGAGCGGTAGAAGCGGCTAACAAGAACATCAAGAAGATTGTTCAAAAGATGGTTGTAACCTACAAAGACTGGCACGAGATGTTACCCTTTGCTCTTCATGGTTATCGTACATCTGTCCGCACTTCAACAGGGGCAACCCCTTTCTCTCTTGTATATGGCATGGAAGTAGTGCTCCCCATAGAGATAGAGATCCCATCAATTCGGAAATTGATGGAAGCTAAGCTAACAGAAGCTGAATGGTGTCAAAGTCGACATAACGAACTAAATCTGATCGAAGAAAAGCGAATGACGGCTCTATGCCGCGGTCAGTTATATCAGCAAAGGATGAAGAAATCCTTTGACAAAAAGGTCCGACCCCGTGTCTTTAGAAAAGAAGACCTCGTGCTCAAGAAGATACAATCATTTCTCAGTGATTCCCGGGGCAAATGGACTCCGAATTATGACGGCCCCTATGTGGTCAAGAAAGCTTTCTCAGGCGGTGCCCTGAGACTCGCAACCATGGATGGAGAGGAATTTGCCTACCCCACAAATGTTGATGTAGTCAAGAAATACTTCGCCTAAATAAAATATAAAAAAAAAACGTCTCGGTGGATTGAAAACCCGAAAGGGCGGTCCAGGCAAAAATTAGAGACATAATCGAAAATCATCCCGGTGGATTGGAAACCTCAAAGTACAATCCAGGAAAAAGTTAGGGATAATGGCAAGTAACTACGTCCAACAAAGGGGCAAGTCCCTCAGCAGCAGTCATGCTCTTCATCAGAAATCTCTGATCAAGGTCATCTTCGACAGAAGCTCAGGATGCTCAGAATTCAAAGTTGGTAGAAAGATAGTGGTTGTTATGTTTTAATGCAGCCCTTTTCCGTTAAATTACCATTTTCTAAACTTTGTAAATACTCCATGGAATCACGTGCTTGGTTGATTTCCATCCTATCAATAAAATTTGAGCCCTTGTGCTTTTGTTTGCAATTCTTATTTGTTTTAGGTTTAGAGAACGATGTTTTAAACATGATTAACAATTCTTGAAATAAAACAAAAATGAATTTACTTGTCAAACTTTTTCTGCTTTTAAAATAAAGATGGCAATTGCTTTTGACTGTTGAACATCGAAAGAACGTCGGTCGCTTTCCCAGAAGTAATCGAACCCCAAAGTCCAGAATCAAAGTACTCCTTCTAAACCAGGACGCCTGAATGAAGGATCAGTAGTGTCAGATGCGAATGTTCCGTCCAACACCACCGGCAGATTTCTTACCTCCTAAGCCCGACCATCGTTGTTCCCCAAGGAAACTATCTCTCCTAAGCAAGGCAAAATTGCTATCATGAACCTGTGATACTTTTCATCTCCCACTGTGGTCGAGTATCCAGTCCTGTTCATCTATTAATCTGTATGGCACGTCAGTTTTGTCAGCATAAACATACATACATCATGCATTATTGATTTACATTTGTATTCATATTGCATCACTATCACTCTAGTCGGTCTTGTTCCCTAGTGATAAAAATCCTCTCAATCGAGTTGTCAGTTCTTTCCCTATCAGGGGTTATCGCGTCTGAACAATCTCTCCTCCAGTTTATTTCTGGATTGAAGTCGGTCCTTTGACCCCTTTGATAACTTGAACCTCTGAAAGGCAAGAGGCCCTTCGACAAATGTCACTCTTCGCCATTGAAGATGATATCTTCGCTTTCCCGGATTAAGGAAAATCCCCGAGGAAAGCCTCTAAAACAAAATTTCGCGGATGAAAAGGTCATCGGCACCTCAAAACTTCTTCCCATCAAATGGAATCTCCTCAGGAAAATTCGGCGAGAAGTTTGATGAAAACCGCTACAAATAGCGTCCCTTGTCAATAAAGTTTATTGACCAAAGAAACTAAGACCAGTTCCTTGGTAGGAAACCAGGATCGAAGGGAAGTTTATATCAGAAACTGAGACCAGTTCCTTGGTAGGAAACCAGGATCGAGGGGAAGTTTATTTCAAAGGAAAATTGAGACCAGATCCTTGGCTAAAGACCAGGATCGAGGGGAAGTTTATATCAGAAACTAAGACCAGTTCCTTGGTAGGAAACCAGGATCGAGGGGAAGTTTATTTCAAAGGAAAACTGATACCAGATCCTTGGCTGAAGACCAGGATCGAGGGGAAGTTTATATCAGAAACTGAGACCAGTTCCTTGGTAAGAAACCAGGATCGAGGGGAAGTTTATTTCAAAGGAAAACTGAGACCAGATCCTTGGCTGAAGACCAGGATCGAGGGGAAGTTTATATCAGAAATTGAGACCAGTTCCATGGTTGAAGACCAGAATCGAGGGGAAGTTTTTATTTTTTCTAAGTACCATTGCTTAGTAAAAGAAGATGGATGGACAAGCGGCCATTCATGATCATCATCAAAATTTCGGGTATTCCGATATTTAATCCTCTTGCACCCCGAATGCCCGAATACCTTCGCCATTCACACCTTCGGGTCTAAGAAGATTAAATAGGGGAATCTGTCATACCCCAAATTTTGACCACTAAGATTTCCCATCATTGTGAAAATAATCATCACAATATGGATGTACCTTTATGCCTCATCAGTCTCCTCAAGGGTTGTGGAGCATTCACTACAACCAATAATCAGGGTCTCAAGCCCTATCAGAACATCTTAGACAAAGGATCAATTAAGAAATGGCATGATCTTCAACTTGTCTAATCTCTCAAATACCCACAAGGGATCAAGAGGACTCCCACATCAAGAATCAAGCACAAGGCTGCAACATTCCAAGTGGATCAAGCCTCGAGATCGCCAGTGTCACCAAATTAGGGTTTTGGTCGACCAAGGCATCCAGATGGAAATCTTCCTCTGGGCATGAGCCATTGCTTCAAATCACAATCCAAGGTACTCCAAGGGACCTCATGGACCCATTCATCAAGTCAATTTAGCCTCAGGGGATGCATTCATCAAAAATCAGGAATTAGGGTTTCTTGACCTAATTCACCCCTAAGTTGACTTTTGGGACAAAACATGAGCCAAGGCCTCAAGACATGATTTTAAGATCTCTACCACACTATATTAATCCATTTGTAACAATGGATTGATCCAAGAAGCTTGATCAACAAGTTTCAATTTCATCAGGACCACAATTATGGTTTTGGGGAAAAGTCAACTGTATCTTTGACTTTTGACCAAGACATGCTCCCAAACCTTAGGACATGATTCAATACACCCTATAACACCTATGGAACATGTCCATCAAGTTTGATTTAGGTCAAGGACTTGATTTCATAGAGGATCGCACAGTTTGGAATTCATCTGACAAAAAGTCAACTATGTACAAAAGTCAACTTTGACTTTTTGAGATTTTTCACAATTATGGTTCTTTAACCCTAAAATGATGTTAATGTGCGATTTGACTCATCATTCATCAAGAAAAATCAAAGAAAGTGGGATAACTTGTAAAAGGGGTAACTATAATAACTTAGAATTTTTCTAAGTTATGGAACAAAGTGGCTAGGGTACCAACTTCCAAGGATCATAACTTGAGATCCAAGCAACCATTGTGGCTGATCCAAAGATGGATTTGTAGATCTCATGGCATACTTCAAAAGTGTCAACTACACCTCATTCCAATTCATTAGTTATGGAGTGGCCAAAATGACAAAAACATGAAAATGTCACTTTTTCCAACACTTAGTGAAATTTTCACTAAGACGGAATCTGTTTCACTTTTTCCAAAAAGTAAGGGAATTTTTCACTTGGATCCAAAAAGTGTCAAGACCAACTATGATCACACATATGTTGTATCATATGAGGGCTTTCCAAAATGTCCAAGAACCCCATAAAACTCAACCTGAGCTAAGAGTTGTGACAATGGCAACATGCCTTGATGCAACTGTCATAACAAGGAAGATTTGTGCATTTTGCTCGATTTGGGCAATTTGTGTAAATGACAAACAAGTCTATCCATCTGAATACCTCAAGGGGGGACCAAGGAGGGACAAACACTGATCCATAAGCCTCCCAAGTCATTGGAACCAAAAGTAGCATGCCAAACCTAAAAACCTACAAATAGGGACAAGACTCCAATTTTGTTTTGGAGCATTCAATGGATGCACCAAGGTGGCATGGACTGAGCCTCTTCCAACTGAATTCAGTCAAGACTTATCCAAGAACTAGGGAACCACATGCCTGTGCTCTAACCTCTAGTCAATGGCTAAAGGAGACTTGGATTCCTATTGATCAACATTGGCCAAACCTCTGCTGCAGTTACCATTCACTATTGCTTGCAAAACAAACTTGCTCCACTATAAATAGAGCTCATTTGTGTTCAGTTTAAGTACACCAAATCCATCAAACTGATGTTTTCCTCAAAATCTCTTCTTTCACTCCAAAATTGCCTTCTAAGGCAAGTCACTATCGGGTTTTGAGTTTGAGAGCAATTCCAACCAAACAAATCACACACACACACACCTCATAAACATCATATAAAAGTGATCCAAACACTTAAACAACAACTGTAACACTGATTTCTCAGAATCACCAGCCAGTTGCTCAAGTTCTTGACAGATTTGCAGTTGAGGTGCCAAATCAAGTTCCAGCTCAATTCAATCCACTCCAAGCATTCAAACACACTCCATAACACCTAAGGAAGTTGTCCACATCATTGGAACCAAGCTGTAACACCTCCAACCTAAAACGCGATCACCAGCTGCAAGAGGTAAGCCTAAACTTGGTCATCTCTTAATCTATGCATATTTCCTCGCACAATACTTTTGCCAAATGTTCATAATAATGCATAGAGTGTTTCCCCTTAATTAATTGTTTTGTTTGAATCGTGTATCAAAATTCTCAGCCTTCATGCAAATTTTAGGGTTCTTGAGGTTTTGTCTTGATTTCTTATTCCATGCTTAAAATAAATGAAATTAAAGACCATAGACATAATCATGAGGTGAAAACGAGCAGATTGATATGTAGATTGTATGATTTCATCAAGTATTCGGTGAGATTGGATGAAAAATGCAAATCTGCAAAAACAGAGGGAGGGCGCGTGTTCTTGGCGCCATTTTTGAATATTTGAATATTTGAATTTTGTGATTTTATTTAATTGATTCAAAAATTAATTTCTCTCTGGTATTTAATGATTTTAAGTTGATTCTTTTTTTAATAATTTACAAAAATGTTAAAATATTTTATTTTACCAAAATTTCCCAAAAATATTATTTATTTCATATATTTGATATTTTTGCAAAGCATTAATCTTTTATTTGTTTTTAACATTTAAAATATTTTTTCTCTCTTGTTTCTCCAAAGTTAATTGGTTTTCAATCATTTTGTGGATAAAAAAATTATTTTCCAAACATTAATCCAAGATCACAACTTGTTTTTCACACATGTTTGACAATTTTGATCATTTTAATTGAATTTTCATTTAATTAAAATACATTTTGAAAAGAAATTAGGATTTTGATCTTAATCACCCTAAACAATTCTTTTTCAAACACTCATGGGCCTCTAATAGAGTGTAAGACCCAATCCCCTTTTTACCAAAACCATTTTAGGCCTCAGATATTGTATAAGTCCCTCTACGTAAAAAGAAAATATCGGCGCGATCGCCAATTCAGTATAAAAACGCTTGGGCCTCTCCTCGAGCTATAAGCCTCATTTCTTTTCTTTAAAAACTTTTGGGCCTATAATAGAGTGTAAGACCCAACCCCTTTAGAAAACCAAAATAATTTGGGCCTCAGTCGTTGTATAAGACCCACTATGTTTTCAAAAACCTCGGCGCGATCGCCGTTTTCAAACAAGTAATCTGGGCCTCCCCTCGTGTTGTAAGCCCCATTTTTCTTTTCTTTAAAATCTTTTGGGCCTCTTGAGAGAGTGTAAGACCTATCCCTTTGTACAAAAATCCTTTTTGGGCCTCAGTCACTTGTATAAGTCCCTGTACAAATTCAAAACAACAGTACAATCACTGTTAAAATTTGGGCCTCTCTTTGAGCTGTAAGCCCCAACTTTCTTTTCAAAATACTTTCTCATTTGATTTTGAATCCAAATATACTGTTGTTATCAAAATCTCTTTGTTGAACAACTAACTAAACAGCATGGAAGCTCTACAACGGGTAAGTCTTTATTCGCTTTCATTTACTACTTTCATATATATAACTGTATTGTGGGAAGCGGCGCATGGTTAGTCTTCTTTTATACCTCCTATATACTTATCATATATCAACTGTATGTATACTAGTATAGTTATTTAGAGTTTTCCCCGGCAACTACGTCTAGAACTAGGTAAAGCCCTGTTGGTCACTCTTAAAATACAAACAAAACTATATCCCGCGTAGGATTCCAGATACAGTCTTCCCTTCCCTTGGAGTTAAATAATATGGAACAAAGAGAAAGGCAGTATTCTCGGTGAACCTTTTCTCAGACTGTCACCCTTAGAAATTGTCAAAGAAACTCTAATTCCCCAGAGATGATCTTTTCTCCGTGAATGGCATCTCTTGAGTTTCTTCCAAATTCTCGAACTTTCCTGGAATGATCTCTTCTCAGTGAATTGCATTTCTTGAACTTCTCTTGGTTTGGGGACCCACGGGCTTCCTAAAAGCATCCCCGCCTCCTCTTGGGCGTTGTACAAGGACCCTTCGGCTTCTTAGAAGTTCTCATGCCTTCTCTTGGGCTTAATACAAGGACCCTGACGACCTCTAAAAGGTATCAGATAGAACTTAGTCATCCTTTGCTAGAGCAGTCTATCCAGTGTCGAAATTCTGGCCATTTGAGGGTTGACTCTCATCCCTAAATGCCCGTGCCTCCTCTTGGGCATAGTACAAAAGATAAAACTCTAGACTTGGACAATCCAAACCTCTTGAGTCTCAAAGACATTCTCAAGTTCCTTCCACACATAGGAAGAAGCCCAGTCTCTCTCATGAGAGTTCCCCACACTTGGACCTACTTCGGGATCTCAATAATCCTCGGCAGTAAGACAGCCTCCTCTTGGGCTTTATACAAATGATTTCTCCCCAGCAGAGCTAACCTTTTCAGACTCTCTTGTTGAGTCGATCCCCTTTTAGCCTCTCTCTCGGGCTTTGTACGATACAACAAATCACTCTCTTATTGAGTATAAAAGACTCTCTTGTTGAGTTAACCACCCTTTTAGCCTCTGTCTTGGGCTTTGTACAAGACAGATAAAACACTATCTTGTTGAGTATAAAAGACTCTCTTGTTGAGTCAATCACCTTTTTAGACTCTCTCGTTGAGTCAACCCCTTTTCAGCCTCCGTCTTGGGCTTCGTACAAGACACATAAAAAGTCTCTCTGGTTGAGTCCAAATCCCTTTTAGCCTCAATCTTGGGCTTTGTACAAGACAGAAAGAATGTTTTCCCCAGAAAAGTCAACCTTTTAGCCTCCTCTTAGGCTTTGTATAAAGAAATCCCCGATTGATTCGATCAACCTTTTAGCATCAAATTTGTGTTTTGCTCACAGCATGCAAACATCAAACAGTTCCTCTTTAAAGATGACAAGTTCTCTCTTAGTCAAACCCTTTAGCTTTATATCTTGGGCTTTGAACAAGATACAAATCACCTTTAGCTTCATATCTTGGACTTTGAACAAGATACAAATCACCTTTAGCTTCAATCTTGGGCTTTGAACAAGACACCAAAACTTTCTTTCCTCCCATAGAATAGGAGGAACTACGATCGCTCTGATTTCCCTGTTTCACTAAACGGGAATACGTAGGCATAAGATTGCGAAATCTTAGCGAGCACACCAAATCAAAAATCTTAAGTCCAGTACCGTCATACCTCAATCAGACCTAGTACCTCACCAAAAGCCTCACCGACACTTGTAAATTTAACAAAATAACCTAAGAGAGACCCCCTTATTTGATAGCATTTGTAAACCAACAGTCTGCTGTTTAACCTCAGTATGCAAATAGGGTTAATTGGAGACATCTATTTCCCTTCCTTAATCAGCTCAACAGGATAAAAAATTAATCGAACTGTAGTACCAAAGCGATAGTGATTCGAAACCACAAAAACTGCGCTACAAAGAGTAACCACTGGTTTGATCTAAAACTAGACCAAATTGCTGGGGAAAACTCTAGGAAAGTATATACAGGCATACATATATAGATGAGATAAATAAACAAGTATGTAGAAGAAAATAGTAGAACTTACAGTTGTGCAAGCTCCAGCATTGTAACCACAACTATAGGGTTAGTTATTCAAGAAATTGAAGAAAGTTTTGATAACACTTTGAATTTGAATTTAGATCAAAAGGAAAGTTATTTTTAAAGGAAGATTGGGGCTTATAACTCAAGGAGAGACCCATATGATCTCTTTTGAAAAGGCGACGATCGCGTCGTAGTTTTGAAAACCACAGAGGGACTTATACAATGTCTGAGGCCCAAATTGTTGTATTTACAAAGAGGATGGGTCTTACACTCTATCAGAGTCCCAAAAGTGTTTGAAAAAGAAGAAAAATGGGACTTACAACTCAAGGGGAGGCCCAGAAGAAAACTGTTTGAAAATGGCGATCGCGCCGAGATTTTTAAAATCGTATCGGGACTTATACAATGACTGATGCCCAAAAAGTTTGTGTGTGACAAGAGATGGGTCTTACACTCTACTAGAGGCCCAAAAGTGTTTCAAATGAAGTTTGAAAAATTAAAATTGAGGGAAACCCTAATTTTAATTAATATAATAATATTTTCAAAGGAAATTAAATATAAAATAGCAAATATATTTAAAAACAAGTGGTAAGCTTTGAAAAATATTTTGGAAAATCATGTTTAATCACATGAAAGCTTGAAAATCAATTGGTTTTGAAAGATCAAGGTGGAAATTTCATTTTTTTTAATATTTGAAAGTAAATAAATGAAATTAATTACAAAAATTCAAACTATATTAAATAAATAATATAAATTCAATTTTTTTGTGGAATAAAATATTTTAACATTTTTGTGAATTTTCAAAAAATAATAAATAAAAAATAATTAAAATTAAGAGAGAAATTAATTTTGAGATTAATTAATAAAAATCATGAAAAATGAGAAAAATAGCAAAATGAGAGAAATAGCAAAAATAGTCTGGGTGGGTCTTGAACCCACGACCTCTAACCAGACACAAGCGTGCTGCTACCACTGGGGTGGTGATACATCCGTGTATCAAAACCACCCCATGAATACATAAGGGTGACCTGAATTCTAGGTCTGACCAAGGCAAAAAACCAAATTTTGGTGATTTGCAAGAAGGATTATATTTCCCTCAATTATCCATGGAATTGGATGAAATTTAGATGGATCCTGCCTAGAATTTCATGAGGAATCCAATGGTGCTTTCAGAATTTTCTAAAGATGCTTCTATTTTAAAACCCGATAGTGGTTTCAAAATAAGCCAAGATTTGCAAGTTTTATGCTATCTTATCATACAAGCAACAATAGCATGGTAAATTGGTTCAAACACAACACATTTGATATATATGACATGTTTATGATCAATAGACATCAAAACAGTGCATATTTTAAGAGTTCAAGTTGTGATGCACTTACCTCTTGAAGCTCCTTGTGCTAACTGTCAAGATGTTTGTTCCAGAAGTAATCTAATGCTTTAGACACTCTTGATTGATCCCTTATAAGTTTTTAGGATGATAAAAATCAGCTGGAAACCTCAGGAACAAGAATTGGCTCTTTCTTGCAAAACTGGCAAAAATGACCAAAATGGTAACTCACTCAAATGGTGTTACAGTTGAGGGAAACCTGTTGGGACAGTTTGAGGATGATATTTGGAGAGAATTTGAAAGGTTAGCTGGTATTGAAAGTGATTGGATCAAGACATGGCTTGAAAAATGCAGAAAAGTCAAAATTTGAGGTTTTAGAGGTTGACTTTCTGATTTTGATGTTGTACAATGAGGATGAAGGTTTGAACACCTCCAATGGATGATTTATGATGTGTTTGGATGGTTATTTGAGTGGTTTTTGAGCTGGTTTCAAGAATTACCAAATTACTCCAATGTGACTTGAAATTGAAGTAAGAGAAGGAGAGTCAGAAAACAAAGATTTTATATTGTTTTGGTGTTGTTTGAAACATCAGAAATGACCTCTATTTATAGTAGAGGAGTTTTGTTTTTGAAGGAATAGTGTTGGATGAGGGATCACTCTATTATCCAATGTATATGCCCGTGTATCACTTTCTTAAATGCCAAGGTACCAAGTCTTCACTTGGCCATTGACTAGAGTTGAACTTTGTAGCTCCAGGTCTTCTGAGTTTTGAGTCAATCTTGACTCAATTGGACTGATATGGCTTGGTTTATGATAGCTCAATGCACCACATCAATTCCAAATGACAAAGCTTGGTTTTGGATTTCCAACATTGATGATCACATGCCAAAGGGATTGGATTCTTGCTTAGGGTCCAAGCTTGCAGGTTTTTCATGATTGACTGAGATTCTTATTGAATTTGGATGAGGATCAGTCATGCATAGTCACCAAAATTGGACTCAAGAATCGTGTGCCACAAGTAATGCACAAAATATGTCTTGGAAATCAGTTTGAGCAAGGCATGTTGTGAGGTTCATAACTCCTTGATTAAGTTGAATCAATGGGAGTTCTTGTACTCTTTGGAAAGCTCTCATGACATACTTTAACTTTGATGTCCACCAATGGACCTGGTTCAGCTTGGATCAAGGTGAAAAATGACCTCAAAGTTGGTAAAAAATGAAACTGATTCTGACTTTTTGAAAATTTCACTAAGTGTTGGAAAAAGTGGTCATTTTCACTTTTTGTGATTTTGATCAATCCATAACTCAAAATCCATGAGGATTTGGAATTTGATGTAGTTGACACTTTTGATCTATGTCATGTGAACTTTCATTTAAGCTTTGGATGGAAGAAAAAGGCCTTGGGGTTTGGGAGTTATGACCTTGCAAAGTTGGTACCAAATCCATTTTGTTCCATAACTTAGAAAAATTTAAGTTTCTTATGGTTGCCCCTTTTGCAAGAAACCTCACTTTTCTTGATTTTTCTTGATTAATGATGATCAAAACCATACATTAACATTTTTTTTGACTTAGGGGAGCCATATTTGTGAAAAAATTCAAAAAGTCAAACTTGATTTTGGGCACAGTTGACTTTTTGTCAGATGAATTCCAAACTGTGTGATCATCTATGCAATCAAGTTATTGACCTAATTTAAACCTAATGGATGGATTCCATAGGTGTTTTAGAGTGTCTTGAATCATGTCCCAAGTTTTGGGAGTATGTCTTGGTCCAAAGTCAAAGGTACAGTTGACTTTTTCTTCAAAACCCTAATTATGGTCCAGATGAATTTGAAACTTGAGAATCAATCTTCTTGGATCAATCCATTATTGTAAATGGATCAATGTGGTGTGTTTGAGGCCCTTAAATCATGTCTTGAGGTCTTGGCTCATGTCTTGCCTCAAAAGTCAACTTAGGGGTGAATTAGGTCAAGAAACCCTGATTCCTGATTATTGATGAATGCTTTCCCTGATGCTAATTTGACTTGATGATTGGATCCATGACGTCCCTTTGAGCTTCTTGACTCATGTTTTGAGGTATTGGCTCATGCCCAGATGAAAATTTCCATCTGGAGACCTTGGTCGACCAAAACCCTAATTTAGTGACACTGGCGATCTTGAGGCTTGACCCACTTTGAATGTTGCAACCTTGTGCTTGATTCTTGATGTGGGAGACCTCTTGTACCTTTATGGGTGCTTGAGCGGTTAGACAAGTTGAAGATCATGTCATTTATTGATTGATCCTTTGTCTAAGTGCTCTGAGAGGGCTCAAAACCCTAGTTCTTGATTGTAGTGAAAACTTAATAATCCTTGAGGAGATTGATGAGGTATGATGGTACATCCATATTGTGGCAATGATCCTCACAATGATGGGAAAACTTATGGTCAAAATTTGGGGTATGACAGGAAGTAATGAGATCAGTGTCAAAATTTCCACTAGAATGGGTGTTTGCTCATTTTGTATATAGGACCGACCAGTTCCTCGTTAAGCATGACCAGCTAAGCGCTGAGGACAAAAAAATCCTTTCGAGCATTGACGACGTCCGTGGAGAGTTTTATCCCTGCTTTTTTAATGGACAAGGACAACAGTGTGTTGTACGGGGAGGACGGGGAACCTGCTCGGGCGGCCCGCTACATAAATACCAAGGCCCTCCTCAAATGTGAGAACGGGGATGTCGCGTTCGAGTTCCTTGGTATAGATTAACCCTTTGCCCGTACTGTTAATGTCTTGTGCAATGTGCTAATGACTTTTTTTTTGTTTCTGCAGGGAAAATGTCGAACATGCGTGAGCGCTTGGTCAGGTTCGCAGCGGACAAAAATCTCAAGAAGGCGCCGGTGTCGACAGGGCTAAGCAGCAGGCAACGTTGGAGAAGTTCGTCGGCAATTATTCCTCTTTTTCGGGTAGCACATCGAATCCTCCTACCCCGGATATTCAGAAGAAAAGGAAGCAGAATGATCTTGGCTTTTCCCAGACTGATGGTTCGAGCGGCTTTGTTGGGGGAAGTTTGTTCTACCACACTGTTACCTGCAAGGAAAGATCTTCAACGGGGAAGGGTCGGTGGTCGTCCCCGACCTCGACGCGTCGACCATTCTGTCTGTTGATCCTAAGGTGAGGAGGAAACTCTTGTGCCAAGATGCAGCGGCTATGATGAGAGTGTTGGAGGCGACGCTGGCCCTTGGGGATGCAGAGACAGTTCCAAACGCAGAGTTTTAGAAGGTCAAGGCGAGGGAGACCGAACTTGAGCTAGAAACTGCTGAGCTATTCAACAAACTGACGACCCTCCAGGGCAATTACGAGGCCAAGGTCGAACTTCTAAAAGAGATAAATTAGACCGGGGAGGAGATGCAACGCTTGAAGGAAGAGAACATCGAGCTGAAGGCAAAGATTGTTGGGCTGGAGGGCCTCTCGGCTGTTGGCCAAGAGGAAACTGAGGAAGAAAGAGCTCTACAGACCCGGACAGACCTGATCGGGAGAATTCTCATCCTCGAGTAGGACAACCTGGGGGCAGCCGAGTTCGGATTAGCGCAGCCGTGGAGCAGATGAAGGCCTTGAATTCTGGCGTCCAGTTGGTCACCGAGGGAATGGACATTTTGAACCAATTTATTGACGCCAGGTGGTTCCCCCCGAGCTTCCCACCGATGAAGTTTAGCTTTTGTTTTTGTACCTTCTTAGTATTTTGTTGGCCTGCGTGCCATTTTGATTGTACTTGATAATTGGGCTTGGCCCACGTTTGTAATATATTTTGACAACTTTCTGGCCTTGTGGCCGTACTTTTATGTATATTTGTGTTCGACATTATATGCCTTGCATCTCATTTGTGCTTTGTTAATATTTGAGAATTGTGCTTGATAGATGTAGGAGTTTGCTCGACTCGTTTTGATGCTCGACAGTTTGGGGAACTCGTTGAGCAGGCGAAGTAGTTTCGCCAGTCGTGGGACTAGGATCTCGGTCGAGGTCCTGATCGTACAGGGCTTGGACTATTCCCATTGCGAGCTGGGTGTCCTGCTATGCTGGTACGACAACGGTGGAGCTCGATTGAGGTATCCCCATTAGGCACGGAGTCTCCTCGTCCCATGAGCAGAAACTTGCCTTCGTTGTATTTTTAAGGATTGTGCTTGCACCAGGTCACGCTCCCGTGGCCGAGCAGCCTCTCCGTAGTGGGTTTGAGGGGCTTGTCGGCAGTTATACCTGACTTTGTTGGTCATAACTGTAATATTGTTTGAGCTTTTCAGCATTCTATGGTCGAGCAAATGGTTCTCCGTCCAGCTGTTCGAGGTAGTAGGCACCGGTGCCTGTTTTTTATTTGACCCTGTACAGCCCTTCCCAGTTTGTGGCCAGCTTGCCCTCGCGTGAATATTTTTTATTTCTACATAGGACCAGGCTGCCAACTTGGAAGTCGCGCTTTATGACGTTGGAATCATGGCACAGAGTTATTTTTTGTTTCAGCAAAGCTTTGCGGAGAGCTGCCCCTCATCAGATCTCTTCGACCAGGTCGAGTTCTTCTCTTTGGGCTTCTTCGTTTAGCTCTACGTCGAGAGGAGCTTCAGTTTTCCTGGAGGGTTCCTTGATCTCCACCGTGATTACTGCCTCGGTTTTGTATGATAGTCAAAAGGGAGTCTCCCCGGCGGTTGAGTGTGGGGTTGTTCTATAGGCCCAGAGCACGCTATGTAGCTCCTCGACCCATCTATTTTTGGCTTCGCCTAGCCTTCATTTTAGACCTCGAAGGATCACACTATTCGTGGCCTCTGCTTGCCCGTTAGTCTGGGGATGTTCGACGGATGTGAAATGTTGCTTTGTGCCTAATTTGGCGACGAAGTCTTGAACCTTCATGTCCGTGAATTAGGTCTCGTTGTCAGTCATAAGGGCCTGGGGCACCCTAAATCGTGCGAGGACATTTCTTTTGTAAAAATGAAGTATGTTGAAGGATGTGATCTTGGCGAGAGCTTCGGCTTCGATCCATTTTGTAAAGTAATCGACGACCACGATCAGAAATTTGTTCTGATAGGACCCCATTGTGAAGGGGCCGAGGATGTCCATCCCCCACCAGGCGAAGGGCCATGGAGAGGACAAGGTCTTTAACTCGTTAGGGGATGCCAAGTGCATGTCCCCGTGGCGCTGGCATCTGTTGTATTTTTTGACATGCTCCTTAGCGTTGTGCTGCATGGTCGTCCAGTAGTATCCTGCCCACATGGCCTTTCATGCCAAGGATCTCCCTCCCAAGTGTTACGCGTTGATCCCGTCATGAATTTCTTGGAGAACGTCGGGGACCTTGTCCTCCTCAACACATTTTAGGAGGGGGGATGGAGAATTCTCGTCGGTTGAGCTTTTCATCGACCAGGACGTATAAGTAGGCCCTTCGCTTGGTTATGTTGGCCTCCTTGCTGTCTTTGGGAAACTCCCCTATGGTGAGGTAGTTGTATTCCGGGGTCATCCAGCAGCTGTTGTCGCCAATGGTGTTGACGTTGAGCAGCCCCAATGGCTTTTCGATACTTGGGCGGTAGGGCTGGAAATGAGCCGAGTCGAGTCGAACTCGCCTCAGCTCAGCTCGACTCGTTAAGAATTGGTTCAACTCAAATCTCGGCTCGAGTTCGATACGAACTTTTTTTTAAGCTCAAACTCGACTAATTATAAGTTCACGAGCAACTCGGTTCGACTCATTAGGTCCATCTCATTAGGTTCAGCTCGCTTGCTTCACGGATTTAAAAGCCATTTTTTAAAGTCTATTTTTTAATATATATTTGACATTTTAAATTAATATTATTTTAAAAATAAAGTATTAAAATAAAATTAAAGTTATTAGATTGAAATTTAACTTTGTGTAAAAAATACTCTAATTCAAAAATTAATTAATTTATATGATGCTAATTTTATTTGTACAATTATTTTTAGAAATATTTTGCTTACTTGAGAATATAAATTATCAATTAACACCGTTAGATTAAAATAAAATATAAGGTTAAAACTTATATTAAAACTTTAAACATACTCTCAAAGACAATATAATCCTTCTCATATATAATCGAGTTGGCTCATGAACCTAACGAGTCGAACTATGTATAGTTCAAGTTCAACTCATTTAGTTAACGAACTTAGTTTTTCGCTCATATTCAACTCATTAGGTTCAAGAACCAAGTTCAACGAATTAATTGTCGAACCGAGTTCCAAACTATTTTCGAGTTGGTTCGGTTCATTGCCAGCCCTATTGGGCGGGGAAGTATCTCTTGTATGATAGACTTATTGCCACCTTTCTTTCTAGTGCTGGCCAATTTTGACAGGACGTCTGCCCGAGTGTTTCGTTCGCGGGGGATGTACTGGACTTCTCACACGTCGAACCTAGTTTTCTTTTCTTTTACCAGCGTCAGGTATTCGACGAGATGATCATTTTTGGCCTGATACTCTCCTCGTACTTGGGATGCCACGAGCTGGGAATCCGTGAAGATCTTTACTTCCATAGAGCCCAGGACCTCGGCCAGCCATAAGCCTGCGAGGAATGCTTCGTACTCGGCTTGATTGTTCGAGGTGGGAAAGGACAGGACTAATGATACTTCGATTAGGATTCCTTCTTCATTCTCGAGGATGATGCCTGCCCCACTACCTGTGGAGCTGGAAGCTCCATCGACGAAGATGGTCCATTTGTGTGCTCCGCTTGGTGGGGGTGTTGGAGGCATCATTTCTTCCACGAAGTCGGCCAGGGCTTGTGCCTTGAGGGCCTTCATGCTCTCGTAATGGATGTCAAATTCTAACAACTCCAAAGACCATTTGAGCATTCTGCCGGCCATGTCTGGCCGGCTAAGCAGCTGTCTTATGGGCTGGTCTGTTCACACCACTATCGTGTGGGCTAGGAAGTAGTGCCTTAATCTCCTCGCAACGTTGATGAGGGTCAGGGAAACTTTCTCGATCAGCTGGTATCTGAGTTCTGGCCCTTGCAAGGCCTTGCTGGTGAAATATATTGACTTCTGCCCATCGAGGGTTTCTCGAATGAGGGCAGCACTAATGGCCTCGCTAGTGACTGAGAGGTACATGTACAACATCTCCCTGCTGTCTGGTCGTGACAAAAATGGTGGTTCAGACAAGGCTCGCTTGACGTGGAGCAGAGCCTGCTCGCATTCCTCTGTCCATTCGAATGTCGCCTCTTTTCGTAGATGCTTGAAGAAGGGCATAGCGTGTTGGGCAGACTTGGCCACGAAGCGAGATAGCGAGGTGAGCATCCCATTGAGGGATTGTATGGATTTCTTCGACTTTGGCATGGGAGAATTCAGCAAATGCTCAACATTTGTTAGGGTTGGCCTCGATCCCCCTCTCGGTGAGGTAGAAGCCGAGGAACTTCCCTGCCCGCACGCCGAAGGTACACTTTTCTGGGTTAAATCGCATTTTACATTTCCTTGCTTGGTTGAAGACCTTTTGCAAGTGGATCGTATGATCGGATTCCTCTTGGGATTTCATGATCATGTCATCTATATATACTTCGAGCATGTCTCTGATTTCTGATCAGAAGACTTTGTTCATCATGCGTTGGTACGTGACCCCTGCATTTTTCAGACCGAAGGGCATTACGTTGTAGTAATAGTTCCCCGACAAAGTCATGAAAGCGGTATATCTCTTATCCTTTTTGGCCTTGGGGATTTGGTTGTATCCCGAGTAGGCGTCCATGAAGGACAAGAGTTTGAAACCTGTGGATTATCTACTAACTTATCAATACTAGGCAAAGGATAAGCGTCTTTCAGGCAAGCCCGATTGAGATCAGTGTAATTAATGCACATCCTCCACTTTCCATTATTTTTTTTACTAGTACAATATTGGACATCCATGTTGTATACTTGGCCTCCGAGATACATTTAGCCTCTAAGAGGTCTTTTACAATTTTTTCGGCAGCCTGTGCCTTTTCGTCAGACTGTTTGCATCTGCGCTGCGCTACCGCTCGAGCTGCTGGGTCGATGGTGAGTTTATGGCAGGAAATTTCAGGTTCAAGTTCGTGCATGTCCGCGGCGCTCCTAGCAAATAAGTCTGCATTGTCTCTCAGGTATGTCTTCAGCTGCTCTTTTACCTCTTTGGGCAATCCTGTGCCTATCTTGACTCCTCTATTGGGGTTGTCCTCGAAGGTGATCACTTCGAATTCCCCATTTGGTATAGGATACATGATGGTTGATCCAGGAAAGCAGCCAGTCACTGCTGGAGTGTCTTCATTACTGTCCTCCTCGCCTTCTTCAGAGATTTGGCTGTCGAGGTCAATGGTGTGCACTAGGAGAGCTGGATTTCTGTTGGGCTGGCTCTCTTCGAGGACAAATTCTTCTGGTTGAGCTTCAGGGCGCAGAATAAACTGGTGTACATAATATCCACCGTACTGTCCTGGTCGACCAGGATTCGTCGGACATCTGTACTAGCCAGTCTGGCCCTGATGAGCAGAGGGATGTGTGAGTTTGGGGAGCCTCAAGGCAATTCTTCACGATAGAATGTGATAGGCTGAGAACATCCTCAAAACTTCTCGAGCGTGGACAGTCGGTCAAGGCTGCAATTGATCAGCTGATCAAACTTCCTTTTGACTGACCCTATAGTTATCTCATCATATCTGCCACATGAGATGACCATCGCAGTTGGGAAGGTCTCCCAGGAGATGTGTTTGGAAAACTGGGGAGGATCCTCGAGGTAGTCAGGGACGAAGAAGTCCTCTGGCCGCGTGACAGACATGGCAACCTGCGGGGGAGGACTAGATGGCGAAGCTTCTGTTTCCTTCTTAGACTCAGAGGTCTCTCGTCGGGAAGCTTCTCCCTTCTTAGTGTACTATTTCAAGTGACCCTCCTTGATGAGGATCTCGATGGCATCCTTTAGATGAACACAATCTTCGATCACGTGGCCGTGACTGCGATGGAAGCGACAGTATTTGCTCTTGTTCGTTTTGCCCTTCGACGATGTTGGTTTGGGGAAACAGACACCCTCTTGCTTAAACTCCGCGTTAATGCATTCGAAGAGAATATGCTCGCAGGGAGCTGTCAGCAAGGTGTACTTTGTGAAGCGACCAGCAGGTCTCTTATGCTCGCGCGGACCATCGTCTCGTCGTCTCTCTTTGTCGCGTCGGGGAGCCTCTAAGTCGTCCCTTTTTGTTGCCCTGGAATTCTCCTGATTCCTTGAATACTGGGCCTTGTAGGCAGCTTATTTTTCCTCGTATTGTATATAAGCTTGGGCCTTACGGAGGAGTTCGGCCAAGGTACGAGGTGTTTCGATGCCCACTGCTTTGTGGAACTCACTTTTCGGTCTCATCCCCTTCTCGAGGAGGTATTTCTTCATGTGGTATGTTGTGTGGATCTCTACAACTTCCTTGTTGAATCTCTCAATATAGGCACGCAGGGGCTCATCCTTGCCCTGAATAATGCCTTCAAGAGTGGCTTCCGACTTGGGATGACGTCTAGAAGCAGTGACGTGTCGGGCGAACTGGTTCTTCAGGTCCTTCCATGAGGTGACTGAGCCTCGGGGAAGACTCTTATACCAGGTCATGGCTCCCTTTCTGAGGGTGATGGGGAATATCCTGCACTAGATGGCCCCACTCACGTTGTGATAATGGAGCATGGCTTCAATGTTTTCTATGTGGTCGCCAGGATCTGTGGTGCAATCATAGAGTGCTAGATGATGAGGCTTCTCCAGCCCGTGGGGGATACAGGTGTCCATGATCTCTTGAGATAGAGGTCCATGGACATCGTCATCGTCGCTCATGCTCGATGACTTGTATGGGGAGTGACTGCACCCGCGACTTCTGTTGTGTCAAGGAGAGTGTCTGTGTTGACGACGATGTTCACGATGTTTTTCTGAGGGCTTGGTCCTATTTGGGGCAGGAGAACGTCTGGACCTCCGAGGAGGGGTACAGTGTCATCTCCTAGTGACCTCTTGCTCAGGTTCTTCTGATTTCGATCGTCCCCTAATGGGGGAAATGCTCTGGTATTTATCTCGCCAACGTTTCTGAGGGGGAGACTAAGGGCGTGGAGATGGACTGCGAGGCCTTTGTGAAGGAAGTCGCTCTTGAAGGGCATGTTCCAACATATGGATCTTCTCGCCCTGCTGGAAGATAAGGTAGTTGGACTTGTTGAGAGAGGCAATGAGGCCCATAGTGCTGGGATCAGCATCTTGAGGGACAGGTATGGGCTCAAAGACGTGACCGAAAGTCTGCATGTGTGGCTTCACGTCGTCGGTGAAAGGGGATGCAGTCTTTCCGTCCCTGTGGTTGGTCTCGTGGACCGCAGCTCCAGGGTTGTGGTGGTCGACGTTATCCAATGTGGCGGCTACAGCAGAATCTTGATGGACATCATCGTTTCGGTTAGAGGCCATGATGATCGAGGAAGTTTTTCAGAGAGTAAGCTTTGGTCTTTAGGTTGAAAAGATGAGGAATCTTGGTTCAAAAAGACGGGGAATCAATGTTTCCCACAGACGGCGCCACTGGTCTGAGGTGATCAGAATGGATCTTTGTGGTCTTCCATGTAGGGAAACGATGATGGTTGTAGAAGAGGAGGGGGATGTACCTGCAAGGTACTCCGATGCCAAAGTAAGTTTTGGCTAGAGAGAAAGCAAGTACAAATTATATAGGTATTGAGTTAGAATATTAGATATTGATCAAACCTGACCCTCTCAAGTGAGAGGGTATTTATAGAAAACCCCCCAGCGCGGGGCCAAGGTCTCTCATGTGGCTAAAATATCTGGTCGGCCAATGGGGGACTGCCAGGTGGAAGGTCTAGCGCGTGACCTGTTGACCGGGTCCAACTGTCCCCATGAACTCCGGAGGCGCAGTTGGTCGCGTGAACTGTCAAGCGCGTGAGGTGGACGTCCCCAACAGCTATATTGTGCCCAACGGCTATATTGTGCCCAATGGCTATATTGTGCCCAACGGCTATATTGTGTCCAACGGCTAGATTGGTTGGATCTCGTTATTGGGCATTGCCAAAAGCTGGACTGGGTTGGGCCTTGCCCTACTGTGGGCCATGTGCCTGCCTAGTCCAGAACAAATTTCATCTCATATGTGATCGGAATCACTCTGAAGATGTAATCAGGTACCTTCTCACTGTTCTTCATGTTGAGATTCGCATATTGATTACGTAGAGACCGAAGTTTCACCTTTTTCACTGATGCATCATCTCCATAGCATCGTACCAGTGTGCCCCACACAACCTCCGCCTTTGTTGAATCAACGATTTTCTCAAACACATTCATATCCACACACTAATGGATATAGACCAACGCCTTCTTATCCTTCTTTCTTGTTTCTCTTTGTGGGTTTCTCTATGATTCAGTTGCATTTGCTGCAACCGCTGCGTAACCGTCATTACGAGATCAAGAACATCTTGAGCGCCAAATAACACACGCATCTGAATCATTCATCGATTAAAATTCTTTCCATCAAACATTGGAAACTTTGTGTAAATTCACTCAAATCTCACTAACACTTGTGTTTCCCAATCCATTGGAATCAAGAAATGTGATTCTGTTTCTATTTCGAACTGCAATTCATTGTGAATTTCATAACCGAAATCAATTACACACGCCTTACGTACACTCATATTTCCCGATTTGAATCAAAACCGAAGCTCTAGATACCAACTGTTGGTGCACAAGGTTAAATATGAAGAAAATGGTGGAAGAGAAAGAGAGAGAAACAAAATCCGTGACAAACTTTTCACTAACAAAATTGAAAAACAATTACACTTCATATCCTCACAAATTGAACTAAAATTAGTTTATATATTATAAGAACTTCTGAAATGAAATTCAAATGCAAACCTAATTAAATTCAAATAAAATGAATCTAAATTACAACTAAAAACATTAACATGAAGGATGAAAAATATTATAAAATTCATTCTTTAAAAATAATTAAAGATATAAAAACAAATATCGGTATATTTAGAGATCCATATATATATATATATATATATATATATATATATATATATATATATATATATATATATATATATATATATATATATATATAGTGAGCATATCAAGTGAGAGTGATTTTAAAATGAGAGATGAGAGGAATAAATAACAACCACTAGATCAATCAAACAATAATGATTAAACTTATTCATTAATGTGACTATTAATTTCTCTTTCTCTTGATAATCTGATCTAATGGCTGTTGTTTATTCCTCTCATCTCTCATTTTAAAATCACTCTCACTTGATATGCCCCCTATATATATATATATATATAGTGAGAATACTACTTTTATATGAGAATGGTAGGGATAATTATTAGCTCTTAGATTTAAAAATAAATTGTTGAGATATGTGTGTCACTTTCATCATTTATGTCATGTTCAATTAAATGATGAAAGAGATACACATGTTCATTAAATGAATATTTTAATTTCAACCATTTATTTTTAAATCTGAGATAATAATTATTCCAACCATTCTTACATAAAAGTAGTATTTTCAATATATATATATATATATATATATATATATATATATATATATATATATATATATATGGTCCATATCCTATGAGAATGACATTTTTATGTAAGAACGTGAGAATGAATTTGAATCATTAGATTTTAAAATAAATGGTGGAGATTATGTGTGGTTTTTGTTTTTCTCTCTCCTCCATTATTAAAATAAATTATGGAAGAGAGAGAAAAAAACTAACACATAATCTCCCCTATTTATTTTAAAATCTAATGGTTCAGATTCATTCTCATGTTCTCACATAAAAATTGAATTCTCATATGACACGTTCCTTTTATATATATATATATATATATATATATATATATATATATATATATATATATATATATATATATATATATATATATATATATATATATATATATATATAAGTAATTGCCCGCGCCATCAACCCATTAAAAGTAGATTGTATGCATTGCCTCATTTGCCCTTCCACCAAAAAATTATTACACTATTATGGATAAATTGGTGATTAACAAATGTCTCAATTAATTCTCAATCATCCCTTTATTTACATGTCAAGTGTCAATCTTCCTTATGCACTCATTATCTCTTTTCATTCAAACTAGTGGGATACCCGTGCGTCCGCACGGGTACAGCTGTGGACCGTAAAATTGTCACAGGTTTGGCGTAGAAATTCAAACAAAATAGAAAATATCAAAATATTATTGAAAAAAAGAAAAAAAGAATAATAAATGGAGTGGAAGATAGTTATATAAGTTTTTATAAATAACTATTGTTAAGGAAAACTATTAGACGCATAGTTTGTAAAAAACATTTGTGAAAATAGAGAAAAAATAATTCAGGGTGATAAAGTTATAATGAATGAGACAAATAAATATTCTAAATTAGAATTAATTGGAAATCATTAGAAAACTAATTTGAATATGGTTTAAAATATAAGAAAACTAATTTGAAAGTCAGTAATACAACCCACATAAGGTATACATGTATTTTCCTTAAATGTACAATAAAAAGTAAAAATCAGTGCGGACGCGCGAATTTTGGTATGATTACCCGTACGTTTACACGGTACTGGTGTGTCACCCGTGCGTTCGCATAGGTACAGCTGTGGACCGCGGAATTGT
Organism: Lathyrus tuberosus; assembly: GCA_022829125.1. Lineage (NCBI taxonomy): Eukaryota > Viridiplantae > Streptophyta > Magnoliopsida > Fabales > Fabaceae > Lathyrus > Lathyrus tuberosus. Next base: position 1,809,843 of record JALAZF010000209.1, on the reverse strand, counting down.
CACCAATTTGTAATAGAAATTGAATCAAATTAGAAAAAATAAAAAAATTATTGGAAAAAAGAAAAAATAAAAAATAAAAAATGGATTGGTAGATAATTGTATAAGTTATTTAAAATTTATTATCTAAAAGTTTTTGTAGGGTTAATATAAGTTTTTAAAAGATAAATGTAGTGGTTTTTAAAAACAATAGTTTAAAAACTAATACCTCTTTGGTAGAGTTTTTTTAGGGTTTATATAGTTTTTCCTGTCATCACTAAATATTTGAACAATTGTTTTAATTTTCCTGTTTCATATAGTTTCAAAATTTACTAAAATTTTTAATAAATATAATGTTCCTAATTAGCTATACTAATACTTGAAAAAGATATATCAAGTATATTTAATATAAAAATAAATGTAATTAAGTCAAGTATATTGAAGAAGAGAAATGGGATATTTGAATTAACATTTGAAAGCCAAAATACATAGTAACTGAGCATTATGGATGTGGCCCAAAAAACTGAGCATGATGGCTAGTACTACAAATGCGATGTAATATAAAGAAAGACGGTTTCCAAAACCCGTAGCTGACATAAAATTTGATAGAAATTTTGCATATTTAATCACCAAATCTAAAACTCTTAGCCGACAAAAAGTTGCTCCAGCTATAGTCTTGTTCATCATCATCATCAGAATCAAAGATTTGATAGTCTTGTTCATCATTATCATCTGAATCAAAGACTTCTATCCTTCTCACCCTTCTTGCAGATCTCCTTATTCTTCTTCTCTTTCTTCTTTGCCACACAACCGACGCCTGAAGGACCTGTTGAACAAAACCATTAAATGAGGAACGTGCACATTAAGAAAGGCCAAAAAGAACCAATATACATCAGGGATGACCCCATGAACTAATACCAATAAGAAACGTGCACATTAAGAAAGGCCAAAAAGAACCACCAAAAAGTAAATGCAGCAGCCGGACCTGTTGAGGTTGTTATATGTGGGCAGGTTGTTGGACCGGTAGAGGTTGGTGGTAGTTCGGAGGTGGTTGAAACTCCGTAGGTGGTTAGAACTCCGCAGATGGGGGACCCGGACAGCGTGTTCGACATGAATGTGCATCTGTTGATGGAAATAAAAAAAATGATTAAAAGAGGAAGAAAGAATAATGCATAGATGTTTCTAGTGATATAAAATTCAAGTAGGTAATGTAGCTGCTAGGCCTGTTGAGGTTGTTGGACGTGGACAGGTTGACGGACTTGTAGAGGTTGTTGCAACTCTGCAGATGCTTCGAACTCCGCAGCTGGGGGGATCCGGACAGCATGTTTGACATGGATGTGCATCTGTTGATGAAAATTTAAAAAAATGATTAAAAGAGGAAGAAAGAATAATGCAGAGATGTTTCTAGTGATATAAAATTCAAGTAGGTAATGTAGCTGCTGAACCTGTTGAGGTTGTTGGACGTGGACATGTTGATGGACTTGCAGAGGTTGTTGCAACTCCGCAGATCCTTCGAACTCCGCCGCTGTCTGCACATCCGAAGGTTCTGCGACCTGGAGAATGTTGTTGGATGCCATACAACTTATTCCTCTTTTGATGAAGCTTGCTATGTGTTATTGAGAATAAGAGGCAGGTTTTTATAATTAAGCTTGTGACTCTTCATCTCCTCCCCCACTTTGAAAATGTAAATGCATTAATTGTTTTGAAACTGTAACATTATAACATTAGGAGGTAAAATAATAATGAGTGATGATGGTCAAGTTTAGCATTAAGTTGTAAATACAGTGCTATATATGATTGGCCATTAAAGAAAAAGAGAAGGAACAATAAAAAATATTATAGATAGAAAACATGAGTTTAAAAGTTACCATATATATCAAACTACATGCACACATTTATCCGAAAATAGGCTTTCCTGCATTTCCTGGTATTTTCCATAATATATTTGTAGCTACTGCATCCATAAGACAGCTGCGACGAATCACGGGTGTGGTTGCTAGTGGTTGTCAGTGCGTTGCCATAGTTAGCGCCCTTGGACAAGCTGCAGGTTTAAGGCATATAACAAATAAATTATTGAAGAACCAAAAAAACGTACATGACATAATTAGGCTGTGATATAGTGTAAGTTGTATACCTCTTTATAAAGTCATTGATTTCGGGAAAATCGTCATGGATATGTATGTTTGTGACGTTGTAAGTGTCTATAACAGCCAGGGGGAACTTACCTTGAAAACCAAAAAGCATATATTGAAACATCAATTAAATCAAACGTCAGAAATATAGAGTGAATGATGGTTGTTTAAATTGATGTGGGGTAGGTTACAACCTTCTTCCTTAACCTTTGCATACTTGAGGAGAATAACAGTCGGCGTGGTCGGATCATGTTGTTTCTGTTTATACTCAAAGAACTCGTTAGCATAGTTTTCCTAAAGGGTACAATGCAACGTGTTGTCACTAAGTGGAAGAAACAGAGATAGTTAGTAAACAATTTTAGAAGTAAAATGAAACTAAGTATCCGGTCAACGTTATACCTTGAATCTCATAACACCAAGTTGATATGAGGTGTCTTCCCCCCCCCCCCCCCCCCGCGTGTTTGACTGCGAGTATCCTACTTCATCAACCATACCAATAACATTTATACAACAAAATAGTAGAAAAGGAATTAAAATAGAATTTCATGAAAAGTAAACAACACACGGTTTGATAACGACATTAGCAACAGAACCACAAAGAAGATTCTTTTGCCATTTCCCTGAGATGATATCAGAAAATGCTATCAAGTTCATCGTCCTGTCAGGGATGGTGTGTTTGCCAATCATTTGGATGAACATGAAAGTTTGACATGGTGCAGGTGACGTTACCTGACAGCGCCGAGTCAAAAGCCTGTTTATAGATTGTCGGAACAACCACATAAATGTCATGGCCCTAAAATGTAAACATGAGGTTAATAACATGGATGTATCAGTATACAAACGGAGGTATAGTATTTTAAACATCAGAATAGGTTTATGTACAAAACACATGCAAATGGCATACTATGTATACAAAACGTAGGTAAATTATTTGAAACATCAGACTGAGTTTTTACAAAAGAAGGTATAGTATTGTAAACATCAGATCAATATTTTGTACAAAACACAAGCAAATGTCAAAATATGCATACAAACGAAGGTAAACTATTTGAAACATCAGTTCAGTATTTTGTACAAAAGGCAACCAAATGTCATGAAAAAATACATAGTCAAAGAAGTGCAGTGAATAATATGCGTAACTTACGTTTTTGTCACCAACCACCATCTCGAAATGCTTGGTTGTTGATGTCGTTACCTTCGACTTGTGATGCAACAATTGATAGCAATAGGAAAACTGCAATTATATTGAAGAATATATGTACTCAGCATAACCACTTAGGATCAAATGAAACCCATATAAGTCTACAGTTCAAAACTATAGGAACTACACATTGTTCTTGTAACACTTAAAGCCATACTTTGGAACATCTACTGCTTGGCTATGCATCAAACTGTCCACGACAGTAATCAATCTCTGTGTATCAAAAGCTTCTGGAGATATCAACAACACGTGTTAGAAACAATGCAAGGAGCTGCAGGAGAAGTCAATAACCAGCATTGAGATGTACAGTACTAAAATTCAGAGGTCTTTCAATATAATTTTGCTACCTTATCAAATTTCAGGTGAATTTTGACATCATTTAACAGAGCAGAAGTCAAATTTCAGGTAAATAGATTAGAGATCTCAGTTCATTAATATATGGCAAATCATTAAGACTTAAAAAGTTAAACAGACAACCAATACCTCTCACATTTCCAACGACTTCACTCTAAACGGCAGCAGAACGCCCAATAAACTCAACAACCCTCCACCTCTGAGCAATAACCCGATCTACGCTCACACGAACTCCAAATAACCAACATCAATGACACTAACCTCCAACAGCACAGGAACAATACCACCAATGTACAGACATCTCAGTCATGGATTGTGAGGATTGTTTCAACCACTTGTTAGTGTTTAGCAATTCATAATGAGAGGAAAATATAAGTGGTTGTTATTATATACCATAATTAAATACAAAAATTACAACATTAAATATTCCACAAATCCATCACAACATTCAGAAAATCTTCTATCTTTACTCAAAATCATCAAACCCAATTTCAATTCTATAAACCCTAACCACAAATTAACCCCTTTTCATTATCAACACGAAAGAAATCCAAACCCTAACTTTCCCAATTCGTTCATAGCTTGTAATTCCTAAAAAAGACACATTTCCGATAATTTTCACGATTTACACAGCATAAGGAAGTGCAAACCTGAACCAGGGCCTCGAGCCCTCAGAAACCGCACCGTCGGTGAATCTTCCCTCTAACGCGTGAGCCAACAACACGAAACCTGAAACAACAAACACTTAATCAAAATCAAAATCAAAAGTAAGAGAAGACGAAGAAATCGGAAGCCTAATGAAGTTGGGAGTTAGAAGACGAATGAAAGAGAGAGCAGAAGTAGAAGTTGTAGTAGAGAGGAGTGATGGGTAGAGAAGTGTGAAGGCGTGCAAAAGCAGATGTAGCAGCTGGGATGTGATGGGAAGCAGATGTAGCAGAAGAAGAATTTGTTTGAGTATGCGACCAAATATTTCAAAATGAAACGCAAGTCCAGTATAATGGTGAAATAGAATATAGCAAATGTAACCAATCAGTTCCAATAGAAATAGAGACACATTTAGTTACTAAAGGGCCATGAAATGACAATATTTGTTCAAAAAGAGGTTATGTGGCAGAAGTAGAAGATGGGGTAGAATGGGAATTTCCACATCTCATAACTTTCTTATATGGTAGATTTCAAATCTCTTTCACATTTCTTTTTCCCACACTTTCTCACTTTCATTTTAATTTTTTTCTTATTTATTTATTATCACTAAAAATGTTAATAATATATTTTTTTAAGTGTTAAATACACAACCCCCCTGTAATGTTAGCGAGTTCTCATTTTAGCCTTGGTAAAGTTTTTTTTAAAAAAACCCCCTCATCTTAGTTAGATTCCCTCACTTAGGCCACTGATTGCAATATTGCAGCAAAGATTCTTTCATATTGCCTGCGTGGCAGTCCACGTGACATTTTTTATTTTTTATTTTTTTTTAAATTTCATGTGGATTTATTTTAATATTATACTTTTATTTTTAATTTTCGTTTTTTTATATTTTTTTTAATTTTTTTAATTTTTGTTTATTTTTTTTAATTTTTTATAAAAAAAATTTTTAAACTTTTTTTAAATTAAAAAAAATAAATTCGTTTTTTATTTATTTTTTATTTTCGTTTTTTTTAAAATAAAAAATACTTAGAAGTTCTAATCATTCACACATGGTTTAACCCAATATGGTTTTGGAATCTTTTTAGAGCCAACATATATATCTATCTCTTTACTCTGTCTCCACAATCTTTTTCATCTTTGTGTAGTCTCCATGTCCCCTAAAGCTCTAGACAAACAAATATTTAGAAAAAGTTGAAAAGAAACGCATAAACCGTAGCAAGTGGGAGAGAACTTTCAATGGCAACGCTCCTTAATTTGTTTTCTTCTTTCTTTTTAACAATACTTTTCTTTTTGCTTCTTTCTATGCCCATCGATCATAATCACTTTTTCTTTTTAAATGTCCCATGTGTTTGGGGAATGGATTAGGTGACTTTTGCTTTTTATGACTTTGGCAACTTTAATTATAATTTAGATGAGAGAAAGTGAAAAATTGGAGGGAAAGTAGATGAATGGGAGAGATATAGACACAAAGTCATGGTGACTTTCCCTCCCTAAAATCACCCAAATCCAACCCTATGTGTTTTGTCTATGGTATTACTATTAACAATTTCACACCAAAATATACGGCATATTAAATATGTTAGTGTTTTTTTTAAATATCTTAAATTTTATTTTTTATTTTTCCAAATATTTTTTTCAAAAAATAGTTTTTCTTTTAAATCCACGCTTTTGATCTTTCCTATAATTAAACGATAATCTTTACAATTTAACGACAAAATTAATAACGATTTTAGTGACAATGTTTAACGATTAAATTAACGGCAGTTTTAACGACGATTTTGATATTAAGAAAAAAAAATGTGGATAAAAACTTTTAAGAAGACCATTTTTAAAATAAAAAATATTTTTAATTTTAAAAATAAAATTTAAACTATTTAGGAGGAACATAGACATATTTGAAAATAAAACTAGTGCGTGGTGCAAATTTGAGCGTGTATTAAGTAATTGTAGGGAAAGAGGTGAAGTTCGGTCAGACTATTATCAGAAGCTAGAGGTGATTGAAGTTAAGATAAAGATTATCAAACAACGAAGTCTCTGTTTAATTTAGATATACCTCCAAAAATAGGAGCAGCTCAGAAATTAAGAGTAACATATCAAACACTTTGAGCAGTGGGGCAACTCTGAAAATTTAAATAGTGAAATATATATATATATATATATATATATATATATATATATATATATATATATATATATATATATATATATATATATATATATATATATATATATATATATATTGCTAAGAAACACCCACCTATTTTTATAAAAGTGTGTTTTACAACATACACGTTAGGGTGTATTTAATGAATTTTTAGTTATTAATTGCTAACATATTCCTTCTAAAAAATCATAGGTGTATTATAAAAAATACCATAATATATTAAAAACGTATAATTTCCGGTAAGGGTGGTCCACGTCCACTCGTCTTTTTGTATATATACACACCAATGCATTTGCAGACTAAAGAAAGGAGACAATGTTAAACGCGTGTGTACTGCTGCTAGTCTTGCTGCCATTTATTTGTATTAAACATGCCAATTCAGAAACTTTTTCAAGAGATATTGCTGCTAACAATGAAAATCCAGGTATGCACAAGTATTTTATTGATTCTAATCTAATATTATTATTTGTTATTTATCTTATTATTTACTCATGAGATTTTATTTCTAAAATCTTATATCTATTTCATTACCAAATTTATATTATAAAATTGTAAGGGTTCATCTTTAAATCCATTATAAGAACTCTATACAAAACAAACTAATATTTTTATAACTTGTAAAATTTAATAGACATCATTAAAATAATTTTATAACAAAAAATTATTAACTTATCTTATTATTAGAATAATTTTAAAATATATACATGATTTAGTAAAATATTTATGATTGATTGTTAATATAAAATAACTTTTATTTTTTTATCACTTTTTAACACTAAACACAGAGTTTTACAAAATATATTATATTTTGAAACGTAAGCTCTATCTGTTCATAAAAATATATATGTTGTAAAAATATAAAATGTTTTTTAATGAATAAGATAATAATTTTTAAGAGAATAATAAATATATTATTAATATTTAGACAAAATACCATTTTTGATCCCTTAGCTATACATTTGGGTTCAGATTGATCATTTAATTATTTTTTGTGTCAAATTGCTCCCGTAACTCTTAAAAATGTGTCATATTGGTCTTTTTTGTCTAATTAGCGATGAATTTAGCGACCGATTTTTGAATTTTTTCGTCGCTAATTAGACGAAAAGGACTAACATGACACATTTTAAAAAGTTAAGGGACCAATCTGACACGAAAAATAATTAAGGGACCAATCTGAACCTAAGAGTATAGTTAAGGGACAAAAAAATGTATTTTGCCTAATATTTATTATTGGACTAGGTTCATGTTGTAGAAAAAAAAAATTTAAGAAAGATGAGGGAAGAAAAAGAGAAAAGAGATAGAAACTGAATTGTAGAAATTATAATTTTATTGATCGAAGTTGCTATTTACATCATACTATGCGCTTTATATAGGAAATTAAAGCACATACTTAAAATTATACAAATTGATCCAAGCCCAAAATATACAAGTTATATTTTGGCTTCGACACAACAACTTAAATGTTGTGTTTGACTCTATCAAATACAGTTGACTCCTACATCTTCGACTAGCTACTTCGACATAGTTGAATGCTAACTTTCAACAAAACATCAAATTACAACTTTTAACACACCCCTTATTCATGTTCTTGAGACTTCTCATCCCGATGCTTCTCTTCAACTCGTCGAATGACTTTCTTCAGGGGTTTGGTGAGTATGTCGGCTAGTTATCATTCTGTCTTGCAATGCTCAAGTTAAAGCTTTCCTTTATTAACTTGATCCCTAAGAAAATGATACATCATTTCTATGTGCTTACTTCGACCATGACACACTGGATGATTCGCAAGGTCGATAACTGACTCATTGTAGACAAGAAACTTCATTTTCCTAGGTTCCATTATCTTGAGCTCTTCGAGCAACATCTATATCCATGTTGCATATGATGTAACCACGTACTCAGCTTCACAAGATGACAAAGCCATAATGTTTTGCTTCCTTGAGCTCCATGAGATTGAAGCGCCTTCGATCATGAATATGTAGCCTATAATACTCTTCTTCTCGTCTTGATCTCCATTGAAATCTAAACTAGTGTAGCCATATACCTCTGCATCTGGGTTGGTCTTCCTTTTCCTCGACATCAGCACACCACGATCAATCTTACCTTTGATATATCTCAATACTCTCTTGACTGTAGTGAGATGGCATTTTTGAGGTTTCTCCATGAATCTGCTCAACAATCCGACACTTTAACAAATGTTTGCCCTAGTATTGCAAAGATACCATAAGGATCCATAAATTTGTTTTTACAATGTCACACTTACAAACTCATCATATGTCTCCATCTTCAACTTTGCTCTAGTTTCTAATGGCGTAGTAGCTGCATTACAGTTGCTCATCTTGAAACTTTTCAAGATATCTTGGGCATACTTCTTTTGGTGCAGGAACACTCCTTCACCTATGTCTTTGAACTCCATCCCTAAGTAATATGAAAAATTCCCTAGGTCGGACATTTCAAACTCTTGCATCAGCTTCTACTTGACTCTTCTTATCTCTGCTTCATCTGCACATGTAATCAACAAGTCATCTACATACAGGCATAAGATGACTCAACTGATCCTGTTTGCATCATTGACATACACTTTATGTTCAGAGACACAATTTTTGAAACCTGCTTCGATCAAGAAGTTGTCTATTCTCTTACTCCAAGATCTTGGGGCTTGCTTCAAACCATATAGAGTCTTCCTCAATCTATACACCTTTGACTTATGCACTTTGATTTCGAATCTTGGTGGTTGAATGACATAGACTTCTTCTTCCAAAGGTCCATTCAGAAATGTCGATTTTACATCCAACTGATGTATCTTCCACCCTGTGTATCCTACTGTTGACACAACAATTCTGATTGTCTCCAGCCTTGCAATAGGTGCGTAGACTTCGTCGAAATCAATACCAGGTTTTTGCATAAAACCTCTCGCTGCTAGTCTTGCCTTATGCTTGGCAATTTCACTATTTAACCTTCATTTCATAATGTACACCCATATCATATCAATTGGCTTCTTGATTGACTCTTCGACAAGCTCTCGGGTCTTGTTCCTCTCGCTTGCCTTGAGTTCTTCTTTCATGGTTACTAACCAATTTGAATTATTCATGGCTTGATCCAAATTGATTGGTTTTGCTTCAGCCATCATCATTGATTCTTCTATTAAGTCACCATCTGCATTGACTGCTTGATATGGAAATCTCCCATGCTCAGCTAGCCTTGTCGACTCAGTTCTTGTTCTAGTCGATCTCATAACATTCTACTCAGGTGGTTCTTCATTTCGATTGGTTGAGACTTCAGTTTGTTGGTATTCTTCAAACATAGTTGTGATTGTTTCTTTCTTTTTTCTAACTGACCCATGACTCCAATCCCACCTTTTTCTTTCTACCACTAAAATATCTCGATTGATCACTAGGTTATCATTATTTGGTGAATAAAGTCAGTATGCACCAGTCGAATGATAACCTATGAGCACCATAGTCTAACTTCGATCATCTAGTTTCTTCCTCAATTATTCAGGTACATGTCTGAAACACATTGATCCAAACACTCTAAGATGACTAACATTAGGCTTCACACCTGTCCATGCCTCATAAGGAGTCCTCTCAGCTATCTCGTTGGACATCTGTTTAGAATGTATATTATTGTCGAAGCTGCTTCATCCAAAAATCTCTTTGGCATATCTTTAGCTTTTAACATGCTCATATTAATGTTCAATATACTTCTATTATTCCTCTCAGCTATACCATTATGCTGAGGTGTATAGGGTCAAATGACTTTATGCTTTATACCTTCATCAGTGAAAAACCTTGCAAATTCTTGAGAGGTATATTCAAAACCACCATTAGTTCTCAGTTTCTTTAACTTGCATCCACTTGCTTCTCGACATGCAATTTGAACTTCTTGAACTGTGTGAATACCTCACTCTTCCTCTCAATAAGGTAAATCCATATATATCTAGTGAATTCATCTATGAATACCTAACAATTCGACCTAACTTCAAATGGTCCACACATATCAGAGTGAATGAGCTCAAGCTTTTCTTTCAACCTCATGGGAAAGTCATGTTTGAATGCTTTCCTAGTTTGCTTTGCTTTGCAACATTCCTCGGATACATATCTGGGTTCCTTCACCTAAGGTAAGTCATACACCATCTTCTTGTGGTTGATCATACCTAAGCTTCTGAAGTTTAGATGTCCATTCCTGTGATTCCATAGCCAGTTATTGTCTTCTTCCGCAGTCGAAGCAAGACACTTGTGATCAACCGTGTTGATCTCTACTTTGAAGGTCCTATTGTCTCCCAATGGGACCTTCAGAATCAACCTTCCACCACCATTATACACCTTCATCTGATTCTTTTCTAACTTCATGTTGTACCTATTTACGAGTAATTGACCTACGCTTATCAAGTTACTTGTCATTGAAGGTACATACTACACATCAGTGATGCTAACTTTTCAAACATCCTTTATGACAACAAAGATATCTCATTTTCCACCTGATGTGATATGTCTGCCATATGTAAACTTTATCAATTTCTCAACTGATTCATCTTACTTGGTGAACCAGTTTTTATTATCAGTCATGTGGTTACTATATCCTAAATCCAAGTACCACATGTTGGTTTGCTCAGTGTTAGACTGAGTGTTGTCCATGAGTAGCACATCACCAGATTCACCATCTTCAGCATGTACATAATATACTTCATCTCTATCTTTCGCTCGTGTTTCCTTATTTCTTCGACAATCTCTAGCATAGTGGCCAAATCCTTGATAGTTGTAACACTGCACCTACTTTATGTCAACTTTCTTTCATTAATAGTTGTTGCCCATGGCTTTCTTGGTCGAATCAGAATAATTCTTTTAATTCTTGCTTGACTCCTCATCATTAGCAAGATTCTTGCCCGACCCCACCTTTTCTTTCCCAGATTTCTTAATGAATCTTGCTTGTAGTGGTTGTTCAGCCACCTTCTCCCTTTTTAAGTTCCTTTGCTTTAGCCTCATCTCATAAGCCTCTGATTAAGCTTGAAGTTCTTCTAACTTCATCTTAGCTAGGTTCTTGGACTTTTCAATTGACACTACAATTTAATCAAAATTCACAGTTAGAGATCTCAATATTTTCTCAATCTTATGCAAATCGTTAATTGATTCACCGCACCCCTTCTTTATTGTTTGTTAACAACACCACACATGAAAGGTATTATGAGATTGATTCATCTTCATTCATCTTAGTCTTCTCGATTTTCTCAACATCTGCAACTTCACCATTTTAAATTTTTCATCTCCGCTATACAAGTTCTTCAACTTGTCCCACACTCCTTTTGTCGTTTCTTCTTCAATTATCTTCTCGAACACGTTAGAATCCACATACCGGTGAATCAAGAACAAGGCTTTTCCACCTTTCTTCCTTTGATCCTTGGGCGCAACTTTCTGAACATCATCAGCATTCGCTTCCCATGCCGGTACTCCATCATTCACGATTTCAGACACATCTTGAAATCTGAAGACGACCTTCATTCGCGCAACCCATTGTTCGTAGTTCTTACCTTTGAACATTAGTAGATTCACTGGAGATTGCATTAATGTTGTGTTTTCGTTTGCCATTACAAATTCTCTCTGAATCACAACCCGGACTCCTTGATACCAATTTGTTGGAACAAAAGGGTTTTCAAGAAAGATGAGGGAAGAAGAAGAAGAAGAAGAAGAACATAGAAAAGAGATAGAAGCTGAATTGTAAAAATTTGAATTTTAATGAGTGAAGTTGTTATTTACATCATAATATGCCTTTTATATAGGCAACTAAAGCCCGAATCCAAAACTATTCAAATCGACAAAAGCCCAAAATATATAAATTATATTTTGGCTTTGACACAACAACTTAAATGTTGTATTCAACTCTGTCAAATACAACTGACTCCTACACCTTCGATTAACTACTTCAAAATAGTCTAATACTAACTTTCGACAGAACATTGAATTACAATTTCTAGCACATATTAAATTGGCTCATAGACTATATTCTTTTCATGAAAATTATACAGATCTACTAATGAGTTGCAAACATTGTTACCATAATACAATTATTTTTAATGAGTAAATATTGTATTTTAAAGAGTACAAGGGTACTCAATCCCTATACTAGTATATTAGATATCTTTTAGAATACAAAGACTTCAAGTTGATGATCCATTCCATAATTTACATTCTCTAATCTTTTTACATTTATATACAAACCACTTTTAAGATGTCATATTGGTAGGGGTGTAATCGATTCGATTTGGACTGGATTTTGGTAAAAAAAATGTTTGAAGATGATATCTCCATTGTTTTTGCTTTATTTGGTTTTTACTGTTTTTCAAAAATAGAACCAAACCAACTTTATCGGTTTGGCTCGATTTGGTTCTTTCGGTTTATCGGTTTACAACTTTTTTTGAAAAACAGTAAACCAGTTTGACTTAGTTTGGTTTTTAGTGTTTTTCAAAAATAAAACCAAACCAACTTTATCGGTTTGGCTCGATTTGGTTCTTTCGGTTTATCGGTTTACAACTTTTTTTAAACATTATATTTATTTGTGTATTTTCTGCTATCATGTAAAAAAAGTTGTCACTTTTAAGTGATTAATATAACCAAAATAAGTTGATCATCATTGTTACTATAATACAATTATTTTTAATGAGTCAAATAGATCCACACGATGACAACCATAACAATTGTTGCATACAACACAGTTATGGAGTAGTGAAGTGTATTTAGTGTCTCATAAATGACTATACAGGTTAATATTTAAAACATTCACCAATAAATAACTTGAATGATTTCTATAGTTTATTCTTTTTCTTGTAATTGGACTAGAGAGCGTGATACATATTCTCCTGAATTTTTGCATCTAAGTGTAATATATACTCCGTATTTATCTTATAGGTTTTATAAGCATCGATTGTGGATCAAGAATCGATTATTTGCAAAATGATACTGGAATTTGGTATGAGGCGGATGAAGGATTTGTGGAAACAGGACAGAATTATGTGACTTCTGTCGAACTAACTTATGACTATTTTGGAAAACAGTTGAACACATTGAGATGCTTTCCAGAAGGAGATAGAAACTGCTACACCTTGAAACCAAAACAGGGAAAAAATAATAGGTATCTCATCAGGGCCTTCTTTTCATATGGAAACTATGACGGCAAAAATCAAGCACCATTTTTTCATGTGTATCTTGGAGTCAATTTTTGGACAAACGTTAATCTCACTGGTTTTGACTACTGGTTTTCGGAGGTTATTCACACTCCTTCAGCTGACACTATAAATGTGTGCCTTGTTAAGAATGGACCAACAATCCCTTGCATTTCTTCATTGGAATTGAGACTTTTGAATAGTTCTATTTATCAGAATAAAGAGATAATTTCCACCAATGATCCACAACCTCTGTTGATGAATGAAAGGAGTTTCGACTTTGGCCCCTCGCCTTGCTCAACCAGGTAATTATCAACACCTTAATTGTCTTTTTAACTTTGAAACATAGTTATGCATTCCATGTAAAATACATAGGAGTATTTTTATAATTGATATGCATGTGAATGTTTTTTTTATAGAAGAGTAATGAGGTGCAAGAATATGATAGTGACTCCAACTATGTTGACATCTGACTCAATTTCATTCCTTTGTAGCACCACATACAAATTTATTGAATAAAAAAGAACAAGAACGAAAGGTACAATTTGGGGCCAAAACTCAAGAAAAATAAAACTTAGACAAATCCATAAGATGCCAAAGCTATATGATTCCTAGGAAAATCCTCAACAATAAAACAAGGGATATCACCCACCAATGATCTCTTTGGTTAACCAGACTAAAACCTACAAGCATTTGTCTCTTTAATTACTCCACACAAACTACATTTAGAGGCAACCACACAGCCATGAAACCTCAAATTATCATCAGTAGCCAAGAAAGATTTCAGAGGGGGCATACATTTTTCCCAAATGATTTTACCCCAACGAACAATATTTCTAATGGGTATAGACATCTCATAGGCAGCCCTAAAGTTAAGTACACAATCATTAGCATTTCTCCACATAGGTTGATTAGGAACATGATACATAGGTAACACCACTTTAGACAAATCACTCTAGTACCATATAAAAAGTCACTCACCAAAGTAGAAAGATGGCCAAAAATATTCTCTGAATTCTAGAATCATACAACCACTAATTATCTTTATAATTGACAAAAATATTCTCTGAATTCTAGAATCGGGAGAATGCTTTTGAGGCCTCTTGATTTTAAAACTCCGAATGGTTGAATATATGAACAAATATAATGAACCATAACACCTCCATTAAACCAAATAAAATAAAATAAAAACGTTACATTCTAGGCACGGTGACTAACTAAAAACAACTGTTACTTTTTTATCGAGCTCAAACATCTACTCAACGATCACATCTAATATTCTATGATGAATCTGTTGAAAAAGAATTATAAGTGTGAATAGTGTGGATAATAGTCTCACATTAGATAGGAATGTGGTGAGTATGTGGTGTGTCTCTCACAAAAGTGTTGCTCTAGAAAAGAAAGTCCAACAATGTTCAATGATCCCTAGTTGAAAATCTCCTTTAACAGATGCTCCTTCTCATATCCAAAACGTTACATTCTAGGCACACATAATAAGTTGTGACTAACTAAAAACAACTATTACTTTTTTATCGATCTCAAACATGTACTCAACGATCACATCAAATATTCTATGATGAATCTGTTGAAAAAGAATTACAAATGTGAATAGTGTGGATAATATTCCCACATTGGATAAGAATGTGATGAGTATGTGGTGTGTCTCTCACAAAAGTGTTGTTCTAGAAAGGACAGTCCCACAATGTTCAATGCTCCCTAGTTGAAAATCTCCCTTAACAGATACTCTTTCTCATACCCTAACAGAATCAGGCTTAAACAAATATAATCAATGTGTTTGACTAGGTTAATGTCTAACTTGATAGGCCCCGGAAACGATACTAACCAAATATTGTGAACATGGTTCTCACATCATCGTTGTGTTGCTGAAGTGAACACATTCTTTATCATAGAATCACTTACAAGAATACTCAACACTAACAACTCTTATTGTCTCGTTGTGGTTGAGACCATGACCCATTTGGTTCAATTTGCTCTTTGGATCATATAGTGTAACATCATCAATGATCCTAAATAGATGGGAATGCGTCTCATTATTGTAGTAAACTTCAACTAGATTAAAATTAATTCATATTGGGTATGGCTAAGAAGAGTTTTTTTTTTTTCTAATGTGAACGGCAAATGAACTAAAATTGTCATTTTATTCAAGTTCCTATGGAATCTAATCCACACAATAAATCGAATGACGCATTACAAATTATAGAATTCATACAATGTCAAAGCTTCCGGATTGTAGAATCCATATACATGCAAAATAAAAAAAACCTATGCATGGGTCTAATATATAGAATTAGGATTATAACAAAAACTTGTATGCACGGGTCTTGCTTATAGAATCCAAAATTTCCTGTTACAATATGAGGGTTAATTTATTTGATAAAACACCTATAAAATGCACCAAAATAAATAATAACTTAAGAAAACTTTAAA
Source organism: Lathyrus tuberosus (assembly GCA_022829125.1). Classification (NCBI taxonomy): domain Eukaryota; kingdom Viridiplantae; phylum Streptophyta; class Magnoliopsida; order Fabales; family Fabaceae; genus Lathyrus; species Lathyrus tuberosus. Next base: position 1,793,770 of record JALAZF010000209.1, on the reverse strand, counting down.
AGAATAATAACTGAACGACCAAAAACCAAAACCATATATACTGTAACATGGGAAGGTGCATGGAATCTCCAAAGGCCTAGTGGTTGAAATAACATTTTTAGCTTGGAAATAGGTTTTTGAAAACTTGACTTTCTGACATGCCTCACAAAGAGCATCTAAAGCAAACTTCTAATTTAGAAGGCCTCTAACTAAGTTTAGCTTGTTCTGCATTGAGATTCTTCTCGTGCTGATATGGCCTAACCATCTATGCCAAGTCCATTGTTCTTCATTCACAAACATGAGGCATTTAACATTTTGATTTTCTAAATCAAAAAGTCTAATCTTATAAAAGTTGTTCTTCCTCTTGCCATTGAAGAGTACAAAGCCATCCTTCTGACTAACAACTTTGCATGATTTTTGATTAAAGATAATATCATAACCATTGTTACTTAATTGACTTATGGACAAGAGGTTATGCATTAATCTTTTAACAAGTAAAACATTATTAATAGAAGGGAGAGATCCATTACCAATAGTTCCAGAGGCAATAATCTTACCCTTTTGATTGCCTCCGAAACCCACGGTACGTCTAGGCTAAAGTTATTGACTTTAGAGCACATGCCTTTTTCCTATCATGTGACCTGAGCATCCATAGTCCAGGTATGATTGGTGCTTCTACTCTGCTGATAAGGATGTCTGCAACATAGATTATTTTTATCTTTAGGTACACATATCTTTTTGGGTCTTTTCTTATTAGTTCTCTCAAAGTTTTTCTTAGCCCAGGATTTTTGTGCAGAATAATCATGTGTGTTCCCATAAGTGAAATGGGAGTATAAAGCTTTTGGTTTTGTTGCATTTTGTTAAGAATTAGGTTTGATCCTAGACTGTTTGGGTGGCACATAACCAATACCTATTTTACCATTTCTGCTTACTCCATGGATCATAGAAGCCATTTTTCTTCTGTCTATGTTTTGTGCAAGAAGGTTTTGAAAAGCCATATCAATTTTCTTTATGATAACTTCAGAGTCCATAGGAGCTTTTGAAATAATCTCCTTTTCAAGTTCTTTACTCTTGCTTTTGATGGCAGAGTTATCTTTTTCAAGAATGAAAATCATTTCTTTAAGAGTAGAGTTTTCTTTCTTCAGCTCACTAAGGGTTTCAGAGTCATCTACATGGATTTGTTTCAAATCCTTTTGTCTGTTTTGAAGACTCTGAAAATTTTCAACAATTTAAGTGAGACAAAACTACTTTAGAGCGAGTAAGATTATAGAATACATCATTTGGGTCTGAATTTGATTCTGATCCTGATTTGGAGTCAGATGCTTCTGTGCTTGCCATAATTGCCATGTTAGCCTGCTCTTCTTCAGAATCAACTTCTGAAGCTTCTGATTCATCCTAGGTTTCCATAAGAGCCTTCTTCTTTTCTTTGAATAATTTCTTTTTTGGCATAAGTTCGGGACACTCATTTTTGTAATGTCCAAGTTACTTGCACTCAATGCAGGTAACATTCTTGCTAGCTGTAGACTTCTTCTTCCCAAAGGATGAATTAGATTGTCCACCTGTTCTTCTGTAGCCTCTGAACTTCTTCTATTTTTTCTTATAGAACTGGTTCATCCTTCTAGAGAGTAGAGAAAACTCATCTTCTTCTTTAGAGCTTTCTTCAGACACTTCTTCTTCAACTTGAAGAGCTTTACCCTTCTCAAGCTTACCTTTGTACTTCATAGACACATATTTGACTTTTTTTCTCAAGCTCATCCTCTTCAAGTTCAATATCATGACTCCTTAGAGAACTTATAAGTTCCTCTATAGTCGTGTTGTTTAGATCTTTTGACACCTTAAGTGTTGTCACCATTGGTGTCCATTTCTTAGGTAGACTTCTGATGATTTTCTTTACATGATATGAAGTGGTATAGCTTTTATTCAGAGCTTTTAATCCATCTCCAAGAGTTTGAAATATTGAGAACATCTATTTTTCTATTCTGAACTTCTTCTATTTTTTCTTATAGAACTGGTTCATCCTTCTAGAGAGTAGAGAAAACTCATCTTCTTCTTTAGAGCTTTCTTCAGACACTTCTTCTTCAACTTGAAGAGCTTTACCCTTCTCAAGCTTACCTTTGTACTTCATAGACACATATTTGACTTTTTTTCTCAAGCTCATCCTCTTCAAGTTCAATATCATGACTCCTTAGAGAACTTATAAGTTCCTCTATAGTCGTGTTGTTTAGATCTTTTGACACCTTAAGTGTTGTCACCATTGGTGTCCATTTCTTAGGTAGACTTCTGATGATTTTCTTTACATGATATGAAGTGGTATAGCTTTTATTCAGAGCTTTTAATCCATCTCCAAGAGTTTGAAATATTGAGAACATCTCCTTAATCATTTCATTCTCTTCCATTTTGAAGGATTCATACTTCTGGATTAAAGCAAAGGCTTTAGTTTCTTTAACTTGCTCATTTCCTTCATGAGTCATTTTCAAAGAATCAAATATAGACTTAGCAGAGTCTTTATTTATTGTCTTTTCATACTTAATGTAGGAAATATAATTCAACAATATGGTTCTAGATCTATGATGATTCTTGTGATCTGTCTTTTATTGTTCATTCAATTTACTTCTTTCAACCTTAGTGCCATTTGCATCTGTAGGATATGTGTAACCATCTATTACCGTATCCCACATATCAACATCATAACCTATGTAGAAACTTTCAATTATATCTTTCCAATAGTAAAAAATTTCTCCATCATAGATTGGAGGTTTTGCAGAACAATGATCTTTATCATTCTTTGCATGTGCCATATTGTGTTTTAAAAAATGCATCTTTATTTGACACGGTGAAGTTGGAATATCCTTAATATAATAGTCGCATGAAGGTAATTTCATTTTACAACATTAGAGTGATGCTTGCAGTAGAGACTTGGTGAGAATGATGGGACATGAGGAACTTCGTAGGTACAAAGTACAATCCTTTTCAATAGAAAGTAGATTTTGCTTTTATACTTCTGTCACTTAAATCAGTCGTTAACTTTTGGATATAAACTTCTAGTCAAAGGCTTCATATTAAAGTTGATGAAGCTTGAGTAGTGTTCAGATCCTGTCTTAAGAACCTGGTGAGAATGAAACTTTAGAGTCTATGGAGTTCAGAGTTCTGAGACTTCAGATGCTTGAACGTTCATAGTCTTTTTCAGAGTCTATATCGATAGTTTCTTTGTAGAAGCGTTGACTTAACAATCCAGATGCTTGACTTCCTTGTAAACACACTTTTGATTGATCCTTTGGTTCAAAATGCGTCTTTAGTTCATAGTCTAGTCGTCTTCAGAGTCAGAAATTGTTTTCTATTATCTATGCACTTATTAAATTAGTTAGAGTACAAAATTGTTCTTTACACTTTGTTATCATCAAAACTAAAGGATAGTTGTATAATCAAACTTGTTCCAACATTTAGCAGACGTTAGAATTAACTAAAGCTACATACCTATTAAAAATGAAAAGGAGGTGTGGGAATAGCCAACGGAAGTAGTTGATCACGTCCTCAAGTGAAGGCATCAGAAATATAGAGTGAGCCCCAACGGTCCTAGAGAAAGTCATCTCCCACGTGGTTCTTATCTCTCACTTAAAGCATCTCATCTTTACATGCCTTATGCATTAAGGATTGTGTACAATCCGATCTCTCACTTAAAGCATCTCGCCCTTTCATGCCACGTGCTTGAGGGACTCTGTACAATCTAGTCTCTCACTTAAAGCATCTCACCCTTACAACCTTATTCTTGACGAAATGTGTACAATCCAGTCTCTCACCTAAATAATTTCACCTATACAAGTCTCATGCTTATGGGATTATGCACAATTTGATCTCTCGTCTAAATCATCTTGCCTTTACAACCTCATGCTTGGTGGATTGTGTACATATTCGACAATTTCTGTCAAATCCTAGACCATACTCAATAGAACCCGCTCCGATTTGTAACCCTTACGACAAGACAATGTCAAGCTAAGGAGGCTAATGGGCTAAGTCGAACATGTTAATCTAAATTCAACACAAAGTGAATATTTGAATTAAGAAATGAGGGACAATGCATTTATTAATGAACTCGGGACATTATGTCTTAAAATACAACAATTAAGTCTGATTGGAAAACACCATTAATATCTCACCAAATGGGGGGATTCCTTTTAAATGGTATTTATAGACCTTAAGTAACGAGGATGTCACAAATAATATATAAAGGAGATGATCACATAGGAAAAAAGGTCAGACAATTCCAAACGATTTTAGGATTGTGACTCTAACTGACCCTCGATGGTAGAGTTAACATTTAATGTAATTTAGTGTACCTTACATGTACAATATATATTTCCAACAAAAAAAATAAAAGTTTGTCCCGTTAAGCAGCCCAATTGATAGTTGTGCAAAGATATGATCTGATGCAGGGGCACAGATTCAAACCCTAAAAGGGTGAATTTTAGCCACTAAGCTACTTGACAAAAAAAAAGTTTATAAATTATAAAATCAGTAAATGATCTTGTAAAATAGAGCCATAATATGAAATCAAAGGTGTAACTGGCGTTATCAAAGTTTTAAAAAATATTAATTATTATTCCCCTTTTTTATTGTATTGATTGAAATAGATGGAATGAAATGATACATTTTTTATGATAAGAAATGAATCGATAAATTATTAATAATACATTAAGAAAAATAAAAAAATATTTATATAAAAACAAAAAACAAAAAAGATTTATTGTTTTAGTATGAATAAAAGTCATAATTGAATAGGTTGTAGTGTTGAGTGTCTTGTAAAGTTGTAGTGTTCTCATGGAATTTACTTTAGAATAGGTTGTCGATCAGGAATAATCTCCCAAGGCGACAAATTGTGTTTGGGTCCTCTAGTGCACGGTGTGTGTTGCGTGAGGGGCAGATGAAGTTGGATAATCATCTCTTTGTTTTGTGTGAGGTTACTTTAGGGTCCGTTTGGTTCAATCGAGGGGAGGGGAGGGGAGGGAATTTTATCAAGGGGATGGGAGGGGAGGGGAAGGGAGGGGAGGGATTTTAAATATATATATGTTTGGTTCAAAATAGGAAAGGGGAGGGGAGGGGAGGCATTTTATTTACAAATATGTTTGGTTCAGAAGGGGAGGGGAGATATTTTAAAACTAATTTACATTTGTATCCTTATAGTTTTATCATAAGACTCATGATATTTATCATTTATAATTCAAACACAAATTCATTGACGAAATATAAAGTATTCAATCAGAGAGCATCTTAAAAAATTTTATAAAAATTATAACGATTATAATATATAATTTTAAGAAGATTATCAAATATAATAAAATCTAATAAAAATTATTATAAACAAGAACATTACAATAATTAAAAAGTAACAATAAAATATAATAAATAAAATAAAAGGATTTAAACACATATAATAATAATAATAATAATAATAATAATAATAATAATAATAATAAGAAGATGATGAATATATAAAAAGTATAAGAAATATAAAAGGAATATAAAATTTGTTCAAAATATAACATTTAACATTTTAATAAGTTATATTTATATTTAAATAAATAATAAGGATAAAAATGTAAATATAACTATGATTAAAGTGAATCCCCTCCCCTCCCCTCCAAATCCCCCCAAATTGGGGGGAAGCAAAAAGTGAGTCAGGAGGGATTTTGGTCCCCTCCATCTACCTCCCCTCCCCCTCTTAAAATTTAAACCAAACACAAAAACTATTAAATATTCCCTCCCCTCCCCTCCCCTCCCCTCCCCTCCATCTACCTCCAACCAAACACACCCTTAACTATTTGGTATAGAGTTTTTTGGTTGGTGAGGTGGCTTGCGCCTCTACCTCAACCTGTTTTGAGGGTGTTTGAGATGTTTCAGGGTCTAGGGCATGAGAAAAAGGAGTCCTTATATTTTGTTGGGAGAGTCAACTACCTTCCTACCTCCTTAGAGTTCGTTTTCCCCGATCGTCTATTGATTCTAAGTTTTCTGGATAGACTTAACTGTTGGGTTAGCTGGCTTGTGTTTTTTTTTTTTTTTACTTGCTGTTTATCTCTTTTGCTTCGTTGTTGATATGTATGTTAACTTGATTTGGTGTTTTGCACAATTCTATTGCTCTTTGTTTTCTTTTATAAAATTATTGATAATATTAATTACATGTTTTAATGTGGGAATGTATTAAAGTAATTAATTTGTGAAATCTTTAATATGTGTAAAAAAACAGTTTAGAGTACATATAATTTAGATCTTGTATTTTTAATAGCATGAAAAATGACGTAGTAGTAACTTTTAACTGAGCCATTTCTTTTTCTTGTTGCTCAAAAGACACTCTAGGTACAAAGATGACGTGTATGATCGGATATGGACTTGCAGGCAAGACATTTACAATAGTAACAGTTGGTATCCGACGAGTTTGACTGAATCAATCAATATGGATCTGGAAACAAATAATGATGTTTATAAATTACCAAATCAAGTATGGAGAAGTACAGTGAAACCACAGAATGTTTCAAAACCCTTGGGATTTATCTATCCGTATAATTCTGAGTATTATGTATACTTTCACTTTGCTGAAATTGAGAAACTTCCAGATGGGAAAAAAAGAATTATAAATATCACACTCAACAACCAACCTGTGCTCTCTCAACCTTTAGTTCTTGATTATTTGAAGCCTGTTACACTCAACTACAAAACTGTTGGTAATGTTCGGTTTAACATTAGCGCAACCTCACATTCTGATGCTCCTCCTACACTCAACTCCTTGGAGATCTATCGCTTGATTACCCAACTTGATTCACCAACATACGTTAGAGACGGTAATCTCATTATCTCTTAATAAGTCTCGTATTTGAAATACTTATTTATCTCATATTACTTTATTTAAAGAGAAAGTTACATTTCATTTATTTTAAAAATATGCATTATATACTAATCAAAAATATTAATGATAAACATAAATAGATAAATTTCATCTATATCTATAGTTGTTGATTGTCACTACTAATTAGAGCCTGTCAGTTTAATAGATATAAAAAAAGTTAAAGAATATTTTAAAATTAAAGGAGGTGTCTTTTCATTTTAATAAATATCAAGGGAGGTTAGTATAATTTACCCTATTTAAAATGTTAATAATGTATTAATTAAATTTGAAATAATTTTTGATTTCATTACTTTTAAAAAAGAGTGTGTTTGAACGAATTAATTGAAATTTTTGATTTCATTTTTAAATTTTTTTATTTGGCTGGAGTATTAAGATAAATCATTGTTAGATTTTTGAAATAATTTTTAAAATTTTAAAGTTTTTAGACCCAAATTTAAAATTTAAAAGTAGTGATCAATTTGCAATTTGTAAAATTTAAAGATACCAATTTGAAAATAATTAAGGATCAATTTACAATTTTTTTTTTAATTTTAGAGGTCAATTTTAAAATTTTGAAAATATGAGGACTAATTTACAAATTTTAAAATAATAATATTAACCAATTTGATATTCAAATTCTATAAATGATTTAAAATACATTTCAAGATCATTAATTTTAACTTAGAAAAAATATTTCATAAATTTTCAATTCTTCGTATTTTTATTCAAACAATAAATTTTGTACAAATTTTAAATTCCCTTATTAAAATGAATAATTTTAAATTCCCTTATTAAAATGAATAATTTTAAATCATGCATTGAACTAAAATGTTTGTTATTAGAGACTAAAATTTTCAATTAATTAAAATTAATCATTAAATTCTTAAATTAATTATAATTTGTTGAAAGTATATGAATTTTTTACCCAAATACCCCTCATTTTTGAAAAAATTCCCAAAATACCCTACGTTTTAGAAAATTTTCTAAACTGCCCCAGTTTGGGTTTGGAATTGCACACTGTCGCCAATTGAACTGGAGACTGCTTATCAAGTCGCCATTTCAATTGACAACCTAGTGTAAAAGAAAAAAAATCAGTTTCTAAGGAGTCTCCACATCAATTGGCGACTCCCTTGTATGCCTTAAAGAATGGTCGCCAATTGAATTGGCGACTTGATAAGCAGTCTCCAATTCAATTGGCGACAGTTTATGACCCTTAAAGAGGACTCGCCATTTCATTTGGCGACCATGTACAAACCCAAACCCTAACTGGGGCAGTTTGGGAAATTTTCTGAAACGTAGGGTATTTTGGGAATTTTTTCGAAAATGAGGGGTATTTAGGTAAAAAATTCAAAGTATATCACATAAATTTTAAATAATAAAATAAGCTTTATGATTATTTAAAGCTTAACTCGTGTCTTAAACCGTGCACCTCTTATATTTCTCTATATGTAAGTTTGCACTCACAAAAGTACATTTAATTTTAGTTGCTACAATCATGGATATCAAAAGTTCCTACAAAATTAATAAACTGAGTTGGCAAGGAGACCCATGTCTTCCAACAAGTTATGCATGGGAAGGTTTAGTTTGCAAAGGTGACACTATTCTGAGGATTACATCTCTGTAAGTACTTATCTTGCTAACATATTTGTTTTAAAAAGTTTTTTATTTAATTTATATTTGTACTTTAATTTTTTTATAAGCAAAATATATTAATAATGAGTATTAAGGAAACTCCAATCTTATACCTTAGACATATGAGAAAAAAATTAAAAGCTGTGTTGTGAAATGATGAAAAAAAATAGTGTATGATCGGTTCTTGATTAACAAGAAAATCACAAAGTAAAGGAAAATAGAGAAGAAAAGAAAGATAATTCAAAGTGGTTAAAAACTGAATTTTTGACTCAATTAAACATTAAAGAGCAATGTTTACAATTGAATTTCAACCACACCACTTTCTCCCTCTGATTAGGATTATCAGAGATTGGTGGAGAAGTGGTGACTAGTATGTTATTTATAAGAAAACTAAATCCTAAATTTTAACTAACATACTAAACAATTGGCCCAACAGATTGACTCAATTCGACATGTTAACTTAAACAACAAGTTAACATATTTCTGCATGCAAGAACGAACTTCGATTACGGCATGCACATCTTCGACTACTGTCGAACCATGACGCTAACCTTGTCGAGGCTAGAGTTTGATCCAAATACCACAAATCTCCACCTTTGAACAAACTCTACACTATAACAAGGGAACAAACTAGCTTTCATCAAGCAACTTTATCAACTACATACAGTGGAAGAACTTGCTACTCGACAATGTCTTGGTGATCATATCAACAACATTGTCATCAGTCAAAATCTTCAGTACTTGGACTTCTCCACGCTCAATTATCTCTCTAACGAAATGTAGCTTCACATTGATGTGCTTGGTTCGTGCATGATAGGCTGAATTCTTCGAAAGATGTATGAAACCTTGACTATCACATTTAACAGTGATAACTCGACCTTGAAGTTTCGGCTCCTTAGTAAAACATTCAATCCACAATGCTTCTTTCACAACTTCAATTAGGGCAATATATTCAGATTCAGTGGTTGATAAGGCAACAAACTTCTGAAGTGTTGCTTCCCAAATGATTTTAGTGCCAAACATAGTGAACACATATCCATAAATAGATTTTCTGGAATCCATACAACCTGCATAATTAGAGTCAACAAATCCTTCGATTTCGTCTTTGTTATCATCACCACAGGTTCCACCATAAATTAGGACTCTGCTTAGAGACAAATTTATGTACCTTAGGATCCACTTTAATTCTTGCCAGAGCGTCTTCGCAGGATTGGCCATATACTTGCTTACAAGGCTCACTCCGTACGCTATGTCTAGCCTAGTACATGCCATAACATACATCAAAGAACCTACTACACTAGCATATGGAATGCTATCTCTCCGGATGTCAATCCCAAGAATCCTGAAGGCGGCTCCCAGATTCTTCATGTCGAACTCCTTATCGAGTCTAGCCTTCACCTTTACTATGTCCTTGACACCGTTGTTTTCTATGAGGATGTCATCCACATAAAGAAACAAAATAACAAGTGAATTTCCAAGTCAAAATCTGATGTAAACACATTGGTCGAACGAGCTCCTAGTGAAACCTATGTGTGCCATAAACTTGTCGAATCTCATATTCCATTGTCGAGGAGATTATTTCAGGCCATATTACGACCTATTCAACTTGCACACATAATATTCCTTTTATTTTTCTACATGCCCTTCAGGTTGCCTCATCAGGATTGTTTCATCTAGATCACCATACGAGAAGGTTGTCTACACATCCATCTGTTCAATTTCTAGGTCGAACTTTGCCACAAAGGCTAACAACATTCTAATTAATTGATATATGCCTTAAAACAGGTGAGAACACATCATTGAGGTCGAATCTTTCTCTTTGAGTGAACCCCTTAACGATCAAACTTGCATTAAATCTCTTCGACATCACTCCTTTGATTCCTTCCTTAACCTTGAAAATCTACTTACAGTTGACTAACCTGGCTCCTACAGGTTTCTCGATCAACTCCTAAGTGTTATTATCATAAAGATATTTCATCTCATCATCCGCGACTTTCATCCATTCAGTCTTATTTCGACTCCTCACAGCTTTCTTTTAGTCTCTAGGTTCTTCATCAAGAACCTCACTTACAGAGATTAAAGCGAATGTTATGAGATATGCATAACCAAGTCTCTGAGGTGGCTTGATGACTCTTCTTGACCTGTCTCTTGCCAGCAGGTAGTCATTATCTGTCTCCTCATCTTCATAAGCAACTTGTGCTTGTTCTTAGACTTCATTTGGGTTATGCAATTCAAAATAAATATGCTCTACCTCAACAGGAATCTCTTCTTGTTCCAACTCTTCTTTAGAGATCTCTGCATTTTAACCAACATCATCAGTTTTTTTTAACGTCATTTCTGTTTCATTGAAAACTAAATCACGGCTTCTGATACACCTCTTGTAACCTGGATCTAGGCACCACAACCTATAAGCTTTGACTCCTTCAGGGTATCCAAGAAACATACATCTCAGAGCTCTAGGTTCAACCTTGTCTTGCCTAATGTGAGCATAGGCTAAACAACCAAATACTTTAAGTTTGTCGAGATTAGGTGGATGTTCCGAGCATACTCCTTTAGGTATTTTCATCCCTAAGGCAGTCGAGGGACACCTATTTATCAGGTATGATGCAGTCACTACAGCCTCAGCCGAAAACATGTTCCCCAATCCTACATTAACCAACATGCATTAATCCTTTCCAAGATAGTTCGATTAAATCTTTTTGCTGAGGAGTACTTGCTACAGTCTTGTGCATTGCTATCACAGACATGACATAATACTTGTCGAAAGCTTCAACTCAAGGCCATTATCGGTTCTCAACCTTGTACTCTAAGGATTTGAACAAACAAATGGAGAACAAGTTATCTTCTGTTGGTGAAGGTTTGTCCGTTAAGGGGAAATTCTTGAAGAAAGATGGTAGGTTTGAGAAGAAGAAACGTAAATTTCTATAGATTTCTTATGGTGGTAATGCTCTTGCAATTAGGTGTTATCATTGTAAGAAGGAGAGGCATACAATAAAGGCGTGCCCTGATTGACTGAATAATCATGGCGGAAAAGATAATGGTAATGCAGCCATTGTGCAAGATGATTATGAATCATGTGATGTCCCGGTGGTTTCAAGCAACAAATCTAACAAGGAATGGGTTATGGATTAAGGGCGTGCTTGGCACATGAATCCAAACAAATATGTGTTTGAGAATTATGTGATCAAGTTGATGGATCAGTGCTGCTGGGAAACAACAAGGCCTACAAGATTGCAGAAATTGGATCTGTGAGATTCAAGCTTCATGATGAGTAAATAAGGCTATTGACTGATGTCAGGTATGCACCTGAACTTAATAGGAATATGATTTCTCTTAGTGAATTCGACAAGAAATAATATGTTTTCAAAGGAGAGCAAAGTATCCTAAGGGTAATGAAGGGGTCGAAGGAAGTCTTGAGAGGCATCAGGAGACAAGACTTGTATACCCTAGAGGTACTCCCCAACAAAATGGTTTGGTTGAAAGGTTTAATCAAACCATTCTGGAAAGGGTTAGATGCATGTTGGTTAGTTCAAAATTAAAGAAAGTATTTTTGGCTGAGGATGCGGTGACTGCAACATACCTGATAAATAGGTGTCCCTCGACTGCCTTGGGGATGAAAACACATGAAGAAGTCTAGTAGGGACATTCACCTAATCTCGACAGACTTAGAGTATTTGGCTGTGAAGCATATGCTCACATTAGGCAAGACAAGGTCAAACCTAGAGCTCTGAGATGTATGTACCTTGAATACCCTAAAGGAGTCAAAGCTATTGGCTGTGGTGCCTAGAGCCAGGTCACAAGAGGTGTATCATAAGTCGAGATGTAGTTTTCAATAAAGCTGAAATAACTTTCAAGAAAACTGATAACATTGGTCGAAGTATGAAAATCTCTGTAGAGGAGCTGAAACAGGAAGAGATTCTTGTTGAGGTGGAGCATAGTTATGGTGAATTGCATAACCTAGATAAATTCAAAGAACAAGCACAAGTTACTGATGAAAATGAGGAGACTAATAATGACTACCTACTGACAAGAGACAGGTCGAGAAGAGTCATCAAGCCACCTCAGAGACTTGGTTATGTAAATCTCCTAGCTTTCGCCTTAATCTCTGCAAGTGAGGTTCTTAATGAATAACCTAGAGACTACAAGAAAGTTGTGAGGAGTCGAAATAAGAGTGAATGGTTGAAAGCCATGAATGATGATATGAAATCTCTTTATGACAATAACACTTGGGAGTTGATCGAGAAACCTTCAGGAGCCAGGTTAGTCGGTTGTAAGTGGATTTTCAAGGTTAAGGAAGGAATTGAAGGCGTTATGTAGAAGAGATTTAAGGCAAGGTTAGTTGCTAGGAGGTTCACTCAAAGAGAAGGAGTCGACTTCAATGACGTGTTCTCACATGTTGTAAAGCATAGGTTAAATACAATGTTGTTAGCCATGGTTACAAAGTTAGACCTAGAACTTGAATAGATGGATATGAATACAACCTTCCTATAAGGTGATCTAGATGGAACAATCATGATGAAGCAACCTGAAGGGTATGTAAAAAAAGGAAAGAAAGATTATGTGTACAAGCTGAATAAGCTTTTGTATGGCCTGAAACAATCTCCTCGACAATGGAATAGGAGATTCGACAACTTCATTACACACATTGGTTTAACTAGGAGCCAGTTTGACCACTATGTTTACTTCAGATTTCGACATGGAAATTCAATTTTTATTTTGTTGCTTTATGTGGATGACATCATTATAGTAAGCAACCGTGTCGAGGATGTAGTAAAGATGAAGGGAGAACTCAATAAGGATTCAACATAAAGGATCTGAGAGTTTCCTCCAGGATTATTGGGATTGACATCCAAAGAGATAGAAAGTAGTCGAGATTATACTTATCTCAAGAGACATACCTGCTTAAGATTCTCGACAAATTTGGTATGACAAATTCAAAGTCTATTGTAACACTTACTAATCCTCGGTTCAAGCTTAGTACGACTCAAAGTCCTAGTAATGAAGTCGAAAGATCCTATAAGAATAGCATTTTGTATGCTAGTATAGTAGGTTCTTTGATGTATCTTATGGTCTGTACGAGGCCATACATAGTGTATGGAGTGAGCCTTGTAAGCAGGTATATGGCCAAATATGGGAAGGCACACTGGCAAGCTTTGAAGTGGATTCTGAGATACATAAAAGGAACTCTGAGTAGGGTCATGATTTATGGTGGAGCCACGAGTGATGGTGAAGCCGAAGCCGAAGGATTTGTCGACTCTGACTATGCAGGGATATTAGAAAATCTCTTTTTGGATATGTTTTCACTATGTTTGGTACAATAATCAGTTGAAAAGCTTATCTTCAGAAGGTTGTTGCCTTATCAACCATTGAAGCTAAATATATTGCCCTCACTAAAGCTGTGAAAGAAGCATTGTGGCTTGAAGGGTTTGTTACGGAACTGAAACTTCAAGGTCAAGTTATCACTATTAACTGTGATAGTCAAAGTGTCATACATCTGTCAAAGAATTTTGCCTATCATGAGAGAACAAAACACGTCGATGTTAGGATGCATTTCGTCAGGGAGAAAATTGAAAGTGGAAAAGTCAAAGCGATGAAGGTTTCGACATATCACAATGCTGCAAATATGATCACTAAGTCATTGTCAAGTAGCAAGTTCTTCCACTATATGCAATTGATAAAGCTGCATGAGGAAAATAAGTTTGTTCCCTTAATGTTGTAGAGTTTGTTCCAATGTGAAAATTTGTGGTATTTTGGATTGAACTTTAATTTCGACAGGGATAGTTTCATGTTTCGACAGGAGTCGGAGATGTGAATGTTGTATTGGAAGTTTGTTCTAGCTTGCAATTATATAAGTTAGTTTGTTGCTTAAGTTATCTTAGTGCTTAAGTTAACATAATGTTTAAGTTATCTTGTAGTGTATAAATAGGTTGGTCTCTAAGGTTGTTGATGGGGATTAAGCATTGTTTGTTATTATTCACTTGTAACCTTTTGCCATAATTGAAAAATTGAATAGAAAAATGATTTAACAAATTCTTGTTATTCTTCCCTCTTCTATCTCTTTCGTAAAATTAAAAGGGTTTTTTGTGTTTGTTCAAAAAACTCAATCTTTTTCATAGTTTTTATTCATTCGTAACACTACGTTCATATATATATATATATATATATATATATATATATATAAACACTAAATTTTTACATCTAAAAAGTAATACTTCTTTTAATCTTAAAAACGTTAATTGTGTTCCACTTTAATGAACAGGAACCTGAGCTCGAGCAAACTAACAGGGAGGATAAATATTTCGTTCTTATATCTCAGTGAACTTGAAGTGCTGTGAGTAATAGTTATTATTATTCATCCATTTCTTTTTATATTAAAAAAATTACATACTACTTATCAATTATTTTAATGCAAATTAGCAGAATTTATCACCCGCTTAACTCCATTATGTCAACATTTTAAACGAGGTTAAATTGTTGCATTTTATTTCTATAAATCAGATTAGATTTAATATTTTTACTATGCCTATGTGTATGTTCAAGGGATTTGTCCCAAAACGAGTTGGAAGGACCTCTTCCAGAATTTCTTGCAAAATTGCCAAAGTTAGAAGTTCTGTAAGTTTCCAATATTGCCTTTGATTTTTAATTTCAAAATTTCTGATACTAGATAGGATCTTAAACTATATATAATTAATTGTCTTCGTAGTAATCTAATGGGGAACAAGCTTTCGGGACCAATTCCTTTGGCGCTTAAGCTAAAAGCAGACACGACTTTGCAATTAAGGTATGGATCAAAGTATTTCGTATTATTATGTGGTTTAGTTGTTTTACAATATCCTTATTTGAGTAATCCCATATTCACTATGAATGCTTAATCATGAACCAATATGACAAAACTATACATATTTGGCCTTTTGTCTTTATGTTTGGCCTTTTGTCTTTGTAAAATTAGTGTGGATCTTGAAATTTAGTCTAGGGTTTATTGAAAGCTCTCACCCATGATTCTCTTTTCTTCACACGAAGAAAGAATTTTACCCCTCAACTTTGAGTTTTTAACTCTTTCTAGAAGTACTACTACATTCACTTTATGTTGATGTTTTAGCTACTAGACTTATTAATTAATGGCGCAGCAAAAGCTCTTTCACATAAATGAGAATGAGAAAACTCACAAAAGAGAAAGAAAAAGAAATATTATTGGAATGAAATATATTTTTTACGAACATATCTTACAGGATTATACTACTAACTAACTAATTTCTAGTTAATAACTACATATAGAATTAGCAGTAACCACGTGTATAACTAGCATTAACCAGTAACCACATACTGAACTATCTAACCACATATTGAACCGTTAGTAACCACAAGAAAAAAAAACTGAATTACACATCTAACAAATTGTCATCCTGAAAATTTTAGATGAAGAAGTCAAAGCATTTATTTTATGACATTTGTTATGCATTTTCCTATTTTATTTCTCCAAAGCAATTCTGCATTATTTCAGTTCAAATTTACATTCAGTTTGTTAACGTTCAAGCATTTATGTTTCACTCACAAGCACTTTTCTTTTCACTTTTATGCACAAATTCTCTGTGAGATCTTTTTGATTTTAATCTCTTAAGTGAACCAAACTCGTGATTGTTTACTAAAAATAACAGTAAACACCAACTTAACTAACTATCTAACCAACTTCTAATTAGTTATAACCCTCATTTAGAATGATCACATCATATCCTTATGATTTTAAATGTTTACAAGCCCTAATTGACTCCTCAAATATTCAAAACTCTCAATCTTCAAGGATTTTGTAAAGCCATATACCAATTTCTCATTTGTAGGACAACATATGTATTCTATGATGCATTTCGTCACTTTCTCCCTTATGAAATGAAATCTTGTCTCAATATGCTTGCTTCTTCCATGTGAAATTGGATACTTGGCCAAACTTATTGTAGTTTGTGTCAATCATCAGCATCATAGGCTTTTTCACTTCACACCTTATCTCATTCAACAAATAGTCAAGCCAAATTGATTGACATGAGGCAAATGATCTTGTTATATACTTAGCTTCACAGGAGGACATTGTAGTGACTGGTTGCTTCTTTGTACAACAAAAGATGGTTGCTTCATTGTAAAAGAATACATAACTAGATGTACTTCTTCTATCAGTTTTGTCTCCACACCAATCAGTATCACTATAGCCAATCAAACCTATTATCCTTTCACTTTCAGCAGTTGAAAAATTTAAGCCTAACTTCATGGTTTCTTTGAGATACCTAAGAATTCTCTTTGCAGATACTATAAGAGACTTTTATGGCATGCTCATAAATTTTTTCATTATACTTACTACATAACATATATCTGGCCTACTATTGCATAAGTATCTTAGTGAGTCAACCATTTGTTTGTACAATGTGGAATCCATGTCTTCTTCACTTGCACACTCATCCAGCTTAGTGTTTGTCTCAAAAGGATTTGTCACTGCTTTACACTCAAAACTATCTTAAATTTTTCAAACAGTTCCTTCGCATACTTTTGTTGATGCATGAACATCCCTTCTTTTCTCTTCACGAATTCAATGCCAAGAAAGTATGATAGCATGCATAGGGTTGTCATCTCAAATTCCACCCTCATTTGAGCCTTTAGCTTCTCTAAAGCACATGAATGACTGTCTGTAATAAGTAATCATTAACATATACGAAAATCATCATGATGCCTTCTTCCATTGATTCCTGCACATGTACACCATACTCCACAGTACACTTCTTAAATTCAAATTTAACAAGGAATTTACACAATTCTTTTATTCCAAGCTCTTGGAGATTGCTTCAAACCATATAATGCCTTCTATAATTTGTATACCATATGTTCCATTCCTTTTATCACAAAACCTGTAGGTTGTGTTACATATACAACTTCTTCTAGAGGACCATTTAAGAAAGCATATTTTACATCCGAATGGTGTAGGAACCTGTCTCTACTACTAGCTATTGCTACCATCAATCTTACATTTTCAAGCCTTACCACAGGAGAAAATACCTCATTATAGTATATGCCATGTTTCTATAGGAACCTTCTAGCCACCAATCTTGCTTTGTGTTTTGAAACTGAGCCATATATATTAAGCTTAGTCTTGTACACCCATCTCACACTAATAGTTTTCTTCTTCTCATATAGAATTACTAATTCCCAAGTTTGATTATTCTCAACTGACATTAACTATTCACTCATAGCTTCCTTCCACACATTGCTCTCCATTGCTTATGAATGACTAATTGGCTCTGCATCAGCCAAAAAGGGCAAATTAAATCAAGTGTCCTTTATTTCTAAGTACAACATCAAGTAATACTTCCCAGTTCTCCAATTTACTAGGTACTTGTCTACTCCTTCGTGGCCTCTCATGAGTATGAGATTCAGTGTTTTCAACTTCACTTACTCCATTATCTTCACCATTCCTTTCATCATTAGAATCTTCACTTTTGTCATAGTCTATAGAAGTGTGTTTGACTTCACATTCCATTGTATCTTTTGTCAGCCATTTCCAAGCCTCAAATTCATCAAATATCACATCCATACTTATGTGAACCTTTTTATCAATAGAATTATATAGCTTATAAGCATTTGATTGACGATATCCTATGAATATCATCTTTTCACTATTGTCTTGCAATTTGGTCCTCCTTTGATCAGGTGCGTGCTTGTAGCTGACTGATCAGAAAACTTTTAGATGCTTCACAGATGGTTTTCTTACACACCAAACTTCTTAAGTAGTTTTATTTTAAGCTTCTTAGTTGGACACCTATTTAGGATATAAGTGGAATTATCGACTGCTTCACCCCAAAACTGATGTTGCAAATTCTTGTGTTTCAGCTTGCTCATGGCCATTTCAAGAATGGTCTTATTCCTTCTTTCGGTAATACCATTGTGTTATGGTGTATGAGGTTACTTTATGCTTTATGCCTTCATTGTTGCAGTATGCTTCAAACTCATTTGATGTATATTCTTCACCTCCGTCTGTCCTTAAAATCTTAATTGTTTTTCCACTTTCTTTCTCAATTAAGATTTTGAACTTCTTGAAGACTTCAAAAGCATTACCTTTGAGACTGATGGTATAAAGTCACAACATCCTTATGTTTTCATCCATAAAGGTGATGAAATATCTACTACCTCCCAAGGATGGTACTTCAAAAGGACCACAAATATTAGAGTGCACCACTTCAACGATATTTTTTTATCTCTTAGAAAGATTACCTACTTAACTTGCTTCTCAGACATATCACACAAGTCATATTCTTTGTGCTTAGATTAGGGAAACCATGCACCAGGTTCTTAGAGCTTAAATCACTTAAGCTTCTAAAGTTCAGATGTCCATATCTTATATGCCATAAACATTCTTGCTCATTAATACTTTATAGTCATACTTTCTTTCCAGGTTGAATAGTGCATTTGAAAGTTCTATTTTTGGATAATTGAGACTTCAGGATCAATCTCATTGTTTTATCAAACAATTAGAGTGAATCATCAATCATAGTGATTGAGAAGCCTTTCTCCACCAATTTTCTTATACTGGACATGTTACACTTCATTCCTGGTACAAATAGTACCTTTTCAATCAAGGCATTACTTTCATTCTTCCTTTTGATCACTATGTCTCTGGTACCTTCTACTGCAAGGTAAGTGTTGTTAGCAAGTTTGACACTAGTCTTCTTGCTTGCATTCAAGTTGATAAACCATTCCTTATGTCCTATCATGGGATTGAGTCATCCTGAATATATATATCATTGTTCACAAAATGGATTTCCTTCACAGGTGGTGGCCATGAGTAACATTGCATCTGATTCACCATCATCAAGTGTTATGTTGGCCTTTTCATTATCTTTCTGATTTTTCTTTCCTTCTTCTTTCTTGTACTAGCATTCATTTGCAAAGTAGTCAAGCTTCTCACAAATATTGCACTGTATCTTACTTTTGTCTAAAATTCTTCTTCTTGAACAAATTCTTGTCATGGTCTCTTCCCTTTTTAGAAGATTTACCCTTTTCTTCACATATTTTCTTTGCAACATTGTACCCGATAGGATTCTTAGGGACCTCGTTCACCTATCTTCAAGAAATTCCTTTCAACTCCATCATTTTTTATTACTTGAGCCTGCAATGCTTGTTGAGTTTCTCTTTTAGTGTCTTTATCAATTTTACAATCATTTCATGTGCTTCTAATTAGCACTGCAAGTCTTCAGTCTTCATCCTCATGAGTGTAAGTATGAGAGTGCAACCTAAGAGGGAAGGTGAATTAGGTTTTACAAAAATTCCTTATTTTTAGACAATGTTATAGTTCTTTTATTTTTCTGGAATAAAGTAACACAAGAAATTATACTAGTTCCCCTTATCAACCAAGGGTATGTCTAGTCCCTTCACACCTTGAAGGATTTTCCAATACGTTAGATCTTTGTAGAAGCCTCACACCAAGACATATTCTACAATCTTCTAAAATAACAAAGAAGCACACCACTTCATTTATTTCACAAGAACAAAATCTATGGTGGACTTTGAATTAACCCAATTCAAAGGACCTTTTCACAAAATAGAAATAACACCATTTCCTATTTACAAACACCTTTCCCCAACACACTATGATGAAAGGCCATACACATTTTTCAATCCAATTCTACATTTTTCATATTTCTTGATCACTTGGTTTAATTCAACAATTTTATATTCAAGAGATTGACATGCATTACAAGTTAAGTTCTTGACTTGGTCTAATTCCATTTTCATGTCAATAACCTTACTTTCTAGAGATAAAATGATTTTCTTTTAATTTGAAAATTTTCTAGAAAGATTCAAATATTCCTCATGTAATTCATGGAAAGTATTTTGTAATTCATCATATGAAGGTATATCATTAATTTTGGAATCACTAACATCATTTTCTTCATCATCAGAATGATGTGAAGACATTAATGTCATGTTTGCTTCCACTTCATCTGAAAATGAACTTATCTCATTGTCATCCCATGCCACATATCCTTTCTTTGGCCTTTTGTCCTTCTTGCTATTAACTTTGTTCTTCTTTAGAAGTGTAGGGTATTTCATATTTTACATGTCATCTTCTTCAACATTCAAAATAAGTAACCTTCCTTTTTTAAGTTGGTGCTTCTTTTTACTACTTTCCTTTGTCCTTTCCTTTCTCAAGAACTTTTTGAATTTCTTGATTTGTTAAGTGTGAGAATCTCTTTTGCAAATTGAGAATTATTTTTCTGGGCTGCATTCTAAACATTTCATATTCTTGTGATAAAGTGTTTAGTTTCGATCTTTTTACTTCAACTTTACCTTCATGAGTCGCTTCCAAAGTATCCTAAATCTCTTTTGCTGTTTTACAAAGAGATATACGAAAGAATTCATTAATACCTATGGCTGATTGAAGAATTTTCTTTGCCTTTTTGTCAAATAGCACTTTCTTCTTGTCATCTTCATTCCAAAAGTCTTTTACTTTTTCTTGTTCTACATTATTATGACCGTCTTAGGAATATATGGACCATTTTCAATAGCATTCCATATTTCTTCTCATTGTTCTTCTAGATACGCTTGCATGGAAATTTTTGATAAGTCATAATATTCACCGACGAAACATGAAGATTTGTTGTTAGTGCTTCCATCTTTAAAAATAGGATTATCGAAAGCCATAATTTCTGGATCGAGAAGCAAGTTACCTCAACCTGCTATGATGCCAATTGTAAGTATGAGAGTGCAACCTAAAAGGGGGAGTGAATAAGGTTTTACAAAAATTCCTCATTTTTAGACGATGTTATGGTTCTTTTATTTTTCCGAAATAAAGTGGTGAACTTATGAATGATAGTGTGGAAATATAAAAGTACATAATGTAAAAGACATAGAAGCAATTATACTAGTTCCCCTTATCAAACAAGGGTATGTCTAGTCTCTTCACACCTTGAAGGATTTTCCACAATGTTAGATTTTTGTACAAGCCTCACACCAAGACCTATTCTACAATCTTCTAACATAACAAAGAAGCTCACCACTTCCTTGATTTCACAAGCACCATGCCCATGGTGGACTTTGAATCAACCCAATTCAAAGGACCTTTTCACAAAATAGAAAGAACGTCACTTCGTATTTACAAACACCTTTCACCAACACACTATAATTAAAATAAATATACACACATGTATAGAAATGAACAAAGATGTTTCTTGAATTGAATTCCAAGATGAAAATGATCTGCTCTTTCAATGTACAATTCAAATATATATATATATATATATATATATATATATATATATATATATATATATATATATATATATATATATATATATATATATATATAAAAGAACCTTAAGTACCCAGAAATTTGAATGAAACTTATTCAATGATATGAAAGTTCATGCACAAAGTTTCATTATTCAATAATATATGCATATTTATAAAATTGTTTGAATTGTATGCGAATTTCGGTAAATGAAAGAGGTTGTTGAAAAATTGATGTATTGTGAATTAAATAAATCTCATTATGCCTCTTTGATTTGATGCAATATTTTGGAAAAGTTTCATGATCATTGGCAATGATTTGGAATTACAATGGTTAATATATTTCAAAATAGTATTTTGTTTCAAAAAAAGTTGTGCAAATTATGGCCGGTTCAAACTGCCACAGTTTTCAAACTATTGGGTTGTTTCAGAAAACAATAAAAGTATAACAGTTTCAAATTGCCACAATATACGAACTAGAGTGTTGTTTCAAAAAACAGTAAGATTGCGGAGGTTTCAAAATGCCATGATTTATGAAAATCATATATTCAAATAGAGATAGTGTAAATCGATTTACCTTATTAAAACTTGAATTTTTGCCTTATAAAAGTTGTGCTTTGAATGACAATCATTGATGAAGGTTTAGAAACATATAATGGTTTAGATGAAAAAAATTTTATCACCTAAAACTTATATACATATGAATTTCCATTATACCTTAATCTTCATGATTCAATTCTTTGACTTCCAAAGCTTATCCAATCTTGATACTTGACTTCAATATTTTTCTTCTTTGATTTTTCTTCTATGATAAGCTTTTGTCTTCATCAAAACTAAACTAAGATAGATGAAAAACATCTTTTTCACATTGAGATCTTTAGATTCTTGTATTGCAACAATTATGAAGTCAAATCTTGATGTTAAAATGTCATTACGTTATTTGCAGTTCTACTAATAATAAATCAATGACTAAAAATATTTATATGCCTTTAAATTTTTGACAATTTCAAAAAATTTTAAAATTTTACTATTGAATAATGAAACATCTTAACATTTATATCTAAATGCATAATAACTTAATGTGATATATTTTTTTAAAATGATAAACATATAATTTTATATAATAACTTAAATAAAAATATAAAATATAAACGATGTAAATATAAAATGAAGTGAATATTAAAGGACTCGCTCTGCGCTATATTTATTTATTTTATTTGATAATTATTTGTGTCTGTACCTATACTATTTACGAATTTTTATTCAATCCTCTGTAAATATGTTTTTTTCAAACATCTCTTACTATTAGGGGTGGCAAAACGGGTCGTGACCCGTCGGACCGGCCCGCGCACCCGCCAAAAGATAGCAGATTGGGTTGAGATTTTGTACTCGCCTACTCGCCTAATCCGCCCGCTTTAAGCCCGCCTTGTCTTAAGCCCGTCAAAAAAAGGGCAGGGTGCCCCGCCAGCCCGACAACGTAGTTATCAAGCATTAAAATCATTTTTTTTGATTGAAGGTTAATACTTGAACTATATTTTGAAATACTTGTTGATAATTTTATTTTATACATTTATTTGTGAATATATGCAATATTTTTTTTAAAGTAAAATTTGTTAAAAAGATGTTTTATAAAAAATTGTTTTAAAAAATAAGTCAAAAATCTAATTGAAATGTAAAAATAAGTCTATTAATCTTTTAAAAATAAAAAATAAATAAATAAATAAATAGATGGGCTTGCACCAATCTGCCACCTTGGCTAGACGAGTTAGATTTTTAAGATCATTTTTCCTTGACGGGCTAGGTTACTCCGCCCTTTTTTTGGCGGGCTTAAGGCAGGACGGAGCGAGGCGGCGGCTCGTTTTGTCACACTACTTGCTTTTGGTACTTTTTCCATAACTAATCATAATCAGTTATATGATTTCTTAATTTTAATAGTCAATATTGAACAATGATTATTGAATTGTATATTTTAATATTTACACAATTTCCCTTTTTATTATATATATGATTAAAAAAATTATACTCCCTTCGATTATATTTATAAAAAAATATTTTATTTTCTAAATTTATTTAATAATTAATATATATCTAATTTAATAATAAATTAAATACATTAATTATTTAATAAATTTAAACAATTATTTATCTTCTATAAATAAGATTGGAGGATGTATAATGCAAACATCCCCCACTAATATCAAGGAAAATTTTGCTATGTATAATCCCCAGTAGGATGATCACTAATATCAAGGAAAAATTTGCTTCTTTCAGTGTGGGTGACAATCCAAATCTCTCTGCGATGGATTCATGCAAAAAGAAGAACAATATTATTATACCACTTAGTGCATCCTTATCAGCATTAATTATAATCCTCTTGATCTCTCTTGGATTTTGGATATTTAGAAGGCAAAAAGGTAATCACTTGGTCCTAAAATTATTAGAGTTTCGGAAATTTCATACAGATTAAAAAACATAATTAATTTAGTTTTAAAAAGAAAAATTATATATAATTTTATAATATTGTCATTCACTAATTAAAGAGGAAATATAAATTAAAAAAATTAGAAGAAATAAAAATAATAAATAGTGAATAATATATTAGAAAAAAAAAGTCATTAGTGTTGTATTGAAATTGTAAAATAATATATAATTTGTAATCAATTTTTTTACATAATAATTTATAATTAGAACATATGAATTAGATTATAGAAAAAAAGATGTAAAATAATTTTACACTGTCAATCAATGATAGACGTGTATCCTGCCACATCACATTTTTATTTTTAAAATACTATTATAATTTGATACTTTAAAATAATCTGATTAGATGTATATGTAATATTTCTTTACACTGACAATACACTCTCTTTAAACTCTAGATTATAATAAAAAAATATTCTAAAAATTGTATTTATACCAAGGTAATTAAAATCGGACCGGATATTAAACCGGTATAGGCTAGGGTTTAAGGTTTAAAGGTCTGACCTGGTCCGACCGAGGGTCAGACCGTTATTGTATATGTTATATGATTTAGTACCGGTTCTTTATCATGTGACTTTTATTTCCTATAATTTCTTAATTAGAATCAGTTTGAGAGAGTTAAAAATGCTAGAATTTTGTATCTTATGTAAAATATATTAGATGGTGCTTGATTTAAGGCAAAGAATATTATAATTTAAGAAGAAACATGTATCTTTTATTAACGTTGTCAACTTTGTGAAAGGATGATCATAACACTATTAATGAATTAAGTCCGACACTCAAAATTTTAGAAAATAAATCGGAAAATATTATTTATAAAAAGAATTATGGGCCTTATTATCAAGAAAATCTTAATTCTAAAAGGGTTAGAGTGAGATATTCAATTATAAAAACCATCTGTTCAATACTATTAAATTGGTTATGTTTTTCATCTTTTATTATATTTTTCTTTTAAATAAATTAAAAAAAAACTGAAAAAGTTAAAATCCGATTCAACCCATGTAATTGGCCGAACCCCCGATTTTGACCAGTTTCCCCGGTTTTACCCAGTTTTCTGGTTTTTGCCTCAGTTCATTGACAAGCCGATTTAAAGAGTTTAATTGACCGGACATAAGCCTGGTTTCCGGTCTAACTGATTGAACCGGCCGGTTCGGTTCGGTTTTCATAACCTTGATTTATACGATACTATTGTATAAGGAAGCTAGTATATATTTTGTCCTCCTTATAGATTCGTTAGTTCATTTTTCTTAGCGACATCTTTCTTCTAATTTAAATATCAAAATACATACTATAGTCCATTCTTAAAACTTTACTTATATTTGTGTTTTATGCTTGTGTTTCCACTTTAAACTTTTGTGTTTTTATTCCACCAAACAATAAATCTCGGTATTGATAAATGAGAAATAAGTATAAATAAAATTAATTTTTGTAATGACTACATAGAAAATAAATAGAATTGATTTATGAGAATTTTTTTGATAAGGAATTATTTTCATACTAAAAGAAAAGAAAAGAGTATTAGGAATATTGTAACCCTCAACAAAAACATTAAAAAAGTAAACTATTGTCTAAGACAAATCAAATGAGAGGTATATCAGTCATAAAAATTACCGATAGAATCATAATTCCGGCTCAAATCTATACATTTCCACAACATAAATTTAATGAACGTTAAACAATTCTCAAAATTGAATATTCTACCTTGAAACAAAATATCATTTCTCATCAACCAAATACTTCAAGTAGTAGCTAGCCATATCTCACAAATTGTATTTCTAAGATTCGCATCCTTTATCTGGTTGCAATTCAGTCAGAAGCTTGATTCACCATCAATAGTAACCCCTGCTTGGTTTTCCATCCACTTATTCATAGCTTCCCAAATCCAAGTCGACATTACGCACGAGCTAAAGAGGTGTCATTTATCTTGGTCTTCCAAAATACAAAAAGCACAACATTTATCTCTATCTTTTATTAGAATTTCTCTTTTAAATAATTGATCTTTTGTTAGTAGTCGGTCAAGAATCACCCTTCAACTAAATAGACTTTTAAACTCTAACCCATTTGACACTTGTCTACGTATGCTACTTTCTTTAAAGAAACTTTCAAAATAACTCATAGCATTTTCACTTCAATCACCCCTTCCACTCTATCATTAGGAGTATCCACCACACTTATGTGATTTTTTCTATATCGTTCCTTAAAATGGAATATACATGGACAGTATAAAATATTTGTATATTGTCTATTAATGAAAAACGTGTATCATACCAAATCACACTTTCACTACAAAAAAAACTGGTATTTGCCACATGAAAATCACTTCACAACATGCAAAATCACTTCACAAACTGGTATTAGCGACGTGACTATTCACGTCGCAGGAGCACGTGTGGCAACTATGTTGCCACGTGAAAATCACTTCACAACTTTGCCACGTGATTTTCACGTCGCAACAAATAAAACAAAGTTGCAGCAATCGCAGGTGTAAGAAGTTTGCCACGTGAAATTCACGTGGCAAGTTGTGAAGTGAATTTCATGTGGCAAGTTGTGAAGTGAACTTCACGTGGCAAGTTGTGAAGTGGAATTCACGTCGCAAGTTGCGAAGTGAATATCACGTGGCTACATGATTTTTTTTATAAAAAAATCTGATTATTTATGTGGTACGTTTTGTATTTTTATTTATAATTTAAAATTATAATTTAAATTTTTAAGTATAGTTTGTTTTTTTAATTATTTTACAAAACAAAATGAATATTAAATTTTTTTTAATAATAATTTAATTTGAAAATTTAATAAATTTAAATAACAAAAATTAATAATTATAAATAAATACCAAAATTTAGAATAAAATTTTTAAATAAAAAGTGTACAATATGCCAAAATGTAATAAATATTTTACAAAAATAAAAATTTAAAATTACAATAAATGCTTCGGATTAATCCGGATCGGGATAGGATTCAATGTTAATATCATCGTCATCCGAGCCAATATCATCGTTATCCATCTGTTGTTGACCACCAACTTCTTCATTTCCAACAACTGGATTACCGCCACCTTGCGATTGCATAAATTGGCGCATCATCGCCTCCATTTCAGCTTGCCTATTCTTCATTGCTTCTATCTGACTTTGTTGTGCCTCCAATTGGGCCTGTAATGTTGCCTCACGTTGCGCCGTTTCGCGTCTCGCTTCAGTTAGCGCCAGTTGTCTTACCGTTTCTATCATCTCGGGGGTCAATTGTGGCGGATTTGACGTTCCCTCACCATCTCTAACTCTTTGAAATATAGTTCTGTCCCCTTTTCTCATACCACCAGCCAAAGCTCCAGCACCAAATAAACATCCATTCGGTCCTTTTCCGCCGGTTACTAAATCCCAAATATAAAAATCCACACGTGGATTAAGCGGCTCAGAACCTCTTGGAGTATACTGAGGATTCTCTATCAAAAATTGTGTGAGCAATACCTGGTAATCCTCCTACACATAAAATAAAATAAAAAATTAAGTTAAATATAGATTAAACAATTTAAGTTAAATTAAATAATAAATTTTGCCACGTGATTTTCACGCCACAATATCTCAATTGCCACGTGATAATTACGTCACAAAATTGTCATTAAATTAAAAAAAATAATAACAATTTAAATAAAATAAAACGACGTACTTACCAAAGCTTTTTTGGTGCGTTCGTCAACAAAGTCCCCCGATTTGTTTATTCTGGTATGTACAACTAGCTCCGGCATAAGTGAAGGTCTCCCCAATCTCTTTTCCTAAATAATAAAATTAACTTTAATTAAAAATATATAATAAATAATAATATAACTTAAAATAGTAGTAATAATTACCATGCGTCGAGCATGTTCAGCAACACTTATACTTCCAACTGCATTAAGGCTACCCACTTTTTCAGATGCTCTCATTTTCTTTGCTTTTTCAGATCTTGCCTTAAAACCAGCATCTGAATCCCAATAAATAAGAAGTTCATCGAATACTTCTTTGCCATAACTCATTGTCATAAAACAACATGCAACCACTAATGCAACAATCAATCTTTCTTACTTCTAAACCCAACTTCGACACTAACCTCTTTGCATCATAAAAACTTGTAGGCAAGTTGTCCTTCGTAGGAGTCGAATCGAGCATCATTTTTGCGAAGAATTCCAAACACTGATCAGGAACATTCCAATTTGACTTGGCAGCCAATAATCTCACACACATTGATAACTTTGAGTCCGACGACCCCTCAAACAACGGCGTATTCATCTCATTCAACAATTGATAAAATCTTTGAGCTTCCTCATTCGGTAACTCTTCCCCATCAAAATCTTCAGGTTCGTCATAGGTGACGTTCACACCAAAAGCGTCACCCACCATCTCACTGATCAAATTAATGTTTTCCCCATGTTCCAGGTCTAATCGACTACTTGAAGCTTGTGTATTACTGGTCTCTGGTACGATACTGGGAAGTTCCTCTCCATTATATGTCCGCACCCAATAATTTTCAATGAAACCCCTTCTCTTCAAATGACGTTCTACTTCCTCTGGGTCATTAATTATAGGCCTGCATCCACATTTAATACAAGGACACCTTACTCCTCCTTCGCTTCGACAACACTCCTGAGAAAATGCCCACTTGATAAACCCTTTAACTCCTTCCTCAAAATTGGGTTTAAGTCCACGTCTTCCAGGATACAACCTATCGTACATCCAACTACGATAATACCGATAATATTCCATACTGCATATTTTTACAATCAGTCTTTTTAATTAGCTACAAATATTAACTAACTTAATAATATTCTTAAACAAATACTATTTAATATATACTATTCTTAAATATATTGTTTTTGTTTTAACTATTAAACATATTATATATATACTACTAAACATACTATTCTTGAACAAACTACTAATAAAATATAAGATTAAACATATATATACTACTAAACATACTATTCTTAAAGAAACTACTAAACATATTGTTTTTGTTTTTACAACATTAAACATATACTAAAAATTTATTTATTCTATTTCTGTTTACTAAACATATACTAAATTTTTTTATTTATTCTATTTTTATTTTATAATATTAAACATATACTAAAAATTTTGTTTTTATAATATTAAACATATACTAAAAAATTCTGTTTTTATAATAGTAAACATATACTAATAATATTATAATTATATTTAAAAAATACTAAAAATATATTAAAATATTTATTTTTTTATAATATTAAACATAATACTAAACATATACTAAAAAAAATTCTGTTTTTACAACATTAAACATATACTAAAAATTTATTTATTCTAATTTTATTTACTAAACATATACTAAATTTTTTTATTTATTCTATTTTTATTTTATAATATTAAACATATACTAGAAATTCTGTTTTTATAATATTAAATATATACTAACAAATTCTGTTTTTAAAATATTAAACATATACTAATAATATTATACATATATTAAACATATTCTAAAAATATGTTAAAATATTTATTTTTTATAATATTAAACATAATATTAAACATTAATAAAATTCTGTTTTAAAAAAAAATAGTCTACATAATATCATACTAAATTATAATCTTTTAGGTTTTCTTACAAAAATTTTCCGCCAAAATATATAATAAATAATAAATTAATAAAATAATAAATTGCAAAAATTACTAATTAATAAATAATTAATTAATTAATTAATAAAAATCATCACTCAACCACATAAATACAAACATTACTAATTAATAAATAAAAAACTCCACTCACCCACTCTTTAAGACTTTTTAAAAAAACAGTAAATATTATTCTATTTGAATAAAAAGTAAATCTTATTAAATAATGAATAATATATAAATTAAATAATATCAAATTAACAAAAAGCTCGCAATTCATTTTATTAATTTATCTAATAAATTTACATTAATAACTTTCCATTAAAAATGGCTAAAAAATAGCCATAATACTATAATAAAAAATGAATTAATTAACTAAGGAAAATAAACATCATTAATTAACAAATATTTATGAATATTTATGAATGAATTGGATATTAAATCGTTAGATTAATAAATCAAGACGAATAAAAGGTATGACATATCAATTTCGGATTAAACTTTTAAAATGATTAAAGTTTAAATTAAAAAAAAAATTGTTATTTGTATTTATTTGGTAATTATTTTAAATTCTAATTTTACAAAATCATCATAAAAAATAAGTTATGAGTTTATTTTGTCTACCCATTACATATCAGCATGTTACTTTTCACACTTTACAAATTAAAGTTTTTATTTTTATTTTTTTCCTATGTTGGAAATGTATATTTTTTTCATTATAGATAAACTATTAAATTACTCATAATTATTAATAAAAAATACACTTAATAAAATATAAATACTCATATAAATATATTTTATATATTTTTAAAAATAATACTCATTAATAACAATTCTATAAAACATGCCCGTGAGATGCATGGGTAGATGTCTAGTTATATCGAATTTTTATTAATTTTTATTTTCTTTTTTTATATTCTGTTTTAAAAAATACATATAAATAAAATTAATAATTAAAAATTAAAATTTAATAAATATTTATATATTTACAAATATAATCTGTTTTGAATATAAAAAATAACAAAATAAATATTTTTGTTTTAATATATTTCGGTTTTAATAAAAAAATATTATATAATCTATTTTATAAAATAAATATAGTCTGTTTTAATAAATAAATATTTAATAAATAAATGTAATATGTCTTAAATAAATATATAATATAATCAGTTTTAGATATGATTTTTTATTATAATCTGATTTTAAAAATAAAATCAGTTTTATTTAATAAATAAATATAATCTGTTTTAAATAAAGATATTATATTGAATAAATAAATATAATCTGTTTTAAATAAATATATTATATAATCTGTTTTATTTAATAAAATAATCTGTTTTAATAAATAAATATTTATATATAAATAAATATAATTCTTTTCTAATAAAAAAATATACATTTTTCGTGTTAAATAAATATATTAAAAAAATTGAATAATACATTTTCATTTTACATATATATTACAATACAAATATTTAACCAAAAAACCAAAAAATTTAAAAAATCAACAACTAAATAATAAATTCAGAAAAAAAAAATTAATGACAAAATTACCTCTTCTTCAATCGCCTTCACTCTTCTTGTTCCAAAATTATTTCTTCAATTTGTTCTTCAAATATCTCTTTCAATCTTCTAAACTTTAATATTTTGACATAAAAAAAATAAAAAATAAGGTACATCAGAATATATTATGTTTAAATCGAAATAATTAAAAAATAGTAGAAGAAATAAAATTAAAAAACTTACCTGAACATTGAAGATGAAGAAGAATGAAAACTGAAAAATGGTGAGAAGATAGAAAATGAGAAGAAGGAAAAGGTTGGAGAAGGAGATGAAATGTTAATGAAAAGAGATTTAAATGGGTAAGGATAGGAAAGGATAAGGTTGGAGAGGATAGAAAATCTTGAATCGTGGGAACCGACTGCCTGGGAAACACAATTGCGTGTTGCTTTAAATGCCTCAGCTAGTGACGTGAATTTCACGTCGCAACCTTGCGAAGTGTGATTCACGTCGCAACACCCAACGACTATTTTTCAAATTCCAATTTGCAAAGTGATTATCACGTCGCTAATTTGCGAAGTGAAAAACACTTCACTAAATTTCAACGGTCAAATCTTTTGCAGGTCTTAACCTGCACATTCTGTAACCTATCAATTAAGTGTCATAAATTTTTCCCCCCTAAATCTTGCGACATGAATAATACTTCACAAGTCAAATTTTGAATTTTTCAACTTTCCCCCTTGTTTACGCCATTGCCCTTTTAATTTTTTTTATTTAATTATAAATGTTGTGAAGTGAATTTCACGTCACAACATTTAAAAAAAAAATAGAAATTCCATAACCCACATGCTATCATTATACATCTTATTATAATGGTAAATATGTTAGTGACGTGATTATCACTTCGCAAACTCTTTTTTTTTGCCACGTGATTTTCACTTCACTAAATCATGTGGCTGGATACAATATTTCTTGTAGTGTTTCAATGCGACCCGTTATCACCGTTTCTGTTTGCAATTGTCATGGAAAGTTTAACCGGTTTGTTGAAAAAGGTTGTGGAGTTAGGAGACTTTAGAGGTTTTCAAATCAATGGTGAGGATTTTGTTGACATATTACAATTCCTGGGCGATACAATTATTATAACAGATGGCAACTGTGACAATCTCTGGAGCATTAAAGCAATTTTGAGGGGGTTTCGAAATGAAGTCGGGGTTGAAGGTTAACTTCTACAAGAGTAAGTTGTACGACATTAACATAGGTGATTGGTTACTCAATGCAGCTTCCTCCTTCTTGGCTTTCAATGTAGACAACCCGCTATTCAGATTCCTTGGTGTGATGGTAGGAGATTGTCCTAGGAAATTAGCAATGTGGAAGGAGTTAATCAAGAACTTGAGGAGTAGACTAGTAGTTTGGAAAGGGAAGCACATCTCTTTGGCGGGCAGAGTTGTTCTTATTAACTCAATGCTGAATGTTATCTCGTTATACACTTTATCTTTCTACAAAGCTCCAGCTAAGGTGTTACGTGAGATTCGACGTCTTCAAAGTAATTTTCTGTGGCGAGGTAGTGAGGATAGAAGAACAGTCCATTGGGTAAGTTGGAAGGTGGTTTGCAATCTAAGAGATATGGGTGGTCTTAGCGTCAAAGATATCGAAGCTCTCAACAAAGCTTTATTATTAAAGTCGAAATGGAGAATTTTGAAAGAGAAGAATGCGGTTTGGAGCAGCT
This sequence comes from Lathyrus tuberosus, assembly GCA_022829125.1. Lineage (NCBI taxonomy): Eukaryota > Viridiplantae > Streptophyta > Magnoliopsida > Fabales > Fabaceae > Lathyrus > Lathyrus tuberosus. The sequence continues at coordinate 1,760,697 of JALAZF010000209.1, read as the reverse complement.
TACTCAGACATAGATACTCGAATCTTGAGGTCAAATTGATTATCAGTGATAAATCCGTGTTGAATAAAGGTGACTCAATCTGGTGGAGAGATTTGGTATTGACTGCTTTTAATACCGATTCTGCCCAAATTGGTTTTGTTGAGTTTTTACAATGCAGATGCAGGATCAGAGATGGCAGCAACATAGAATTTTGGTACGCGTCTTGGTTGGATAATCAATCCTTGAAGGATGCTTATCTGAACGTTTTTGCAGCAGCAGTGGATAAAAACATGATAGTGGCTGAAGCTGGTGCGTGGAACGGTGATGTTTGATCGCAGTAGTTCCATAACATAGTGAATAATCTTGTTGGGATCGATGCTTCTCATTGGGATGAAATTAAAGACATGTTGTCGAAGATAACTCTGCAGCAAAACTCGTGTGACGACTTCGAATGGACTAAAGAAGATAACGCTCAATTCTTGGTAAAGTCTTGTCTAGATTCTTTCTTGTCGGCATTTAATGTAGAGCTATTTAATGTGGATGTGTTACATGCTCTTGCTTTTCTGTGGAAAATAAAGGTGTCGTCGAATATTTTGTTCTTTGGTTGGAGATTCATTATCAATAGAATTCCTACCAAAGATCAACTGGTTAGGAGGGGCATTTTGTCGGATGTGAGGGACTTATGTTACGTTTTCTATTTTAGGCACGATGAATCTTTGATGCATCTCTTTTGCGTGTGCGTATTCACAAAAAGAATTTGGGCGAAGGTAATGGCTTGGATAGGGAATGAGTTGGTCTTGTCCTTAGAGGAGTTTGCTGAATTTTTCTTGTTTTGTAAAGAGGTGAATAATAAAAGAGATAGACTCACAATCGGCGTGATTTGGTTGGCCTCCGTTTAGAGTATTTGGTTAATGCGCAATGTTGTTCAATTTATTGGAATAATATAAGTAAGTGTGAGTAAGTGGGGAAATAGTCCCACATTGGATAAGAATGTGGTGACTTGAACATTTATAAGTGGGAGAACCCACTCACCTATCACCTTAAGGTTTTAGGTGGACAAGTGGTGTGTCTCTCACAAAGGTGTCTAGTCTTACACTATGTATCAATGTTTCCTAGTGTAAACTTCCCCCAAAAAATGGTATCATGAGCCTTTGGTTCGAGAAAGGGACCGGGGTGTATCAAAATGCCCAGGAAGTGGTGTTCCGTTGAAATTGAAACACCCAAGGAAGGTGTATTCGAAATACCTAATAAGAGGTGCCTTGAAAAAGGTGTCAACGGCGGTACAAGTATAAAAAAGGGAACATTGTGGACTCACACTTGAGGGGGAGTATTGGAATAATATAAGTAAGTGTGAGTAAGTGGGGAAATAGTCCCACATTGGATAGGAATGTGGTGACTTGAGGATTTATAAGTGAGAGAACAAATACACCTATCACCTTAAGGTTTTAGGTGGACAAGTGGTGTGTCTCTCACAAAGGTGCATAATCCTACACTATGTATCAATGTTCCCTAGTAAACTCCCCCAACACAATTCAATGGGGCAATTTTTAATTTCGACAAATGTATGACGGCGTTTATTCATAAATCTTGGATTTGAACGGAATTAGCTTGTAATACTCTTTCGCTTTATAACTTTTATGCTTGGAATACATTACCTCTCCTTTGCAGCAGGAAATATAGGTTTTTTGTTTTCTTGTATTTGGTTGGAATACTTCTTATACTCCTTTTAATGAAATCATTGCTTATTAATTTTTTTTTAAATACTGATATAATTTAAAAAATTTAAATATTTTAATTGTATGTCCGTATAATATTGTTATACATTGATAATACACAACCTTTAAACTCTTGATTTATACACTATAAATATTTAAAGAGTTTATCTTAACACCTTGATAATTAAAAAAAAAATTAAAATATGTGTCTATGCAGAACCGTTTTTTAGGACGTGCAAGGGTCTCATATTTTTTCATAATTAAACTATGATAAAAAAAGGCCTCCATACACATCATTCACGGTTAAATATGACCTCTTAAAAATAACTGACTACTCAAATAAAATTAACTTTAAATTTTTACACAGAGACTCTCAGAAGTTTGCGACGGCTCTGTGTCTATGAATTTTCTATATATAAAAGAAATTTAAGATGATTTAACTTGGATCTTTCTATTCATGTTTGAATTTTATATAACACATGTCATATATGTTTTAAACCAAATTTCTTTACTCGCGTAGTTGCACATTTCAATTCCTATAAAAAGAGAGGTTCAGTGGAATCAAAACATCAAGTATTTAGTTATACTGAAATTCTTGATATTACTGAAAACTTTAAAACAATTATTGGAGAAGGGGGATTTGGAAAAGTTTATCATGGAACTCTACAAGATCACACTCAAGTAGCTGTTAAAATGCTTTCACAATCATCAATGCAAGGTTATAAAGAATTTCAATCTGAGGTAAGCATTGCATTTAAGTTAGAAAACAACATATTCAAACTTGAATTTAGTTAAGTAATATTTGCAAGAAGGATCATGCATTTCCTTAACAATTCACTTTGTTGAGATACAATTTAAAACGCAGGCACAACTTTTAACTATTGTTCATCATAGAAATTTGGTATCTCTTATTGGGTATTGTGATGAAGGTGAAATCAAAGCATTAGCTTATGAATACATGGCCAATGGAAATCTCCAACAACATTTGTCAGGTAAGTTAAATTTATTTCCTATAGTCATCTGTCAACATATACACATAATAGATTTCGTACTTTCATTTTATCTACATCTTAAAGTTTAATCATAATAAGATCAATTTTCATCAATTAAATTAATATAACATTAACATAGGTGAGATGCAAACCTTGACAAACTTTTATCACACAATTATTTGTAACATAACAAGGATTATGAGTAAGGACATAAGTAGTTAAAGAGAAATGAATTTTTTCTATGATTTCAATTTAAAGAATGCTTATTCCGAATTTCAAAATTAATGATTATTTGTATGCAGTGGAAAATTCAAATATATTAAACTGGCACGAGAGACTTAACATTGCAATAGATGCAGCATACGGTAATATATTATTTGTATAAAATCATATTAATCATGTGTACTGTGTACCCTTACATTGCCCTTTGTATGGTTTTTCAGGATTGGATTATCTACATAATGGATGTAAACCTTCTATTATCCATAGAGATTTGAAACCTTCCAACATATTACTAGATAATAACATGCATGCTAGGATATCAGATTTTGGTCTAAGTAGAGCTTTCAATGATGATATTGATTCTCATATATCCACGCGTCCTGCTGGTACATTTGGTTATGTTGATCCCGAGTAAGTGCCGAGTATGAAAAATAATATTCAATTAATCACATAAATATTTTTGTAATATACACTTAGCATAAATATTTGGTTATGCATGTTATATTTTTTCTATACAGATTTCAGAGAATAGGAAATTCAAGTAAGAAAAATGATGTCTATAGTTTCGGGATAATTCTATTTGAGTTGATTACCGGTCAAAAAGCACTAACACGAGTATCTGGAGAATACATTCACATACTTCAACGGATTATACCCATAGTTGAAGGAGGAGATATTGAAAGTGTTGTTGATCCAAGGTTGCATGGTGAATTCAGCCTGGAAATTTGTAGAGATTGCCAGGCTATGCACCTCATCAAATGCAGTTGAAAGGCCGGACATGATTACAATATTAATAGAGTTAAAGGAATGTTTGTCTTTGGATATGGTTGAGAGAAACTATGGAAGCACAGGAGCTATAGATGAAATGATTTCTTTAGCGACTGTATCGGAAACCACTATTTTAGCCAGATAACCAACATTTATAATCATATTTTGTCTTATATATTTACTGCCACTCGAAATCTCTAAGTACATTATTATTTGTTGTATATCATATCATAATTTTGTATTAATCTAATCAACATGTAATAACACTTATAACTACTTGTGGCTTTTAATAAGATGTGCGATAATCTATGTTCATGACATTACTATTTTGATTCATGTTTTTAGTTTCTACTATGCATAATAATGATTATGATTCTTCCTTTGTCATTGATTATGATTATGATTGTTTTCCGATATACAGTTAATTAAAATTCTCTCTTTCTCAAGTATTTGGCTTTAATGTATGTCTCTTTAGATTTTTAGGATACTGAACATTATTTAGGGCCCGTTTATTTTGTCTTTTTTTAAAATTATTTTTTTATAATGTAACATAATTTTATGAAAAAAAATTTACAAAGAAATTTTTTATAAAAGTTTCAAATAAAAATTTTGTTTGAATAGTTATTTTTAAAATGTTATTTTAGATATTTCAATATTTTATCGAATAAATTTTGGATATCAAAATTTCAAAAAATCACTTAATTTTAGTTATTTCAAATAGTTTTTCATAAAAATCATTTTTGAAATACAACTTTTTTCAAAAATTGCGATTTTGACTATGTTTTGATCTTTAATAATGTATGTTTATGTTGTACGATGTCAAAATTAGCCTTGCAATTTAGAAAAACTGAATATAAAAAAACTTGTAATATTTTGAAAAACAGTTTTACAAAATCCATTTTTGAAAATACAAAGAAAAATCCATTTTTTTAACGCTAAAACAAACAGGCCCATAATCAACGGGATAATTTGACGCTCGGTAAGACTATTTCTATATTTATTTCTCTTCTTTAATATATTTTTTTAATAAATAATGGGATTAACTCAAAAGAGCATGGGGTACTTGTTCCGGACTGGGTCGGCGCCTGCCCATCCGCCGGGCAGGCCTAGCCCAATCCTGGTAAGGCCCAATAGGATCCACACTTATCCGGTGTCGAGCACGTCCAAACCTCTCCCACCGTCGGGCACGTGTTGGACATACGCTGTCGAACAAATGCTCCGAGCCTAGGAAAGCACCTCTCTTCTCGACTTCCACGTTCTCCTCCCCACGAGGAGCACGTCCTCTTGTAACCTCCCACCTCCGAAGGAATCGGTCTGCCCACCTTCCGGAGATCTCGGGACCGTTACCCCTGGGCGAAGACCACGTGCTGGTCTTCCCTACGCCACGTAAGCCCTGGTAGTTGCCTGGATTGGGTCTTGCAATCCAACCCAGTGTAGGTGACTGTTGGCCCCGCGCTGGGGGCATCCTATAAATATCCTCTCAATTGAGAGGGTCAAGTTATGTTCATTCTAACTCTCACACCTATAGTGATCTATACTTGCTCACTCCCGTTTCCTGACTTTGGCATCGGAGTACCTTGCAAGTACACCCCCTGCCGTTTCACCATCACCGGAGTTGCCAATCTCACGACGTTGCTGGCCACTGGATTCTTTCTGATCAGGTAAGATCAGTGGCGCCGTCTGTGGGAACGTTTGCTTCCCCATTTTCCTCATCGTAAAACCAAAGCAGTCTCTACTTTTTCGACAACCATGGCTAGCTCCCAGCCTGGGAACAATACTCCGGACACCGCCTTTATGCAGTACGATAACGGAGACCACCGCGAGGACAATGCGGCCGTCCACTTCGAAGAGGGCGACATAAGGGATGGGCAGATTGCCTCCCCTTTCTCTAACGACGCGGCATACGACGCCGCCCAACAGGACAACCCTCCGGTTGTCTACCAGCCGATCGCCGCGCCACTGGACGCTGATCTGGGCACAGTGGCCTTGTTCGCTCTGATCAACCAGACCAACCAGTTGATCGCCCAGAAAAACATGAGGATCGAAGCCCTCGAGAGGGGACGACCACGACGCTCTTCCCCGCGAAGACGTCGTCGCCCACCTTCTCCCCGCAGGTCCCTTTCCCCGCGAAGGACACCCCCGGCGAACTCTCGCAGCCCTTCCCCGCAACCTGCGGACCGTCGACCGCGCCTGGAATGAACACAACCTGTGGTCGCCCAGAAACGCCCTCGCTCCCCTCCTCAGAACGAGCCACGACGTTCCCCGACCAAGAAGAGGAGCAAAGCTTACAGCGAAAAGCCGAAGAGCCGGTCTAGAAACTCTCCTCGTCGACATGGACCTGGTCGGGGCCATCACTCCCCATCACGGTCACCAGTCAGAAGCGATGAAGACGACCAGCGGACACCTCTGTCCAAGGAGATCATGGACACTCCTATTCCTGTGGGGATGGAAAAGCCTCCACCCCTAGGGACCTACGATGGCACCGCCGACCCCGACGACCATGTCGAGAGCTTCGAAGCCATGCTCGACTATAGGAACGTCCGGGGGGCTATTAAGTGCAGGCTTTTCCCGACCACCCTTAGGAAAGGCGCCATGACTTGGTACAAAAGCCTTACACCAGAGTCCATCACGTCCTGGAAGCAACTGAATTGACGTTTCTCCAAACATTTCACTGCGTCTCGCCGCCATCCGAAGACGCTGGCCTCATTGGAGGGCATCTTCCTGAAGATGGCTGGTTTATACCTGAGTGAATCGCACACTCAAAGATAACACAGAGTCGCCACCGAACTTTATTTAGTCCCAAAGGACAGGGAAAATATCGATAAAACCCAAGGGGAAGAGAAACGGGAAGGGGGATCGGTTATGCGAAAGGAAGGTACTAGCACCTAATGCATCCGTCGTACTCGACGGGAACCATTTTGGTTGCTTCTAGGCTTGGATGGGTTATCTATCTAAAGGCTTCAAGCTAAAAGAAGAGGAGAGAGAAGAGAAAAGGGAAAAGGTAAGGGAGAAAGAAAGTGCTCGCGGAGGATTGTGGCCCTCGTGCCTACGTACCCTCATAGTGCAATGAGGAAATTAGAGCGCCGTAGTTCAAAGGAACCAGGGGACAGAAAGGAAAAAGAAGAGGAGAAGAAGGAATGGTGGAAGTGTGCCCTCCAAGACATCGCGTCTCGTGCCTACGTATCATACATTCGAAAGAATGCAGAATCAGAGCTTCCGTAGTTCGGGGAACCAAACGAAAAACCAAACAAAGAAAGAAAATTGGTGTCAAAACCAAGAGCAAAAGGGAAAGAAACTCTACTGGGGAAAACCGAACAGTAAGAGCGATTGCACAAGAACTTGAAAGGAATGGTGTCAAAACCAAGAGAGAAAAAGGAAAGACAGAAGCCCCGCTGGGGATAACAAAAGGGATTGGTGTCGAAATCAAGAAAATAAAGGAGTGAAAGTGACAGAAAAGGTTCCACTGGGGAAGAAAAGATCAAAGAACTGCTAGGGAATCAGTGGGTAAGCGACCCGGCTGGGGATCAAATAAAGGGATGGTGTCAAAACCAATAGAACAAAGAAACTCGGTATATTAACTGACTGGCAGTGGTTAACCGAAGAAAGAGAGTAAGACTCTGTGAAGGAAAGAAGTTGGTGTAAGCAGACATACTGTGATAAACCAGAAGAACGGGTGTAAGACCGATCGAAGGTCGTGACCTAAAATGGGGCGTTGGTACGAACTGAATAGACAATAATTGACCAACAAAAAGACGGGTATTGGAACCAAAAGAAGGTTACTAACCCAAGGGTGCAAGTATTCGAACCAAGAAAAGGTTGCCAACTGCATGGGGTTCGGTTTTAACAGACAGAATGTGATTAACCGAAAAGAAACGAGTGATTAACCAAGAGAAGGTGATTAACTCAAGAGGGGCTCAGTATCTTAACAGAAGGACTGTGGTTAACTGAAGAAAAGGGTGATTAACCAAGGAGACGGTGATTAACCCAAGAATAACTCAGTGTGTTAACAGACAGACTGTGGTTAACTGAAGAAAATGGTGATTAACCAAGGAGACGGTGATTAACCCAAGAATAACTCAGTGTGTTAACAGACGGACTGTGATTAACTGAGGAGGAGTGCAAATTGGTGTTTTAACTGACAGACAGTGATTAATCAAACAAAGGGAGAGAGAACCAAGAGTAGGTCGCGACTCCTGGGGATTATCGGTTTTAACAGACATACTGTGATTAACCGAAGAAAAGGAATTGAGACTCTTCAGGGGAATCGACAAGCAATGATTGACCACAAGAAGAAAGGAAAAAGTGAAACAAGGAGAGTTTGCTAACGCAAAAACAATGTCTTAGCCAAGAAGGTGATTGATCAAAAAGAGATTGAAAGAGATAGGAGTGATCAGGAATTGACTCGACTGGGGAAGAAGGTACACTACCGCCTGGAGATAGAGGTGACTAAGCCAAACACAGGGTCATTCGTCCCCTACCTGAAGTAGTCAGAATGAGAGTAGGAATTCTCCCTTCTCATTCCTTCTCTAACACACAGAATGTAGTGCAGAAATTGAAACGGACAACACAACAGCTCCACGTTGTACAGTGCTCCAGTGTCGCGTGTTGGACGTCGTATGAATCTTCAACTCCACGGGGGGGAAAAGAGAGAAAAAGCTCTAAAGGAAGCCTAAAGAGAGGTAAAGGGAAGGATCGATTAATCGAAACATGGTTTTGATTAATTAATCAAAGGGAAAAGTCATGCCAATAATTTTCCAAAGAGAACGGAAAGTCATTAAAGCAAAAGGTGTGAATTATTGATTATACAAGATTAAGCTCATTCATAAAGAATGAACCTAATGCAAACAAAGAAATGGAGTACAAAATAGTAACAAATGATCAGCAAGAATGCAACACAAAGCCATGATATGTGATCAAAGAGAAGTGCAAAAATGATTATATTCACATGATGCAAAAAATATGAACAAATTGAATAATCGAAAAGTGCATTAAAAGTTCATGAACATGCTTTAATCAGAAGTTAAATGATGCTTAAAACATCCATAAGAATGAAGCATATCAATCCATGGAAGTTAGAAGAAGAAAGCATGGCAAACACACTTGAAAAAGCAAGAAATTGGCCATTCGGTTCAGTGGTAACCGGTTACTGCATATCTGCTAACCGGTTACATGCTTGAAAACATGCGTTTTTTGGCAAAAGATGCACTGAGTAACCGGTTACAGCATACCTGCTAACCGGTTACTTGTTTGAAAATTTGTGTTTTTAGTGAAAATTGAACTGAGTAACCGGTTAGCAGATATGCTGTAACCGGTTACCACTGAGACAGTGGCAAATATAACAGCAAAAACAATTTTTCAAAAGTGATTTTCAGCACATAATCACTTATACCAACCACCACATGCTAGATCATGAATTTGTGTACGAAAATTACACCATATGAGAGCAATTAACACACATTGCAAGCATTAATCATGGAGATCATAGATCACGGAAGTGCGTAATAAATTAAACCGAAAACGATTAAAATTACATCGTAAAATGCGCGGAAACAATCGAAACAGAGAGTAAAGTAAGATCTACCAACCTACAAGGTGGATATGTGCCTTGGTGATTGTTGCAAATGATTCTTGATGCAGAAAATTAAAGAAAACCAGAGGAAACTTCAACTTGTTGACGAAACGTGTCGAAATCGAACAAAATGCGATGAAGCTCCGAAATGAGAATTCAAACCGTTAAATGTTGCAGCAAACACTCAATATTAATCCACAAGCTGAAATAACTCCAGAAATCCAAGTGTAATAGCAAGAATGATGAAGGTTGAGCTCAAGAAATAATCACTTTTGATGTAAAAGTGATTATCCTTTAATGTAGAAAATGAGCTTTGGTGAGGTTTTGGAAGAGAATTGAGATGAAGATGAAGATGTAGCAGAGGAAAATCAGAGAGAATGTGAGAGAATTGAGAGTGAAATGGAGCAAATGGTTGAAGGTCCTTGAAAAATGAGTGAAGCATTGCTTATATAGACTTTTGGTTTGGAGTGTGAGAGGTTTGGAGCTAGCTTTGGACTTAGCTTTGGGTTTGGGACTTGGCTAGGAGTTAGTTAGGCTTGACTCACCGAGTCAAGGTGGTTAACTCGGTTAGTTAGAACCAACTCGGTAACAATCCCAATGTGAACTCCAACATCCAAAGGTTGATATGCTTGTAAAACAAGGAACATGGTGCACTTAATTTGAAGTGAAACATTAGAGCAAAAGCACTTGGATTGACTTGCATAGCCTCGGAATGTCTAGAGATGTCTAGAATGTTCCACATGCTGCTAGAATATTGTAGAATCAATGACCAAAGAGTGTGCAAGGTGCTGTCCTAAAAAATGCAGCAGAAACTGAAATTTTGCACTGAGTAACCAGTTACAGCATATCTGCTAATCGGTTACTTGCTTGAAAACTTGTGTTTTTTGGTGAAAAATACACTGGGTAATCGGTTACAGCATATCTGCTAACCGGTTACTTCAGCCAAACATCCACAAATTTGCTGGAAAAATGATACTGAAGTCCCGATTTCGATTTTCCAGCTCTTGGCTTCATAAATAAACATGGAAACCTTTATTTTAAGCTTATTTTGATGATGAAATAATCTTGAGAGGATGTGATTAATCAGACGTCCAAAACCTAAAGATCCTGCAACAAGAAACACACAGAGAAAAGTGCGAATGTGTATGCTGACGATGCAAATGCACGTGCTCATGCAAAAGACAAAAGAGGGAGGTCAAATTCCGGGTTAAGACAGCTGCCCCTATTTAATCCGCTTGGACCTGAATGTACGAATTGCGCTAGATTTTCGATGATTCGAGGTAAAAGGCGATTAAATAAAAGAGTAGCTCGAGAATTTGGCCGACGGCGACAAAAGAGAGGTGCAAGTGTAAGGAGTGTTTGAAATTTGGCTGAAAATCCGCTAGGGAGATGAATCAAGCCAAAAGAAAGAAAGTATGCGCGATGCATATGCTATATATGCATCGATCTACATGATGCTTGATATCATGCAATACAAAAGTGCAGGTTAAGGTAATGTGCGGTGGTTATGCAGAGATTATAGCAAAACGAGCTCGACATCCTCAGTCGGAGAGAGAACCCGTAAAATACCGATCCTACCGGAGAAAGGCCCCTGAATGGTGACAGCTCCGCTGGGAAAAACCGAGAAGTCTCAAACTTCTAGATTATCACCATTGGTGCTACGGGGGATAAGAGAATCATGACAATCTCTTCATCAGGACTGCCTCTGTCGGGGATGAAACCAAACAAATCTGATTTCTAAATTGCCACCAGCTCTGCTGTAGGGTATTCATAAGGCTCAGAGGATCTTCTCCGCTTGGGGAAGATGAGGAATCAAGTCGTACCATTGCTGGTGCGTAAATGCTAGGAATGATGCGCGGTCCATGCTGGGGAAAAGAACAGCCAAGCCCCTGGTTGAAGTACATCATTCAACCGCTCTACTGGGAATGTTTCGGATCTGCCGGGGAAATGATGACCCTGCTGAGGAACATCAACCTCTTCAAAGAACCATCATTTTGCTGGCCGGGTGTTAGGCTTACCAATGGATATTACTGATTACCCTGCAGGAATTACCAGTAAAATATGCAATGCATAATGCTTTCCCGTTTGATTTAGCTTTTTATTGTTCTCAACATTTTATAGTATTATGTGATCACAAATAATTTTTTATTTTGCAATCTAAATATTGGAATGAAAACAATTGAGATAACAAATGATGCATTTTATTGAATGTGAAAATTTTGTACATAAAGTGTGTACAAGGATGCAAAAAATCCTTGATGAGGAAATTTGCAATAAAAATTGAAAAACAAGTGTAAATGGAAAAGGGAAATTATGCTTTGCATTGATTACAACATTGGCTCCCATCCACTGAAAATCTAGGTTCCAACGCTTTGCACCAGTTGATGATGATTCGACTGCTCTGTTACCGTCTGAGGTCTAGCGGTAATGGAAAGAGGCTCAAGTGTTCACAGTTAATGCCTTTATCCCTAATTTTTGCCTGGACATGCTTTCTATTTTTTTCGTCCACCGGGATACCCATTTTTTCCTAAGTCTCCCTTTCGGGTTTTCAACTTAGCGGGCTGCTATTGTTTTTTTTTTCCATTGTCCCTAACTTTTGCATGGACATTTCTTTTTTTGGTCCATCGGGACGTCCATTTTTGCCTAGATTGCCCTTGCGGATGTCAATCTAGTGGACTTTTATCTATATTTTTTTTCAGGCATAATATTTTTTGACTGTATCGGAGTTCACGGGCGATGGCAACTCCTCCCGATCCATGGTGGTGAGGATCAGGGCTCCGCCTGAGAAGGCCTTCTTGACAACAAAGGGTCATTCGTAATTGGGAGTCCATTTGCCTCGTTGATCCGAGTGAACAGGAGAATACCTCTTGAGCACGAGTTCGCCTTCACAGAACGTTCGAGGGAGAACTTTCTTGTCAAAAGCTCGTTTGAGACGTCTCTGATACAATTGACCAAGACAAACGGCTATAAGGCGCTTCTCTTCGATGAGATTCAACTGGTCATATCTGGATTGAACCCGTTCAGCTTCGTCAAGACCTGCTTCCATGATAACTCTGAGCGAAGGAATCTCGACTTCAATGGGTAGAACAACCTACATACCATATACGAGTGAATACGGAGTTGCCCCAGTAGAAGTGTGGACTGAAGTTTTGTAACCATGTAGCGCAAAAGGAAGCATTTCATGCCAATCCTTGTATGTCTTGACCATTTTCTGGACAATTCGCTTGATGTTTTTGTTTGCTGCTTCAACGACGCCATTCATCTTGGGCCGATATGGTGAAGAGTTGTGGTGCTCGATCTTAAACTCTTGACACAACTCCTTCATCATATTATTGTTCAGGTTGCTTGCATTGTCTGTGATAATGTTGCTAGGAATGCCATAGCGACAGATTATCTCTTTCTTGATAAATCTGGAAACCACTTGTCGTGTAACGTTTGCGTAAGAAGCAGCCTCAACCCACTTGGTAAAGTAGTTGATAGCAACTAGAATGAATCGATGACCGTTGGAAGCCTTCGGTTCGATCATTCCAATCATATCTATACTCCACATAGAGAATGGCCAAGGTGAAGTCAAAACATTTAATGGATTTAGAGGAAAATGGATCTTGTCTCCGTAGATTTGGCACTTGTGACATCTTTTGGCAAAGTTGTAACAATCTACCTCCATTGTTGTCTAGTAATACCCAGCCCGAAGGATCTTCTTGGCCATAGCAGGACCTTTAGCATGTACACCCTCGCAGCCCTCATGTATGGACCTTATGATTGCGTGTGCTTCGTGTCTATCCACGCATCTGAGCAACACGAAATCATAATTCCTCTTGTATAGTATACCACCACTTAAGAAGAATTTGGTGCAAAGCCGCCTAAGAGCCTTCTTGTTAGTGATAGTGATACCCTCAGGATATTCCTATTTTTCCAGATATCTCTTAATATCGTAGAACTAAGGCTTGTCATCTGACTCGTCCTCGATTTCTAAACAGTGTGCTGGTTCGTTCAAGTGATCAATGCAGATATGAGGAGGTTCATTCTTCCACTTGACCTTGAACATGGATGCTAAAGTGGCAAGAGCATCAACTAGTTGATTCTCCTCTCTGGGAATATGATGAAAAGTGATCTCATCAAAGTAAGGAATCAATTTCGCTATGTGTTGTTGGTACGGAACCAACTTGGAATCCCGAGTCACAAGTTCCCTCTGACTTGGCCAATGATCAAAGCAGAATCTCCATAGACCTCAAGAATCTTGATTCTCATGTCAATTGCCGCTTCAATACCATAGATACATGCTTCGTATTCAGCCATATTATTGGTGCATGCAAAGCATAATCTGGCAGTGAAGGGAAGGTGAAAACCTGTTGGAGAGATGAGGATAGCACCGATTCCACGACCTCTAGAATTGGAGGCACCATCAAACACGAGCGTCCATCGCGCCTCTGGTTCGGGTCCTATGTCAGGGTCTGGTGTCTCATAATCTCTGATAAACAGAACATCCTCATCGGGAAAGTCAAAATTCATTTATTGATAACCCTCTACAGGTTGATGGGCAAGGTAGTGAGACAAGACGCTCCCTTTTATTGCTTTCTGGGTAACATGTTGGATGTCATACTCAGTTAACAGCGTCTACCACCGAGAAATCCTTCCAGAGACAGCAGGCTTTTCAAATATGTACTTTATCGGATCCATTTTGGATATCAATAAAGTAGTATGGTAAATCATGTATTATCATAGGCGTCGAGCAACCCAGACCAGAGTACAACAAGTTTTCTCCAAGAGTGAGTATCTGGTCTCACAATCAGTGAACTTCTTGCTCAGATAGTAAATTGCATGTTCTTTTCTGCCAGTGTCGTCATGTTGACCCAATACACATCCCATTGATTCATCGAGAACAGTGAGATACATGATTAAAGGCTTACCAGGAACCAGCTATACTAAGATCGGTGGCTCTTGCAAGTATTGTTTTATTTTGTCAAATGCTTCTTGACAATCATTGTTCCATTCAACCGATTGATTTTTTCTTAGTAATTTGAACATCGGTTCACAGGTAGCCGTCAAATGGGAAATGAACCTTGAGATGTAATTAAGTCCGCCCAGAAAGCCACAGACTTCTTTTTCTGTTTTGGGAGGCGGCATGTTCTGAATTGCCCGAACCTTGTCAGGATCAACTTCAGTACCCTTCTGACTCACAATAAAGCCCAACAGTTTACCAGATCAAACTCCGAAGGTGTACTTCGCAGGATTCAACCGCAATCTAAACTTCTGGAGTCTGTCAAACAGTTTCTTCAGATGAACTAGGTGATCATCTTCAGTTTTGGACTTGGCAATCATATCGTCCACATAAACCTCAATCTCTCTATAAATCATATCGTGAAAGAGGGTTGTCATGGCATGCTGGTATGTTGCCCCTGCATTCTTTAGACCGAATGGCATGACTTTGTAACAATATGTACCCCATGGCGTGATGAAAGTAGTCTTCTCCATATCAGCTGGGGACATTTTGATCTAATTATATCCTGAAAAACCGTCCATAAACGAAAAGACAGAGAACTGTGCAGTGTTGTCTACCAAGACATCAATATGAGGCAAAGGAAAATCATCCTTCTGGCTTGCCTTGTTGAGATATCGATAATCCACACACATTCTGACCTTTCCATCTTTCTTTGGAACCGGGACGATGTTGGCAACCCATTCAGGATATTCGGAAGTGGCGAGGAACCCAACATCAAACTGTTTCTTTACCTCTTCTCTGATTTTGAGTGCCATGTCGGGTCTTGTCTTCCTGAGCTTCTGCTTGACAGGAGGACATCCGGGCTTGAATGGAAAGTGATGTTCAACGATGTTGGTATCCAACCCAGACATATCTTGATAGGACCAAGCGAAGATATCAATATACTCTTTCAATAACTTGACCAACTCGGAGTGTACATGCTCTGCGAGGGATGCACCAACCTTGACTTCTTTTCTGACCTCATCAGTACCAAGATTGACAACTTCTACTGGCTCTTTATATGGCTGAATCTCTCTATGCTCGTGCTCAAGGAGTCTTGCTAGTTCAACCGGTAATTCACAATCTTCCTCAGCATCTTCTTCGGCTTTGTTAATTGGAATTCCAGAATTACAAGGGATGTTTGCCATGTTGTTATCAATGCTTTTATTAGTTCTACATGTTTATGAATATGTTTAAAATGAGCTATTTTGAAAAAGTGAAAAGAAAAGAAACTTTTGCCATTTGTTTGTGTAAAAGTAAAATAAAGAAAGAAAATAGAACGTGATTTTGAATGCAAAAACTTTTATTTATTGATCACATAATATTGCAAAAGCGTGAGGCCCTTTATAAGCTATCCACTCGTCTCGGGCGAGGACGAGGGAAAAAGAAAGCAAAATGCATTACATGTTATATAGAAAAACCAAAGGAATCACGGTAGATGTCCAGTTGTTGAGCTTGAAACCCGGCGGACACTTGCGCACAAAGCTTGAAATCTGATTACTGGGACCAGCCTCATCAATAGCAGTTACGATGTCACCCTACTGGAAACCCGCGCTATTGAACTTGATTGAACTGCACTGATTCTGACCATGTGACCATCAACTCGGACGATAACCCAATCCAAAACGATTATGTTTTTTGACCACATCAATCACATGCCCCCAGCTTGGTAAGGCACCTATCTCGATAGTCTCTTTAGCACTCTTAGCAGATGCCAAAGTCACTTGTGGTGATCTACTTTGACTAGTTGAAGCAGAGCTGACATCTTCGAACTCGAGACACTGCAACGACACCTCAGCTATGCCTTCTTCAGTCTCGATGTATCGAAAAGATAATAACTCGCTCACAATCAGATCTTCTTCACCACAGACGATGACTAGCTGATCGTCAAACATGAATTTCAACTTCTGATGCAAAGTGGATGTAACTGCCCCTGCGGCGTGAATCCATGGATGACCCAGTAGGCAACTGTACGCAGGATTGATATCCATCACTTGGAAAGTAATGGTAAACAAATGCGGTCCCACCTTGATGAGTAAATCCACTTCTCCAATGACCTGCCTTAGAGAACCGTCAAAAGCTCTGACAACTATGGCACTCGGACTTATCTCGCTCCCTTCTACCAGTAATTGGCTCAATGTACCCTTGGGCATCACATTGAGGGAAGAACCGATGTCCACAAGAACACGAGATAAGAGGATGTCTGTACATGTGACAGATATGTGCAGCGCTTTATTGTGGGCTTTTCCTTCAGGAGGTAATTCTGATTCATTAAAACCCAAATACCGACTTGCTGTTATGTTGGCCACTATGTCATCGAACTCAACGACGGATATATCGTGCATAACATGGGAAGCGTTTAAAACTTTTAACAAAGCTGATCTGTGCGCGGTTGAACTCATGAGTAAGGACAAAATTGAGATCCTTGAGGGAGTCTACCCCAGCTGATCTACGATCTTAAAATCACTTTTCTTGATCAGCTTAAGGAACTCTTGGTCATCGATCGTCTTTTTTCTCTTTGAAACATCTCCAGACGGGATAGTCGGCACTGGAATGGCAGTAGATGCCCCTTGTTGAACAGCGGGGGTTGCAGATGTAGGCGTTTCCTTGGGAGGAATAATAGTGGGAATTTGAATAGGCTTTGTAGTGACCTTCGGGGCAAACACACGTCCACTACGAGTCATACCTCCAACGGCTGTAACATTTACGATCTCAGATTCCGCAAACCTTATCTCTTGACCTCCAGAAAACATAGAAGACACATACCTCCACGGTACCTCCTTAGAATTCTGATACGGAAACGGTTTTGGCGGGCAAACCACGATCGGTTGCACCTTTTTCTGCTTAGGGGATTCAGCAGGAACCTTCCTATAGACGATGGTGAACGGCTCGATGGCAGCAACTTTCTCAACAGGTTTAGATCTGGAAAATTGAACTTCACCTCGGTTCATCAAAATCTGGACACTACCCTTCAGCCTTCGACACTGGTTGGGATTATCGTCACAAATTTGACACTTACCATGCAACCCTTTTAACAACCCATGCTCATTCAAACTCTTAAAAACCACAGTCATCAGGGTCTTTAACTCATCGACATCCATGATCAATTCAACCCTGGAACTATCCTCAATCATGTTCACTGCAGGTCCATTGTGATTCGACAACGGATTATTCTAAATGTTAGGACCTTCCTCAGCGAAAGTCAGAATCTTCTTATCAATGAGTTCCTGAACTTTGGTTTTGAAAACAAAACAGTCCTCTGTTGCATATCCTATGTATCCAGCATGATAGGCACAAGACGCATTTGGATTATGCTTTAGCCCAAATAGAGGAATCGCAGGTGTAATCTGTTTGGGGACAATCACCCCTTGGTGAACCAAGTAAGGAAACAATTCCGTGTATGACACCGGAATTCTGTCGAAATTCGGACGCTTGCGATTTCCTTGATTATTGTTTTTCTGACAGTTTTGATTCTGTTGACCTTTGTTGTTTTGTTGATTCTGTTGCTGATTCTGAGTATTCTGAACTGGTTGTTGCGGATGATACTGGTACTGAGGTTGTTGATATTGTGCAGCAGCAATGTACGGATATGGATAATATGGTATGGGAGCCATGCACTACTACAAAATGCGTAAACAACGACGCCATGCTCACAACGCTTCATCCCTACACTGTTGTGACATATCTAAACTAAGGCGCAGTTGTATTTTATTTGTTTATTGAATAAAACTTATCTGTATATAACAATGGTTGATAAACCAACCGTCGTGATTATCTGTATATAACAACGGTTGATAAATCAACCGTAGTGATATCTTCAAGCTTTCATGTGTTCGAACCTCAGCGCATTCATATATATTATTCCTTTTATGTTAAAGCGCGCCTTTACTTTTTTATTTACTTCTAATTAAAAAAATTAAAAGTTATGACTACGGTTGTTTATATACACCGTTGTGATATATTTTGTATGTTTTTTTAATTTTTAATTCTAAAAATAACTCTGGCGCTTTAATATGAAATTTCATTATGTAAATAATATATCATAACGCTGTAAATTCTTGACCGTCGCAGTAGTGTTTCAATAGTCTCCAAACTACCTAGTCTCATTGTCTCTTCAGTATCCTTATTTCGATTCCATTGAAAATAGAAACCAGACGAAACGTTACACGATTTCAACCCTAAACCCTAACCTTCAATACTGTGAAACAATACACGATTCCACCAAAGCTTGCATCATCAGTATCCATTTGTTGTCATTTTCGTCATCATCATCACGATAGTGAAGAAAATAGAAGATTACGCACATACCAACACCGTCGTCATCATCGTCACCGTCGTTGACGTAAGGAAGGAAGACAACAACAACACCAACACCAACATCGTTTACTTCGTCGTCACGTTTAGGGTACGTAAAATATTTTCCCCATGCATCTACAGTAAACTCTTTTGCCATTGTTGTTCATGTTGTTGTTTTTGAACTTAGATGTCGACCTTGTCGAGTTCTTCATCAGAAACCAGCAAAGAAACTCAAACAAATGAAAGGTTAGCCAATGAAACTCAAACAACTGAAATTCAAACGAAAAGATCACAAAGAGGTGTCACAATGATGCCCCAATTCACATCAGTCCGCAACTCATCTGGTGCAAAAATTCCGACCGAGTTTGATTCGCACTACAGATTAGTGGATTGTCCACATCACGCTACTTTTAGGAGTTATGTTGCGTTCCTTGCACGTAGCAAAGTCAGTATACTGATTGATGATTGGAGATAAGTGGATGGTAATGTCAAAGACAACATATGGACAGATGTTAAGGTATTTCATACTATAATTTTCATATATTTGATATCACTACCTATAGTTTCTAATTCATACTTATATATTGATTTAATGTAGTTGAATTTTGAGTTTACCGATGACTCAAAATTGAAAAGAAAGTGGATAACTTATGCCGGTGTTCGTTGGAGGGGATTTAAGTCACGGCTCACGGCTGACTACATTACGAAGCCTAAGAGCGGTCTTCAACCTCCATGGATTCGGTATAGTTTTTTATCGAAGAAGGTGTGGTACAAGTTTGCGAAGAAACGTCGTTCTGAGGAATTCAAGGTTAGTACTAGTCTTATGTAACCTATAATGTCATGCTAATGAGTTATAGATACTAATCATACACATTTTCACTATGTTAATAACAGGCTAAAAGCGAAGTAGGAATTCAGAACAAGGCGAAAAACATGTACCCCCATAGATTGTCTCGTGGGGGTTACAGGAAAATTGAGAAGAGGATCCTGCAGGAAAAACTACAAGAAGGAGGAGATGGTAACATTCCATCTCCACCTTCAAGACATGAGAAATAGAAGAGGGCTCGATTAAGACCTAATGGAGAGTACACCTCTGAGGCTTCGAGAGTAGTTGCTGAGAAAATTGTAAGTATATGTTTTGTTTAAATACGTTTGCTTATGTAAATTGCTCATGAGTTGTTATTTAAATGTGTTTTCTTATGTAAGTTGCTCATGTTGTGTAGGATAACTTGGTTGTGGCGGCCCGTGAAGGCACATTTGTTTTGGAAGCACGACATGACATATTAGTCGAAGCTATCAGAACAGCTGAGCATGGAGTCCGTGTCCGTGGTGTTGGAGATGGTGTCGGCTTGAGGTCATACTTTGGATCTCAAAGAAGAAGCACTGAAACCGCTGAATTTCTTGCTCAACGACAAAAGATTGATAATGTTGAGAAGAAATTTGCAGAGCAAAGGAGGCTGTTTGAGGAGGAGAGGGAAAAAAGGGAGAAAGAAGTGGAAAGGTTACGAGAGATGTATTCAGTATGTGTCGTAAATCGCGCTTATTTTTGTATGATATATATTATATGTTCTAATTTAATATATTGTGCTTATTTTTGTTTTATGTTCTAATTGAATGTTATGATGTAGAGATTAAGTGAAAGTCTCGAACAACGAACTAATGAAGATCGTCGTTGCGTTGGTGATGATCAAACTCCAAGTAGAAGTGTCGTAAATCACACTTCTACAAAAGGGAGTAATTGTACAGCCCCTCCCCCACCTGTAGATAACCGCAATGGGATATTGGACCCTAGTCCAAATGAAATAACAAGTTTATACTACTACATTTCAACAACAGACCTTGCGCAACCCCTCACGCTAGAACATTGCCCAAAATTGGATTTAGTGTATTACATTCCTGAAGATGTGAGGGATTTTTTCTCAGGATATAAGTGGCTTGACATATCTATTTTGCAAGTTTGGTGCACGTAAGTATATATTCGAATATACATGTCATTATAGAACATTATAATTTTTTGTATTTTCTCCCTTAATTTATTCATTTTCTTTGACCATTTAGGTACATTCACCGTGCTTGTATAGAATTGAATAAATCAAGTACCAATGGAATCTTGGACCCAAGTTTTATTGCTTGGGCGTATAATGATAAAACTATCAGAGAAAAGTACTTGAAAAGCTGGCTAAATGACGGAGGAAAAGAATGTTACCTTGCACCATTCCTATGTAGGTTAGTATTGTTGTAATTTATTTCTATATTCTATATTTAGTTTTGTTTTAGTAACAACTATATATATATATATATATATATATATATATATATATATATATATATATATATATATATATATATATATATATATTCTCGTGTTCATTCAGTGGTCATTGGCAATTGATTGTAATATCGTTTAGGACAAATACGGTGACATTACTGTGTTCCTTGCACGATCCACTCCACAAACCAGTGAAAGATCTTGTATTAACGTAAGTGTCTTTGTTTAATATCATTTTCTTTGGCATTAATTGTAATTAGTTTATCATGTAATATGTTTAATTCAATTTTCAATGTGCAGTATTGTGGAGCAAGTTAATATATTGAGGAATGTTAGAAAAAAACCCACATACCTTGCTCCTAAAGTAAGTGGCCCGATTACCTATTTACTTCATTTACATTCATGCATGTGTGGTTGTATTCATGTAATTTGTAGACGAGGAAACAACGCGGGAGTTACGAGTGTGGGTATTTTATCATGAAACATATGTTAAACATCGTCCTTGCCGACACTGTTGATTCATGGGATACGGTAATATATGCCATAAAATGTTTACATATATTAATATATAAGTTGACTATTGAATTATTATCATGCATGATATATCTTCAATTTTTTGCTCTTATGTAGATGTTTAACGACGAAACCCCATTCCCCCTTGAGGACTTTGTGGATCTTCGTAAACGTTGGGCGTATATCCACAATGAGCTTAAGGGTTCTGCTCCTGCTGTATGATATATCAGCAACATTTTTTTATGCACATATTTTTTGCTTTTGATGCACATAATGTGAACAATAGTTTTGGCTTTTGATGCACATAATGAAATCAATAATATTGGCTTTTGATTTTAACAATGTTAGCAGTTTAATTCTCTGATTCATTTAGCTTTTGATGTAAATTTCTTTTAATGTAAATTCTCTGATTCATTTATAAGGATACAATATAGGAAGAATTGTGTTTGATGCACATATTGTGTTTGCATGTAAACAGAAGCTGTTTTGACAGGATAAATTATGGGAATAATTTGATACGCAGATAATTTTTATATTTAAAACAGTCTATTTTTGCCAGCGGTTATAAACCTATCAGTAGTTGTATGTCAAACGCTAATATAAATAAAAATATTGTTGCTGAGAATCGAACCAAATCACAGTTTAGTATATCACAACGGTTGACTAAACTAACCGTCATGAAATAGTGCGCGCAAACTGGAATACAACAACGTTTCCCGGACCGTCATTGTACGTACCTCATATACAACAACACTCTACATAACAACGCCTTCGACCCCGTCATTATGTCATTTCCAACCGTTGTTAAATGGGTTTTTCGTAGTAGTGATGGGAGCTTGATGTTGAGGAGAAACTTGAGCTGTCACAGCGTTGGCTTCACCTTCTTTCTTCTTGGACTGACTATTCTGAGATTTTCTGGTCGGCTGCTGGGAAGCAGTTCCAGGGATCTTTCCAGTCTTCAAACCGTTTTCAATCCGTTCACCAATGGTTACAACATCAGCGAAGTTCGATGAAGAACTACCCACCATTTTCTCATAGTATGATCCTTGCAATGTACCCATAAAGATGTCAACCAACTCATTGTCAGAGAGAGCATGTCGCACACGAGATGCCATCTCACGCCATCTTTGTGCATACTCTTTGAATGTTTCAGTTGAGCGCTGGGATTGATTCTGCAACTGTAATCTGGTAGGTGCCAGATCCAGGTTGTATTTGTATTATTTCACGAATGCTTCAGACAAATCCCTCCAAGTACGGATCTTGCTGCGTTCCAGGCCCATGTACCAATCCAATGAGGCACCATACAAACTATCTTGAAAACAATGAACAAGCAATTCATCATTGTCAATATAGGATGCCATCTTACTACAGTACATAGTGATGTGACTACGCGGGCAACTCAAACCTTTATACTTTGGAACTCAGGTACCTTGAATTTCTGCGGCAGCACAACATTCGGAACCAAACACAAGTCCTTGGCCTCCATGCCAAAAGCATAAAACCCCTCAATAGCTCTGATACAGTCTTCCAACAACTTGCAGTCAGCAGGTCTGTTCTGATTAGTAATCCTGACAAGAATATGAGGATTTGGCAGCTGAGATGCAGCGGGAGCATGTACTTGCGGAGTAGCAAACTGAGATGGATACACCAATCTCGGATTAACCATCTGACCAGCATTCTGACCCATCTGAACACCAAATGGATAATTTAGAGGAGGTATCACAACAGCTGAGGAAGATGCCCCAGGATAGAACATCCCATGATGAACATTCTGAACAGCAGTTTAACCAGCCTGAGATGAAACTAGAACATGAATAGGAGGACCCCTATACACATGCTCTTCTTCATCAGGAGTTTCAATGTCAGCCAACCCAGAAGTTTGATGAGTCTGAACCTAAGGATTCTCAAGATCATCATTCACCACTGGAGGCGGGACTGGAATAGGCATGCCCCATGGATATACAGCAGCATTCCCATTAGGCATGGGCGCAACAAAAGGCTGATATGGCATGAAGGCACTACCATTGTTTGCAATATGAGGAGTGTAATTCGGAGGCATGCCCCATGGGAAACCAACAGGCATCTTGTTCACACTAGACTGAACAACAGGCTGATTCACAGGCTCAACTGGTACTTCAATAGTAGAAGGAGGAAGAACAATAGCAGGAGTAGTTGTAACAACAGGAGAAGTAGTTACAACAGGAGTGACAACAGTTACATCAGTAGCGATTGCAACAACAGTGGCAGCAGCAGAAGCGTCCCTCTGAGCGCGAAGGAATTCCATAATGACATCCATGTTCGTCCGAAACTGATCTATCCGACCTTGAAATTGAGCCAGCGTTTCCTTGTAAGCAGCGTTCTCAGCTTCGAAGTCAGCCATGATTCTGGATTTGTTTGATCAAGTGAAATACCGATGTCGAGTCGTCGTCTTGCTACAAGGAAGGCAGACGAGGATGAGCAACGGTTTTGGATGAAGGGACATGCATATGTGTGCAAATGAATGTATGATATGCATGCAAAAATAAAGTTTTAAATTCCAGGAATTCTTAAACTTATCTTTGTTGACATTAATCATAAAGCATATAAGTAAAGGCGTAGAAGATAAGATTGATAAGAAACTGCATTCATTCGACAATAAGGGAAAGAAACATCAGTCAAGTACAAATCAAATATCTGCCTTTTGGGCTACAACAAAATCCGCGTGGATCCTATCAAATACCACCCTGCAAACAGATAAGAAATGGAAAACAACCCAAGGAATCTGGTGTGGCAGCACATCCGCATATGCATCCCTCAACAACCCTGGTAGATCCTCCAATGCATGCTCAACGAATCTGGCTAAACGACCATGTCTCTCACTCCAATACTTCGCATCCTTCATGAGGTTATGCAGCAAAGAATGGTTGGGTCCCTGAAGCATATCCTGAAGAAAGGCCTCTTTCTGATCCAGGAGGTTCTGCAGATGACGGCTCTGATGCTCCCAATGAGTGCTCTCTGCGCTGAGCTGACTAATCTGCTCTCGGCTTTGATGTGCTTGATCCTGCAGTTTTTGAATCTCATCGAAGACATTGTCGAGCTTGGCTTGACACTGAGAAAAGTATTTTTCTAACTAATTAGCACGTTCTTTCTCACTTTGCCACTTTGTCTTGAACTCGGATAGCTTCCCTCGAAGCTCTTCAAGTTACTTGTTGTAGCTCAACTCCTCTTTGTAGGATTGATAATAAGCATCGACAAGTTGTCTCTTCTTTGAAGCAAGTCCCTCATAGGTGTTCTTCAAAGCATAACCCACCTTCCTACGCTTGTTCTGTTCAACCTCCACCTCCTTGAGCATGCGTTCGCGCTTCTGGCGGAGCTCAATCTGTAGGTTATCCTTCTCGAAAGTGACTCTATCAAGATTGAGGCGAAGATCGGCATTCTCCTTCTTCAACTTCTCAATAATCAGCTTGAGTTGGTCTACCTCAGATGGAGGAACAATGACAAGTTCAGGAGGCTTAGCAGTCATGGAAGGCTCATAAGAAAATGGCAACAAGATCTCTTTGACGTGCTCTTTGACCCAAAGTGTGTAAGCTTCCTTGGCTACGTAATTCTTACCCAAATTGGTTCTTCCTTCGAGATGAATCTGAGACCAAGCGGCACTAAACCTCTTCAGCAAACCCATGTCATCAAATCCTTCATGAAAGATGAACTCTTCCACTACCTCAGGATTAGGCTTAGCAACCATAGGATATCCCAACTCTCGGAAAGCAAGTCTCGGATTGTAGTTAATTCCACCCTTTGTACCCAAGAGAGGCACATTGGAGAATTTCCCACAATGAAGAATAATCATAGTATCATCGAAGACTCGAGAATACTAAGAAATGTCATCAGCGGTAAGAGACATGATCCGTTGAGACCACTTGAGATTACCCTTATTCTCAACAAAGGGACCCTTCTGTGGAAGGTGAAACATGAACCATCGGTACAGCAGAGGAGCACAACAGACAATGGTTCCCTTCTTCTTTTCATTCCTGGAATGAATAGAATGGTAGGTATCAGCAAGAAGTGTCGGAACAGGGTTCTTAGACAAGAAGATACTGATGGCAACCTGATCTACGAAATCATCCATGTTCGGAAACAAGACAATCCCATATATCAGCAGAGCAAGAACGGCGTTGAAAGCCTTCCAGTTTCCATCCTTAGTAAAAGAAGTGGCCTTGTCAACCAAGAACTTCGAAGCAAACCCTCGAATACCCTTCCCTTTGGTCTTGAGATTATCCTCTACATCCTTCTTACTAATG
Organism: Lathyrus tuberosus; assembly: GCA_022829125.1. Lineage (NCBI taxonomy): Eukaryota > Viridiplantae > Streptophyta > Magnoliopsida > Fabales > Fabaceae > Lathyrus > Lathyrus tuberosus. The sequence goes on along the minus strand of JALAZF010000209.1, from coordinate 1,735,116 downwards.
CTAAGTGCATCAGCAATCAGATGAAACTTCGGACAACCACTAGTGTAAACATAAGGAACCTGCTTCTTGATCTCAACCCCTAGAATATAAGCATACTCCTCAAGCGTAGGTGCTAGCTAATAATCCTGAAATGTGAAGCACCTATATGGCAGATCATAGAACTGAACCAGAGTATGTCGGTGAAGAATCTTATGTGTGTGAGAGAACAAAGGTATGGAGTGGCTTGTTTTCCTGCAAAAACCCAACCCCCTCACAGGTGTGATCTAGACACAACAAGGTGGTCCCTAGAAAGGTCGCCCAAACCATAGGACTCAGAATGAAAATCCCCCGCCGTAGTGAATTCTCACAGAACGGAAGTATTCTCAAGCGAATCACGATCTGGGATGTGGCTCTCGTGATAACCCAACGCGCAAAACGCAGGCCTCACGACTATCCACGTTTTAGCCTATGTGTATACTAGGCCCGGTGTTAGGACCTTTCTCTCCAATAAAATCTACCCATCCCAACAACAGCAGAAAATTAGTTGATATCCAGAATATGCAGCATATGAATATTTAAAGCAGTAAAGAAATGCAGTAAATAAACATAAAGCTAAAGCATGGAAAATAAGGCGAGTAAAGCGTGAAAGATAAACACCTAAACAAGCAAGAAAAACAAACAAAACTAGGCGAGATCCCAACCTGCGAGAGCAAGGACTCCCCAGCAGAGTCGCCAGCTGAAGATGGCTGGTTTATACCTGAGTGAATCGCACACTCAAAGATAACACAGAGTCGCCACCGAACTTTATTTAGTCCCAAAGGACAGGGAAAATATCGATAAAACCCAAGGGGAAGAGAAACCGGAACGGGGGTCGGTTATACGAAAGGAAGGTACTAGCACCTAACGCATCCGTCGTACTCGACGGGAACCATTTCGCTTGCTTTTAGGCTTGGATGGGTTATCTATCTAAAGGCTTCTAGCTAAAAGAAGAGGAGAGAGAAGAGAAAAAGGAAAAGGAAAGGGAGAAAGAAAGTGCTCGCGGAGGATTGTGGCCCTCGTGCCTACGTACCCTCATAGTGCAATGAGGAAATCAGAGCGCTGTAGTTCAAAGGAACCAGGGGACAGAAAGGAAAAAGAAGAGGAGAAGAAAGGAAGGGTGGAAGTGTGCTCGCCAAGACATCGCGTCTCGTGCCTACGTATCATACATTCGAAAGAATGCAAAATCAGAGCTTCTATAGTTCGGGAAACCAAATGAAAAACCAAACAAAGAAAGGAAAGTGGTGTCAAAACCAAGAGCAAAAGGGAAAGAAACTCTACTCGGGAAAACCGAATAGTACGAACGATTGCACAAGAACTCGAAAGGAATGGTGTCAAAACCAAGAGAGAAAAAGGAAATACAGAAGCCCCGCTGGGGATAACAAAAGGGATTGGTGTCGAAATCAAGAAAATAAAGGAGTGAAAGTGAGAGAAAAGGTTCCACTGGGGAAGAAAAGATCAAAGAACTGCTAGGGAATCAGTGGGTAAGCGACCCGGCTGGGGATCAAATAAAGGGATGGTGTCAAAACCAAGAGAACAAGGAAACTCGGTATATTAACAAATTGGTAGTGGTTAATCGAAGAAAGAGAGTAAGACTCTGTGGGGGAAAGAAGTTGGTGTCAGCAGACAGACTGTGATAAACCAGAAGAATGGGTGTAGGACCGATCGAAGGTCGTGACCCAAAAGGGACGTTGGTACGAACTGAATAGACATTAATTGACCAACAAAAAGACGGGTATTGGAACTAAAAGAAGGTTACTAACCCAAGGGTGCAAGTATTCGAACCAAGAAAAGGTTGCCAACTGCATGGGGTTCGGTTTTAATAGACATAATGTGATTAACCGAAAAGAAAGAAGTGATTAACCAAGAGAAGGTGATTAACTCAAGAGGGACTCAGTATCTTAACAGACGGACTGTGGTTAACTGAAGAAAAGGGTGATTAACTAAGGAGACGGTGATTAACCCAAGAATAACTCAGTGTGTTAACAGACAGACTGTGGTTAACTGAAGAAAAGGGTGATTAACCAAGGAGACGGTGATTAACCCAAGAATAACTCAGTGTGTTAACAGACGGACTGTGATTAACTGAGAAGGAGTGCAAATTGGTGTTTTAACTGACAGACAGTGATTAATCAAACAAAGGGAGAGAGAACCAAGAGAAGGTCGCGACTCCTGGGGATTATCGGTTTTAACAGACAGACTATGATTAATCGAAGAAAAGGAATTGAGACTCTTCAGGGGAATCGACAAGTAATGATTGACCACAAGAAGAAAGGAATATTGAAACAAGGAGAGTTTGCTAATGCAAAAACAATGATCTTAGCCAAGAAAGTGATTGGTCAAAAAGAGAATGAAAGAGATAGGAGTGATCAGGAATCGACTCGACTGGGGAAGAAGGTACACTACCGCGTAGAGATAGAGGTGACTAAGCCAAGCACAGGGTCATTCGTCCCCTACCTGAAGTAGTCAGAATGAGAGTAGGAATTCTCCCTTCTCATTCCTTCTCTAACACACAGAATGTAGTGCAGAAATTGAAACGGACAACACAACAGCTCCACGTTGTACAGTGCTCCAGTGTCGCGCGTTGGACGTCGTATGAATCTTCAACTCCACGGGGGGAAAAAGAGAGAAAAAGCTCTAAAGGAAGCCTAAAGAGAGGTAAAGGGAAGGATCGATTAATCGAAACATGGTTTCAATTAATTAATCAAAGGGAAAAGTCATGCCAATAATTTTCCAAAGAGAACGGAAAGTCATTAAAGCAAAAGGTGTGAATTATTGATTATACAAGATTAAGCTCATTCATAAAGAATGAACTTAATGCAAACAAAGAAATGGAGTACAAAATAGTACCAAATGATCAGCAAGTATGCAACACAAAGCCATGTTATGTGATCAAAGAGAAGTGCACAAATGATTATATTCACATGATGCAAAAAATATAAACAAATTGAATAATCGAAAAGCGCACTAAAAGTTCATGAACATGCTTCAATCAGAAGTTAAATGATGCTTAAAACATCCATAAGAATGAAGCATATCAATCCATGGAAGTTAGAAGAAGAAAGCATGGCAAACACACTTGAAAAAGCAAGAAATTGGCCATTCTGTTCAGTGGTAACCGGTTACTGCATATCTGCTAACCGGTTACATGCTAGAAAACATGCGTTTTTTTGGCAAAAAATGCACTGAGTAACCGGTTACAGCATATCTGCTAACCGGTTACTTGTTTGAAAATTTGTGTTTTTTAGTGAAAATTGAACTGAGTAACCGGTTAGCAGATATGCTATAACCGGTTACCACTGAGACAGTGGCAAAAATAACAGCAAAAAAAGTTTTTCAAAAGTGATTTTCAGCACATAATCACTTATACCAACCACCACATGCTAGATCATGAATTTGTGCACGAAAATAACACCATATGAGAGCAATTAACACACATTGCAAGCATCAATCATGGAGATCATAGATCATGCAAGTGCATAATAAATTAAACCGAAAACGATCGAAATTACATTGTAAAATACGCGGAAACAATCGAAACAGAGAGTAAAGTAAGATCTACCAACCTACAAGGCGGAGATGTGCCTTGGTGATTGTTGCAAATGATTCTTGATGTAGAAAATTAAAGAAAACTAGAGGAAACTTCAACTTGTTGACGAAACGTGTCGAAATCGAACAAAATGCGATGAAGCTCCGAAATGAGAATTCAAACCGTTGAATGTTGCAGCAAACACTCAAGATTAATCCACAAGCTGAAATAACTCCAGAAATCCAAGTGTAATAGCAAGAATGATGAAGGTTGAGCTCAAGAAATAATCACTTTTGATGTAAAAGTGATTATCCTTTAATGTAGAAAATGAGCTTTGGTGAGGTTTTGGAAGAGAATTGAGATGAAGATGAAGATGTAGCAGAGGAAAATCAGAGAGAATGTGAGAGAATTGAGAGTGAAGTGGAGGAAATGGTTGAAGGTCCTTGAAAAATGAGTGAAGCATTGCTTATATAGACTTTTGGTTTGGAGTGTGAGGGGTTTAGAGCTAGCTTTGGACTTAGCTTTGGGTTTGGAACTAGGCTAGGAGTTAGTTAGGCTTGACTCACCGAGTCAAGATGGTTAACTCGGTTAGTTAGAACCAACTCGGTAACAATCCCAATGTGAACTCCATCATCCAAAGGTTGACATGCTTGTAAAACAAGGAACATAATGCACTCAATTTGAAGTGAAACATTAGAGCAAAAGCACTTGGATTGACTTGCATAGCCTTGCAATGTCTAGAGATGTCTAGAATGTTCCACATGCTGCTAGAATATTGTAGAATTAATGACCAAAGAGTGTGCAAGGTGATGTCCCAAAAAATGCAGCAGAAACTGAAATTTTGCACTGAGTAACCGGTTACAGCATATCTGCTAACCGGTTACTTGCTTGAAAACTTGTGTTTTTTGGTGAAAAATACACTGGGTAACGGTTACAGCATATCTGCTAACCGGTTACTTCAGCCAAACTTCCACAAATTTGCTGAATAATGATACTGAAGTCCCGATTTCGATTTTCCACCTCTTGGCTTGATAAATAAACATGGAAACCTTTATTTTAAGCTTATTTTGATGATGAAATAATCTTGAGAGGATGTGATTAATCAGACATCCAAAACTTGAAGATCCTTCAACAAGAAATACACAGAGAAAAGTCTGAATGAGTATGCTGACGATGCAAATGCACGTGCTCATGCAAAAGACAAAAGAGGGAGGTCAAATTTTGGGCTACGACACTTCCAAGGGAGGAACGAGTCTCTCAGAGACTACATTGAGAGATTCAACCAAGAAGCTTTCTAGGTCCACACCACCGACGACATGAAGAAGTTCCTGATCGTTCGGGGACTACGTCTGGGGACCGAGTTCGCCAAGTCTGTGGGCATACATAGGCCCCGTAACTTGGAAGACCTCCTCCACCAAGCTCAATCGTATATCGAGTTCGAGGAGTCGGAGGCTGGCCAAATCGCCCTCGACTCACGACGTCAGGACGGTCCCTGCGGCCAAAGAGATGAAGACTCTCCTGCCCCCTGGCGTGGGGGAGAGAAAAGGCGTGAAGGCCGTCCCAAGGACTCCCGCGAATCAAGGGGGCCAGATGGCCGGTTCATGGAATACACGCCGCTCAACGCTCCCCGCAAACGAGTCCTCTCCGAGTGCGCCAACTCGGAGTTTCAAAAGGGGGTGTCCGCTTTCCCAAGCCGACACCCCCCAAATCAAACACGGACAAGTCCAAGTACTGCAGGTTCCACCGGAGCCACGGACATGTCACAGAAGATTGCATCCACCTCAAGGATGCAATAGAGATCCTGATCAAGGAAGGGAATCTAAAGCAGTACGCCAAGAGGAACAACGCTCCTCGGCCGGATGCCCGAGACACTCAAAGCGTCGAGGAGACAACACCTCCCTCCGGGGAGAACCGATTGTAAGTCGCCCTCAACGTCACTCGACCCGAGGACTTTTACGTCCCCAAGGGAATCGAGGACCCCGAGGCAGTTCGCAGCATGTGGGCGAGCTTCCCTCCTGAAGACCCCGTCACTGCAGGCAGTACGTGGGAGAACTTCCCCGCAGCGATGGTCATATCTGACGGAGGCTTTGAGAAGGTCTCTGTGGGGTCGATCAAGAGGAAATTTGATGAGCTGGAGTTCGCGACCTCGTCGAAGACGACCACTTTCGAGAAGGTGCAAGGGAGATCAAACCCTATCACCTTCAACCTCAAGGAGCTACCCGGAGGAGCGCCCAACGCCACCATCCCCTCTTAATCCGAGCGCAGATGGAAAATTTTGAAGTCTGCAGGATCCTGGTCGACCAAGGGAGCTCGATGGACATAATGTACGCCCACCTCTTCGAGACCCTCCAGCTCGACGAGAAACATCTGACCCCTTACGTGGGCTCGGATTTACATGGATTTAACGGTACCACCACCAGACCGTGGGGCTATATTGAACTGATGGTCACTTTTGGGAGCGAGGACACTGCCCGACAGGGTCAAGACCCGCTTCCTGGTGGTAGAATGCCCGTCCCTCTACAATTACATCCTGGGGAGGACCACTCTGGCCGAACTCACAGCAGTACCATCGACAGTTCATCTGAAGATGAAGTACTACACGACCAGGGGCCGGGTCGTCACTATGCACGGGGACATTGAAGCGGCCAGGAGGTACTTCGACGCCGCGACCAAAGGCCTGAGCTCCATCGGCACCAAACCCAACACCGGAGCGAAGTCATCCCAGGACACAGTGCAGAAGCTGCTCCCGCGCGTCAACGCGATCGACCTCGACAGCAGGTTCCCCGACGAGCAGGAAGAAGGCGGAGCAGCTAACTACGATCTCACAGCTGAAGGAAACAGGTTGCCTTTCCACCCAATACGCCCCATCCCAGACGGAGACTTCGAGCTCGTCGCCCTCGGGGACGACCCAACCTGGAGCGTGAAGATTGGCACCGGACTCCCCGACCTGACGAAGAGGCAGCTGAAGGCATGCCTCAGGGAGAACACTGATCTGTTCGCGTGGAGTATGTCCGAGATGCCTGGCCTTGCCCCAGAGGTGGCCTGCCATCAGCTCACCGTAGATCCATAGTACAACATAGGCGTAGGCAGTCTTCCAAAAAAGCGGAGGCTGCTGAAAAAGCTTTAAAAGACATCTTAGAGGAAAATTTTATTTCGAAGGCTAGGTACACGACCCGGCTGTCCAACGTTGTACTTGTCAAAAATAATAATGCAAAATAGAGGATGTGTGTTGACTATACCGACCTTAACCGGGCATGCCCGAACGACTCTTATCCCTTGCCTAACATAGACCAGCTGGTCGACAATTCTGCAGGTGTCAAACTATTGTCCTTCATGGACACCTACTCGGGGTACAACCAAATCTCCATGGCTAAGGCCGACAAGTAGCACACTGCCTTCATGACCGAGTCAGGCAACTACTACTACAATGTGATGCCCTTCGTCCTGAAGAACGCCGGCGAGACCTACTAACGGATGATGAACAAAGTCTTCCAGGGAGAGATCGACGACATTCTCGAGGTCTACATGGATGACATGATCGTCAAATCCGTAGAAGAAGTCGACCATGCTGCCCATCTAAAGAAAGTCTTCGACACAGCGAGGAAATGTAGGATGTGGTTCAACCCCGACAAATGCACCTTCGGCGTTCGGGTGGGCAAGTTTCTCAGTTTCTACCTCACTGAACGAGGAATCGAGGAAAACCCTGACAAGTGCAGGGCTTTCTCCGAGATCCCGACCCCAAACTCGAAGAAGTCAATACAATCGCTGAACGGGATGCTGACCGCACTTTCCCGCTTCGTCGCCAAATCCGCACAGTACGCACTCCTATTTTTCAAGCTTTTACGACAGAAAGCCACGTTTGAATGGACCGAGGAATGCGAGCAAGCACTCCTCCACCTTAAACAAGTCCTTTCACAACCTCTTGTTCTCCCCCGACCAGAGAACGGGGAGACACTGTTTCGGTACCTCGCCATCACGAGCGAAGCGGTCAGCGCAGTTCTTATCTGAGAAACCCGCGACGGGCAGAAACCGGTCTACTTCACCAGCAAGGCCCTCCAAGGCCCCGAGCTCAGGTATCAGCAAATCAAGAAAGTCGCTCTGGCCCTCGTCACCGCGGCCAGAAGATTACGACACTACTTCTTAGCCCACACGGTGGTGGTAAGGACCGAGCAACCCATAAGACAACTCCTCGGTCGACCAGACATGGCAGGGAGGATGCTCCGATGGTAGCTCGAACTTGCCGAGTTTGACATTCAATATGAAGGAAGAAAGGCCATGAAGGCTCAGGTACTGGCCGACTTCGTGGCGGAAATGACCCTCCCAGCACCTTCGACCAACAGATTCCAAAAGTGGACGATCTACGTCGACGGGGCATCCAGCTCGAAAGGTAGCGGGGCAGGAATCATCCTCGAAAATGAGGAAGGCATCCTGATCGAAGTCTCCATCGAATTGTCCTTCCCGACGCCGAACAACCAGGCCGAGTACGAGGCTTTCCTCGCCGGGCTATGGTTAGCTGAGGACCTCGATGGCAAAGAAGTCAAAATTTTCACCAACTCTCAGCTCGTAGCCTCTCAGGTCCGAGGAGAGTACCAAGCCAAGAACGACAGCCTCATCGAATACCTGACCCTGCTAAAGGAAAAGATGAAGAACTTCACCGCGGTAGAAGTAACCCACGTCCCGCGCGAGCACAACACTCGAGCAGATATCTTGTCCAAACTGACGAGCACAAAAAAGAAGGGTGGGAACAAATCGGTTATGCAAGAAGTGCTTTCGCGTCCAACCATTGATAAACCCATCCCCGCGATGGACGTGAATGCCATCGGGGACAACAACTGCTGGATGACCCCGGTATACCAGTGTCTCACCACTGGCAAGCTGCCTGACGATCCCAAGGAAGCCGGAGTGGTTAAACGTCGAGCGTGCTCATACACAATTGTCGAAGATAAACTATACCGAGGTGGCTTTTCGATTCCCCTCCTCAGGTGCGTCGAAGAGAACAAGGTCCCCGGTATACTCCAGGAAATCCACGAGGGGATCAATGCACAACACCTCGGAGGACGGTCCTTAGCTCGCAAGGCGTTGCAAGCAGGATACTACTGGCCTACCATGCAATAGGACCCCAAGGAGCACGTCAAGAAGTGCGACATATGCCAACGACACGGGGACATGCACCTGGCCCCGCCCAACGAGCTTAAAACACTATCGTCCCTGTGGCCGTTTGCATGGTGGAGAATGGATATTCTCGGGCCCTTCTTCGTGGGTTCGTACCAAAACAAGTATTTGATCGTCGGCGTGGATTATTTCACGAAGTGGATCGAGGCAGAAGCCCTGGGCAAAATCACCGCTCACAACATACTACGTTTCTACAAGAGGAACATACTCGCCCGGTTTGACGCGCCCCAGGCGATTGTCACCGACAACGGGACACAGTTCACCGACAAGAATTTCCAAGACTTCGTCACCAAGATGGGCATGAAGCAGCACTTCACGTCGGCCGAGCATCCTCAAACGAATGGGCAAGCTGAAGTGACGAATAGAGTGATCCTGCAAGGACTGAAACGCCCACTAGGCGACGCCAAGCAAAGGTGGGCCGAGGAGCTACACAGCGTCCTCTGTGCCTACCGGACAACCCCACATTCCACGACCGGGGAGACCCCGTTTCGCTTAACCTACGGAACAGAATAGGTGATCGCCGTGGAAATAAGGGAACCCTCGAGGAGAACGGAATCTCCCCTCGACGGGGGGAAAAACGATGAGGCCCTAAGGGAGGAGCTCGACTTTGTCGAGGAGATAAGGTCCGGCGCGTCCCTCTGAGAAGCCTCACTTAAACCAAAAATAACTCTACGTTATAACAACAAAGTTATTAAACGTGATTTTCAAGTAGGCACCCTCGTCCTACGAAGGAACCAGAAAGATTCGCGAGAAGGTAAGCTCGCCGCGAACTGGGAGGACCCCTACCGCATCCACGCGAAGACGGGGACAGGAGCCTACTACCTCGAAAATCTGCACGGGGAGGAATTTGCTCGACCATGGAATGTTTAGAAGCTTAAACAATACTACAGTTAGACACTGCCCGTGACACATCCACGTCGCGATCACGAGGACGCACTAAGGTACAAGCGCGATTCCCCTCCACGAACTAGAAGATCAAGTGTGTGCGTGAAGACCATTGATCCGACGAGGATCCCTCGACCGAGCTCCATCGTCGCTGTACCAGTTAGGCAGAACACCCAGCTCGCGATGGGAAGTTCACACCACGAAGCTAAGACCTCGACCGAGCTCTTAGCCTCGTCAGAGGTCGGACTACATCTCTGGCCACTCGACCAGTTCCCTACATAGTCGAGGATCAACAAGGTCGAGCAAACCCCCAACTTAGACAAATTACTTAGACAAAAAATAATAAGCATATCAAGCATCATACACACAAATAAGCAAAAGTCAAAAGATTAAGCCGGTAGAATCCCATTGTGCAAAGATTACAAGGATGTCATCAGGCCCTTGGCACGCAGGCCGGGTAAAAGTCATTACAAAAAATGGCGCGCAGGCCAGACAAAACAAGATCAAAAGGAAAATGGCACGCAGACCGAGCAAACAAAAGAACTAGACAGCGATCTCTTCCTCGATCCGACCATCGGTAGCCCCGTCACAGCCGTCATCCTCCTCTGGAATGACCAGCTTACCGTCGACTACACGAAGGAACTGACTAATCTTGTCAAGTGCGAGCTGGACACCCAGATTCTCAGCCTCGATCTGCGCCACAACACTTTTGAAGCCCACCTCGAGGCCCTCCAAATAGTCTTGTTGAAGCTCCCAAATCTTAGCGATCAGGGCACCGCGGCTGACGAAACCTTTCTCTTCAGCTGTCTCATCCTCTGCAGGACGGGCAGCAGCTTCTAGCTCAGCAACTCTGGTCCGGAGGCGAGTCCGCTCCTCCTGAGCTGTCTTCAGTTCAGCATTAGTCTCGTTCAGCTCATGGAGGACGTTTACGTAGTTCTCGCACTTAGACTGAGCCTCTTGCAGGTCACCTTCAATCTTGTCCTTGTCCTTCTCGAGGGCAGTGTATTCATCCTTTAGCTTTTGTAGCTCGGAAGTAAGGGAGGTCTCCTCGTTCAAGACCAAGGCGGTCTCAAAGATTCGCATCATGGCCTCCATATCCTCGACAAGCACCTTCTTCCTGGCCGGTCTGTGTATCCCCAAGACCGCCTTCACCTCGGCTTTGGAAACAACGGGGGGGCTCCCCCCGAAGAAGTCTCGCTGAAGGTGACAGGCGGGCAACATGAACTTCTCCGTTGGGACAGAGTCCTCGAGATCTATGAGGATGTGTCCCTCGGTCCTCGCCTTCTTGGCAGGGGTGCCCTCTGGAGGGGGATACTGGCTACACTGCGGAGAAGAAGAGCCGCTCGTTCCCCCCATCGGTACCGCTGTCTGAATAACTTTGTGAACCTGGCCCTTAGCTCGCTTGGGTGCCCGGTCAGCGACCAGCTTCATGATGCGCTAGGTGGCATTCAACATTTGACCTGCAACGGAAAAAAAGAAATAAGTCAGCATAAGAAAACGAAATAAAGGGAGCGCCCAAGCAAATAATGGGCTACTACCTAGGAACCTCTTGGCTTCATCTGGAGACTTGCACTCAAGGAGAGCCTTGGTGTTGATGTAATGGGCGACAGTCACGACCCGTCCCCGTGCGTCGAGGACAAACTTTCCGTCCCTAGTTATACATTCTACACGGTTGAAACCGACGACGTAAGCAACTAGCTTTGTGAACGCCTCCTTATCCTCGATGGACAAATCACTGTGTTTCACGATGTAGGCATCTGTGCCACTCCCAAAGTGCGCCTCCTCCCACTCCAGCAGGTACTTGGACGCAAATCTTTCTTCCCCGGCCTCGTCGGTCATGATATTATAAAGTGCGCCCACGGCCTTGTGCGTCGCAGGCATGACGTAATAAAATCTGTCCTTGAAATTCCAGACAGAATCCGAGTACGCCTTGAACAGCTTCCTCGGCTGCTTGATGGAGACCCAAATGTGTCGCCCTTGATCAGTTTCCCGTTGAAGGTGGAAGATGCGAAAGAAGATGGGAAGAGTGGCCCCGACACCAAGATAGTCGCACACGAGCTCGAACGCCCAAATGAAGGCAAGCGCGTTGGGGTGGAGCTGAGAAGGCTCCAGATGCAACCAGTTAAACACCCCCAGCTGGAAGCTGTTGAAGGGGAGACGAATGCCAACCTCCTTGAACGTGAACTCGTACATAGGGAACCTTAACCCCCGGTAACTCGAACATATACGGTGGTGCTCCCTAGGCTAAAAGGCCGTCCAGTTTGTTCGCTCACCCACAACAACGTTCTCGACTACGGCAAAGGCATCCCTGTCATCAAGAGCGAACCGCGACCGAATTCGTAAAGGCTCTTCGCCGGCCTAATCCACGGGCGGACGAAGGGGCTCCTCCCTAGGGAGTTGTACGGGCTCGGGAAGGTTCAGTTTGGTGTCTATCTGGATAATACCTGGGAGCCTCACGACCATTTTAACCTGAAAAGCAGAGGAAATTGGTGAATTCTACGGTCGGGACCAAATCCACACTTCCACCGCCGATCAAGTGAAAGGGCAAAGAAAGAACGTGGGGGCTGCTCGGAGCAACAAGGAATTGTCCGGTACGTTCATCCCATTCACCCACATTCTCGAGGCACCTGTCAGACGGCCAGGGACCTTCGTCAAGTCCCCGGCTCTTTCGTCCCACGTGCCCGGGACATTCATCCCACATCCTTAAGACATTCATCGGATCCTCGGGGTATTCATCCTAAATCTCCGTTAAATCAATCGGAACCCTAAAGAAGTTCCGCCGTTCTCGCCGGAAACTCCTTGCTTCCCCGGGAACTTCATCAGTTCACCGGGGAAACCACCGTAAGAAAGTAAAACAGAAAAAGAAGAAGGCCAGAAGCTTACTTGAAACGGTGGTTGAAGGCGGTCTGGTACGGTGGAAACGGCGGCGCGCGGCGGGGTACGGCGGAAGAGCAGCGACAGTCGTTGGAGAAGGGAAGAGAGGATCAGAGCGAAAAAGGTGGGAACGTGTGAATGACTCGAGGCGTCCCTAGGCTCTTGAGTGCCCTAGGCCTAGCCGCTCTAGGCATTGATGGTAGGCGACACGTGGCACCCAGATGCCCAGGTGCGTCTTTTACACTCCCTCGCGTGCCCGCACGAAACACTTAGCCATTTCCTTTCATCTCCCTGACACATGGCATCATCAGCTCACGGTCCTCGGGCCCTACCTATCGAACACTCCTCGCGGTTGCTCCCCGACATCGTCACCACATCGTCGTTACACGTAACGAACCTCCTCGACATCCGAGATGACTCTTAAGTCATTACTCCGACACTTCGGAGAAACGACTTGGGGGCCTCCTGTTCCAGACTGGGCCGGCGCCTGCCTATCCTTCGGGAAGGCCGAACCCAATCCTGGTACGTCCCAATAGGGTCCACACTTATCCGGTGTCAAGCACGTCCAAACCTGTCCCACCGTTGGGCACGTGTTGGACATACATTGTCGAACAGATGCTCTGAGCCTAGGAAAGCACCTCTCTCCTCGACTTTCACGTTCTCCTCCCCGCGAGGAGCATGTCCTCTTGTAACCTCCCACCTCCGAAGGAATCGGTCTGCCCACCTTCCTGAGATCTCGGGACCGTTACCCCAGGGCGAAGACCACGTGCTGGTCTTCCCTATGCCATGTAAGCCCAGGCAGTTGCCTGGATTGGGCCTTGCAATCCAGCCCAGTGCAGGTGACCGTTGGCCCCGCGCTGGGGGCATCCTATAAATATCCTCTCACTTGAGAGGGTCAGGTTATGTTCATTCTAACTCTCACACCTATAGTCTATACTTGCTCACTCCCGTTTCCTGACTTTGGCATCGGAGTACCTTGCAGGTACACCCCCCGGGCATTTCACCATCACCGGAGTTGCCAATCTCACGACGTTGCTGGCCACTGGATTCTTTCTGATCAGGTAAGATCAGTACTCAAAACCCTTACAATAAACAACAACGAGAAATTACATCTATTTGATACAGCTAATTGGAGATGCAAACCACTCATAAAAAGAACAAGAGTGGGCCAAAATAAAGTTAGAACACAACTACCTCCAAGACATATACTCAATAAAATTTAAGTCATCTATAACACAAAGGGTGCATCTCTAAAGATAAAATTATTCATGTTCCTCCATATGCACCAAACAGTAAGCGCTCATATTAAGTTACTAATATCTTTCTCAGTCTCCTTCCTCATGCTTCTATCGAAATTGACAAAAAGGAAGCACAGTTTGAACTTCTCTCCACTTCTAGGCCAAGCCAATTCTCTACACCTCTCCATACTCTAGTCACATACGCACACTCCAAGAAAAGGTGGGAAAAATGTTTCGACAGAGCTGCCACAACCAACACAAGACGAGCTGGAACTGTCAAAGTTGATGCCTCTCTTAGCCAACTGCTTTTTCGTTGCAACTCTATCCCAGAAAAGTGCGCATAAAAACACCTGAACTCTATAACGAAGTTTGGATCTCCACAAAATCTCAATCGTTGTTGCCGCATCGAATTCCATAGCTAAAGGCAATCCAACCTGTAATTAACAAATCATAATAGGAACATACCGAGAAAACATCCTCGTCCCCAATGTTCCAAGCCAAACTATCCTCTATATGAGGCTCTTGATCCACTTGAGACAGCAAAAAAAACAAGCTCTTCCATCTCGCAGTGCAAATCCGAACCCGATATAAAAGAAGGCAGAGTGCAATTCCAAAATCAAACAGAGTCACAACAAACTCCCATATCTGCCACACATCCTTTCTGAAATGAGAGGGAGTTGAACAGTAATGGGAAGGCATCCTTAAGAAGACGATCACCAACCAACAGCAAAACCAGAATGAAAAATGTTACCCATTGTAGCGTGGTTTTTGTGGTTGCGAGTCACACCGTTGGGCTGTAGTTCGATTCATTTTTTATCCTATTGTGAGCTGATTAAGGAAGGGAAATAGATGTCTCCAATTAACCCTGCTTGCATACTGAGATTAAACAGATGACTGTTGGTTTACAGATGCTACCTGAGATGAGGGTCTTTCTTAGGCTTATTTTGTTTAAGGAGGGAATGTTTTGTCTGTTAGGGAGGATTTTGGTTAGGATACTGGTTTTCTTTTCTTGACTAATATGTGCAGGTGCTAAATGTGGAGTTTTTGATGAGTATGTGAGAGTATGGGACCTGAGGTTTTTGATGTGGTGTGCTCGCTAAGATTTTTCTTTCAATCTTATGCCTATGTATTCCCGTTTACCGAAACAGGGAAATCAGAGCGATCGTAGTTCCTCCTATTCTATGGGAGGAAATGGGTGTTTTGGTGTCTTGTTCAAAGCCCAAGATTGAAGCTAAAAGGGTGTTTGTGGGAATTGATTGAAAAGAGTGAAAAGATTAAAGATAAATATCTGGGAAAACATCAGATGAAAATAGAAGGAATATCCGGGAAAACATCGGATGAAAGTAGAAGGAATATCAGGGAAAGCGTCGGATGAAAAGAAAAGGAATATCCGGGAAAGCATGGATGAAAAAAAGAGGAATATCCGGGAAAGCGTCGGATGTTAAAAAAGAGGAAAGGGTTGCTTTGGTGTCTTGTTCAAAGCCCGAGACGTGAAGCTAAAGGTGTCCTAATTGAGGGGGGTTTTGTCATCTCCAAAGAGGAGTTGTTGACGTTTGTATGCTGTGAGCAAAGCATATTTTGATGCTGAAAGGTTGATTTGACTCAACCAGGGATTTCTTTATACAAAGCCTAAGAGGAGGCTAACTTACTTAACAAGAGAGTGTTTATATGTGTCTCGTACGAAGCCCGAGAAAGAGGCTAAAAGGGTTAACTCAACAAGAGAGTGCTTTGTATATGTGTCTTGTACGAAGCCCAAGACAGAGGCTAAAAGAGTTTGACTCAACAAGGGAGTCTTTTGTATCTCGTACGAAGCCCGAGATGGAGGCTAAAATTTGTTTTGCTTGATAAGAACCTTTTTGTATCTCGTACAAAGCCCAAGAGAGAGGCTAAAAGAGTTTGCTCCGCTGGGGAGAATCATTGTACAAAGCCCAAGAGGAGGCTATTGTAACTGTTTCAGTTGAGTGACAGATCCAATATGCTTATTTAAAGAGAAAATTAGTTCTTATATGAGTAATGTTGCACTCAGGGATTTGATTCGAGGATCGGGGTTATTTCCTGTTCTTTAAGGAAATGGGAAATCCAAAGGGTATTGAGACTGTCCGAGTCTCTGGGTTTTCTTCCTATTTTTGAAGGGGACTTGAGAATGTCTTTCAGACTCAAGGAAATTAGACTGTCCAAGTCTAGAGTTTTATCTTTTGTACTCTGCTCTGAGAAACAGTAGTAGGATCTAGACTCTTAGAAAGACTGTTCCATTAAGATGACTAATTTCTGTTCTTATACCTCTAGGAGGTCGTCGGGACAATTTGTACGAAGCCCAAGAGGAGGCTGGAAGCTTTTAAGAAGTCGAGGGGTCCTTGTACTAAGCCCAAGAGGAGGCTATCATTCCCGAAGGAAGAATCCTTATACGAAGCCTAAGAGGAGGTTGTGAATACTTCTAAGAAGCTGATGGGTCCTTGTACTAAGCCCAAGAGGAGGCGAGGTTGCTTGTAGGAAGCCTGTGGGTCCTTGTATGATGCCCAAGAGGAGGCCGATGCTTTTAAGAAGCCCGTGGGTCCCCAAGCCCCGAGAAATTCAAGGCAAGCTATTCACAAGGAATAGATCAAGTCAGGAAAGTTCGAGAATTTGGAAGAAACTCAAAGATGCCATTCACGGAGAATACATTCATCTCTGGGAGTAGAGTTTCTTGACAATTCCTAAAGAGGACAGCCGAAGAGAAGACTGTATCTGGTGATCCTATGGGGGTTCTAGCTTGTCTATTTTTACAAGTAATCGAAACGGCTTTACCTAGTTCTAGACGTAGTTGCCGGAGAAACTCTAAATATCTATACTATTATTACACAGTTGATATGAGTTTATGAAAGGAGACTTACAGTGAGCAACCCCACAATACAGTTATATGTATATGAAAGCAGTAAATGAATGCGTATAAACACTTACTCGGTTGTAGAGCTTCCATGCTGTTTGGTTAGTTGTTCAACAAAGAAAAATTGAAAACAACAATATATCTCAAAATCAAAAGAGAAAGCATTTTGAAAGTAAATTGGGGCTTACAGCTCAAAGAGAGGCCCATAAAATCAGAGTCAATTATACATGGAAGAACGTCATGTAAAATAAAACATACACGGAAGAACATTGTGTTGATAAATAAACATACACGGGAAAGCATCGTGTGGCGAAACAAAAGTTAAGGGACTTATACTCAAGTGGAGGCCCAAAAAAGGTTTTGGTTAAAAGGGGGTTGGGTCTTACACTCTAATAGAGGCCCAAATAAGGTTTGAAAATGTTTGATAAAGATAAAAAATAAAGAAACCCTAATTTCATTTTTTTAAGGTATTTTTCAAAGAGAAATCAAGTAAAAAATGATAAAAATATCAAATAAAATCATTAATCATGTTATAAACAAGGATTAAGGTTTATGAAAAAGTATTTTATCCACATGAATATTTAAAATCATTTTGGTTTTAAAAATCAAGAAAAAGAAATCATTTTAAAAGCATTTAAAACAATTTAAAACAATATTTTTGAATATATTAAAAATATATCAAATAATAATATTTTTTTATGATTTTTTGTGGATTAAAATATTATGGAGCATGAATAAGAAGTGTGTAAAACAGAATTGGAAAATGATGATTTTTGCTATGTAAAAGAATTGGTTGAGTTTTGAAGATAAACTAAGAAAAATAGGAGTGATGTCACAACATCACATTCGACATCACTCATGAGTTTTGAAGATAAGAGAAAAAGGGCGATGTCACAACATCACATTCGACATCAGACAAAAACTAGAACTGCACCTTGATTTTCAACATCTTTTTTATCAAACTTCAAACATTCATAACTCTCTCAATTTTTAACGGAATTAAGATCTGGAAGAGCCTATCCTGACCAATTTTTCACAAGGAATCCAATGGTGTCACTCATGCATACTGAAACTTAATGTACATCACACACAAGGCAAAAAACCAGATCTGCACCTTAAGTTTAAAACAACATAAACTCCACATATAAACATGTTAAAGTGCAAACAGTAGGAGGATCATAACATACACATTAAGGACTACATTTTTGCTTCAAGAATTGTTCAATATGATGCATGTATGTGGACATCAAAGGAAAGCATGATTCAAAGAATTCAAGTTATGAATTTTACCTCTTTTTTTTTGGATATTTTGTGCAACCTACCAAGTGCTTTGTTCTAGAAATGATTTGATGCTTTGGACACCCTCAAATGACCTCTTAGAAGCTTTTAGGATGGTTGGAATCAGCTGGTACCTGGAAAAACACAAACTGTCCCTTTCTTGCAAAAGGGGTTAAAAGTGACCAAAATAGCAACTCCCCCAAATGGTGTTCCAGGTGGTGGGAACCATTTGGGACAGTTCAAGGGTGATATTTGGAGTGTGTTTGAGGTTTTATCTGGTTTGGAAAGTGACTGAATCAAGACATGGCTTGAAAAATGCAAAAAAGTGCTATTTTAAGGTTTTGAGAGGTGACTTTGTGATGTTGTGATTACAGGCCACTTTTGATAGTTTGGACAGCTTACATATGATATATGTGAGGTGTGTGTGTGATTAGTTTGAGTGGAATTGCTCTCTAACTCAAAACCTCATAATTTCCTTACTAAAGAAGGCATTTTGGAGTGAAAGAGAGAATTTGAGGAAAGCATCTGTTTGATGGCTTTGGTGCACTCAAACTGAGCACAAATGAGCTCTATTTATAGTAGAGCAAGTTTGTTTTGGGATCCACAGTGAATGGTAACTGCAGCAGAGGTTTGTTCAATGCTGGCCAATGAAAATCCAAGTCTCCTCTAGCCATTGACTAGAGGTTAGGGCACAGAGCTTTGGTTCCCTACTTGTTGGAGGAATCTTGACTGAATTCAGTTGCAAATGTGTCAGTCCATGCCACCTCTAAGCATCTATTAAATGCTTCAATCCAAAATTGGAGTCTTGTCCCTCTTTTAGGGATTTTTAGGAATAGCATGCTACTTCTTGTTCCAAGGACTTTGGAGGCTTGGCTCAGTGATTGTCCCCTTTAGATTTGATCCTCAGAGGTGTCCAAAGTGATGACAAGGCTTGGAAATTCGTGTGGCACAAGAAATGTGCAAATCTGCCCCATGAAAAATTCAGCTGCAGCAAGCCCTGTTGTAAAATTCATAACTCCCTGCTCGAGTATGCTACATGGACGTTCTAGGACTTTCTGGAAAGCTTAGATGACGTACCTCAACTTTCATGCCCAAGGTTTGGCTTGAATCAACATGGATGATGGAGAAAAACAGTCTTGAAGTTGGGACATTCTTGCTGGAAAAATATTAGTGATGTCCTATGCAATGTTGGAACATCAGATAACTTTGAACATTAATAATTCCAAACTTTAATCACTTGTATCTTTTAATCCATTATGATATTTTGAGTTGAAATGAATTGTATCTTTGATGCTTGTCTTGCATGGTGACAAAGCTTGAAAATTGGGTGGCACAAGAAAAGTGCACAAAATCTGTCCCAAAAAATCAGCTCGAGCAAGGCATGTTGTGAGGTTCATAACTCCTTGCTCAAGTTGAATGAATGGGAGTTCTTGTACATTTGGGAAAGCCCTAATGACATACTTTAACTTTGATATTTGACTTTGGTCTTGGTTCAGCATGCAAAGTCATCAAAAATGGTCTTGAACTTGTGTAGTCAAATCTGTCCTAAAAGCTGTCATGAAAATTCTGCTTTATCAATACTTTTTACAAAAATCATATCTCCTTGCTCGAGTATGCTACAAGGACGTTCTAGGACTTTTTGGAAAGTTGAGATGACGTACTTCAACTTTCATGCCCAAGGTTTGGCTTGAATCAACTTGGATCATGGAGAAAAACATCATTGAAGTTAGGACATTCTTGCTGGAAAAATAGTAGTGATGTCCCTATGCAATGTCAGAACATTAGACATTAAGAATTCCCAACTTTGATGACTTATATCTTTCAAACCTTATGATATTTTGAGGTGATTCCTTCTACAACGTTGAAGTATCAAATGCCCTCTTCAAAAGTAGCTCTTACTCAAAATCAATGGATGCTTGGATCAATAGTTACAACCTTGAAAAGTTGTGCACTTTAACATGATTTTAACTTAGAAAAAATTTCTAAGTTTCCTTCAATTTGATCAATTTTGCAATTTTGCATGTTTTCTTGATTTAAATTTGATCAAATTAAATCATCCATCATATTTTCTTAGTAATGGCTTGTGAAACTCGTAGTTGACCAAAAATACATGAAAATTTTATACGTTAAATTCGGCTGATAATTCAAAAAATATTCATGAAGAAAATATATGATATTGTATGCAGACGACACTGTATAAAAATATGGACAGATGAAATGAGAAAAAATAAAAATGCCCGGTCAAAATTTAGGGTATGACAGATGCCCCTATTTAATCTTCTTAGACCTGAAGGTATGAATAGAAAAAAGTTTTAGACATTCGAGGTATAAGAGGATTAAATATTAGAGTACCTAGAATTTTGACCGTAGATGCGGATGAAATGATATGTGATGAATGGAAGACTTTTGAACACTGTGGGGAATGATGCCACTGGAGACAGACCAACAGAATTTTCTTGGGATATAAGATATTGTGGAAATTTGCCAATGCGACAAAGGTATCCAGCAATATTTGGAAAGAGAGGGATAAACCCTGGAACAGAGATACATACATCTGGAAAAACATCAGATGCGAAAGAAGTAACACACTCTGGAAAACATATCAGAAACATCTAGGAAAGCATTAGATGTGGAATGAGACCAGATCTGAGAATATGTAAGAGACTTCTGAGAAAGCAGTTTAATTTACTGTGGAATACACGGGAACATCCAGAAAGCCAAAGTAACTTTACTGGGAAAAAGGTTACAGTCATCAGAGATTTTCAGACATGTATTGAAAACTCTGGGAAAGAACAGTAACAACCGTAAGAGACATTCAGAAGAGCATTGAATGAAATCTTGGAACACAAGCAGACATGATTATCAGTGACATTCAGAAGACCATTGAATGAAGTCTGAAAAATAAATCAGGCACATCCAAAAAAACATTGGATGAATGAGAAACAAACTCGAAGGCATCCAGAAAAGCATTGGACCGAGTTGTCGACCAAATTTGAAGATATATTAATGACATCCAGAAAAGCATTGAATGTATTAAAAATAACTTTGAGTGTAAATTCGAAACATTTAGAAAAACGTTAAATGTACAGAGAAATTTTTTAGAAGACTGGATGAACGGTGAACATATCTGGAAAAACATCAGATAAGCACATCAGAACAAAAGTTACATCTGGAAAAACATCAGATGAGAAAAAGTCATATCCGGGAGAGCATCAGATAGACATGTAAGGATTTTCTGGAAGAGCATCAGAATAAAAGAGACATATCCGGAAGAGCATCGGATGAACACAAAGAAAGTTCTGGAAAAACATTAGAACGGGTTTTGGAAAAACTTCAAAACCAAAAGATGCATCCGGAAGAACATCGGGTAAACACGGAGAAATGTTCTGGAAAAGCATCAGAGCAGACAGACATATCCGGAAGAACATCAGATATAAACACAGAGAAACGTTCTGGAAAAGCATCAGAACAGGTAGACATATCCGAAAAGACATCGGATAGAAACAGAGAAAAGTTCTGGAAAAGCATCAGAATAGATAGACATACCCGGAAGAACATCGGATGGACACAAAGTTATATCTGGAAGAACATCAGATAAGACATAAAAGTATTGGTGCCAGATAAGTCGGACTTTGTAGAAAGGTAAGATGTTGATAATAACACGACAACTGATGAATGCAAATGAGGATTAAACACTCGTGAATGCATAGTATATGAAAATTTTATGATGTATGATTAAATGTATGTAATGTAAACGAAAATGCTGTCAACAAGTTTAGACTCTTTGAGGGAGTGGAAATCAACAAGTTTATATTCTTTTGGGGAGTGGAAATCAACAAGTTTATACTCTTTTGGGGAGTGACAACCAACAAGTTTATACTCTTTTGGGGAGTGAAAATCAACAAGTTTATACTCTTTTGGGGAGTGAAAATCAACAAGTTTATACTCTTTTGGGGAGTGACAACCAACAAGTTTATACTCTTTTGGGGAGTGAAAGTCAACAAGTTTATACTCTTTTGGGGAGTGACAGACAAGACTGATTCCTCAACACAGAGATCACGGCCATCGCTTAGGGACTGAAAATGCTGTATACTGGGAAGGCTTGCCCCAGTAATGAATCTTGAAAGTTTTTCCGAATAAATCAATTCTGAGAAGGACTTGCAATGAACAAATCTTGAATTGACTCTTAACAGGCTCTGGAAAGAACTTGCCCCTGATAGGATCACTGACCAAGTTTCTAAACTGTTTTGAAAATTCCTTGAGAGGAAAGCTAGTTTGCAATCAAAGATGTTTATTTAAACATGGCAAATTTAATGCAAAGTTCATGCAAAATTTTGAAAACAAAGTCATTGTTTTAGAAAAAATACAGTAATATGGATTACTGGTTAAAAAACACTGTGGTTTAAAACATTCAGAATGAAAAGTAAAACAGAGGTATGATACAAAAAAAATGATTTGCAAAAAATGATTTTGGAGTCAGTTTACCTAACCTTACTGTAGTATGCTTTCAAAATAACCTTGCTTCAATTAGGTCTTTTGAGGGTTATAACGTGGCCTGGTTCACGGTTTATGAAAGAAAGATAAAGGCTCAAAATTTACTTGGTGCCCACCCCCTTCGTGATGTTCTCCAGTCCTATGCTCAGTTAAACTTAAATTATGCATTCAGGTTCCAAAAGGTTTCGGAATTGTACTGATGATAGTGATGATGATGGTCCAGAAGTCTTGAGACAGCAGCTACCGCTTCTTTACAACATTTAGTTATTTTTCGTCTTTGTGGATTTTTGAAAATCGAGGATTTAAGGACCTTTTCTCTGTATTATCCCTAACTTTTGCCTGATCTATTATTTTTATAGTCAGCGGGATGCCCTAGTTTTTGCCTAAGTTTTTTTGACTTAACGGGCTTTTTCGTTTTTATTTCGAAAGGAAGTGACTGCTTAATTTGACGATTACGATGGACCATCACTAGCTTTTGATTTGAAAGACGTTTTTCAACATCTGCTGGTTGTATGTAAACTTTTGAACTTGAATGCACAACCCAAATTAAATTGAGAACTACCATGCCCCGGGTTAAAATTGCGGGTTTTTTTTTATAAAGAAAGAAACTCCTACTTCAAGGCGCAAAGGGGTTAACGAGGGATTATCTTCCTTATATCTCCAGTGTTTGGGAATTGAAAAAAAATTCCTTACATCCTCAACAAAGTTTTTATTCGAAAGCATACCGACAGCAATTATGGGTATTAGGTTTTTATCATCCTCCCACAAATATTTGCATAGTAAAAAATTTGAAAAGAGGTGTATTTTTTTTTGAAAGTTTTTTATTTTTGAATGTTTTTGTTTTTTGAAAGTTTTTGTTTTTTGAAAGAGAAAGCATAAACAAATGATTTGAATCAAAATATTGTACAAGATCATTTCATTAAAACTGACATTTAAAGATAAACAAGCTGAAAGCAACTATGATACAAACAAGGAAAATGCAAAATAGACAGAAACAAGGTCAGTGACTAATCAAACACAAGGGTGAGCTGTCCTGTCTTTGGGAAGTAACTGAGTTGAAGTTGACTGAAGTTTCAGTTCTGTATCGATGATGAGGAATCAGTTTGACGACTTATAGATGGCAGAAGGAAAAAAAGGTTAGAATGAATTGACGATGACCCGTACGCATGTATGAAATATGCAAGGGATGCAAATGCAATGCATGGATGCAGCACACAAAAACATAGAAAAAACATGGGGTCAAAGGTTCGGTGTCACGGAGTCAAGGTTCTACCCATCCCAAAGGTTTACTAGTGATTTTTGTATCTGTCTCTCATCATCATCAACTCTTGTCAAGAAAACACCAGCGGTCCGGGAACCGTGCTAGGTGGTGTTTTTTGAAGAGTCCTCAGAAGAGGGTGGCATCGCATGACAACTATTTCCGATAGCCTCTGCGCCACTAAAGGGGTTTTTCCTAGGTGTATACTCAATCTTTCCACATGCGGCATCACACGCATTCCCATTAGCAGAAAAATAAACACAGATATCAATTTGGAAAAACAGTATATATATTTGTCTTAAAGTCCTAGACTTTAAAGAGCTATGAATCCTATGTTCCTGACAAAAATGGCTCCCCGGCGGAGTCACCATTCTGTGGTACCTTCCCAACTTTAAAGGTTTCGACCTAAGATCCTAGTGATAATATACGTCCCCAGCAGAGTCGCCATTTTTCTGTAGCGCGGTTTTTGTGGTTGCGAGTCACACCGTTGGGCTGCAGTTCGATTCATTTTTTATCCTATTGTGAGCTGATTAAGGAAGGGAAATAGATGTCTCCAATTAACCCTGCTTGCATACTGAGATTAAACAGATGACTGTTGGTTTACAGATGTTACCGGAGATGGGGGTCTTTCTTAGGCTTATTTTGTTTAAGGAGGGAATGTTTTGTCTGTTAGGGAGGATTTTGGTTAGGATACTGATTTTCTTTTCTTGACTAATATGTGCAGGTGCTAAATGTGGAGTTTTTTATGAGTATGTGAGAGTATGGGACCTGAGCCTTTTGATGTGGTGTGCTCGCTAAGATTTTTCTTTCAATCTTATGCCTACGTATTCCCGTTTACCGAAACAGGGAAATCAGAGCGATCGTAGTTCCTCCTATTCTATGGGAGGAAATGGGTGTTTTGGTGTCTTGTTCAAAGCCCAAGATTGAAGCTAAAAGGGTGTTTGTGGGAATTGATTGAAAAGAGTGAAAAGATTAAAGATAAATATCCGGGAAAACATCGGATGAAAATAGAAGGAATATCCGGGAAAACATCGGATGAAAATAGAAGGAATATCCGGGAAAGCGTCGGATGAAAAGAAGAGGAATATCCGGGAAAGCGTCGGATGAAAAGAAGAGGAATATTCGGGAAAGCGTCGGATGTTAAAAAAGAGGAAAGGGTTGCTTTGGTGTCTTGTTCAAAGCCCAAGACGTGAAGCTAAAGGCGTCCTAATTGAGAGGGGTTTTGTCATCTCCAAAGAGGAGTTGTTGACGTTTGTATGCTGTGAGCAAAGCATATTTTGATGCTGAAAGGTTGATTTGACTCAACCGGGGATTTCTTTATACAAAGCCTAAGAGGAGGCTAACTTACTTAACAAGAGAGTGTTTATATGTGTCTCGTACGAAGCCCGAGAAAGAGGCTAAAAGGGTTAACTCAACAAGAGAGTGCTTTGTATATGTGTCTTGTACGAAGCCCAAGATGGAGGCTAAAAGAGTTTGACTCAACAAGGGAGTCTTTTGTATCTCGTATGAAGCCCGAGATGGAGGCTAAAATTTGTTTGGCTTGATAAGAATCTTTTTGTATCTCGTACAAAGCCCAAGAGAGAGGCTAAAAGAGTTTGCTCCGCTGGGGAGAATCATTGTACAAAGCCCAAGAGGAGGCTATTGTAACTGTTTCAGTTGAGTGACAGATCCAATATGCTGATTTAAAGAGAAAATCAGTTCTTATATGAGTAATGTTGCACTTAGGGATTTGATTCGAGGATCGGGGCTATTTCCTGTTCTTTAAGGAAATGGGAAATCCAAAGGGTATTGAGACTGTCCGAGTCTCTGGGTTTTCTTCCTATTTTTGAAGGGGACTTGAGAATGTCTTTGAGACTCAAGGAAATTAGACTGTCCAAGTCTAGAGTTTTATCTTTTGTACTATGCTCTTAGAAACAATAGTAGGATCTAGACTCTTAGAAAGACTGTTCTATTAAGATGACTAATTTCTGTTCCTATACCTCTAGGAGGTCGTCGGGACAATTTGTACGAAGCCCAAGAGGAGGATGAAAGCTTTTAAGAAGCCGAGGGGTCCTTGTACTAAGCCCAAGAGGAGGCTATCATTCCCGAAGGAAGAATCCTTATACGAAGCCTAAGGGGAGGCTGTGAATACTTCTAAGAAGCTGATGGGTCCTTGTACTAAGCCCAAGAGGAGGCGGGGTTGCTTGTAGGAAGCCTGTGGGTCCTTGTATGATGCCCAAGAGGAGGCCGATGCTTTTAAGAAGCCCGTGGGTCCCCAAACCCCGAGAAATTCAAGGCAAGCTATTCACAAGGAATAGATCAAGTCAAGAAAGTTCGAGAATTTGGAAGAAACTCAAAGATGCCATTCACGGAGAATACATTCATCTCTGGGAGTAGAGTTTCTTGACAATTCCTAAAGAGGACAGCCGAAGAGAAGACTGTATCTGGTGATCCTATGGGGGTTCTAGCTTGTCTATTTCTACAAGTAATCGAAACGGCTTTACCTAGTTCTAGACGTAGTTTCCGGGGAAACTCTAAATATCTATACTATTATTACACAGTTGATATGAGTTTATGAAAGGAGACTTACAGTGAGCAGCCCCACAATACAGTTATATGTATAAGAAAGCAGTAAATGAAAGCGTATAAACACTTACTCGGTTGTAGAGCTTCCATGCTGTTTGGTTAGTTGTTCAACAAAGAAAAATTGAAAACTACAGTATATCTCAAAATCAAAAGAGAAAGCATTTTGAAAGTAAATTGGGGCTTACAGCTCAAAGAGAGGCCCATAAAATCAGAGTCAATTATACATGGAAGAACGTCATGTAAAATAAAACATACACAGAAGAACATTGTGTTGATAAATAAACATACACGGGAAAGCATCGTGTGGCGAAACAAAAGTAAAGGGACTTATACTCAAGTGGAGGCCCAAAAAAGGTTTTGGTTAAAAGGGGGTTGGATCTTACACTCTAATAGAGGCCCAAATAAGGTTTGAAAATGTTTGATAAAGATAAAAAATCAAAGAAACCCTAATTTCATTTTTTTAAGGTATTTTTCAAAGAGAAATCAAGTAAAAAATGATAAAAATATCAAATAAAATCATTAATCTTGTTATAAACAAGGATTAAGGTTTATGAAAAAGTATTTTATCCACATGAATATTTAAAATCGTTTTGGTTTTAAAAATCAAGAAAAAGAAATCATTTTAAAAGCATTTAAAACAATTTAAAACAATATTTTTGAATATATTAAAAATATATCAAATAATAATATTTTTTCGTGATTTTTTGTGGATTAAAATATTATGGAGCATGAATAAGAAGTGTGTAAAACAGAATTGGAAAATGATGATTTTTGCTATGTAAAAGAATTGGTTGAGTTTTGAAGATAAACTAAGAAAAATAGGAGTGATGTCACAACATCACATTCGACATCACTCTTGAGTTTTGAAGATAAGAGAAAAAGGGCGATGTCACAACATCACATTCGACATCAGACAAAAACTAGAACTGCACCTTGATTTTCAACATCTTTTTATCAAACTTAAAACATTCATAACTCTCTCAATTTTTAACGGAATTAAGATCCGGAAGAGCCTATCCTGACCAATTTTTCGCAAGGAATCCAATGGTGTCACTCATGCATACTGAAACTTAATGTACATCACACACACGGCAAAAAACCAGATCTGCACCTTAAGTTTAAAAAAACATAAACTCCACATATAAACATGTTAAAGTGCAAACAGTAGGAGGATCATAACATACACATTAAGGACTACATTTTTTCTTCAAGAATTGTTCAATATGATGCATGTATGTGGACATCAAAGGAAAGCATGATTCAAAGAATTCAAGTTATGAATTTTACCTCTTTTTTTGTTGGAGATTTTGTGCAACCTACCAAGTGCTTTGTTCTAGAAATGATTTGATGCTTTGGACACCCTCAAATGACCTCTTAGAAGCTTTTAGGATGGTTGGAATCAGCTGGAACCTGCAAAAACACAAACTGTCCCTTTCTTGCAAAAGGGGTTAAAAGTGACCAAAATAGCAACTCCCCCAAATGGTGTTCCAGGTGGTGGGAACCATTTAGGACAGTTCAAGGATGATATTTAGAGTGTGTTTGAGGTTTTATCTGGTTTGGAAAGTGACTGAATCAAGACATGGCTTGAAAAATGCAAAAAAGTGCTATTTTGAGGTTTTGAGAGGTGACTTTGTGATGTTGTGATTACAGGTCACTTTTGATAGTTTGGACAGCTTACATATGATATATGTGAGGTGTGTGTGTGATTAGTTTGAGTGGAATTACTCTCTAACTCAAAAACTCAAAATTTCCTTACTAAAGAAGGCATTTTGGAGTGAAAGAGAGAATTTGAGGAAAACATCTGTTTGATGGCTTTGGTGTACTCAAACTGAGCACAAATGAGCTCTATTTATAGTAGAGCAAGTTTGTTTTGGGATCCACAGTGAATGGTAACTGCAGCAGAGGTTTGTTCAATGTTGGCCAATGAAAATCCAAGTCTCCTCTAGCCATTGATTAGAGATTAGGGCACATAGCTTTGGTTCCCTACTTGTTGGAGAATCTTGACTGAATTCAGTTGCAAATGTGTCAGTCCATGCCACCTCTAAGCATCTATTAAATGCTTCAATCCAAAATTGGAGTCTTGTCCCTCTTTTAGGGATTTTTAGGAATAACATGCTACTTGTTGTTCCAAGGACTTTGAAGGCTTGGCTCAGTGATTGTCCCCTTTAGATTTGATCCTCAGAGGTGTCCAAAGTGATGACAAGGCTTGGAAATTCGTGTGGCACAAGAAATGTGCAAATCTGCCCCATGAAAAATTCAGCTGCAGCAAGCCCTGTTGTAAAATTCATAACTCCCTGCTCGAGTATGCTACATGGACGTTCTAGGACTTTCTGGAAAGCTTAGATGACGTACCTCAACTTTCATGCCCAAGGTTTGGCTTGAATCAACTTGGATCATGGAGAAAAACAGCCTTGAAGTTGGGACATTCTTGCTGGAAAAATATTAGTGATGTCCTATGCAATGTTGGAACATCAGATAACTTTGAACATTAATAATTCCAAACTTTAATCACTTGTATCTTTTAATCCATTATGATATTTTGAGTTGAAGTGAATTGCATCTTTGATGCTTGTCTTGCATGGTGACAAAGCTTGAAAATTGGGTGGCACAAGAAAAGTGCACAAAATCTGTCCCAAAAAATCAGCTCGAGCAAGGCATGTTGTGAGGTTCATAACTCCTTGCTCAAGTTGAATGAATGGGAGTTCTTGTACATTTTGTAAAGCCCTAATGACATACTTTAACTTTGATATTTGACTTTAGTCTTGGTTCAGCTTGCAAAGTCATAAAAAATGGTCTTGAACTTGTGTAGTCAAATCTGTCCTAAAAGCTGTCATGAAAATTCTGCTTTATCAATGCTTTTCACAAAAATCATATCTCCTTGCTCGAGTATGCTACAAGGATGTTCTAGGACTTTCTGGAAAGCTGAGATGACGTACTTCAACTTTCATGCCCAAGGTTTGGCTTGAATCAACTTGGATCATGGAGAAAAACATCATTGAAGTTGGGACATTCTTGCTGGAAAAATAGTAGTGATGTCCCTATGCAATGTCAGAACATTGGACATTAAGAATTTCCAACTTTGATCACTTATATCTTTCAAACCTTATGATATTTTGAGGTGATTCCTTCTACAACGTTGAAGTATCAAATGCCCTCTTCAAAAGTAGCTCTTACTCAAAATCAATGGATGCTTGGATCAATAGTTACAACCTTGAAAAGTTGTGCACTTTAACATGATTTTAACTTAGAAAAAATTTCTAAGTTTCCTTCAATTTAATCAATTTTGAAATTTTGCATGATTTCTTGATTTAAATTTGATCAAATTAAATCAGCCATCATATTTTCTTAGTAATGGCTTGTGAAACTCATAGTTGACCAAAAATACATGAAAATTTTATACGTTAAATCCGGCTGATAATTCAAAAATATTCATGAAGAAAATATATGATATTGTATGCAGACGACACAATATAAAAATATGGACAGATGAAATGAGAAAAAATAAAAATGCCCGGTCAAAATTTAGGGTATGACAGATGCCCCTATTTAATCTTCTTAGACCTGAAGGTATGAATAGAAAAAAGTTTTAGACATTCGAGGTATAAGAGGATTAAATATTAGAGTACCTAGAATTTTGACCGTAGATGCGGATGAAATGATATGTGATGAATGGAAGACTTTTGAACACTGTGGGGAATGATGCCACAGAAGACAGACCAACAGAATTTTCTTGGGATATAAGATATTGTGGAAATTTGCCAATGCGACAAAGGTATCCAGCAATATTTAGAAAGAGAGGGATAAACCCTGGAACAGAGATACATACATCTGGAAAAACATCAGATGCGAAAGAAGTAACACACTCTGGAAAACATATCAAAAACATCTAGGAAAACATTAGATGTGGAATGAGACCAGATCTGAGAATATGTAAGAGACTTCTGAGAAAGCAGTTTAATTTACTGTGGAATACACGGGAACATCCAGAAAGCCAAAGTAACTTTACTGGGAAAAAGGTTACAGTCATCAGAGATTTTCAGACATGTATTAAAAACCCTGGGAAAGAACAGTAACAACCGTAAGAGACATTCAGAAGAGCATTGAATGAAATCTTGGAACACAAGCAGACATGATTATCAGTGACATTCAGAAGACCATTGAATGAAGTCTGAAAAATAAATCAGGCACATCCAGAAAAACATTGGATGAATGAGAAACAAACTCGAAGGCATCCAGAAAAGCATTGGACCGAGTTGTCGACCAAATTTGAAGATATATTAATGACATCCAGAAAAGCGTTGAATGTATTAAAAATAACTTTGAGTGTAAATTCGAAACATTTAGAAAAGCGTTAAATGTACAGAGAAATTTTTTAGAAGACTGGATGAACGATGAACATATCTGGAAAAACATCAGATAAGCACATCAGAAAAAAAAGTTACATCTGGAAAAACATCAGATGAGAAAAATTCATATCCGGGAGAGCATCAGATAGACATGTAAGGAGTTTCTGGAAGAGCATCAGAATAAAAGAGACATATCCGGAAGAGCATCGGATGAACACAAAGAAAGTTCTGGAAAAACATCAGAACGGGTTTTGGAAAAACTTCAAAACCAAAAGATGCATCCGGAAGAACATCGGGTAAACACGGAGAAATGTTCTGGAAAAGCATCAGAGCAGACAGACATATCCGGAAGAACATCAGATATAAACACAGAGAAACATTCTGGAAAAGCATCAGAACCGGTAGACATATCCGAAAAGACATCGGATAGAAACAGAGAAAAGTTCTCGAAAAGCATCAGAATAGATAGACATACCCGGAAGAACATCGGATGGACACAAAGTTATATATGGAAGAACATCAGATAAGACATAAAAGTATTGGTGCCAGATAAGTCGGACTTTGTAGAAAGGTAAGATGTTGATAATAACACGATAACTGATGAATGCAAATGAGGATTAAAAACTCGTGAATGCATAGTATATGAAAATTTTATGATGTATGATTAAATGTATGTAATGTAAACGAAAATGCTGTCAACAAGTTTAGACTCTTTGAGGGAGTGGAAATCAACAAGTTTATACTCTTTTGGGGAGTGGAAATCAACAAGTTTATACTCTTCTGGGGAGTGACAACCAACAAGTTTATACTCTTTTGGGGAGTGAAAATCAACAAGTTTATACTCTTTTGGGGAGTGAAAATCAACAAGTTTATACTCTTTTGGGGAGTGACAACCAACAAGTTTATACTCTTTTGGGGAGTGAAAGTCAACAAGTTTATACTCTTTTGGGGAGTGACAGACAAGACTGATTCCTCAACACAGAGATCACGGCCATCGCTTAGGGACTGAAAATGCTGTATACTGGGAAGGCTTGCCCCAGTAATGAATCTTGAAAGTTTTTCCGAATAAATCAATTCTGAGAAGGACTTGCAATGAACAAATCTTGAATTGACTCTTAACAGGCTCTGGAAAGAACTTGCCCCTGATAGGATCACTGACCAAATTTCTAAACTGTTTTGAAAATTCCTTGAGAGGAAAGCTAGTTTGCAATCAAAGATGTTTATTTAAACATGGCAAATTTAATGCAAAGTTCATGCAAAATTTTGAAAACAAAGTCATTGTTTTAGAAAAAATACAGTAATATGGATTACTGGTTAAAAAACACTGTGGTTTAAAACATTCAGAATGAAAAGTAAAACAGAGGTATGATACAAAAAAAAATGATTTGCAAAAAAGGATTTTGGAGTCAGTTTACGCAACCTTGCTGTAGTATGCTTTCAAAATAACCTTGCTTCAATTAGGTCTTTTGAGGGTTATAACGTGGCCTGGTTCACGGTTTATGAAAGAAAGATAAAGGCTCAAAATTTACTTGGTGCCCACCCCCTTCATGATGTTCTCCAGTCCTATGCTCAGTTAAACTTAAACTGTGCATTCAGGTTCCAAAAGGTTTTGGAATTGTACTGATGATAGTGATGACGATGGTCCAGAAGTCTTGAGACAGCAGCTACCGCTTCTTTACAACATTTAGTTGTTTTTCGTCTTTGTGGATTTTTGACAATCGAGAATTTAAGGACCTTTTCTCTGTATTATCCCTAACTTTTGCCTGACCTATTATTTTTATAGTCAGCGGGATGCCCTAGTTTTTGCCTAAGTTTTTTTGACTTAGCGGGCTTTTTCTTTTTTATTTTGAAAGGAAGTGACTACTTAATTTGACGATTACGATGGACCATCACTAGCTTTTGGTTTGAAAGACGTTTTTCAACATCTGCTGGTTGTATGTAAACTTTTGAACTTGAATGCACAACCCAAATTAAATTGAGAACTACCCTGCCCCGGGTTAAAATTGCGGGTTTTTTTTATAAAGAAAGAAACTCCTACTTCAAGGCTCAAAGGGGTTAACGAGGGATTATCTTCCTTATATCTCCAGTGTTTGGGAATTGAAAAAAAATGCCTTACATCCTCAGCAAAGTTTTTTATTCGAAAGCATACCGACAACAATTATGGGTATTAGGTTTTTATCATCCTCCCACAAATATTTGCATAGTAAAAAATTTGAAAAGAGGTGTATTTTTTTTTGAAAGTTTTTTATTTTTGAATGTTTTTGTTTTTTGAAAGTTTTTGTTTTTTGAAAGAGAAAGCATAAACAAATGATTTGAATCAAAATATTGTACAAGATCATTTCATTAAAACTGACATTTAAAGATAAACAAGCTGAAAGCAACTATGATACAAACAAGGAAAATGCAAAATAGACAGAAACAAGGTCAGTGACTAATCAAACACAAGGGTGAGCTGTCCTGTCTTTGGGAAGTAACTGAGTTGAAGTTGACTGAAGTTTTAGTTCTGTATCGATGATGAGGAATCAGTTTGACGACTTACAGATGGCAGAAGGAAAAAAGGTTAGAATGAATTGACGATGACCCGGACGCATGTATGAAATATGCAAGGGATGCAAATGCAATGCATGGATGCAGCACACAAAAACATAGAAAAAACATGGGGTCAAAGGTTCGGTCTCACGGAGTCAAGGCTCTACCCATCCCAAAGGTTTACTAGTGATTTTTGTACCTGTCTCTCATCATCATCAACTCTTGTGAAGAAAACACCAGCGGGCCGGGAACCGTGCTAGGTGGTGTTTTTTGAAGAGTCCTCAGAAGAGGGTGGCATCGCATGACAACTATTTTCGATAGCCTCTGCGCCACTAAAGGGGTTTTTCCTAGGTGTATACTCAATCTTTCCACATGCGGCATCACACGCATTCCCATTAGCAGAAAAATAAACACAGATATCAATTTGGAAAAATAGTATATATATTTGTCCTAAAGTCCTAGACTTTAAAGAGCTATGAATCCTATGTTCCTGACAAAAATGGCTCCCCGGCGGAGTCACCATTCTGTGGTACCTTCCCAACTTTAAAGGTTTCGACCTAAGATCCTAGTGATAATATACGTCCCCAGCAGAGTCGCCATTTTTCTGTAGCACGGTTTTTGTGGTTGCGAGTCACACCGTTGGGCTGCAGTTCGATTCATTTTTTATCCTATTGTGAGCTGATTAAGGAAGGGAAATAGATGTCTCCAATTAACCCTGCTTGCATACTGAGATTAAATAGATGACTGTTGGTTTACAGATGTTACCGGAGATGGGGGTCTTTCTTAGGCTTATTTTGTTTAAGGAGGGAATGTTTTGTCTGTTAGGGAGGATTTTGGTTAGGATACTGATTTTCTTTTCTTGACTAATATGTGCAGGTGCTAAATGTGGAGTTTTTTATGAGTATGTGAGAGTATGGGACCTGAGGTTTTTGATGTGGTGTGCTCGCTAAGATTTTTCTTTCAATCTTATGCCTACGTATTCCCGTTTACCGAAACAGGGAAATCAGAGCGATCGTAGTTCCTCCTATTCTATGGGAGGAAATGGGTGTTTTGGTGTCTTGTTCAAAGCCCAAGATTGAAGCTAAAAGGGTGTTTGTGGGAATTGATTGAAAAGAGTGAAAAGATTAAAGATAAATATCCGGGAAAACATCGGATGAAAATAGAAGGAATATCCGGGAAAACATCAGATGAAAATAGAAGGAATATCCGGGAAAGCGTCGGATGAAAAGAAGAGGAATATCTGGGAAAGCGTCGGATGAAAAGAAGAGGAATATCCGAGAAAGCGTCGGATGTTAAAAAAGAGGAAAGGGTTGCTTTGGTGTCTTGTTCAAAGCCCAAGACGTGAAGCTAAAGGCGTCCAAATTGAGAGGGGTTTTGTCATCTCCAAAGAGGAGTTGTTGACGTTTGTATGCTGTGAGCAAAGCATATTTTGATGCTGAAAGGTTGATTTGACTCAACCGGGGATTTCTTTATACAAAGCCTAAGAGGAGGCTAACTTACTTAACAAGAGAGTGTTTATATGTGTCTCGTACGAAGCCCGAGAAAGAGGCTAAAAGGGTTAACTCAACAAGAGAGTGCTTTGTATATGTGTCTTGTACGAAGCCCAAGACGGAGGCTAAAAGAGTTTGACTCAACAAGGGAGTCTTTTGTATCTCGTACGAAGCCCGAGATGGAGGCTAAAATTTGTTTGGCTTGATAAGAACCTTTTTGTATCTCGTACAAAGCCCAAGAGAGAGGCTAAAAGAGTTTGCTCCGCTGGGGAGAATCATTGTACAAAGCCCAAGAAGAGGCTATTGTAACTGTTTCAGTTGAGTGATAGATCCAATATGCTGATTTAAAGAGAAAATCAGTTCTTATATGAGTAATGTTGCACTCAGGGATTTGATTCGAGGATCGGGGTTATTTCCTGTTCTTTATGGAAATGGGAAATCCAAAGGGTATTGAGACTGTCAGAGTCTCTGGGTTTTCTTCCTATTTTTGAAGGGGACTTGAGAATGTCTTTGAGATTCAAGGAAATTAAACTGTCCAAGTCTAGAGTTTTATCTTTTGTACTATGCTCTGAGAAACAGTAGTAGGATCTAGACTCTTAGAAAGACTGTTCTATTAAGATGACTAATTTCTGTTCCTATACCTCTAGGAGGTCGTTGGGACAATTTGTACGAAGACCAAGAGGAGGCTGGAAGCTTTTAAGAAGCCGAGGGGTCCTTGTACTAAGCCCAAGAGGAGGCTATCATTCCCGAAGGAAGAATCCTTATACGAAGCCTAAGGGGAGGCTGTGAATACTTCTAAGAAGCTGATGGGTCCTTGTACTAAGCCCAAGAGGAGGCGGGGTTGCTTGTAGGAAGCCTGTGGGTCCTTGTATGATGCCCAAGAGGAGGCCGATGCTTTTAAGAAGCCCGTGGATCCCCAAACCCCGAGAAATTCAAGGCAAGCTATTCACAAGGAATAGATCAAGTCAAGAAAGTTTGAGAATTTGGAAGAAACTCAAAGATGCCATTCACGGAGAATACATTCATCTCTGGGAGTAGAGTTTCTTGACAATTCCTAAAGAGGACAGCCGAAGAGAAGACTGTATCTGGTGATCCTATAGGGGTTCTAGCTTGTCTATTTCTACAAGTAATCGAAACGGCTTTACCTAGTTCTAGACGTAGTTGCTGGGGAAACTCTAAATATCTATACTATTATTACACAGTTGATATGAGTTTATGAAAGGAGACTTATAGTGAGCAGCCCCACAATACAGTTATATGTATAAGAAAGCAGTAAATGAAAGCGTATAAACAGTTACTCGGTTGTAGAGCTTCCATGCCGTTTGGTTAGTTGTTCAACAAAGAAAAATTGCAAACAACAGTATATCTCAAAATCAAAAGAGAAAGCATTTTGAAAGTAACTTGGGGCTTACAGCTCAAAGAGAGGCCCATAAAATCAGAGTCAATTATACATGGAAGAACGTCATGTAAAATAAAACATACACGGAAGAACATTGTGTTGATAAATAAACATACACGGGAAAGCATCGTGTGGCGAAACAAAAGTAAAGGGACTTATACTCAAGTGGAGGCCCAAAAAAGGTTTTGGTTAAAAGGGGGTTGGATCTTAACTCTAATAGAGGCCCAAATAAGGTTTGAAAATATTTGATAATGATAAAAAATCAAAGAAACCCTAATTTCATTTTTTTTAAGGTATTTTTCAAAGAGAAATCAAGTAAAAAATGATAAAAATATCAAATAAAATCATTAATCTTGTTATAAACAAGGATTAAGGTTTATGAAAAAGTATTTTATCCACATGAATATTTAAAATCATTTTGGTTTTAAAAATCAAGAAAAAGAAATCATTTTAAAAGCATTTAAAACAATTTAAAACAATATTTTTGAATATATTAAAAATATATCAAATAATAATATTTTTTCGTGATTTTCTGTGGATTAAAATATTATGGAGCATGAATAAGAAGTGTGTAAAACAGAATTGGAAAATGATGATTTTTGCTATGTAAAAGAATTGGTTGAGTTTTGAAGATAAACTAAGAAAAATAGGAGTGATGTCACAACATCACATTCGACATCACTCATGAGGTTTGAAGATAAGAGAAAAAGGGCGATGTCACAACATCACATTCGACATCAGACAAAAACTAGAACTGCACCTTGATTTTCAACATCTTTTTATCAAACTTCAAACATTCATAACTCTCTCAATTTTTAACGGAATTAAGATCCGGAAGAGCCTATCCTGACCAATTTTTCGCAAGGAATCCAATGGTGTCACTCATGCATACTGAAACTTAATGTACATCACACACAAGGCAAAAAACCAGATCTGCACCTTAAGTTTAAAACAACATAAACTCCACATATAAACATGTTAAACTGCAAACAGTAGGAGGATCATAACATACACATTAAGGACTACATTTTTGCTTCAAGAATTGTTCAATATGATGCATGTATGTGGACATCAAAGGAAAGCATGATTCAAAGAATTCAAGTTATGAATTTTACCTCTTTTTTTTTGGAGATTTTGTGCAACCTACCAAGTGCTTTGTTCTAGAAATGATTTGATGCTTTGGACACCCTCAAATGACCTCTTAGAAGCCTTTAGGATGTTTGGAATCAGCTGGTACCTGCAAAAACACAAACTGTCCCTTTCTTGCAAAAGGGGTTTAAAGTGACCAAAATAGCAACTCCCCCAAATGGTGTTCCAGGTGGTGGGAACCATTTGGGACAGTTCAAGGATGATATTTGGAGTGTGTTTGAGGTTTTATCTGGTTTGGAAAGTGACTGAATCAAGACATGGCTTGAAAAATACAAAAACGTGCTATTTTGAGGTTTTGAGAGGTGACTTTGTGATGTTGTGATTACATGCCACTTTTGATAGTTTGGACAGCTTACATATGATATATGTGAGGTGTGTGTGTGATTAGTTTGAGTGGAATTGCTCTCTAACTCAAAAACTCAGAATTTCCTTACTAAAGAAGGAATTTTGGAGTGAAAGAGAGAATTTGAGGAAAGTATCTGTTTGATGGCTTTGATGTACTCAAACTGAGCACAAATGAGCTCTAGTTATAGTAGAGCAAGTTTGTTTTGGGATCCACAATGAATGGTAACTGCAACAGAGGTTTGTTCAATGTTGGACAATGAAAATCCAAGTCTCCTCTAGCCATTGACTAGAGGTTAGGGCACAGAGCTTTGGTTTCCTACTTGTTGGAGGAATCTTGACTGAATTCAGTTGCAAATGTGTCAGTCCATGCCACCTCTAAGCATCTATTAAATGCTTCAATCCAAAATTGGAGTCTTGTCCCTCTTTTAGGGATTTTTAGGAATAGAATGCTACTTCTTGTTCCAAGGACTTTGGAGGCTTGGATCAGTGATTGTCCCCTTTAGATTTGATCCTCAGAGGTGTCCAAAGTGATGACAAGGCTTGGAAATTCGTGTGGCACAAGAAATGTGCAAATCTGCCCCATGAAAAATTCAGCTGCAGCAAGCCCTGTTGTAAAATTCATAACTCCCTTCTCGAGTATGCTACATGGACGTTCTAGGACTTCCTGGAAACCTTAGATGACGTACCTCAACTTTCATTCCCAAGGTTTGGCTTGAATCAACTTGGATCATGGAGAAAAATAGCCTTGAAGTTGGGACATTCTTACTGGAAAAATATTAGTGATGTCCTATGCAATGTTGAAACATCAGATAACTTTGAACATTAATAATTCCAAACTTTAATCACTTGTATATTTTAATCCATTATGATATTTTGAGTTGAAGTGAATTTCATCTTTGATGCTTGTCTTGCATGGTGACAAAGCTTGAAAATTGGGTGGCACAAGAAAAGTGCACAAAATCTGTCCCAAAAAATCAGCTCGAGCAAGACATGTTGTAAGGTTCATAACTCCTTGCTCAATTTGAATCAATGGGAGTTCTTGTACATTTTGGAAAGCCCTAATGACATACTTTAACTTTGATGTTTGACTTTGGTCTTGGTTCAGCTTGCAAAGTCATCAAAAATGGTCTTGAACTTGTGTAGTCAAATCTGTCCTAAAAGCTGTCATGAAAAATTCTGCTTTATCAATGCTTTTTACAAAAATTATATCTCCTTGCTCGAGTATGCTACAAGGACGTTCTAGGACTTTTTGGAAAGCTGAGATGACATACTTCAACTTTCATGCCCAAGGTTTGGCTTGAATCAACTTGGATCATGGAGAAAAACATCCTTGAAGTTGGGACATTCTTGCTGGAAAAATAGTAGTGATGTCCCTATGCAATGTCAGAACATTGGACATTAAGAATTCCCAACTTTGATCACTTATATCTTTCAAACCTTATGATATTTTGAGGTGATTCCTTCTACAACGTTGAAGTATCAAATGTCCTCTTCAAAAGTAGCTCTTACTCAAAATCAATGGATGCTTGGATCAATAGTTACAACCTTGAAAAGTTGTGCACTTGAACATGATTTTAACTTAGAAAAAATTTCTAAGTTTCCTTCAATTTGATCAATTTTGCAATTTTGCATGATTTCTTCATTTAAATTTGATCAAATTAAATCATCCATCATATTTTCTTAGTAATGGCTTGTGAAATTCATAGTTGACCAAAAATACATGAAAATTTTATACGTTAAATCCGGCTGATAATTCAAAAAATATTCATGAAGAAAATATATGATATTGTATGCAGACGACACAGTATAAAAATATGGACAGATGAAATGAGAAAAAATAAAAATGCCCAGTCAAAATTTAGGGTATGACACCCATTACCCAATGACCCTCTTATAGCATTCGAAAAAAAGATTTGAAGACTTATCTTTATCAAACCATATCGAAATTAAGTCTCGCCACCAAATGGAATCCATTTTACGATCACCTTAGCATCATTGCACATGACTTCCATCCCTAAATTACGGAACTGATGCACATACCTGTACTCGAGGATACCTTTCCAAAGAGCTTCTTCATCTGATATACATCTCCACTTCCATTTTAACAAAAAAGACTTGTTGAAAGTCGCTATATCCTTGATCCAAAGACCACCTAGATCTTTCGGTAAACAAACTCGCTTCCAACTAATCCAATGAATATTCTTTTTAGAAGAACAACCTCCCCACAAGAAATTCGGCTGGATTTTGGAGATCTCCTTAATGATTAACGTCGGAGCCTTATAAAAAGAGAGTGTGAAAATAGGGATAACATTCAACACTGAGTTAATCAAGGAAACTCTCCCCCCAATAGACAGGTTCTTGCCTTTCCAGAGTGCCAGCTTATTCCTTAACACATCAACCACCTATTTCTATATTTTGATCTTCTGCGGTCTGTCCTCTACCATAATCCCTAAGAGTTTGAAAGGAAACATACTCTCCTCGCATTGTAAGAACGTTGTCGCTAATTCAATGAAACCTTTCTTCAGGTTGACTCCATAATTTATACTCTTGAAGAAGTTTAATTTAATACCTGAGACCAATTCGAAACCTCTGAGCAATGCCTTCACACAGTAAAGGTTGTACCAACTCCCTTCTTCAACAAAGACAATATCGTCTGCAAATTAGACAACATTGTTGATGAGTCCAAGCCCTTGAGGTTGGCATCAATTTTGGTCAAACTAACTTAGCAGAAAGATGTTGAACAAGATGTACTGGCATGATGAACTAACTGCAGGTTAAGGTGTTAGACAAGATGTCCTATCATGTTGATTCGACATCTTTGTCTGTTTTGTCTGTTACAGTTTTGGAATAACTGTATCTGTTTTCCAGGTGTGATTGGAATATGATCCTAGGTGGCATCTGAGATTGAGGAATCAGAGATTCTGATTCTGAAAGGAATATGCAGTTTCCTTGAGAGGAGACATTTTTGGAAACTTAGGATTGAAGAAAAGAATAGGTCGCAGATTCTGTGGAGCTGAATTGCTGCGAGTTTGAAGCGCAAATCCAGTTCTGTTTTGCAATATAAATAGGATGGGTTTGACCTAGAATAGGTGTGGAAGTTTATAGCTGTTATAGAGTACTAGGGTTTATACTTTTGTGAGCCTCTCTTGTATTGTGTGAATACCTGAGTAGGACAGTTTATTGAGTTGTAATTTTCAGTCACTGCTGTGATTGAAAGGGAATTGAGAAGGGTCTCATACCTAGGAGTGTCTTAGGTAGAAATCTAGGAATGGTAGTTTCTAGGTGCTAAGTTGTAAACGTTGGAGTTTAGCTTAGAACCAAGTCTACTTTGTTGATTTCATTCCTGGCTTGGTAGCCCCCAGACGTAGGTGTTGTTGATCACCAAACTGGGTTAACAATTCTTGTGTGTTGTTTTCTTTTTGCTGTTTATTATGTTCTTCCTTAATCCTTGTGAGAAGCAAAGATCAAGTGTCACGACATCCTGTCCGACATCTTAGTGATCTGCTTAACCAGAATTTTAATTGGTATCAGAGCAGGCATCATGCTCTGTATCTGGGTGAGATTTAGGGACGATAGTTTCTGGTTCGATGGATAAAGAAGGAGGAATTCTAAATAGACCACCCATACTTGATGGTTCCAATTATGAATATTGGAAAGTACGCATGGTGGCGTTTATCAAATCCATGGATGGTAAAGCTTGGAAGTCTGTGGTTAAAGGGTGGGATCCACCAAAGATCAAAGACAATGATGGGAAGCTCACCGATGAGCTGAAACCTGAGGAAGACT
Organism: Lathyrus tuberosus; assembly: GCA_022829125.1. Classification (NCBI taxonomy): domain Eukaryota; kingdom Viridiplantae; phylum Streptophyta; class Magnoliopsida; order Fabales; family Fabaceae; genus Lathyrus; species Lathyrus tuberosus. Next base: position 1,693,901 of record JALAZF010000209.1, on the reverse strand, counting down.
GGGATGATGAAGATGATAAGCTTCCTCAAGGAAATTCCAAAGCCTTGAATGCCTTATTCAATGGGGTGGACAAGAACATCTTCCGACTCATCAAGAACTGCACTGTTGCAAAGGATGATTGGGAAATCCTAAAGACTGCTCATAAAGGTACCTCTCGAGTTAAATCTTCAAGACTTCAGCTTCTCACCACTAAGTTTGAGAACTTGAGGATGAGAGAAGATGAAAGTATACATGACTTTCACATGAACATCGTTGATATTGCCAATACATCTAGTGACCTTAGGGAGAAAATTCCTGAAGCCAAGTTGGTTCAGAAGATTCTAAGGTCTCTTCCCAAGAGGTTTGATATGAAAGTAACAGCTATTGAGGAAGCTCAGGACATAAATACTATGAAAGTAGATGAGCTCATGGGATCACTCCAAACTTTTGAGATGGCTATCAGTGAAAAGGATGAAAAGAAGAAAAGTCTTGCCTTGGTAACCAGCCAAGAAGAGGGTGAATCCAATGAGGATCTGTCCAAAGCTATAGGGTTTCTTGAAAAACAGTATCATCAACTGGTGAAGAAACTGGATGAGAAGTCTAAGACCAATGTCAAGGCTCAGACTTCCGACATCTATAGATCAAGAAACTTTGGAAGAAGACCAAGCTATGATAAGAAATCCAACCTTGGAAAGGGAATTCAATGCTTTGAGTGTTGGGGTTTTGGACACACAAGAGGTGAATGTCCCACCTTCCACAAGAAGGAGAAAAAAGGTCTATCCACCTCGTGGTCCGAGGATTACTCCTCGAACGATGGAGAGTCTTCAAAAAGGGTGTCTGCAATGACTGAAGTTTATGATTCTGATAAGGAGTCAGATATTGGATATCTCAACCCTGGTGATCTTGCTGAACTGTGTCAATTGGGACATGATCAGAAGAATCTTATTTCCCAACTCTGTGATGAAAGATTAAATTATTTGGAAACGATCTCTGATCTGGAGGATGAAGTGGTGTTGTTAAAATCCAAACTTAACAACATGACCAAGTACATAAGGATGATGAACAATAGCTCAGATGTCCAAGATGAAATCCTTATGTCACGAAGAAATGCTGGTAGTGGAAGAGGTCTCGGCTATAATGATCAGGTTGAGATCAAAGGACAGAGGACTGGAGGGAACTCAGCCCATGTGATGTCAAGAAAAAGGTGTCAACATCATCAAAGGCCTCAGAACATCTCTCCAAGAGAAAAAAAAATAGGAGAAGCAGTGCTATTAGTGTGGGAAGTTCGGTCACATAAAGGCTCACTACTATAAGTTAAATGGTTATCCTAAGTCATCAACACGATCCAGAAGAAGAACGAAGGTTCCTAAAGGGAAGAAGAAGTGGATCCCTAAGGATCAAACGGCAGCCTTCATAGCTCATACTTCCTTGAGAGCCTCTGCCAAAGAAGACTGGTATTTTGACAGTGGCTGCTCTAGACACATGATAGGTGTCAAGAAGTTCTTGGTTGACACCAAAGCTCATTCCACTGGTCATGTCACCTTTGGAGATGGTTCAAAAGGAGAGATAAAAGGTGTTGGTAAGTTAAAGTATGATGGACAGCCCAACCTTGATAGGGTCTTGTATGTCAAAGGTTTGACTGCAAATCTAATAAGCATTAGCCAATTGTGTGACCAAGGCCTTAAGGTTAACTTCTCTGAATCTGAGTGCCTGGTAACAAACGACAAGGAGGAACTTATCATGAACGGTACCAGATCTAAGGATAACTGTTACTTATGGGCTCCTCATAAAACTAAGTATCCTTCCACCTGCCTGGTCTCAAGGGAAGATGAAGTGAATATATGGCATCAGAAACTTGATCATTTACACTTGAAAGGAATGAAAGAAGTCATATCTAAGGAGGTTGTCAGAGGGATTCCTAATCTGAAGATAGATGAAGGCAAGATATGTGGGGAATGCCAACTTGGTAAACAAACCAGAATGTCACATAAAAGGCTTCAACATCAGACCACCTCAAAAAACTTAGAGCTCCTCTATATGGACTTAATGGAACCTATGCCGGTTGAAAGCCTGGGTGGAAAAAGGTATGCATATGTTGTTGTAGATGATTTCTCTAGGTACACTTGGGTGCATTTTATCAAAGAGAAGTCAGAAGTATTTGAAGTTTTTAAAGGATTGTGTCAGAAACTTCAAAGAGAAAAGGATTGTGGGATTGTTAGAATCAGAAGTGATCATGGGAAGGAGTTTGAGAATAGTAAGTTTAATGAGTTCTGCTCCTCAGAAGGAATCAGTCATGAGTTCTCTTCACCCATCACTCCTCAACAGAATGGTGTGGTTGAGAGAAAGAATAGAACTATTCAAGAATGTGCAAGGGTCATGCTTCATGCAAAAAACTTCCTTATCAACTTTGGGCTGAAATAATGAACACAGCTTGCTACATCTTAAATAGGGTAACGATCAGGTCTGGAACATCTGCCACACTGTATGAATTATGGAAAGGTAAAAAAACTAACTGTGAAATACTTCCATGTCTTCGGAAGCAAATGCTACATCCTTGTAGACCGTGAGCAGAGAAGAAAGATGGATCCCAAGAGTGAAGAAGGAATTCTTCTAGGATACTCTACTAATAGCAGAGTATACCGAGTCTATAATTCAAGAACTCAAGTGGTACTGGAGTCCATAAATGTCGTGGTTGATGACTCTCCTATGGAAGTCGAATCTACAAATAATATTGGAGCATTCTTTCCCATGGAGGAGGAAGATGTCACAGAGGATGTTGAAACACCCCCAAGATACCTCTGAAGGTGCAGGAGTATCCAACGATGACAATCATGAACCTACTGTGACAGAGCGGGTTGACAAGGGACCCTCCATCAGAATTCAGAAAGATCACCCCAAGGAACTCATAATAGGGGATCCAAATGGAGAAAGGATGACCAGATCTCGAGATGTTGTTGCAAGTGCATATTTTATGTCAAAGATGAAACCCAAGAATGTCCAGGAGGCCTTGACAAATGAATTATGGATTAATGCGATGCAAGAAGAGCTATGGCAGTTCAAGAGACATGATATCTGGGATCTTGTACCCAGACCAGAAGGATCAAATGTGATTGGAACAGAATGGGTGTTTAAGAACAAGTCTGATGAACACGGAGTAGTTACAAGAAACAAGGCCAGACTTGTTGCACAAGGGTACACTCAGATAGAGGGAGTGGACTTTGATGAAACTTTTGCTCCTATAGCTAGAATAGAGTCTATGAGACTACTACTTGGAATAATGTGTCTGCTGAAATTCAAGCTTTTTCAAATGGATGTCAAAAGTGCATTTCTGAACGGATATCTCAATGAAGAAGTTTATGTGGAACAACCCAAAGGCTTTGTCGATCCGACATTTCCAAATCATGTATACAAGCTGAAGAAAGCCTTATATGGGTTGAAACAAGCTCCAATGGCCTGGTATGAAAGACTAACTGACTTTCTTGTTACAAATGGCTACAGAAAGGGAGGAATTGATAAAACCCTCTTTGTTAGAGAAAGGGAAGGCAATCTCATGATAGCACAGATTTATGTTGACTATATCATTTTTGGAGGAATGTCAGAAGAGATGGTTCAACATTTTGTTAAGCAAATTGTTGCGGTGAGAATCGGATAACAAGCTATTAATTAACTTGCATCGCATTTCTTTGAATTCACCACCGAGCTTTAATTTATCCAAAGGAAAGGGTAAAGTTCGAAGAAAACCCTAAGAGGATCTAGATTCGGGGGTTGGTTATACAAAGGGAAGGTATTAGCATCCTAAGTATCTGTAGTACTCTACAGGAGCCTCTTGTTTAGTTTGTGCTATGTTATGTTTGCTTGCTAAGGAATCTATGCTAAGGTAAAGACCTTAAGGGTATGTATACTAAGTTTGCTCGCCAGGACGTCGCATCTTGTGCCTACGTATCTAACTAAAGAATCAGAGCAACCGTAGTTCACCTCACTAAGGGTGGATTGAGGAACCATTCACTATGGCCAAAGTTCCAAGGGGGAATGAGTATGAGCTCATGTAGAGTTAAAGAACTCTCTAATTCTAAGTTGTGAATGGGAAGGTGGATACTCTAGGTGATGAGTCCCACATAGATTCTAAAAACTCTAACTTAGTTCTAAGTTGTGATGGGTGAGTGGCTATGAGGCCAAGATGGTAATGAGCTATCTATGACTATGAGGTCAATAGAGAGACTTTCTATGACTATGAGGTCAAAGGTTGAAAGCGGCTATGACTATGAGGTCAGAGCTAATGTCCTATGACTATGAGGTCAAAGGAGGCAAAGAAATACCTATGACTATGAGGTCAAGGTTTGAAGTCCTATAACTATGAGGTCAAGGAGGGATGATGAGCTATCTATGACTTTCAGGTCAACAGAGAGGCTTTCCTTTGGAAGGAGGGGAGGAGTATAACTTATTGTAAAGAAGAATGTTACAAAGGAATTGAGTTCGAGTGAACAATATGAGTTCAAGAATTCAAATGTGATAGACATTAGTCAAGTAAGAATAACATCAAAGCATGACATATACGTCCATGTATGAATAAAATAAACACAAATATGGAAAATTATTTGAGGATTATGAAGTTAGGAATGAGGCAATCATATCAAACAAATTCCAACCTTGCAAGAAAGTTCTAAGAAGTGTCACAAATTATAGACAAAAGTGATGAGGCGTCAACCAAATTCAAACTAGACATACCCAAAAGTCTTTAACAATATTGATGATCATACTCAAAAAACTTCTTGACAATAAACTTGAAACAACTTAGAAAAATTGTCTCAAAAGTGGTGAGAAAAATGATTTCAACATTAGGGTTGAAACAAAATTCTTAAAGGTTCACCAAATTATAATAAATATTGAAGTGGAAATAAGAATTAGAAAAATGATTTAAACAATTGAAACATTAATGTAATTTTTTTTTTTTGGAGTTTTGTGTTTAAAGTGTTAGTTCTGAATTGGCATCAATTTTGGTAAAACAATGTTTGCATCAAGATGTCTTACTTGATGTTATGACATGGTGGTTTTCAAACATTCTGGAGTTATTATTTGTGAGTGTTGCAGGTCTGTGTTCTGATGTCAAACACGATGTCCTGACATCTGGTTTCAGCGCATCAGTATGTTATGTTTTATTAGGGCTGCACTTTAATTGTTATATCTTGAGGATTGTTTGAGAGATTACAGGCGAGATCCTTGGAGGAGATTTTATCTGATGCAATCGTTTTATATTTCCTATGAAGTGTATTCTGTTTCTATTTTTAGGGCTAAAAGATTTGAAGAATAATTATGTTTTAAAGTGAGATTCAAATCTGGGAGTTAATACTGCCCAAGCCCATGAAGAGAGTTGCTATATAAAGACGTATCAAACCTACTTGCTAGTGAGAGAAGTTTAATTGAAGAGCTGCATTACTTGTGTTAGGGTTTGAGTCTTTGTGCGTCTTGTGTTATTTGTGAGCAATTCATTCATCTGTTTTGATGTTTGAATTGGACTGATTTAGTTGAGTTGTAATTTGTCCACTCTAAGCTTTTAAGCACGAGTGTTTGTTCTTGATTGAAGCTTTTAAGCAAGATCAAGTATTATCTTTGAAGTGTGTCTTCTATTTTCATTATTGTAAGTTGTTATCACTGGTGTGATTGAGGGGGAGTGAGAGGTGTCTCATATCTAAGAGTGTCTTAGGTAGAAGTATCATTGGGTAGTGATTAAGTGAGTAGACTATCAACTTGTGTGTTGATTGTGGAGTCTATGAATTGATACTACTAATAGTGAATTTCCTCCCTGTCTTGGTAGCCCCCAGACGTAGGTTGTTAGACCGAACTGGGTGAACAATTCTCTGTGTTGTTTATTGTTTTTAAGTACTGTTACTATTATTGTCTTGTTCATATAATAGATATTGATGTTGTGACATCTCACTTAACATCACATATCTGATACCAGAATTTCAATTGGTATCAGAGCGGGTCATCCTGCTCTGTATCTGGGTGAGATCTAGGGCTGTTACTTTCTGGTGCAATGGATAAGGAGAGTGGTGGATTTGTGAATAAACCCCCTATTCTATATGGATCTAATTATGACTATTGGAAATCTTGCATGGTTGCTTTTTTGAAGTCTTTAGACAGCAGGGCTTGGAAGGTTGTTTTGAAAGAATGGAAACATCCTGTCATTGTGGGAGAAGATGGTCAGTCAAAGCTGAAGCCTGAAGAAGATTGGACCAAGGAAGAAGATGAACTTGCTCTTGGAAATTCTAAGGCCTTGAATGCCTTGTTTAATGGTATTGACAAGAACATTTTCAGGCTGGTCAACACATGTGAAGTGGCTAAGGAGGCTTGGGATATCCTGAAAACAACTCATGAAGGAACCTCCAAAGTCAAGATGTCAAGACTTCAGCTTCTAACAACAAAGTTTGAAAATTTAAGAATGAAGGATGAAGAGACCATTCATGACTTCCACGTGAATATACTTGAACTGTCAAATGCTTCTAGTGCCATAGGAGAAAGGATGTCTGATGAGAAACTGGTAAGGAAGATTCTCAGATCTCTCCCCAAGAGATTTGAAATAAAGGTGACTGCTATAGAAGAGGCTCAAGATATTGGACAGATGAGGGTAGATGAATTGATTGGGTCACTTCAGACATTTGAATTAGGGTTGAATGACAGGTCTGAAAAGAAGGTCAAAAGCATAGCCTTGGTGTCTAGTACAAAAGATGATGAGAAAGAGTGTGGTCCTGAAACTCAGGAGGAGCTATCCAATGCCATTGTTCTACTGGCAAGACAGTTTAATAAGGTTTTGAAAAGAATGGACAGGAGCTATAAACCTAATGTCAAGAACATCACATCTGACATCAACAGGTCAGGTGATCAGATGAAGAAAACTAGAATTGAGGAGAATCCTACTTATGACAAAGGAATCCAATGTCATGGCTATGAGGGTTATGGTCACATCAGAGTTGAATGCCCTACATATCTTAAGAAGCAGAAAAAGGGTTTGTCCATCACTTGGTCTGATGAAGACACTGAAGGTGAAGATGAATCTGCCAAGCACGTCAGAGCTATGACTGGAATATGTGAGTCTGATGATGATTCAAGTGATGGAGAGATTACCTATGAGGAACTGCATCATATAGAGAGCTATGTATCAGAAGTGAAGAAGTGTGTCAAGAAGGGGAGAAGCAAAAGGAACTCATAATCCAACTAAAGGCTGACAAGGCTGAACTGGAAAATGAAGTTAGTTTGCTGAAATGCCATCTTGATCAAATGTCCAAATCTCTCAGAATGTTGAACAATGGAACTGACACTTTGGATAAAATCCTTCAAGCTGGAAAGATGACAGGAGATATGACAGGGCTGGGATTTGATGGCAATAAGAAGAAACCCATTTCAGATGCTAGTTCATTTGGGCTTAAACATAACATGTCCCACCAGATGTCTCAACATCATGGGAAAATTCAGGTTTCTGGACCTAATAATTTTGTGCCTCAACATCATGGCAAAAGACAGCCTCAACATCATGGCAGAAGACAACCTCAACAACATTGGAGAAGACACCATCAAGGGAGAAAACATCCCAACCATTTCAGAGGAGGATCTCAAAGATGGATATGTCATTACTGTGGAAGGTTTGGTCACATAAAACCTTTTTGCTTCAGACTGCATGGATTTCCTGAGCCTGATCCTCAACCTAGAACAAATCAAAACATTCCTACAAATGGAAAACAATGGATTCCTAAGGTTGCTGCTAACAGCTTGATAGCTCACATGTCTTTAAGAGATTCTACCACAGGAGATTGGTATTTTGATAGTGGATGTTCTAGACATATGACAGGTGACAAGAACTGTTCGGTGGATATTAAATCTTACTTCACAAGTTATGTGACTTTTGGTGATGGTGTTAAAGGAGAAATCAAGGGTGTGGGAAAGCTGAACTGTTCAGGAGTCCCTAATCTTGATAATGTGCTGCTAGTGAAAGGATTGAAAGCCAACTTGATAAGCATCAGTCAACTGTGTGATGAAGGGTTCAAGGTCAACTTCACAAAATCTGAATGTCTGGTTACTAATGAAAAGGGTGAAGTAACCATGAAGGGTGTCAGATCTCTAGACAATTGCTACTTGTGGGATAAAGGTAAACTGTGTCTTCAACAAGAAATAAATAGGATCACCTCCTTGGAAAATGTCAGAGGAATACCTAAGCTAAAGCTGGAAGAAGGAAGAGTTTGTGGGAAGAAAACTAAGAGTAAGATGTTACATAAGAAGTTTCAACATCTTACTACTTCAAAAGGGCTGGATCCACCTCACTTGGACCTGATGGAATCCAACAGTGTTGTTGAAATGACCAAACAGGGTATTGAGCAAAAGCAGTCAGAACCTAAGATGTGCCTTGGTGATAAGATGGACGTTTATAAACTCCTAGCTCAGAGTAAGCTGACTAAGTACAACGTCAAGCAAGATGTCATGGCATTACACTATGACATCATGGGCATATTGATCAGAAGTCTTGTGGAAGATAATGTGATAATTTTGAAACTTGTTGCCACTGAAAGAAAATTGGTTGAGACTGTGGATGCAAGTAAATTTGAATTCTCAAAGAAAAAATTGGGTATCCATATTTGTGAAAACTTATAGCAATTAAAGGCGCGTGGGAAAATCTTTTTAAATTTTAAAAGTCATTTACTAGTTTGTGGAAATATCATTAATTCCCTTTTATGTTTCCAAAAGCAGCCCACCTATTTTAGGCAATCATTTCAAGGCGCAACATACGACTCACACCTTATTTGCGCTGCTCGTTCATCTTCTCTCCCAGAGAAAGAAGCTCTTCCAACCGTTTGTCAATCAGCTGCAAGAAAGTAACAATGTCTCAACAACAACCTTCTCCATCCAAGAAATATGCTACCAAAAATCCTTTGCATGCTAAATCTAGGGTTTCTACTGAAGAGGTTTCGCATGATGATGCTCTGGACATTGCGCCTCTATCCATGGTTCCTCTCTCTGGTTCTGAAAAGATACGACCAAGCAAGCTGCAGGCGAAGAGGTCTACACGTTCGAGTACAGGTAAACCTTTTGATCCTTCTGAGTATAGAAAGTATGATGATAGTGAAGCTAGGAGGGTTGTCACTGGAATTTTGTTTGGAGATAAATCTGTTCCTGGTAATTCTACTTCACTCCCTCAAGTTGATAAAAATCAAAGTGAGGAAGAAGAGTATTTAGTAGATAAGAGTCTAGATAGGATAGTTACCAAGGTTCTGGAAAAGGGTATTCCTGTGGCTGGGATATCTAGGCCACTTGCTCAAATGTCTGCCTCTCACTCTGAGGGTAAGAAAGATGATAGGCAAACTGCTGAAGACAATCTTCACAGGTTGGCTATGTCTTTTCTTGAAGATGCTGAAACTGAAGTTGGAGCTGATGTTGAGACTGATGTTGGAACATCACCTGCTAAGAAAGGTACCTCTAGTCCTAGAGGAAAGAAGCCAGTTGATGTGGTGGATGTGGATGATTTGTCAGATAATGAGATAATTGCTAATGTGGTGCCTGGGATAGCAAAAAGGATGAAGACAAGAAAAGAGAAGGCTGTTGCTATGACAGGGTCTCTTGGTAGTGGGAAGAAGAAGTCTGTGGTTGGTCCTCCAAAATCTTGGAGCAAAGTGTCTACTTCTTCTAAAAAGAGGAAGAGTAGGAATGATTCTGAATCTGACTTTGAAGTTGAGGAGGATGTCCAGGACATCAATCCTGAGAAGAAGGCTGCTAGCAAGAAGATTGTTAACAAAGTTCCTGATGTCCCTTTAGACAATATTTCATTCCATTCTGTTGAGAATGTGAGTAAGTGGAAGTATGTTTATCTGAGAAGAATTGCTCTGGAGAGAGGGCTTCGTAAAGATGCCTTGGAGGTCAAGGAAATCATGGAGTTGATTCATTTTGCAGGATTATTAAAGACTGTGTCAGATTTTTCAAAGTGTTATAGTGTGCTGGTTAAGGAATTCATTGTGAACATTCCTGCTGATATTACTGATGGTAGAAGTGTGAATTTTATGAAGGTTTATGTTAGGGGCAAATGTATTCATCTCTCTCCTAGTGCCATCAACAAGTACTTGGGAAGGAGTGATAAAGAGGAGTGTGAACTGGAGGTTACTGACAACCAAGTGTGCAAGGTGATCACTGCTAATCAAGTGACTAGTTGGCCCTTGAAAGGTAAATTGCCTGCTAGCCAACTAAGTGTCAAATATGCAATTTTGCATAGGATTGGGGCTGTAAATTGGGTACCTACAAATCACAAAACTACCATAGCTGTGGGGTTAGGAAGGTCCATCTTTGATGTTGGCAACAAGGTCAAGTTTGATTATGGGAATTACATCTTTGATCAGATTGTGAAGCATGCTACAACTAATGCTATTAAGATGCCTATAGCATTTCCTTCCCTTATTTGTGGAGTGATATTGAATCAACATCCTGGAATATTAACTAACTCTGATATTGCTTGCAAGAGGGAGGTTGCATTGTCTCTGCATCCTAAGCTGTTTATAGGGAATCATGTCCCAGATATTGTTTCAACATCAGGTACTGGTGTCAACAAGACATGCACCAAAAAGGATCTGATCAATGAGTTGAAGTTAGCATGTAAAGATCTAGATGTTGTTATCAACACCAGCGCTGCCAGGAAGACGAGACTAGAAAAATTGATTAAGTCTTTAGAACAGGGTGAAGATGGTAATGTTTCAGGTTCTGAGGAGGGAGGCTCAGCAACTGATAATGAGGGTGATGAAGATGCTTCTGATGATTCCGAGGAAGATTGATTCTGCTGGTTGTGTTGGCTATGTTGGAGTTTTTTTTTTGTTTTTTTTGGTTTTCTGTTGGCACTTATGTGTGCTGTTCTGGATTGCTGATGGCACCTGTGTGTGCTTGTTTTGTGACTTAATTTGTCTGTACTGCTCTTGTTGACAGCTTCAGTATGATATATTTTGCTATGTTTATCTTGTTGTTGTCTGTCTAATCTAACAAGGGAGAGCTTATATGACTGACTGCTGGCTAGGTTTTCTAACATGACAGTTTGTGACTGACTATTTCTTCTTTAATTTGTCCAATTATGGCTAAAAAGGGGGAGAGTAACCTAGTTTTTTTGTACAGCTGAATGGTTTTCTTCTTGTTGGCTTAAGGGGGAGATGAAGTAGTTTTTGAGTGATCAAGGTTAACTCAGAATGTCAGTTTTGTATGTTGCTTCTACTGCAGGGTTTTCTGTTCTAGTATGGATTTCTGGTTGTGTGCTTATTGGTTGTTTTAGCCAAAATTTGCCAAAGGGGGAGTTTGTTAGTTCTGAATTGGCATCAATTTTGGTAAAACAATGTTTGCATCAAGATGTCTTACTTGATGTTATGACATGGTGGTTTTCAAACATTCTGGAGTTAGTATTTGTGAGTGTTGCAGGTCTGTGTTCTGATGTCAAACACGATGCCCTGACATCTGGTTTCAGTGCATCAGTATGTTATGTTTTATTAGGGCTGCACTTTAATTGTTATATCTTGAGGATTGTTTGAGAGATTGCAGGTGAGATCCTTGGAGGAGATTTTATCTGATACAATCGTTTTATATTTCCTATGAAGTGTATTTTGTTTCTATTTTTAGGGCTAAAAGATTTGAAGAATAATTATGTTTTAAAGTGAGATTCAAATCTGGGAGTTAATACTGCCCAAGCCCATAAAGAGAGTTGCTATATAAAGACGTATCAAACCTACTTGCTAGTGAGAGAAGTTTAATTGAAGAGCTCCATTACTTGTGTTAGGGTTTGAGTCTTTGTGCGTCTTGTGTTATTTGTGAGCCATTCATTCATCTGTTTTGATGTTTGAATTGGACTGATTTAGTTGAGTTGTAATTTGTCCACTCTAAGCTTTTAAGCACGAGTGTTTGTTCTTGATTGAAGCTTTTAAGCAAGATCAAGTATTGTCTTTGAAGTGTGTCTTCTATTTTCATTATTGTAAGTTGTTATCACTGGTGTGATTGAGGGGGAGTGAGTGGTGTCTCATATCTAAGAGTGTCTTAGGTAGAAGTATCATTGGGTAGTGATTAAGTGAGTAGACTATCAACTTGTGTGTTGATTGTGGAGTCTATGAATTGATACTACTAATAGTGAATTTCCTCCCTGGCTTGGTAGCCCCCAGACGTAGGTTGTTAGACCGAACTGGGTGAACAATTTTCTGTGTTGTTTATTGTTTTTAAGTACTGTTACTATTATTGTCTTGTTCATATAACAGATATTGATGTTGTGACATCTCACTTGACATCACATATCTGATACCAGAATTTCATAAAGAAAAGAAAGAAACAAAATATTTAGATAATTTAAGCTGAAGAAAAAAAAAAAAAAAACAAAAAGCAAAGCCAAATTAGACAAGGGGGTGTGTTAGTGAACAAGTTCATTGTCGTGTATGCGTTGGGCCTTCTGGTGGGGGTGTTGTTAGCATTAAGTCGATGATCCAAAGAGAAAAGAAACAAAACTCTCCACCAGGTGTAGTGTCATGGATGTGTACACAATGTCATACTTAAACAAATATCAATCGGTCACTTAAAAACTTAAGTGACAAAAAGACAAAATGAGATCCTTTGCCAATGACCTACTACCAGCGCAAAAAATCCCATACAAGTCATACAAAAAGCTTCAAGAAGGTCATCATAAACCAGAATAAAACGCAGGTGATAAACTCATCTTGCTCCATCATTTTTGTCATCAAAATTTGATTAAATGCAATGAAATAAAATTCCAACATGCAGGTCTCACATAGTAGAACGAACACAACCCCTCACCAACTCACAATAATCATTAAAATAGGAGAAAACTGGACAAGAGTTCAAGACTGTCATGAGTTAACCATGCCCTCACTTATCACTCAAACTCACATGTATTGGTATGTTCATGCACAATGGCGTATTGGTATGTTCAAGCAAGCACTCTCATTGCCTCAACTGAACATAATGTAGACTGCCTGACAACACTTCTAATCACTCAAACTATGGCATAAGGCAAGGACATCACATATCCTTACTCATCATGTTTGGCAGTGTTGTAAAACACCCTACCAACCCACACGAAACTCAACTAAAACCGTGAACAAAAAAAAAGTAGTTATGGTACATCTCCTCAACAGAAGGAAAACAACATGGGATCCATGTGTTTATAAATGGAACCTTAACTTTACTATGTAAAAAAAGACGCTAACACATATCCCAAAACAAAAATAAGCACACGAGTATTTACATGTTCATGAACACATGATTTTAAGCACGGAGGGAGAGAATGAGAACCAACACACACCCCATCAAACTTTCATTTTTGTTTAACTTTTGGTACAGCAAAAGCAACATGATAGTAAACTCTTAGCATTCAAACTTGGCATAGAAACATGAATATTAGTTTGTCAAGAACTGACAAAACCATGGCAACACATAAACTCAACATTATCACTCGCAACAACATCCAAAACTAGCTTAAGTGCAAGACATCATAATGTTAACAACATGGATTCCAAGTGTTTTATATGATATTATGAACATGGAGTGAAGGATAGTGAGTGTTACCTTGTGGATAGGTTTATTGACCGAGCACCCTTTGCCTTTCCAAAATGCCAGCTACCAATGAACCTTTCTCTTCTTTCTCTTGATGTTTGCTGTTGTTTGGTGTAAGAAAGAAGCTCACGAGCTCTTGGATTTTTTGTGGAATGTAGTGCTGCTCTGATGGTGTTTAAGTTGCACAAAGTGAAATGGTGTTTTTTGAAAAAGAGTAGGAATAAGAGAGGATGCTATAGTTTCTGTTCTGATGTTTTTCTTTGGTTGTTGATGTTGTCGAACAAAGGAGCAAGGTTCTCCTTTTATAGCCAAAGCAGTTTGGTCCGCATCTTGGAGACACAGTGGATAAATGTTTTGTCTAGAGGAGAAAGAGGTATGATTGTGACATATCCTTGTGCTGGCTGGTGGCAGAGGTTTGTCACGTTGTGTAGGCTTATCTTGGCATGGTCATTGTATCAGCATGAAAAGAGGAAGAGAACAGAAGCCTTGGTGGACACGTTTTGACTTGTTTCTTCTTTTATGAAATGTTAAAAGTTGGTACATAAGGCATGTCATACATGTTACACTTGTTTTGGCAAACTTTGGAATCCCACAAGGCATGGTTTATGCGCATGAAATGAGGTATGTGGATGCTGCAAGAGTTTGTCAAGGTTTTGGTTCAACTTTGGTTCAAGTGGGACAAGGTTTATGTAATGAAACCAAATCATGGTCCCTACTTTATCACACGATAATTGCTCATCCAACGGGCCAAATGACATACTTCTTGATTCCTTGGAAAGAGATCATATAATAGAGCAAATTCCATGTTGGAGACAAATTGAGATTGAGCCCAAGGAACATGTAAAAATCTTGACAAAGTTTGGTGATCACAAGGAAATGAAATCTGAATTTTTTAAGTATGAAACATCATTTCAACATGCCAACTTTAATGCACCATATCTTGATAACTACTTCGTCAATTCTTGAGATCTTTGATCCTATGTAAAGTAGGCATTTGATAGAGCAACTTTCATTTGGAATGCAACTTGAGATGGAGTTTGGAATTTTGAGAAAAAATGTCATGAATTCGTGCACACCATGTTGTCCAAAAGAAACTTAGAAAAATTTCTGAGTCATGAATCTTTTCCATTTGAAACACCAAACTTTAAAGCATCATAACTTGATATTGGTTTATCCAAATGGGAAGTTCTACATATGCCTGGAAAGCTTGAAGAACAAGGAACAACTTTCATGTCCAAAGATTTTTGATTTGAAGCTTGGAACAAGGTGAAAAATTGAGTCAAAGTTGGATGAAAATTAGGGTGAAAATGACCAAAATTTCACAAAGTTAAAAAGGAATCTTATCTTCCAAGTCTCATAACTTAAAAACCATGCATTTTTTGAAGAGAGGTCCTCTAATACACTTTGAAGTTCATGGAAAGAGCTTCCATTTGAGCTTTGAGTCACTCAAATTGGATGTGTGGTTTGAAAGTTATGGCCTTCCCAATTTTGCACAAGAAGTGAATTTTCCACACTTAGAAAGTTTCAAGGACCAAACATTGCCCTCTTTGCAAGAAACCTCTCAAAACTTGACCTCTCATGCCCTAACCCAACAATTGGACATGTCATGATGGATTTAGGACTTGAATGCTTCATCTTGGATCAAAAACTCAAAAGTAAGAGCCTCAGTCAAACCCTAATTCTTCTCTGACTACAACTGGATGATTCCTGATGATTTGCTTCTTCAATCTCTTCAAAGACTCATAGATGGTCTCTAGGGATGTCTATTACCACATGGAATCATGTCCCAGGGCTTGGGAACATGTCTTGATCAACATCAAAGACAATGGTTGACTTATCTTACCAAAACCCTAATTTGTGGCATGGTGAATTTGTGGCTCAAGATATTTGTGATGATTGGTTGTATGGAGGTAAAGATTGTCTTAGAAGACCTTGAATCATGTGAGGGCTTGGCTTAGGAGACTCTACCCCCTTTCTTTGTGTAAGTCCTGGCTTTCACAAAAGAAACAAAACTTACAAGATAGTGGTTAGTCAACAATGCATAGATGATTGATATCTAAATGCAAGTACAAGATGTTATGACATCTAAGGGGTGAAATTTGGGGTACAACAGTTGCCCCTATTTAAATAGCTTTACCGGATGGCACGAGGAATGAAAATCTTCGGGTCATCAAGGTGAAAGGTATTTAAATATAGCAAACCAAAAATTTTGCCCTTAGATGGAATGCAGATGCTAAGGACAGGCAACAGACATGCATATGCTGACATGCCATGAACTCTAGTCTGATGATATGATGTTATGATAGTGCAAAAATGCAGATAAAACAGGACACCAAAGATAAAAAGCAAACCACCACAGGCGGGCATAGCCGGGGAAGGATGAAGGTTAGTATCCATGAGGAAAACTCACTGGGGATATAGGTTAACCGACGACAGAGACTCACTGGGGATACTCTGAGGAAATATTGGGGATAGAAAAGTAAAAGAGGGAAACCCAACAGGTCCTTACTGGAGATAAGAGCCAGATAGGAGTTCTCCACTAGGAAAAGATCCGGGGAGATGAACGACAGGTTCATATGTGACCGTACGACACTGGGGAAAATAAAACACATTCTTACTGGGCATGAAACCAGAAAGAAGACATGATCTCCATTGGGGATCAGTTTGGAATAAAAGGCTAGACATTCACTAAAAGATTTTCTGGGGATTTCTTATACTGAAGAGTTCAAACGGGATCTTCAAGAAAAGCCAGAAAAGACAAAGATAAACTCTGCGCGCCAGATGAAAAGATGACTGGACTTTAGCTGGGAATAAGGTTAATGAACCATTAATGATTGGACTCGGGTACCAATATGAGTTGGACAGGACACCAATTTAGGATTATAGTTTGATTACCAGTATGAGCTGGATTTTGACTACCAGTATAAGCTGGATTTTGACTACCAGTGTGAGCTGGATTTTGACTACCAGTATGAGCTGGATTTTGAATACCAGTATGAGATGGATTTTGAAATGATACCAATATGAGTTGGTTTGGATACCAGTATGAGCTGGATTTTGGATAAAAGGACCAATATGAGTTGATTTTTTTAGATAACAGGACCAATATGAGTTGGTTTTTTTGGATACCAGTATGAGCTAGATTTTTTTGGATACCAGTATGAGCCGGATTTGGGTTACCAGTATGAGCTGGACTTTTGGTTACCAGTATGAGCTAGATTTAGGTTACATGTATGAGCTGGATTTTTGGTTACCAGTATGAGCTGGATTTTTGGTTACTAGTATGAGCTGGACTATTGGTTACCAGTATGAGCTGGATTTAGGTTACTAGTATGAGCTGGATTTTTGGTTACCAGTATGAGCTGGATTTTTGGTTACCAGTAGAGCTGGATTTTTGGTTACCAGTATGCGCGGGATTTTTGGTTACCAGTATGAGCTGGATTTTTTGGATACCAGTATGAGCCAGATTTAGGTTACCAGTATGAGCTGGACTTTTGGTTACCAGTATGAGCTAGATTTAGGTTACCAGTATGATCTGGATTTTTGGTTACCAGTATGAGCTGGATTTTTGGTTACCAGTATGAGCTGGACTTTTGGTTACCAGTATGAGCTGGATTTAGGTTACCAGTATGAGTTGGATTTTTGGTTACCAGTATGAGCTGGATTTTTGGTTACCAATATGAGCTGGATTTTTGGTTACCAGTATGAGCTGGATTTTTGGTTACCAGTATGAGCTGGATTTAGTTTACCAGTATGACCTGGATTTACGTTACCAGTATGAGCTGGATTTTGGTTACCAGTATTAGCTGGATTTTGGTTACCAGTATGAGCTGGATTTTGGTTACCAGTATGAGCTGGACTTTTGGATACCAGTATGAGCTGGATTTAGGTTACCAGTATGAGCTGGATTTTTGGTTACCAGTATGAGCTGGATTTTGGATACCACTATGAGCTGGATTTTTGGATGCCAATATGAGTTGGACTTTGAATACCAGTATGAGCTGGATTTAGGTTACTAATATGAGCTAGATTTTTGGATACCAGTATGAGCTGGATTTTGAGGTACCTATCTGACCTGGTTTGAAACAATGCAAACAATCACTGGACTTTAGGTATCCATATGAGGAGATTAAGTGTCAGATATGTCAGTACCGGAGTTGCATAAATGAAGATTAGACTTCCCGGGGAATACCGATTATGGTTGCAAAAAGGTTGAATAGTACCAGAGGTTGTCATACCGATTAGGGTTTTGAGCCCTCTCTGAGCCTTAGACAAAAGGTCAATCAAGGAATGACTTGATCTTCAACTTGTCTAACCTCCCAAGAATCTACAATGGATCAAGAGGACTCCCACTTCAAGGATTAGGCACAAGGTTGCTCCCTCTTAGGTGGATCAAGCTTCAAGATCGCCAGTGTCACCAAATTAGGGTTTTGGTCCACCAGGGCCTCCAGTTGGAAATTTTCCTCTGGGCATGAGCCAATGATCCAAAACATAACCTAAAAAACTCCATGGAACCTCATGGACCCAATCATCAAGTCAATTTGACCTCAAGGGATGCATACATCAAAAATCAGGAATTAGGGTTTCTTGACCTAATTCACCCCTAAGTTGACTTTTGGGACAAATCATGAACTAAGACCTCAAGAGAGGATTTGAGGGTCTCTAATATACCATATTGATCCATTTGGAACAATGGATTGATCCAAGAAGCTTGAGCAACAAGTTTCAATTTCATCTGCACCACAGTTAGGGTTTTGCGAGAAAAGTCAACTGTAACTTTGACTTTTGACCTGGACATGCTCCCAAGCCCTAAGACATGATTCAATATACCCTATGACACCCATGGAACATGTCCATTAAGTTTTATTTAGGTCAAGGACATGATTTCCTGAAGAATTGCACAGTTTGGAATTCATTTGATAAAAAGTCAACTATGCACAAAAGTCAACTTTGACTTTTTGAGATTTTTCACCAAAATGGATTTTTAACCCTCAAATGATGTTAATTTATGATTTGAATCATCATTCATCAAGAAAAATCAAGAAAAGTTGGATAACTTGTAAAAGGGGTAACCATAAAAACTTAGAAAATTTTCTAAGTTAAAAATAAAGTGACAAGGGTACCAACTTTGGAGGGTCATAACTCCTAAACCACAAAGCCATTTTTTTCCATCCAAGGCTTGATTTTTAGACCTCATTATCCTCTACAAAAACTTTAACTACAAGTCACTCCAATTCATTATGGATCTTGAGCTATGAGTGAGCCAAAATGGCTGAAAATGTGAAAGTACACCATTTTCCAACACTTAGAAAAATTCTGGGCAAGGCAGATTTTGTGTTGAAACACCAAAACTTGTGGGATTTTTTCACATAGATGCAAGCTGAATCAAGTCCAAAGATAAACATCAATATTGTTGCAAATGTTGACAAGAATCCAAGCAATTCAATAGCATGAAACCAATCCACTTGTGCCAAGAATTATGGCTGCCACAACATGCCATGTCAAGGCTGTCATGAAAAATCAGTTTGGGAGTTTTGTTCCATCCACGATTTCTGAGTCAAGGGGAGTGATCAATATGCCACATGCCTCCAATCTGACCATAAACCAACTGATCCAACTGATAGGGCTGAGTCAAAAAACCAAGGAACCTTCCAACTTGAAATTCATCCACTTTGGCACATTTTGCCTTGAATTCAAAGTGCATTAATGTGGAATAGTTCATTGTCAAGATTCTCACTCTCCTCAGTCAAGTTCTCTGATTAAACAACATTAAAAACATTTGAAGAATGTGATTTCAGTCAAGGCATAGCTTATCTATTCGGAGCAGCTGTTATTCCTAGTTCAAGAGGCATTTATGCAAAGCCAATCAATGCAAATGTGATCTGATCCAGTTGCCATTCACTATTTCTCCAAGACAAGAGTTGATCACCTATAAATAGAGGTCTCAATGGATCATTCAACTCACACCAAAGCCAGTTACATCACTGCTTTCTCTCATTCTTTCTTAAACTTCAAGTTTTCTTGTTTTTGAGTAACCACTATCGGGTTTTGAGTTGCAGCCATAAGCAATCAATTCCAATTGCTCAAACATATCACATATGATGTATTTGAGGTGTCCAAATGCTTAAACACCATCTGTAACACCCCCAGCTCAAAATCACTCTTCAACCAAGCCATTATGCTTCAATTTTGCAGGTGGAGGTCTCTAGCTTGATCCAGAGAATTTCAAAGTGTTCCAAAGCTTGCAACACACTCCATAACATCCATTGAAGCTGTAGGGATCATCAATTCACGACTAGAACACCATCTGGGCAAAGTTCCATTTCAGCTTGCATCAAGGTGAGCTTCAAACTCAAACTCCATGATCCATGCATATTTCCTCGCATGATATTTTTGCCATTTGATTGCCATCATGTGTTGATTGTTTTGCCGCAAGAAATTTGATCATAGACCTCATAACCATGCCTGCACGATTGCTTTTGCAAATTAGGGTTCATCTGTGTTCATCATGATTATTTTACTCCACACTGAAAATGAATAAAATTGGGTATTTCCATCTTATTCCTTGTGAAAAAATGCACGGGTTTGGTGTTTGAATCATGTCCAATGGTGGAGAGATGAGGGAGATAGGGTGCTTCATGCACGAGCTCGAGGAGGAAGATAGCCTTGGCGTCATTTTCAAAAAATCCAACCAAGTTTGCTATATTTTTTCCCTTGCCATATATTAAATGAATTGGCATTGCGCCCCAGCGGTTCATCAGCTGGTTTTGTGTGTATTGGCAAGCGAGAGGTCTGGGGTTCGAATCCCCCTTGCCCCAGACTTCTTTTTATCACTTGTTTATTTTGTTATTTTTCATATTATTATTTTTAATGATTTGAAAAATTAATAACTCCTTCATTTTTTATCATTTTTGATTGCTTCTTTTTGCAATAATTCACAAAAATGTTTAAATATTTGATTCTACCAAAAAATCCCAAAAATATTATTTATTTCCTATATTTGATATTTTTGAAAAGAATTAATGTTTTATGTGTTTTTAGCATTTAAAATGTTTCTTTTCTTTTCATTTTCTAACCCTAATTTGACTTCAATCATTTTGTAGGAAGAAACCTGATTTTTTGGAACATTGGTCCAAGATCATAATTTGTTTTCATGTATTTCACAAATATTAATCATTTTAATTGAATTTTTGTTCAATTAAAAATACATTTTGAAAACAAATTAGGGTTTTGAATCAATTCAACCCTCATCAAACTTTTTTAAAAACTCTTTGGGCCTCTTGAGAGAGTGTAAGACCCAACCCCCTTTTTGAAAACACTTTTTAGGCCTCACTCATTGTATAAGTCCCATTGTATTTCAAAAAGTTCGACGCGATCATCGTCCGTTGAAAAATAGACTCAGGGCCTCCCCTCGTGTTGTAAGACCCATTTATTTTATTAAAACACTTTGGGCCTCTATTAGAGTGTAAGACCCAACCCCCCTTTTAACCAAAACCATTTTGGGCCTCACTTATTGTATAAGTCCCTTTGCGTTAAAAGAAAACCTCGGCGCGATCACCATTTTAAACGAAAAGTGAACTGGGCCTACCCTCGTGTTATAAGCCCCACTCTTTTTCTTTAAAACTTTTTGGGCTTCTTGAGAGAGTGTAAGACCCATCCCTTTGTACAGAAAACCTTTTTGGGCCACAATCACTTGTATAAGTCCCTCTGTACAAATTCAAAAACCCTGGGCCTCTCCTTGAGCTGTAAGCCCCAATCTTTCTTTTTCAAAGCACTTTCTCCTTTGATTTTGAATATACTGTTGTTTTCAATATTTCTTTGTTGAACAACTAACCAAACAACATGGAAGCTCTACAACCGAGTAAGTGGTTATCGCTTTCATTTACTGCTTTCCTATACATATAACTGTATTGTGGGGCTGTTTCGCTGTAAGTCTTCTTTCATAAACTCATATCGACTGTGTAATAATAGTATAGATATTCAGAGTTTCCCCGGCAACTACGTCTAGTACTAGGTAAAGGCGTTTCGTTTGTTCATAGAAATAGACAGCTAGATCCCCAATAGGATCACCAGATACAGTCTTCTCTTCGGCTGTCCTCCTTAGGAATTGTCAAGAAATTCTATTCCCCGGAGATGAATTATTCTCGGTGAAACTTCTCTTGAATTTCTTCAAACCTCAGAACTGTTCACTAAACGAATTATTCTCGGTGAAACTTTTCTTGAACTTTTCTTTGGTTTGGGACCCACGGGCTTCTTAAAAGCATCGGCCTCCTTTTGGGCATTGTACAAGGACCCTCAGGCTTCCTAAAAGCAACCCTGCCTCCTCTTGGGCTTAGTACAAGGACCCTACGGCTTCTTATAAGTATTCACAGCCTCCTCTTAGGCTTCGTATAATGATCTCTTCCTCCGGGAATGATAGCCTTCTCTTGGGCTTAATACAAGGACCCATCGGCTTCTTAAAAGTTTCCAGCCTCCTCTTGGGCTTCGTACAAATTGTCCCGACGACCTCCTAGAGGTATAGGAACAGAAATTAGTCATCTTCATAGATCAGTCCTTTCAAAGAGTCTACTACTATTTCTCAAAGCATAGTACAAGAGATAAAACTCCAGACTTGGACAGTCTATTTTCCTTGAGTCTCAAAGACATTCTCAAGCACCCTTCAAAATAGGAAGAAATCGTAGACTCGGACAGTCTCGATACCCTTCGAATTTCCCCGTTTCCTTAAAGAACAGGGAACAACCCCGATCCTCAGATCAAACCCATGAGTACAGTGTTGCTCATATAAGAACTGATTTTCCCTTAATCAGTATACTAGACCTGTCACTTAACTAAAACAGTCACCAGCAGATAGCCTCCTCTTGGGCTTTGTACAATGATTCTCCCCAGCGGAGTCAAACAACGTTTAGCCTCTCTCTCGGGCTTTGTACGAGACACATAAGAGACTCCCTCATTGAGTCAATCACCCCTTTCGCCTCCATCTCGGGCTTTGTACGAGATACAAAAAGGTTCTTATTGAGCCAAACAAACAACAACCTCCATCTCGGGCTTCGTACGAGATACAAAAAAACTCTCTTGTTGAGTCAAATAGCCTTCATCTCGGGCTTTATACGAGATACCAAACGACTCCATCGTCGGGTCAAAACCTTTTAGCCTCTCTCTCGGGCTTTGTACGAGACACATATTAGCCTCCTCTTAGGCTTTATATAAGAAAACCACTGGTTGATCCAATCAACCTTTTAGCATCAAACCTGTGCCTCGTTCACAGTACACAAACATCAACAACTCCTTCCCTTTCATATAATCGCTGTAAGCGGCAAGCCTCTGGATCATCTATATCCATGCCACTGTCCTTCTTTTAGCATGAGAAATTCCTAAGGAAAGATGGCATTGCTCTACACTGAGTTAAAGTCTTCTCCTTCAAGTTAAAACCCCTTCTTAGGAAATTATGGCATTGCTAGGATCCGCGTATCTCGGTTAAAGTAATTCTCCTTTATCCCTCTTTAGAGATGACAAACTCTCTCTAAAGTCGAGACCTTTCAGCTTCACATCTTGGGCTTTGAACAAGATACAAACAACCTTTCGCTTCACGTCTTGGGCTTTGAACAAGACACCAAAAACCATTTCCACCCATAGAATAGGAGGAACTACGAACGCTCTGATTTCCCTGTTTCGGTAAACGGGAATACGTAGGCATAAGATCGAAAGAAAAGATCTTAGCGAGCACACTAAACAAAAACCCAAAATCCCATACTCTCACATATCAATCAAAAAAGCATCAGTCCTAACATCCTAACCCTTGTTCCCCGCCAGAAACCTCCTGCCAAGATAAAAAGAAAGAAAACCGTATTGGCGAAAATACAAATAACCAGTACAAAGGCCCCTCCACATTGATAGCATCTGTAACCTAACAGACCGCTGTTTAAACTCAGTATGCAAAGCAGGGTTAATTGGAGACATCTATTTCCCTTCCTTCATCAGCTCACAATAGGATAAAAAATGAATCGACCTGTAGTTTAAGCTCAACCGCAGAGAGCGACCAGTGCTTAAGAACCACGTCCAAAATCGCTCGCTACAGAAAAATGGCGCCCACCGTGGGGCCGGTTCTTTCTTTTTTTCCTTTTGTAGAAACCACAGAATGGTGACTCCGCCGGGAAGCCATTTCTGTCAGGAACATAGGATTCATAGCTTTAAAGTCTAGGACATTAGGACAAATATATATACTGCTTTTCCTAATTGATATATGTGTTTATTTTTCTGCTAATGGGAATGCGTGTGATGCCGCATGTGGTGAGTTTGAGTATACACTTACGATAAGTGATGGCGGCGGGGCCGACCATCAACCTCAGTGGAGGCATCCTAATGTAATCATTCTCTCACCTAGACAATGGGTCGGTTGTGATGCCTGAGAAGCTGAGGAGCCAAACCCTTTTGTAGTGCAGAAACTATCGGAAATAGTTGTCAAGCGATACTACCCTCATTTGAGGCTGGTGATCTATTCTCGGTGAATAGTACTTACTCTAAGATTGCACATAACTCGCTGGCGATCCGCTTGTTGTCTGCCTTCCTGGGAGAAGCTAATGATAATGAGTACAGGTACAAAAAACACCCTAGTATAAACCTTTGGGGATGGGTAGAGCCTTGACTTCATGACAACGACCCTCTGACCCCATGTTTTTTCTATGTTTTTGTGTGCTGCATTCATTTAAAAAACATTAAAACATTCAAAAAAATTTCTCTTCTAGTCTCTCTGTTTTTCAAATTAAACTAAGACTGTGATTGCAAATATCAGAGAAAAGGATTACGCTAATGGATTTCGGTAGAAGGAGAACTCATAAGTATACCTTCAAGGCTCCAAAACTAGAGGATCTGAGAGGTTTGGCGAGAATGATCACAAACCAGGAGGCCTTCAGAGCCAAGTACGGAGGTCTGCTACCTCTGTTAAGAATCCATGTGATTGAGGGAATCATGGATGTACTCGTTCAGTTCTACGATCCGGTTTATCACTGTTTTACATTCCCGGATTACCAGCTAGCACCAACGCTGGAGGAGTACTCTCATCTGATCGGTTTACACATTACTGATCGAGCTCCATTTTCTGGACTGGAAGAAATTCCAAAGGATCTGACCATTGCAAGAGCAATTCATCTGGATGAGTCAGAGGTCAAGACTCACATGACTACCAAGGGTGGCATCCAAGGTTTACCAGCCCAGTTCTTGACAAAGAAAGCTCTGTACTTTGCTAGTATAGGGAACGAGACTGCTTTTGAAAGCATCTTTGTTTTACTCACCTACGGGTTATTTTTGTTGCCCAACATTAATAACTTCGTCGATATCAACGCCATTAAGGTTTTTCTCATTGGAAACCCTGTGCCGACTTTGCTCGCAGATGCGTATCATTCTATACACTTAGGAAATTTGTACAGCGGAGAGGAGATCACATGCTGTGTACCTTTGCTTTACAAATGGTTTATCTCTCATTTGCCTAAGTCTGCTGCTTTTTGGGATGATAGGAGTGTCTTACGCTGGTCACAGAAAATCATGTCTCTCACCAACTCTGACATTGATTGGTGTAATAGGATTTATGATGGAATAAGGATCATTGACCGTTGTGGAAACTTCCCCAACGTACCCCTCATAGGAACTAAAGGAGGAATCAACTATCATCCGATATTGGTTCGTCGTCAGTTTGGATACCCAATGAGGCTTGTTCCGCGCAACGCTCATCTGGAAGCTCTTTTCTTCAAGGAAGGAGAAAACGACAGAGCACTGAAGATGGAAATAGTGCACGCTTGGAAGCACGTTCATAAGAAAGAACGAGAGTCTCTAGGAAAACGGGACTGTGTCTCGGTGGAGCCTTATCCTCGTTACGGAATTCTTCCGCCGAGGGAATCTGTCATGTACTTCATGACAGAAATTGCAAAGCTTCAGGTTACTCTCAACAAAGTTCAACGGGAGAGGAGGTCTTGGAAGAACAAGTACCGTACCCTCAATGTGGAGTGTATCCAAATACAACAATTACTGAAAGAGAAAGATGCTCTGATCGAGATTTTAGAGCAACATGCTCTGGATAATCAAGATGACCAAAGGAATTTGCTCGCTCCTTTCATCTGGCAAAGGAATGACAACCCGTCAACGGCTCAAGAGCCCCGGTCAAAGAAAAGGAAGTACCAGGATCCATTAGCTTAGGTTTCTGTTTCCGCACCTTGTAATCTACTGTATTTCCATTACTGTAATCTTTGGAATTTCAATAAAAAGGGGGTTCCCCACTGTTTGATATTTGCAATCTAATTGTCGAAGTTTATTTTGAATAACCAAAAAAACAATTAATATAATCATTGCATTTCATCATTCTCGCGTCGCGTATTCTCCTTACCTACGAATCTCACGTTTGTGTCTCGATTCTAGAGTCAAACTGTCTCATTCGTACAATACTCGGGCCAGTCGTCAGAAAAAGATGGATGATCTTGAGGAAGAAAATAGATAGTTGAAAGAAGAGATCGACGCTCTGAGAGAGGATATGAGAAAGCTTCGTAACGACATGCAAGCCATGGCAGAAGCTCAGCTACAAAGAACTGTGATCTCAGAGATCACCTCAGCGCCCATAGTGGAGAAGTATGATCCTAGGTATCAGATGCCGAAAGATCGTCCCTGGGGCATGCCTGCTAACTATATCCCGGAAGGATATGTTCCGCCGATCGTTGAAGATCAGGGAACTTCTGCAGGAGCCGCTGGTCCTGAAGGTTACAAACTTCGGGAAAGCGAATATGCCAGAGGCATATTGAAGACCCCTGAAGGTTACAAACTTCGGGAAATGCCAAGATTCAATGCCGTAGTTACGGTACCACCCCCTGTGGTGCACTCTGTCACAGAAGGACAGATTCCACAGATACCTTCTGGCAAGAAGGAAACTATGTTTGACCGAATGGATGAATTCCAGGAGTAGTTCTTGGAAATGCAGAAGGAACTGCAAGCCATTCGCGGTCAGGATCTTTTTGGAAAGGACGCCGCAGACCTTTGTCTGGTCCCCAATGTGAAAGTTCAGTACAAGTTCCAAGTGCCCGACTTTGAAAAATACAAGGGTAACTCTTGCCCTCAAAGTCATCTGACAATGTACGCTCGACGAATGTCAGCTCAGACTGAGAATCAGGACCTACTAATTCACTACTTTCAGGATAGTTTAACCGGTGCCGCCTTAAAATGGTACATGGGTTTAAACCGCGCCTCGATCAGCACATTCAGAGATCTTGGCAAAGCCTTCGTTCAACATTACAAATACAATTTAGACATGGCACCCGACAGAGATCAACTCAGATCAATGTCACAAAAGGACAAGGAAACCTTTAAGGAGTATGCTCAAAGATGGCGTGAAATTGCTGCTCAAATTTGTCCACCTCTTGAGGAAAAAGAGATGACAAAGATCTTCTTAAAAACCTTAAGCTCATTTTACTACGACAGAATGGTCGCCAGTGCACCCAGTGACTTCGCCGAGATGGTGGGTATGGGAGTTCGTCTTGAGGAAGCCGTCCGAGAAGGACATTTGGCAAAAGACGCTAGATCATCAAGCAGTACAAAACGATACGGTAGTGCTCTCCCTAAGAAAAAAGAGCAAGATATTGGGAATATCTCTCTCGGAAAGGAAATGCGACGTTACCAACCAGTAGCAGCTATAACTCCTGCTATCAGTCCCGCGCCTGCTTCTACGTATCAACCTCAGGTTGCGCAGAGCCAACCTAATCAGCAAAGGACTCAACAGCCTCTTCAGCAGGCTCGTCCTCCGTACAACAACAACCGTACAACGCGGCCGCCAGGATTTGATCATATACCCGTATCGTACACAGAACTATTTCCGTTACTACTGGCTAAGGGGCACATTCGGACTAAGTCTCCTCTTACAGTACCAGAAAATCTGCCTTTTTGGTTTAAGGTGGATCAGACATGCCCTTATCATCAAGGAGGTCCAGGGTATAACATAGAGAACTGCCTCAATTTCAAATCTGACGTGAAAAATCTTGTTAGGAGCGGGCTCTTATCTTTCAAAGATACGAATCCTAATGTTCTCACGAACCCGCTGCCTCAACACGAGAAAGCCGCAGTCAACCTGATTGAGAAAGAGACTAACAATGTCTATCAGATTCACGATGTACTCTTGTTGAAAACCAATCTGGTTAAGATGCATTGTAGAGAGAGTGGATATGGCCATGTGCCACCTCATAATTATCACCAGTGTGATATCTGCTCTAAAAGTGATCAAGGATGTTCGGTAGTGCGATCAGCCCTACAGGAACAGATGGATCTCGGATGGATCCAAGAGCACCGAGTTCGTGAAGTTAACATGGTCTATACGAACTCCAACGTCATTCAAAACCACGACATCCGTGCGATGAATGTCAACTTGGTGGCAATGCACTCAAGGCAAAGCCAGTATCATAATCTGCCGCGACACGATTACAGTTCTTGTCTGATTTGCTCGGTAAACAAACGGGGATGCTCTTTCATACAAGAGGCCCTCCAGCGTCAGATGGATCTTGGATGGATCCAAGACTACTATGATAGGAACCCCTATCAAGTCAATATGGTTCAGATTTTCAATATTCGTGTGATGAATACCAACCTGGTAGAGTTACATGCTGAGCAGGTCCGACTCGGATTCTTAATATCACATGATTACCAAAGCTGTAAAGCGGGTTGCGAAAATGATCGAGGTTGTACCCTTGTCCAGGAGGCACTTTAGCACTTGTTAAATCACTGGTGGATGCCAATCTATATGGATGAAGATACTCAGCAGATTAGTATCAGTAACCAGAATCCTACTCACCGTCAGAGTCAGGATGTGCGATCTGTGGAAACTAACCTAGTGAGGTTACATTGTATTCAAAGTGGGCGTGGCCGGGTGCCACCACACAATTATGATCATTGTAGAGTCTGTTCAGAAAGTAACCAAGGATGTTACCTTGTGAGAGCGGCTCTTCAGGGTCAGGTGGATCGCAGAGAGATTCGCCCATACCCAGGTTCCGGACCTATCAACGGGACGCCGGACTACCTTGCCGATCAAGTTGGGGATGTTTTTACTATCATTCCTTTGCTTGATGAATCCAGAGTTCCCAACCGGGAATGAATCGAGATTACTTATGATGGTCAGAAAAATCAGAAGGTTCCCATAGTCATCTATCTACCGGGACCATTACCGTATGAATCAGCTAAGGCGATCCCTTACAAATACGGTGCAACAACCATCGAGAATGGAAAGGAAACTCCATTACCCTCCGTCATGAATATTGCAGACATCAGTCATGTAACACGGAGCGGTCGAATCTTCAACCGAGAAGTTGGAGAACTCAGCAAAGAAAAGGAACCTCAGACAGAAGTTCCCGATCCACTAGTCAGTCAATCCAGTAATCCCGACATTTCAAAAGACAACGATGAGATGCTAAAGCTCATCCAAAGGAGTGAATTCAACATTGTTGATCAACTGTTACAAACTCCTTCAAAGATCTCGGTATTATCACTTTTACTCAGTTCCGAAGCCCACAGGGAGGCTCTCCAGAAAGTCTTGGAGCAAGCCTTTGTGGAACAGGATGTAACAATCAGACAGTTCGATAGTATTGTCTCTAACATCACTTCCTGCAATAATTTGGGATTTAGTGATGAGGAATTACCTGAAGAGGGTTGCCGTCATAACATGGCACTCAATATCACAGTCAACTGCCAGGACGATGCTTTAGCCAGCGTACTGGTAGACACAGGGTCAGCCCTGAATGTTATGCCGAAGTCCACCTTGATGCAATTATCATTCAAGGGTCCTCCGATGAGAATCAGCGAGGTCGTCGTCAAAGCGTTCGACAGATCCAGAAAAGTGGTTATCGGCGAAGTTGATCTTCCCATAACTATTGGTCCTCACACTTTCCAAGTCACATTCCAGGTCATGGACATCCGGGCAACGTACAGTTGTTTATTAGGAAGACGTTGGATACATCAGGCTGGAGCGGTCACTTCGACTCTCCACCAAAAGCTAAAGTTCGTCAAGGGCGATCAACTTATCACGGTTTGTGGGGAATAGGCCTTGCTCGTGAGCAACTTATCATCTTCTACTTGTGTAGAACCTGAGGAGGTTATTGGGACGCAGTTCCAAGCATTGTCAGTGAACAATGAGAGTCAATCTAAAGGAGGAACCTTGATTTCCTCATACAAAGATGCTACCAAAGCGGTCGAGAGTACCGATACCACAGGATGGGGACAACTTGTTATTCCTACTGATAATAAAACAAAGAAGGGTCTTAGTTTTTCTGCAACCTGTACCCAGACAACTGTCAACGATGAAAGTCTTCATCCCATTCAGAACTTCTTCCATAGTGGAGGCTTCCTCCAACCAGTGACTCAAGTAGTCCATGCTATCAATGAAGAGGATCCCTTTGACACAGAGGAAGAATGGAAGTCCTATCTTAACGAGGACGGTTATATGTCTCAGGACAAAGCGCAAACTCCGTTTTGCTTTCCCACAGAGAGTCCTAGATTTATACCCAGGTCAGACGTCGAACTGATATATGGAGGTTGTGATCAAGAAGGATGCCGTGCTCCACCAAACTCATTAGAGGAAGACACTCTGATGAAAGACAACTTTGACTCTACCTACTATGGCCCGATGGATGGTCTGCCAATGTGGCAACCTTACCCAGGAGACTTGGAGCCAAAAAGTCAGCCGAACAATGACACTCAGCTGAGCATCATTGAACAGAATACCTGTGTCCCCACCATGTCATGGGATCAACACTCAGGTCATTCAGAAACTACTCAACATGACGATGAATTCGCAACGTTCGCAGGACTTGAATTCATCAACTATGCTTTTCCCGAGGTCAACGTCATCGAGAGGGATGACTCCTC
Source organism: Lathyrus tuberosus (assembly GCA_022829125.1). Classification (NCBI taxonomy): domain Eukaryota; kingdom Viridiplantae; phylum Streptophyta; class Magnoliopsida; order Fabales; family Fabaceae; genus Lathyrus; species Lathyrus tuberosus. The sequence continues at coordinate 1,663,478 of JALAZF010000209.1, read as the reverse complement.
CAGTTCTAAAGAAGTGTGGGACACCTTGGGACAACCAAGTGGAAAGTTGACTACATGGTCAAGTACACCGCTCCTGAAAGCTCTCGTATTAGGCTCGAAGATATCCAGCCGACTGGATGGGGAGATACAACCGAGAGCGGAAATACTATGCAAAATACAACAGAGGAATCCTCCTACGAAAATTCTGCCTGGGAGACAGATTCCAATGATCCTGCTCCACCAGAAATCAGCGTTATTTCTGAAGACAAATCAAGGAAAGTGCCAGACTTTGTGATTCACCGAGGAGTTCGCCGCCAGTGGGTTGCTGTCGAGGTTCCGAAGGTCGTTCGCCAGTCAAAGTAATTGCCATCTTTAAACCTTTCACCCTGCCCAGGTGAAACGGATGTTTTGATAGGGCTCGCTTTCTGTAAATTTTCCCTCTTCGCTTTGCCTGAAGCGACAGAGTTTTGTTTTATAGGGCCGTAGTTTCAAGATTCGACTTGTTCATTAATAAAATAACGTCGTTCTGTAATTTCCGCATTTATTGCTGTTTTCTTTTCGCTTTTCTCAGAAAATGGTAATCCTAAAAAACAATCAATAATAAAAAACAAGCAGTAAAATCAAAACACTGCACACACTTGCATTTTCTCTATCTCTTCTAAACACAAATCATCACGTCATGCAGATTTCTTGTTTTACACCCCGTTGAAACATACGATCCGATGCCTTCTCCCGACTTTGGGTTCCCGGTATTTGGGGCTGAAGAAGAAGTTGACAACGAAATTCCAGAAGAGATCTCTCGATTACTCAGACAAGAGGAAAGGTCCATTGAACCTCACAAAGAGCCGTTGGAAACGGTAAACTTGGGTTCAGAAAAAGAGAGAAAAGAAATCAGGATTGGGGCACTACTCAGTCCAGCTGCCAAAGAAGGTTTGACAAAGCTTCTCAAAGAATTCCCCGATGTATTCGCTTGGTCCTATCAGGATATGCCAGGGTTGGATACCAGCATCGTGGAACATCACTTACCGTTGAGATCGGAATGTCCGCCAGTAAAGCAAAGGTTGAGACGAACTCACCCAGACATGGCCATCAAAATCAAAGAGGAGGTACAAAAACAGATTAGCGCAGGTTTCCTCGCTACATCTGAATATCCTCAATGGTTAGCCAACATCGTACCCGTTCCCAAAAAGGATGGAAAGGTCAGAATGTGTGTCGACTACAGGGATCTGAACAAGGCAACTCCAAAGGATGACTTTCCTTTACCACACATTGACATGCTGGTTGACAGTACAGCAAAGTTCAAAGTTTTCTCCTTCATGGATGGATTCTCGGGCTATAACCAAATAAAAATGGCGCCGAAAGACATGGAGAAAACTTCGTTCATTACCCCATGGGGTACCTTTTGTTACAAGGTAATGCCGTTCGGTTTGAAGAACGCCGGGGCAACCTATCAAAGGGCCATGACTACTTTTTTTCATGACATGATACACAAAGAAATCGAGGTATATGTCGACGACATGATTGCAAAATCTAAAACAGAAGAGGAGCATGTGACCCATCTGTCAAAACTATTCGAGCGATTGAGGAAGTACAAACTCTGCTTGAATCCCAACAAGTGCACCTTTGGTGTCCGTTCAGGGAAACTCTTAGGGTTCATCGTCAACCAGAAAGGAATTGAAGTTGATCCTGACAAGGTCAAGGCCATTCAAGAAATGCCTTCTCCGAAAACTGAAAAACAAGTCAGAGGATTCCTGGGACGTTTGAACTACATCTCCAGATTCATATTCCTCATGACCGCCACGTGTGTGCCGATTTTCAAATTACTGAAAAAGAACCAGGACTGCGTTTGGTCAGAAGACTGCCAAACTGCCTTCGACAGTATTAAGGAATATCTGTTGAATCCGCCGATTTTATCACCTCCAGTGGAAGGAAGACCACTGATCATTTACCTCACGTCCTAGAGGTCTCAAAGGGATGTGTACTTGGCCAACAAGACGAAACCAAAAGGAAAGAGTCTGCCATTTACTATCTAAGCAAGAAATTCACCGACTGTGAAACTCGGTACACGATGCTCGAGAAAACTTGTTGCGCTTTGGCTTGGGCAGCCAAACGTCTTCGTCAGTACATGATTCGCCACACTACTTGGTTGGTATCCGAGATGGATCCAATCAAGTACATTTTCGAAAAGCCTGCTCTCACGGGAAGGATTGCCCGTTGGCAGATGTTGCTATCAGAATATGACATAGAGTACCATGCTCAGAAAGCCGTTAAAGGAAGTATTTTAGCCGATCATTTGGCTCATCAACCGATTGACGATCAAGAATCAATCGGATTTGACTTCCCAGACGAAGATGTCATGTATCTAAAAATGAAAGATTGCGATGAACCGCTACCCAGTGAAGGGCCAGAACCAGGTTCCCAGTGGGGACTTATCTTTGATGGAGCAGTTAATAATTACGGAAACGGAATTGGGGCAATCATTGTTACCCCTCAGGGTACCCACATTCCTTTCACTGCCAGACTTATGTTCAAATGTACGAACAACGAGGCCGAATACGAAGCTTGTATTATGGGTCTCGAAGAAGCAATTGATCTAAGGATCAAGAATTTGGACGTATACGGCGATTCAGCCTTGGTTATCAATCAGATCACAGGAGATTGGAACACATACCAATCAGGATTGATCCCTTACAAAGACTATGCAAGAAGGTTGCTACCCTTCTTTAACAGAGTCGAGTTTCATCACATCCCTCGTGGTGAGAATCACATGGCTGATGCTTTAGCCACTCTCTCTTCCATGATTAGCCTAGGTCGATGGAATGACTTACCTAAGATTGACGTTATACGCCTTGAACGACCCGCCTACATCTTCGCGATTGAAGCAGTCATAGACGACAAACCTTGGTATCACGATATCGAATGCTTACTTAAGAAACGCGATTACCCACCTGGGGCATCCAGGAAAGACAGAAAGACCCTCAGAAGGCGAGCAGGCAGCTTCTTCCTGAGCGGTGACACTCTTTATAAGAGAAATTTTGACATGGTCTTGCTCCGATGCGTCGACAGACCAGAGGCAGACATGCTAATAAAAGAAATTCATGAAGGATCCTTTGGCACTCATGCCAACGGACACACAATGGCAAGAAAAATTCTCAGAGCAGGGTACTACTGGTTAACCATGGAATCCGACTGCTACAAGTACATGAGAAGGTGTCACAAGTGTCAGATATACTCCGACAGAATCCATGTACCGCCAACGCATCTCAAAGTTCTCTCTTCCCCGTGGCCTTTTTCCATATGGGGAATAGACATAATTGGCTTGATCGAACCTAAGGCTTCAAACGGACATCGGTTCATTCTAGTAGCCATTGATTACTTCACCAAGTGGGTCGAAGCAGCGTCGTACGCTAATGTTACCCGACAAGTGGTGGTCAGTTTTATCAAAAATAATCTCATCTGCCGTTATGGTGTTCCGAGTCAGATTATTACAGATAATGGATCTAACTTGAACAATAGGATGATAAAGGAGTTGTGCGCAGAGTTCAAGATCGAACACCATAACTCATCTCCCTACCGACCCAAGATGAACGGAGCGGTAGAGGCGGCTAACAAGAACATCAAGAAGATAGTTCAAAAGATGGTTGTAACCTACAAAGATTGGCACGAGATGCTACCCTTTTCTCTTCACGGTTATCGTACATCTGTCTGCACTTCAACAGGGGCTACCCCTTTCTCTCTAGTGTATGGCATGGAGGCAGTGCTCCCCATAGAAGTAGAGATCCCATCAATCCGGGTATTGATGGAAGCCCATCTCACCGAAGCTGAATGGTGTCAAAGTCGACACGACGAACTCAATCTGATCGAAGAGAAGCGAATCACGGCACTATGCCACGGTCAGTTGTATCAACAGAGAATGAAAAAGGCCTTTGACAAAAAGGTCAAACCTCGCATCTTCAGCAAAGGAGACCTCGTGCTCAAGAAGATACAATCACTTCTCACTGATTCGCGAGGCAAATGGACTCCGAATTATGATGGCCCCTATGTGGTCACGAAACCTTTCTCAGGCGGCGCCTTGAGACTTGCAACCATGGACGGAGAGGAATTTGCCTACCCCACGAATGTTGATGTAGTCAAGAAATACTTCGCCTAAACTGAAGAAAAAAAAAGAGAGTCTCGGTGGATTGAAAACCCGAAAGGGCGGTCCAGGCAAAAGTTAGAGACATGAAAAAAAAATCATCCCGGTGGATTGGAAACATCAAAGTACAATCCAGGCAAAAATTAGGGATAATGGCAAGTAACTATGTTTAACAGAGGCAAGTCCCTTAGCAGCAGTTACATCACCCATCGGAGGAAAACTCCAGTCAAGGTCATCTTCGACAGAAGCTCAGGATGTCCGGAATTCAAAGTTGGTAGAAGGATAGTGATCGTTATGTTTCAACGTAGCCCTTTTCCCTGTAAATTACCATTTTCTGAACTTTGTATATACTCTTTGGAATCACGCGTTTGGCTGATCTCCATCTTATCAATAAAATTTGAGCCTTTGTGCTTTTGTTTGTAATTCTTGTTTGTTTTAGCTTTACAGAATGACTTTTTTTAATCATGATTAACGATTCTTGAAATGAAACAAAATGAATTTACTTGTTAAAACATTTTCTGCTTTTAAAATAAAGATGACAATTTCTTTTGACTGTTTAACATCAGAAGAACATCGATCGCTTCTCCAGAAGTAACCGAACTTCAAAGTGCAGAATCAAAGTACTCCTTCTAAGCCAGTGCGCCTGAATGAAGGATCAACTGTATCGGAGGTGGTTTTCCGTCTGATACCTTCGGCCGAGTTCTCATCTCCTAAGCCCAACCAACATAGCTCCCAACAGGGACTATCTCTCCTAAGCAAGGTGGAATTGCTACTTATGGACCAACGATGCTTCTTTGCCCCGCGATGGCCGAGTATCTAGTCGTGTTCATCTACTAGTTTGTATGTCGTGTCAGTTTTGTCAGCATAAACATACATACATCATGCATTTTTGATTTGCATTCACATTTCATATTGCATCACTATCACTTGAGTCGGTCTTATCCTGCCGTGATAACCGTCCTCTCAATCGAGTTTGTCAGTTCTTGCTTCGTCAGGAAATGTTGTGTCCAAACAAACTCGTTTCCAGTGTATTTCTAGATCAGAGTCGGCAATTGGCCACTTTGATAACTTGAACCTCTGAAAGACCAGAGAACCTTCAACAGATGTCGCTCTTCGCCATTGAAGATGATATCCTTGCTTTCCCGGATTAAGGAAAATCCCCAGAGAAAGCCTCTTAAGCAAAGATTCGGCAGTACAGCAGCGCCTCTCCGAAAAACCGCTGATGAAAAGGTCATCGGCACCTCAAAATTAGATCCCATCATATGGCATTTCTCCGGGAAGAACCCGAGAAAAGTATGATGTAAGACTCCCAAGCGGAAACCGTCTCTCAAGAGACTCGCTTTCCCTAGTAGAGACAAATGGCGTCTCTAACAGAGAAGTTTGTACCTCTACAACTCAGACGACTGGATTCCCCAGCAAGTCTGACATCAAAATTTTTTCTCTCAAATGGCATCTCCCCAGGAAAATTTGGCAAGAAGTTTGAGGAAAATCACTACGAGTAGCGTTCCTTGTCAATAAAGTTTATTGGCAAAAGAAACTGAGACCAGTTCCTTGGTGGGAAACCAGGATCGAGGGGAAGTTTAAATCAGAAACTGAGACCAGTTCCTTGGTTGGAAACCAGGATCGAGGGGAAGTTCATTTAAGAAACTAAGACCAGTTCCTTGGTTGGAAACCAGGATCGAGGGGAAGTTCATTTAAGAAACTAAGACCAGTTCCTTGGTTGGAAACCAGGATCGAGGGGAAGTTTGCCTTTTCTAAGCATCATTTCTTAGCAAAAGAAGATGAATGCGTACACTACCATTCATAGACGCCATCAAAATTTCGGATATTCCGATATTTAATCCTCTTGCACCCCGAATGCCCGAATACCTTCGTCATTCACACCTTTGTGTCCAAGAAGATTAAATAGGGGCATCTGTCATACCCCAAATTTTGACCACTTAGATTCCCATCATTGTGAAAATCATCATCATAATATGGATGGATCTTTATGCCTCATCAATCTCCTCAAAGGCTGTTGAGCAGTCACTACAATCAAAATTAGGGTTTTGAGCCCTCTATGAGCCTTAGACAAAAGGTCAATCAAGGAATAACTTGATCTTCAACTTGTCTAACCTCCCAAGAATCTACAATGGATCAAGAGGACTCCCACTTCAAGGATTAGGCACAAGGTTGCTCCCTCTTAGGTGGATCAAGCTTCAAGATCGCCAATGTCACCAAATTAGGGTTTTGGTCGACCAGGGCCTCCAGTTGGAAATTTTCCTCTGGGCATGAGCCAATGATCCAAAACATAACCTAAAAAACTCCATGGAACCTCATGGACCCAATCATCAAGTCAATTTGACCTCAGGGGATGCATACATCAAAAATCAGGAATTAGGGTTTCTTGACCTAATTCACCCCTAAGTTGACTTTTGGGACAAATCATGAACCAAGACCTCAAGAGAGGATTTGAGGGTCTCTAATATGCCATATTGATCCATTTGGAACAATGTATTGATCCAAGAAGCTTGAGCAACAAGTTTCAATTTCATCTGCACCACAGTTAGGGTTTTGCGAGAAAAGTCAACTGTAACTTTGACTTTTGACTTGGACATGCTCCCAAGCCCTAAGACATGATTCAATATATCCTATGACACCCATGGAACATGTCCATTAAGTTTGATTTAGGTCAAGGACATGATTTCCTGAAGAATTGCACAGTTTGGAATTCATCTGATAAAAAGTCAACTATGCACAAAAGTCAACTTTGACTTTTTGAGATTTTTCACCAAAATGGATTTTTAACCCTAAAATGATGTTAATGTATGATTTGAATCATCATTCATCAAGAAAAATCAAGAAAAGTTGGATAACTTGTAAAAGGGGTAACCATAAAAACTTAGAAAATTTTCTAAGTTAAAAATAAAGTGACAAGGGTACCAACTTTGGAGGGTCATAACTCCTAAACCACAAAGCCATTTTTTTCCATCCAAGGCTTGATTTGTAGACCTCATTATCCTCTACAAAAACTTCAACTATAAGTCACTACAATTCATTATGTATTTTGAGCTATGAGTGAGCCAAAATGGCTGAAAATGTGAAAGTACACCATTTTCCAACACTTAGAAAAATTATGGGCAAGGCAGATTTTGTGTTGAAACACCAAAACTTGTGGGATTTTTTCACATAGATGCAAGCTGAATCAAGTCCAAAGATAAACATCAATATTGTTGCAAATGTTGACAAGAATCCAAGCAATTCAATAGCATGAAACCAATCCACTTGTGCCAAGAATTATGGCTGCTACAACATGCCATGTCAAGGCTGTCATGAAAAATCAGTTTGGGAGTTTTGTGCCATCCACGATTTCTGAGTCAAGGGGAGTGATCAATATGCCACATGCCTCCAATCTGACCATAAACCAACTGATCCAACTGATAGGGCTGAGTCAAAAAACCAAGGAACCTTCCAACTTGAAATTCATCCACTTTGGCACATTTTGCCTTGAATTCAAAGTGCATTAATGTGGAATAGTGCATTGTCAAGATTCTCACTCTCCTCAGTCAAGTTCTCTAATTAAACAACATTAAAAACATCTGCAGAATGTGATTTCAGTCAAGGCATAGCTGATCTATTTGGAGCAGCTGTTATGCCTAGTTCAAGAGGCATTTATGCCAAGCCAATCCATGCAAATGTGACCTGATCCAGTTGCCATTCACTATTTCTCCAAGACAAGAGTTGATCACCTATAAATAGAGGTCTCAATGGATCATTCAACTCACACCAAAGCCAGTTACAGCACTGCTTTATCTCATTCTTTCTTGAAGTTCAAGTTTTCTTGTTTTTGAGTAACCACTATCGGGTTTTGAGTTGCAGCCATAAGCAATCAATTCCAATTGCTCAAACACATCACATATGATGTATTTAAGGTGTCCAAATGCTTAAACACCATCTGTAACACCCCCAGCTCAAAATCACTCTTCAACCAAGCCATTATGCTTCAATTTTGCAGGTGGAGGTCTCCAGCTTGATCCAGAGAATTTCAAAGTCTTCCAAAGCTTGCAACACACTCCATAACATCCATTGAAGCTGTAGGGATCATCAATTCACGACTGGAACACCATCTGGGCAAAGTTCCATTTCAGCTTGCATCAAGGTGAGCTTCAAACTCAAACTCCATGATCCATGCATATTTCCTCGCATGATATTTTTGCCATTTGATTGCCATCATGTGTTGATTGTTTTGCCTCAAGAAATTTGATCATAGACCTCATAACCATGCCTGCACGATTGCTTTTGCAAATTAGGGTTCATCTGTGTTCATCATGATTATTTTACTCCACACTGAAAATGAATAAAATTGGGTATTGCCATCTTATTCCTTGTGAAAAAACCCACGGGTTTGGTGTTTGAATCATGTCCAATGGTGGAGAGATGAGGGAGATAGGGTGCTTCATGCACGAGCACGAGGAGGAAGATGGCCATGGCGCCATTTTCAGAAAATCCAACCAAGTTTGCTATATATTTTTCCCTTGCCATATATTAAATGAATTGGCATAGCGCCCCAGCGGTTCATCAGCTGGTTTTGTGTGTATTGGCAAGCGAGAGGTCTGGGGTTCGAATCCCCCTCGCCCCAGACTTCTTTTTATCACTTGTTTATTTTGTTATTTTTCATATTATTATTTTTAATGATTTGAAAAATTAATAACTCCTTCAATTTTTATCATTTTTGTTTGCTTCTTTTTGCAATAATTCACAAAAATGTTTAAATATTTGATTCTACCAAAAAATCCCAAAAATATTATTTATTTCCTATATTTGATATTTTTGAAAAGAATTAATGTTTTATGTGTTTTTAGCATTTAAAATGTTTCTTTTCTTTTCATTTTCTAACCCTAATTTGACTTCAATCATTTTGTAGGAAGAAACCTGATTTTTTGGAACATTGGTCCAAGATCATAATTTGTTTTCATGTATTTCACAAATATTAATCATTTTAATTGAATTTTTGTTCAATTAAAAATACATTTTGAAAACAAATTAGGGTTTTGAATCAATTCAACCCTCATCAAACTTTTTCAAAAACTCTTTGGGCCTCTTGAGAGAGTGTAAGACCCAACCCCCTTTTTGAAAACACTTTTTGGGCCTCACTCATTCTATAAGTCCCGTTGTATTTCAAAAAGTTCGACGCGATCATCGTCCGTTGAAAAATAAACTCAGGGCCTCCCCTCGTGTTGTAAGACCCATTTCTTTTATTAAAACACTTTGGGCCTCTATTAGAGTGTAAGACCCAACCCCCCTTTTAACCAAAACCATTTTGGGCCTCACTTATTGTATAAGTCCCTTTGCGTTAAAAGAAAACCTCGGCGCGATCGCCATTTTAAACGAAAAGTCAACTGGGCCTACCCTCGTGTTATAAGCCCCACTCTTTTTCTTTAAAACTTTTTGGGCCTCTTGAGAGAGTGTAAGACCCATCCCTTTGTACAGAAAACCTTTTTGGGCCACAGTCACTTGTATAAGTCCCTCTGTACAAATTCAAAAACCCTGGGCCTCTCCTTGAGCTGTAAGCCCCAATCTTTCTTTTTCAAAGCACTTTCTCCTTTGATTTTGAATATACTATTGTTTTCAATCTTTCTTTGTTGAACAACTAACCAAACAGCATGGAAGCTCTACAACCGAGTAAGTGGTTATCGCTTTCATTTACTGATTTCCTATACATATAACTGTATTGTGGGGCTGTTTCGCTGTAAGTCTTCTTTCATAAACTCATATCGACTGTGTAATAATAGTATAGATATTCAGAGTTTCCCCGGCAACTACGTCTAGTACTAGGTAAAGTCGTTTCGTTTGTTCATAGAAATAGACAGCTAGATCCCCAATAGGATCACCAGATACAGTCTTCTCTTCGGCTGTCCTCCTTAGGAATTGTCAAGAAATTCTATTCCCCGGAGATAAATTATTCTCGGTGAAACTTCTCTTGAATTTCTTCAAACCTCAGAACTGTTCACTAAACGAATTATTCTCGGTGAAACTTTTCTTGAACTTTTCTTTGGTTTGGGACCCACGGGTTTCTTAAAAGCATCGGCCTCCTCTTGGGCATTGTACAAGGACCCTCAGGCTTCCTAAAAGCAACCCAGCCTCCTCTTGGGCTTAGTACAAGGACCCTACGGCTTCTTAGAAGTATTCACAGCCTCCTCTTAGGCTTCGTATAATGATCTCTTCCTCCGGGAATGATAGCCTTCTCTTGGGCTTAATACAAGGACCCATCGGCTTCTTAAAAGTTTCCAGCCTCCTCTTGGGCTTCGTACAAATTGTCCCGACGACCTCCTAGAGGTATAGGAACATAAATTAGTCATCTTCATAGATCAGTCCTTTCAAAGAGTCTACCACTGTTTCTCAAAGCATAGTACAAGAGATAAAACTCCAGACTTGGACAGTCTATTTTCCTTGAGTCTCAAAGACATTCTCAAGCACCCTTCAAAATAGGAAGAAACCGTAGACTCGGACAGTCTCGATACCCTTCGGATTTCCCCGTTTCCTTAAAGAATAGGGAACAACCCTGATCCTCAGATCAAACCCATGAGTACAGTGTTGCTCATATAAGAACTGATTTTCCCTTAATCAGTATACTGGACCTGTCACTTAACTAAAACAGTCACCAGCAGATAGCCTCTTCTTGGGCTTTGTACAATGATTCTCCCCAGCGGAGTCAAACAACGTTTAGCCTCTCTCTCGGGCTTTGTACGAAACACATAAGAGACTCCCTCGTTGAGTCAATCACCCCTTTCGCCTCCATCTCGGGCTTTGTACGAGATACAAAAAGGTTCTTATTGAGCCAAACAAACAACAACCTCCATCTCGGGCTTCGTACGAGATACAAAAAAACTCTCTTGTTGAGTCAAATAGCCTTCATCTCGGGCTTTATACGAGATACCAAACGACTCCATCGTCGGGTCAAAACCTTTTAGCCTCTCTCTCGGGCTTTGTACGAGACACATATTAGCCTCCTCTTAGGCTTTATATAAGAAAACCACTGGTTGATCCAATCAACCTTTTAGCATCAAACCTGTGCCTCATTCACAGTACACAAACATCAATAACTCCTTCCCTTTCATCTAATCGCTGTAAGCGGCAAGCCTCTGGATCATCTATATCCATGCCACTGTCCTTCTTTTAGCATGAGAAATTCCTAAGGAAAGATGGCATTGCTCTACACTGAGTTAAGGTTTTCTCCTTCAGGTTAAAACCCCTTCTTAGGAAATTATGGCATTGCTAGGATCCGCGTATCCCGGTTAAAGTAATTCTCCTTTATCCCTCTTTAGAGATGACAAACTCTCTCTAAAGTCGAGACCTTTCAGCTTCACATCTTGGGCTTTGAACAAGATACAAACAACCTTTCGCTTCACGTCTTGGGCTTTGAACAAGACACCAAAAACCATTTCCTCCCATAGAATAGGAGGAACTACGAATGCTCTGATTTCCCTATTTCGGTAAACGGGAATACGTAGGCATAAGATCGAAAGAAAAGATCTTAGCGAGCACACTAAACAAAAACCCAAAATCCCATACTCTCACATATCAATAAAAAAAGCATCAGTCCTAACATCCTAACCCTTGTTCCCCGCCAGAAACCTCCTGCCAAGATAAAAAGAAAGAAAACCGTATTGGCGAAAATAAAAATAACCAGTACAAAGGCCCCCCCACATTGATAGCATCCGTAACCTAACAGACCGCTGTTTAAACTCAGTATACAAAGCAGGGTTAATTGGAGACATCTATTTCCCTTCCTTCATCAGCTCACAATAGGATAAAAAATGAATCGACCTGTAGTTTAAGCTCAACCGCAGAGAGCGACCAGTGATTAAGAACCACGTCCAAAATCGCTCGCTACAGAGGTAAATAAGCTTCTCATAAGAGACTGCCACTTATCGTATAGAAGAACAAGCTTTTCCAAGTGATTGCTACTCGTTGCTGGGTAAAAATTCCAAATAGATGTTGATATCACAACACTGTTGGAGAAAGGATTTTGTTTTCAACGAGGATCTGTAAAAGATTCCTCTTGCGAGATACAGTGCAAAATAAATGCACGCTCAAACTAGGTTCAACAACCTAAGCTGCCAGGGACCAAAGTTCGATCTAGGGACAAGCTAGAAAGAAACGGTCAAACAAGACTCCAATTGAGGAATGAACTCAAATGGGAATCTATCTTATCCAAATGTGGAAAAGATAACTGAACCAACCATCATCCACGAGAATCGATCTCTGTGGGGAATTCAGAAAGGATGGGCACTTTATGCCTAGGGCTTACAACTCTATTGGAGAGAATAGACAAACCCAGACACTATGCATATGAATGCTCATGCCATGCTTATGCTTATACTGACAAAACGGACAAAAGGAAGCGGGACTAGAGATGAAATAAACATCTCGACAAGGATACCCAGTCGACCTGATCAGATTAGACCATTACTGGGGATGAATAAGTAGGATCAACAACTTCACTGGGAAAAAGAGTATTCCAATTGAGGTATAGCATCATGACTTCACTAGGATTGCCATCATGAGCTTGATTTCCTTACTGGAGGAGGAAGATCCATGGAGAATTGCCAAGATTAGCTGAAGTAACAACTTAATGGGGAGTTAGCAAAGATATCACAAGAACAGGGTAATTCTGCATCCAGACTTATATGATAATCACCTTAATAAAATACATCTCTTGCAACAGGTAATCTTCAAATCTTCTCTGCCCCAGATTACATGGTATGTTGGGAGAAAATACCAAGAGGATTTTACAGAAGAATCGGCATACGAAATGCCTCAATATCTTCAAACTCTTAGATTCATGAATCTCGGCGTAACTGCCCCAGATTAACGGCGCTTGAACAACAAAGTCTTTGAACCTGCTCTTCAGACTGGTTGATCTGTGAAGGAAATGTCCCAGACTAACTGACCTTTGAGAGATTTGTCGAATCTCGACCTGACAGCCACTGATTAACTGGTTTGTGAGGATAAGTCATCAAAAGGATTTTACAGAAGAATTGGCATACCAGATGCTTCAATATCTTCAAACTCTTGAAGAGATTCGTGAATCTCGACAGAACTGCCCCAGTTCAACTGTATTCGCAATACCAAGTTCTTTAGACTGTGGTAGAAACAATTGGGAAACAAGCTTGCCCCTGTTGGTGGGTCTTTGGAGTCCTTGCCTTGAAACAAACTTGTCATAAGATGACCTCAAGAAGGCTTGCCCCAATATTCTGAATTTGAAGAGTTTCTGCCCTTGATTTAGTAGCTCTTGAGATGCTTGATCTATGGAGGAGATGCCCCAGACTGAGCCCTTTATCAAGTCAAATTCCCTAGCTGGCTGCATTTGTTGAGATTCCTTTGATATTGAATTATCTTACAAATAAGTACTGTTCATTAGAAATTGGCAATTTCAATGTAACATTCATGCAAGCTTTTGAAATCAAAGTTTTATTGATGAAACACACACGATGGAATGATTAAAAATCAAAGACAAAGTGGATCTAGTCATTTACAGAATGACATATTTTGTGATCAACACACACATTTATCAAAGATCATTAGGAGTCAGGTTAATCAACCTTGTTGTAGTATGCTTTCAAATCAACCCTACCTCAATTAGGTCTTTTAAGGGTTGTAACGTGGCTTGGTTCACGGTTTATGAAACAAAAGATAAAGGCTCAAAGTTTGTTTGTACCCACCCCATCTTCGTGATGAACTCCAATCTTACTCTTAGTTAACTCAAGCTATACATTCAAATTCCCATAGGCTAGGAATTGAGCTGATGATAGTTGATGATGATTCAGACACCTTGGGTAGTCATTACTCCCTTACAACATTTGATTATCCTTATTTGCTGAGGTTTTGAGACTTCTTCTTTTTTATTGAGGTTATGAAACCTCTTCTTGTCTTTGTTGAGGTTTTGTGACCTCGTCTTGTCTTCATTGAGGTTATGAGACCTCTTCTTGTCTTGGTTGAGGTTTTGAGACCTCTTTTTGTCTTCACCGAGGTTTGAGACCTTGTCTTGTCTTTGTTGAGGTTATGAGACCTCGTCTTGTCTTTGTTGAGGTTATGAGACCTCCTCTTTTTTTATTGTCATTTGATTTGAGAGAACTGACTGGTGTCTTGCATGAAGCGCTTGCACTCGAATGCATAACCAAGTTAAACTGAGAACTACCCTACCCCAGGTTTGAGATTTAAGGTTTTTTTTGTGTAAGGAAAGAAAAACTCCTACTTCTAGGCTCGAAGGGGTTAACGAGGGATTATCTTCCTTATTTCTTCAGTGTTTGGGAATTGAAACAATGCCTTACATCATCGGGAAGGTTTAATCGAAAGCATACCACTGCAATTATGGATATAATGTTTTCATCATCCTCCCCAATCTTTGCTTAACAACAATTTGATAAAGTGGAGTGAAACAAGATAAAGATATATATTTTTGTTTTCATGAACATAAAGGTAAATGAGTGAAACGAATGGACTTAATCAAAAGGTGCACAAACATTTCATTAATCTTGCCAATTTGAAAGTACAACAAAGCTTATAAGCAAATACAAATTCAAAGTGCAAAGGAAATACAATTGAAAATACTGAAATGGACAAAATACAACCAACTTTGGTGAATTGATTTCTGAAGATTTCAGTTTCCAGGCCCATATGCAGGAACACCTTCGCCACTGATCACTTGTTACCTGTGATACAAAACCTTGAGAGGCCTTGCAAGTCTTTTTCCTTTTGCTTCAAAAGTTGATACATTGACATCTGACGTACCTTCCCGAGGTTGCAGCGTTTTTAGCAAATTTAGCACTTTTTGTTCGAACTCTTTGCATTCTTCAATGGGTTGCCCCATTGTCCCAGTGTGGAATTTGTATTCAATCTCCGGGCGATCTTCTTCAAGGATCAGCTCCTTGTCATAGATCAGCCTTTGTACAGTGGCTTCTAAGGCTCGGCAACCATCCAAGTCATGCCCTTCGGCTCCCTTGTGGAACTCACAAGTCAGGTTTGCATTGTGCCAGGGTCCTGGCACAAGGTTGTGAAGTCGAGGAGTCACCAACTTGTTCCGAATCAATAGTGGGAAAAGTTTACTTAGCGGCACAGGAATAGGCTGGCAGTTAACTTGGCCTCTTTCGACAGGGTACTTCTTCTTGCTTTGGTTTCGGGAACCTCGAGGAGAAACAACTGTTGGAGATTGAGACGCCTTTTTGGTAGACACCTGATGACGATGATATTCTGGTGCAAGACCAAAACCAAATGTTGGCTGGTATGAAGTTTCCCCAAAGGCAGGTCCTTGGTATAGGAGAACTACAGGAAACAAGGAATTGACAGCTGCCTTGGGCGCCATAGGGTGAATGTGCCCTTCCTTCATCTTCAAGTTTTGTAAAGTCTCTACGACCCAACTCATCTTGCTTTTGAGGATTCTGGCCTCCTCTTTCAAATCTTCCTGGTTCTTCAGAATTTCATTCATTGCTGCCATTGTCTTGAATAGGTGCTAGGTATCTTGGACATAGAAGAAGAAGAGACTCAAGACTGAAAAATGTAAATGAGATGCGAATGCGCATGGAATGCAAATGCAAGCCGAATGGTTTCAAGGAACTCAAAGGCAAGTTGCAAAAAAAAATTTTTGAAGAACTGCAGAGTTTTTATTTTTAAGATCCAAGCTCTGTTGATTTTTTTAAAAAGGAATGAATATCTGAATTCCTTGAAACCAACAATGGATGCAATGAGATGTCTGCAATGAAAAAAACACAGGCACACATAAACACGGACATATGTACACAACAAAGCACACAAGTCCTAGGTTTAGGGGTCTCATGAGTGGAGCCATGGTCTACCCATCCCAATAGGTATGTGCTATGGGTTTATCAACTGTAGAACGGGGTTCTAATAATTTCCCAGAGTCGACAACCCATCTTTCGGATATTATCGATCTCCCGAATGACTCGGTAGTCAATAATATTCTCAAGAGAATCTCGTCTGAGTGTAGTATCGCGTAGCAACCAATTCAGGAATAGACTCCCTCATAGTCCTCGCACTACATCCTAAAAAGGCCAAGTGGGGTTAGAGGTAACTACGGTTCTCAATATCAAGAGCACCTATGTAGAGAGTAGCACGTTTTCACGAATAGACTCGTTCAACATGATTAGACTCTCAAGAGGGCCTCAATTGAGTGATGGTGTCTCAAGTTAACTTTTTCGGGAATAGACTCCCTAAAAGTCTCCTTGAATATACCATCGTCCTATAATAAGTGCACTCAAGTCCAGGTTAGGACTTATCTCACCACTCAAAAGTACCATGCCCACAGAAGAAAACAAGCAAATATGCAGATATATACAAATATAGCAACCAAGCATATATAACATAAGCAAAAACAAGGTGGGCTTAACCCTCAAACATAATCCCCAGTGAAGTCGCCATTTCTGTTGTGGTGAGAATCGGATAACAAGCTATTAATTAACTTGCATCGAATTCTTTGAATTCACCACCGAGCTTTAATTTATCCAAAGGAAAGGGTAAAGTTTGAAGAAAACCCTAAGAGGATCTAGATTCGGGGTTTGGTTATACAAAGGGAAGGTATTAGCACGCTAAGTATCTGTAGTACCCTACAGGAGCCTCTTGTTTAGTTTGTGCTATGTTATGTTTGCTTGCTAAGGAATCTATGCTAAGGTAAAGAACTTAAGGGTATGTATACTAAGTTTGCTCGCCAGGACGTCGCATCTTGTGCCTACGTATCTGACTAAAGAATCAAAGCAACCGTAGTTCACCTCACTAAGGGTGGATTGAGGAACCATTGACTATGGCCAAAGTTCCAAGGGGGAATGAGTATGAGCTCATGTAGAGTTAAAGAACTCTCTAATTCTAAGTTGTGATAGGGAAGGTGGATACTCAAGGTGATGAGTCCCACATAGAGTCTAAAAACTCTAACTTAGTTCTAAGTTGTGATGGGTGAGTGGCTATGAGGCCAAGATGGTAATGAGCTATCTATGACTATGAGGTCAATAGAGAGACTTTCTATGACTATGAGGTCAAAGGTTGAAAGCGGTTATGACTATGAGGTCAAAGCTAATGTCCTATGACTATGAGGTCAAAGGAGGGAAAGAAATACCTATGACTATGAGGTCAAGGTTTAAAGTCCTGTGACTATGAGGTCAAGGAGGGATGATGAGCTATCTATGACTTTCAGGTCAATAGAGAGGTTTTCCTTTGGAAGGAGGGGAGGAGTACAACTTCTTGTAAACAAGAATGTTACAAAGGAATTGAGTTCGAGTGAACAATATGAGTTCAAGAATTCAAAAGTGATAGACATTAGTCAAGTAAGAATAACATCAAAGCATGACATATACGTCCATGTATGAATAAAATGAACACAAATATGGAAAAGTATTCGAGGATTATGAAGTTAGGAATGAGGCAATCAAATCAAACAAATTCCAACCTTGCAAGAAAGTTCTAAGAAGTCTCACAAGTTATAGACAAAAGTGATGAGGCGTCAACTAAATTCAAACTAGACATACCCAAAAGTCTTTAACAATATTGATGATCATACTAAAAAAACCTCTTGATAATAAACTAGAAACAACTTAGAAAAATTGTCTCAAAAGTGGTGAGAAAAATGATTTCAACATTACGGTTGAAACAAAATTCTTAAAGGTCCACCAAATTATAATAAATATTGAAGTGGAAATAAGAATTAGAAAAATGATTTAAACAATTGAAACATTAATGTAATATTTTTTTTTTTTTTGAGTTTTGTGTTTAAAGAAAAGAAAGAAAAAAATATTTAGATAATTTAAGCTGAAGTAAAAAAAATAAAATAAAACAAAAAGCAAAGCCAAATGAGACAAGGGGGTGTGTTAGTGAACAAGTTCATTGTCGTGTGTGCGTTGGACCTTCTAGTGGGGGTGCTGTTAGCATTAAGTCCATGATCCAAAGAGAAAAGAAACAAAAGTCTCCGCCAGGTGTAGTGTCATGGACGTGTACACAATGTCATACTTAAACAAATTTCAATCGGTCACTTAAAAACTTAAGTGACAAAAAGAAAAAATGAGATCCTTTGCCAATCACCTACTGCCAGCGCAAAAACTCCCATGCAAGTCATACAAAAGGCTTCAAGAAGGTCGTGATAAACCAGAATAAAACGCAAATGATAAACACATCTTGCTCCATCATTTTTATCATCAAAATTTGATCAAATGCCATGAAATAAAATTCCAACATGCAGGTCTCACATAGTAGAACGAACACAGCCCCTCACCAACTCACAATAATCATTAAAATAGGAGCAAACTGGACAAGAGTTCAAGACTGTCACGAGTTAACCATGCCCTCACTTATCACGCAAACTCACACGTATTGGTATGTTCATGCACAATGGTGTATTGGTATGTTCAAGCAAGCACTCTCATTGTCTCAGCTGAACATAATGTAGACTGCCTGACAACACTTCTAATCACTCAAACTATGGCATAAGGCAAGGACATCATATATCCTTACTCACCATGTTTGGCAGTGTTGTAAAACACCCTACCAACCCACACGAAATTCAACTAAAACCGTGAACAAAACAAAAAGTAGCTATGGTACATCTCCTCAACAGAAGGAAAACAACATGGGATCCATGTGTTT
Source organism: Lathyrus tuberosus (assembly GCA_022829125.1). Taxonomy (NCBI): domain Eukaryota; kingdom Viridiplantae; phylum Streptophyta; class Magnoliopsida; order Fabales; family Fabaceae; genus Lathyrus; species Lathyrus tuberosus. The sequence continues at coordinate 1,644,739 of JALAZF010000209.1, read as the reverse complement.
ATAAATGGAACCTTAACTTTACTATGTAAAAAAAGACGCTAACACATATCCCAAAAAAAAAACTAAGCACACGAGTATTTACATGTTCATGAACACATGATTTTAAGCACAGAGGGAGAGAGTGAGAACCAACACACACCCCATCAAACTTTCGTTTTTGTTTAACTTTAATTGGTACAGAAAAAGCAACATGATAGTAAACTCTTAGCATTCAAACTTGGCACAAAAACATGAATATTAGTTTGTCAAGAACTGACAGAACCATGGCAACACATAAACTCAACATTATCACTCGCAACAACATCCAAAACTAGCTTAAGTGCAAGACATCATAATGTTAACAGCATGGATTCCAAGTGTTTTATATGATATTATGAACATGGAGTGAAGGATAGTGAGTGTTACCTTGTGGATAGGTTTATTGACCGAGCTCCCTTTGCCTTTCTAAAATACCAGCTACCAATGAACCTTTCTCTTATTTCTCTTGATGTTTGCTGCTGTTTGGTGTAAGAAAGAAGCTCACGAGCTCTTGGATTTTTTGTGGAATGTAGTGCTGCTCTGATGGTGTTTAAATTGCACAAAGTGAAATGGTGTTTTTTGAAAAAGAGTAGGAATAAGAGAGGATGCTATAGTTTATGTTCTGGTTGTTGATGTTGTCGAACAAAGGAGCAAGGTTCTCCTTTTATAGCCAAAGCAGTTTGGTCCGCATCTTGGAGACACAGTGGAAAAATGTTTTGTCTAGAGGAGAAAGAGGTATGATTGTGACATATCCTTGTGCTGGCTGGTGGCAGAGGTTTGTCACGTTGTGTAGGCTTATCTTGGCATGGTCATTGTATCAGCATGAAAAGAGGAAGAGAACAGAAGCCTTGGTGGACACATTTTGACTTGTTTCTTCTTTTATGAAATGTTAAAAGTTGGTACATAAGGCATGTCATACATGTTACACTTGTTTTGGCAAACTTTGGAATCCCACAAGGCATGGTTTATGCACATGAAATGAGGTATGTGGATGCTGCAAGAGTTTGTCAAGGTTTTGGTTCAACTTTGGTTCAAGTGGGACAAGGTTTATGTAGTGAAACCAAATCATGGTCCCTACTTTATCACACGATAATTGCTCATCCAATGGGCCAAATGACATACTTCTTGATTCCTTGGAAAGAGATCATATAATAGAGCGAATTCCATGTTGGAGACAAATTGAGATTGAGCCCAAGGAACATGTGAAAATCGTGACAAAGTTTGGTGATCACAAGGAAATGAAATTTGAATTTTCTAAGTATGAAACATCATTTCAACATGCCAACTTTAATGCACCATATCTTGATAACTACATCATCAATTCTTGAGATCTTTGATCCTATGTAAAGTAGGCATTTGATATAACAACTTTCATTTGGAATGCAACTTGAGATGGAGTTTGGAATTGTGAGAAAAAATGTCATGAATTCGTGCACACCATGCTGTCCAAAAGAAACTTAGAAAAAAATTCTAAGTCATGAAACTTTTCCATTTGAAACACCAAACTTTAAAGCATCATAACTTGAGATTGTTTTATCCAAATGGGAAGTTCTACATATGCCTGGAAAGCTTGAAGAACAAGGAACAACTTTCATGCCTAAAGATTTTTTATTTGAAGCTTGGAACAAGGTGAAAAATTGAGTCAAAGTTGGATGAAAATTAGGATGAAAATGACCAAAATTTCACAAAGTTAAAAAGGCATCTTATCTTCCAAGTCTCATAACTTAAAAACTATGCATTTTTTGAAGAGAGGTCATCTAATACACTTTGAAGTTCATGGAAAGAGCTTCCATTTGAGCTTTGAGTCACTCAAATTGGATGTGTGGTTTGAAAGTTATGGCTTTCACAATTTTGCACAAGAAGTGAATTTTTCACACTTAGAAAGTTTCAAGGACCAAACATTGCCCTCTTTGCAAGAAACCTCTCAAAACTTGACCTCTCATGCCCTAACCCAACAATTGGACATGTCATGATGGATTTAGGATTTGAATGCTTCATCTTGGATCAAAAACTCAAAAGTAAGAGCCTCAGTCAAACCCTAATTCTTCTCAGACTACAACTGGATGATCCCTGATGATTTTACTTCTTCAATCTCTTCCAAGACTCATAGATGGTCTCTAGGGATGTCTATTACCACATGGAATCATGTCCCAGGGCTTGGGAACATGTCTTGATTAACATCAAAGACAATGGTTGACTTATCTTACCAAAACCCTAGTTTGAGGCATGGTGAATTTGTGGCTCAAGATATTTGTGATGATTGGTTGTATGGAGGCAAAGATTGTCTTAGAAGACCTTGAATCATGTGAGGGCTTGGCTTAGGAGACTCTACCCCCTTTCTTTGTGTAAGTCCTGGCTTTCACAAAAGAAACAAAACTTGCAAGATAGTGGTTAGTCAACAATGCATAGATGATTGAAATCTAAATGCAAGTGCAAGATGTTATGATATCTAAGGGGTAAAATTTGGGGTACAACACAAATGCAATCTGAGTTTTAAATGAGTCTTGTTGGATAATTAACTTACTTCCTTGGTCTCCAAGTCAAACAAATGGATGATTCTATATTTCTCTGTTAAGGGAAATATGCCAAGAATATTGTTAAAAAGTTTGGCTTGGAGAATGCAAAACACAAGAGGACTCCGGCTTCTACTCATATGAAATTGTCTAGAGACGAGAAAAGAGTAAGTGTTGATCAGAGTCTCTATAGAAGCATGATTGGAAGCCTTTTATACCTGACAGCTAGCAGACCTGATATAACATTTGCAGTAGGAGTCCGTGCTAGGTATCAGGCTAAACCCAAAGTTTGCCATATTAATCAGGTCAAGAGAATTCTGAAGTATGTAAATGGTACATGTGACTATGGACTACTCTATACACACAGCTCTGACTCTGTATTAATAGGATATTGTGATGCTGGCTGGGCTGGAAATGCAGACGATAGAAAAAGCACCTCGGGTGGATGTTTTTTTCAAGGGAACAATTTAATCTCCTGGTTCAGTGAAAAGTAAAACTGTGTCTCCTTGTCCACTGCAGAAGCTGAATACATTGCAGCATGGAGCAACTTCTCTCAAATGATGTGGATGAAGCAAATGTTGACTGAATATAATGTCACGCAAGATATTATGACACTTTTCTGTGACAACTTGAGTGCAATAAATATTTCAAAGAATCCCATTCAACACAGCCGAACTAAACACATTGACATCAGGCACCACTTTATTCGAGACCTTGTGGAGGACAAAATCATAACTCTGGAACATGTTGCCACAGAAAATCAACTAGCTGACATTTTTACTAAAGATTTGGATGCAAATCAATTTGAAGTATTAAGAGGCAAGCTTGGAGTTTTCCTATCTGAAGAGGCATAACATTTCACTGGTGATGGGAATGTTATTCAATTATCTGAATATGTATTCCCATCTGAGTTGAGAGGAATGTCCAGAATTCTCTCAAGTTCTCGTTTTTACTTTATATTCTTTTTGTTTTTGGTTGTGTACGAGCTAAATGCCCAGGATAATTTTACTTTTGGGTGTGTACTTTAATTACTATGAACTGATTAATTGGTTTTTGACTTAGTCATTCTGCCTTTGTCATATTGTGTCAAAAAATGGGGAGTAATACTAACATCACTAACCACTGTTGTTATGCTACTGACCATTAAGGGGGAGTAGTGCAGGTGCTGCTTGCAGAAGGTACTGGTTGAGGGGGAGACAAAGTTGTGTTTCTACTGCTGTTCTGATGATGGTCTCCCTGTTATGTGTCTGGAGGATAATTAAAGTTAGTTTTAGCCAAAATCTGCCAAAGGGGGAGATTGATGAGTCCAAGCTCTTGAGGTTGACATCAATTTTGGTAAAACTAACTTAGCAGAAAGATGTTGGACAAGATGTCCTGTCATGATGAACTAACTACAGGTTAAGGTGTTAGACAAGATGTCATATCATGTTGATTCAACATCTTTGTCTGTTTTGTCTGTTACAGTTTTGGAATAATTGTATCTATTTTCCAAGTGTGATTGGAATATGATCCTAGGTGGCATCTGAGATTGAGGAATCAGAGTTTCTGATTTTGAAAGGAATATGGGGTTTCCTTGAGAGGAAACATTTTTGGAAACTTAGGATTGAAGAAAAGAATAGGTCGCAGATTCTGTGGAGCTGTATTGCTACGAGTTTGAAGCCCAAATCCAGTTCTGTTTTGCAATATAAATAGGATGGATTTGACCTAGAATAGGTGTGAAAGTTTACAGCTATTATAGAGTACTAGGGTTTGTGCTTTTGTGAGTCTCTCTTGTATTGTGTGAATACCTGAGTAGGACAGTTTATTGAGTTGCAATTTTCAGTCACTGTTGTGATTGAAAGGGAATTGAGAAAGGTCTCATACCTAGGAGTGTCTTAGGTAGAAATCTAGGAAGGGTAGTTTCTAGGTGCTAAGTTGTAAACGTTGGAGTTTAGCTTAGAACTAATTCTACTTAGTTGATTTCATTCTTGGCTTGGTAGCCCTCAGACGTAGGTGTTGTTGATCACCGAACTGGGTTAACAATTCTTGTGTGTTGTTTTCTTTCTGCTGTTTATTCTGTTCTTCCTTAATCCTTGTGAGAAGCAGAGATCAAGTGTCACGACATCCTGTCCGGCATCTTAGTGATCTGCTTAACCAGAATTTCAATTGTGGGAGACACCTTCAGTCACCTTGAAACCTTTGAAGAGAGACAAGTCCTCAGCCTTCTTCATTAGACCGTTCAAACCTTCCATGTCTAAAATAAAAAAAGGGAGACAATGGATCTCTTTACAAACAACTCATATAACATCGATTACGAAAGATCTATAATAACGGTTGAACAACAGTTGTTAGGTAGGTGTGGTTGTAAGTGGGTTATTTACAATCACAGTCTATTGCCCATGGTAGTAAACTGTATAACGCGCTACATACAACCACATTTATATTAAACAACCGTTGTTGTATGTCTTTTAATAAAATAAAATAAAATCAGCAGTAGAACAACAGCATTAGTAAGAACAACAATAACAACAACAAGAACAACAACAAGATCAACAAAAACAAGAAGAATAACAACAATAACAAAAATAACAACATCAAGAAGAAGAAGAAGAAGAAAAAGAAGAAGAAGAAGAACAATAACAACAACAACAACAATAACAACAATAAGAACAACAACAAAAACAACAATAACAACAACATCCAAAAAAACAAGAACAACCATAATAATAACAAGAACAACAAAAACAACAACAACAATAACAAAAAAAAAAAGAACAACAACAACTAACACTGCTAACTTGAATCCATACTTTCTTTGTCTCATTCAAGTTGGAGAAGAGATGATGGAGTTCTGAAATTTGTTAATGAAAGAAATGATGTTTTGGAGTTTTGTTTATGGAAGAAATAATATTTTCGAGCTTGGTTTAGTGGAGAAATAGAGTGTCGTAAATGAAATATGATGTTTGGAGGTATAAGATAAAGTTCGTATAAGTTGGAAGTTCGTATAAGTTTTAAGTTTCACGCGGATCACTAATGGTAGTGTTTTGAGCGTTGCTAATCACTAAATGGACGACAAAGATTTGTTTATAGACGACAAAAATTTATATTAAATAACGCGCAATCTTAGTACAACTTGTAAAAACAAAACTGTGAACAATGCGCTACATACAACAACGGTTGTATTAAATAACCGTTGTTGTATGTCTTTTACTAAAATTAAATAAAATGTTAGTACAGGTTGGAAAAACAAAACTGTGAATAAAGCGCTACATACAATAACGCTTGTATTAAATAACCGTTGTTGTATGTCTTCTAATAAAATAAAATAAAATGCAGCATACAACAACAACAACAACAACAACAGCAAGATTCGAACTCATGACCATGCACCACTTTTTACCATGGTTGGAGCTTCCAACCAGGGTAAAAAGTGGCTTAAAAATAAATAAAAAACAAAACTCTATGTGCTAGGATTCAAACTCATGAATAGGCGCCACTTTTCACCACGGTGATAACACGAAAATGTATCATTTATTTGCCTTAAGTTACGACTAATATTTACGTTATTTCAGTCCAAGTTCCGATTATTGTGCAAGTATTCTAGTGTTTTCACAGGTATTCCATTGTCCAAGCTAAAAAGGAGCAAAGTAGAGAAACATGGAGAAAAGAGTAGAAAACAGGAAGAAATGTCAAGAAAAAGAGTAGAAAATGAAAAGTGGTGTGTGTGACGCCCGTCACACACTCACCACAATCGTCACGCAATCCAAAAGCGCTCCACGCTCGTCAGACATTCATTACGACCGTCACACGCACCAAAGTGGTTATTACGTTCAAAAACGCAGACGTGGAAAAAGAGACCAAATGCACACGCACGATCACCATTTCCTCCTACATTCTCTCAACTCAGTTTCAACTCACTTGAGCCAGTCCCCCTTGGGTTTCTCAACCACCAAAGTAGTGCTCCTATATTTTCTCTAACGTTAAGGCAATGCTTTGGCTATAAATACTGCATGGATTGAAGAACAGAAGGACACGCCATATAGAGAATTTACCCGAATTCCTGTAGAATTTTATTTCCGAGTTTTTACTTTCCTTGCATTCCTTTTGTTTGTTTCCCGTTTTCCATTCCTTGTTTACCATTACTTGAATTAGTGGTAGTTTCTCACATTGAGGAGCTACTGCACCATAGTTAGAATTTTGTTTCTCGCCTTCATCATTCGTTATTCCAATTCATCGAGCAAAAGCCTACCGACTTGTGGAGGAATTGCGAGAATCAACTTATTGCAAATTTATCAGGTTTTTTATTCATTATCTTAATAATAGCATTATCATTTTTCATTGCAATGTTTAATTTACTATTTTGTAATTTATTTCTATGCATGTTTGTTTTAATTAATATGTCTAGCTAAATCCGATTTATCGGTATGTAATTAAGTTAACCGGAATGGATTCGATAATTCTAAGCTAAAACCATAAACAACTTATTTTCTGGCCGCGATTTCTTAATTAAAATTGGACTTTTGTTACGAGAGTAAAAAGGTAGTAAAGGTTAGGATCAAGATCCACGAGAGTGTGAGATTTTAATCGGATAGCTGAAATCGGGCATTGGTTTTAAAAATAGCGAGAGCGCTTTAAAGTTAATTAGACTGTACTAGTTTTCAAAAAGTGTTTTTAAACTCAAATGGGCTAGCGAGAGCAGACATTATGATTTAGGAATATAGTCCGAAGCAAGATCCACGAGAGTGTGAGGTGAGGGCTTTTAAACTGATATTTTCTACAGAAATATAATGTGACTTATTTTTATACGCTTAGGTTTTATTGAATCCACGATGGCACACTAAGTTACGTACCGATATTCTAATATTAACTAGTTTATTCCAAAAATTTAGATTCCCTTTAGTTTCCCTTTTTGAACTTAAAACCAAAACATCTTCGCCTTAGCTAAACACAGTAACAAACCGTAGCACTAGGTTGATTATCAGGTTTCTGTGGGATCGATATCTTTATTACTACGCGATAGGCTGTGCACTTGCAGTTAGTAACCGTTAGACTCAGAAAGTCGCGATCATGTTTTTGGCGCTGTTGCCGGGGACTTTGATTTAGTCAATAGTGTGATTCTTTGTTGCGCAGTATAGACTAAGGCAATAAATTTTATTTCCCTTTTTCTCGATTGTATGCCATGTACTCGCTCACAAAGCGAAGACCTGCAACCACCAATCGCCGAATTAGAGCGCTTCTTACATTTAAGACACAGAATACTTGAGTATCAACGCAAGTATAATATTCCCGATCTTCTCGCTCATACTCCTGAACCAGTCAAAGAACGAAACATGGCCGATGGACCACAGAACCGTCCTCTTAAGTATTATGCCACCCCATCTGAGCAAGAACCACACAACAGCATTGCTGCCCCCGCTATCAACCGGAACGATTTCGAGTCGAAACCCTCATTGCTGTCAGCCGTACAACAACATCAATTTTCTGGAAATCCTACGGACGATCCTAATGAACATTTGACCAAATTTGTGCAGTACGCAGACACAGTGAAGGCGAACGGTGTAACTGCAGACGCGATAAGACTACGTCTTTTTCCTTTCCCACTAAGAGACAGAGCTTGGGCTTGGTTGCAATCCTTGCCATCAAACTCCGTCACTACGTGGGATGAGTTGAAAAAGGTGTTCTTAGCCCGATATTTCCCACCAAGCAAAACAACTATGCTGAGAGCCCAAATTAATGGATTTCGACAAAAAGATACTGAGTCTCTTTACGATGCATGGGAAAGATACAAAGATATGATGAGGATGTGTCCGCATCACGGTCTTGAGGATTGGTTAGTCATCCATACATTTTACAATGGTCTCTTGTACAATCAAGAATGACAATAGATGCCGCCGCCGGTGGTACACTTATGGACAAACCTTATACCGAAGCCTATCAACTCATCGAAAGCATGGCTCAAAACCATTACCAATGGGGAGGTGAACGAACGCCAGTGGAGAAGCTCAAACGAAAGGTGGAATGTACGAAGTTAGTAGTCTTGATCATGTCCATGCTAAGGTAGATGCCCTTGCTCAAAAGATAGACAACTTGACCATAACACCCGCAACCACAGTGGCTACCGTAGCTCCAAACTGCGAATTATGCAGAGTACCTGGACATGCTGCCCCCGAATGCCAAATTTTAGCAGGAGTCTCCGCTGATTAAGTGAACTATGCTCAAGGAAAGCCATATGCTAATACCTACAATCCCGATTGAAAGAACCATCCAAACTTTTCGTACAAGAATAATAACGCTTTGTATGCACCTGGACAAGCGTCAGCTGTGCCACCAGGACCTCATTCCAAACCTCATTCCAAACCACTTATACTCCAAACCTAAAATCTATTTAAGAGGTGCTTCACTCATTTTCAAGAGCTCAACCATTTTTGCTCCATTTTCACTCTCAATTCTCTCACATTTCTCTCTAATTTCTCTACTCATTCTTCATCAACTTCTACTTCTTTCTTCCAAAACCACACAAAAAAAAGCTCTTATTTCTTGAAGAATAATCACTTTTTACATTGAAAAGTGATTAATTCTTGAGCTAAGCTTCATTTCTTGGTTTGCATTGGGTGAATTTTCTGGAATTTCAGTTTGCTCTTCTTCAATCCAAAGGTTTCTCACCATTTATTTTGGTGTAAGTTCGATCTCATTGAATTTTCGCGATTTTGTTCGGTTTCGACGCATTTCGGCTACTAATTGAGGAATCTCTGGTTTTCTTGAATTTTCTGCATTAAGATCACTTTGCAACAATTACCAAAGCAAATCTCCGCTTTGTAGGTTGGTTTTCCTTAAGTCTACACTGTTTTTAGCTTACTCGCAACTTATTCGATGTAGACTTTTAGTGGATTTTCGATTTGGATTCATATGCTTGAATGTGATTCTTGTTGTGGTTGATTATTGAGTTTAATTGATGTTTGAGGATCACAGTTCAATGTAATTTCGTGCTTAATTGATTACATGATCATATGGATGTTTGGATAAGTGATTGGTGCTTGAAAAGTGGTTATAAGAAGTGATTTTTGCAGGTCTGGTACTGTTCAGTCGATTTGCATCTTAGTGCAATTGATTGCACCTGTGTTTTTTCACTAGAAAGTGCATTCTGTAGCTGTTCAATCGATTTGCACCCTGCTGCAATCGACTTGCACCTGTAACTATTGTGTTTTTGGCTTGTTTTGAAGCATGTATTGATACCTATTCCACCTCTAACCTTCATGGCTTTGTATGAAGCATATTTGTGGAATTTTCTAGGGTTGTTTCACCTATAGTGGCTGGATGTATGTGAATCTTTGATGCATGATTATCCAATTGTTGATTTGCTTACATTCTTGAAGCATGTTCTTGAGGCATATTGGTGCATGTGTGATTGATGACTTGTTAAACTTGTGTAATCTCTTGGAAATGAAGGTGATGTGATACATGTGAGCATGATGTTGTGGTGTGCATAAGTTGGAGCATGTATGTTTTTACCTTGCTTGAACATTTGTTTTCCTTTGAAAATGATTATGGTATATGTTTTGTCTAGTTTTGATGCATGTCTTGAATGTGATGCTTAATGATTCATCTTGATGAATTTGAGTTTGATCTTGGTTTATTGATGATGCATTTTCCACTGCCCATATGCATTGATTAATCATTTCACATGTTATGCACTTTTGGTATGTCAATTTGTGTATGTAATTGAAACTTGTTTCTTCTCTTTACTTCCACTTCATCTTATTTCTTTTATTTGTATCATTGGATCCATGGTTGGTATGATAATTCATATACATGTTAATCCATTTGTAAATGGTATATGGTTCTGACCTTAGCATTCCATGAAGCATTAATGCATGATCACTTTGCATTTCCACCCATTCTTCATCTTTTATTTCCATAGTACATTACTTTGATGTTTAATGCTTTGATTGTACATAGTTTGTGTATGTTTGGTCTCTTATCTTTAGAGGATTCTCTTTTGATTTAGGTTCTGAGTTTGAATGATTCTTAACTCTTAGTATCTTTATTCTTTGGTTCTTAATATGTTTGAACATTATTTGATATCCTTTCCTTATTTCACTACTTGTAAATATGTTTTACACTAACATTTTCATGTAGGTGCTAAAGGTAAGTAAGTGTGTGGATATGCTTCCACACACACTTCTCTCTTTCATCTTCTCTTATTTCTTTTAATCATTCAATGTGTGAGCATGACAAGCATTTATATGCTTTCCTTGAATAACTTTTCTTTCATCCCTCTTTAAGATCAACTTAACTTCCATTTTGGAAGTAAGTTGTTTCTTTTGCTATTCTTCTTCTTCCTTTTAGAAGTATGTTTGTTAAACCACATTAACCATAGGATCTCCAAGCATGCTAACACTAAGGTGTGTCCTAGTCTCCCATTAAATTTTACCTTTCTCGCCCACTTGAGTCTTCTATCTTCTTATCTCAAAGAAAATTCAAAATATCTAATAAAGGTAGGCACTTATTGCATTTAGGCCTTTCATATAAAGAAAAGATTATAAGGGGTCTTCTCTTATTATCTTAGAATGTGTAGCATATAGCCCATCTTGGGTCAATGTGTTAAACATTTGATCTTGTATGAGGGACTTAAATGCAATACTTGTTGAAGGTACAAATAAAAAACATTTCTTCACTTCATAATCAACAAAAACACTTAATAAACACAAGTATGCTAGTGTGTTTGAACCTTAATAATTGGAACTAAGTGTGGGGGTCTTCTTCACCCTTAGTGTACTTTCTTACTCATTCCATCTTGGAATGTGAGAATGTACACATTCCAATGATTAAGATTTAGATACACTATCATATGCAAACAAATAACAAAAACTTTCCAAAAACTTCAAACAAACAATAACGCCTTTCCTTCGGGAATTCTTTTCTCATCTCACTCATTCTTAACGTACGAACGCGCTTCTTCTCGTTCTCTTGCAAGATGGTAACGCACTCGGACCAGCGAGCCTGCAACACCTGAGCTAGAACGTTAGCCGTTCCTTAAAAAACACAAACAAACCATCCCTAGTGAGGGGAATTACGTCGCTCTGATTCTCATGTTCCCGATGAGATACGAAGGCAGTGGGGTAGGGCCCATCCGAGCACTTCTTTTATTTTCCCTACATTTGTTTCTCGTTCCTTTTCCATTCTTTCTCCTTTCTTTCTTTCAGTTCCTTTTCCAGTATCCTTTTTTATCACCCTTTGATTGAGGCAAGCAAGCGTGGATCCCATCGGGTACGATGGACGCGTGGGGGTGCTAATACCTTCCTCGCGCGTAACCGACTCCCGAACCCAGTTCTCTTGGTTGTAAGACCATGCTTTTCCTTCCCTTTAGGTTTATGCGGTGTTTCCTTTCCCTCTCTTGGGATAAATACACATTGCTGGCGACTCTGTTTCGGTGCCACTTTCGCGTTTGTACTAGGATGAAAATCCCGGGAGCGACACCTACCATGGCTGCCTTAGGTATAGAGGATAGTATATACTTTATGTTTAGACAGATAGGATGGGAAGGTTTTGCTAGAAAGAAGTATCCAACTTACCACAGGTTGACCCTAGAATTCCTAAGCTCATTGTCCTACAACCCTAACTACGACATAGGATTTAATAGGGGTAACATAACCTTTAGGCTGTTTGGATACACGTGCCGCTTCAACATTAGAGAGATTGCAGACCTGTTGGATTTCCCCAATGGACCCGACGTTTTTACTGTGGCACAGGAAGATTTGGTAATGGAAGATGAACTAGACCTTTTCTAGAGTAGTATTTCAGGACGACCTCATCATGACCCGCATCCTATGGTGTCCACTAAAATTCACAACCCGGCCATTAGATACTTCCATATAATTTTAGCCTTTACCCTTTTTGGAAAAGCCGAGAATGACACCCTAATCTCTAGAGATGAGCTTTTTATCATGTTTTGTGTGTTTCAATCCCGACCCGTTAATGGAGCCACTTTTATCCTTGACAATCTCCGCAGGATTGCCCGAGCTGATCACGGGCCCATTTTGATAGTTGGACTCGTAACAAAAATTGCTGATGGCATGGGATTTAGAACACGACTTTCCCAAGTGAACCCTCTAGGCGGATATAGGCCAATGAACATCACTTTCTGTTTTGACCGAGGACTCATTAGAAACCGTGGACCACCCCTGTTTTAACTCCTGATCAATAATGAAGTTGTTTTACACTTTACATTGCCTGATCACGAGCGAACTAGTGTGCATAATCGCCATAACTGGCTGTATGATTTAGATGAGCCCCGACCTGAAAGAGATTTTGAAAGTCATGTGTCTGACATTGAGACCGACCCTAAAACTCCTCCTCACTATCATGATTACGCTGAGCATCCCATGAGAAATACCTACATTGTCCCCCCTGCTGACATACATGCCACTCTCGAAGCCTTCCGCACTGCACTTCAAGACAATAGAGATGAACTTCAACTTATCCGTCTTGACGTTGTCGGTTTAATGCATACCGCTATCAGAGAATTTGATCATCTGAACCAAGCTGTAGAGACTTTGAAGAAGCGACGTGGCTAATTCTCTCACATTGCAAATTTCCATTTAATTGCTTTTCTTTTAATGTTTTAGAACCATTTACTTTACCGTCTATTTCTTTTTATTGTCAAGGAACAAGTTTATTTCAGTTAAGTTTCAAATACACTACTGCAATTTTATTTTGAGTACACTGTTATGAATTTCCAATTTTAATAAAGTATTCAATTCATGTTTATTGCTTGTGGTTGAGTTGATGATATAATGTTCCTGCTTATTTTAATTTGTTTCAGTCATTTTATATGCATTCTAATGTCTATCTCGTATCCTACTGCCATTGATAATTGCCATATCCAATATATATAATGTGCCTGCTTTTATTAAGTTTCTGTGAGAATGCATATTTTGTGAGCATGACGGGCGTAACGCCCTTGTCACGACCGTAACACGGCTTACGACCGTGACGGGTCCGTGACGAGCGTCACACTTGTTTAACGCGCTCTCTGTTATAAACAGAGACCCTTTTCTCTTCATCTTCTCTTCTCTTCTCTTCAAATTCTTTTCAAACGACCCATTATCCTTCCACTCTCCTTAACCGTCCCACTCATATTACTCTCCATAAACTCCTCACATTTAATCCCAATTTCTCTCCAACACTTCATATTTCCAAATCCTCTTATTTAAACCTCACGAAACACTGTCATTCTCACAGACCAACTCTTACTCATACCCACTTCCTCCATTAAACCTATTTCACTTTGCATGCACCATGGCCAGACGTACAAGACAAGCTCCTGACCTTTCCACTGTTACATTTAGAGAGGGAGAAGCGGGTGAGCGCCAAAGAGCGAGTTACGTCAGCTTCTACCAACGCTCTTTTCAACCGACGCGGTACGTCCACATTGCCAGCCTTGAAGAATTGGGTATGCTAGAAGGTGTACGTTGGATACTTCAAAATGCCGGTCTATGGCAGCTCTATACACAAGGGCAGCCTACCTACGAAGCTCTGACTCTGGAATTTCTGAGCTCGTTTGCTTATGTTACACCTCCAGGAGAAACGAACCAACTTTCAGGTGTAGCTACATTCCGCATGTTTGGCTCTGAGTATTCGGTGGGCCAAAACCGACTCGCCCAAATGCTTGGATTCCACCATGGCGAGAATGTCCATTGCCGTTTGTCTAACGATGCCTGGTTCCAGGAAGCTTTCGACCTTTGGAATCGACTTACAGGTGTAGTTGCTTCAAGCTGGGACAGCCTCAACGCTACTTATATTCATAACCCAGCGATCAGATATTTCCACAGAGTTCTAGGACACACAATCTTCGTGAGGGACAACAACCACAAGGTAAACTCCAAGGAGCTTTTTTCCTTTGCTGTGTGCTCCATCCTGAACCAATTAATGCAGCTTCGTTCCTTTTGTCGCACATCCACGCCAACTGTGCTAGAGGTTCTAAACCTTTCTACTTCGGAGGTATAGTAACTTCTATTGCACTCGGCCTTGGTCTGGAAGACAACCTCACTAATCTACCCTCCATACCACCTGAGTCCCTGGACACAGAGTATTGTCGCTCCTCCCACCTTATTAAAGCAAGGGCGAATGGACGATACCACCCAGTGGTCCGTACCGGAATAATCAGGAGCATCATCATGCCATGCAGAGGCCGCATCGACCCTCATAGACAAGAGAATTGGCTTTTTGATCTCCGTGCTCCTGAGCCTAATGTGGCTGCTCAAGAAAACCAAAATAATGAAGCAGTCGATGAAATGGAGCAAGAGATGGATCAGCCACCTCATGAGAACCCACCACCTCCTACCCAAGATGCCTCAACATCCACCAGACGTCGTCGTCGCGCCACTCCAGAACAAGACCCTGTCACCAATGAAGAAATCTTAAGGGGCATATGGCAACAAAACCAATTGGCTGCCCAAAGAGAGGAACAGCAACAGAGGCAGTACAATGAGATGATGAGCCTAATGTGACAAATCCAACAGGGGCAAGTCCACCAAGGACAACGGATCGATGGTATGATAGATGAGATGGGTGCCCTGACGCTACGCGTGCAAGACCTTCATGATTATATCCATCACGTAGGCATCCCAGATCATGTAGCCCAGAATGGACGCGATCGCACCCGAGGCACAGGATGTGGACCTCATTAGATTTAGATTTTATTTTTCTTTTATCTCTTTTTGTAGTTTCTTTCCGCGTTTATATCGAAACATTGAGGACAATGTCCGATATAGTGTGGGAGAGGTACCTTTTATTTTCCCTTATGTATTCCCTTTCCGCATTTCCTTTCGAATAAAGAAGCATTTGTATGGAATTTTCGTACATTTCAAAATTTCCCCACTTTATTCAGCTATAACAACAAAAAATTTATGATCATTGCACAGCTTAACATACCGAAACATAGGCTATGTTAAGAAATCAAGAAAAATTTAACAAGATTGATACCGTCTTGACACCTTAGACCTCTTGCATATGCGAGAACAGTTTCAATACCCATTATACCAATACCCTCAGTTTTAGTTCTAAAGTAACCCCTAGTAGTTTATATTAGCAGTCAGCACCGTCTTAAACACAAACCACGTGGAGAGCCGATGAAGATAAGTGTTTGATGCCAAATTATTGAATACCTTTTGCATTCTTCGCTGTTGTGAAAAATTGAAAAATGCACCAAACCCACGGTTGCAAAAGTTTTACAAAAGAAAAGAAAGAATCCATTGTTGGTTGGTTCAGAGGAACCTGGTTCTGAACTCGGTAGGGTGAACTACGGTTTGATCCCCCACAACCTACGATTAGGGTATATATAAAGGGTTACCACACTTGTGTACCAGACCCTGTGCTAAAAAGTATCAAAGTCACTAACCGGCTACTCCACTACGTACGTGTAAAGGCAAAGGGCTTAATGTGATTGCGCTAGAATGAAACCGGGTGAAATAGATACGAGAAACTTTAGGTTGAGCTATAATAGAATGATTAGAACTGACTTGTGAAAAGGGGTGGTCTATGATTATGCTTGTTGCTTGTGTCACTAACGTATCTTTATTGTTTTACTTGAGTATCCGTCATCTTAACAGAATGCCTTACAAAATGCCTTACAAAACATTTTCGAAACAAAAGGTATGTCATGTGTGTGCGGTTGATAAAACTTGTCCGATGTTCTTACTGACTAATTGCTTGAGGACAAGCAAAGATTCAAGTGTAGGGGAGTTTGATAACACGAAAATGTATAATTTATTTGCCTTAAGTTACGACTAATATTTACGTTATTTTAGTCCAAGTTCCGATTATTCTGCAAGTATTCTAGTGTTTTCACAGGTATTTCATTGTCCAAGCTAAAAAGGAGCAAAGTAGAGAAACATGGAGAAAAGAGTAGAAAACAGGAAGAAATGTCAAGAAAAAGAGCAGAAAATGAAAAGTGGTGTGTGTGACGCCCGTCACACACTCACCACGATCGTCACGCAATCCAAAAGCGTACCATGCTCGTCACACATTCATTACGACTGTCATACGCACCAAAGTGGTTATTACGTTCAGAAACGTAGACGTGGAAAAAGAGACCAAATGCACACGCACGATCAACATTTTCTCCTACATTCTCTCAACACAGTTTCAACTCACTTGAGCCAGTCCCCCTTGGGTTTCTCAACCACCAAAGTAGTGCTCGTATATTTTCTCTAATGTTAAGGCAATGCTTTGGCTATAAATGCTGCATGGATTGAAGAACAGAAGGACACGCCATATAGAGAATTTACCTGAATTGCTGCAGAATTTTATTTTCGAGTTTTTACTTTCCTTGCATTCCTTTTGTTTGTTTCCCGTTTCCCATTCCTTGTTTACCATTACTTGAATTAGTGGTAGTTTCTCACATTGAGGAGCTACTGCACCATAGTTAGAATTTTGTTTCTTGCCTTCATCATTCGTTATTCCAATTCATCGAGCAAAAGCCTACCGACTTGTGGAGGAATTGCGAGAATCAACTTATTGCAAATTTATCAGGTTTTTTATTCATTATCTTAATAATAGCATTATCATTTTTCATTGCAATGTTTAGTTTACTATTTTGTAATTTATTTCTATGCATGTTTGTTTTAATTAATATGTCTAGCTAAATCCGATTTATCGGTATGTAATTAAGTTAACCGGAATGGATTCGATAATTCAAAGCTTAAACCATAAACAACTTATTTTCTGGCCGCGATTTCTTAATTAAAATTGGACTTTTGTTACGAGAGTAAAAAGGTAGTAAAGGTTAGGATCAAGATCCACGAGAGTGTGAGATTTTAATCGGATAGCTGAAATCGGGCATTGGTTTTAAAAACAGCGAGAGCGCTTTAAAGTTAATTAGACTGTACTAGTTTTCAAAAAGTGTTTTTAAACTCAAATGGGCTAGCGAGAGCAGACATTATGATTTAGGAATATAGTCCGAAGCAAGATCCACGAGAGTGTGAGGTGAGGGCTTTTAAACTGATATTTTCTACAGAAATATAATGTGACTTATTTTTATACGCTTAGGTTTTATTGAATCCACGATGGCACACTAAGTTACGTACCGATATTCTAATATTAACTAGTTTATTCCAAAAATTTAGATTCCCTTTAGTTTCCCTTTTTGAACTTAAAACCAAAACATCTTCGCCTTAGCTAAACATAGTAACAAACCGTAGCACTAGGTTGATTATCAGGTCTCTGTGGGATCGATATCTTTATTACTACGCGATAGGCTGTGCACTTGCAGTTAGTAACTGTTAGACTCAGAAAGTCGCGATCACACGGTTTGGAGTTCCAACCGTGGTGAAAAGTGACCTTAAAAATGAAAATAAAAGGAAAGTGCCTAATTGAATAGATTCTACAACGGTGAAACCTTTGGCCATGGAGAAATAAAATTTGGTGGCGTTACGAAGGGTAATTTTTGTAGTAGTGTTACCTGAGCCCTTTGTTAACCTGAAAATCTTTCGATGCATTTCCTTTAACTAGAATCGACATAGTTCCATTGAACACTAACACTCCCATCCACTTCTGCCACTTCGGACCACAATTCATCTTACGCAACAGGAATCTTAAGAAATCCCAACTGACCCAGTCATAGGCGCTTTCAAGGTCAGTCTTCAAAACAAAACACTATTTCTTTGAACGCTTTGCAAAGTCCAGAATCTCGTTGATTACCACCACACCATCTAACATGCTTCTACCCGCCACGAAAGTTGTTTGCTCTTTAGAAACAATACTCCCTATGACTTTCTTCATCCAGTTATCTAACACCTTCGATAGAATTTGTTGGAATAAACTATCTAGACATATGGGTTTGTAGTTAACCAAATGATGAGGATTGACAACCTTAGGAACAAGCGTCAAGAAAGAAGCCATAGCTGCCTTGGTCAAAGATGGCTTAACATGAAAGTCTTCCACAAACCTGACGACATCGTCATTAACAAAATCCCTGCAATTCTGCAAGAAACTAAAAGAGTAACCGTCAGGACCTGGACTTTTTGATCCATCACAGTTCCAAACCGCTTCCTTGATTTTAGCTTTTGTAAATGGAACCTCTAAGATGCTGCTAAAAACATCAGACAGACTCCCAAAGTCCATTCCATTAATATTGATGGTATATTAGTATAGTATCATATAGTCATTGAGTGGTTTTCTTAATACTATTACACATCCACTTTTGTGGAATCATTATAGGTATGTTGAAGAATTGTATCCTTTGTATTTGTTGATTATGTTTTATTCTTTCTATTTTTCTATAAAAAATTCCTTTTATTTCTTGATATGATTTAGTTTTTTTTAAGTTATTAAAAGGAGTACCAAGGGTTTCCTCGGTCCTTACAATAACACCAAGTGTCGTAGTCTCTAAACGACATAGACAAGTATCAAAGAAACTAAAATTTTAACAATTACAGAGATATTGTAATGGATTATCCTTCCGATCGTTAACGATAAGATTTGTATGAAACTTCCTCTTGCTCATCACCCAACTCCATTACAAAGCTTGGATTTTGATTTTAAGTATAAAAAAATATGTTACAATTCCTCTAAATATCATGGAATTCCTTAATAGCAAGATATTCTAAGTTATAATTATTTGTTGTGGTGCAAAAAAATGACCTATAGCGCTCGCACGCTTGTTAAATGCCAAATATGTCATAAATTGAACTATTATTCTTGGCGTTTTTCAACTCATTTCTCAAGTTTTAATTGATTTATTCCATGTTCTCTTGTGATTCAGTCCAATGACGGTTTTAGGACTTCGGTCCAGTGGTGTCTTTAATCCCATTGTATGGATTAGAGTGTATGACGTTGCTCCGGTTCTTACGTAGAATCGATCCAATTGGTGGGGATCTTTGGAGGGTGATGGCCCTGTGTCCATCAAACATTAAGAATTGGTACCACATGCATGAGTCTGTGTTGTGCATTTCATATTATGTGGCATTGCCTGATTGTGAATGAATGATGTTGATGACATGATTTTCATGATGTATGATGATGATGATGTATAATGACGATGTTGTTTTATTATGATACATGCTACCTTATTATTTCTTATCTTATATCTTATATAATGGTTTATGATTACTCCCCCTGCCTATTTGAATGTTACCTCCACGTGGGTAACGTGCAGGTGATCAGGATTAGTTTTTGGTGTGTGAAGAGCTTACTTGAAGCATTTTTTATTATTTTGGTTGAGTAAAGGGTCTTGCTCTGATATGTAACATCGGGTCGGAACGTTTGAGTTGAACCATAGTGTTCTTTTATCGATGATGTTATGATGTTTCGAAGTTGTGTTAAACCTCTTTATGTTATAGTTTATGATGCTTATGAAGTTTTCCGCTGCGTAGTAATTGATTTAATCTTGAGGTTTTAACCCGTGTTACAGGGCAGGATGTTACCATTTGATGTTTTATGACGAAATATGATGCCCTTTTGGAATTTTACTTTGATATAATTGTTTGTATATGTTGTGAATGCTTGTTGGAGAGCAGGTCAGTATGTCCGGCCAAGTGTTGTATGATGTCAATCCCCTGTCAGTCGATGAGTGTATGTACACTGCCGATGAATTTTGTTTCTTCTAATATTGTTTGATGATGTGCATAATGGCTGGGAGAAACGACTGTGCTATTGCCGACGCGCTGGAATCACTTGCTCAAGTGATGGCTCAGAATAATCAGAATGGTGAAGCTCCTGGTGAGTTCCACGCTTTGGGGAAATTCCAGAGGAATAATCCGCCAACTTTCATGGGCAATCATGATCCGGAGAGCGCGCATAAATGGCTTAAGGTGAATGAGAAAATCTTCGGAGTGATGGGGTGTATGGACGCTCAACAAGTTCTATTTGGAACTTATATGCTATCAGAAGAAGCTGAATATTGGTGGGATAACACCCGTCAGAGGCTGGAGGATGTTGGTACAAAGATAACATGGGATGTGTTTAAGAGAGAGTTTTTGGGAAAATATTTTCCTGAAGATGCTCGCGGTAAGAAGGAGGTGGAATTCCTTGAGCTGAAGCAAGGAAACGTGACTGTGGTAGAATATGCGGAAAAATTTGAGGCGCTGGTGAGTTTTTGTCCGCATTATAATCGTGTTGATGCTGAGATGTCCAAATGCCTTAAGTTTAAGAATTGGCTGAGACCAGAGATCAAACAGGGTATTAGTTACCAACAGACTCGAAGGTATGCTGAGCTAGTGGATAAGAATAGAATCTATGATGAGGATAGCCAAGCTTGATCTGCTCACTACAAGCATCTTAGTGAGAAGAAAGAGAAGGGACAGTTCAGAGGAAAACCTTATGTGACTCCAGCTGACAAAAGGAAACAGAAAGCTTCAAATGGGAAAAAGACAAGTAGGGGAGCAGCTCCCGCTTCGATGAAGTGCTACCGGTGTGGGGAGCAAGGCCAACGTGCTGAAGTTTGTAACAATAGTGTGTTGAGGTGCTACAGATGTGGTAAGAGAGGTCACAGAGCTACTGACTGCAAAAATGAGGGTCCGACTTGTTTCAACTGCGTTGAACAAGGTCACATCAGTACATAGTGTCAGAAACTGAAGAAGATTGCTACTGCTACTCAGACCAATGGCAGAGTGTTTGCTTTGAGTGGTTCAGAAGTTCCTAAGAAGGATAACTTGATTAGAGGTACTTGTTTTATTAATAACGTTGAGTTGGTCGCTATTATTGATACTGGTGCTACTCATTCGTTTATTTCTCTTGAATGTGCTAATAGTTTGGGTTTGAAATTGTCTAATATGAATGGTAGTATGGTAATAGAGAATCCTGCTAATGGTTATGTTACTACTACTTTTGTGTGTTCGAGATGTCCCTTGATGATTTTTGGGAAGAGTTTTATGATGGATTTGGTGTGTCTGCCCTTACACCAAATCGATGTGATTATGGGAATGAACTGGTTGAAGTTCAACTACGTTCACATTAACTGTTATAATAAGACTGTGGAGTTTCTTGAGTTTGGTGATAATGGGGAGTTGATGTTCTTGTCTGCTAAGCAAGTAGACGAACTCTTAGAAGACGAAGCCTTAATGTTTGCGTTGTTTGCATCATTGCAAGTTGATCGTGAGACTGCGAGTTTTGAATTACCTATTGTCCGTGAATTCCCAGAAGTGTTTCCGGATGACATAAGTGATTTGCCTCCAGAACGTGAAGTAGAGTTTGCAGTTGATTTGATACCAGGTACGAGTCTGGTGTCAATGGCTCCTTATCAGATGTCAGCTTCTGAGCTAAGTGAATTAAAGAAACAACTGGAAGAATTTCTTGAGAAGAAGTTTGTTCGACCGAGTATTTCTCCGTGGGGTGCTCCTATGCTGTTAGTAAAAGAAAGATGGTAGCATGAGGTTGTGTGTTGATTATCGGCAGTTAAATAAGGTGACTATCAAGAATAAGTATCCACTTCCGAGAATTGACGATTTGATGGATCAGCTAGCAGGTGCTTGTGTGTTCAGTAAGATTGATTTGAGGTCTGGTTATCATCAGATTCGTGTTAAGCCTGATGATATTTCGAAGACAGCTTTCAGGACGAGGTATGGTCACTATGAATACACTGTGATGTCGTTTGGTGTATCCAACGCACCTGGTGTGTTCATGGAATATATGAATCAGATTTTCCATGAGTATTTGGATAAGTTTGTGGTGGTTTTCATTGATGATATCCTGATATACTCTAAACCTGAAGAAGAGCATGTTGAGCATTTGAGGACTGTGTTGCAAGTATTGAAAGAGAATAAGCTATATGCAAAATTGCCGACGTGTAAGTTTTGGTTGAAAGAGGTGAATTTTCTTGGTCATGTGATTTCAAGTGGTGGAATTGTTGTTGATCTTTCTAAGATCGATGTTGTGCTACAGTGGGAGACTCCAAAGTCTGCTACTGAGATACGAAGTTTTCTGGGGTTGGCAGGTTACTTTCACAAGTTCATAGAAGGTTTTTCTATATTGGCATTATCGTTGACGCAGTTGACTCGTAAGGGTCAGGCATATGTGTGGGATGTTGCATGTGAAGGGAGTTTTGTGGAATTGAAGAAGAAATTGATGACTGCTCCAGTTTTGATTTTGCCTAATCCCAATCAATCTTTTGTGGTGTATTGTGATGCCTCGAAGATGGGTCTTGGTGGAGTGTTGATGTAGATTGGACAGGTTGTTGCTTATGCTTCGAGACAATTGAGAGTTCATGAAAGGAATTATTCTACGCATGACTTAGAATTGGCAGCGGTGGTGTTCGTGTTGAAAATTTGGAGACATTACCTTTTTGGCTCTAAATTTGAAGTGTTCACGATCATAAGAGTTTAAGGGACTTTCGATCAGAAAGAGTTGAACATGAGGCAGAGGAGGTGGCTGGAATTGTTGAAAGACTATGATTTCGATTTGAATTACCATCCTGGTAAGGCAAATGTGGTGGCCGATGCATTGAGCAGGAAGTCATCACATATGTCCATGCTTTTGGTGAGAGAGTTGGATTTAATTGAGCAATTCCGAGATTTGAGTCTGGTATGTGAAGAGACTTCCGACAGTGTGAAGTTGGGTATGTTGAAGTTGACTAGTCGTATTCTGGAAGAGATTAAAGTGGGACAACAATCTGATTTGAAGCTGGTTGATCAGTCGGTTCTAATTAACCAGGGTAACGGAGGTGAATTCCGGATTTGATGAGAATGGTGTGATGAGGTTCAGAGACAGAGTGTGTGTTGTAGACATTCCTGAAATTAAGAAGAGTATTCTTGAAGAAGGACATCGAAGTAGATTGAGTATTCATCTCGGTGCGACGAAGATGTACCAGGATTTGCAGAAATTGTTTTGGTGGCTAGGTATAAAGAAAGATATTGCGGAGTTTGTTTATGCCGACTTAATTTGTCAGAAGTCCAAGATTGAACACCAGAAGCCTTTGGGTATGATGCATCCATTGAATATTCCAGAATGGAAATGGGATAGTATTTCCATGGATTTTCTGTCGGGATTGCCGAAGACTATAAAAGGGAATGATTCCATTTGGGTGATTGTAGACAGGTTTACTAAATCAGATCATTTCCTGCCGATGAAGATTAACCATTCTATGCAGAAGTTAGTTGAGATGTACATTGAGGAGATTGCGAAGTTGCATGGGATACCTTCAAGTATTGTGTCAGACAGAGACCAGAGATTTACGTCGAGGTTCTGGAAAAGTTTACAAGATGATTTAGGTACTAAGTTGAGGATGAGTTCTCCATATCATTCACAGACCAATGGCCAGACAGAGAGGACTATCCAGTCTTTGGAGGATTTATTGAGGGCTTGTGTGTTGGATCAAGGAGGATCTTGGGATAGTCACCTACAACAACAACTTTCATGCTAGTATTGGGATGGCGCCGTATGAAGCCTTGTATTGAAGGAGGTGTAAAACTCCATTGTGTTGGTCTGAATCGGGCGAGAGTGCTGTACTCAGACCTGAAATTGTGCAGGAGACGAATGAAAAGATTAAGATGATCCAAAAAAGGATGAAAGCTTCAGAGATTCGTCATAAGAGTTATCATGATAAGAGAAGGAAGGCACTCGAATTCCAATAAGGAGATCACGTGTTTTTTAGGGTTACGCCGGTGACTGGTGTGGGTCGAGCTTTGAAGTCTAGGAAGCTCACTCCACATTTTGTTGGTCTGTATCAGATTTTGCAGAGGATAGGGGAGGTAGCCTATCGAATTGCTTTACCGCCGTCGCTTGCAAATTTACATGATGTGTTCCATGTGTCTCAGTTGAGGAAGTACATTTCGGATCCATCGCATGTGATTCAGATGGATGACGTACAAGTGAGGGATAATCTGACCGTTGAAGCATTACCTGTGCGGTTAGATGGAAGAGAAATGAAGCAACTGCGGGGTAAAGATATATCTTTGGTGAAGATGTTATGGGGTGGACTAGCTGGTGAAAGTTGGACTAGGGAGCGCGAGGATTAGATGAAGGAGTCGTATCCGACTCTGTTTTCTTCAGGTAATTTTCGAGGACGAAAATTCTTTAAGTGGGGGAGAGTTGTAACACCCCAAAATGAGTAGAATATTTATTTAATTGATTTGTTATAAATATTCGTATTTTCGGTGAATTTTGGTGAATTATTTTGATGTCTGATGATTTAAGCTGTGTAGTATTATGATGTTAAGGGGATGCAAAGAGTATTTAGAAGTATGAGAATTATTAATATTATTTTGGTAATAATAATATGGAATTATGTGAAATATATTACTATTATTATTATTATTATTATTATAAATAATTAAGTGGAACAATGGGGGCAAGATGGTAAAATTGGACGAGTTAAATGAGGACAATGTTGGAAAAGAATATTAGGAGTCCTAGGGGTAAGTTGGACCAAAAGAAAAGAGAGAGTGGAGAAGTTCAGTTGTACGATTGTAATTTGGAAAAGAAAGCTCTGAGGAAAAAGGAGAAGGAAGCTAGGGCTCAGAGAGGTTTTAGAAGAACTCAGAGAGGAGGAATTGAAATGCAATTTTCTAAGGTATGGGGAGTATCATTCATCATTATAATTGATATATATGTAGAAGCATGTAGGTAGTGGGTTCCGAGTAAATTTGACGAGTTCATGACTATATTGGGATTTTGGGAGGTGTTAGATGCTAGGGATAAAAACCTATCTTGATGTATTGTTGTTGTTATTGTGATGTATCAGTGATGAATTGTGAGTTTTTTTTGGACTGTTTTGTATTGAAATCACAGACCCTTTAGGGTCTGAGATGGTGAAGAATCGCAACTGCGAAGTTGCAGGTTCGCGCATTTTCGCCTGGCGAAAGCCCTGTCTCGCGAGCGAAGCGATTTCTCCTCGTCCTCCCCAGGCGAAAGTGGAAGCGAAGGGAAGGTGGAAAAAGAGTGCTATTGGATTTTGTATGAGAGTGTGGGATTCGCCCTTGCTTCGCCGGGTGAAGCCCAGGCGAGTGAGTTGCTTCGCCGGGAAAAAATAGAAGCGAAGGGAGACTGTGAAAAGTGGAGTTTCTGGATTTTGTATGGGAAAGATGTTTCGCCCCTGCTTTGCCGGGCGAAACCCAGGCGAGTGCGTTGCTTTGCCGGGTGAGCTCCAGGCGAGCAGGAGCAGTGGTTTTGTTTTAAATTCTTTTCTTTCCTATCTTGTGCTGCTTTGTGTCTTGATGTTTTATGATGACTTTTGATGCATGATGATGATGAGATCAACATGATGTTTGTGACATATTATGACGATTTTTGATGCATATAATGATGTGTGACCATGATGCTTAATGAGATTTTTATGAATGATGATGCAATATGACGATTTTGTGACGGTGACGATTATGACGTTTGCATCATGCATTGATAGCACTTTAGGACTTCGATCCAGTGACGGTTTTATGACTTCGCTTCAGTGGTGGCTTCAATCCTATTGTGTGGATTAGAGTGTATAACATTGCTCCGGTTCTTGTGTAGAATCGATCCTATTGGTGGAGATCTTTGGAGGGTGATGGCCCAGTGTCCATCAAACATGATGAATTGGTACCACATGCATGAGTCTGTGTTGTGCATTTCATATTATGTGGCATTGCATGATTGTGAATGAATGATGTTGATGACATGATTTTCATGATGTATGATGATGATGATGAATAGTGATGATGTTGTTTTATTAAGATGCATGTTACCTTATTATTTCTTATCTTATATTTTGTATAATGGTTTATGATTACTCACCCTGCCTGTTTGAATGTTACCTCCACGTGGGTAACGTGCAGGTGATCAGGATTAGCTTTTGGTGCGTGAAGAGCTTACTTGAAGAATTTTTTATTATTTTGGTCGAGTAGAGGGTCTTGCTCTGATATGTAACATCGGATCGGGATGTTTGAGTCGAACCATAGTGTTCTTTTATCGATGATGTTATGATGTTTCGAATTTGTGTTAAACCTCTTTATGTTATAGTTTATGATGCTTATGAAGTTTTCCGCTGCGTAGTAAATGATTTAATCTTGAGGTTTTAACCCGTGTTACGGGGTAGGATGTTACCATTTGATGTTTTATGACGAAATGTGACACCCTTTTGGGATTTTACTTTGATATAATTGTTTGCATATGTCGTGAATGCTTGTTGGGTGGAAGCGTGTTACACGAGGCCTGGACGAAGAAGTTCGCAGTGCGAAGTCACAGAATCTTCAGGGCGGTTTAACTGTTTACAGGCACTTCAAGTGCCTATAAGTGAAGTTCGCAGTGCGAACAGGGAGCTCACAGTGCGAATGAGATAGATTCTGTTTAGATATTTTTGTATTATTTAGCACTTTTTGGGGATCATAACCAAAGAACATCATTTATCTGATATAGTAACATTGGTTTAGGAGAAAAAAACCTTAAGTTCTTCATTTCTTCAGTAAGGAGTGATATTTTACAAGTAGAAGCTGGATTCGCATCCTAGATCGTTTCTTCATCTTGGATGCTCATTCATCTTCTACATTTTCTTATGAAGCAAGCTACCATAACCATGGGTAGCTAAATCCTTTGCATCAAAGGTAGATGTAGTCTATTTTAGCTTGTATGTATTTCTTTTGATCTATTTGTATGTGAACAAGTAGATGATTAATATATGTTGAATGTTTTTATTCTTAAAGATCTATTTATGCTTTGTATTACTCTAGACATGGATTTTACAAACCTTGATCTAAACTATTCATCTATCAATAAACAAACTCTAGACATAGATTTATGATTTGATATTTGCTTTGTGTTGATCTTAAAGATTATTGTATTTGTTGTTAGCATGAGACATCATTTAACGACGAATACAATAATATTCACGACACGGCTCTAGACACAGACGATATTGAGATGATACATGATTATATTAATTGGAAACGAATTCACATGCTTGATTAATCGAATATATACAAGTTAGGTTGATGAAATCTATCTTTAATATGTCTTGTTAAACAAACATCTTTTAGAATTTAATCGTTTCTACTAAATTTATGACAAATTTATGATCCAAAACAAACAAACTTTGAAAACCCTACTCAAAACATCATAAACTACAGAACGGCAAGTGATATCACTATAATCCCTGTGGAGAAGATTTTCAAAACCCCCTTTACCTACAATTCTAACAAAATGGCGTCGTTGCCGGGGATTGTTGATTGATATTGCAAACATTGTAATAGTCTATCTTGTTTTAAGCTTTGTATTGTTATCTCTCACCTCAGTTTATATTCCTTGTGCTTGTTAATTTGTTTGGTTAGTGTTTCAGAACCTTGTTTATGCGAGGAAGTGTGCTCGCAGACCAAATTCTATTTGATCCTGAGATTGATAGATCTGCACGGAAACTTAGTAGCAAAACTATAAGACAAAGGCAACTAGTTAAAGAAAGAAGGGAGCGCGAAGAAGTTTCTTCAAGTAATACACCAACTACACCCATTGTTACGTCAATCATGGCAGTAGTACCACCACCACCACCTCCCAGAGGTCCATGCACTAATAGTTTGTGACACAATGCTCAGTTTGCTTGCAATGCAAACAATGGAAGGCACGCGGAGATGAATACGGGAATTTTTCAACTTTTATATTCAAATCCCTTTACATGGCTAGATCATGAAGACCCGTTCACTTATCTTACTAAATACTATGAAATTTCGGAGCAACGGAAACGGAGGAAGAATCATTGTTCAAGAGACTATTCTCATACTCATTGATAGGGAAAGCTAAGGAATGACATCTTAATCAATCAACTCTTGTGATGACAGATTGGAATTTGTTGGAGGAGAAGTTTCTTGAAAGATTCTTTCCTCACAATAGATTCATGGAGGCTAAGACGACATTTTCCGTATTTGCTCAAAGTGGTAGTGAATCTTTCAATGAAGCTTGGGAGAGATTCAAATCAATGTTGCTGAAATGTAAAGGCCACGGATTTGATGATCTTACACTGGTGCATATATTCTAGAATGGACTCCAACCGGTTCACAAAACTCTCTTAGATGCTACCTCGGGTGGATCTTTAATGTCAAAGAGTACGGAGGACGCAGTTGCTATTATTGATAGGATGACACTCAATGATCATCAAGGTCAATATAACCGTGGTACACCTCAAAGGAAGTCGGGAGTGCTTGAATTGGGTACTAATGACGCTATTCTTGCACCAAATAAGTTGCTTTCGCAACAAGTGGAGTGTTGACATAAGAAATGTCAAAAATCCCATAACAAATCAAGGAGATATGTGAAGTTCCCAACAAAAATCAACAAGTTGCAAGTTGTGAGTTATGCAAGGGAGACCATCCAACCGACTATTGTCCTCTGGTTGAAGAAGAAGCAAATTACATGGGAAACCAAAACCAAAATCAAGGCTTTCAACCTAGACAACCTCCGTATCAACAAGGAAACCAAGGTTACCAACCAAGAGGTAATAACCAAGGTTATCAACAAGGATGGAGGCAAGATGCCGGCACTTCAAATCGTCAAAACCAATACCAAAACTACACTCAACCTCCACAAGCTCAAGGTGGAAATTCAAAATTGGAAGACACATTCACTCAATTTATGCAAATGTCAATTTCCAACCAAAAGAACATCGATGCTTCTATTAGGAATCTTGAGACACAAATTGGGCAATTGTCTAAGTAATTAGCCGACCAAGCGAATGGGCCTTTTCTGGATAACACTCAAGTGAATCCTAAAGAGAATTGCAAAGGTATCTTTACTAGAAGTGGTAGGGTGATTGATATGGGCATTGGTGAGAAAGTTGTGGAAGAGGAGGTTGTAGTTGAAAAGAAAAATGAAATTGTTGAAGAAGAAGTTGAAAAAAATGGGGAGGATGATTTAGTTGAAAAAATGTGGAGGATGTTTTAGTTGAAGAAGTTGAAAAGAAAATAAGAGAAGAGATAAAGAAGAGAAGAAAAGTGAAGGAGTGTGTAAGTGACATTCCAATGAAAAAGCTACCATATCTGCATGCTCCTACAAAAAAAAGATAATGAGAGGCATTACGCTAGGTTCTTGGATATTTTTAGCCGTTTGGAAATAAACATTCCATTTTAGGAGGCTCTTGAACAAATGCCCAAGTATGCCAAATTCATGAAAGACATACTCACAAAAAAGAAGAGATTTACAGACAAAGAAACCATTCCGCTTAATGCTAATTGTAGCACTATCATTCAAAGTGTTCTTCCTAGGAAAGAAGGTGATCCGGGAATATTGGCTTTACCTATAACTATAGGTAATTACTTCAATTGTAAAGCTTTGGTTGATATGGGTGCTAGCATAAACTTGATTCCGTTGTCCGTGGTAAAAAGACTTGAAAACATGGAAATAAAATCAACGAACATGACTTTGCAATTGGCAGATAAGTCAAGGACTCATCCTCATGGTGTTGTGGAGGATGTGTTATTAAAAGTTGATAAGTTCTTGTTTCCGGTTGATTTTGTTGTCATGGATATGGAGGAGGACGAGGATACACCTATAATTCTTGGTCGACCCTTTATGAAAACCGCAAAATGTTGATTAATGTTGATGAAGGAATTATGAAGGTGAGGACTCAATATGATGAGGTGTGTTTCACACTTTTTAAAGGTGTGGTGTATTCCAATCAAATGGAAGATGGTTATCATATGAATAAGAAAAATGAAGATGCAAGAGTTGCAACAATGAAAAAGAAAGATGAAGAGGCTAAGGAGGCAATGATGAGATCTTGTTGGGATTTTTCATTTTTGAGAAAATCTGGAAGAAAAACTGGTCATGGCAATGGTTGAAGACATTGGTGTGTGGAGAGTTTGATCTGGTTGCTAAAAGCTTCTTTGTGCGTTCCGTGGTTTCATCTTCGAACAGTCGAGCTCAAATGACGTAAAACAAAGCGCTAGTTGGGAGGCACCCCAACATTGTAAGCATTCTTTCATCTTTATTGCAATTATTTTTGTTGTTATTGTAGTATGAGAAAGTTTGTGGTGGAGTGTCGCTCCCGAAAAGATTCGCATCCAACGGTACAAACGCGAGAGTGGCGCAAAAGAACACAAAGTTGCCAGCAAAGTGTATTTATCCCAAGAGAGGGAAAGGAAACACTGCATAAACCTGAAAGAAGGGAAAGAGCACGGTCACGCGACCAAGAGAACGGGTACGGGAGTCGGTTACGCGAAGGGAAGGTGTTAGCACCCAACACGTCCATCGTACTCGACGGGATCCACGCTTGCTGTCTGCATCAAAGGGTGTCGTCATCTGGAACTTCACTGCTACTGGATCGGCGAAGAAACGAGAACGGAAAGAACGGAGAAACGAAGAAGAAAAGAAAAAAAAGTGACTCGATAGGACAGTATCGTTGTCCTAGGCCTACGTACTCCCTCAGTGCAATGGGAAAGTCAGAGTCAACGTAGTTCGGACGGGAACTGTGGGGGAAGGTTGCTCGCCAAGACAATCGCTGTCTTGTGCCTACGTATCCTCAATCGGACGAGAGAGAGGAATCAGAGCTGACGTAGTTCGTGGGTACGACCACGGGTGGGTAAGTGTTTTTTACGTGAGCGACGAGCTCTTTTTTCTGAAAAAAGAAGTTTGAAACCCAACAATCCCGAAGGATAAAAAGATCTGAATTGGTTTGGAGTTTTTTAGACAGAAGTGTCTTTTAAGTTGTATCGTAACTTGCATTGAACCCAAGTCTTGAATACAGGAACGAATACTTTTGGGCATCGTCCCCAACAGGACAAACACTAGGTATCCTAGAAGAATGAGAGGAAGCCCCTCACTCCCCACTTCCCATATAGAAGGCTCAAGCGCAATACACGTTAACTTTTATTACGTGTCTTGAAGAAGTTTTGAGATGAGAAGAGAGACGACACAAAGGATACTCTAAAGGGGAACTAAGAGTCCTAATGTTATCATGCATGGATGTCCTATGGTTAGTGAGGTTTAGGAGAGACGACTACCTAACCTAATGCTAATCCTACTCCAAGCTTAATCAAAAATTAAGTTGGACTAGGTAGCTCTAACGGGAGAGAGTCCAAGACTTAAACAAGTCTCGAGACTCGAGGGATGAAAAGAGTGAAAGAGAAGGAGGAGAAAGAGAAGTGAAACACAAGTGGCCTAAGCTCACTTCAAACACAAGTATGGAAGTTAAAAGATAAAGGAAGAAAGTAAAATGTGGAAGCATGTCCACACTCAAACAACTTACCATTTGCCCCTGAAAATGTTAGAAGTATTCACATATGACAAAATGAAACTCAAACAAGCATAAGGCAATGAAGAAACAAGTTCTAAAGTAAATCAATCATCAAGTTCAGAACCTAATGGTCCTACTGACCTCTAATGTTAGTCATGCACAATTAGTCAAAAAAGAAAAGGGAGAAGTCAATCAAGTACCATTCAAGTCATTAAAGAAGGAGTGAGATGAAAAGAAGTGATCATGTAAAGCAACCAAATCAAAATTCCACAAAGCAAACCAAGTCTAGAAGTGACACAATCCTAAATGTGTGCCTAAACAAGATCTTCAAACATCATTCAAGTCATACAAACACTTTCACAATCAATTAAGAAGCAAAGAAGAAGAAGTGAAGTGAAGTGAAACATGATTCATTCTTGTGAAACAAGTGACTTAAGGTGCAAGGAAAACATCAAACATGCAAAGATGAGATCCAAATATCACAACCAGAGGTCAATTAACATGCTATCAACTCTCAAACAAGACCCCAAATTATGGCACAAGTGCCTTCATAATCAAGCAAACCAAACATGAAGCATACATTCACTAGTTGGACAAGTTAAAGTTCATGCTTCAAAGAAATAACAAACATGCCTCAAAAATTATGTCATTCAGTATTCAAGCATCTCCAACATGTATAATTGACACATCAAATCCACAAGCAATGAATCAGAACCAAAGTCAATCAACAATTAGGTCAAAGCATCAATAGGATTTCATACATTCATGCTCAAAGCAACACATCAAAAGTCATCCAAAAAGGACCTAAAAAACATTCCAAAAATCTCAAACATACTTCAACATGTTATGAACACAACCCAAAAAGAATCAGGATCAAATCACTTTCCAAATGAAAGAAATAAAAAATGCAACATGAAGTATGCAATATGAAGTGCAAATGAGAAAAATTAATTTGGAAAATTAATATTTAATGCAAATTTAATAAAATAAAATGTGAAAAATTAATTTTAATAGTGAGGAGGGATGATGAATTTTTTTGGAATTTTTTAGCACATGCAAGTATTTTTAACAATTAATTATGAAATGGTATGAAAATAGAAAATAAAAAGAAAATGAAATGAAGCCAGGGGTGCATTAGCAATTATTGGATCAAAAGGAACACAGTTAAACGCGCAATGGGACTCAAATGATGGGGTGTGAAAAGCAAAATGCTAAGCCCAATATCATTGTTCATTCAGAATCAAACAAAACAAAAATAAAATAAACGAAACGATGCGTTTCGCTCCTATGGCCAAACCACGCTGGATTCACATAAAATGAGCTGGAAAAAAGAGCAAATCCCATTGGCTAGTCAAAATTTCAAAACAAGAACACATCAGCACACCTGCATACCACCGGAACCCTACTCCAGTTGTCTTCTCCGGCCACCCTCGCCGGAGACGACTGTAAATCATGATAAAAATCAAAACCCGTTACATCATTTTGAAGAGGAATTCACGTAGAACACTAATATAACCATGGATTCACATAAAGGTTCGTAACCAAAGAGAAAACCGTGCACGAAAAAATGAACCCTAAACTGTAACTTACGCAAACCAAAACAAGCGACGTTCAAACATTGCCTCCATCACTGGAGGACTTCAGATTCACCAACATAAACTCAGATAAATGCTTTGCATGAGAGATTCGAAGGTTGAAGAGTTACCTAACGGAGAAACTCCGTTGGTCCTTGAAACAATTGCAAGAGCTTCAGAAAACCAGTTGAGAACCTTCACTGAACTTCAAAGAGTATAGATCAAGCCAAAGAATGGAGAAAATCTTGGTGAATGAGCAGGTTCGAAGGTGAGAAACTTTGAGAGTGTGTGAGCTTGCTACAATCCAATTCTGAGCCAAAAATGACGTTCTCTCTCTATTTTTAGGGTTTGTGTCATTTATATATCCACTTGGCACGTGAGAAAGTTGATTAAATTTGCTCCAAAGCTTGTTGTGTGATTTTTACAAATTTGACGGAAAAAGATTCACACGATCAGCACATGGGAAGGGTGTGTTTCTTGCGATATTTTTTTAGTGGAATGGAGTGTGAGAATGTTGAGGAAATGAGGAGTGTACTTGTGTGTTAATGGGCTGGCACTATGAAATTCTCTTTGATCCACTTTCAAGTTCTCCAACTTTGCATTCTTTTTGGTATGACACCCTCTCATGTGGCAGGCTGCGTGTTTAGTCCATTTTGGCGAGGTTTTGGTATATGGGATCAAAGGATGATGGCTGGTACGATTGGTGAGGTACAATGCAGAATTTGGTACACTTTGGCCATGGTATGCAAAGCTATCATAATCATCATGGGAGCACATTCAAATAACCATAAGTTGATGAATTCTTTACCAATTCGTGAACTCTCTAGCTCAAATCAAACTAAGGAAATCATAGAATGAATTACATGTTTGAAAGATCTTAAAAGATCATTTGAATCCAAAAGGAGATGATCACGAAAAGATGTCCCCAAAATCTGACAAAGCAAACTTGAAAATAACTCTAAATCATCACCATTTTTCATTTGAAACCTTGAGGTTTGAATGACCATAACTTGCACCACAATGATCCAAGTGAGACAATCTTGAACTCTTTATAAAGCTAACATGATGAGGAACAAGAATGGTGTTGGAATCAAGTTTAAATAACACTTGTAAACACATGAAACCTTGCCTTGAAATCGTGTCTTTGAAACTGCCCAACAAGACTTAGAAAAAAATCTAAATGTTGGAATTTTTGCAAGTTGTAAGTGTCTCACTTTAATCAACCATAACTTGATGTATAATGATTCAAATGAAATAAACTTAGACCCTTTGGAAAGGTGAGATTTCACTCTACAATTCTTATGTTAGAAGTTTCTCAATCCAAGGCTTGGAAGTCATCCAAAAGTGAGCATGAACATGAGTGCACCAAACTGTCCAAGAACAACTTAGAAAAAATTCTAAGTTTTCAAGTTTTTACAACTTAAAACCTCCATCTTTGAAACATCATAACTCTCTCAAAAATGATCCAAATGGCATGGTTCTTGTGCTCATTTTGAAGGTAAAACTTCAATCTACAACTTCCATGTGGGAAAGGTTTTTGAATGAGGCCTTGAAAATGGTGAAAAATGGCTTAGAAAGTGATTAAAAACTTACTAAAAATAGTAAGTTTCTAAAAAACTAATTTTCCAATTTTAGCAACTTTCCCAAATTCTTGATTTTTTATGAACCTTTGAACATTTCTTGATCAAATCTTGTCCATGGACCATATTTGACTTGAAAATCATGATGTTGACCTCAAAAAGTTAGGGGTTGACTTTTCCACTGCACAGTTGACTTTATTCCCAATTCTCCTGATTTTCAAATTTCTGATCAATTGAAAACCTTCTGAAGCAAATTGATGGACAATTCTTCAATCCTAGACACTTGAGGACATGAGGAATACCATGAGGTCGAGTCTTGTCCTAAAAATCAGAAATAAACTGATTCTATAGGAAACCCTAATTTTGGCTCCTCTAGTTAGGAGAAATCAGCACATCCTCCAAATTTAAATTCCTCTGAGTATGATGTGTGTCATGTCCACCAATGATGATATGTGCCATTTGGAGATAATAAAAAATCAAAGTGCTTGCTCATTTAAGGGTTAAATCTCAGAATCTCCAAAACCCTAATTTAAGAAACCAAGTTAGGAGAGTGTGATTCTTTTGAATTCCCCTGCCAATCTTGATCTTGTGATGAGATGATGGACCAAATAAAACACCTTGAGGCTCAAGGCTCATTTGTGGTTTAAGAATTGATAGCATCAAGAATTTTCTCTCCTCTTAGCCCCTTGGACAAAGCACATGAACTGTTGTTTGAAAACCTAAAAAACGTCTTCTTCCTTTGAGTTAAACCAAGTACCTTGATCCCATGCTAGGACCCAATGCTATGCACAAATGCTAATGCAAGAAATGCAAAGAAACATAAGCCAGTTATCTAAAAACAACAAGGCAAATTTGGGGGTGTTACATGGAGCATGCTAGAAAACCAGAATTTTAGCAAATATGTCACTTCGCCTTGAGTTCGCAGCGCGAACCTGGGGCGAGTGTTCGCTTGAAATTCGCAGTGTAAACTGTGCGAATCTGGACAGATTTTCACATTTTCTGCCACATAACTTTTGTTTTAGTTTTGTTTTTTATGTGTGTGGGTCATTTGTATGTGGGCCCAGGAACTTGTGTTCAGATTTAGTGGGGTATTCCCACCTTTCCCTCTCACACTTTACATTTCCACTATTTTGTCTCTCTCACACAACAAAAACACTCTTCACTCTCTCCCAACCGTACCAAATTAAGAAGGAGATTTTCAAGTTCAAACTTTCAAATTCCATTCTCTCTCACTACTTTGTTCCAGGTTTAATTTTACATTACAATTTATTTGTGTTTTAGAACATTGTGGTTAGGGTTTATGAGAGTTTCTTTGGAAAATAACTTCTAGGCATGCAATGTTGTTTTGATTGAGTTAATTTGATTGGTTGTGTTGGGATACTTGTCTTTGTACTGAAAATTAAAATCTCCATGATTGATAGAGCAAGTGATGTTGTGTAGTTCAAGTTTGGAAATTTTTTTATTTACTTTAGAAAAGCTTTGGATTGCATGCAACTTGTTCTTTATAAAATTGATGTTGTTGAATGTTAAGTTTTTGAAGGAACCTTGAAAACATTGGTTGAAAATTGAATTTATAGCATTGTTGTTGCAGCAGGAAAAATCTGGAATTCAAAAATTCGCAGGGTTCGCTTTGGTTCGCAGTGCAAACCTAAGGCGATTGTTCGCTTGGAGTTCGTAGTGCGAACTCAAGGTGAACAAGACATCAACTGTTTTTTTTATGTTTTCTTGTTTCATGCTTAAGTATACATGTTTTATTTTCACTTTTCCTTGCTTGCTAATATTTTATCATGTTGTTGTTGGTTTGGTTTTGTTTAGTGCAGTAAACAAATGTGATCGTTTCTAAAAAACAAAAGACCACCGGAGGCTCCACCTCCTGTCAACCACAACAACGTGCGTATGACACCGATCACTTTAGGGGTCAGAAGCAGGCACCAAGGTATCTCAACCTATAAAAGAGAAAGATTTATTCTGAGAAGAGCTTTAGCATTAACCCCGAGGGTCCTTTCCGTGCAACAGCTTTAGTGTGGCACCACAAGAAGTGGGACAAGTTTGTTCAGCCTATTGATAGCTTCAATGTGGATGTGGTGAGGGAGTTCTATCGGAACGCCCTCACGGATGAAGATGAGGTGTTCACTTGGACCTGTCATACCCCAAATTTTGACCACTAAGATTTCCCATCATTGTACAAATCATCATCACAATATGGAGGAACCATTATACCTCACCAGTCTCCCCAAAGATGGGTGAGCATTCACTGTAATCAAAATTAAGGTTTCAAGCCCTCTCAGAGCTCTTAGACAAAGGATCAATCAAGGAATAACTTGATCTTCAACTTTTCTAACCTCTCAAACATCCAAAAGGGATCAAGAGTGTAAGTTCTTGTAATTGGCTGAAATTTTGTTAAAACAATGCTGATGTCATGGTTGATGTTGCAACATGACCTTCTAATAGTATTGTAATGTTTTGGCTAACATTCTGGTGTGGAGTTGAAGTGCTGAAGTATGATGTCACATGCGATGTCTGAACATCACTATACCAGAACATTAAAACATCAGACCGTAATGTGTTTAGGGCTGCACGTGTTTCAGGTGTGAACGAGATATTCTGCTAATTACAATCAGAGAATGCAGGCGAAGATCAAAGGAGAGATATAGTCTGTTGCAATCAGTTATGAAGATCAGTTTGTTACTAATTTAATGCATAAAGATGTGGAGAATAATTAGAGTTAATTATGAAGATTTAATTGAAGATCTATTTAGTAGCAGAATCTTTTGCAGATTTGTAGCAGAAGATTTGATATTGATTTGAAGGCCCAAATCCAGTTGGGAAAAACCTATAAATAGAATGTGTGTAACCTAGAATAGGCACGGGTCCAAGATGTAGATCATTAGGGCTTTGTCTAAGTGAACCACTCGGGTTGTGAGATGGTCACTGTGGTATTACTCAGAAACCTGTAGGTAATGAGTATTGTACTGTTCTTGGAGGAAGCTGTTAAGAAACTCCAAGGTGTGTCATGGAAGTGTGTCTTCTAAGTTTGTGTGATAGAAAAGAGTTGGTAATCAAGTTGTTGATGCACTGGCGGATTTGTTGACTGCTAAACATCATTGCGATGATTGGAAGTGAGATGGAGTCTCTTATCTAGGGAGGACTTAGATAGAAGGGTCATTGGGTAGTGATTAAATTAGGTAGATTGTCAACTGGTCTGTTGAGTCTGTAATTTGATACTACTAATAGTGGACTTCCTTCCTGGCTTGGTATGCCCCCAGATGTAGGTAGTTAGACCGAACTGGGTGAACAATCTTTGTGCGTGGTTAATGCGTTTCTATTACTATTATTACCTTGTTCATACAGCAGATTGCGATGTTGTGACATTGCACGAGACATCACACTTCTGTACCAGAATTTCAATTAGTATCAGAGCAGGCATCCTGTCTGTTTCTGGATGAGATCTTGGGGAGATACTTTCTGGTTCATGAGCAAGGAAGATAGTTATGGACTTGGTCTGTTCATAGAGATTATTTTATCATCCCTTGGAGTGGAGAATGAAGTTATCAGGCTTGTAGCTTTGGTGGTGAGCTGCTGTGTGGTTTGACTTATTTTCAAACCTATGATGACCTAGTGCACTTGAAGTGTCGTGTTTGTGCAAGGGTTATTATGTTTTTCCTGAAGGTTGTAGAGGAGTTTTCTGGTGGATGTTCCGCTGCATATATATATCTGATGGAAAATTCCTGGTGGCTTTGTGTTAAGGCTGCAACATTCTGTTCTCCTCTGAAGATGTATCACATGGTGTGGAGATACGTGAGGACATCTTCAACTAGCTTATTAGGGTTGCCAAAGATACCTGTGGTTCATCCCTAGTCCGCTCATAAAGAGCTTGTTGAAAAAAAAGAAAGGTCTGAAGAAAGGTAGAAGTAATTTAGCCTTGCCTCCAACCTTACAAGGGGTTGTGTTAAAGGATCTTTTGATGTTAAGAGAACTTATGTCCTACCAGCAGATTATGCAGAATTGTGACATAACAGATGCTTGGGGGCTAAACAAATGTGTTGATCACATCTGTTTGGAACCTACTCCTGACTTGGAAGAGGAGGCATCTGGGTTGTGTGTCTAAGAAGTGTCATCAAGAAAGAAGTTGAGCTTAATATGTCAATGTCTATAAATCAGCCTTTGGTCAAATGGAATTGGTGTCTGCAAGGATCAGAAGAAGAAGATCAATCTGCTCGGTACTGTGACTCCTTCATCCTGTTTGATGGTGAAAGAAGAAGGTAGAGCCAAAGCAAAAGAGTATCACTGTCAAATCTTTCATGCGGGAGTGAAGATCTTGATAAGTTATCTCTTAAGCTTAGTTGTGGTGACTTAAGGAGGATGGCATCAAAAGTTTGAAGATTCTTGAAATATAGAGTATGCTGGCTCATTGTTGATGTCGGAACTGATGTTGAAACATTCCTTCAGTTCTTTGCTCAGGGAGGAGTGAAAGGTAAAGACACAGACCTAACCTGGGATGCTTTGGTGGTGTGTTAGTGTGTGACGACTTGAATTATGATGAAGAGGGAAGACTATGAAGACATCATAATCAGTTTAAGTGGTTTGGAGCATGGTGGTTGCTCTGGTTGTGAAGGTAGAGGATAAGTGGCTGGTATCTCTGGCTGACGGCTCTACTAAGGGAAGTGACTTTCTTTAGTATTGCTATGGGGTAGTCTTGGACTACTTATTTTCTGAAGATTCAGATGGGGTAGGTTTGTAGTCTTTGGAGTTTCTGAGCAGGATGGAGGTTGTCTACTCAAACTTGATTGTTGAATCAAGTCTATGAGAGCATGGAAATCTATTTCTGCAAAGGGAGGAGGTTCATCTGAGTGGCAGAAGGAAGAGCTGAATTCAACAGTTGGATGTCATAATGTTCTGACATCTAGCTTAACATCAGAAGTCTCAGCTGGTGATGTGGCACATCAGCTTAAGATAGAGGTGATCTACAGTAATGGAAGTTATGGATGCTTCAAAAATTTCTGTCTCATACAGTTTGCTGGAGCTGTGGTTTGAGAAGATATTACATGACTTAGAGATTCTAAGTGTAAGCAAGAGGGGCATGTGATTTTAAGATCAATTTCAGTAGGTAGATTAGGATATCTTTGTGAGAATTTTGACAAACGTGAAGAAGACAAATTGTGGCAGTTGGCTTTTTCATATGAGGATCCATAAAGGAGGTGATCAAAATGTGGCATTTGGTTGATCTCAGAAGTGGATGTGAAGAATCAATATAATCAGAGTGTGGCAGCTGGTTATTATTGAGGAGTGTCTTGGAACAAGTTACTCTTGGGAAGAAGGGTGATGAGTTGAAGACTCAAGGAGATTATTCTTCTTGAAGGTGGATGAGAATTTAATTCTCTAGTTCTTTGGATTACTATGCAATAGTAAGTCCAGTTGGTGGAGCATATCAAGAATCATGGTGATGATGTCTTGGTGTGTGACAGATGTTCTAACTTGTGTTGGGACATTATCTGGTTGGCTATCCTTGGTGAAGGATGACTATGCTCTGGTTCAGAAGCGTGGTACCTACTTTTTGCCTAAGGACGTCTACATAGTCATACGGGAGAATGATGAAGTAGAAGGTCTGCCTTGGATGGAGAATGTAGTGAAGACTGAAGTAGATTATGCATTGATTGATTGGACTGCCTTTGAAGAGTTAGCCCATGTGTTGCCTAGGTTTGTTGGTATAGGCTTAAGGGGGAGTAATCATGTTTGAACAGCTGGTGTTTTTCTGCTGCTAGTACCTCTTGAAGAGATTGGATCTCAGTAAAGCTTTTAAGTAAGCTGAGAATTCGTGGGGTCTTTATGAAGATGTTCATGTTCCTGAACTGAGAAGTGGTGATCAGATGTTGTGACCTTATGTCATGTTTACTACTGCTTGGGATGAGTAGATACATTGGTGCTGCTGAACTTGTGCAAATACTTAGGGGAAGCATGATAGTATGTCATGCGTGACTGCTGGAAAGATGAGGAACTTCTTATTGTGTATGGGAGAATTGATTCTTTTCTGCAGACTTTGGAAGAGCCTTGTGAGAAGGTATTGGTCTAGAGAATGATGCAAATCAGCAGTCTAGATATTATGGTTCAGGAATGAAGTTTTGGTGAAGAAGATGTGATAGTTTATCTAATACTGATGTCCTACATTATGTTGCAGCATTAGTGTCTAGAGTGGAAGTTCTGACAATACATGACTACTTTCATGATGCAGACCTCATTCGGTGCGAAGGGTGTTGTCAGTAGAATGATCTGTTCAGAAGGGCTGAAGATAAGGAGAGTAAAAAGGGGTGTCAGTCCATATCATGTAAACATGACAGGGGGAGTACTTGTCTATGGATTCTGCAGCAAAGGTGCATATATTGTGGAGCTTACATGCTGATCAAGCTTGTGGAGATTGGTTGACTCTTATGAGGAGATAATGTCAGATAACATGTTATTGGATGGCTTGTTGATGTGGACATGAATGGTTCTAGCCATGTGAAGCTAATTGTTTGTATCATGAGCACACATGCGACTGAGGAGAAGCCTGAAGACAATATTATGCAGTTTTGGAAGAACCATGTGAGGAACTTTGTTGATGAGAGATGTCACATTTGTCTTGATGTGTGTGGAAGGCTTTGTGAGTTGTGCGAATCCAACAGAAAAAGGAATATGCTCGTGATTTGAGGAGTCTTGGATTGGTAATTTTGTGAGCCAGCAGACAATGTATGATGCGATGTCAGAACATGATATAGAACATGTCTCTCTTGAGCCAAACAAGGAAGTATTTTGGACGGTGGTGTAAGGATAAATTGCAACACGTGGCTTCGACTGTGCATGGAACTGTTTTGGCACAATTTATGGTAAAAATCAGTTAGGAAATAATAAAAGTGGTCAAGACTGTTTTGGTTGATAAACATTGAATTTGGATGCAGTTTTTGATACCTAAAATAACGTTTCTTGGACCAAGAACATTGACGTATTCAAGGCTCGTTAATTCCAAAGTTACTGGTCAGATATTTATAGGGGTTATTTTGTTCTCCTTCAGCCAGTGAGTGTTCTCATCTCATAAGTTCTTATGGCGTTTATTCGTGTTTAGGTGAGCACATCTTGGGTCTGGTTCTGTGAGGGTTTCCTTTGCCAATTTGTGGCTAAAAAAGGGGAGAAAAGAAAAGTTTGGGGGCTAAATGGTTTGGGCAGATGTTATGTCTGGAGGCTGCAGTTCCAGTTGTTGCAGAAGGAGGTCATATCTTTAAGTTGGTGTTGAGTTTTTGTGACTTGTGTCCTGAGTTATGAACACAGTTGTGACTTGTGTTCTGAGTTACCTGGCTGGCAGAATGGCACTTCTCAACGTGTCAGGTTATGCCACAGATTGACCAGGGGGTCTGATCAAAGAAGGTGTGCAGAATTCTCTTATGCCACCATTGGTCTTTGATGAATAGACAAACATTTCTTTTCTGGAGGAGTCTTCTACATTTACTCCGGGTCTGAGTTGAAAGGAAAAAGAAATGTGTTGTATTAAGGGGGAGTGTTGGATATCTTCTTCCTCATGTGCACCTCCTGATGTGCTGCCTGGAATTGTCGTGATGTTATGTTTAACATGATGTCCTAACATCATTCAGAATTAGCCAAGATGATGATTCTCCATGGATGCAGTACACAGCAGCTACTGTGGTTTAGTGTTAGGATCTGATTATTATTGCTGTTGTAATAAGAGCTGTAATGTTTGTATATGTGTTTTAGCCAAAATTAGCCAAAGGGGGAGATTGTAAGTTCTTGTAATTGGCTGAAATTTTGTTAAAACAATGCTGATGTCATGGTTGATGTTGCAACATGACCTTCTAACAGTATTGTTATGTTTTCGCTAACATTCTGGTGTGGAGTTAAAGTGCTGAAGTATGATGTCACATGCGATGTCTGAACATCACTATTCCAGAACATTAAAACATCAGACTGTAATGTGTTTAGGGCTACACGTGTTTCTGGTGTGAACGAGATATTCTGCTAATTACAATCAGAGAATGTAGGCGAAGATCAAGGGAGAGATATAGTCTGTTGTAATCAGTTATGAAGATCAGTTTGTTACTAATTTAATGCATAAAGATGTGGAGAATAATTAGAGTTAATTATGAAGATTTAATTGAAGATCTATTTAGTAGCAGAATCTTTTGCAGATTTGTAGCAGAAGATTTGATATTGATTTGAAGGCCCAAATCCAGTTGGGAAAAAGCTATAAATAGAATGTGTGTAACCTAGAATAGGCACGGGTCTAAGATGTAGATCATTAGGGCTTTGTCTAAATGAACCACTCGGGTTGTGAGATGGTCATTGTGGTATTACTCAGAAACCTTTAGGTAATGAGTATTGTATTGTTCTTGGAGGAAGCTGTTAAGAAACCCTAAGGTGTGTCATGGAAGTGTGTCTTCTAAGTTTGTGTGATAGAAAAGAGTTGGTAATCAAGTTGTTGATGCACTGGCGGATTTGTTGACTGCTAAACATCATTGCGATGATTGGAAGTGAGATGGAGTCTCTTATCTAGGGAGGACTTAGATAGAAGGGTCATTGGGTAGTGATTAAATTAGGTAGATTGTCAACTAGTCTGTTGAGTCTGTAATTTGATACTACTAATAGTGGACTTCCTTCCTGGCTTGGTATGCCCCCAGATGTAGGTAGTTAGACCGAACTGGGTGAACAATCTTTGTTCGTGGTTAATGCGTTTCTGTTACTATTATTACCTTGTTCATACAGCAGATTGCGATGTTGTGACATTGCACGAGACATCACACTTCTATACCAGAATTTCAAAGAGGACTCCCACTTCAAGGTTTAAGCACAAGGCTGCTCCCTTCTAGGTGGATCAAGCTTCAAGATCGACAGTGTCACCAAATTAGGGTTTTGGTCGACCAGGGCCTCCAGATGGAAATTTTCCTCTGGGGACAAGCCAATGATCCAAAACATAACCTAATATACTCCATGGAACCTCATCGACCCAATCATCAAGTCAATTTTGCCTCAAGGGATGCATTCATCAAAATTCAGGAATTAGGGTTTCTTGACCTAATTCACCCCTAAGTTGACTTTTGGGACAAATCAGGAACCAAGACCTCAAGACATGATTTGAGGGTCTCTAATATACCATATTGATCCATTTGGAACAATGGATTAATCTAAAAAGCTTGAGCAACAAATCTCAATTTCATCAGTACCACAGTTAGGGTTTTACGAGAAAAGTCAACTGTAGCTTTGACTTTTGACCAGGACATGCTCCCAAACCCTAAGACATGATTCAATATACCCTATACCACCCATGGAACATGTCCATCAAGTTTGATTTAGGTCAAGGACATGATTTCCTGAAGAATTGCACAGTTTGGAATTCATCTGCTAAAAAGTCAATTGTGCACAAAAGTCAACTTTGACTTTTTGAGATTTTTTACAAAATTGGAT
This sequence comes from Lathyrus tuberosus, assembly GCA_022829125.1. Taxonomy (NCBI): domain Eukaryota; kingdom Viridiplantae; phylum Streptophyta; class Magnoliopsida; order Fabales; family Fabaceae; genus Lathyrus; species Lathyrus tuberosus. Next base: position 1,600,509 of record JALAZF010000209.1, on the reverse strand, counting down.
TTTTAACCCTAAAATGATGTTAATGTATGATTGGAATCATCAGTCATCAAGAAAAATCAAGAAAAGTGGGATAACCTGTAAAAGGGGTAACCATAAAAACTTAGAAAATTTTCTAAGTTATGAAATAAAGTGACAAAGGTACCAACTTTGGAGGATCATAACTCCTAAACCATAAAGCCATTTGTCCCCATCCAAAGCTTGATTTGTAGATCTCATTGCCCTCTACAAAAGCTAAAAACTGACCTATTTCCAAATTCCTCATGGATTTTGAGTTATGGAGTGATCAAAATCAAGAAAAGTCACTTTGTTCCAACACTTAGTGAAAATTTCACTAAGTCAGAATCTGCCTTTACTTTTCTCCAAATGTAGGGACATTTTTCACTTGGATCCAAAAAGTATCAAAACCAAATATGACCAAACAGTTGTTGTATCATATAAGGGCTTTCCAAAATGGCCAAGAACATCACCAAATTCAACTTGGGCCATGAGATATGACATTGGCAAGATGCCTTGCTGAAATCTGCCAAGGCAGGGCAGATTTTTGTACTTTTGGTCGATTTGCCAAAATCAGCCAATTCCAAGCCTTGTCATCACTTTGGACACATCTGAGGATTGAATCTAAAGGGGAAAATCACTAAGCCAAGCCTCCAAAGTCCTTGGAACAAGAAATAGCATGCCAAACCTAGAATTGCCTAAAATAGGGACAAGACTCCAATTTTGGATTGGAGCATTCAATGGAAGCACCAAGGTGGCATGGACTGAGCTATTGGCAACTGAATTCAGTCAAGACTTATCCAAGACCAAGGGAACCAAAGCTCTGTGCTCTAACCTCTAGTCAATGGCTAGAGGAGACTTGGATTTTCATTTGCCAACATTGGCCAACCCTACTCAGCAGTTGCCATTCACTATTCCTTGAAAAACAAACTTGCTCTACTATAAATAGAGCTCATTTGTGATTAGTTTGAGTACACCAAAGCCATCAAACAGATGCTTTCCTCAAAATCTCTTCTTTCACTCCAATTTTGCCTTCCAAAGCAAGTCACTATCGGGTTTTGAGTTTGAGAGCTTTTCCAACCAAACCAAATCACACACACACACACCTCACATACATCATATATGAGCTGATCAAACACTTAAACAACACCTGGAACACTGATTTCTCAGAATCACCAGTCGATTGCTCAAGGTTTTAACCAAGTTGCAGTTGAGATGCCATGAAGTGATCCAGCCAATTTCCATCAAGTCCAAGCATTCAAACACACTCCATAGGGTGTAGAGAAGCTGTTCAGATCATCACAACACATCTGTAACACCTCCTACTCAGAAATCATTTTGAACTTGCTGTCACGACCTAGAGGTAAGCCTAAACTTGGTCATCTCTCAATCTATGAATATTTCCTCGCACAATACTTTTGCCAAATGTTCATAATCATGCATGGAATGTTTCCCCTCAATTAATTGCTTTGTTTGAATCGTGTATCAAAAATCCCAACCTTCATGCAGAAATTAGGGTTCTTGAGGATTTATCGTGATTTCTTGTTTTATGCTTAATTTAAATTAAATTAATTGACATAGACATGATCGTGAGGTTGAGACGAGCATAATGGTATGTGGATTGCATGATATAATCAAGTATTCAGTGAGATTGGATAGAAAATGTAAATCTGGGCAAAACTGAAAAACGCGCGTGTTCTTCAGCTGTTCTTGGCGCCATTTCTCCAAAATTCAAATATTTGAATTTTGTGATTTTATTTAATTGATTCAAAAATTAATTTCTCTCTGAGTTTTAATGATTTTGAGTTGATTCTTTTTGTAATAATTCACAAAAATGTTAAAATATTTTATTTTACCAAAAAATCCCAAAAATATTATTTATTTCATATAATTGATATTTTTGCAAAGAATTAATATTTTAATTGTTTTTGACATTTAAAATATTTTTTCCCTCTTGATTTTGCAAATTTTAATGACTTTTAATCATTTTGTAGGACAAAACATGATTTTTGAAGCATTAATCCAAGATCATAATTTTTTTCCCATTTGTTAAAGAATTTTTGATCATTTTAATTGAATTTTTATTCAATTAAAATACATTTTGGAAATAAATTAGGGTTTTTTTATTAATTCAACCCTCACAAATCATTTTCAAACTCTTGGGCCTCATGAGAGAGTGTAAGACCCAAAACCCCCTTGTACATAAACATTTTGGGCCTCATTCATTGTATAAGTCCCTCTGTACATTTCAAATAAACGGCGCGATCGTCACCCGTTTAAAACCATCTGGGCCTCTCCTTGAGCTGTAAGCCCCACCACTTGTACAAAAATAAACTTTTGGGCCTCTATTACCAAAACAATTTTTGGGCCTCAGACATTGTATAAGTCCCTTTGCGTTAAAAGAAAACCTCCACGCGATCGCCATTTTAAACGAAAAATCATCTGGGCCTACCCTCGTGTTATAATCCCCACTCTTTTTCTTTAAAAAACTTTTTGGGCCTCTTGAGAGAGTGTAAGACTCATTCCTTTGTACAGAAAACCTTTCTTGGGCCTCAGTCACTTATATAAGTCCCTCTGTACAAATTTAACAGTGCAATCACTGGTGAAACCCTGGGCCTCTCCTTGAGCTGTAAGCCCCAAATCTTTCTTTTTCAAAGCACTTTCTCCTTTGATTTTGAAATATACTGTTGTTTTCAATCTTTCTTTGTTGAACAACTAACCAAACAGCATGGAAGCTCTACAACCGAGTAAGTGTTTATACGCTTTCATTTACCGCTTTCATATACATATAACTGTATTGTGGGGCTGTTTCGCTGTAAGTCTTCTTTCATAAACTCATATCAACTGTGTAATAAAAGTATAGATATTTAGAGTTTCCCCGGCAACTACGTCGAGCACTAGGTAAAGCCGTTTCGATTACTCTTAGAAATAGACAAGCTAGATCCCCAATAGGAGCACCAGATACAGTCTTCTCTTCGGCTATCCTCCTTAGGAATTATCAAGAAACTCTACCTCCCTAGAGATGAATGTCTTCTCCGTGAATGGCATCTCTTGAGTTTCTTCCAAATTCTCGAACTTTCCTGGCTTGATCTATTCCTTGTGAATAGCCTGTCTTGAATTTCTCGGGGTTTGGGGACCCACAGGCTTCTTAAAAGCATCGGCCTCCTCTTGGGCATAGTGCAAGGACCCACAGGCTTCCTAAAAGCATCCCCGCTTCCTCTTGGGCTTAGTACAAAGACCCGTTGGCTTCTTAGAAGTATTCACAGCCTCCTCTTAGGCTTCATATAATGATTCTTCCTCCGGGAATGATAGCCTCCTCTTGGGCTTCATACAAGGACCTCTCGGCTTCTTAAAAGTTTCCAGCCTCCTCTTGGGCTTCGTACAAATTATCCCGACGACCTCCTAGAGGTATAGGAACAGAAATTAGTCATCTTGATAGAACCGTCTTTCCAAGAGTCTACTACTGTTTCTTTAAGCATAGTACAAAAGATAAAACACTAGACTTGGACAGTCTAATTTCCTTGAGTCTCAAAGATATTCTCAAGTCCCTTTCAAAAATAGGAAGATACCCGTAGACTCGGACAGTCTCAATACCTTTTGGATTTCCCGCTTCCTTAAAGAACAGGAAATAACCCTGATCCTCTGATCAATCCCAAAGCAAAGCCTTACCTTTAATCAATCTCTTTATAAGAACTGATTTTCTCTTTTAACCAACATACTGGACCTGTGACTCAACTGAAACAGTCACACTAGCCTCCTCTTGGGCTTTGTACAATGATTCTCCCCAGCGGAGCAATCCCTTTTAGCCTCCATCTCGGGCTTTGTACGAGATACAAAAAGACTCTCTTGTTGAGTATAAAAGATTCTCTTGTTGAGTCAATCAATCTTTAGCCTCCATCTCGGGCTTCGTACGAGATACAAAAACACTCTCTTGTTGAGTATAAAAGATTCTCCTGTTGAGTCAACCCTTTTAGCCTCTCTCTCAGGCTTCGTACGAGACACATAAAAACTCCCTCTTGTTGGGCCATTAGCCTCCTCTTAGGCTTTGTACAAGAAAACCACTGGTTGATCCAATAAACCTTTTAGCATCAAAGCAGTGCCTCGTTCTGTCGCGGTGAGAATCGGATGTCAAGCTATTGGATTAACTTGAATCACAAATCTTTGAATTCACCACCGGTCTTTGATTTATCCAAAGGAAAGGTTAAAGATCGAAAAACCTAAGTTAAGAGGATCTAGGTTCGGGGGTTGGTTACGCCTAGGAAAGGTATTAGCATCCTAAACGTCTGTAGTACTCTACAGGAACCTCTTGTTTTATTTATGTTATTTATTACTCGCTTGCTAAGGTTATCTGCTAAAGGAAAGACCTAAGGGTGGTCCTAGTAAGCGAACCCGTAATCAAAATAAAGAGAAAGTATTAGTATGAGGTTGATGGCGATGCTAAAAAGCAGTCGACTTACAAGTTGGGGTATGGCTTGATATGTGGATCAAGAATGCTTTGGGTTTGGTTGATGGCGATCGTAGAGACAATCGACTTACAGGGTTTAAAAAGGGCTCGATTATTGAATCGAGAATTGTTTGATATTTTTGAAAAGGGTTTAATATGATTATGAATTGATGGTAAGAAATAATTGATACAGTTGACAATACGAAAAGTGTGAATTGGACCGCAAAAGCATGAAAAGATACAAAGAGAAATTTAACCGGATCTAATCGTAACGATGTTGGATAAAAAAATTAGCATAGATTGAAAAAAAAAGAAGGCAAATTGCTACCGCATAAGCGATCATCGCAAATCGGATCAATAAGCCACTACATAATAAAAATTAAATTAAAAGACAAAGTTGCAGATCGAAACACGAATTGGTTGGTGTACAACAAATGGATTACCGCTAGACCAAACCACCGGACGTGTGCACAAAATCGAAATGCAATGATAATTAATTTAAAAGAGTAAAATAAAAATCGCAAATAAACCGATAAAAATTTATGAACAGCATGCTACACTGAATGTGATCATCACAACGTGAATCCAAATGGTGCAGACCTAAAATTATAAAATAGAAAGGAAAAATTTTTTAGAGCATTTTAAAACAATATTGTTGCTAACGCAAAAAAATGAGATCATCGCAATCTAGATCCAAATCATGTGGATCTGTTTATAACAAAAAGCAACTCAAGAAAATAAAATTTTAAATTTGATAAAAACCTCAACAATATTCCTATCGCGAAAACGCGGTCATCGCAAACGGATCCAAATCGTGAGGATCTAAATTTTTTAGAAATAGAAAATGAATAAAACAAGTAAATTTAACGTGCTAAAAAAAAATCAACAATGTTGCTAACACAAAAATGTGATCATCGCAACCGGATCGAACCAAAGTGAATGCCACGCATCATGCACCAATATTCAAACAGCGTATCGACACGATTCGATACAAATCTAAAAAGAAAAAGCTTATATATATATATTAACATGAAACAACAGTTTCTAAGATTACATATTATATATTAACGTGAAATAGGAACGGTAAACCGCAGCATGTGACCAACATTATGCTAGCATTTTATATATATATACAATGCTTGAAACGAGAACTTTATGCACCCAAGGAATTAAAACCGTACAGCATATTTGTAAGGAACAGTGTGAAGGATTCATGTATATATGGGTTAGTGATAGCGTGGCATATCAATATATATCAACAATTTGAAATAGAAGAGTATTCAATGACATATTCTACGCACTGGATCGATGATTGGAACGGTAGCGGCGGCAGTTTTTTCTTTTCTCTCCGGTCTCCTCCTTTCCCTCTCGGCACATATCAAATATATAGATGGTCAATTAGGGTTAAACAATTTTCTAAAATTATAAAAAAAAAAAAAGTCCTTAATGGATAATTTTAGGCCCAAATTAAATAATACTAAAATAAAAATTAAACAATAAAAATGATTAAAATTAAATTAAATTAAAAACAGTAATAATCCTATTTATTTATTCTAGATATTATTTAAATTAAAAATAATAATAATAAAAATGAAAATAAATATTTAAAATAAAATTAAAATAAAATACTAATTAGCTTATTTATTTACTAGACAAAAATTGTAAAAATAAATAGACCCCACATAAATAAAATCGGACACTCAAGAGTTCGGAAAAATAAACTGAGTACATTAAAATGACCAGTACGAAATATACGACATTGAAAAGTACCAAATTTTAGGGTAAAAAATTAGGGTGTGACAGATGCCCCTATTTAAGTTTCTTCTATCCGGAGATATGAAGATTGAAATCTTCATCTCGACGCGATAGGAGAGACTTAAATACAAACATGCACAATTTTTGGCCCTAAGATGCCTTATGATATGATACGATATGAAATGAAAGACAGAGATCCTGAAGATATACCCGAAACATTTAGAAAATCATTAAATGTACGGGTAAAGATTTGAAGACATATCTGGAAAAACGTCAGACGCAACATCGTATCTGGAAGAACGTCAGATAGACACAAAGAAGGTTTTGGAAAAGCGTAAGAATGAAGTCACATATCCGGAAGAACATCGGATAAGCAAGGTCATATATATGGAAGAGCTTCAAATAGATATAAAGGGGCTCTGGAAAAACATCAGGAGCAGACACATCTGGGAAAACATCAGATGGTAAAAGCAAGGTCATTCCGGAAAAACATCAGAATAAACAAGGCGATATATCTGGAAGAACATCAGATAACAAAGACTCAATCTGGAAGAACATCAGAAATAAAGACATATCCGGAAAAACATCGGATAGATTCCGGAAATGCATCAGAATCAAAGGGTAATATCTGAAAAAACGTCAGATAGATCCCGGAAAAGCATCAGAATCAAAGGGTAATATCTGGAAGAACATCAGAACAAATGACACATCTGGAAAAACGTCAGACGCAAAGTCGTATCTGGAAGAACGTCAGATAGACACAAAGAAGGTTTTGGTAGAACATCAGAACAAGTATACATATCTGGAAGAGCATCAGATAGGTACAAAAGAGTTTCTGGAAAAACAAAGTCGTATCTGGAAGAACATTAGATGGACACAAGGGAGTTCTGGAAGAACATCAGAACAAAAGTACATATCCGAAATAGCATCAAATAGGTACAACAATATCTGTTTGGTAGGTGCCAAGTAAGTTGGACTTTGACCACAAGGTAAAACGTGGATAACATCACGACCCATGGAGAATGCAAATGAGTGCAAATGAGGATGACACTTTTGCTATGCATGTGTATATGAATTATGCTATGATATATGATCAAATGTAAATGCAGAATGTAATGTAGACGTCGACGACATGGTTCGACTCTTTTGGGGAGAAGACAAGGTTGGAAGACTGATTCCTCAACACGGATGTCATTGCCATTCTGCTTTGGGACTAAAGATGCTACTGAACACAACTCTGACACACTGGTAAATTGTAACAATTTGCTGATCCTTGTAGGAAGGATGGAAAGCTGCATGGGGATTCTTCAAGTAAACTGCCCCAGATTAGCCGACTGTTGTAGATGGACTGACCATTGCTTCAACCGGATTGATGCTAGAAGTGACTGAATTACTGTGCGCTTGGAAAGCTTGCCCCAGCATGAGTCTTAAAAAAACTTCTGTATAAACTAATTTTGAGAAGGACTTGCACTGTAACAAATCTTGAACTGATTGTCAACCTGATCTGGAAAGAACTTGCCCCTGATTGGATCACCGACCAAGTTTCTCAAATGTTTGAAAATTCCTTAAGAGGAAAGCTAGTTTGCAAGCAAAAGTATTCATACAAACATAGTAAATTCAAAGTTCATGCAACCTTTGAAATCAAAATCATTTGTTTTGAAAGATGCAAAAGCATATGAGCCATTGGTCAGAACACGACGGTTCAAGGCATTTAAAAGTGAAAGGTAAAGCAAAAGGCGTGATGCCAAAACAAATGATCCGCAAAGATCTTTAGGAGTCATTTTACGCAACCTCGTTGTAGTATGCTTTCAAAATAACCTTGCTTCAATTAGGTCTTTTGAGGGTTGTAACGTGGCCTGGTTCACGGTTTAAGAAACAAAGGATAAAGGCTCAAAGTTTATTTGTACCCGCCCAATCTTCGTGATGATCTCCAGTCCTACGCTCAGTTAACTCAGACTATACACTCAAGTTCCCATAGGTTAGGAATTGCCCTGATGATGGTCCAGAAGTCAATGAACTTGAGATGGTAGTCACTTCTTCGTTACAACTTTTGGTTGTCATACAAGCTTGTTCTTATTTCTCTCTGTATAAGGTAAGGTCATGAGCTTCCCATCTTTCTTAGCCTTTGCCTCGAAAGGGACTCGGCTCATTCTTTGAGTAAGGATTTCTTGAGGATTCTTCTTCGTTTATCGCTTTGGGAACAACTTGTACAACATTTATTCATCTAATTTGGAAGAGTTGAAAGTTTGTGACTGTCTTGTTTAATGATTACGGTAAACCATCATTGGCGTTCAACTTGAAAGACATCTTCGACACTTGCTTGTTGCGTGCGAAGGAAAATTTATGAATGAAACTTTTGTTGAAAGGTGTCTTGAAAGAAACTCTTGTATTTGAACGCACAATCAAGTTAACTGAGAACTACCCTGCCCCAGGTTAAGATTGCGTTTTTTTTTTGTAAAGAAAGAAACTCCGACTTTAAAGCTCAAAGGGGTTGACGAGGGTTTATCTTCCTTATTTCTCCAGTGTTTAGGAATTGAAACAATGCCTTACATCGTCAGTAAAGTTTTGATTTGAAAGCATACCAACAACAATTATGAGTAATTTGTTTTCATCATCCTCCCTCCAATCTTAGCATAATCAAAAAGAAAGTGGAAACGAAATAACATATTTTTGTTTTTTTGTTTTTTTTAAAGGAAAGCATAAGGATGTAAATAATGGACAAAATGGATTGAATCCAAAAGTTGCAATGCTCATGAAAGTACAAACGTAATTTGAGTACAAACAACCAATACAAATAAAGGAAAATGCAAACAAAGAGAAGCATGGTCTAGTGACTAATCATAAATAAATATGAGTTGTCTTGTCTGAAACACCGGCTCTTAGGAGGATAGCTGGCTGAGGTCGACCGAAGCTTCACTTGGCGTGCTCTGGAAGCATTGTGCTCATAGAGAGGGTTCTCAAAAGTAGTTTGAACAGTCTGGGCACAGTATGAACCATATGTCTGGGTTCAGCGAAAACAGGAGCTTGAAACATTATCCAGCAGTCTGACCAATCATACTAGTAGATACATGAGGTGGTGAGTAGTTGTGTGACAAACCAAACTCTGGCCAAGTTGAAGGTGGCACCTGAACAGGCTAAGGATCAGCATTTGAAACTTCCTGAATGATAATCCTTTGGGGTTTCTCTCCTCTATCAATCAAGACTTGGAGCATTTCAGTGAGCTTGGTTATACTCGACTTAAGATCATCGATCTCCATTCGGATCTCTGCGTTATGTGCTTCTTGCTCTGACATTATACGTCTGTAGTTAGCTCTAGTCCGATATCTGTGTCGAGGAATCAGCTTGACGACTCACAGGTGACACTGGAACATAGAGACAACTGGAAATAAGTTGCTGGACAAACAGATGCATGGAAATGATATGCAATGCAATGCAATGGTTTCAAGGAACTCAAAAGTAGGTTACAAACATTTCGGAAAAAAAGGGTTCATTTTATAATCCATGGTTTTTTATTGATTTTGCAAGGGAAAGAACAATTGAGTTTCTTGAAACCGAATGGTTATTCATGAATGCATGAATGGATGCATAGACATAGGTATACACATATACACATATACAGGTAAACAAGCCAAGGCTTAGGTTTGAAGATCACGAGCATGAAGCCATGGTCTACCCTTTCCAAGGTGTGTACTATGGTTTCAAATGTACCTGCCGAACGGGTTCTACAAAGTTCCCAGAGTCTACAATCCATCTTTCGGATATTATCGATTTTCCAAATCACTTGGTAGTCAATAATATTCTCAAGAGAATCTCGTCTGAGTGTAGTATCGCGTAGCGACTATTGCAGAAATAGACTCCCGCATAGTCCCCGCACTACATCCTAATAGGCCAAGTTGGGTTAAAGGTAACTACGGTCCCCAGTCTCGATGACCTTTAGTTCGAAATAATATCGTCTTCACGAATGGACTCGTTGAACAATATTAAATTCGAGAGGGCCTAAACTGAGTGGTGAAGTCTCAATTCAACTTCTTCAGGAATCGACTCCCTCAAAGTATCCTTGAATTCTCACCATCCTATCATATTTTTCACTCTAGTTCGGGTGTAGAACTTATCTCACCACGCAAAGTAGCAACCCTGCACACAGAAAACCCAAGTAGAACAGGTATATATACAAATATAAAGATATATAGGCAAACAAGAAAATAAATAACATAGATATAAACAAGTTAGGGGAAACCCTCGAGTTGTCCCCAGTGAAGTCGCCATTTCTGTCGCGGTGAGAATCGGATGTCAAGCTATTGGATTAACTTGAATCACAAATCTTTGAATTCACCACCGGTCTTTGATTTATCCAAAGGAAAGGTTAAAGATCGAAAAACCTAAGTTAAGAGGATCTAGGTTCGGGGGTTGGTTACGCCTAGGAAAGGTATTAGCATCCTAAACATCTGTAGTACTCTACAGGAACCTATTGTTTTATTTATGTTATTTATTACTCGCTTGCTAAGGTTATCTACTAAAGGAAAGACCTAAGGGTGCTCCTAGTAAGCGAAACCGTAATCAAGATAAAGAGAAAGTATTAGTATGAGGTTGATGGCGATGCTAAAAAGCAGTCGACTTACAAGTTGGGGTATGGCTTGATATGTGGATCAAGAATGCTTTGGGTTTGGTTGATGGCGATCGTAGAGACAATCGACTTACAGGGTTTAAAAAGGGCTCGATTATTGAATCGAGAATTGTTTGATATTTTTGAAAAGGCTTTAATATGATTATGAATTGATGGTAAGAAATAATTGATACAAATGACAATACGAAAAGTGTGAATTGGACCGCAAAAGCATGAAAAGATACAAAGAGAAATTTAACCGGATCTAATCGTAACAATGTTGGATAAACAAATTAGCATAGATTGAAAAAAAAGAAGGCAAATTGCTACCGCATAAGCGTTCATCGCAAATCGGATCAATAAGCCACTACATAATAAAAATTAAATTAAAAGACAAAGTTGCAGATCGAAACACGAATTGGTTGGTGTACAACAAATGGATTACCGCTAGACCAAACCACCGGACGTGTGCACAAAATAGAAATGCAATGATAATTAATTTAAAAGAGTAAAATAAAAATCGCAAATAAACCGATAAAAATTTATGAACAGCATGCTACACTGAACGTGATCATCGCAACGTGAATCCAAATGGTGCAGACCTAAAATTATAAAATAGAAAGGAAAAATTTTTTTAGAGCATTTTAAAACAATATTGTTGCTAACGCAAAAAAATGCGATCATCGCAAACTGGATTCAAATCATGTGGATCTGTTTATAACAAAAAGCAACTCAAGAAAAGAAAATTTTAAATTTGATAAAAACCTCAACAATATTCCTATCGCGAAAACGCGGTCATCGCAAACGGATCCAAATCGTGAGGATCTAAATTGTTTAGAAATAGAAAATGAATAAAACAAGTAAATTTAACGTGGTAAAAAAAATCAACAATGTTGCTAACACAAAAATGTGATCATCGCAACCGGATCGAACCAAAGTGAATGCCACGCATCATGCACCAATATGCAAACAGCGTATCGCCACGATTCGATACAAATCTAAAAAGAAAAAGGTTATATATATATTAACATGAAACAACAGTTTCTAAGATTACATATTATATATTAACGTGAAATAGGAACGGTAAACCGCAACATGTGACCAACATTATGCTAGCATTTTATATATATACAATGCTTGAAACGAGAACTTTATGCACCCAAGGAATTAAAACCGTACAGCATATTCGTAAGGAACAGTGCAAAGGATTCATGTATATATGTGTTAGTGATATCATGGCATATCAATATATATCAACAATTGGAAATAGAAGAGTATTCAATGAAATATTCTACGCACTGTATCGATGATTGGAACGGTAGCGGCCGCAGTTTTTCTTTTCTCTCCGGTCTCCTCCTTTCCCTCTCGGCACATATCAAATATATAGATGGTCAATTAGGGTTAAACAATTTTCTAAAATTAAAAAAAAAAATCCTTAATGGATAATTTTAGGCCCAAATTAAATAATACTAAAATAAAAATTAAACAATAAAAATGATTAAAATTAAATTAAATTAAAAACAGTAATAATCCTATTTATTTATTCTAGATATTATTTAAATTAAAAATAATAATAAAAATGAAAATAAATATTTAAAATAAATTAAAATAAAATACTAATTAGCTTATTTATTTACTAGACAAAAATTGTAAAAATAAATAGACCCCACTGTCATACCCCAAATTTGTCCTACCTGTGTATAACTTTCATCTTGTCACATCCATATTTCTTAAACTCATTCTTCCAATTTTCATAGTTAAGTTTGTGTCCATATCCATTTTGTTTTCATTATCCATATATCCATTTCTCTTAATCCATTTCAAAACCTATTTATCCAAATTCTCTTCATTCCAATTAGGTCCAAGTCCATTTTTAATTCACACAAAATGCAAAAAACATTGTCTTTTTCTTTTAGGCCCATTAACCATTTTTTTGTTGTTACAATCAAAATTACAAAAAGATAACAAAAGCTTGCTAAATTCCAAACTTGTTGCAATACCACTACCCTGCTACACTGCACTGCGGTTTACACCAGTTTGCCTAAATCAAAACAGGCCAAAACCTGTAGCAAGAAAGATAAATCCGTCACTATGCCAAACCAAGACCTGTGTTACACAACAACAACACCACTCCGGACCAAACCTGCGTGACCTGAGCAATAACAGCAACTACACAATAAGCCTGCTACACAAACAGTTGTAGCATCAAAACAACCATCAACAAACCTGCCCTGCATTTGAAAGTGACAACACCAGAAACAATAGAAAATTAAAAAACTTTGATTGCTTTAAAAGAGGAGAGAACGATGTGGAGGGAGGGGAAAAAAAAGAAACTCACGGGAGAAAAAACGGAGCCAAATATTCTGCTCCACCAGAAATGTTGCTCACAAAAAATTTCCATAGCATACCCCACAATAATCTCCTTCGAATGACAAAAAACAACATCAGCTTCTCTTACAACCTCACCCTCAACAACATCAACCCCAAAGCACCACCGACAGTGACAAAAACAAATCTTTCATCATCACCATGCCTTTCATCTTCAACTACTCATAAACACACTAAAACCAACTCTTTTCTCTCTATAACACAATCCTTCTCAAACACCATATTGAACCACATCTTTGATCTTGTTCTCCCTCAGTCATTGCCACAAGAACACACCCCCACCAGAAGCTAATCACTCTCCTTCTCCCTCACGAACCAACCCTTTCCCTCACACCGTCTTGTTTCTCATTATCACTCACCCGTCTTCGCCGCGCCCTCTCCTAACACTCCCTCAATGCAAAACCCCCATCGCCAGAACCAACAACAGCGCAACAACCACACGTAATCAACATACCTCATTCAGATTCCCATCAACCTTCAAAACACCAACTATCAGTTTTCAACCCAGATTCCTCTGCACCTTTTACTATTCACCATCTTTAAACCTTTCCTTTTCTTTAACCAAACATCACGAACCTTTCCAAAACCCAACACGAAGATCAAACCCAAACCGAGTCAGAATCCGAGAGAAGAAGAAGAGAAGAATAAAATCGAGGTTGGGCTTGAGCGAATCTGAGAGATTCAAGGCGGGATCGAGGACATATGAGACGAAGCAAACCCGGATCGAAGTTGGAAGTGAAAGAGATCACGCAAACAAAACGAAGATGGCGAGGCAAGTTTTAGACGGAATCGGAGGTTGGAAGCGAAATCATTTTTTTCTGAATCCTCTCGTTGGTGGTTGCGACGCGGGACGATGTCGATGAGGGTGATGAGACGCGCTACCGTGATGCTCTGCTTTCAATTTCTATTTCCTTTTGTGTTGACAGAGATGTTGATGATGAGACTCTGAATACCGTTGTGCCTTTCTTTTGTTAACTTTCCTTTTTACTTTGACTAAGCGTTGGAGCCTTTTTTGGATAAGGGAGGTGTTTTGTTTTCTCTCCCAGCGTCATTTCATGCGGACCGAGGGCTTTAGGGCCCGTTTTTGTATTTTTGCTGGTAATGGATGAATGGGCCTAACGGCCCATAATGATTCCAGGTTTCTTCCACTAGCACCCTTGTTTTATTCATTCGCACCCCTGGTTGCGAAAAGGTGATGTGCCTTTGAGCCCAGATGATCCTTATATGTTTTTTTATTTTGTTTTTATTTTGAGTTAATTATTTTTTATTATTTATTACTAGATTTTAATTTTAGTATTTTCTTTAGGATTTATATTTTAATTAACTTGATTTAGAATTTATATTAATTAGGTTTTGATTTTTAGATTTTTGGTCTTTGTTGACAACTTTGATTAGATTTCTTTTAGTAATTCTTGCTAACTTTCTGACTCTCTTGATTAGCACTTCTGATTTTGGGCTAAGTTAATCTTGGATGTGGATTTTTGACGTTGGACACTTGAGGATTAATCAGATGGATAGTCGTGAAATTTATAACAATTCTTGAGCTTTTTGCACGCGTCGAAGAGGCAACGGACCTTCTCCGTTAGGTAACCCTAGAATCTCGATTTTATCTTTCATGCCTCATTTTAGGATTGTATCCATATTAGAAGCATATTTCTTCCCTCATTTTATTCATGATCTTTAGATGAGGTGTATAATTTTTTCTTGTGGATTTATTTTGTGCCTTGATTATATTATGCTATGTCATTGCGTGTTTATTCAAATCAAAATATTTTTCAACTAATACCTTGACTCAATGTCAAGCCATTTTCATACCTTGTAAGTCGATCGTTTTCACGATCGCAATCGACCTCACAATGCCTCCTCTTGGGCCTTATGCAACGATTACCCATTCTATTTTGATTTGTATACATGTATGTGTTTGGAATATTTTAATCGTGGCTTAATTAATTCCATAAGATTAAAATCAACCCTTTTTTAAAACAATAAACAAACTTGATCCAACGTCAAGTATTTTCCAAAACAAATTCAATTAATTTCGAAGCATTCACTTGATCCACATATCAAGTCCCTTACCCCTCTTGTAAGTCGAGTGTTTTTGCCTCGCAATCGACCTTACCTTGAACCATTAGGACCTCCTTCCCATTAGTCCTCAACCATCTCGCACGTACATTTAAACCTCGATCAACATCGAGCATTTTTATAAATCAAATCAAATGCATTTAACCATACTTAAATACTATTTCACAAAAGAAGAAAAGGGAGTAGAATGGAATCTTCGATTCTTCTCCTCAATTGTTTGGGCCCGAGGAATCTTTCTTAAGTTCAAGCAATTGTCTTATTTAAAAGACTCATAAAGCGATTACATATCAAGCCCTTTTTTACAGTAAATAAAAATCAAATCTTCTTTTCTTAAACACTTGGATGAAAAAGAGAGAGAGCCGGTTCTTCGACTCGCTTTCCCGATTACTTGGGCCCGAGAAATCTTTCTTAAGTTCAAGTAATTGTCATCTATTTAACATACTCTAACCATATTAAAACTCTTTCACAATTAAGGATGAAAAAGAGAGAGAGCCGGTTCTTCGACTTGCTTTCCCGATTACTTGGGCCCGAGGAATCTTTCTTAAGTTTAAGTAATCGTCACCCAATCAAAATACGAACACATTAATCCAGCTTCTCGCCGCCGTGCGATTAAAACTCTTTTCATAAAGAACATTGTTTAGTCCCTTCTTCCGCGCATATGAACTAGTGCTTCAGCCTCCCATGACGAGCCGACAAGCCAACGTTTAGCAGTTAGAATGCAACCTAAACTCTCGTTCGCCTAAAACACGTCCAAATCAAATCTTTTTCTCAATCAAATCTCTAATACACCTAATTCATACTCAAACAACTTTTCACAAAAAGAACATTGTTTAGTCCATTCTTCCGCGCATATGAACTAGTGCTTCAGCCTCCCATGACGAGCCGACAAGCCAACTTTTAGCAGTTAGAATGCGAATTAAACACTCGTTCGCCTAAAAAACACAAACCAACCGTAGTCCCACAAACTACGAATGCTCTGACTTTCCCATTGCACGAGGGAATACGTAGGCACAAGGGTTCTAATCCTTGCCGAGCACACTAATAATAAAACCACCCCATTTCCCCATTAAAAATCAATAATCCTTTAGAAGATAACAAACAAACCTAACTAACTTTCTCATGAATCGAATCAAGAGGTTCCTGTTGAGTACAACGGACGTAGAGGGTGCTAATACCTTCCCTCTTGCGTAACCGACTCCCGAACCCGAATTTGGTTGCGATGACCATGTTCTTATCCCTTTCAAAGGTTTTATCGATATTTTCCTTTCCCTCTTTTGGGATAAATAAAGTTCGGTGACGACTCTGTTTCGAACAGTTTTTTCCGCGTCCATCACGAGGATCGTATTTTTCGAGGTACGACAGATGGCGACTCTGCTGGGGATTTGCATTGCCCTATGCTAGAGAGAGTCAAGCCTAACTTGACTCGATTCGTGAGTGTTAGATCCACTTGTTTGTTTATCTTCTCTTGTTTGTTTGCTTGCTTGTTTGACTATCTATTATCTACTTGCTTGCTTATTGTTATTATATCCTATTATTATCTCTTATGACATTGTGGGGGTCCTCTGATCATTGGTGCTTTGTGAGATGGCTCTACACCCGAGTCGAGAAAAACCTAGGATTAGGATGGTGGTTGTGTAGTGTAGGCTTGCGTGGAATCTTCTGCGTGAGTTGAAGCAAAAACCCTGCTTGGAGTAGACTCCCTTGGAGATATTATTATTGTGGTGAATCTTTGCCATGGCGGCAATATTTTCGAGGTGGGTCGTTGATCCCAAGGAGCATTAACCCATTTACCCATGGTGGTTGGTAGTGTTAATTCTTTGTGAGTTGATGCGAACGCCCCAATCAGATGAGATCCCTCGAACGTATTACTTCTTGACAGTAATATTTTCAACCTCGATCTAGGATTCTGAGAACCCTACTTAGAACCCGTGTGTCGATGGTTGTGTAGTGGACGCCTCCGAGGAATCTTTCTCGTGGGGAAGAAACGAAGACCTCACCTAGACGAGATTATTTCAAGAATATTATAGTCGGACAAATCTTTGTCGTGGCTATAATGTTTTTGAAATATATCCGTAACTCTAGGCACTTACCCGATTAGAGCCTACCTATAGGGAGTCCTGTAATCAGAGATATCTTGTGTCTAACTCCTTCCTCAGAATCAGATGTTGCTTTGATCCTGGATTTACCCGCATTGCATTTGTTTACATATCATTGCATTTGCATCTCATTTGCATGGCATACCCTTCCAACCAAAACTCATCCGATCCTTTGTCCATTTCCTGCCAGCTGATTTCCCGACGCTCATACTGAACCTGTGGTAGCCGCAAAGCATATAAGGCAAGTTCAAGCGGAGATAAGAGGAGCATATACAATTTGAAAGTTGTGATGGCTATGTCAGAGGATAGCTTTCAACATGATGAGATGAAGGATTTTGACCCCCCATCAGTTTTTGCTATGTTGACTAACCCACTATATGATCGTCTACCTGGTGATCATTCTCCACGAGTGAGCATCCCTGCTCAGTCTCAGATGATATCGATGTCTGACTCCATGGAGAAAAGGTTTTGTGCCCTCGAAGAGAAGGTTCAAGCTATGAAAGCCTGCGATGTTTCTGGACTCGATGCTGTTGATATGTGCCTAGTGCCAGACTTGGTAATTCCTCCAAAATTCGAAGTACCCAACTTTGAGAAGTACGCTGGTCTCAGTTGCCCGAAGCGTCATTTGGTGATGTTCTGCCGAAAGATGACTCCTCATGTCCGCGACGACAAGTTGATGATTTACTGTTTTCAAGACAGTTTAAGTGGTGCATCTTTGAATTGGTACATGGATTTAGAAAGAAGCTGTATCCAATCATGGAAAGACGTATCCAATGCTTTCCTAAAGCAATATGAGTACAATTTGGACATTGCCCCCAGTCGCACGCAGCTGCAAAGCTTATCTCAGAAGAGCGGTGAACCTATCAAGGATTATGCACAACGGTGGAGAGAGTTGGCAGCTAGGGTACAACCACCACTCTTGGACAAAGAAGTGATGGACATGTTCTTGAACAGTCTGCATGCCACCTATCTTGAAAGGATGGCTGGCAGTTCATTCTCAAGCTTCTCTGACATAATAATAGTAGAAGAACGCATCGAGAGTTACCTCAAAGCTAAACAAGTCCAAGACGTCTCGAGTAATCAAGCTGGTGAAACTGAATCCTTCAGCAATCTCCAAGAGGAAGAGGATAATGAAATTGATGCAATCATAGCAAATGTTGAGTATTCTCAGGGTACACCAGCAAGACTTTATGGCCCTTCAGCTTCTCGACAGTTATCATTGTCAGCGCCATATCATCCTTATGGGCAACCTGTCAATCCTAAGGCGTCATACCAGAAACTCTTGATCTCTCCTCGTGCAAATAAGCGAGCCCGTGGTCGAGGATATCAGAATCATCAACAGAATCAGCATAGGCCTCGAAACAACTTGGAAAGAAGGACTGCTCCTCTTCACCCAGTTCCTATGTCGTACAGTCAACTCTTGCCGCATCTGGTCCAAAACTCACTGGTAGAGCCCAAAGCTATCAAGCCTTTGCCAGAACCATACCCGTCTGGATACGATCCCAATGCACATTGTGGGTATCATGCTGGATCAATGGGGCATTCGACTGAAGATTGCAAAGCTTTTCAAGCCAAGGTGCAACAGTTGATTGACAAAAAGTACATATCATTTCCAGAAGGAAACTTGGTCATGCACGTCAGCTTCTCGCCCAAATGAGTTCCAAGAGGAATCTTCTCAAGCCAGTGGTTCAGATAGGAAGATGTCCTCAAAGCTGACAATCCTTGGATATTTTTATCATTTGCATTTGTAATTTCGTTATGTTAAATGCTACTTGTTTTTGAATATTGTTGTGAATGGTAATATTAATGATGTGATCGTGCATTTTCTGAATTAATCATGTCGCATTCGCTCATTTTTTTACTTATAACAAAATGAAAATACATAAAAAAAACAAAAAATTTCTTCCATATATTTCTCGTCCACTTTCTTCACCAAATTGTTGTCTTAGCAAAGATTGGAGGGAGGATGACGAAAATGAGATACCCATAATTGCTGATGGTATGCTTTCGGATAGAATCCTGCCAAGGATGTACAGGCATTGCTTCAATCCCCAAACACTGGAGAGATAAGGAGTTAGTCCCTAGTTAACCACTTCGAGCCTAGAAGTAGCAGTTTCCTTCGGATATTCAAACCCTTACACTCAACCTGGGGAAGGGTAGTGTTCAGTTAACCTGATTACGCACTCAAATCCCAAAGAAAAATCCAAAGACATGACGGTTGTTCATCAATAACCATGACTTGGCAGTCACAATCATCCAACAAAATAAAAAAAATAAACAAAAATCAAAAAGCCTGCTAAGTCGAACACCTCAAAAGGAGACTTAGGCAAAAATCAAGGCAATCCCGATGGACTCGAAAAATGAAATCAGTCCATGCAAAAGATAGGGATCAAACAAAAACAAAAGAGGTCCTCGAATCCTCAACAAAAACAAAATAAGATTCACTGACATCCAACAAAACAAAATAAGGTGACTGCCATTTCAAGGAAATCTTGAATCCTCATCTTCACTATCACACCGTCAAGCGTTCTTAGGAGACAGATGTGTGTCAATTTAACTGAACGTAGGACTGGAGATCATCACGAAGAAGGGGTGGGTACAAAACACACTTTGAGCCTTATATCCTTTGTTTCTATAACCGTGAACCAGACCACGTTATAACCCTCAAAAGACCTAATTGAGGCGGGGTTTATTCTGAAAGCATACTACAGCAAGGTTGCGTAAACTGACTCCTAGAGATTTGCTAATCTTCTGAATTAGTGTCATATTCTTGCTATATCTTTCACACTAGCTAAATCAGCACCACGTTTGGACTAATGGTCCATCCGTCACACACTATCACATCATTCTAATAACGATTGATTTTTTCAAAACTTGCATGAGCATCGCATTAAAATTACCATTTGTGAACGAACAATTTTGACTGCAAGTCAGTGTTTGACATCAAGGAAATTCCAACAAGGAACAATCAAAGAGAGCTAGATCATTCAACAAAGTTGATTTGAACTAACAACACCTCATAACCCTATGGAACAGGGGCATTGACATCCAATGATTATGGAATCGGTCAGTTTAAAGCAAGTCCCCGGAGCATTAGTTGATAATGGGGCAAATCATTCAGGAATCAGGTTGAACATGGTGAATCATCTCAAGCCTCTACCAACCAGGGGCAGGCCACCCAGAGGTTCTTTTGATTAAGGGAAAACCCCTCCAATGTTCAATCAACACAAGTTAAGTCGCTCTAACGCTCATTCTGGGGCAAGCCACCTCAAGGGTACTTTGAAGCCGAATACTCTAAGAGCCAGTCAATTAAGGAAGAATCCTTTCATGACTTGGGATTCTGGGGCAAGCCATCTCGAGTTCATCTCATGGTACAACTGCTTCCAACTTCCTTTCAAGGACAAATCCTTTCACAACTTGGAATTCTGGGGCACACCATCTCGAGTTCATCTCATGGTACATCTGCTTCCAACTTCCTTTCAAGGAGAAATTCTTCATAGACCCAGCCGCACAGGGGCAAATCTCTCTGTTTGCTTTTAATCTGCTCAAGCGAACACCGTCAAGTGACCTTTGAGTTCAAGATGAGTGTCGGGGAATCATGCTATCACCCCATAAATAACCTTTTGCCTACCTTCTGACAAGAAACCTTGCTGCAAAGGAACCTACCCATACCTTATTCTCTACTGGGGCATCTTTGGAAACTTTTATATCATTGCATAAATCACTCATATGCATTAGTCATGTCGCTTCGCTCATTGCATAGACATGCGTATCGTATCATACCTCAAGCCTAACCTTCCAACAAGATTTGACGTCTCAAAGCCTGGTATTGCAAGACTTGACACCAAAGTCCAACTTAGCTTGGCAATCCAAAAGTCCAACTTAGCTTGGCAATTCAAAAGTCCAACTTAGCTTGGCAACCCAAAAGTCCACCCTGTTGGCATTTTCATAACCTAAAGTCCAATTTAGCTTGGCAATCCAAAAGTCCAATCCTTTATTGGCAACTACTCAAAATCCCACACTCGTTGGCACCTCCAAATCTTTTAAGGTCCAGTTCCCGCCTGGCAAATCATTTAAGGTCCAGTTCCCGCCTGGCAAATCATTAAAGGTCAGTTCCCGCCTGGCAAATCATTTTAAGGTCCAGTTCCCGCCTGGCAAATCTTTTTAAGGTCCAGTTCCCGCCTGGCAAATCATTTAAGGTCCAGTTCCCGCCTGGCAAGTCTTTTAAAGGTCCAGTTCTCGACTGGCAAATCATTTATGGTCCAGTTCCCGCCTGGCAAATCATTTAAGGTCCAGTTCCCGCCTGACAAATCTTTTAAAGGTCCAGTTCCCGCCTGGAAAATCATTTAAGGTCCAGTTCCCGCCTGACAAAACTTTTAAAGGTCCAGTTCTCGACTGGAAAATCATTTAAGGTCCAGTTCCCGCTTGGCAAATCATTTAAGGTCCAGTTCCCGCCTGGCAAATCTTTTAAAGGTCCAGTTCCCGCCTGGCAAATCTTTTAAAGGTCCAGTTCCCGTCTGGAAAATCGTTTTAAGGTCCAGTTCCCGTCTGGAAAATCATTTTAAGGTCCAGTTCCCGTCTGGAAAATCACTTTAAGGCCCAGTTCTCGTCTGGCAAACCAATTCAAGGTCCAGTTCTCGTCTGGCAAATTATTTTAAGGCCCAGTTCTCGTCTAACAAATCTTTTAAGGCCCAGTTCTCGTCTGGCGAATACCCTTTTCTCACCAGTTCTCGTCTGGTAATCTATCCTCCAATCCAGTTTTAGTCTGGAAGTTTGACCAAGGTCCAATTTCATTTGGCAATTACCAAATCCAATCCCTGGTGATACCCTCGTCAAGGAAACTTATCCCCAACGCGCCTGATCATTTGCATCGTCATCTGCATAACATGCTAGCATAACATCATATTTAATCATATCAAGCACTATCATATCATACGTGCATTAGATTCCCTAGCAGTTGCATCTTAGCATGTGTTTCAGTGCATTATGTAATGCATGGCATATCCATCCGCAGCATAGCATAACGGGATCCAGGATCAGTTTGTAAGCATCATGGCCAGTCCTCCTTCAAAGTCGGCAGTGTTCATCTGAAGAGAAGTTAATACCCCGCACGTGCTCATGGAATCCTATTCCCCAGCAAGTCATTCTTCAGCACTGCAGTTGATAATGATAATCACCAGCAACTGTTGTTATTACTCCCCAAGCAGAGGCTATCCTAGAAAGTTTCTTGTAAGCTTTCCCCTGCTGAGCCAGCACATTTCCTCCGACGGGAATCTTACTCAACTATTCCCCATCAAATCTACCGCAGACATATTGCTTTGGTATCATCGGAGAGCCTTCATGAATAAGGGACTGCTTCGATCACCCAGAGAACCTCAAGCTATGTTGTTCAGTTAGAACCTCGCTACTTCATTCTGTCAACTCTTACTCTACAACACTTTACCTTTTGTGAGACAAATTTTGGGGCATTCTTATATCTAATTTACTTCTACCCTTAGAATGAACACCGTAGCCGTTCACTCTCTCGGTTTAAGCCAATTAGATAGGGGCATCTGTCATACCCCAAATTTGTCCTACCTGTGTATAACTTTCATCTTGTCACATCCATATTTCTTAAACTCATTCTTCCAATTTTCATATTTAAGTTTGTGTCCATATCCATTTTGTTTTCATTATCCATATATCCATTTCTCTTAATCCATTTCAAAACCTATTTATCCAAATTCTCTTCATTCCAATTAGGTCCAAGTCCATTTTTAATTCACACAAAAATGCAAAAAACATTGTCTTTTTCTTTTAGGCCCATTAACCATTTTTTTGTTGTTACAATCAAAATTACAAAAAGATAACAAAAGCTTGCTAAATTCCAAACTTGTTGCAATACCACTACCCTGCTACACTGCACTGCGGTTTACACCAGTTTGCCTAAATCAAAACAGGCCAAAACCTGTAGCAAGAAAGATAAATCCGTCACTATGCCAAACCAAGACCTATGTTACACAACAACAACACCACTTCGGACCAAACCTGCGTGACCTGAGCAATAACAGCAACTACACAATAAGCCTGCTACACAAACAGTTGCAGCATCAAAACAACCATCAACAAACCTGCCCTGCATTTGAAAGTGACAACACCAGAAACAATAGAAAATTAAAAAACTTTGATTGCTTTAAAAGAGGAGAGAACGATGTGGAGGGAGGGGAAAAAAAAGAAACTCACAGGAGAAAAAACGGAGCCAAATATTCTGCTCCACCAGAAACGTTGCTCACAAAAAAATTCCATAGCATACCCCACAATAATCTCCTTCGAATGACAAAAAACAACATCAGCTTCTCTCACAACCTCACCCTCAACAACATCAACCCCAAAGCACCACCGACAGTGACAAAAACAAATCTTTCATCATCACCATGCCTTTCATCTTCAACTACTCATAAACACACTAAAACTAACTCTTTTCTCTCTATAACACAATCCTTCTCAAACACCATATTGAACCACATCTTTGATCTTGTTCTCCCTCAGTCATTGCCACAAGAACACACCCCCACCAGAAGCTAATCACTCTCCTTCTCCCTCACGAACCAACCCTTTCCCTCACACCGTCTTGTTTCTCATTATCACTCACCCGTCTTCGCCGCGCCCTCTCCTAACACTCCCTCAATGCAAAACCCCCATCGCCAGAACCAACAACAGCGCAACAACCACACGTAATCAACATACCTCATTCAGATTCCCATCAACCTTCAAAACACCAACTATCAGTTTTCAACCCAGATTCCTCTGCACCTTTTACTATTCACCATCTTTAAACCTTTCCTTTTCTTTAACCAAACATCACGAACCTTTCCAAAACCCAACACGAAGATCAAACCCAAACCGAGTCAGAATCCGAGAGAAGAAGAAGAGAAGATTAAAATCGAGGTTGGGCTTGAGCGAATCTGAGAGATTCAAGGCGGGATCGAGGACATATGAGACGAAGCAAACCCGGATCGAAGTTGGAAGTGAAAGAGATCACGCAAACAAAACGAAGATGGCGAGGTAAGTTTTAGACGAAATCAGAGGTTGGAAGCGAAATCATTTTTTTTTCTGAATCCTCTCGTTGGTGGTTGCGACGCGGGACGATGTCGACGAGGGTGATGAGACGCGCTACCGTGATGCTCTGCTTTCAATTTCTATTTCCTTTTGTGTTGACAGAGATGTTGATGATGAGACTCTGAATACCGTTGTGCCTTTCATTTGTTAACTTTCCTTTTTACTTTGACTAAGCGTTGGAGCCTTTTTTGGATAAGGGAGGTGTTTTGTTTTCTCTCCCAGCGTCATTTCATGCGGACCGAGGGCTTTAGGGCCCGTTTTTGTATTTTTGCTGGTAATGGATGAATGGGCCTAACGGCCCATAATGATTCCAGGTTTCTTCCACTAGCACCCTTGTTTTATTCATTCGCACCCCTGGTTGCGAAAAGGTGATGTGCCTTTGAGCCCAGATGATCCTCATATGTTTTTTTATTTTGTTTTTATTTTGAGTTAATTATTTTTTATTATTTATTACTAGATTTTAATTTTAGTATTTTCTTTAGGATTTATATTTTAATTAATTTGATTTAGAATTTATATTAATTAGGTTTTGATTTTTAGATTTTTGGTCTTTGTTGACAACTTTGATTAGATTTCTTTTAGTAATTCTTGCTAACTTTCTGACTCTCTTGATTAGCACTTCTGATTTTGGGCTAAGTTGATCTTGGATGTGGATTTTTGACGTTGGACACTTGAGGATTAATCGGATGGATAGTCGTGAAATTTATAACAATTCTTGAGCTTTTTGCACGCGTCGAAGAGGCAACGGACCTTCTCCGTTAGGTACCCCTAGAATCTCGATTTTATCTTTCATGCCTCATTTTAGGATTGTATCCATATTAGAAGCATATTTCTTCCCTCATTTTATTCATGATCTTTAGATGAGGTGTATAATTTTTTCTTGTGGATTTATTTTGTGCCTTGATTATATTATGCTATGTCATTGCGTGTTTATTCAAATCAAAATATTTTTCAACTAGTACCTTGACTCAATGTCAAGCCATTTTCATACCTTGTAAGTCGATCGTTTTCACGATCGCAATCGACCTCACAATGCCTCCTCTTGGGCCTTATGCAACGATTACCCATTCTATTTTGATTTGTATACATGTATGTGTTTGGAATATTTTAATCGTGGCTTAATTAATTCCATAAGATTAAAATCAACCCTTTTTTAAAACAATAAACAAACTTGATCCACCGTCAAGTATTTTCCAAAACAAATTCAATTAATTTCCAAGCATTCACTTGATCCACATATCAAGTCCCTTACCCCTCTTGTAAGTCGAGTGTTTTTGCCTCGCAATCGACCTTACCTTGAACCATTAGGACCTCCTTCCCATTAGTCCTCAACCATCACGCACGCACATTTAAACCTCGATCAACATCGAGCATTTTTATAAATCAAATCAAATGCATTTAACCATACTTAATTACTATTTCACAAAAGAAGAAAAGGGAGTAGAATGGAATCTTCGATTCTTCTCCTCAATTGTTTGGGCCCGAGGAATCTTTTTTAAGTTCAAGCAATTGTCTTCTTTAAAAGACTCATAACGCGATTACATATCAAGCCCTTTTTTACAGTAAATAAAAATCAAATATTCTTTTCTTAAACACTTGGATGAAAAAGAGAGAGAGCCGGTTCTTCGACTCGCTTTCCTGATTACTTGGGCCCGAGAAATCTTTCTTAAGTTCAAGTAATTGTCATCTATTTAACATACTCTAACCATATTAAAACTCTTTCACAATTAAGGATAAAAAAGAGAGAGAGTCGGTTCTTCGACTCACTTTCCCGATTACTTGGGCCCGAGGAATCTTTCTTAAGTTTAAGTAATCGTCACCCAATCAAAATACGAACACATTAATCCAGCTCCTCGCCGCCGTGCGATTAAAACTCTTTTCATAAAGAACATTGTTTAGTCCCTTCTTCCGCGCATATGAACTTGTGCTTCAGCCTCCCATGACGAGCCGACAAGCCAACGTTTAGCAGTTAGAATGCAACCTAAACTCTCGTTCGCCTAAAACACGTCCAAATTAAATCTTTTTCTCAATCAAATCTCTAATACACCTAATTAATACTCAAACAACTTTTCACAAAAAGAACATTGTTTAGTCCATTCTTCCGCGCATATGAACTAGTGCTTCAGCCTCCCATGACGAGCCGACAAGCCAACGTTTAGCAGTTAGAATGCGAATTAAACACTCGTTCGCCTAAAAAACACAAACCAACCGTAGTCCCACGAACTACGAATGCTCTGACTTTCCCATTGCACGAGGGAATACGTAGGCACAAGGGTTCTAATCCTTGCCGAGCACACTAATAATAAAACCACCCCATTTCCCCCTTAAAAATCAATAATCCTTTAGAAGATAACAAACAAACCTAACTAACTTTCTCACGAATCGAATCAAGAGGTTCCTGTTGAGTACAACGGACGTAGAGGGTGCTAATACCTTCCCTCTTGCGTAACCGACTCCCGAACCCGAATTTGGTTGCGATGACCATGTTCTTATCCCTTTCAAAGGTTTTATCGATATTTTCCTTTCCCTCTTTTGGGATAAATAAAGTTCGGTGACGACTCTGTTTCGAACAGTTTTTTCCGCGTCCATCACGAGGATCGTATTTTTCGAGGTACGACACCCACATAAATAAAATCGGATACTCAAGAGTTCGGAAAAATAAACTGAGTACATTAAAATGATCAGTACGAAAATTACGACATTGAAAAGTACCAAATTTTAGGGTCAAAAATTAGGGTGTGACACGTTCACAGTACACAAACATCAACAACTCCTTCCCCTTCATCTAATCGCTGTAAGCGGCAAGCCTCTGGATTATTAACATCCATGCCACTGTCCCTCTTTTAGCATGAGAAATTCCTAAGGAAAGATAACATTTCTCTACACTGAGTTAAAGTCTTCTCCTTCAGGTCGGAACCCCCTATAACGGAAATTATGGCATTGCCGGATTCATATATTCCGGTTAAAGTAATCCTCCTTTATAAACAGTTGTGATAAATAGACCCTCTTTAGAGATGACAAATTCTCTCTAAAGACAACACCTTTTAGCTTTATATCTTGGGCTTTGAACAAGATACAAATAGACCCTTCAGCTTCACATCTTGGGCTTTGAACAAGATACAAACTACCTTCAGCTTCACATCTTGGGCTTTGAACAAGATATAAACCACCTTTCGCTTCACGTCTTGGGCTTTGAACAAGACACCAAAACCCTCATTTCCTCCCATAGAATAGGAGGAACTACGATCGCTCTGATTTCCCTGTTTTGGTAAACGGGAATACGTAGGCATAAGATTGAAAGAAAAATCTTAGCGAGCACACTAAACAAAAATCCTAAATCCCATATCAATTGAAACATCAGTCCTAACTTCCTGCCCATAGAATAAACCCGTCATTCTGTCAAAATAACATAAGAGAGGCCCCACTACCACATAGCATCCGTAACCTAACAGACCGCTATTTAAACTCGGTATGCAAGCAGGGTTAATTGGAGACATCTATTTCCCTTCCTTCATCAGCTTTAATAGGATAAAAAAATGAATCGACCTGTAGTAACCCCAAGAGAGCGATAGTGCTTAAGAACCACGTCCAAAATCGCTCGCTACAGAAAAATGGCGCCCACCGTGGGGCTGACTTTCTTCTTTCTTTGTGTAGAAACCACAGAATGGTGACTCTGTCAGGGAGCCATTTCTGTCAGGAACATAGGATTCATAGCTTTAAAAGTATAGGACATTAGGACGAATATATATACTGCTTTTCCTAATTGATATATGTGTTTATTTTTCTGCTAATGGGAATGCGTGTGATGCCGCATGTGGAAAGATTGAGTATACACCTAGGAAAAACCCCTTTAGTGGGGCAGAGGCTATCGGAAATAGTTGTCATGCGATGCCACCCTCTTCTGAGGACTCTTCAAAAAACACCACCTAGCACGGATCCCGGCCCGCTGGTGTTTTCTTGACAAGAGTTGATGATGATGAGAGACAGGTACAAAAATCACTAGTAAACCTTTGGGATGGGTAGAGCCTTGACTCCATGACAACGACCCTTTGACCCCATTTTTTTCTATGTTTTTGTGTGCTGCATTCATGCATTCATTTAAAAAACATTAAAACAAAAAAATTTTCTCTTCTAGTCTCTCTGCTTTTTTCAAATTAAACTAAGACTGTGATTGCAAATGTCAGAGAAAAGGATTATGCTAATGGATTTCGGTAGAAGGAGAACTCATAAGTACACCTTCAAGGCTCCAAAACTAGAGGATCTGAGAGGTTTGGCGAGAATGATCACAAACCAAGAGGCTTTCAGAGCCAAGTACGGAGGTCTGCTACCTCTGTTAAGAATCCATGTGATTGAAGGAATCATGGATGCACTCGTTCAATTTTACGATCCGGTTTATCACTGTTTTACATTCTCGGATTACCAGCTAGCACCAACGCTGGAGGAGTACTCTCATCTGACTGATCTACACATTACTGATCAAGCTCCATTTTTTGTACTGGAAGAAATTCCTAAGGATCAGACCATTGCAAGAGCAATTCATTTGGACGAGTCAGAAGTCAAGACTCACATGACTACCAAGGGTGGCATCCAAGGTTTGCCAGCCCAGTTCTTAACAAAGAAAGCTCTGTACTCTGCTAGTATAGGGAACGGGACTGCTTTTGAAAGCATCTTTGTTTTACTCACCTATGGATTATTTCTATTGTCCAACATTAATAACTTCGTCGATATCAACGCCATTAAGGTTTTTCTCATTGGGAACCCTGTGCCGACTTTGCTCGCGGATGCGTATCATTCTGTATACTTAGGGAATTTGTACAGCAGAGGGTAGATCACATGTTGTGTACCTTTGCTTTACAAATGGTTTATCTCCCATTTGCCTAAGTCTGCTGCTTTTTGGGATCATAAGAGTGCCTTACGGTGGTCGCAGAAAATCATGTCTCTCACCAACTCTGACATTGATTGGTGCAATAGGATTTATGACGGAATAAGGATCATTGACCGTTGTGGAAACTTCCCCAACGTACCCCTTATAGGAACTAAGAGAGGAATCAACTACCATCCGGTATTGGTTCATCGTCAATTTGGATACCCGATGAGGCATGTCCCGCGCAATGCTCATCTGGAATGACTTTTTTTCAAGGAAGGAGAAAATGACAGAGCACTAAAGATAGAAATAGTGCATGCTTGGAAACATGTTCATAAGAAAGGACGAGAGTCTCTAGGAAAACTGGACTGTGTCTCGGTGGAGCCTTATCTCCACTGGGTACAAACTAGAGCTCTCAAGCTAAATATGCCTTATCCTCGTTACGGGATTCTTCCGCCAAGGGAATCTGTCATGTACTTCATGACTGAAACGGAAAAGCTCCAGGTTACTCTCAACAAAGTTCAACGGAAGATGAGGTCTTGGAATAACAAGTACCGCACCCTCAATGTGGAGTGTACCAAAATACAGCAACTACTGAGAGAGAAAGATGCTCTGATTGAGATTTTAGAGCAACATGCTATGGATAATCAGGATGACCAAAGGAATTTACTCACTCCTTTCATCTGGCAAAGGAATGACAACCCGTCAACGGCCCAAGAGCCCCGGTCCAAGAAAAGGAAAGTACCAGAATCAGCACCCGAGTTCTCTCGGGACCCATTAGCTTAGGTTTCTGTTCCGCATCTTGTAATCTACTGTATTTCCGCTTCCGCAATCCTTTGAATTTCAATAAAAAGGGGTTTCCCCACTGTTTGATATTTACAATCTAATTGTCGAAGTTTATTTTGATTAAACCAAAAAACAATTAATATAATCATTGCATTCATCATTGTCACGTCACGTATTCTCCTTACCTACGAATCTCACATTTGTGTCTCGATTCTAGAGTCAAACTGTCTCATTCGTACAATACTCGGGCCAATCGTCAGAAAAAGATGGATGATCTTGAGGAAGAGAACAGAGAGTTGAAAGAAGAGATCGACGCTCTGAGAGAGGATATGAGAAAGCTTCGCAACGACATGCAAGCCATGGCAGAAGCTCAGCTACAAAGAACTGTGATCTCAGAGATCACCTCAGCGCCCATAGTGGAGAAGTTTGATCCTAGGTATCAAATGCCGAAAGATCATCCCTGGCGCATGCTTGCTAACTATATCCCGGAAGGATATGTTCCGCCGATCACTGAAGATCAGGGAATCACAACAGATGCCGCTGGTCCTGAAGGTTACAAACTTCGGGAAAGCGAAGATGCCAGAGGCATATTGAAGACTCCTGAAGGTTACAAACTTCGGGAAACGCCAAGATTCACTGCCGTAGTTATGGTACCACCCCCTGTGGTGCACACTGACCCGGAAGGACAGATTCCACAGATACCTTCTGGTAAGAAGGAAACTATGTTTGACCGAATGGATGAATTCCAGGAACAGTTCTTGGAGATGCAGAAGGAACTGCAAGCCATTCGCGGTCAGGATCTATTTGGAAAGGACGCCGCAGACCTTTGTCTGGTCACCAATGTAAAACTTCCGCACAAGTTCCAAGTGCCCGACTTTGAAAAGTACAAGGGTAACTCTTGCCCTCAAAGTCATTTGGTGATGTACGCTCGGCGAATGTCAGCTTAGACAGAGAATCAGGACCTACTGATTCACTACTTCCAGGATAGTTTAACCGGTGCCGCCTTAAAATGGTACATGGGGTTAAACTGTGCCACGATCGCCACTTTCAGAGATCTTGGCACTGCCTTAGTCCAACAGTACAAATACAATTTGGACATGGCACCCACAGAGATCAACTCAGATCAATGTCACAAACGGACAAGGAAACCTTTAAGGAATACGCTCAGAGATGGCGTGAAATTGCCGCTCAAATTTGTCCACCTCTTGAGGAAAGAGAGATGACAAAGATCTTCTTAATGACCTTGAGCTCATTTTATTACGACAGAATGGTTGCCATTGCGCCCATAGACTTTACCGAGATGGTGGGTATGGGAGTTCGTCTTAAGGAAGCCGTCCGAGAAGGACGTTTGGCAAAAGACGCTGGATCATCGTGTAGTACAAAACGATAAGGTAGTGCTCTCCCTAAGAAAAAAGAGCAAGATATTGGGAATATCTCTCTCGGAAAGCAAAGGCGACGTTATCAACCGGTAGCAGCTGTAACTCCTGCTACCAACTCCGCGCCTATTACTACGTATCAGCCTCAGGTTGCGCAGAACCAACCTAATCAGCAAAGGACACAACAGCCTCTTCAGCAGGCTCGTCCTCAATACAACAACAACCGTATAACGCGGCCACCAGGGTTTGATCTTATACCCATGTTGTACGCATAACTATTTCCGTTACTACTAGCCAAGGGGCACATCCAGACTAAGTCTCCTCTTACAGTACCGGAAAATCTGCCTTTTTGGTTTAAGGTGGATCAGACATGCCCTTATCATCAAGGAGGATCGGGGTATAACATAGAGAACTGTCTCAATTTCAAATTCGACGTGCAAAAGCTTGTTAGGAGCGGGCTCTTATCTTTCAAAGATACGAATCCTAATGTTCTCACGAACCCGCAGCCTCAACACGAGAAAGCTGCAGTCAACCTGATTGAGAAAGAGTCTAACAATGTTTATCAAATTCACGATGTACTCTTGTTGAGGACCAACTTGGTCAAGATGCATTGTAGACAGGGTGGATATGGCCATGTGCCACCTCATAATTATCACCAGTGTGATATCTGCTCTAAAAGAAATCAAGGGTGTTCTGTGGTGCAATCAGCTCTAGAGGAACAGATGGATCTCGGATGGATTCAAGAGCACCGAGTTCGTGGAGTTAACATGGTCTATATGAATTCCAACGTCATTCAGAACCACGACATCCGTGCGATGAATGTCAACCTGGTGGCAATGCACTTAAGGCAAAGCCAATACCATAATCTGCCGCGACACGATTACAGTTCTTGTCGACTTCCTCAGTAAACAAACAGGGATGCTCTTTCATACAGGAGGCCCTCCAGCGTCAGATGGATCTTGGATGGATCCAAGACTACCATGATAGGAATCCTTATCAGATCAACATGGTTCAGATCTTTGATATTTACGTGATGAATACCAACCTGGTAGAGTTACATGCTGAGCAGGTCCGACTCGGATTCCTAATATCACATGATTACCAAAGCTGTAAAGCGGGTTGCGAAAATGATCGAGGTTGTACCCTTGTCCAGGAGGCACTTCAACACTTATTAAATCACTGGTGGATGCCAATCTATATGGATGAAGATACTCAGCAAATTAGTATCAATAATAGGAATCCTACTCGGCGTCAGGGTCAGGATGTTCGATCTGTGGAAACTAACCTAGTGAGGTTACATTCTATTCAAAGTGGGCGGGGCCAGGTGCCACCACACAATTATGACCATTGTAGAGTTTGTTCAGAAAGTAACCAAGGATGCTACCTTGTGAGGGCAGCTCTTTAGGGTCAGGTGGATCGTGGAGAGATTCATCCCTATCCGGGTTCCGGACCCATCAACTGGACGCGGAATTACCCTGTCGATCAAATTGAGGACGTTGTCATAATCTCTGATCATCAGAGGACTAGAGATGTTTGTGCCATCACCCCTCTGCTTAACGAATCTAAAGTTCCCAACCGGGAACGGATCGAGATTACGTACGATGGTCAGGAAAATTAGAAGGTTCCCATAGTCATCTATCTACCGGGACCACTACCGTATGAATCAGCTAAGGCGATCCCTTACAAATACGGTGCAACAGCAATTGAAAATGGAAAGGAAATTCCATTACCCTCCGTTGTGAATATTGCAGACATCGGTCGAGTAACACGGAGCGGTCGAATCTTCAACCGAGGAGTTGGAGAACTTAACAAAGAAAAGGAACCTCAGACAGAAGTTCCTAATACACCAGTCGGTCAATCCAGTAATCCCGACCTTTCAAAAAATAATGATGAGATGTTGAAGCTCATCCAAAAGAGTGAATACAACATTGTTGACCAACTGTTACAAACTCCTTCAAAGATCTCTGTGCTGTCACTTTTACTCAGTTCAGAAGCGCACAAGGAGGCTCTACAGAAAGTCTTGGAGCAAGCCTTTGTGGAACAGGATGTAACAATCAGACAGTTCGATAGCACTGTCTCTAACATCACTTCCTGCAATAACTTGGGATTTAGTGATGAGGAATTACCTGAAGAGGGTCGCCGTCATAACATGGCGCTCAATATCACAGTCAACTGCCAGCACGATGTGTTGGCCAGCGTACTGGTAGACACAGGGTCAACCCTGAATGTTTTTCCAAAGTCCACTTTGATGCAATTATCATTCAAAGGCCCTCCGATGAGAATCAGCGAGGTTGTCGTCAAAGCATTTTATGGATCCAGAAAAGCGGTTATCGGCGAAGTTGATCTTCCCATAACTATCGGTCCTCACACTTTCCAAGTCACTTTCCAAGTCATGGACATCCGGGCAACGTACAGTTGTTTATTAGGAAGACCTTGGATACATCAGGCTGGAGCGGTCACCTCGACCCTCCACCAAAAGCTAAAGTTCGTCCAGAACGGCCAACTCATCACAGTCTGTGGGGAGCAGGCCTTGCTCGTGAGTAACTTATCATCATCTACTTGTGTAGAACCCGAGAAGGTTATTGGGACGCAGTTCCAAGCAGTTTCGGTGAGCAAGGACAATCAATCAAAAGAAGGAACTTCGATTTCCTCATAT
Source organism: Lathyrus tuberosus (assembly GCA_022829125.1). Classification (NCBI taxonomy): domain Eukaryota; kingdom Viridiplantae; phylum Streptophyta; class Magnoliopsida; order Fabales; family Fabaceae; genus Lathyrus; species Lathyrus tuberosus. The sequence continues at coordinate 1,566,367 of JALAZF010000209.1, read as the reverse complement.
AAAGATGCTATCAAAGCGGTAAACAGTACCGATACCATAGGATGGGGGCAGCTTGCCATTCCTACTGACAATAAAACAAAGAAGGGTCTTGGTTTTTCTACAACTTGTACCCAGACAGCTGTCAATGATGAAAGTCTTCATCCCATTCCGAACTTCTTCCACAGTGGAGGTTTCCTTCAACCAGTGACACAAGAAGTGCACACCATTAATGAAGAGTATCCCTCTGACACAGAGGAGGAATGGAAGTCCTATCTTAACGAGGACGGTTATATGTCCCAGGAAGAGGTGCCTACGCCATTTTGCTATCCCACACAGAGTCTGAGGTTTATACCCCGGTCAGATGTCGAAATGATATATGGAGGTTGTGATCCGGAAGGATTTCGTGCTCCACCAAATTCATTAGAGGAAGACACTCTGATGAAAGACAATTTTGACTCTACCTACTATGGCCCGATGGATAGTCTGCCGATGTGGCAACCTTACCCAGGAGACTTGGGGCCAGAAAGTCAGCCGAGTAATGAAACTCAGCTGAGCATCATTAAACAGAATACCTGTGTCCCCACCATGTCATGGGATCAACACTCAGGTCATTCAGAAACTACTCAACATGACGATGAATTTGCAACGTTTGCAGGACTGGAATTCATCAACTATGCTTTTCTCGAGGTCAACGTCATCGAGAGGGATGACTCCTCCAGTTCTAAAGAAGTGTGGGACACCTTGGGACAACCAAGTGGAAAATTTGACTATATGGTCAAGTACACCGCTCCCGAAAGCTCTCGTATCAGGCTCGAAGATATCCAGCCAACTGGATGGGGAGATCTACCTGAGAGCACAAATACTCTGCAAAATGCAACAGAGGAATCCTCCTACGATAATTCTTCCTGGTGTCATACCCCAAATTTTGACCACTTAGATTCCCATCATTGTGCAAATCATCATCACAATATGGATGAACCATCATGCCTCATCAATCTCCTCAAGGGTTGTTGAGCATCCACTACAATTCAGAATTAGGGTTTCAAGCCCTCTCTGAGCCTTAGACAAAGGATCAATCAAGGAATGACTTTATCTTCAACTTGTATAACCTCCCAAGAATCTACAATGGATCAAGAGGACTCCCACTTCAAGGATTAAGCACAAGGCTGCTCCCTTCCAGGTGGATTAAGCTTCAAGATCGACAGTGTCACCAAATTAGGGTTTTGGTCGCCCAGGGCCTCCAGTTGGATATTTTCCTCTGGGCATGAGCCAATGCTTCAGAGCATAACCTATGATGCTCCAAGGTACATCATGAACCCAATCATCAAGTCAATTTTGCCTCAGGGGATGCATACATCAAAAATCAGGAATTAGGGTTTCTTGACCTAATTCACCCCTAAGTTGACTTTTGGGACAAATCATAAGCCAAGACCTCAAGACATGATTTGAGGGTCTCTAATATACCATATTGATCCATTTGGAACAATGGATTAATCCAAGAAGCTTGAGCAACAAGTCTCAATTTCATCTGCACCATAATTAGGGTTTTGCGAGAAAAGTCAACTGTAGCTTTGACTTTTGACCTGGACATGCTCCCAAGCCCTAAGTCATGATTCAATATACCCTATGACACCCATGGAACATGTCCATCAAGTTTGATTTAGGTCAAGGACATGATTTCCTGAAGAATTGGACAGTTTGGAATTCATCTGATAAAAAGTCAACTGTGCATAAAAAGTCAACTTTGACTTTTTGAGATTTTTCACCCAAATGGATTTTTAACCCTAAAATGATGTTAATGTATGATTTGAATCATCATTCATCAAGAAAAATCAAGAAAAGTTGGATAACTTGTAAAAGGGGTAACCATAAAAACATAGAAAATTTTCTAAGTTAAAAATAAAGTGACAAGGGTACCAACTTTGGAGGACCATAACTCCTAAACCACAAAGCCATTTTTTTTCATCCAAAGATGGATTTGTAGCCCTCATTACCCTCTACAAAAACTTCAACTACAAGTCATTCCAATTCATTAAGGATTTGGAGTTATGGAGTGGTCAAAATGGCTGAAAAGTGAAAATGTCACTTTTTCCAACACTTAGTGAAATTTTCACTAAGTCAGAATCTGCCTTCACTTTTTTCCAAATGTAGAGGGATTTTTCACTTGGATTCAAAAGAGATCAAAACCAAATATGTTCAAACAGTTGTTGTATCATGTAAGGGCTTTCCAAAATGGCCAAGAACATTACCAAATTCAACTTATACCATGAGATATGACATTGTCAAATGACCTTGCTGAAATCTGTCAAAGGCAAGGCAGATTTTGCATTTTGGCTCGATTTGCCAAAATCAGCCAAATTCAAATGCTCCTATCCACTTGGACACCTCTGAGGATTGAATCTAAAGGGGACAATCACTGAGCCAAGCCTCCAAAGTCCATGGAACAAGAAATAGCATGTTGAACCTAGAGTGGCCAAAATAGGGACAAGACTCCAAATTTGGATTGAAGCATTCAATGGAACCATCAAGGTGGCATGGACTGAGCCATTCTCATCTGAAATCAGTAAAGACTTATCTAAGACCAAGGGAACCACAACCCTGTGCCCTAACCTCTAGTCAATGGCTAGAGGAGACTTGCATTTCCATTGGCCAACATTGAGGAAACACCTGCTGCAGTTGCCATTCACTGTGGATCCCAAAACAAACTTGCTCTACTATAAATAGACCTCAATTGTGTTCAGTTTGAGTACACCAAAGCCATCAAACAGATGCTTTCCTCAAAATCTCTTCTTTCACTCTAATCTTGCCTTCCAAAGCAAGCAATTCTGAGTTTTTGAGCTAGAGAGCAATTCCACTCAAACCAATCACACACACACCTCATATATATCATATGTAAGCTGTGCAAACCATCAAAAGTGACCTGTAATCACAACATCACAAAGTCACCTCTCAAAACCTCAAAATAGCACTTTTTTGCATTTTTCAAGCCATGTCTTGATTCAGTCACTTTCCAAACCAGATAAAATCTCAAACACACTCCAAATATCATCCTTGAACTGTCCCAAATGGTTCCCACCATCTGGAACACCATTTGAGAGAGTAGCCATTTTGGTCACTTTTGACCCCTTTTGCAAGAAAGGGACTGTTTGTGTTTTTGCAGGTACCAGCTGATTCCAACCATCCTGAAAGCATCCAAGGGATCATTTGAGGTTGTCCAAAGCATAAAACCATATCTAGAGCAAGAGAGTTGGCAGATTGCTGAGAAAACTCCAAAAACTCAAAGAAGGGTAAGCCTCTCAACTTGCAGTTACCAAAACATGTGTGCATTTGAAGTCCATTGATTATGCATCTCTTATACATGTCATATGTGTTGTGTTTGTGCCAATTGATCATGTAATTCATGCATGTACTGAGTTGTAGCATAGAACATGCAATTATAGGTCATTTTCAAAACCACTATCGGGTTTTGAGGAGGGAGTGTGATATGAAAAAACCACCACCACCATTGGATTCCTTGTGAAATTCTGGCCCAGATACATATAAATTTTGTCTCAAACCATTAAGAATTGAGAAAGTTATGACCTTCACGTTTTTGAGCCAAAACTTGCCTTGGGCAAGCCAAAATCATGTCATACCTTGTATATTTGTTGTTTCATTTTAAACAATGGATGTATCACCACCCCAGTGGTAAGGCGCGCGCCTTGTATGCTTGAGGTCATGGGTTCAAACCCCACCCATGCCATTTTGTGTTTTTTCACATTTTGCTATTTTTCCAATTATTTTCATGTTTTGTTAATTACTTGGAAAATTAATAACTCTTTCAATTTTAATTATTTTTTATTGGTTCTTTTTGCAAAAAATACAAAAATATTGAAATATTTATTTCCACAAAAAAATTGGACTTATATTATTTATTTAATATAGTTAGTATTTTTGTGAATAAATGCCTTTTATTTGTTTTTAAACCCTTTTAAAAATGAATATCCATGTTGAAAAATCAAAACCAAGTAGGTTTTAATTCATCTTGTGATTAAGACCTCATTTTTTCAAACCTAAAACCAAAATCACAAGTTGTTTATTCAAACTTACTTGGGTTTGTATCATTTTAATTAATTTCTCCTTGAATAATTACTTTAGAATGATGAAATTAGTTTTTTTTTTATTTTTACCATCATAAAACTATTCAAAACTCTTTTGGGCCTCTATTAGAGTGTAAGACCCAATCCCCCTTTTAACCAAAACCATTTTGGGCCTCACTTATTGTATAAGTCCCTCTGTGTTAAAAGAAAACCTCGGCGCGATCGCCATTTTAAATGAAAAACCATCTGGGCCTACCCTCGTGTTATAAGCCCCACTCTTTTCATTTAAAACTTTTTGGGCCTCTTGAGAGAGTGTAAGACCCATCCCTTTGTACAGAAAACCTTTTTGGTCCACAGTCACTTGTATAAGTCCCTCTGTACAAATTCAACAGTGTAATCACAGGTAAAACCTTGGGCCTCTCCTTGAGCTGTAAGCCCCAATCTTTCCTTTTCAAAGCACTTTCTCCTTTGATTTTGTATATACTATTGTTTTCAATCTTTTTTTGTCGAACAACTAACCAAACAGCATGGAAGCTCTACAACCGAGTAAGTGGTTATCGCTTTCATTTACTGCTTTCCTATACATATAACTGTATTGTGGGGTTGTTTCGCTGTAAGTCTTCTTTCGTAAACTCATATCAACTGTGTAATGATAGTATAGATATTCAGAGTTTCCCCGGCAACTACGTCTAGTACTAGGTAAAGCCGTTTCGTTTGTTCATAGAAATAGACAGCTAGATCCCCAATAGGATCACCAGATACAGTCTTCTCTTCGGCTGTCCTCTTTAGGAATTGTCAAGAAATTCTATTCCCCGGAGATGAATTATTCTCAGTGAAACTTCTCTTGAATTTCTTCAAACCTCAGAACTGTTCACTAAACGAATTATTCTCGGTGAAACTTTTCTTGAACTTTTCTTTGGTTTGGGACCCATGGGCTTCTTAAAAGCATCGGCCTCCTCTTGGGCATTGTACAAGGACCCACAGGCTTCCTAAAAGCAACCTCGCCTCCTCTTGGGCTTAGTACAAGGACCCTACGGCTTCTTAGAAGTATTCACAGCCTCCTCTTAGGCTTCGTATAATGATCTCTTCCTCCGAGAATGATAGCCTTCTCTTGGGCTTCGTACAAGGACCGATCGGCTTCTTAAAAGCTTCTAGCCTCCTCTTGGGCTTCGTACAAATTGTCCCGACAACCTCCTAGAGGTATAGGAACAGAAATTAATCATCTCAATAGATCAGTCCTTTCATAGAGTCTACTACTGTTTCTCAAAGCATGGTACAAAAGATAAAACTCTAGACTTGGACAGTCTATTTTCCTTGAGTCTCAAAGACATTCTCAAGTGACCCCTTCGTTAAATAGGAAGAAACCCGTAGACTCGGACAGTCTCGATACCCTTCGGATTTCCCCGTTTCCTTAAAGAACAGGAAATAACCACGATCCTCAGATCAAACCCATGAGTACAGTGTTGCTCATATAAGAACTGATTTTCTCTTGAAAACAGTATACTGGACCTGTCATTCAACTAAAATAGTCGCCAGCAGATAGCCTTCTCTTAGGCTTTGTATAATGATATCCCCAAAAGAGTCGGTCTCTTTTTAGCCTCCTCTTAGGCTTTGTATAGTGATCTTTCCTCAGCATAAGTTAGCCTCCTCTTGGGCTTTGTACAAATGATTCTCCCCAACAGAGCAAACCTTTTCGCCTCCATCTCGGGCTTCGTACGAGATACAAAAGACTCCCTCGTTGAGTCAAACAAAAACTTTCAGCCTCTCTCTCAGGCTTTGTGTGAGACACATAAAGATTCCATCGTTGAGTCAATCACCTTTTCGCCTCCATCTCGGGCTTCGTACGAGATACAAATTCCTCTAAACAGAGTCAAAACAGTCTTTTAGCCTCCATTTTGGGCTTTGTACGAGACAAATAAACTCCAGCGGAGTCAGTTAACCCCTTTTAGCCTCAATCTTGGGCTTTGTACAAGACACATATAAAACTTCCCCAGTGGAGTCAATCCTTTTTTAGCCTCCTCTTAGGCTTTGTATAACGAAATCCCTGGCTGAGTCCAATTAACCTTTTAGCATCAAACCTGTGCCTCGTTCACAGTACACAAACATCAACAACTCCTTCCCTTTCATCTAATCGCTGTAAGCGGCAAGCCTCTGGATCCTCTATATCCATTCCACTGTCCTTCTTTTAGCATGAAAAATTCCTAAGGAAAGATGGTATTGCTCTACACTGAGTTAAAGTCTTCTCCTTCAGGTTAAAACCCCTTCTTAGGAAATTATGGCATTGCCGGATCCGCGTATCCCGGTTAAAGTAATTCTCCTTTACCCTCCTTTAGAGATGACAAACTCTCTCTAAAGCCGAGACCTTTCAGCTTCACATCTTGGGCTTTGAACAAGATACAAACAACCTTCAGCTTCACATCTTGGGCTTTGAACAAGATACAAATCACCTTTCGCTTCACGTCTTGGGCTTTGAACAAGACACCAAACCCCATTTCCTCCCATAGAATAGGAGGAACTACGAACGCTCTGATTTCCCTGTTTCGGTAAACGGGAATACGTAGGCATAAGATCGAAAGAAAAGATCTTAGCGAGCACACTAAACAAAACCCCGAAATCCCATACTTTCACACATCATTCAAAAACGTCCGTCCTAACATTTCCAAACATCTCTTTGAACAAAATAACCCGAGACACTCCCCGAATCTTTGGAGCATCTGTAAACCAACAGTTTTGACTGTTTAACCTCAGTATGCAAGCAGGGTTAGTTGGAGACATCTATTTCCCTTCCTTCATCAGCTTACAATAGGATAAAAAATGAATCGAGCTGTAGTAAACCCAAAGAGCGGTTGTGCTTCGTAACCACGTCCAAAAATCGCTCGCTACACCTGGGAGACAGATTCCAATGATCTTGCTCCACCAGAAATCAGCGTTATTTCTGAAGACAAATCGAGGAAGGTACCAGACTTTGTGATTCAACGAGGAGTTCCCCGCCAATGGGTTGCTGTCGATGTTCCGAAGTTCGTTCGCCAGTCAAAGTAATTGCCATCTTTAACATTTCACCCTGCCCAGGTGAAACAGATGTTTTGATAGGGCTCGCTTTCTGTAAATTTCCCTCTTCGCTTTGCCCAAAGCGACAGAGTTTTGTTTTATAGGGCTGTAGTTTCAAGAATCGACTTGTTCATTAATAAAATAACGTCATTCTGTAATTTCCGCATTTATTGCTGTTTTCTCTTTTTGCCTTTCTCAGAAAATGGTAATCCTAAAAAACAAATCAAAATAAACAAGCAGTTTTCCAAAGAAAAACACTGCACACACTCGCATTTTCTCTATCTCTTCTAAACACAAATCATCACGTCATGCAGATTGCTTGTTTTAAACCCCGTTGAAACATACGATCCGATGCCTTCTCCCGACTTTGAGTTCCCGGTATTTGGGGCTGAAGAAGAAGTTGATGACGAAATTCCAGAAGAGATTTCCCGATTACTCAGACAAGAGGAAAGGTCCATTAAACCTCACAAAGAGCCATTGGAAACGGTCAACTTGGGTTCGGAAAAAGAGAGAAAAGAAATCAGGATTGGGGCACTACTCAGTCCAACTGCCAAAGAGAGTTTGATAAAGCTTCTCAAATAATTCCCCGATGTATTCGCTTGGTCCTATCAGGATATGCCAGGGTTGGATACCAGCATCGTGGAACATCACTTATCGTTGAGGTCAGAATGTCTGCCAGTAAAACAAAGGTTGAGACGAACTCACCCGGACATGGCCATCAAAATCAAAGAGGAGGTACAAAAATAGATTAACGCAGGTTTCCTCGCTACATCTGAATATCCTCAATGGTTAGCCAACATCGTACCTATTCCCAAAAAGGATGGAAAGGTCAGAATGTGTGTCGACTACAGGGATCTGAACAAGGCAAGTCCAAAGGACGACTTTCCTTTACCACACATTGACATGCTGGTTGACAGTACAACAAAGTTCAAAGTTTTCTCCTTCATGGATGGATTCTCAGGCTATAATCAGATCAAAATGGCGCCGAAAGACATGGAGAAAACTTCGTTCATTACCCCATGGGGTACCTTTTGCTACAAGGTGATGCCGTTCGGCTTGAAGAACGTCGGGGCAACCTATCAAAGGGCCATGACTACTCTGTTTCATGACATGATACACAAAGAAATCGAGGTATATGTCGATGATATGATTGCAAAATCTAAGACAGAAGAAGAGCATGTGACCCACCTGTCAAAATATTCGAGCGTTTGAGGAAGTACAAACTCCACTTGAATCCCAACAAATGCACCTTCGGTGTCCGTTCAGGGAAACTCCTAGGGTTCATCGTCAGCCAGAAAGGAATTGAGGTTGATCCTGACAAGGTCAAGGCCATTCGAGAAATGCCTTCTCCGAAGACTAAAAAACAAGTCAGGGGATTCCTGGGACGTTTGAACTACATTTCCAGATTTATATTCCTCATGACCGCGACATGTGCGTCGATTTTCAAATTACTCATAAAGAATCTGGACTGCGTTTGGACAGAAGACTGCTAAACCGCCTTCGACAGTATTAAGGAATATCTGTTGAACCCACCGATTCTATCACCTCCAGTGGAAGGAAGACCACTAATCATATATTTAACAGTCTTGGAGGACTCAATGAGATGTGTACTTGGCCAACAAGACGAAACCAAAAGGAAAGAGTCTGCCATTTACTATCTGAGCAAGAAATTCACCGACTGCGAGACTCGGTACACGATGCTCGAGAAAACTTGTTGCGCTTTGGCTTGGGCAGCCAAATGTCTTCGTCAGTACATGATTCACCACACTACTTGGTTGGTCTCCGAGATGGATCCAATCAAGTATATCTTTGAAAAGCTTGCTCTCACGGGAAGGATTGCCCGTTGGCAGATGCTACTATCAGAATATGACATAGAGTACCATGCTCAAAAAGCCATTAAAGGAAGTGTTTTAGCCGATCATTTGGCTCATCAACCGATTGACAATCAGGAATCAATCGGGTTTGACTTCCCAGACGAAGATGTCATGTATCTAAAAATGAAAGATTGCGATGAACCGTTACCCAGTGAAGGGCCCGAACCAGGTTCCCAGTGGGGACTAATCTTTGATGGAGCAGTTAATCATTACGGAAATGGAATTGGGGAAATCATTGTTACCCCTCAGGTTACCCACATTCCTTTCACTGCCAGACTTGCATTCAAATGTACGAACAACGAGGCCGAATACGAATCTTGTAATATGGGTCTCGAACAAGCGATTGATTTAAGGATCAAGAACTTAGACGTATACAGCGATTCAACCTTGGTTATCAATCAGATCACAGGAGATTGGAACACATACCAATCAGGATTGATTCCTTACAAATATTATGCAAGAAGGTTGTTACCCTTCTTCAACAGAGTTGAGTTTCATCACATCCCTCGTGATGAGAATCACATGGCTGATGCATTAGCCACTCTCTCTTCCACGATTAACGTAGGTCGATGGAGTGACCTACCTAAGATTGACATTATGCGCTTTGAACGGCCCGCCTACATCTTCGCGATTGAAGCAGTCATAGATGACGAACCTTGGTATTACGATATCAAATGCTTCCTTTAGAAACAAGAGTACCCACCTGGGGCATCCAGGAAAGACAGAAAGACCCTCAGAAGACTAGAGGACAGCTTCTTTCTGAGCGGTGATACACTCTATAAGAGAAATTTTGACATGGTCTTGCTCCGATGCATCGACAGACCAGAAGCAGACATATTGATCAAAGAAATTCATGAAGGATCCTTTGGCATTCATGCCAACGGACACACAATGGCGAGAAAAATTCTAAGAGCAGGGTACTACTGGTTATCCATGGAATCCGACTGCTACAAGTACATGAGAAGGTGTCATAAGTGTCAGATATACTCCGACAAAATCCATGTGCCGCCAACGCATCTCAAAGTTCTTTCTTCCCCGTGGCCTTTTTCCATATGGGGAATCGACATAATTGGCTTGATTGAACCTAAGCCTTCAAATGGACATCGGTTCATTCTAGTAGCCATTAATTACTTCACCGAGTGGGTCGAAGCAGCGTCATATGCTAATGTAACCCGACAAGTGGTGGTCCGATTTATCAAAAACAATATCATCTACCGTTATGGTGTTCCGAGCCAGATCATTACTGATAATGGATCTAACTTGAACAATAAGATGATGAAGGACTTGTGCGCAGAGTTCAAGATCGAACACCATAAATCATCTCCCTACCGACCCAAGATGAACGGAGCGGTAGAAGCGGCTAACAAGAACATCAAGAAGATTGTTCAAAAGATGGTTGTAACCTACAAAGATTAGCACGAGATGCTACCCTTTGCTCTTCACGGTTATCGAACATCTGTCAAAACTTCAACAGGGGTAACCCCTTTCTCTCTAGTATATGGCATGAAAGCAGTGCTCCCCATAAAAGTAGGGATCCCATCAATCCGGGTATTGATGGAAGCGAAGCTTACAGAAGCCGAATGGTGTTAAAGTCGACACGACAAACTCAATCTGATCGAAGAGAAGCGAATCACGGCACTATGTCATGGTCAGTTGTATCAGCAAAGAATGAAGAAGGCGTTTGACAGAAAGGTCAGACCCCATGTCTTCAGAAAAGGAGACCTCGTGCTCAAGAAGATACAATCTTTTCTCACTGATTCTCGGGGCAAGTGGACCCCGAATTATGATGGCCCCTATGTGGTCACGAAAGCTTTCTCAGGCGGCGCCTTGAGACTTGCAACCATGGACGGAGAGGAATTTTCCTATCCCACGAATGTTGATGTAGTCAAGAAATACTTCGCCTAAAAAAAAAACGTCTCGGTGGGTTGAAAACCCGAAAGGGCGGTCCAGGCAAAAGTTAGAGACATGGGAAAAAATCATCCCGGTGGATTGGAAACATCAAAGTACAATCCAGGCAAAAGTTAGGGATAATGGTAAGTAACTATGTTCAACAGAGGCAAGTCCCTTAGCAACAGTTACATCATCTATCGAAGGAAAACTCCAGTCGAGGTCATCTTCGACAGAAGCTCGGGATGTCCCGAATTCAAAGTTGGTAGAAGGATAGTGGTCGTTATGTTTCAACGTAGCCCTTTTCCCTGTAAAGTACCGTTTTCTAACTTTGTAAATACTCTTTGGAATCACGCGTTTGGTTGATCTCCATTTTATCAATAAAATTTGAGCCCTTGTGCTTTTATTTGTAATTCTCAGTTGTTTTAGCTTTACAGAACGACATTTTAGTATGATTAATGATTCTTGAAATAAAACAAAAACGAATTTACTTGTAAAACTTTTTCTACTTTAAAATAGAGATGGCAATTTCTTTTGACTGTTAAACATCAAAAGAACATCAATCGCTTCTCCAGAAGTAAGCGAACTTCAAAGTGCAGAATCAAAGTACTCCTTCTAACCCGGTACGCCTGAATGAAGGGATCAACTGTGTCAGAGACCTTGTTTCGTCTGACACGCCTCGACCGAGTTCTTATCTCCTAAGGCCGACCAACATAGTTCCCCGCGAGGACTACTTCTCCTAAGCAAGGTAGAATTGCTATTTTTGAACCAACGGTATTTCTTCGCCCCGCGATGGCCGAGTATCCAGTCATGTTCACCCGTCAGTCTGTATGTCGCGTCAGTTTTGTCAGCATAAACATACACACATCATGCATTATTGATGTGCATTCACATTTCATATTGCATCACTATCACTCTAGTCGGTCTTATCCCCTGGTGATGAAAGTCCTCTCAATTGAGTTGTCAGCCCTTGTCCTCGTAAGGAAGTGTTGCATCTGAACAATCTAGCCTCCAGTTTGTTTCTGGAATGAAGTTGGATCCTCGACCACTTTGATAACTTGAACCTCTGAAAAACCAGAGAACCTTCAACCGACATCACTCTTCGCCATTGAAGATGATATCCTTGCTTTCCCGGATTAAGGAAAATCCACAGAGAAACCCTCCTAATTAGAGATTCGGTGGTACAGCAGTTTTTCTCCGAAAAAAACCCACTGATGAAAAGGTCATCGGCACCTCAAAATTGGATCCCATCATATGGCATTTCTCCAGGAAGATCCCGAGAAAAGTATGATGTAAGACCCCAAGCAGAAGACAGTCTCTCAAGAGACTCGTTTTCCCCGGTAGAAACAAATGGCGTCTCCAACAGAGAAGTTTGTACACCTCTACAACTCAGACAGATGGGTTCCCCAGCAAGTCTGACATCAAAACTTTTTCCGTCAAATGGCATCTCCCCAGGAAAATTCGGCGAGAAGTTTGAGGAAAACCGCTACGAGTAGCGTCCCTTGTCAATAAAGTTTATTGACAAAAGAAACTAAGACCAGTTCCTTGGTAGGAAACCAGGATCGAGGGGAAGTTCAGAAACTGAGACCAATTCTTTGGTAGGAAACCAGGATCGAGGGGAATTTTAAATCAGAAACTGAGACCAGTTCCTTGGGAGGGGAAGTTTATTTCAGAAACTAAGACCAGTTCCTTGGCTGATGACCAGGATCGAGGGGAAGTTTACCTTTTCTAAGCATCATTGCTTAGCAAAAGAAGATGAATGCGTGAATTACCATTCCTAAACACCATCAAAATTTCGGGTATTTCGATATTTAATCCTCTTGCACCCTGAATGCCCGAATACCTTCGCCATTCACACCTTCGGGTCCAAGAAGATTAAATAGGGGCATCTGTCATACCCCAAATTTTGACCACTAAGATTTCCCATCATTGTGCAAATCATCATCACAATATGGAGGAACCATCATACCTCATCAGTCTCCCCAAAGATGGGTGAGCATTCACTGTAATCAAAATTAGGGTTTCAAGCCCTCTCAGAGCTCTTAGACAAAGGATCAATTAAGGAATGACTTGATCTTCAACTTGTCTAACCTCTCAAACATCCGAAAGGGATCAAGAGGACTCCCACTTCAAGGATTAAGCACAAGGTTGCTCCCTTCTAGGTGGATCAAGCTTCAAGATCGACAGTGTCACCAAATTAGGGTTTTGGTCGACCAGGGCCTCCAGATGGAAATTTTCCTCTGGGCACAAGCCAATGATCCAAAACATAACCTAATATACTCCATGGAACCTCATGGACCTAATCATCAAGTCAATTTTTCCTCAAGGGATGCATTCATCAAAAATCAGGAATTAGGGTTTCTTGACCTAATTCACCCCTAAGTTGACTTTTGGGACAAATCATGAACCAAGACCTCAAGACATGATTTGAGGGTCTCTAATATACCATATTGATCCATTTGGAACAATGGATTAATCCAAGAAGCTTGAGCAACAAGTCTCAATTTCATCAGTACCACAGTTAGGGCTTTGCGAGAAAAGTCAACTGTAGCTTTGACTTTTGACCAGGACATGCTCCCAAACCCTAAGACATGATTCAATATACCCTATACCACCCATGGAACATGTCCATCAAGTTTGATTTAGGTCAAGGACATGATTTCCTGAAGAATTGCACAGTTTGGAATTCATCTGCTAAAAAGTCAACTGTGCACAAAAGTCAACTTTGACTTTTTGAGATTTTTCACAAAATTGGATTTTTAACCCTAAAATGATGTTAATGTATGATTGGAATCATCAGTCATCAAGAAAAATCAAGAAAAGTGGGATAACCTGTAAAAGGGGTAACCATAAAAACTTAGAAAATTTTCTAAGTTATGAAATAAAGTGACAAAGGTACCAGCTTTGGAGGATCATAACTCCTAAACCACAAAGCCATTTGTCCCCATCCAAAGCTTGATTTGTAGATCTCATTTCCCTCTACAAAAGCTAAAAACTGACCTATTTCCAAATTCCTCATGGATTTTGAGTTATGGAGTGATCAAAATCAAGAAAAGTCACTTTGTTCCAACACTTAGTGAAAATTTCACTAAGTCAGAATCTGCCTTTACTTTTCTCCAAATGTAGGGACATTTTTCACTTGGATCCAAAAAGTATCAAAACCAAATATGATCAAACAGTTGTTGTATCATATAAGGGCTTTCCAAAATGGCCAAGAACATCACCAAATTCAACTTGGGCCATGAGATATGACATTGGCAAGATGCCTTGCTGAAATCTGGCAAGGCAGGGCAGATTTTTGCACTTTTGGTCGATTTGCCAAAATCAGCCAATTCCAAGCCTTGTCATCACTTTGGACATATCTGAGGATTGAATCTAAAGGGGACAATCACTGAGCCAAGCCTCCAAAGTCCTTGGAACAAGAAATAGCATGCCAAACCTAGAATTGCCTAAAATAGGGACAAGACTCCAATTTTGGATTGGAGCATTCAATGGAAGCACCAAGGTGGCATGGACTGAGCTATTGACAACTGAATTCAGTCAAGACTTATCCAAGACCAAGGGAACCAAAGCTCTGTGCTCCAACCTCTAGTCAATGGCTAGAGGAGACTTGGATTTTCATTTGCCAACATTGGCCAACCCTACTCAGCAGTTGCCATTCACTATTCCTTGCAAAACAAACTTGCTCTACTATAAATAGAGCTCATTTGTGATCAGTTTGAGTACACCAAAGCCATCAAACAGATGATTTCCTCAAAATCTCTTCTTTCACTCTAATTTTTCCTTCCAAAGCAAGTCACTATCGGGTTTTGAGTTTGAGAACTTTTCCAACCAAACCAATCACACACACACCTCACATACATCATATGTGAGCTGATCAAACACTTAAACAACACCTGGAACACTGATTTCTCAGAATCACCAGTCGATTGCTCAAGGTTTTAACCAAGTTGCAGTTGAGATGCCATGAAGTGATCCAGCCAATTTCCATCAAGTCCAAGCATTCAAACACACTCCATAGGGTGTAGGGAAGTTGTTCAGATCATCACAACACATCTGTAACACCTCCTACTCAGAAATCATTTTGAACTTCCTGTCACGACCTAGAGGTAAGCCTAAACTTGGTCATCTCTCAATCTATGCATATTTCCTCGCACAATACTTTTACCAAATGTTCATAATCATGCATGGAATGTTTCTCCTCAATTAATTGCTTTATTTGAATCGTGTATAAAAAATCCCAGCCTTCATGCAGAAATTAGGGTTCTTGAGGATTTATCATGATTTCTTGTTTTATGCTTAATTTAAATGAAATTAATTGACATAGACACGATCGTGAGGTTGAGACGAGCATAATGGTATGTGGATTGCATGATATAATCAAGTATTCAGTGAGATTGGATAGAAAATGCAAATCTGGGCAAAACTGAAAAACGCGTGTGTTCTTCAGCTGTTCTTGGCGCCATTTCTCCAAAATTCAAATATTTGAATTTTGTGATTTTATTTAATTGATTCAAAAATTAAGTTCTCTCTGAGTTTTAATGATTTTGAGTTGATTCTTTTTGTAATAATTCACAAAAATGTTAAAATATTTTATTTTGCCAAAAAATCCCAAAAATATTATTTATTTCATATAATTGATATTTTTGCAAAGAATTAATATTTTAATTGTTTTTGACATTTAAAATATTTTTTCCCTCTTGATTTTGCAAATTTTAATGACTTCTAATCATTTTGTAGGTCAAAACATGATTTTTGAAGCATTAATCCAAGATCATAATTTGTTTCCTATTTGTTAAACAATTTTTGATCATTTTAATTGAATTTTTATTCAATTAAAATACATTTTGGAAATAAATTAGGGTTTTTTGATTAATTCAACCCTCACAAATCATTTTCAAACTCTTGGGCCTCTTGAGAGAGTGTAAGACCCAAAACCCCCTTGTACATAAACATTTTGGGCCTCATTCATTGTATAAGTCCCTCTGTACATTTTCAAATAAACGGCGCGATCGTCACCCTTTTAAAACCATCTGAGTCTCTCCTTGAGCTGTAAGCCCCACCACTTGTACAAAAATAAACTTTTGGGCCACTATTAGAGTGTAAGACCCAATTCCCCTTTTAACCAAAAAATTTTTTGGGCCTCAGACATTGTATAAGTCCCTTTGCGTTAAAAGAAAACCTCGGCGCAATCGCCATTTTAAACGAAAAATCATTTGGGCCTACCCTCGTGTTATAAGCCCCACTCTTTTTCTTTAAAAAACTTTTTGGGCCTCTTGAGAGAGTGTAAGACCCATCCCTTTGTACAGAAAACCTTTCTTGGGCCTCAGTCACTTGTATAAGTCCCTCTGTACAAATTTAACAGTGCAATCACTGGTGAAACCCTGGGCCTCTCCTTGAGCTGTAAGCCCCAAATCTTTCTTTTTCAAAGCACTTTCTCCTTTGATTTTGAAATATACTGTTATTTTCAATCTTCCTTTGTTGAACAACTAACCAAACAACATGGAAGCTCTACAACTGAGTAAGTGTTTATACGTTTTCATTTACCGCTTTCATATACATATAACTGTATTGTGGGGCTGTTTCGCTGTAAGTCTTCTTTCATAAACTCATATCAACTGTGTAATAATAGTATAGATATTTAGAGTTTCCCCGGCAACTACGTCTAGCACTAGGTAAAGCCGTTTCGATTACTCTTAGAAATAGACAAGCTAGATCCCCAATAGGAGCACCAGATACAGTCTTCTCTTCGGTTGTCCTCCTCAGGAATTGTCAAGAGACTCTACCTCCCCAGAGATGAATGTCTTCTCCGTGAATGGCATCTCTTGAGTTTCTTCCAAATTCTCGAACTTTCCTGGCTTGATCTATTCCTTGTGAATAGCCTGTCTTGAATTTTCGGGGTTTGGGGACCCACGGGCTTCTTAAAAGCATTGGCCTCCTCTTGGGCATAGTGCAAGGACCCACAGGCTTCCTAAAAGCATCCCCGCCTCCTCTTGGGCTTAGTACAAGGACCCGTCGGCTTCTTAGAAGTATTCACAGCCTCCTCTTAGGCTTCGTATAATGATTCTTCCTCCGGGAATGATAGCCTCCTCTTAGGCTTCATACAAGGACCTCTCGGCTTCTTAAAAGTTTCCAGCCTCCTCTTGGGCTTCGTACAAATTGTCCCGACGACCTCCTAGAGGTATAGGAACAGAAATTAGTCATCTTGATAGAACAGTCTTTCCAAGAGTCTACTACTGTTTCTTTAAGCATAGTACAAAAGATAAAACACTAGACTTGGACAGTCTAATTTCCTTGAGTCTCAAAGATATTCTCAAGTCCCTATCAAAAATAGGAAGATACCCGTAGACTCGGACAGTCTCAATACCTTTTGGATTTCCCGCTTCCTTAAAGAACAGGAAATAACCCTGATCCTCTGATTAATCCCAAAGCAAAGCCTTACCTTTAATCAGTCTCTTTATAAGAACTGGTTTTCTCTTTTAACCAACATACTGGACCTGTCACTCAACTGAAACAGTCACACTAGCCTCCTCTTGGGCTTTGTACAATGATTCTCCCCAGCGGAGCAATCCCTTTTAGCCTCCATCTCAGGCTTTGTACGAGATACAAAAAGACTCTCTTGTTGAGTATAAAAGATTCTCTTGGTGAGTCACCATCTTTATCCTCCATCTCGGGCTTCGTACGAGATACAAAGACTCTCTTGTTGAGTCAAATATTTTAGCCTCCATCTCGGGCTTTGTAGGAGATACAAAAAGACTCTCTTGTTGAGTATAAAAGACTCTCTTGTTGAGTCAATCAATCTTTAGCCTCCATCTCGGGCTTCGTACGAGATACAAAAACACTCTCTTGTTGAGTATAAAATATTCTCCTGTTGAGTTAACCCTTTTACCCTCTCTCTCGGGCTTCGTACGAGACACATAAAAACTCCCTCTTGTTGGGCTATTAGCCTCCTCTTAGGCTTTGTACAAGAAAACCACTGGTTGATCCAATAAACCTTTTAGCATCAAAGCAGTGCCTCGTTCATAGTACACAAACATCAATAACTCCTTCCCCTTCATCTAATCGCTGTAAGCGGCAAGCCTCTAGATTATTTACATCCATGCCACTGTCCCTCTTTTAGCATGAGAAATTCCTAAGGAAATATAGCATTGCTCTACACTGAGTTAAAGTCTTCTCCTTCAGGTTGGAACCCCCCTATAAAGGAAATTATGGTATTGCCGGATTCATATATCCCGGTTAAAGTAATCCTCCTTTATAAACAGTTGTGATAAACAGACCCTCTTTAGAGATGACAAATTCTCTCTAAAGACAACACCTTTTAGCTTCATATCTTGGGCTTTGAACAAGATTTAAATAGACCCTTCAGCTTCACATCTTGGGCTTTGAACAAGATACAAACTACCTTCAGCTTCACATCTTGGGCTTTGAACAAGATATAAACCACCTTTCGCTTCACGTCTTGGGCTTTGAACAAGACACCAAAACCCTCATTTCCTCCCATAGAATAGGAGGAACTACGATCGCTCTGATTTCCCTATTTCGGTAAACGGGAATACGTAGGCATAAGATTGAAAGAAAAATATTAGCGAGCACACTAAACAAAAATCCTAAATCCTATATCAATTGAAACATCAGTCCTAATTTCCTGCCGATAGAATAAACCCGTCATTCTGTCAAAATAACACAAGAGAGGCCCCACTACCACATAGCATCCTAAACCTAACAGACCGCTGTTTAAACTTAGTATGCAAGCAGGGTTAATTGGAGACATCTATTTCCCTTCCTTCATCAGCTTTAATAGGATAAAAAATGAATCGACCTGTAGTAACCCCAAGAGAGCGACAGTGCTTAAGAACCACGTCCAAAATCGCTCGCTACAGGACCACACAGGTAAATGGAAGGGAGATTAAATTTAACACAGACATGATTAATGAGTTGTTGGGTAAACCTCTTACTCTCGGGGCTAAAGAGTTTGATGAGTACCACAGAGATTTAAGGTTACATAGGAATATGGAGGAGATGACTGGAGCCTTATTGAGAGAAGGAAAATATGTTCAGTTGAACCCATCTGGGGTTCCAATCCGTTACAACAGAGAGGATATGTGTCCTTTGCCGCAGCTGATGCTACTTTTGGTTTTACATAATATAAAGCCAAGGACGCATTCCTCCATTGTTCCTATTGATATCGCACATCTGGTACATTGCATCCTAATTGACACACGTATTGATGTAGCACGCATCATTGCGGACGAGATGTGGGCGGTGATTGAGAGTGGCATAAAACCTGGGGCTAGAGCTAATTGCCCTATGGTTTTTCCTTGCCTTATCATGTCCTTATGTGTGCACGGGAGTGCACAATTACCATCTCGTTGTCACATTACTTTGACTGCTCCTATTGATGATGCCTATGTTTCCAATAACTGAAAGCTAAAGGGACAAAGAGGTAGAACTACACAGGTTGCAGGTGCAGGTACGAGTTCTAGGGGTTGCAAACTTCCATGGCTTTGACTCGAATCAGAGGGAGGTTTGAAACTATTACTGGGAATAGATGCAAGCTACCCAACGGGCAATGATTTCTATTCATGATTCTATGCAGTTAGAGTACCACGAGCCCATAGCTTATCACTCTATCATGTCTAGGGAGCAGCTCTTAGCACATGTTGGTTGGCCTGAGGCCAGGCCATTTTCTAGAGAGGAGGCGGGTGGTGTAGCTGACGCTAAAGATGCTGAGGATGAGGATGAGGATGATGATAGGGACAGGGATGCTGAGGAGACAGAGTCTGATACTGATGTGGATTAGTCAGATGGTTGTTGTTTATGAACATGATCTTAAGCTTATTTCCTTGTGTCATACAAAGTGAAGTTTTCTGTTTAAGCTTTTGATAATTGCTATATATTTTGTTATTATTGTATTTTATTTTGTTGTTGTACATTATCCATGTAGTTGGATTATTTTGATGTTGTACTATGTACCACTTTTGGGTACTTTCTTGGTGTTTTACGCCATGACAGTTTGTCTTATGAGTTGAATTTTTCAGTTAATGAATGTTCAATTTTAGTTTAATTTTATGGTTGTTTATTTGTTTTAATTTTATGGTTCTTCCTTGATGTTGAATGTTGAGAACTTCTAGATTGGTTGCTCTTTTGCAAAAAAGTATCCAATGAAGATTCTTCCAAGATTGGATGGTGATGATAGAATTTTTAATGTGATGAATGCATGCAAGGTACATGGTTACCGCTTTCTAGAATTATAGAATGATTAAGAATTTTGTGCTTCGTACAAATGTGTATTTTTGTTTCATTTTACAACTTATTTGAATGCTTGAGTCACTTAGGTCCAAAAGCCACAAATTGTGAGAAACCTCCATTGTTTACTAAATGCTTGGATAACTGATAACTTTGTTTAATTCGTTCGATTCATGCTTAATCTTTTGATTATTGTGATTTTGTGGAAGCATTAGAAAGGATCAAGGTACTTGTTTATATTGAGCACAACATATCCAAAAGTAACTTACCTCAGAATCACAGACTCCCAGGTCGGAAAAAGTAATGCCATTACGACTACTCGTGAGACATCAGTAATTCCAAAGGGCCTCAACTGAGCGGGGGATCTCAAGTCAGCTTATTAAGGATTAACTCCACGTAAGCCAAACATGACTATACCACCTTCTTAATCATAAGAGCACTCAAGTCCGGGTATAGGACTTATCTCACCACACAAAAGTCATCATCACCCATCCCATAAGGAGAAATAGATACAACACAATCTAGAATAATAGAGATAATAAAAGTAAAGTGCAATGAATTCAAAGCAAGTAAAATGTAAAGATAAACACCCACACAAGCAAGAAAGCAAACAAAACTAGGCTAGACTACCTCTTGCAGGAGCAGTCATTCCCCAACACACAAATAAAATAGAACGCTCGTGTCATGCTGATGTAAATGAAAAAAGAATAAAAATAGGGTAAAATTTTGGGTATGACAACTGCCCCTATTTAACTAACTTGAACCAGAGGATATGAAGAATTACATTTTTCATATGATCATGGTATAAGGTAGTTAAATATATAGAAGACCCTGAATTTTGCCATGTAAAAGAAATGGAATGCAACGTGATGCAATGAGACTAGACGCGTTTCTTTTGAGAACTTATTTGCTGGGGATTGACTGAAGTTTGATGTAATTAGGGAAATAGATCAGTCACATGATATATGCAATGCATGTTTGATTTTTCATGATACATGAAGCCATGTGAACTATGCAGCCATGTGGGTCAAAGGTAAACTCTGATTTTGGTATGGTGGTGAATTGAATTGAGGAACTCATTAATTAGATAAGAAGGTATTAGGATGCCTCTACGGCTGGAGATTTCAGTTGAATCTTTTCTGATGGGGATGTCCAATTATTGGACATAAATCATCAACACCAAGGTTGGAAGCAAGGCAACAACCACATGAGTTAAAAAAAGGATCCTCAACCACGAAGGTTGGGAAAAGCTCGACAACCGCGAGGGTTGGAAAAAGGTTATCAACCATGGAGATTGAAAAAAAAGGTCGCCAACCACGGAGTTCGGAAAAAGGTTATCAAACATGGAGACTGAAAAAAAGGTCACCAACCACGAAGGTTGCAAAAAAATGTCACCAACCACAGAGGTTAGAAAAAAGGGCCTTAACCACGAAAGTTGGAAAAATGGATCGTCAACCATGAAGGTTAAAAAAGGATACCAAGCAAGTTGGGCTTTAAAAGATGCCAAGCAGGTTGGGCTTTTGGGGATGTACCAAACAAAATTAGGCTTTAAAAGACACCCAGTAAGTTTGGATTTTAGATTTGCCAATAATGTTAGGCTTTGGTTTTTTCTGGTTTGTTTTGCAAGGCATCATGTTATGCCAGATGAATGCGATGATATGTATGAGTGAAGACTGAAGAGACATGATTAATGCATGACAATGATCTATGTAATCGTTTTGAGGATCCATCAAGTGCTCATGTTGCAAAAGATGGAAGTTTGAGGTTAGGATGAAGATATGATTCTCCGAAACCTACTCCAGGCTCAACAGTTGCTGACGCACTTCTGCGTTTGTTTTGAAATAGTGAGAGAATTTGTACCTCTGTAGCTTACTTTGCCCCAGTGTGTTGAGTATTTGTATGGATCGCCCCAATCACAAGTTATGAAGTAATTTTGTCGTAGGATGATTTCCATCTTACTTGCTGAAGCTAGCGGGATTATACCTAAGTGAATTGCACACTCAAAGATACAACAGAGTCGCCACCGAACATTATTTAGTCCCAAAGGACAGGGAAAATATCTATAAAACCCAAAGGGAAGAGAAACGGGTAAGGGGGTCGGTTATGCGAAAGGAAGGTACTAGCGCCTTATGCGTCCATCGTACTCGAGGAAAACCATTTCACTTGCTTCTAGGCTTGTATGGGTTATCTATCTAAAGGCTTCTAGCTAAAAGAAGAGGAGAGAGAGGAGAAAAAGAAAAAGAAAGAAAGTGCTCACGAAGGATTAGGGCCCTCGTGCCTACGTACCCTCATGGTGCAATGAGGAAATCAGAGCGTCGTAGTTCATGGAACAAGGGAAGAGAAAAAGAATGAAAGAATGTGGCTCACAAAGATTTCACAATCTCGTGCCTATGTATCTTCATAGTGCAATGAGGAATTCAGAGCTTACGTAGTTCGGGGAACAAAGACAGAAAAGGAAAAGAAAATGGTGTCAAAACGAAGAGCAAGAGAGATAGAAAGATTCCACTGGGGAATGCAAAAGAATTGGTGTCAAAACCAAGAAGGAAAGACACGAAAATAACAGTAATTATGCTGAGCATAAAGTGAAAGAATTGTGTCAAAACCAAGAAGGTAAAGGAGCAGAAGAAAAATAATGGCTTGCTAGGGAACAAACAGAGGGAATGGTGTCGAAACCAAGAGAATAGGGATTCGGTATGTTAACTGACTGGCAGTAGTTAACCGAAGAAAGAGAAATTAAGGCTCTGTAGGGAAAAAGGGTTTGTGTCAACAGGCAGGCTGTGATGAACCAAAAGAAGAGAATACTGAACTAAGAGAAGGTGTTTGACTCTGAAGGGATTTCAGTATATTAACTGATAAATAGTGGTTAACCGAAGGAACGGGTGTAGAACCAAGCGAGGGTAGTGACCCAAAGGACAGGTGTGGAACCAAGCAAAGGTTGTGACCCAAAGGACGAGTGTGGAACCAAGCAAAGGTTGTGACCCAAAGGGGTTCGACACACTGACTGAACAAGCAGTATCTGACCGAAGAAAGGGTATTTGAACCAAAAGAAGGTTACTAACCCAAAGGTTCGAGTATTTGAACCACAAGAAGGTTACTAACTCACGGGGTATTGGTTTTAACAGACGGAATATGATTAACCAAAAAGAAAGGAGTGATTAACCAAAAGAAGGTGATTAACTCAAAAAGAGCTCAGTATGTTAACAAACGGGCTGTGGTTAACTGAGAAATGGGTGATTAACCCAGAGAAGGTGATTAACCCAAGAGGAACTCAGTACATTAACATATAGACAGTGGTTAACTAAGAAGAAGTGCAAATTGGCGTTTTAACTGACAGGCAGTGGTTAACCAAAGAAAACAGTGCAAGACTTTGCTGGGAAAGACAAGCGTTTGATTTTAACAAAATGACTGTGATTAATTAAAGCAACAAATAATCATGACTCTGGTGGGGAATCAATGAACAATGATTGACCAGAGGATAGGTGTTGAACCAAAAGACGGTTGTTAACCAAAAGTGACAAAGATCTTTAACCAAGAGAAATGTGATTGATCAAAGGAGAGATTGAAAGGTGCAAGAGTGAGAGTGATCAAGAATCGACTCGACTGGGGATTGAGAAACATTATAGCTTGAGGATAGAGGTGACTATTCTCGGTGGGTGGACATGACGCCCTTACCAAAAATAGTCAGAATGAGTGTAGGATAGACCCCATCCTCATTCCTTCTGTAGCGCTCAAAGTATAGTGCGGAAGTTAAAACCGACAGAGTAACAACGCCAATTTGTACAGTGCTCCAGTACGCCATGCAGACTTCTGGCTCAGCAGGGGATAAATAGAACAAGGCCCTAAAGAATCCTAGAGAGAGAAGCAAGGGGAGATTGACTAATCGAAACAAGGTTTCGATCAACCGATCAAGGGAAATGACCAAGCCAACAATCTTCCAAACGGATCGGAAGATCGTTAAAGCAACGTGCGTATTATTGATTATACAAGATTAAACTTGCTCAATGAAGAACAAACTTAATATGATCATGAATGAAATCAAAAGGTAGTACCAAATGTCAATTATCATGCATCACAAATCATGTTAACATGTGAACAAAGATGTGCAAGAATCAAGATGCTCATATGATGCAAACAATTCCAAGAATTGATAAATCATGCATTGAAAGTTTGCATACATGCTTCAAACAGAGGTTAAACAACTCCTAAAACATCCCCAAATATCAAGCATATCAAGCCATAGAAGTTAAATGAGGAAAGGAGATCAAACAAGCTTGAAAATAGGCAAAAATGGCACTCTGTTTTAGTGTTAATCGATTAACCATTTGCTAGTGCAAAGTGGTTAATCGATTAACCCTTAAAAATAGCAGAAAAACTGAAAAAAAGCAGTGTTAATTGATTAACACTTTTTTCCTAGCAAAATGTTAATCGATTAACACTGAAGCAGTGGTAAAAAAATCAGTTTTCAAAAGCACTTCCAGCCACTTAATCACTTATCCAAACATCCACATGTTATGGCATGCATTTGTACACTAAAATTACATCAAGTATAAGCAATTAATCATCAATTGGAAGCATTAAACATGGAGATCAAAGATCAAACAATCACATGATTAATCAACACCGAGAACTATCGAAACTGCATCGTAAACGCGTGAAAATGATCGAAACAGTAAATCGAGCAAGAATTACCAACCTACAAGGCAGAGAATTGCCTTGGTGATTGTTGTGAGTAAAATGTAGTGAGAAGAAGCCAAGAAAACCAGAGAATTCCAAGATTGTGCTCAAATCTTAGCGAAACCGATCAAAACGCGATAAAAGCTCCGAAATCGAATTTGTACCGAAACGATTAAAGTAATCACTTGAATTGCAAATGGAAGTTGCTATAATTGCAGAGATCCAAGATGAAAATCAATGTGGTGGAGGTTTAAGCTCAAGAGAAAGGAATTTAAATGATAAATTTGCTACTTTTCAATGG
This sequence comes from Lathyrus tuberosus, assembly GCA_022829125.1. NCBI lineage: Eukaryota > Viridiplantae > Streptophyta > Magnoliopsida > Fabales > Fabaceae > Lathyrus > Lathyrus tuberosus. The sequence goes on along the minus strand of JALAZF010000209.1, from coordinate 1,541,279 downwards.
TGAAATTGAGCTCTAGTGTGGTTTGGGGAAGAAGATGAAGATGAATGTGTAGAAGTTGCAGAAAATGCAGAGATAATTGAGAGAAATGAGAGAGTGAAGAGTAAAGAATTGTGAAAAATGATTCAAACTCCCTTGTGAAATGGTGAGGGTTTCTTTATATAGAGATTAGCTTTGGAGTAGCATAGGTTTAGAGTGTGCTTTGGAGTGTGCTTTGGAGTTAGTTGCACTTAACTCACTGAGTCGGAAGTTGACTCAGTTAGTTAGTTGGTTAACTCAGTAGGGAAATCTCAATGCAAGTCCCAATCAAATGGTCCTCATGCTTGGAAATGAAGTTACATGGTAGTCTTGATTCAAAGTGATGTATTGGAATAAATGCCTTTAAGTGTCTTGAAAGGTCTTGAAATGTCTAGAAATGTCTAGAATATTCCACACAATGCTAGCATCAAGGAGACCCCAAAAATGTAGAGGAAAAGTTGTTGTCATGAAAATGCAGCAGAATCTGCCAATTTTACAATCGATTAACCCATTTGCACTAGCAAATGGTTAATTGATTAACCTAGCCAAAAAGTGCCCAATTTGCTTGAAAAAAAGTGCTATGGCCATGACTCCCAGTACGAGCCCTCATTTTTTTGCAAAAAAAGTGCTATGGCAAAAAAAGTGCTATAGCAAAAAAAGTGCTAGAAACCCTCATTTTTTGCTTGTGTTGATGATGTGATGACCTTGTGAGGATATGATTAATCGGGCTTTGAAAAACCTAAATATTTCTGCAACAAAAACACAGAGAAAAGTGTGAGTGCGTATGCCAGTAATGCGAATGTACATGCTTATGCAAAAAAGGCAAAAGGGGAGGTCAAAATTTCGGGTTACGACACTTGCCCTAGTGTTTTGAAACTGTAAGCCCCTGATTAGCCGTCTCTCAGAGCGGCTGACTTCTCGTGCTCTTAAGGTGGCATGCCCTAGTACGAGCCTTGAAGTGATTTTGCCATGGCTGGCTGACCTTGGAGGGATGCCCCTGACTGACTGATCTTTGAGAGATTTGTCGAATCTCGACATGGTTGCCCCAGATTGACAGAATCTTGGACCGACTTGTTCTTTTGCTCTACGAAGTTCTTAGGCGTTTTTCCCCTTGATGTGATCAAACTTTCCAATGTGGAAACCTTCTTGATGCCAAGTGCTTGATCGCAAGTAAAATGTTCATTTTGAAAATGATAATGCTAATGTTATGCTTATGTAGGTTTTGAAATCCAAGCATGTTCACTGAAATGATGACATATAGTGAATGAATCACTAGTTAGGACGCCATATCAATACCAACACAAATGATAAGCAAATCTTTAGGAGGCAACTTTGATGCGATTTTACCGTAGTATTCTTTTGAAATAAACTCTGCTTCAATTAGGTCTTTTGAGGGTTGTATCGTGGTCTGGTTCACGGTTTCACAAAGAAAGGATATAAGGCTCAAGGTTTATTTTAACCCACCCATTCTCCTTAATGTTCTCCAATCCTACGTTCAGCTAATTTGACGCAAGCGCTCGCCTTTCAAAAGGTTATTGAATGCCAGAATTGATGGTAAAGGGACCCATGAGGTTTTCGTAGTGGCAGTCACCCGCTTTTTGATCTTTGGTTCGTAGGCACACGAATTTGTTCTTATTGAGGATTTTTGTTTTTGATCCTTCTTTATTTTTGTTTTCCCTAATTTTTGCGTAGACTAATTTTTGAGTTTGCAGTCTACCGGGATGCCCTAATTTTTTCCTAAGTCACTTTTTTTCGAGTTTTTGATTTAGCGGACTTTTCATTTTTTCTTGCTTTTTGTTTTATTTTGAACTTCTTTTTTTCTTTGGAACAAATCGTGCGGCATCTGTTTGTTTGATTTGTGAGGGTTTTGACTGCCTTATTTCTTGGTCGGTGAGGGCAGCCATTGTGTATTTATGGTTTCGACCTCTTGTGAGGGATATGACAGATGGTTTATTCCTCCCTTTGAAATTTGAACGCACGATCAAACTAATTGAAGACTACCCTGCCCTTGGTTAAGATTGAGGGTTTTTTTTGTATAGAAAGAAACTCCCACTTTTATGCTCGAATGGGTTGAATAGGGATTATCTTCCTTATACCTCCGGTGTTTAGGGATTCAAACAAAGCCTTACATCGTCAGCAAGGTTTTATTCAAAAGTATACAGTAAGTAATATCGTGTTTTTTTTATTTCGTCATTCTCTTTTTTATTTTGCTTAAAAAGGAGTTTGATATTGACAAATAAAACATGAGTGAACACGAATGGATTTATTCAAAACATGCATATTCATTTCATTATTATTCATATTAAAAAACAAACAATTTCTCAATTGAACAATACATTGACACACAAGAAAAGATTACAAATGAAAAGATTGAAAGGAAAAATGATTGATGGCGTGATTAGCCTTTGTATCCATCACAGATTGGTGTCCTCTGTCTTTGTCCTTGATTTTTTGTTTTGTTGTTCAGTTTGTTGACTTTGCAGAATCTGAGCTTGAGGAGGCCATTGATATTGGGTTGCAGTAACATGCGAGAATGGGTAGTACGACGTGGGAGACAGAGATGCTTGAGGATGAATCTAAGGATTAGCATAATGTGGGAACATTTGAGCATGGTACATTAAGCCATAATTTTCCATCTGATTAGCAATCTGACCAAGTTGGATCCCATACGGAGCGTTGGGTGCCCCAGGATAAGCAAGTAAGGGCACAACACTAGAAGGTTCCCAGGATAAGCAAAAGGCACTTCAGAGTCGGCCGACTGAAAACCTTGGTAGCGGTGTTGCCCAACATGTTGAATGGTTGGAGGAATCTGTATATGAGTAGGAGGACCCCTATTCTCTGCTTTGGCAGATGTTTTAGCAGTCACGGGTGCAGAATTCTGGCAAGGTTCCTCTGTAAAGCAAAGAGACTTCTGATCGAGGAGCTCTTGGACTTTGTTCTTGAAGATGATACAGGCTTCGGTAGAGTGCCCTATGTAACCAGCTTGGTATCCGCATGTGGCATTAGGATCGTGCCTAGGACGGTAGAGAAACCTAGCAGGCTCGATCTCTTTGGGCACAATTGCCCAGTATGAATCAGAATAGGCAATAGCTACGTATATAAGATCGTAATTGGATCAGAGCAAGGACGTCTCCTCACTTGATCGTTGTTCCAACGGTTGCTTGGCTTATGCTTCTATTTCTGATTGTTTTGAGAGGGTTTCTGATTAGGTAGGGGAAACCGTCAGATTGCTTACAGTTGCATTCTGGAATTTAACCGCCTCTAATACGTTCTCAGCTCGTTCACCTATCACAACCTGATCTAAGAAGTTCACTGTCATACTGTCCAGAAGTAGTTCCACAATCATATCAACCTTATACTCCTTGTACATTGTGTTCTTATGCCCATCCTGTTCCAAGATTCTTTGGCTACCAGCGTCGAAGAATCGTTGTCTACTGGTTGATGAAGGGAAAGGTGAGCTTTTTCTGGTTTGTATGCATGCAGTGCAAATGTATATATGCATATGTCATTTATGTGGATGGAATGCAAATAGATATGCAACATCCATTGATTCAAAGGTTTGATGAAATAGTTTAAGTTCAAAATTTCGGCATATATATGAAGATGAAATAATGTAGTTAAAAGTACGACATATTCTGGATATCTAATGTACTGAACTCTGAGCAAGGTTTAACATAACAGGATCAAAAGTTCGGAGCCACGAGCATGGAGCCAAAGTAACACCCAACCCACAAGGTATGTACTAAGGTTAAATCATCTGAACAAGTAACCAGGTTCTAAGAAGTTCCCAGAGTCTTAACTCCATCTTTAAGATATTATCGGTTTGGATGACTACTCGCCAACCAATAAATTCTCAAGAGAAGATCGTCTGAGTGTAGTATCGCGTAACAACTAATCCAAGTCTACACCTGGATAGTCACCTCACTACATCCTAAAAGTCCAAGATGGGTTAAATGTTCTAAGGTCCATAGAATCAAGAACTCTCGGGTCAGAAAAAGTAATGCCATTACGACTACTCGTAAGACATCAGTAATTCCAAAGGGGCCTTAACTGAGCGGGGGATCTGAAGTCAGCTTATTAAGGATTAACTCCACGTAATCCAAACATGACTATACCACCCTCCTAATCATAAGAGCACTAAAGTTCGGGTATAGGACTTATCTCACCACACAAAGATCATCATCACCCATCCCATAAGGAGAAACAGATACAACACAATCCAGAATAATAGAGATAGTAAAAGTAAAGTGCAATCAATGCAAAGCAAGTAAAGCGTAAAGATGAAGACTCACATTGTCGTACCCCAAATTTTAACCATCAAGATTTTCCATCATTGTGCAAATCATCATTACAATGTGGATGTACCTTCATGCCTCATCAATCTCCTCAAAGATGATTGAGCATTCACCACAATCAAGAATTAGGGTTTTTGAGCCCTCTCAGAGCACTTAGACAAAGGATCAATCAAGGAATGACATGATTTTCAACTTGTCAAACCTCTCAAACACCTATAAGGGATCAAGAGGACTCCCACATCAAGAATCAAGCACAAGGTTGCAACATTCCAAGTGGATCAAGCCTCAAGATCGACAGTGTCACTAAATTAGGGTTTTGGTCGACCAGGGCCTCCAGATGGAAATTTTCATCTGGGCATGAGCCAATGCTTCAAAGCACATCCCAAGATACTCCAAGGGACCTCATAGACCCAATCATCAAGTTAATTTAACCTCAGGGGATGCATTTACCAAAAATCAGGAATTAAGGTTTCTTGACCTAATTCACCCCTAAGTTGACTTTTGGGACAAAACCTGAGCCAAGACCTCAAGACATGATTTGAGGGCCTCCAATACACTACATTGATCCATTTTCAACAATGGATTTACCCAAGAAGCTTGACTCTCAAGTTTCAATTTCACCAGGACCACAATTAGGGTTTCGAGGAAAAAAGTCGACTGTATCTTTGACTTTTGACCAAGACATGCTCCCAAACCTTGGGACATGATTCAATACACCCTATAACACCTATGGAATCCATCCCTTAGGTTTGATTTAGGTCAAGGACTTGATTTCACAAAGGATCGCACAGTTTGGATTTCATCCGATAAAAAGTCAACTATGCACAAAATCAAGTTTGACTTTTTGGAATTTTTCACAAATATGGTTCCCATAAGTCAAAAATAATGTTAATCTATGGTATTGATCATCATTCATTAAGAAAAATCAAGAAAAGTGAGGTTTCTTGCAAAAGGGGGCAACCATAAGAAACCAAAATTTTTCTAAGTTATGGAACAAAAGTGATTTTGGTACCAACTTCAAACCAAAGCCTGATTTGTAGGTCTTCATACATTCTACAAAAGCTTCAACTAACTCAAACTCCAATTCCTCATGGATTTTGAGTTATGGACTAATCAAAATGACAAAAATGAAGAAAATGGCACTTTTCCAACACTTAGTGGAAATCTGCCTAAGTTACCAGCCTTGAACATCAATGTTCATGAGGATTTTTCAATGGGATCCAAATAGTTTCAAAACAAACTATGATCACACATGTTTTGTATCATATGAGGGCTCTTTAAAAAGCACAAGAGCCTCCCATAACTCAACCTGAGCAGGGAGATGTGATCCCCTCAAAATCACCATTTCCAACTGTCTTGTACAAGGCAGAATTTGGTGTTTTGCTCGATTTGGCAAATTTGGACAACTCCAAGCCTTGTCATCCATTTGGACACATCAGAGGATGAAATCAAAAGGGAATGATCTGATCCCCAAGCCTCCCAAGTCCAATAATCTACATGTAGCTATGTCATCCTAAAAAGGCTAAAAAGTGCCAAGACTCCAATTTTGTTTCAATGCATTCAATGGATGCATCAAGGTGGCATGAACTGAGGCAAGTTTAACTGAATGAGTCAAGCCTTATCTCTGAACCAAAAGAGCATAGGCCTATACTCTAACCTCAAGTCAATGGCTAGAGGAGACTTGAGATTCCATTTGATCCACATTGGCCACCGACCTGCTGCAGTTGCCACACACTATTGCTGCCAAAACAAACTTGACACACTTAAATAGACCTCAATTGTGATCAGTTTGAGTACACCAAAGAACCCAAACTGATGCTTTCCTCAAAGTCTCCCTTTCAATCCAATTTTGCCTTCTAAATCAAGTCACTATCGGGTTTTGAGATTGAGAGTGATTCCAACCAAACCAATCACACACACACACACACCTCATAAACATCATGTATGAGTGATCCATAACACAAAATCACATCTGGAACGTCAAATTCAAAAAATCATCAGCCAATTACTCAAGTTCTTGACAGAGTTACAGTTGAGGTACCACAACCAGTTCCAGCTCATTTCAATCCACTCCAAGCTTTCAAACACACTCCTTGGCACCTAAGGAAGCTGTCCAGATCATTGGAACCTAGCTGCAACACCTCCATCACCAAACTCGATCACCAGCTGCAAGAGGTAAGCCTGACACCTTCAAACTCTATGTTCCATGCATCATAAATGAATTTGTGAGTTACCATCTTGTTCCTACATGTATATAGAGTAATAACCCTCAATCAATTGCCATGAATCAGTCGTGTATGGAATTTCATTGTGTTCATGCTGAAATTAGGGTTCTTGAGGTTATCTTCTGATTTCTCACTCCATGCTTAATATAAATGCAATTAATCTATATGGTTGTGATCCTTGTTTAAAAACGAACAAGATTGGTGTTTGAATCGTGCAAAACCATTGAGTAATCAGAGAGAAAAGTGAGAAAATGCAAATCATCCATGGCGCGGCCACGAGGAAGAAGAAGGTGACCGTTGGCGTCATAATTCAAATTATTTGAAATTTTGAATTTTGGTTATTTTTGTTTAATTGATTCAAAAATTAATTTCTCTCTGAATATTTGTGTTTTTGAATTGATTCTTTTTCTCAAAATTCACAAAAATGTTTAAATATTTTATTTTACAAAAAAATACAATTTATATTATTTTTTTTAATATAGTTAGGATTTTTGTAATTAATTTCATTTTTATTTGTTTTAAACATTTTTAAATGAAATTCCCACTTTGATCTTTCAAAACCAATTGAATTTCAAACTTTCATGTAATAACACATGATTTTTCAAAATATTTTTCAAAGTGTACAACTTGTTTTTAAATATATTTGGTATTTTATATCATTTTTTTCATTTAATTTCCTTTGAAAAATGACATTTTATGTAAAATTAGGGTTTCCTCTCGATTTTAAATTTTCAAACACTTTTGGGCCTCAAATAAAGTGTAAGACCCATTCCTTGTACATGAAAACCATTTTAGCCCTCAGTCATTGTATAAGTTGTCATACCCCAAATTTTGTCCACTAAGACTCCCATCATTGTGCAAATCATCATCACAATATGGATGTACCTTTATGCCTCATCAATCTCCTCAAGGGTCGTTGAGCATTCACTATAATCAAAATTAGGGTTTCAAACTCTCTTTGAGCCTTAGACAAAGGATCAATCAAGAAATGACTTGATCTTCAACTTGTCTAAACCTCCCAGGAATCTAGAATGGATCAAGAGGACTCCCACTTCAAGGATTAAGCACAAGGCTACTCCCTTCTAGGTGGATCAAGCTTCAAGATCGACAGTGTCACCAAATTAGGGTTTTGGTCGACCAGGGCCTCCAGGTGAAAATTTTCCTCTGGGCATGAGCCAATGCTTCAAAGCATATCCTAAAATACTCCATGGAACCTCATGAACCCAATCATCAAGTCAAGTTTGCCTCAGGGGATGCATACATCAAAAATCAGGAATTAGGGTTTCTTGACCTAATTCACCCCTAAGTTGACTTTTGGGACAAATCATGAACTAAGACCTCAAGAGAGGGTTTGAGGGTCTCTAATATCCCATATTGATCCATTTGGAACAATGGATTGATCCAAGAAGTGTGAGCAACAAGTCTCAATTTCATCTGCACCACAATTAGGGTTTTGCGAGAAAAGTCGACTGTAACTTTGACTTTTGACCAGGACATGCTCCCAAACCCTAGGACATGATTCAATATACCCTATGACACCCATGGAACATGTCCATCAAGTTTGATTTAGGCCAAGGACATGATTTCCTGAAGAATTTCACAGTTTGGAATTCTTCTGATAAAAAGTCAACTGTGCACAAAAGTCAACTTTGACTTTTTGAGATTTTTCACTAAAATGGATTTTTAACCCTAAAATGATGTTAATGTATGATTTGAATCATCATTCATCAAGAAAAATCAAGAAAAGTGGGATAACTTGTAAAAGGGGTAACCATAAAACTTAGAAAATTTTCTAAGTCATGAAAAAGTGCCACTAATGCACCAACTTTGGAGGACCATAACTCCTAAACCACAAGGCCATTGTGCCCCATTCAAAGCTTGATTTGTAGATCACATTGCCCTCTACAAAAACTTCATACTGACCTATGTCCAAATTCCTCATGGATTTTGAGTTATGGGGTGATCAAAATCAAGAAAAGTCACTTTGTTCCAACACTTAAGTGAAAATTTCACTAAGTCAGATTTTACCTCACTTTTTGCCAAATGTAGGGGGATTTTTCACTTGGATTCAAAAGAGATCAAAACCAAACATGTTCAAAAAGTTGTTGTATCATGTAAGGGCTTTCCAAAATGGCCAATAACATTACCAAATTCAACTTACACCATGAGATATAACATTGGCAAGTTGCCTTGCTGAAATCTGTCAAGGCAAGGCAGAATTTGCAATTTTCCTCGATTTGCCAAAATCAGCCAAATTCAAATGCTCCTATCCACTTGGACACATCTGAGGATTGAATCTAAAGGGGACAATCACTGAGCCAAGCCCCCAAAGTCCTTGGAACAAGAAATAGCATGTTGAACCTAGAATGGCCAAAATAGGGACAAGACTCCAAATTTGGATTGGAGCATTCAATGGAAGCATCAAGGTGGCATGGACTGAGCCATTCTCATTTGAAGTAAGTCAAGACTTATCCAAGACCAAGGGAACCAAAGCTCTGTGCCCTAACCTCTAGTCAATGGCTAGAGGAGACTTGGATTTTCATTTGCCAACATTGGCCAAACCTACTCAGCAGTTGCCATTCACTATTCCTTGCAAAACAAACTTGCTCTACTATAAATAGAGCTCAATTGTGATCAGTTTAAGTACACCAAAGGCCTACAACACTTGCCTTTCTCAAAATCTCTTTCTCTTGGCAAAAATACCTTTCTTAGCAAGGTAACTATCGGGTTTTGCGTTTGAGAGCTTTTCCAACCAAACCAATCACACATAGACCTCATATACATCACATATGAGTTGATCAAATACTTAAACAACAACTGGAACCTTGATTTCTCAGAATCACCAGCCAATTGCTCAAGGTTTTAACTAAGGTACAGTTGAGATGCCATGAAGTGATCCAACCAATTTCCATCAAGTCCAAGCATTCAAACACACTCCATAACACCTAGGGAAGCTGTTCAGATCATCACAACACAACTGTAACACCTCCTACACAAATCACAATCACCAGCTGCAAGTGGTAAGCATGAGCTCCTCTAACTCTATGATCCATGCAATTTTTGCTGCACAATAATTTGGCCATATGTTCATAATCATGCATGGAATGTTTACCCTCAATTATTTGCATTGTTTGAATCGTGTATCAAAAATCCTAGCCTTCATGCAGAAATTAGGGTTCTTGAGGTTTCTTCGTGATTTCTTGTTTTATGTTTAATTTAAATGAAATTAAATGCTATAGATATGATCGTGAGGTTGAAACGAGTTGATTGGTATGTGGATTGCATGATATGATTAAGTATTCAGTGAGATTGGATGGAAAACGCAAATCTGGGAAACTCAGAACACGCGCGTGTTCTTGGCGCCATTTTTCAGAAATTTGAATATTTGAATTTTGTGATTTTGTTTAATTGATTCAAAAATTAATTTCTCTCTGAGTTTTAATGATTTTGAGTTGATTCTTTTTTTAATAATTCACAAAAATGTTAAAATATTTTATTTTCCCAAAAAATCCCAAAAATATTATTTATTTTATATAATTGATATTTTTGCAAAGAATTAATGTTTTAATTGTTTTTGACATTTGAAATATTTTTTCCATCTTGATTTTGCAACTTTTAATGCTTTCTAATTATTTTGTAGGTCAATACTTAATTTTGAAGCATTAATCCAAGATCACAATTTGTTTTCCATATGTTAAACAATTTTGATCATTTTAGTTGAATTTTTATTCAATTAAAACATATTTTGAAAACAAATTAGGGTTTTTGGATTAATTCAACCCTCATAAATCATTTTCAAAACTTTTGGGCCTCTTGAGAGAGTGTAAGACTCACCCCACTTGTACAAAAAAACTTTTGGGCCTAACTCATTGTATAAGTCCCTCTGTACAAGTAAACGGCGCGATCGTCGCCCGTTTGAAAATAAACAAAATTGGGCCTCTCCTCCAGCTATAAGACCCATTCAAAACACTTGGGCCTCTATTAGAGTGTAAGACCCAATCTCCCTTTTAGCTAAAACCTTTTTGGGCCTCACTTATTGCATAAGTCCCTTTGCATTAAAAGAAAACCTCGGCGTGATCGCCATTTTTAAACGAAAAACCATCTGGGCGTACCCTCGTGTTATAAGTCCCACTCTTTTTCTTTAAAACTTTTTGGGCCTCTTGAGAGAGTGTAAGACCCATCCCTTTGTACAGAAAACATTTTTTTGGGCCACAGTCACTTGTATAAGTCCCTCTGTACAAATTGAACAGTAAAACCCTGGGCCTCTCCTTGAGCTGTAAGCCCTAAATCTTTCTTTTTCAAAGCACTTTCTCCTTTGATTTTGAATATACTGTTGTTTTCAATCTTTCTTTGTTGAACAACTAACCAAACAGCATGGAAGCTCTACAACCGAGTAAGTGTTTATACGCTTTCATTTACTGCTTTCATATACATATAACTGTATTGTGGGGCTGTTTCGCTGTAAGTCTTCTTTCATAAACTAATATCAACTGTGTAATAATAGTATAGATATTAAGAGTTTCCCCGGCAACTACGTCTAGAACTAGGAAAAGCCGTTTCGTTTATTCGTAGAAATAGACAGCTAGATCCCCAATAGGATCACCAAATACAGTCTTCTCTTTGGCTGTCCTCATTAGGAATTGTCAAGAAACTCTATTCCCAAAGATGAATGTATTCTCCGTGAATGGCATCTTTGAGTTTCTTCCAAATTCTCGAACTTTCCTGACTTGATCTATTCCTTGTGAATAGCTTGCCTTGAATTTCTCGGGGTTTGGGGACCCACGGGCTTCTTAAAAGCATCGGCCTCATCTTGGGCATTGTACAAGGACCCACGGGTTTCTTAAAAGCATCGGCCTCCTCTTGGGCATTGTACAAGGACCCACAGGCTTCCTAAAAGCATCCCCGCCTCCTCTTGGGCTTAGTACAAGGACCCGTCGACTTCTTAGAAGTATTCACAGCCTCCTCTTAGGCTTCGTATAATGATCTCTTCCTACGGGAATGATAGCCTCCTCTTGGGCTTCGTACAAGGACCTCTCGGCTTCTTAAAAGTTTCCAGCCTCCTCTTGGGCTTCGTACAAATTGTCCCGACGACCTCCTAGAGGTATAGGAACAGAAATTAGTCATCTTCATAGAACAATCCTTTCAAAGAGTCCACTACTGTTTCTCAAAGCATAGTACAAAAGACAAAACTCTAGACTTGGACAGTCCATTTTCCTTGAGTCTCAAAGATATTCTCAAGCCCTTTTTAGGAAGACACCCGTAGACTCGGACAGTCTCGATACCCTTTAGATTTCTCATTTCCTTAAAGAACAGGGAAAAATCCCGATCCTCAGATCAAATCCACGAGTACAGTGTTACTCATATAAGAACTAATTTTCTCTTAATTAGTATACTGGACTTATCACTTAACTGAGATAGAAAACCTTTCAGCCTCCATCTCGGGCTTCGTACGAGATACAAAAGACTCCCTCGTTGAGTCAAACCCTTTTAGCCCCTCTCTCGGGCTTTGTACGAGACACACAAAAGACTCCCTCGTTGAGTCAAACAAATCTTCAGCCTCCATCTCGGGCTTTGTACGACATACAAAAAAGGTTCTTATTGAGCCAAACAAAATTTTAGCCTCCATCTCGGGCTTCGTACGAGATACAAAAACACTCTCTTGTTGAGTATAAAAGATTCTCCTTTTGAGTCAACCCTTTTAGCCGCTCTCTCAGGCTTCGTACGAGACACATAAAAACTCCCTTTTGTTGGGCCAATAGCCTCCTCTTAGGCTTTGTATAAGAAAACCACTGGTTGATCCAATCAACCTTTTAGCATCAAAGTTGTGCCTCGTTCACAGTACACAAACATCAATAACTCCTTTCCTTTCATCTAATCGCTATAAGCGGCAAGTCTCTGGATTATTTACATCCATGCCACTGTCACTCTTTTAGCATGAAAAATTCCTAAGGAAAGATGGCATTGCTCTACACTGAGTTAAAGTCTTCTCCTTCAGGTTAAAACCCCCTATAAAGGAAATTATGGCATTGCCGGATTCACACATCCCGGTTAAAGTAATTCTTCTTTATAAACAGTCATAACAGACAAACCCCTCTTTAGAGATGACAAATTCTCTCTAAAGTCGAAAACATTCAGCTTCATATCTTGGGCTTTGAACAAGATACAAATCACTTTTAGCTTCACATCTTGGGCTTTGAACAAGATACAAATAGACCTTTCAGCTTCACATCTTGGGCTTTGAACAAGATACAAACAATCTTTCGCTTCACGTCTTGGGCTTTGAACAAGACACCAAAACACCCATTTCCTCCCATAGAATAGGAGGAACTAGGAACGCTCTGATTTCCCTATTTCGGTAAACGGGAATACGTAGGCATAAGATCGAAAGAAAAGATCTTAGCGAGCACACTAAATAAAAACCCTAAATCCCATACTCTCACATATCTATCAAAATGCATCAGTCCTAACATCCTAATCCTTGTTCCCCGCCAGAAACCATCATTCTGTCAAAATAAACACGAGAAAGGCCCCACGACCACATAGCATCCGTAACCTAACAGACCGCTGTTTAAACTCGTTATGCAAGCAGGGTTAATTGGAGACATCTATTTCTCTTCCTTCATCAGCTTTAATAGGATAAAAAATGAATCGACCTGTAGTCCCCCCAAAGAACGATAGTGCTTAAGAACCACGTCCAAAATCGCTCGCTACAGAAAAATGGCGCCCACCGCGGGGCTCTGTCTTTCTTCTTTCTTTATGTAGAAACTACAGAGTGGTGATTCCGTCGGGGACCCATTTCTGTCAGGAACGTAGGATTTATAGCTTTAAAGTCTATGACATTAGGACAAATATATATACTGCTTTTCCTAATTGCTATATGTGTTTATTTTTCTGCTACTGGGAATGCGTGTGATGCCGCATGTGGTGAGATTGAGTATACACTTAAGATAAGTGATGGCGACGAGGTCGACCATCAACCTCAGTGGAGGCTGACTAATGTAACCCATTCCCTCTCTTAGGCAATGGGCCGATTGTGATGTCTGAGAAGCTGAGGAGCCAACCCTTTTGTAGTGCAGAAACTATCGGAAATAGTTGTCACGCGATACTACCCTCATTTGAGGCTGGTGATCTATTCTCGGTGAATGGCACTTACTCTAAGATTGCTCTACAACTCGCTGGCAATCCGCTTGTTGTTTTGCTTTCCTGGGAGGAGCTGATGATAATGAGTACAGGTACAAAAATCACCCTAGTATAAAACTTTGGGGATGGGTAGAGCCTTGACTTCATGACAACGACCCTTTGACCCCATGTTTTTTCTATGTTTTTGTGTGCTGCATTCATGCATTCATTTAAAAAACATTTAAACATTCAAAAAAAATTCTCTTCTAGTCTCTCTGTTTTTCAAATTAAACTAAGACTGTGATTGCAAATATCAGAGAAAAGGATTACACTAATGGATTTCGGTAGAAGGAGAACTCATAAGTATACCTTCAAGGCTCCAAAACTAGAGGATCTGAGAGGTTTGGCGAGAATGATCACAAACCAAGAGGCCTTCAGAGCCAAGTACGGAGGTCTGCTACCTCTGCTAAGAATCCATGTGATTGAGGGAATCATGGATGTACTCGTCCAGTTTTACGATCCAGTTTATCACTGTTTCACATTCCCAGATTACCAGCTAGCACCAACGCTGGAGGAGTATTCTCATCTGGTTGATCTACACATTACTGATCGAGCTTCATTTTCTGGACTGGAAGAAATTCCAAAGGATCAGACCATTGCAAGAGCAATTCATTTGGATGAGTCGGAAGTCAAGACTCACATGACTACCAACGGTGGCATCCAAGGTTTGCCAGCCCAGTTCTTAATAAAGAAAGCTCTGTACTTTGCTAGTATAGGGAACGGAACTGCTTTTGAAAGCATCTTTGTTTTACTCACCTACGGATCATTTTTGTTGCCCAACATTAATAACTTCGTCGATATCAACGCCATTAAGGTTTTTCTCATTGGAAACCCTGTGCCGACTTTGCTCGCATATGCGTATCATTCTGTACACTTAGGGAATTTGTACAGCGGAGGGGAGATCACATGTTGTGTACCTCTGCTTTACAAATGGTTTATCTCCCATTTGCCTAAGTCTGCTGCTTTTTGGGATCATAAGAGTGCCTTACGCTGGTCGCAGAAAATCATGTCTCTCACCAACTCTGACATTGATTGGTGTAATAGGATTTATGATGGAATGAAGATCATTGATCGTTGTGGAAACTTCCCCAACGTACCCCTCATAGGAACTAAAGGAGGAATCAACTATCATCCGATATTGGTTCGTCGTCAATTTGGATACCCAATGAGTCATGTCCCGCGAAATGCTCATCTGGAAGGTCTTTTCTTCAAAGAAGTGGAAAATGACAGAGCACTAAAGATGGAAATAGTGCATGCTTGGAAGCACGTTCATAAGAAAGGACGGGAGTCTCTAGGAAAACCGGATTGTGTCTCGGTGGAGCCTTATCTCCACTGGGTACAAACTAGAGCTCTCAAGCTAAAAATGCCTTATCCTTGTTACAGAATTCTTCCGCCAAGGGAATCTATCATGTACTTCAAGACGGAAACTGAAAAGCTTTAGGGTACTCTCAACAAAGTTCAATGGGAGAGGAGGTCTTGGAAGAACAAGTACCGCACCCTCAATGTGGAGTGTACCCAAATACAGCAATTACTGAAAGAGAAAGATGCTCTGATTGAAATTTTAGAGCAACATGATGTGGATAACCAAGATGACCAAAGGAATTTGCTCACTCCTTTCACCTGGCAAAGGAATGACAACCCGACAACGGCTCAAGAGCCCCGGTCAAAGAAAAGGAAGTACCAGAATCAGCACCCGAGTTCTCTTGGGACCCATTAGTTTAGGTTTCTGTTTCCGCACCTTCTAATCTACTGTATTTCCATTTCTGTAATCCTTTGAATTTCAATAAAAAGGGGTTTCCCCACTGTTTGATATTTGCAATCTAATTGTCGAAGTTTATTTTGATTAAACCAAAAAACAATTAATATAATCATTGCATTCATCATTCTCACATCGCATATTCTCCTTACCTACGAATCTCACGTTTGTGTCTGGATTCTAGAGTCAAACTGTCTCATTCATACAATACTCGGGCTAGTCGTCAGAAAAAGATGGATGATCTTGAGGAAGAGAACAGAGAGTTGAAAGAAGAGATCGACGCTCTGAGAGAGGATATGAGAAAGCTTCGTAACAACATGCAAGCCATGGCAGAAGCTCAGCTACAAAGGACTGTGATCTCAGAGATCACCTCAGCGCCCATAGTGGAGAAGTTTGATCCTAGGTATCAAATGCCGAAAGATCGTCCCTGGGGCATACCTGCTAACTATATCCCGGAAGGATATGTTCCGCCGATCGCTGAAGATCAGGAAATCACTGCAGGAACCACTGGGCCTAAAGGTTACAAACTTCGGGAAAACGAAGATGCCAGAGGCATATTGAAGACTCCTGAAGGTTACAAACTTTGGGAAACGCCAAGATTCACTGCCGTAGTTACGGTACCACCCCCTGTGGGGCACACTGTCCCGGAAGGACAGATTCCACAGATACCTTCTGGTAAGAAGGAAACTATGTTTGACCGAATGGATGAATTCCAGGAACAGTTCTTGGAAATGCACAAGGAACTGCAAGCCATTCGCGGTCAGGATTTATTTGGAAAGGACGCCGCAGACCTTTGTCTGGTCCCCAATGTGAAATTTCCGCACAAGTTCCAAGTGCCCGACTTTGAAATGTACAAGGGTAACTCTTGCCCTCAAAGTCACTTGGTGATGTACGCTCGACGAATGTCAGCTCAGACAGAGAATGAGGACCTGCTGATTCATTACTTTCAGGATAGTTTAACCGGTGCCGCCTTAAAATGGTACATGGGGTTAAACCGTGCCACGATCAGCATATTCAGAGATCTTGGCACTGCCTTCGTCCAACAATACAAATACAATTTGGACATGGCACCCGACAGAGATCAACTCAGATCAATGTCACAAAAGGACAAGGAAACCTTTAAGGAGTACGCCTAGAGATGGCGTGAAATTGCCGCTCATATTTGTCCACCTCTTGAGGAAAAAGAGATGACAAAGATATTCTTAAAAACCTTAAGCTCATTTTACTACGACTGAATGGTCGCCAGTGCACCCAGTGACTTCACCGAAATGGTCGGTATGGGAGTTCGTCTTGAGGAAGCCGTCCGAGAAGGACGTTTGGCAAAAGACGCTGGATCATCAAGTAGTACAAAACGATACGGTAGTGCTCTCCCAAAGAAAAAAGAGCAGGATATTGGGAATATCTCTCTCGGAAAGCAAAGGCGACGATATCAACTAGTAGCAACTATAATTCCTGCTATCAATCCCGCGCCTATTCCTACGTATCAGCCTCAGGTTGCGCAGAGCCAACCTAATCAGCAAAGGACACAACAGCCTCTTCAGCAGGCTCGTCCTCCATACAATAACAACTGTACAACGCGGCCACAAGGATTTGATCCAATACCCGTATCGTACGCAGAACTATTTTCGTTACTACTGGCTAAGGGGCACATCCAAACTAAGTCTCCTCTTACAGTACCGAAAAATCCGCCTTTTTGGTTTAAGGTGGATTAGACATGCCCTTATCATCAAGGAGGATCGGGGCATAACATAGAGAATTGTCTCAATTTCAAATCTGACGTGCAAAAGCTTGTTAGGAGTGGACTCTTATCTTTCAAAGATACGAATCCCAATGTTCTCACGAACCCGCTGCCTCAACACGAGAAAGCTGCAGTCAACCTGATAGAGGGAGAGTCTAACAACGTCATTCAAAACCACGACATCCGTGCAATGAATGTCAACTTGGTGGCGATGCACTCTAGGCAAAGCCAGTACCATAATCTGCCGCGGCACGATTACAGTTCTTGTCTGACTTGCTCGGTAAACAAACAGGGATGCTCTTTCATACAAGAGGCCCTCCAGCGTCAGACGGGTCTTGGATGGATCCAAGACTACCATGATAGGAGTCCCTATCAGATCAACATGGTTCAGATTTTTGATATTCGCGTGATGAATACCAACCTGGTAGAGTTACATGCTGAGTAGGTCCGACTCGGATTCCTAATATCACATGATTACCAAAGCTGTAAAGCGGGTTGCAAAAATGATCGAGGTTATACCCTTGTCCAGGAGGCACTTCAGCACTTGTTAAATCACTGGTGGATGCCAATCTGTATGGATGAAGATACTCAGCAAATTAGTATCAATAACAGGAATCCTACTCGGCGTCAAAGTCAGGAAGTCCGATCTGTGGAAACTAACCTAGTGAGGTTACATTGTATTCAAAGTGGGCGTGGCCAGGTGCCACCGCACAATTATGACCATTGCAGAGTCTGTTTAGAAAGTAACCAAGGATGCTACCTTGTGAGAGCAGCTCTTCAGGGTCAGGTAGATCGTGGAGAGATTCGTCCATATCCGGGTTCCAGACCTATCAACTGGACGCCGAATTATCTCGCCGATCAAATTGAGGACGTTGTCGTCATCTCTGATCATCAGAGGACTAGAGATGTTTGTGCCATCATCCCTCTGCTTGACGAATAAAAAGTTCTAAGCCGGGAACGGATCGAGATTACTTACGATGGTTAGAAAAATCAAAAGGTTCCCATAGTCATCTATCTACCGGGACCACTACCATATGAATCAGTTAAGGTTATCCCTTACAAATACGGTGCAACAATAATTGAGAATGGAAAGGAAATACCATTACCCTCCATCATGAATATTGCAGACATCAGTCGTGTAACACAAAGCGGTCGAATCTTCAACCGAGGAGTTGGAGAACCTAACAAAGAAAAGGAACCTCAGGCAGAAGTTCCTAATCCACCAGTCGATCAATCTAGTAATCCCGACCTTTCGAAAAATGATGATGAGATGCTGAAGCTCATCCAAAGGAGTGAATACAACATTGTTGATCAACTGTTACAGACTCCTTCAAAGATCTCAGTGCTATCACTTTTACTCAGCTCAGAAGCCCACATGGAGGCTCTACAGAAAGTCTTGGAGCAAGCCTTTGAGGAACAGGATGTAACAATCAGACAGTTCGATAGCATTGTCTCTAACATCACTTCCTGCAATAATTTGGGATTTAGTGATGAGGAATTACCTGAAGAAGGTCGCCGTCATAACATGGCGCTCAATATTACAGTCAGCTGCCAGCACGATTCTTTAGCCAGCGTACTGGTAGACACAGGGTCAACCCTGAATGTTATGCCGAAATCCACTTTGACGCAATTATCATTCAAAGGCCCTTCAATGAGAATCAGCGAGGTCGTCGTTAAAGCATTCGACGGATCCAGAAAAGCGGTTATCGGCGAAGTTGATCTTCCCATAACTATCGGTCCTCACACTTTCTAAGTCACTTTCCAGGTCATGGACATCCGGGCAACGTACAGTTGTTTATTAGGAAGACCTTGGATACATCAGGCTGGAGCGGTCACTTCGACTCGCAACCAAAAGCAAAATTTCATCAAGGGCGATCAACTCATCATGGTTTGCAGAGAACAAGCCTTGCTCGTGAGTAACTTATCATCATCTACTTGTGTAGAACCCGAGGAGGTTATTGGGACGCAGTTCCAAGCACTGTCGGTGAGCAAGGACAATCAATCATGAGGAGGAACCTCGATTTCCTCATACAAAGATGCTATCAAAGCGGTGGAAAGTACCGATACCACGGGATGGGGACAGCTTGTCATTCCTATTGACAATAAAACAAAGAAGGGTCTTGGTTTTTCTGCAACCTGCACCCAGACTGTTGCCAACGATGAAAGTCTTCATCCCATTCAGAACTTCTTCCATAGTGGAGGCTTCCTCCAACCAGTGACTCAAGTAGTCCATGCTATCAACGAAGAGGATCCCTTTGATACAGAGGAGGAATGGAAGACCTATTTTAACGTGGAAGGTTATATGTCTCAGGACAAAACGCAATCTCCATTTTTCTATCCTGCACAGAGCCCGAGATTTATACCCAGGTCAGATGTCGAAATGATATATGGAGATTATGATCCGAAAGGATGCCGTGCTCCGCCAAACTCATTAGAGGAAGACACTCTGATGAAGGACAACTTTGACCACAACTACTATGGCCCGATGGATGGTCTGCCAATGTGGCAACCTTACCCAGGAGACTTAGGGCCAGAAAGTCAGCCGAGTAATGACACTCAGCTGAGCGTCATTGAACATAATACCTGTGTCCCTACCATGTCATGGGATCAACACTCAGGTCATTCAGAAACTACTCAACATGACGATGAATTCGCAATGTTTGCAGGACTGGAATTCATCAACTATGTTTTTCCCGAGGTCAACGTCATCGAGAGGGATGACTTCTCCAGTTCTAAAGAAGTGTGGGACACCTTGGGACAACCAAGTGGAAAATTTGACTATATGGTCAAGTACACCGCTCCCGAAAGCTCTCGTATCAGGCTCGAGGATATCCAGCCAGCTAGATGGGGAGATGCTGTTGAGAGCACAAATGCTATGCAAAATACAACTGAGGAATCCTCCTACGACAACTCTACCTGGGAGATAGATTCCAATGATCCTGCTCCACCAGAAATCAACGTTATTTCTGAAGACAAATCAAGGAAGGTGCCAGACTTTGTGATTCACTGAGGAGTTCGCCGCCAGTGGGTTGTTGTCGAGGTTCTGAAGGTCGTTCACCAGTCAAAGTAATTGCCATGTTTAACCTTTCACCCTGCCCAGGTGAAACGGATGTTTTGATATGGCTCACTTTCTGTAAATTTCCCTCTTCGCTTTGCCCAAAGCGACAGAGTTTTGTTTTATAGGGCCGTAGTTTCAAGATTCAACTTGTTCATTAATAAAATATTGTCGTTCAGTAATTTCTGCATTAATTGCTGTTTTCTCTTTTTGCTTTTCTCAGAAAATGGTAATCCTAAAAAATAAATCAATAATAAAAATAAGCAGTAAAATCAAAACACTGCACACACTTTCGCATTTTCTCTATCTCTTATAAACACAAATCATCACGTCATGCAGATTGCTTGTTTTACACCCCATTGAAACATATGATCCGATGCCTTCTCCCAACTTTGAGTTCCCGGTATTTGGGGCCGAAGAAGAAGTTGACGACGAAATTCCAGAAGAGATCTCCCGATTACTCAGACAAGAGGAAAGGTCCATTAAACCTCACAAAGAGCCGTTGGAAACGGTAAACTTGGGTTCGGAAAAAGAGAGAAAAGAAATCAGGATTGGGGCACTGCTCAGTCCAACTGCCAAAGAGAGTTTGATAAAGCTTCTCAGAAAATTTCCCGATGTATTCGCTTGGTCCTATCAGGATATGCCAGGGTTGGATACCAGCATCGTGGAACATCACTTACCGTTGAGATCGGAATGTCTGCCAGTAAAACAGAGGTTGAGACGCACTCACCCGGACATGGCTATCAAAATCAAAGAGGAGGTACGGAAACAGATTGACGCGGGTTTCCTTGCTACGTCTGAATATCCTCAATGGTTAGCCAACATCGTACCTGTTCCCAAAAAGGATGGAAAGGTCAGAATGTGTGTAGATTACAGGGATCTAAACAAGGCAAGTCCAAAGGACGACTTTCCTTTACCACACATTGACATGCTGGTTGATAGTACAGCAAAGTTCAAAGTTTTCTCCTTCATGGATGGATTCTCGGGCTATAATCAGATAAAAATGGCGCCGAAAGACATGGAGAAAACTCCGTTCATTACCCCATGGGGTACCTTTTGTTACAAGGTGATGTCGTTCGGCTTGAAGAATGCCGGGGCAACCTATCAACGGGCCATGACTACTCTGTTTCATGACATGATACACAAAGAAATCGAGGTATATGTCGATGATATGATTGCAAAATCTAAGACAGAAGAGGAGCATGTGACCCATCTGTCAAAACTATTCGATCGTTTGAGGAAGTACAAACTCCGCTTGAATCCCAACAAGTGCACCTTCGGTGTCCGTTCGGGGAAACTCTTAGGGTTCATCGTCAGCCAGAAAGGAATTGATGTTGATCCTGACAAGGTCAAGGCCATTCAAGAAATGCCTTCTCCGAAAACTGAAAAATAAGTCAGAGGATTCATGGGACGTTTGAACTACATCTCCAGATTCATATTCCTCATGACCGCCACGTGTGCGCCGATTTTCAAATTACTCAAAAAGAACCAGGACTGCGTTTGGTCAGAAGACTGCCAAACTGCCTTCGACAGTATTAAGAAATATCTGTTGAATCCGCCAATTCTATCACCACCAATGGAAGGAAGACCACTGATTATTTACTTAACGGTCCTAGAGGACTCAATGGGATGTGTACTTGGCCAACAAGACGAAACTAAAAGGAAAGAGTCTGCCATTTACTATCTGAGCAAGAAATTCATCGACTGCGAGACTCGGTACACGATGCTCGAGAAAACTTATTGCGCTTTGGCTTGGGCAGCCAAACGTCTTCGCCCATACATGATTCGTCACACTACTTGGTTGGTCTCCGAGATGGATCCAATTAAGTACGTCTTTGAAAAACCTGCTCTCACGGGAAGAATTGCCCGTTGGCAGATGCTACTATTAGAATATGACATAGAATACCATGCTCAGAAAGCCGTTAAAGGAAGTATTTTAGCCGATCATTTGGCTCACCAACCGATTGATGATCAAGAATCAATCGGGTTTGACTTCCCAGACGAAGATGTCATGTATCTAAAGATGAAAGATTGCGATGAACCGTTACCCAGTGAAGGGCCCGAACCAGGTTCCCAGTGGGGACTTATCTTTGATGGAGCAGTTAATCATTACGGAAACGGAATTGGGGCAATCATTGTTACCCTTCAGGGTACCCACATTCCTTTCACTGCCAGACTTATGTTCAAATGTACGAACAACGAGGCCGAATACGAAGCTTGTATTATGGGTCTCGAAGAAGCGATTTATTTAAGGATTAAGAACTTGGACGTATACGGCGATTCAGCCTTGGTTATCAATCAGATCACAGGAGATTGGAACACATACCAATCAGGATTGATTCCTTACAAAGACTACGCAAGAAGGTTGTTACCCTTCTTCAACAGAGTTGAGTTTCATCACATCCCTCGTGGTGAGAATCACATGGCTAATGCTTTAGCCACTCTCTCTTCCATGATTAGTGTAGGTCGATGGAATGACCTACCTAAGATTGACGTTATACGCCTTGAACGACCCGCTTACATCTTCGCGATTGAAGCAGTCATAGACGACAGACCTTGGTATCACGATATCAAATGCTTCCTTCAGAAACAAGAATACCCACCTGGGGCGTCCAGGAAAGATAGAAAGACCCTCAGAAGACTGGCTGGCAGCTTCTTCCTGAGCGGCGATACTCTCTATAAGAGGAACTTTGACATGGTCTTGCTCCGATGTGTCGACAGACCAGAAGCAGACATGCTGATAAAAGAACTTCATGAAGGATCCTTTGGCACTCATGCCAACGGACATACAATGGCGAGAAAAATTCTCAGAGCAGGGTACTACTGGTTAACCATTGAATCCGACTACTACAAGTACATGAGAAGGTGTCACAAGTGTCAGATATACTCCGACAAAATTCATGTACCGCCAACGCATCTCAAAGTTCTCTCTTCCCCGTGGCCTTTTTCCATATGGGGAATAGACAAAATTGGCTTGATTGAACCTAAGGCTTCAAACGGACATCGGTTCATTCTAGTAGCCATTGATTACTTCACCAAGTAGGTCGAAGCAGCGTCGTACGCTAATGTTACCCGACAAGTGGTGGTCCGATTTATCAAAAGCAATATCATCTGCCGTTATGGTGTTCCAAGCCAGATCATTACTGATAATGGATCTAACTTGAACAATAAGATGATGAAAGAGTTGTGCGCTGAGTTCAGGATCGAACACCATAACTCATCTCCCTACCGACCCAAGATGAACGGAGCGGTAGAAGCGGCTAACAAGAACATCAAGAAGATCGTTCAAAAGATGGTTGTAACTTACAAAGACTGACATGAAATGATACCCCTTGCTCTTCACGGTTATCGTACCTCTGTCCGCACTTCAACAGGGGCTACCCCTTTCTCTCTAGTGTATGGCATGGAAGCAGTGCTCCCCATAGAAGTAGAGATCCCATCAATCCGGGTATTGATGGAAGCCAAGCTCACCGAAGCTGAGTGGTGTCAAAATCGACACGACGAACTCAATCTGATCGAAGAGAAACGAATTATGGCTCTATGCCACGGTCAGTTGTATCAACAAAGAATGAAGAAGGCGTTCGACAAAAAAGTCCGACCTCGCATCTTCAGGAAAGGAGACCTTGTGCTCAAGAAGATACAATCTTTTCTCACTGATTCTCGGGGCAAGTGGACTCCAAATTATGATGGCCCCTATGTGGTCACGGAAGCTTTCTCAGGCGGCGCCTTGAGACTTGTAACCATGGACGGAGAGGAATTTACCTACCCCACGAATGTTGATGTAGTCAAGAAATACTTTGCCTAAAAAAAACGTCTCGGTGGATTGAAAACTCGAAAGGGCGGTCCAGGCAAAAGTTAGAGACATGAAAAAAAACCATCCCGGTGGATTGGAAACATCAAAGTACAATCCAGGCAAAAGTTAGGGATAATGGCAAGTAATTATGTTCAACAGAGGCAAGTCCCTTAGTAGCAGTTACATCACCCATCGGAGGAAAACTCCAGTCAGGGTCATCTTCGACAGAAGCTCAGGATGTCCGGAATTCAAAGTTGGTAGAAGGATAGTGGTCGTTATGTTTCAACGTAGCCCTTTTCCCTGTAAATTACCATTTTCTAAACTTTATAAATACTCTTTGGAATCACGCGTTTGGCTGATATCCATCTTATCAATAAAATTTGAGCCCTTGTGCTTTTGTTTGTAATTCTCATTTGTTTTAGCTTTACAGAATGACGTTTTTAAAATGATTAACGATTCTTGAAATAAAACGAAAATGAATTTACTTGTTAAAACTTTTTCTGCTTTTAAATTAAGGATGGCAATTGCTTTTGACTGTTGAACATCGAAAGAACCTGGATTGCGTATCCAAAGGCGATCGAGCCTCAAAGTACAGAATCAAAGTACTCCTTCTAAGCCAGTGCGCCTGAATGAAGGATCAACAGTATCAGATGCGGTTTTCCCGTCTGACACCCTCGGCCGAGTTCTCATCTCCTAAGCCCGACCAACATAGCTCCCAGCAGGGACTATTTCTCCTAAGCAAGGTGGAATTGCTACTTTTGGACTAACGATATTTCTACATGCCCCATTGTGGCCGAGTATCCAGTCATGTTCATCTTTTAGTTTGTATGTCGTGTCAGTTTTGTCAGCATAGACATACATACATCATGCGTTATTGATTTGCATTCACATTTCATATTGCATCACTATCACTTTAGTCGGTCTTGTCCCCTAGTGATAGAAGTCCTCTCAATTGAGTTGTCAGCCCTTGTCCGCGTTAGGAAGTGTTGTGTCTGAACAATCTCGCCTCCGGTTTATTTCTGGATTGAAGTTGGGTCCTTGACCACTTTGATAACTTGAACCTCTGAAAGACCAGAGAACCTTCAACAAATGTCACTCTTCGCCATTGAAGATGATATATTTGCTTTCCCAGATTAAGGAAAATCCCTAGAGAAAGCCTCTTAAACAAAGATTCGGCAGTACATAAGTATTCCTCTGAAAAACCGCTGATGAAAAGGTCATCGACACCTCAAAATTGGATCCCATCATATGGCATTTCTCCGGGAAGATCCCGAGAAAAGTATGGTGTAAGACTCCAAGCAAAAGCAGTCTCTCCAAAGACTCGCTTTCCCCAGTAGAAACAAATGGTGTCTCCAACAGAGAAGTTTGTGCAACTCTACAACTCAGACGACTGGATTCCCGAGCAAGTCTGACATCAAAACTTTTTCTGTCAAATGGCATATCCCCAGGAAAATTCGGCGAGAAGTTTGAGGAAAACCGCTACGAATAGCGTCCCTTGTCAATAAAGTTTATTGACAAAAGAAACTAAGACCAGTTCCTTGGTCGGAAACCAGGATCGAGGGGAAGTTTATTTCAGAAACTGAGACCAGTTCCTTGGTAGGAAACCAGGATCGAGGGGAAGTTTATTTCAGAAACTAAGACCAGTTCCTTGGCTGAAGACCAGGATCGAGGGGAAGTTTACCTTTTCTAAGCATCATTGCTTAGCAAAAGAAGATGAATGCGTGAATTACCATTCATAGACGCCGTCAAAATTTCAGATATTCCGATATTTAATCCTCTTGCACCCCGAATGCCCGAATACCTTCGTCATTCGCACCTTCGTGTCCAAGAAGATTAAATAGGGGCATCTGTCATACCCCAAATTTTGACCACTAAGATTCCCATCATTGTGCAAATCATCATCACAATATGGATGTACCTTTATGCCTCATCAATCTCCTCAAGGGTTGTTGAGCATCCACTACAATCAAAATTAGGGTTTCAAACTCTCTTTGAGCCTTAGACAAAGGATCAATCAAGAAATGACTTGATATTCAACTTGTCTAAACCTCCTAGGAATCTACAATGGATCAAGAGGACTCCCACTTCAAGGATTAAGCACAAGGCTGCTCCCTTCTAGGTGGATCAAGCTTCAAGATCGACAGTGTCACCAAATTAGGGTTTGGGTCGACCAGGGCCTCCAGGTGGATATTTTCCTCTGGGCATGAGCCAATGCTTCAAAGCATTTCCTAAAATACTCCATGGAACCTCATGAACCCAATCATCAAGTCTATTTTTCCTCAGGGGATGCATACATCAAAAATCAGGAATTAGGGTTTCTTGACCTAATTCACCCCTAAGTTGACTTTTGGGACAAATCATGAACTAAGACCTCAAGAGAGGGTTTGAGGGTCTCTAATATCCCATATTGATCCATTTGGAACAATGGATTGATCCAAGAAGTGTGAGCAACAAGTCTCAATTTCATCTGCACCACAATTAGGGTTTTGCGAGAAAAGTCGACTGTAACTTTGACTTTTGACTAGGACATGCTCCCAAACCCTAGGACATGATTCAATATACCCTATGACACCATGGAACATGTCCATCAAGTTTGATTTAGGTCAAGGACATGATTTCCTGAAGAATTGCACAGTTTGGAATTCATCTGATAAAAAGTCAACTGTGCACAAAAGTCAACGTTGACTTTTTGAGATTTTTCACTAAAATGGATTTTTAACCCTAAAATGAAGTTAATGTATGATTTGAATCATCATTCATCAAGAAAAATCAAGAAAAGTGGGATAAGTTGTAAAAGGGGTAACCATAAAACTTAGAAAATTTTCTAAGTCATGAAAAAGTGCCACTAATGCACCAACTTTGGAGGACCATAACTCCTAAACCACAAGGCCATTGTGCCTCATTCAAAGCTTGATTTGTAGATCACATTGCCCTCTACAAAAACTTCATACTGACCTATGTCCAAATTCCTCATGGATTTTGAGTTATGGGGTGATCAAAATCAAGAAAAGTCACTTTGTTCCAACACTTAGTGAAAATTTCACTAAGTCAGATTTTACCTCACTTTTTGCCAAATGTAGGGGGATTTTTCACTTGGATTCAAAAGAGATCAAAACCAAACATGTTCAAACAGTTGTTTTATCATGTAAGGTCTTTCCAAAATGGCCAAGAACATTACCAAATTCAACTTACACCATGAGATATAACATTGGCAAGTTGCCTTGCTGAAATTTGTCAAGGCAAGGCAGAATTTGCAATTTTCCTCGATTTGCCAAAATCAGCCAAATTCAAATGCTCCTATCCACTTGGACACATCTGAGGATTGAATCTAAAGGGGACAATCACTGAGCCAAGCCCCCAAAGTCCTTGGAACAAGAAATAACATGTTGAACCTAGAATGGCCAAAATAGGGACAAGACTCCAAATTTGGATTGGAGCATTCAATGGAAGCATCAAGGTGGCATGGATTGAGCCATTCTCATTTGAAATCAGTCAAGACTTATCCAAGACCAAGGGAACCAAAGCTCTGTGCCCTAACTTCTAGTCAATGGCTAGAGGAGACTTGGATTTTCATTTGCCAACATTGGCCAAACCTACTCAGCAGTTTCCATTCACTATTCCTTGCAAAACAACTTGCTCTACTATAAATAGAGCTCAATTGTGATCAGTTTAAGTACACCAAAGGCCTACAACACTTGCCTTTCTCAAAATCTCTTTCTCTTGGCAAAAATGCCTTTCTTAACAAGGTAACTATCGGGTTTTGAGTTTGAGAGCTTTTCCAACCAAACCAATCACACACACACCTCATATACATTACATATGAGCTGATCAAACACTTAAACAACAACTGGAACCTTGATTTCTCAGAATCACCAGCCAATTGCTCAAGGTTTTAACCAAGGTACAGTTGAGATGCCATGAAGTGATCCAGCCAATTTCCATCAAGTCCAAGCATTCAAACACACTCCATAGCACCTAGGGAAGCTGTTCAGATCATCACAACACAATTGTAACACCTCCTACACAAATCACGATCACCAGCTGCAAGTGGTAAGCATGAGCTCTTCTAACTCTATGATCCATGCAATTTTTGCTGCACAATAATTTGGCCATATGTTCATAATCATGCATGGAATGTTTACCCTCAATTATTTGCATTGTTTGAATCGTGTATCAAAAATCCTAGCCTTCATGCAGAAATTAGGGTTCTTGAGGTTTCTTTGTGATTTCTTGTTTTATGTTTAATTTAAATGAAATTAAATGCTATAGACATGATCGTGAAGTTGAAACGAGTTGATTGGTATGTGGATTGCATGATATGATTAAGTATTCAGTGAGATTGGATGGAAAACGCAAATCTGGGAAACTCAGAACACGCGCGTGTTCTTGGTGTGTTCTTGGCGCCATTTTTCAGAAATTTGAATATTTGAATTTTGTGATTTTGTTTAATTGAATCAAAAATTAATTTCTCTCTGAGTTTTAATGATTTTGAGTTGATCCTTTTTTTAATAATTCACAAAAATGTTAAAATATTTTATTTTCCCAAAAAATCCCAAAAATATTATTTATTTTATATAATTGATATTTTTGCAAAGAATTAATGTTTTAATTGTTTTTTACATTTGAAATATTTTTTCCATCTTGATTTTGCAACTTTTAATGCTTTCTAATTATTTTGTAGGTCAATACTTAATTTTGAAGCATTAATCCAAGATCACAATTTGTTTTCCATATGTTAAACAATTTTGATCATTTTAGTTGAATTTTTATTCAATTAAAACATATTTTGAAAACAAATTAGGGTTTTTGGATTAATTCAACCCTCATAAATCATTTTCAAAACTTTTAGGCCTCTTGAGAGAGTGTAAGACTCACCCCACTTGTACAAAAAAACTTTTGGGCCTCACTCATTGTATAAGTCCCTCTGTACAAGTAAACCGCGCGATCGTCGCCCGTTTGAAAATAAACCAAATTGGGCCTCTCCTCGAGCTATAAGACCCATTCAAAACACTTGGGCCTCTATTAGAGTGTAAGACCCAATCCCCCTTTTAACCAAAACCTTTTTGGGCCTCACTTATTGTATAAGTCCCTTTGCGTTAAAAGAAAACCTCGGCGCGATCGCCATTTTTAAACGAAAAACCATCTGGGCGTACCCTCGTGTTATAAGCCACACTCTTTTTCTTTAAAACTTTTTGGGCCTCTTGAGAGAGTGTAAAACCCATCCCTTTGTACAGAAAACCTTTTTTTGGGCCACAGTCACTTGTATAAGTCCCTCTGTACAAATTGAACAGTAAAACCCTGGGCCTCTCCTTGAGCTGTAAGCCCCAAATCTTTCTTTTTCAAAGCACTTTCTCCTTTGATTTTGAATATACTGTTGTTTTCAATCTTTCTTTGGTGAACAACTAACCAAACAACATGGAAGCTCTACAACCGAGTAAGTGTTTATACGCTTTCATTTACTGCTTTCATATACATATAACTGTATTGTGGGGCTGTTTCGCTGTAAGTCTTCTTTCATAAACTCATATCAACTGTGTAATAATAGTATAGATATTAAGAGTTTCCCCGGCAACGACGTCTAGAACTAGGAAAATCCGTTTCGTTTATTCGTAGAAATAGACAGCTAGATCCCCAATAGGATCACCAGATACTGTCTTCTCTTCGGCTGTCCTCATTAGGAATTGTCAAGAAACTCTATTCCCAAAGATGAATGTATTCTCCGTGAATGGCATCTTTGAGTTTCTTCCAAATTCTCAAAC
Source organism: Lathyrus tuberosus (assembly GCA_022829125.1). Taxonomy (NCBI): domain Eukaryota; kingdom Viridiplantae; phylum Streptophyta; class Magnoliopsida; order Fabales; family Fabaceae; genus Lathyrus; species Lathyrus tuberosus. Next base: position 1,511,464 of record JALAZF010000209.1, on the reverse strand, counting down.
TTTCCTGACTTGATCTATTCCTTGTGAATAGCTTGCCTTGAATTTCTCGGGGTTTGGGGACCCACGGGCTTCTTAAAAGCATCGGCCTCCTCTTGGGCATTGTACAAGGACCCACGGGCTTCTTAAAAGCATCGGCCTCCTCTTGGGCATTGTACAAGGACCCACAGGCTTTCTAAAAGCATCCCCGCCTCCTCTTGGGCTTAGTACAAGGACCCGTTGGCTTCTTAGAAGTATTCACAACCTCCTCTTAGGCTTCGTATAATGATCTCTTCCTCCGGGAATGATAGCCTCCTCTTGGGCTTCGTACAAGGACCTCCCGGCTTCTTAAAAGTTTCTAGCCTCCTCTTGGGCTTCGTACAAATTGTCCCGACGACCTCCTAGAGGTATAGGAACAGAAATTAGTCATCTTCATAGAACAATCCTTTCAAAGAGTCTACTACGGTTTCTCAAAGCATAGTACAAAAGACAAAACTCTAGACTTGGACAGCCTATTTTCCTTGAGTCTCAAAGATATTCTCAAGCCCTTTTTAGGAAGACATCCGTAGACTCGGACAGTCTCGATACCCTTTGGATTTCTCGTTTCCTTAAAGAACAGGGAATAATCCCGATCCTCAGATCAAATCCATGAGTACAGTGTTACTCATATAAGAACTGATTTTCTCTTAATCAGTATACTGGACCTGTCACTTAACTGAGATAGCAAACCTTTCAGCCTCCATCTCGGGCTTCGTACGAGATACAAAAGACTCCCTCGTTGAGTTAAACCCTTTTAGCCTCTCTCTCGGGCTTTGTATGAGACACACAAAAGACTCCCTCGTTGAGTCAAACAAATCTTCAACCTCCATCTCGGGCTTTGTACGAGATACAAAAAAGGTTCTTATTGAGCCAAACAAAATTTTAGCCTCCATCTCGGGCTTCGTACGAGATACAAAAACACTCTCTTGTTGAGTATAAAAGATTCTCCTTTTGAGTCAACCCTTTTAGCCTCTCTCTCGGGCTTCGTACAAGACACATAAAAACTCCCTCTTGTTGGGCCAATAGCCTCCTCTTAGGCTTTGTATAAGAAAACCACTGGTTGATCCAATCAACCTTTTAGCATCAAAGTTGTGCCTCGTTCACAGTACACAAACATCAACAACTCCTTTCCTTTCATCTAATCGTTGTAAGCGGCAAGCCTCTGGATTATTTACATCCATGCCACTGTCCCTCTTTTAGCATGAAAAATTCCTAAGGAAAGATGGCATTGCTCTACACTGAGTTAAAGTCTTCTCCTTCAGGTTAAAACCCCCTATAAAGGAAATTAGGCATTGCCGAATTCACACATCCCGGTTAAAGTAATTCTCCTTTATAAACAGTCATAACAGGCAAACCCCTCTTTAGAGATGACAAATTCTCTCTAAAGTCGGAAACATTCAGCTTCATATCTTGGGCTTTGAACAAGATACAAATCACTTTTAGCTTCACATCTTGGGCTTTGAACAAGATACAAATAGACCTTTCAGCTTCACATCTTGGGCTTTGAACAAGATACAAACAACCTTTCGCTTCACGTCTTGGGCTTTGAACAAGACACCAAAAGACCCATTTCCTCCCATAGAATAGGAGGAACTACGAACGCTCTGATTTCCCTGTTTCGGTAAACGGGAATATGTAGGCATAAGATCGAAAGAAAAGATCTTAGCGAGCACACTAAACAAAAACCCTAAATCCCATACTCTCACATATTTATCAAAATGCATCAGTCCTAACATCCTAATCCTTGTTCCCCGCCAGAAACCATCATTCTGTCAAAATAAACACGAGAAAGGCCCCACGACCACATAGCATCCGTAACCTAACAGACCGCTGTTTAAACTCGTTATGCAAGCAGGGTTAATGGGAGACATCTATTTCCCTTCCTTCATCAGCTTTAATAGGATAAAAAATGAATCTACCTGTAGTCCCCCCAAAGAAAGATAGTGCTTAAGAACCACGTCCAAAATCGCTCGCTACATAAGTCCCACTGCGATTTCAAAAAATCTCGGCGCGATCGCTATTTCAAAACAAAATCATCTGGGCCTCCCCTTGTGTTGTAAGTCCCATCTATCTTTTTAAATACACTTTGGGCCTCTAATAGAGTGTAAGACCCAACCCTCTTTATCCAAAACCTTTTTGGACCTCAGCCATTGTATAAGTCCTAATACACTTTTCAAAATAACGGAGCGATCGTTGTTTTTCATCTGGGCCTCTCCTTGAGTTGTAAGCCCCATCTCTTGTATAAAAATAAACTTTGGGCCTCTAATAGAGTGGAAGACCCAACCCTCTTTTGTACATAAATAATTTGGGCCTCAGTCATTGTATAAGTCCCAGTACAGTTTTCAAAACGACGGTGCGATCACTGTCTTTCCATGGGCCTCTCCTTGAGTTGTAATCCCCATCTCTTGTACAAAAATGTACTTTTGGGCCTCTAATAGAGTGTAAGACTCACCCCTTTGTAAATATAAACCTTTTTGGGCCTCAGTCATTGCATAAGTCCCGATGCAATTTTAAAATCTCGGCGCGGTTGTCGCCTTTTAAACAAATCATCTGGGCCTACCCTTGTGTTGTAAGTCTCTTTTCTTTTCTTTTTCAAACCTTTGGGCCTCTCCTTGAGTTGTAAGACCCATCCCGCTGTACAGAAAACCTTTTTTGGGCCTCAGTCATTGTATAAGTCCCGATATAATTTTCAGATCAACGGTGTGATCACTGTTATATCTGGGCTTCTCCTTGAGTATAAGCCCCGACAATCTATTCATAAACAACTTCCCTTTTGATTTAGGTTCAAATCCATAGTTGTTATCAAAACTTTCTTTAATTTCTTGAACAACTAACCATACAGCTGTTACAATGGAAGCTTGCTCGCCTATAAGTTTTAAACAACTTTCTTTTAAATACTTGTCATATATATATAGCTGTATTGCTGGAAGCTTGCTCACCTTTAAGTCCTTCTTTCATCTCTTTTAAATACTTGTCATATATCAACTGTATATATACTTGTATATATGCTTAGAGTTTTCCCTGTCAATTAGGTCTAGAACTAGATAGAGTCAGTTGGTCACTCTTAAATACAGTCAATACTAGTTCCCCATAGGAATTTTCAGATACAGTACTCTTGCCTTCTCTTGGGCTTAAACAATATGGAACAAAGAGAAAGGCATTATTCTCGGTGAAACTTTTCTGAGACTGTCACTATTAGAAAATGTCAAAGAAATTCATTTCCCCCAGACAGGATTAATTTTCGGTGAAACCTCTCTTGAATTTCTTCAAACCCTAGAACTGTTCACTAAAGAAAAGATTATTCCCGGTGAAACTTTTCTTGAACTCTTCTTATGTTTGGACCCCCAAGCTTCCTAAAAGCATCCCTGCCTCCTCTTGGGCTTTGTACAAGGACCCTCAGGCTTCTTAGAAGTTCTCATGCCTTCTCTTGGGCTTAATACAAGGACCCTAAAGACCTCTTAAAGGTATAAGACAGAACTTAGTCATCTTTTGTTAGAGCAGTTTTTCTAAAGAGTCAAAACCTTGGACAATTTAGGGTTGATTCTCATCCCTTAAAACACCAGCCTCCTCATGGGCATCATACAAAGATAAACTCTTCCATACCAGTAGACTTGGACAGTCTAATCTCCTCTTGGATCTCAAATACATTCTCAAGTTCCTTACCAATACAGAAGAAACCCTGGTCATTTAATAAATCTCCAGTAGAGTTGAAACCTCTATAGGTTCAAAAACTCAAATTTCTTCCAAATTTCTCCAACCAGGGTCAGTTTATCATCGGTATAACATTATCCTAAATCAGAATCTCAAGGCATCTGATACCTCAACTCTTCTGTAAATCCTCAGCAAGAGTTGATCCCCCATTTTGGACCTGCCTCTGGATCTCAATAATCCTCAGCAGAAGCCAGCCTCCTCTTAGGCTTTGTATAATGATTTTCCTCAACAGAGTTAACCTCAAAAGCACTCTTTTGTTGAGTCAATCTTTTTTCTTAAAACACTATCTTGTTGAGTTAACCCTTTTTAGCCTCAATCTTGGGCTTTGTACAAGACAAACAAAGCACTCTCTTGTTGAGTCAATCACCCTTCTACACTCTCTTGTTGAGTCAATGGTACAAAACATAAACACTCTCTTATTGAGTCATTCCTTTTTTCGCCTCAATCTTGGGCTTTGTACAAGACACATATAAACTTTCTCTAACAAAGTCAAAATCTTCATAACCTTCTCTTAAGCTCCGGATAAATACCTTCCCCAACGGAGTCAATTCCTCCCAGCCTTCTTTTAGGCTTTGAGAAAAAATATCCCTAAGCAGAATCAATTTTCTTTTCAGCCTCCTCTTAGGCTTTGTATAATGATTTTCCCCAGTAAGGTCAGCCTTAATATTGGGCTTGGTACAAGACACCTAAAAATCCTCAGCTGAGTCAGTCTCCTTTCAGCCTCAATCTTGGGCTTTGTACAAGACACCAAATAAAACACTCTCTTGTTGAGTCAGTCTCTTTTCAGCCTTAATCTTGGGCTTTGTACAAGACACCGTATAAATCTCTCCAGCAAAGTCAATCTTCTTTTAGCCTCAATCTTGGGCTTTGTACAAGACAGACAAAATATTTCCCCAGAAAGTCAACTTTTAGCATCCTCTTAGGCTTGGTATAGTGATATCCCCAAAAGAGTCAGTCTCTTTTTTGCCTCAATCTTGGGCTTTGTACAAGACAGATAAACGCTCTCTTATTGAGTCAGTCTTTTCCAGCCACTTCTTAGGCTTTGTATAAGGACTTCCCCAGTGGAGTCAATCAATCTCTTAGCTTCAACCTTGGGATTTGATCAAGGCACACAAAATTCAACATCCCCTCAGAGGAAATCAAAATCTCTCTGTAGGAAGACATTTCTCTGTGTTATCACACATCAAAACAAACAAATCAAACAAACCCTAATCCCAGATAACTGTTGTAAGTGGTACACTTGTTGATTCAAAAATCTAAGTTGTCGTCTATCTCTTATCCTGGCAAACTTTCTCTTTCATCTAATTGTTGTAAGTGGCAAGCCTCTGGATTATTTACATCCACACCAATGTCCCTCTCTTAGCATGAAAGATTCCTAAGGAAAAATGGCATTGCTCGACACTGAGTAAAACTTTTCTTCTTCAGGACAAATCCCTCATAAAGGAAATTATGGCATTACTGGATTCTCATATCCCAGTTAAAGTAATCTTCCTTTATAAAAAGTCACCCAACAGTTGTGATAAACAGACGAGACGTCTCCCTTTAGAGATGACAAAATTCTCTCTCGGTCAAACCTTTTAGCTTCAATCTTGGACTTTGAATAAGACACAAATATCCCTTTAGCTTCAATCTTGGGCTTTGAACAAGACACCAAAACATCATCTTTTCCTCCCATAGAATAGGAGGAACTAAGATTGCTCTGATTTCCCTGTTTCTTTAAACGGGAATACGTAGGCATAAGATTGCGAAATCTTAGCGAGCATACCAATCAAAAACTCTAGGTCCAGTACCTTCACACCAATCAAAACTTAGGTCCAGTACCTCACCAAAATCATCAAAAACTCTCTCTCTTTCTCTCTCTCTCATATCTCCCAAAAAAAGAAACTCTCCCAATCAACAGATAAACACCATCAAGTATAAAAGCAGAACCTATTGCTAACAACCTGTGGATAACCACATATAGGATGGGAAACTGACAACTCCCCATTGTATAACCTGACCCCGAACTCCCCGAATCTCTTTAAGCGTTTGTTCAGTTAAACATTCGCGTGCAAGGTTAGTTTTAGATAGCTTCCCTTTCCCTTCCAGCTTCACGGGATAAATAAGAAATTAGAAAGTAGCACCCCACTCCTACCATTGAGGTGAGGAACCCAACGGCGATAAGGTGGTCGCGTCACCGACAAAAATCGCACGCTACAGAGAAATGGCGACTCTGCTGGGGAGTCATTTTGTCTGTCTAGGACTAAGTCTAGAATTCCTCAGAGGTATAGGATGTTAGTTTTAGGAATGATACTATATATATATATATATATATATATATATATATATATATATATATATATACTGCTTTTCCTACTTGATATCTGGGTTTATTTTTTTGCTAATGGGAATTCGAGTGATGTCGCATGTGGAAAGTATGAGAGAACCCTAAGATAGGTGATGGCATAGACGGGTGGTCTTACAGGGAGTGATTCCCGAATAAGCTATCCCGGTAGACCATCAAATCAGTGGAGATACCCTTTGCGGATTCAATGCTTAATGACTCTGTCGTGAAGGCAGATTGTCCCAATGTGGTATCCGTGAAACTGAGGATTTAGTAGACATTAACCATGTGGCCATTTGGTAGTGTTGTTGTTATCCCTAGGGGGGTCAATGATTTTGGGAACTTTTAACCCGTTCTAGGTACAAAAATTCACCAGAGAGCCATGACTCCATGCTCGTGACGATGAACCCTTCAACCCATGTTTTTTCAATGTGTTTGTGTGCTGCATTCATGCATTCATCTAAAAAACTCTAAAACAAAGAAAAAATCTTCTTTTCTCTTCTCTCTTTTTTCAAATTAAACTAAAATAATGATTGCAAATATCAGAGAGAAAGATTGCATTATGGATTTTGGTAGAAGGAAGACGCACAAGTACACCTTCAAGGCTCCAAAACTAGAGGATTTAAGGGGGTTGGCAAGGATGATCACCAACCCTGATGCTTTCAGAGCTAAGTACGGAGGGATGTTGTCTCTGTTAAGGGTCCATGTAGTAGAAGGAATCCTGTCTACGCTGATTCAGTTTTACGATCCGGTTTATCACTGTTTCACATTCCCGGATTATCAACGAGCACCGACGCTAGAAGAGTACTCTCACCTGACTGATTTACCCATCACTGACCAAGCTCCCTTTTCTGGACTGGAAGAAATTCCAAAGGATCAAACCATTGCAAGAGCAATCTATTTGGACGAGTCAGAAGTCAGGACTCACATGACCACTAAGCAAGGAATCCAAGGTTTACCGGGCATGTTTTTGGTAGAGAAAGCCTTATACTTTTCCAGTATAGGAACGTAACTGCTTTCGAGGATATCTTTGTTCTACTCACACATGGGTTATTCCTTTTTCCCAACATCGATAACTTCGTCGATACCAATGCCATTAAGATATTTCTCATTGGAAACCCTGTACCGACCTTGCTCGCAGATGCATATCTTTCTGTACACTTAAGGAATTTGTACAGCGGAGGAATGATCACATGCTGTTGTAAGACCCTAATTTTTGACCCCTAAGATTCCACATATCATTTGCATTTTCATTTGCATCTTTACCACAAACAAGATCACACATTGATTCCCTCGTCCCCCCTCATCTTTGGGTTTATGCCTTGCAGGATTCACTGATCATCTGTGTGTTTTCTTATTCACTTTATTGCTTTATTTGTTTAAATTTTACTAACCTTAACCAAAATCGAAAAATATTTTTGTTTTCTTTCACTAACATTTTTCAGGGGAATAACAAGTCAAAAATGCCAAAATAACAGTCCCACAGCTCGATTGAATTTCACCTGACAAAGTCAAAGTTGATCTGCAAACAATTCAAAATTCATCTGATCAAGAGTTTCCAAGATTTAATTGATTATTATTCAAGGAATTCCAAGGTTCATGTGTTTATTTCCATGCCTTCTTTGACGAGCAAAAGAATCGAGCCGAACCACAGCAGTGCATTCAAAAAGGGAATTTTTTCAAAATTTGCACTAAGTAATCGGTTAGCGAATATGCTGTAACCGGTTACCATCGTGAAATTTTGAAAAATGGCAGCAAATTCAAATTTCAGCATTTGGTACCAATTTTGATCACATTTTGGAATATTCCATACCATCTCATTTTAATTCCCTACATCACTTTGATCATTTCCTACCATACATCTCCACTAATCACGACTCTTTTGATAATTCCCTCCAAATTTGAATTCCAATCCTAATTTTCAAATTCCAAGCCTAATTCCAAACCACCAAATTCTCAAACCTAAACTCTTTAAATAGAGGTTTCATTTCACAAGCTTTTGATAGCCAACAAACCTCTTGCAAATTTCATTCCCAACCACAAAATTCATCAAAGCTCACATTTCTTCTTTTGAAAGTTAACAAGAATTCACATTGAATCTTGTTCAACTTTGAGCTAAACCTTCATCCAATCTTGTTTTTGTTCATCAATTACAGTAGATCAAGGCTTTGGAGTGTAGATCTTGAAGTAATTTGAAGGAATTTTCAGATTTGAAGTGGTAATTCATCTTTCACCATTGTTGAAGCTTCATCTTCATCTTCCATAATGTAGATCTTTGGAGATCCTTGTTACTTGATCCTTTGGATCTTGTAATTGTGTTTAATTGCTGGTTTTGGCTGTTATTTTACTTTAATTTTCGTGCAATTTCAGTTCCATGATCATAAGGTGTTTGTAAAAAGTTTTGGAAATGGATCATGCTGAATTTTGCACATTTTTCTGCATTCTGGTGCTGTGTAACCGGTTAGCAGTTATGCTGTAACCGGTTACACTGTGTAAATTTTGAAAAACTGCACTTATTTTGAACTAAGTAACCGGTTAGCAATTATGCTGTAACCGGTTACTTCGAAACAGAATGGATATTTTGGCTTGTTTTTGGGGTTGTTTTGGTTCCTTTTCCATTTTCTTCCCTTCCTTTTGTTCTTAGCCTTAGATCACATAATTGTGTGGTTTAATTTGGCCTTCTCTTCATCTATTCCTCTTTTCTTTTGATCGATGAGAGTCTAAAAGATCTTGGAATTCTTTTTGTTGAATTTCGATCGAGACGAGATCGCTACCACTTTTCTTTTCGTGCGGTATTGCTTTCGGATGACGATCTACATATCGTTCATCTAGCATGCATTAGCACAAAGAGCTATTGACCGGCCTCATTGTAGGGTAATTACTCCGTAAATTACTCGGCGATTGCTTAACATAGCGCAATATTTGTCCCGCATCGGAAAACTATCAAGAATAGTTGATTATTTGTCTTTTGGTTCAAAACTTATGAAACTTGTTGTTAGGAGGCTTTGGTCTTATCAATCCTCTAATGAGTTTTCATTAATCTTGACCTAAGTGCAATTATTCAATCATTATTGATCACTAACACTAACTTTCTAACATTACTATTGTACTAATCATTTACAATTCCTTCTCGCTCCTTATCTCTTTTACTTTTATGCTTTATTTTTATCATTTCATATCATGTTTATGCTTCAGCAATTTTTCCTTTGTCCGTTGGACATATGTTTATGCTTCCGCAATTTTTCCTTTGTCCGTTGGACACATGTTTATGCTTATGCCTTTTTCTCTTTGTCCACTTGGACCAAAAACATTAATAAAGGCCAAAACCTCTAAAAAACTTGTGCTTCTAATCTTGGACTATGGTTACTATCCCTTGCAATGGACATGGAGTTTTGCACCTAGACCTTGGACTTCAATGCTATTCTTGAACCCTTGGACTTAGACCTTGGACATCCAATGCAATTCATGGAACCTTGGACTTAGAACTTAGGACCTTTCTCCCTTTGCTTTGGAATGATGGTTGGAAGACTTGGAGCTTACTTGTGTGGTTAGGCTATTCTTATCCTTATCTTTTACTTTACGCTTTAGGATAGTCACTTCTTCTCCACCCATTCTTCAATTTTCAAAACTCTCTCTCTTATTTCAAAACCTTCTTGTTTTCAAACTTTCACCTCTTTCATAATCAAACCTTGACTTTGTCAAGTGATTTTACTCTTTTCTTTTCATTTATTAACAAATGCTAAACTACATAAGCATATTGACACCCTTTTCAAAAGACTTTAAAAAACACCAAACTCATTCAAACTCTTTTTGTGCCCTCGTGCACTTTTCTCTTTCATAATTTTTTCATAACTTTAGACATGATTCATTTCTTTAAGTGGATTTATTTGTTTGGAAATGACGACTTGTCTTTACATTCTAAAATCAACCAAAACAAACAAATTTCATTCTTTGTACCATGAACTACGGGGTTTTGATCCTACATTGCACATCGTGGGTACGTAGGCATGAGACGACAAGTCTCTCCAAACACAAAAATCTTAAAAACAATTTCTCTTCTCATCTCCTCAATCACTTTTCAAGCAAACCTTTTCAGACCAAAAGCGGTAGATATTTCAAAGGGCTTCTATAGAGTACAATAGACGTTTTGGGTGCTAACACCTTCCCATTGCGTAACCAACCCCCCTTAACCGGACTCTCTTCACTTGTTCTTGTTGTAGAGCTTGTGTAGGTTTTGTTCGCTCTTTTTCCTTTCCTTTTTGGATAAAATAAAAGTGCGGTGGCGACTCTTGCTTTTCGAGTTAAGTTAATCAATAGCTTACACTCACGATTTTGCCGCTACAGAAAAAGTGGCGACTCTGCTGGGGAATCTCTGGTTCCTTGAGGGGTTTAGCCTACTTTGATTTATTTACTGTTTTTTGTCTGGTTTACTTGTTACTTGCTTGTTCTGTTTTGGAGTTCCTCTATGTGCGAGATAGGCCCTATACCCGGACCAGAGTGTACTTTGAGATAGGAGGATGGTATAGTCAAGGGAACTTTGAGGGAGTCGAATCCTGAAAAAGCAGAACTTGAGAATCCATCCGCTCGGTGGTTGCCTCTTTGGAATTACTGATGCCGATCGAGCAATCGTGAAGGCGTTACTTTTTCCATAGAAGCCTATAACACTGAGGACCGTAGTAACCTTTAACCCATCTTAACCTTTTTAGGATCGTGCCGCGGAAGCTATGAAGATGCAAATCTGACTTAGCTGTCACGCGATGCCACACTCAGGTTAGATTCTCTTGAGGATAGCTACCAACCTCCGAGCAAATCGGTGCGCTGGTGTGTCTGATAGTGGATTGCGGACCCTGGGCACTCTGTTAGAACCGCTGTTTTCTGCAGGTACAATGAAGATAAACCTTAGCATACACCTTTTGTGGGATTGGTTCTTAACCTTGACTTCATGCTCGTGACTCGGACCTTTGAACCCGTGTGCTTTGAGTGATATTGTTTGTGGTTGTTGTATCCATGCACTCTTGCATCCATAAGGATCATTGACAAATGTGGAAACTTCCCTAATGTATCCCTCATAAGAACTAAAGGAGGAATCAACTATCATCTAATTTTAGTTCGTCGTCAACTTGGATACCCAATGAAGCATATCCCGCGTAATGTTCATCTGGAAGGTCGTTTCTTCAAGGAAGGAGAAAATGACAGGGCACTAAAGACGGAAATAGTGCATGCCTGGAAACATGTTCACAGGAAAGGAAGAAAATCTCTAGGAAAACCAGACTGTGTCTTTGTGGAACCTTATCTCCACTGGGTACAAACTAGAGCTCTCAAGCTGAGGATGCCTTACCCTCGTCAAGAAGTTCTTCCGCTAAAGGAATCTGTCCTTTATTTTATGTGTGATTCGAAAAAACTCCAGGTCGCTCTCTTGGAAGAACAAGTATCGTATCCTCAATGTGGAGTGTACCAAAATTCAGCAACTGTTAAAAGAAAAGGATGCTCTGATTAAGATATTAGAGCAACATGTTGTTGAAAATCAAGAAGACCGAAGAAATTTGCTCGCTCCTTTCACTTGGAAAAGGACTGACAACCCAACAATGGCTGAAGAGCCCCGGTCAATGAAAAGGAAAATACCAGAACTAGCACCTGAGCACTCTTTAGAAAGGACTCAGGATCTATAAGCTTAGACTTTTCCTTTTACAGTACTTTGTAAAATACTGTATTTCCCTTTCTGCAATCTTTCAAATTCAATAAAACGGGGTCTCCCCACTGTATGATATTTGCAATCTATTTGTTGAAGTTTTTTTAAAAAAGGAATATATATATATCATTGCATTCATCATTCTCACATAATGCGTTCTTCTTATCTTCGAATCTCACGTATGTGTCACGATTATAGAGTCAAACTGTCTCATTCGTACAATACTCGGGCTAAACGACAAAAGAAAATGGACGATCTCGAGGAAGAGAACAGAGAGCTGAGAGAAGAAGTCGACGCTCTGAAGGAAGATCTGAGAAAACTTCACAGTGACATGCAATCTCTGGCAATAGCTCAGAGGCAACAACAAAGGATTGTGATCTCAGAGATCACATCTACACCCATAGTGGAGACATATGATCCTCGGTACAACATGCCTAAAGATCGTCCCTGGGGCATGCCTATCAACTTTATCCCTGAAGGATATATCCTGCCGGTCACTGAAGACCCAGAAACTGCAGTAGGAACCGCTGGGCCTGAAGGTTACAAACTTCGGGAAGGCGAAGATGCAAGAGTCATGACAACAACTCCTGAAGGTTACAAACTTTGGGGCATGGAAGCACCAGGAGTCACTGCCTTAATGACTATACCACAACCAGTGGTACACACTGTCCCGGAAGGACAGATTCCACAAGTACTTTATGGTGGAAACAAAAACATATATGACAGGATGAATGAGTTCCAGAAACAATTCTTGGAGATGCAGAAGGAACTGCATGCCATTCGCGGTCAGGATTTATTCGGAAAGGATGCCGCAGACCTCAGTCTGGTCCCCAATGTGAAAATCCCGCACTAATTCAAGGTGCCTGACTTTGAAAAATACAAGGGTAACTCTTGCCCTCAAAGTCATTTGGTGATGTACGCTCGAAAGATGTCAACTCAGACAGAGAATTAACAGCTACTGATCCATTACTTCCAAGACAGTTTAACCGGTGCCGCACTCAAATGGTACATGGGTTTAAACTGCACCAAGATCGTTACTTTCAGAGATCTAGGGGTGTCGCTCCCGAGATTTTCATCCAAGTACAAACGCGAAAGTGGCACGGAAACAGAGTCGCCAACAATGTGTATTTATCCCAAGAGAGGGAAAGGAAGCACTGCATAAACCTAGGGGAAGGAAAGAGCATGGTCTTGCGACCAAGAGAACTGGGTTCGGGAGTCGGTTACGCGAAGGGAAGGTATTAGCACCCCCACGCGTCCATCGTACCCGATGGGATCCATGCTTGCTGTTTCGATCAAAGGGTGTAAGAAACTGGATATCAACTGCTAACTAGAGAACCGGAAATGAAAGGTAGAAAGGAGAAGGGGAAAAAGGAAAGAAGTGACACGATAGGACATTATCGTTGTCCTAGGCCTATGTATTCCCTCAGTGCAATGGGAAAGTCAGAGTCAACTTAGTTTGACGGACTACGGGGAAAGGTTGCTCGTCGAGATATCGCATCTCGTGCCTACGTATCTTCAATCAGACGAGAAAGAAGAATCAGAGCAAACGTAGTTCGGCTCAACAAGGGTTTCTTTGTTTGTGTTTTTTAATGGAAACGTCAGAGTGTGCGTCCCAGCAGTTTAGGTGTTGCAGCTCGCTGTATGGAGACTTAGGCGTTACCTGTTTGCGGTAGGACGGACATGGCGAGTCCTTAAGGAATAGACTGAAGAGATGAGAAAAGAGTTTGTTTGTTTGTTTTTGTCTTTTGGAAATAAGTGTTTTGATTATTGTGTGTTTACAACACATATTGCATTTAAGTCTCTCATGTAGGATCAAATGCCTCGCATATCGACCCAAGACGGGACGTATGCTAAACATTCTAAGAAAGTGAGAGAAGACCCCTCACTATCCTATTCTCACATGAAAGGCTCAAATGTAATATATGTTATGCCTTTATTAGATGTTTTTTGCATTTTGTTTTGAGATGAGAAGAAGAGAGACTCAAGAGTTGAGAAAGGTAAAATCTAATAAGGGAGACTAAGACTCAAACCCTAAAGTTATCATACATGGATGTTACTAATGGTTTAGTGTGGTTTAGAAACCTACCTCTAAAAGAAAAGAGAAGAAGAATGAGTTCTAACTTACTTCAAAGATGGAAGCTAAGTTATGAACTCAAAGGGGATGAAAGAGATTGAACAAAGAAAGTATAAGATGCTTACAATCACAAATTGAAAGCTTAAAGGGATAAGAGAAGAGGTTGTATGTGGAAGCATATCCACACACTCGACTTACCATTAGCCCCTGAAAATGTTAGCAAAACAATTTACAAGTAAGGAAGTAAGGAAAAAATAACAAGTAAAGATCAAATCAATTAAGAACTAAAAAAGAAAGATCCTAAAGGTTAAGAAGGATTTTAAGTCAGAACCTAAACCCTAAGAATGTTATCTAAGGTTAAGGTACCAAGCACAATCAAACTTTGCACAAACAATGCCTTAAACATCAAAGAGATGCACCATAAAGGTAGTTGATGAAAGATGAATAAAAGTGCAAGATGAACATGTATTTATGCTTAAAGAAATGTCAAGGTCAGAAGCATACATCATTTATAAATGTCTTATGATGCATATGAACAATCATACAAGTCATGGATGAAATGATTCAAGAAGAAAAGACAAGATGAAAAGAAGTTCTAACCAGGTTCAAGTTCACATAAAATGGCATACTTATAATGCAAGTTATGAATAAGGAATGAAACATGAATATGCATAAGAATGGATGCAAGTCAATAGTATATGACATTCTTGATCATATTAGAATGCAATAATGGTATCACAAGGATGCACACAAAACATGTTAAGGCATGTAAGAGAAAATGCACACAAGCTAGGTCAAAGTGATTCACACAAGCAACCAACATTTATGAACTAAAATAAAATTTAAATGACCTATAATCTAACATGGATGACTTGTAATATAAATGAAATGACCTATAACATGATCACACAAGTCCTAATGCAATGGCACAAGTGCCTCCTAATCAAACAAGATTTAGAAGTTCAAGGAAAACATACAATCATGACCTATAACAATCAACAATGTAAAAAATAGAAAGAGACTTGGAAAAAAATGGAATTAAATCAAAAAGCACTTATGTCAGAAACAAAAGACATGTCAAAAGTTCATGGCAAAATTCAAGAAGCAACTAATTAAAACAAGTCATTAAAGTCACATTGAAACACCTCACAAGAATGCACCAAAATGAATATCAAAAGGTATGATAAAATGACTTTAAAAATAAAATAAAAATGTTATTAAGTGCCTTAATATGTTGTTAAGACATGACAAAAAGATCAGATGCAAAATGATTTTAGAACTATGCAAAAATAAATGTGAAAGTTCAAGTATCAATGAAGAATCACTTTGAAAAAGAAATTAATAGAAAATTCACAAGATATGTTCAAATTTTCACAAAATCAGAATTAAAAATCATAAAAAATTATTTTAAGGTCTAAACATGGTTCATGAATTTTTGTAGAATTTTTTAATGCATTTTGGTATTTTTAACAAAAGAAAATGGAAACAGTATGCAAAAGAAAATAAAATAGAATGAAAAACATGCAGGGGGTGTGGCGAAAGTAAAAGTCACGTTGAAAAATTGATTGGGCTCAAGATGAGGGGTGCAAATAGCAATTGGAAACCCAGTCCATTAAGGCGCGTGTATGTGTGAGTTATAGTGTACATTCAGTCAAACATTTGACGCAACCACAGCCATAGGATGAAGTCATAATGAGATGATGAGAAAAGTATGCAGATCCAATGGATCACAACGCACGCACATGCTAACAACGATGAACGCACACACACCAAACACGTCAAAGTCAACATTCAGAGAGAGACAGAGGCACGTGAGGGGGAGGGTGTGTCATTTATGTGTTGTCACGTTGTGGGCCATTGGATCAAGCAAAATCAATGGATGTGTTTTAAACTGGAAGCTAAACCCTAATAAGTCCTCACCGGCCGGAGAAGGACCTTCGGTCATCTTCTCCGGTGACGCACCACCACCTGCAACCTCAAATGTTCCAGAAATTCACATGGCATATATCAATCAAAAGTTGAAGTCATGCACATTCCAAATACAACCTTAGAATTCACATAGCATGCGTGTACAGGGAGAATCAAACACAAACAGTTTGCCCTAAAAATTGCATCTAAGCACTTAAGGTGCCTATCACTAGCCGGATCATTCACATTGCTTCTAGTAAGCCATAATCAACATAAAACAAGCTAAAACACAAGAAAATGAAGCAAGTTCAGTTAAGGAATTCAAACCTGGCACTGTGAAGAATTTGAATCTACAAGAAAACCAGAGAGGAGAACTTGATCTTGATCTTTCTAAGAGAAAAATAAATTCTCTAAAGCTTCGAATCTTGATGAAAACAGAGAGAAAATCAAATTTGAAGTGAGATTGCACTTGAGGAATTAATCTAGTTTCAGCTTGTTCTTGACCAGAAGGTTGCAAGGTGAAACAATCGTGCAGAGAGAGAGAGAATTCAGAGAGAGTTTGAGAGTGAAAGCTTGTGAAAATGTGAGAAATGAAGTGTGTTCTGAAATTTTGTTAGGAACTTTCTATTTGTATGCAAGGTTAAGATGTTAACTACTGTAGTTAACAGTTGGAATTTGAGTTAAATGAGTTGGTTAAGTGAGTTTAAGTTAACTAACTGAGTTGGGTTGTTAATGACACGAGTTGGAGAGGTTTAATTAAAGTGTGGAGAGGTTTATGTTATCTATGGTGAGGTTTATAAATGAGAGGTAGTGATGATGTGTAGCTGCAGCAAGCTTGTACAACAAGTTTCACTATTTCCTCTTTGATACATTGGGTAGCATGTGTACACGAGTGTGTAAGAGCATGTGTGTTCAAATAAGGCAATGTGAATGGTGTGAGCATGCGTGTGAATGTGAACTGAATCCAAGCACAAACAAAACCAATGCTTCCTATGTTTGGTCAATAAGAAAACAATGGAAATGTGGAAGTTCAGAGGTGGAATTCTCTATGCATGATGAATGGTTTGATGAGTTTTTGATGTCATTAGAAATAGGAGACATAAAAGAACATGTTTGGTGTTAATTTTAGGTTGAATGGAGATTTGGAAAATGATCAAAAATGGCTTAGAAATCAAGTGTTTAAAACTGACTTTGGTGGGCAAGAGGACGCGCCCATGGGGCCAGCATTCTTGGGCAAGTTTCAGTTGTGAGCACCCATCTTTGAACCCTCATATGACCCTTATAACTTGCTCAAATGAAAAAGTGTTTAACATCAAAGTTGAAGAGGACATGGAGATGAACAACTTTGATGTTCAACAATTTTTCATTTGGAGCCATCTTGATGGAGAAAATGAGCTTGACATTTGGCACACCAAGTGTTTGATGAAATTATAGCCTGGAGGCCTGAACTTGCCTTGCCATGACTTGGAATTTGCCTTGATTTTGCTCCACTTTGATTGATCATAACTCCCTCAATTTTGATCCAATGGAAGAGTTCTTGGTATGGATTTGAAGCTTGGAATGTGATCTTTAATTGGCTCAACTTGTGCCTGAGGTTTGAAGCTTTTATCATGGAGAAAGAATGCCTTGAAGTGTAGTGCAAAATGGTCCAAACTTGCCATTTTTGGAAACCCTAAGTTTCTAAAAATGGCAACTTTGTACATTTCTTGATTTTTGATGGTTCCTCCATCATTTCTTGATCAAATCTTGTCCAATGAACATATGTATCTTGAATTTCATGAATTTGACCTTAAAAAGTCAGGAGTTGACTTTTTCCTTTGCACAGTTGACTTTTCCCCCAATTTCTTGATTCTCAAGCAACTGGCCAATTGAACCTCTTCTGAAATGAACCCATGGGCAATCTTCCATCCTTAGATACTTGATATCATGTAGAAATCATTGAGATCAAGTTTGAACCAAAATTTCATCAGGAGACTGTTTGAATCCAAAACCCTATTTTGACTGCTTTTGATAGGAGATGATGACTGCTCAATCTTCTTGATGAATTCCCATCTTCCAGTGACTTGTAGGATAAATTGAGATCATATGAGATGTAAAAGACCCTTGAGGCTTGTTGGGAGACCCTTGATTCTAGCTCTCTTGCCTTGGATGATCACTACTCTGAAGACCACTGATCACATGCCCTATGCTGAATGCAAAGATGAATGCTTTATTTTTTCTATGCTTGAAGGCAATGCAATGAAATGAGAATATATGCTAAATGCTATGAAAGATGAGAGGGCAAATTTTGGGGTATTACAGCTGCCCCTATTCAATCACTGTAGACCTGAATGGATGATAGTGGTTGCTTTTAGACTTTCCAGGTATGGAGGGATTGAATACCAAGAATAACCAGAAAATTTGCACTCTGTGGAGAAGAAGAAAAAGGATATAAACCCAATCACATGAACTCTGCTCGGATAAAACTATGATAACCATACTGCTGGTGAGATGTCTTTTGAACGACGCCAGACGACTACTGGCTTGCCATGCTACCGGTGGGCTTTAACAATGTCTTTTAAACGACGCCAGACGACTACTGGCTTGCCACACTACCGGTGGGCTTTAACAATGTCTTTTAAACGGCGCCAGACGACTACTGGCTTGCCATGCTGCCGATGGGCTTTAACAATGTCTTTTAAACGACGCCAGACGACTACTGGCTTGCCACGCTGCCGGTGGGCTTTAACAATGTCTTTTAAATGACGCCAGACGACTACTGACTTGCCACGCAGCCGGTGGGCTTTAACGATGTCTTTTAAACGACGCCAGACGACTACTGGCTTACCACGCTGCCGGTGGGCTTTAACAAAAATTCAACACTGGATTACGCTCTGCATACATATCAGACATCTCTGCTGACTCTGCTGAGGAACAATGGTCAATGATGTGACCTCAGAGACTCCTGAAAGGACGATATCTCTGCTGGAGAATGAATGAACAATCTGTCTGCTTCGAATTATCATGCTTGCCAAAAATAAATTGGACTTTGAGATACAGGGAAGTGATGACTCCGCCAGGAATTATCTTATCTGTCTGGGGATGAATTCTGATCATAGCAACTCCGCTGGGGATGAGAATTTTTGAATGACGTTCTGCTGAGGAAAAAGTCATTAAAACTTTGCTTGGGGATCTATCAAACCCGAGATCCTTTGCGAGGATCACCAGCCTTCTGACTCAGCTGGGGAAAGAATATACTAACACTCTGCTGAGGAAGAGATTCTGTTGATCTGGTAAGCCTCTGCGGGGAGAAAAAACAACTCACCTGAGGAGTATTGCTGACAAATTTCAATGCTGAACTCTGTGAGGATACAACTGTCATAAATACGATCTTGCTGAGGATCGGAACTACTCCGTCGGGGGTACGCAAATCCTGGTTGGAAGACATTCCGTTGCAACATGCTGAGAAAGAGTCCCCTAGAGATCAGCTGGGAAAACACAAAGCAAATCCACGGTAATCTGTTGAGGAACAACACAGTCGAGCTTAGGATAAGTGCCACAATGCCCCATGTTAGGCGAACTTTCTATTTGACGACTCCACTGGGGATAATGAGTTTACAACAAACTCTGCTGGGAAGAACTGCTTCAAAGCGTCTCGTGCTGGGGATACCCCTTAAGAGGATTTTACAGAAGACCAAGCATCCTCAAACTCTTAGACGAATACTGAGACTTGAGCTAGACGTATTAACCGGAATGTCACTCTACTGGAGACAATAGATCTGGAACCCATCTTATTGGAGGGATTTCAAGATGCCCCATGCTTGGGAAGGATCACAAACTTGCTTTTACCCCAGATTACAAGGCTGATCTGAAAAAAATCGTCCCAAGAGGATTTTACAGAAGATTAAGCATCTTCAAACTCCTGGACACTTACTGAGTCTTAAACATTAACTGCGAGGTCTGCGAAGCAAGTGTACTGGGGAATTTGCAACTATTATCGACACAGAAAAACTTGTAGCTGTTTGGAAGCATGGAATGGAAGGATCGACTTAATAAGATACCACGATACCCAGTGGCCATCAACGTGTTGATATCGAATCGTCGTGAGCGACCGTCAGCCGAATGATGGACTCAATCAGTAAATGTTGTGAGAAAAGGGTGACATGTGAACCCCATCCTGAACATAATTGCCTCGGTGTTCTGCAAGCAAAAGGATATGCTCATATGCCCCGTGCCGG
Organism: Lathyrus tuberosus; assembly: GCA_022829125.1. Lineage (NCBI taxonomy): Eukaryota > Viridiplantae > Streptophyta > Magnoliopsida > Fabales > Fabaceae > Lathyrus > Lathyrus tuberosus. Next base: position 1,491,527 of record JALAZF010000209.1, on the reverse strand, counting down.
ATATGACTTCTGCAACTGAGAAAATCCAACTCTGAACCACCACTTGTTGGGGATAGCACCTAACCACGCTTGGTGCTGAAGATGACTTCATGTTAGGCTTCTGAATGTGAACCTGCAACAAAATAAATGCACACATATGTCCCAGAGACTGCATGGTTTGAATCCACCGACCGGGGCTAATCAACATTCAAAGCAATTTTAAATGTTTTCCCTGTGCATGTTATTATAAAGCCTCAATGTTTTCAACAATGCAATGTTTTTAATAAAAAATTCGGACGTTTTTACAAACAAAACAGTAAAATGAAAACAAATAGGAAGTTTTTTTACTGAATAACCAACTTTATTGATTGAAATGCCCATAATAGGCAAGTACATATGGAAACAATCCCTGGAAAGAGGTGATTGCTGAAAATTGAGAAACGAAACTATCCTAATGGCAATGTGAAATGGCATTTCACTGAGTTTCAATTCTGCTATGACCAGCATGTCTTCAAGACTTTCTGTCTATCTTCACTTTCTGAGGAGAATGATTGGACTGATTCCTGTCCTTTGGAGATTGCCAGCTTGAGTGAAACGATGATGTAGTACAGATAACTCATATCGCAGTCTTCGCTTGATCCCTCTTTTGCGTGGACCGCCCTTTTCGGGTTTTCAATCCACCGGGATACCCATTTTTGCCTGAGTTGTCCTTGCGGATTTTCAACTCACCGGGTGTACAATTTTTTTATTTTATCCCTAATTTTTCCTGAACCTTTTTATTCTATTTTTGTGGTTCGCCGGGATGCTCTTTTTTGCCTGGACCTTTTTCTTTTTTCGTCCAGCGGGTCTATTTATGCGAAGTATTTTTTGACGGCGTCTGAGTTGACAGGGGATGGAAAATATTCACCATCCATGGTTGTAAGCATTAAGGCTCCGCCAGAGAAAACCTTTTTAACCACAAATGGACCTTCATAGTTCGGTGTCCATTTTCCCCTGTGATCTGTGTTTAGAGGATAGATCCTTTTAAGTACCAATTCACCAACTTGATACTCCTGAGGTCGCACTTTCTGATCAAATGCTCACTTCATTCTTCTCTGATATAATTGACCATGGCAAATAGCTGCTGATCTCTTTTCTTCAACTAGGCTCAGCTCATTGAATCGGGTGCGAACCCATTCTGCCTCATCCAGTTTGACATCCATCATAATCCTCAGCGAGGGAATCTCAACTTCAACTGGTAGGACTGCCTCCATACCATACACAAGTGAGAACGATGTTGCCCCAGTAGATGTCCTTACTGATGTTCGGTACCCATGCAAGGCAAACGGTAACATCTCATGCCAATCTTTGTAGGTCACCACCATCTTTTGCACAATCTTCTTGATATTCTTATTGGCCGCTTCAACGGCGCCATTCATCTTTGGACGGTACGGCGAAGAATTGTGATGCTCAATTTTGAAGTCCCGACATAATTCTGCCATCATTTTGTTGTTGAGATTAGAACCATTATCAGTAATGATTCTTTCGGGCACTCCATAGCGACAGATGATATCTCTTTTCAGAAATCTGGCTACCACCTGCTTGGTGACATTAGCATAAGACGCTGCTTCCACCCACTTGGTAAAGTAATCAATAGCGACCAAGATGAAGCGGTGGCCATTGGAAGTAGTTGGCTCAATATTTCCAATCATGTCAATGCCCCACATGGTAATCATCAATAGGCTGGTGCGCAAGATAGTCTGACATGATACTTCCTTTGATGGCTTTCTGAGAAGTATACTGGATATCATATTCAGTCAGCACCATCTGCCAACGTGCAACCCGTCTGGTCAATGCTGGTTTTTCAAATACGTACTTGACAGGGTCCATCTTTGAAATTAACAAGGTTGTATGAGTGAGCATATACTGCCTCAATCACTTAGCAGCCCATGCAAGTGTACAACATGTCCTCTCAAGCATTGAGTATCGTGACTCACAATCATTGATTTTTTTTGCTTAAGTAATAGATGGCGTGCTCCTTCTTACCCGTCTCGTCATGTTGACCGAGAACACAACCCATGAATCCTTCAAGCACAGTCAAATACATGATCAATGGTCTCCCTGGAACTGAAGGCATGAGAATTGGAGGTTCCTGCAAATATTCTTTTATTTTCTCGAAAGCCCTTTGGCAATCATCATTCCACCTGGCCACTTGTTCTTTTCTTAACAGCTTAAATATTGGTTCACAAGTGGCTGTGAGGTGAGATATGAACCGTGCAATGTAGTTTAATCTATCTAGGAAACCACATACTTCTTTTTCTATTCTTGGTACAGGCATTTCTTGTATCACTTTTATTTTGGTAGGATCAACCTTAATCCCCTTTTCGCTTACGATGAAACCCAGCAATCAAGTCGTGGAAGAGTGTTACCATATCTCGCTGATACGTTGCCCCGGCGTTCTTCAACCCAAAAGGCATCACCTTGTAACAGACGGTACCCCACGGGGTAATGAACATTGCCTTCTCCATGTCCTCCGGCGCCATCTTGATTTGGTTGTACCCGGAGAAGCCATCCATGAAGGAGAATACCGAGAACTGAGCGGTGTTGTCAACCAGTACATCAATATGAGGTAAAGGAAAGTCATCTTTCGGACTTGCTCTATTTAGATCCCGGTAATCAACGCACATTCTGACCTTACCATCTTTCTTCGGCACAGGAACAATATTTGCAACCCATGGTGGGTAATTGGTAACGGCCAGGAATCCCGCATCTAACTATTTTTGTACCTCCTCTTTGATTTTGAGAGCCATTTCTGGTTTAGTTCTCCAGAGCTTTTGTTTGACAGGAGGACATCCCTCTTTCAACGGCAACTTGTGCACAACAATGTCTGTATCTAACCCCGGCATATCTTGATACGACCAGGCAAAGATGTCAACATATTCCCGCAGCATACTGATCAGCTCTTTCTTCACCTCGGCCTGCAGACTGGCTCCAATCTTAATCTCTTTCTTGGCATCCTCGGAACCAATGTTGGTAACCTCAATTGTCTCTTGGTGTGGTTGAATGACCCTCTCCTCCTGTTTCACCAATCTGGCCAATTCCTCGGGAACTTCACAGTCTTCTTCATCCCTCTCTTCGACTTGATAGATTGGATTATCAAAGTCATACTTGGCCATAGCAGAATCGTTATCAATGAAATCCGGGTGATTAAGTCTGCATGATTGGGGGTCATGCTTTATTTTAGAATGAGACTTTTTGAAAAAAAGAAACATAACAAAAATAAAAATAAAACATTGCCATTTTATTATTTTTTCTGCAAAAGTAAAAATGAAAGACAAGGAACACAAAATTTGAATGCAAAACGTCCTTTATTAATGATAAAAATCCTTACAAATACATTTATGAGGCCCTACAAATGGATCTACAAGCCTTGGGCAGAGCGCGAGATTTTAACATGCAACAAAGAAGAACAAAGAAAATTACTCTGTTTGAAGAGTAACTTGAACAATTTCTTCAACGGACCAATTGCAAAGCTCTTGACCCGGTACACACGGGTGCACCCAGTTGTCAAGATCACAATCACTATCGACGCCATCTTCACTTGCAGCGCACATCTGATTTGGGTTAATGATTCCCCCGCTGTAGAAAGTAATCGTCCCCTTGCGCTTTGCTGCAGCAGCTTGATACGGGTTATAGCCTATACCGAACTTATCTTTCTTTGCAGAGACTTCAATCAACTTGCCCCATCCTTGGGCATTACTGGCCTTGACTACTTCCATTGCCTGTCTGTAAGAAGCAATAGAAGTACCCACCTGTTCTTCGCCCTGAGAAGATACCGCCTGTGAAGACGAATCACCAATATTGACTGCCTCAAATGCTTGACTCAGCATCTCATGGATCTCTCCATCCATTTCCACGTACTTAAAGGTAGACAGCTGACTTACGAAGATGTCTTCTTCTCCACATACAGTCACCACTTGACCATCAACCACATATTTCAATTTTTGATGCAACGTAGATGTCACTGCCCCAGCGGCATGAATCCACGGTCTGCCTAACAAGCCACTATATGCGGGCTAAATGTCCATCACGTAGAATACACACTTAAACACTTGAGGACCGATCTTTACTGGGAGCTCCACCTCTCCGAATACAGAACATTTCGAACCATCGAAAGCTCTCACTACCAAATCACTTGGTCTTAGGATAATTCCGTCAGCGTCTAACTTCATTAAGGCCTTCTTTGGTAACACGTTCAGAGAAGACTCCGTGTCTACCAACACATGAGATAATAATGTACCTTTACATTCCAGGGTGATATGTAATGCCCTATTGTGATTGCGACCCTCAGTAGTCAAATCAAAATCTGTAAAACCTAACCCTGGCTAGCATTGACATTAGAAACAACCGACTCCAATTGATTCACAGTAATCTCTTGAGGTACATAGGCCATATTCAAGACCTTTAAAAGTGCCTCTCGATGAGCTGCAGAACACATAAGCAACGACAGGATAGAAATTTTTGATGGCGTTTGGTTCAACTGATCAACCACTTTATAATCACTCTTTTTGATAAGTCTCATGAACTCCTCAACTTCTTTCTCAAAAGTACCTTTATGCATAGATTCAGGAATACCAACCTCCTCTATAGCCACCTGTTTACCCTTGGTTTTGGCTGCTGCCTCAGCTTCAGCATTAGTTCTCAAAGTCTGTGGAGCAATCAAGCGTCCACTTCTGGTGAAGCCACCAAGACCTCCAACATTGTCAATACTGGAACTACCCCCAGCTGGAGTTTCCACTTCTTGTTTCTCTCCTTGGTAGTACACGTCTGCACCGTAGTGCCATGGGATAGCCCGCTCACTAGTATAAGGAACTGGTACTGGTACTGTGATAGTAACAAGACTTACTACAGCAGGCACAATGGTAGCAGGCGAGGTCACTTGAATTTTAGCTGGCGTAAAATAAATGGTTACAGCTGACACATCGTCGTCCTTTTTGTCCCCCTGATCAAACTGTAGACAACCCTCATTAATCAAATTTTGAATACCGGCTTTCAGTTTATCACAACCATTACTCTGACTCTTGCAATCAACACAACCTTCTTCACTGCCAGGGAACACTTTCCCTTTCAACAATCGAGCCTTCACAAAACTCAAGGGAGTCCTCACCCTGTTCACATTAGCTACCAAATTCAAAACTTTCCCATCTTCAATGGCATTGACCTTTGGCACATTATGATCCGGCATGGGATTCTGAAGCACATTTGGTGGAGGCGAGAAATTAATTGCTTTGGCATCAATCAAATCTTGTACTTTATGCTAAAATGTACGACACTGTTCAATACTATGACCTGGAGCCCCAGAATGATACTCACAGCGGGCATTAACATCATAACCCTTTGGTAATACTGCAGGAGCCAGGCCCATCGTACGAAGCTCCACCAGATTAAGCTTCAACAACTAGGGTTACAAAGCTGCATAAGTCAAAGGCAGAGGGTCCATACGCCTGTCAGCTTGTCTCTGCTGATATGATCTCCGTGGCTGTTGATTATTCTGTGACTGAACATTTCGTTGTTGTGGCTGTGATTGAACTTGCGGACTAGGAATGGTCACAGCAGCAACCTGATTATAGGAATCTTGATAACCTCTTCCTCTTCCTCTATTCTTATAAACAACATTGGCATCCCCATCTCTCCTTCTAGCAGATCCAGCAAATGGCTTCCTCACTCCTGAAGAACTAGCACCACTGACATCTTGTATTTTTCTGAGCTTCAACAAACTTTCAATCCTTTCCCCAGCGATTACATTGTCCGCAAACCCAGTTGAAGGACAGGCAGCCAACCTATCAAGATAAGTTCCCTGAAGAGTACCCATAAACATGTCGGCCATCTCTCGATCCTGCAGTGGAGGTTGAACCATGACAGCCAATTGGCGCCATCTTTGTGCATACTCCTTAAAACTCTCCTTCGCATTCTGAGCCATACTCTGCAGCTGAGTACGGTTTGGAGCCACATCCATGTTGTATTGATACTGCTTGACGAAAGCATGAGCTAATTCCTTCCAGTTCCTTACAGAAGTCCTGCTCAACTTCATATACCCTTCTTGAGATGCCCTAGTAAGGTTGTCCTAGAAATAATACATCCACAATTTCTCATCGTCAGTATGAGCGGATATCCTCCCCACATAGGATTGAAGATGAGTTTTAGGACAAGTAGTGCCATTGTACTTGTCAAATGTTGGTGGCTTGAACTTGTGTGGAATTCTTACTCCAAGTACCAATCCTAAGTCAGAAACATCAAAACCAAGAGTGTTTTGGGATTCAATAGACCTGATTTTTTCAGCGAGCTCATCGAATCGACGAGTGTTCTCATCTTCAGCATCTAACAGAGTGAACTGATCCTCTTGGTTATCTTCTGCAACCTGACGAACCCCAGTATTTCTAGGAGGGTCACCGCCTGCATTAACGCCAGCCTGATTACCATTGCCATTCTGCACCTCTACCTGTGGCCGCTCGACCATTACCCTGAGTCTTTCCTGATTTTGAGCCATACCAGTCATTAATGTCATGAACTGGTCCATCTTGTTCCTCAGCTCAGCCAATTCAGTTTGCATCTGATCCATGATCTTAGCTTGGTTTCTGCAAGTTGCGTACCGGTGGACGTGGTTATCAGCTATAGTGCTTGAAACCAAATAAAGGTTAGAGGACCTGCAACAAGCACCTGAAAAGCAAGCAACAAAATGCAAAATGATATGCAATGCATTGCAAATGCCATGTTTATCATTTTCGAGGTGCCTTACACCCTGATTCCAATCTTAACCACAGAAATCTGAAGATCAGAAATCGTGATATGAAGAGACGTGTCGTGATTGTGTGCTTGTGTACAGAGAACTGCCAAAGGAAAATTTCTGAATAAACTGCTTGTTTCAATTAAACCAGATATACACACAGCGTTCAACAATGAGTTCAAACATCATACATCAAAATAGTGGATTCATCAACAAGCCTGATGATATCCATTAACAAAAAATTACATTAAGAGAATGAAAGAAAAAAAACTGTCAATCTGACAACTCTAAATCCTTCAAATTTTCACTTGAATACTTGACTTCCTCGAAGAGTATGCGAGTACGCTGGTGATTTGGTCTTTCGATTATTTCCTTAATCAAAACATCTCTTTTCGCGAGAGCTTCAGTCAGCGAATCCATATGCATCAGGAGAGCTTCATCATCACAGACCCCTTTATGCCTTTTCACACCGGCTTGCATTTTGAGTTTTCCCATATCTGTCATAGCCTCCTCAAGCTCCTTCTTGGAAGTCTTCAGCTCCTCTCTAGCGCTTTCCAATTGTTCTTGACTTTTGCCAAGATTCTCCCGATACTTCCTCCGCTGTTCATGTGCCTTTTAAAGCTCGTCATCCTTGATCTTCAGTTGTTCCTACAACTCCGCATTTTCGATTCTAACCTCATCCTAGGCTTGCTGAAACTTGGCCAGTGTCTCTTTAGTCTGGGCCAAGGTCTGTTTGGTCTTCTTATGAGCTTGAGTGGAAGCATCAGCACCCTTACTAATTTTCTGGAAATGTTGAGCTCTTTCGGCGAAATCCTTTTCTCTTGTAGCTAAGATTTTTTCGCGTCTTGGGCTTTATGCTCCAACTCTTTATTGGCATGTAGAGCGTTTTGAAGAAGACTACTCAGATCGGAATTCTCCACCCGAAGCTCCTTCACCAACTTCTGCAGCTTGTCAAATTCCTCGATGGCTACCGTGGTAGGCTGTTCTGGAATTACGGGATATAGAGGGGGTTCCCTTGAAAAAGGCAAGAGTAACTCATTTAACTTCATTTCAATCCATCTTTCATAATCAGGATAAGATCTGCAATCCATTTTTCCAAAAACTATTTTTCCTGTTTTGCGCAGGTGCCCCCAAGCATTCACGGCTTCTCTCAGCATTTCCCCATCTTCAGTCCCTGTAAAGAACAAAGATTTCTCAATATCCCGGTTTGTGGGAGGATACCTGGAAGCGTATCCAAACTGTCTAATGGCCAGGATCGGGTTATAGTTGATTCCCACAACTGGTGATAATCTCTATTCCCAGTAACTTACGGTCAAACCAGACAATGTTATTAGCAGTTAATCCTATTATCCGCTTGGACCATTTTAAAGAATCTTTCGTGTCTACAAAAGCACCTGTCCGAGGTAAATGCTTCAAAAACCAATGACATAAAAGTGGAGTGCAACAGTTGACAGATCATCCCCTTCTTTTTTCATTCTTGAAGTGCACATAGTAGTAAAAATCTCCTAACAAAGTGGGAACCGGATTTTTGAGAACAAAAACCCTTATAGCCTGCATATCCACAAAATCCTGTTGATTAGGGAAAAGAACAATGCCATATATGCACAAAGCCAGGATGGAATTGTAAACTGCCCAATCTTTTGCTCTAGCAGCCTCTTGAGCTTGATCAACAAGAAATTCTAAGTGAAAACCTTTGACCCCATTCTTGATGGTCACATTTCCTTTTAGCACTGAATCTTTCACCCGTACCGCAGCTGCAATCTCCTCTATGTTAGGATGACTACCCGAAAAGAAGGGTACTGCTGATTCGACCGGAATTCCCAAAATAAATGAGAATTCCTCTAACGTGGGCATCAAAATGTAATCAGGAAAAAGAAAGCATCTCAACGAAGGCTCATAAAACTGTAGCAAAGTGTGAAGATCATTATGTTCATACTGTGTGATTCTGCGGACCATCTCAACCAATTTCCCATATCTCTTCTGGAAGTTGACAAGAACACCCAGGTCAGCCATAGCTATCATCTTGTGTAGTAAATCCAAAGTAGGTTCTGGGAACTTGTAGGCGACGTTATTCTTTCTCTTGGCCATTGTCTCTGTCGAGCCCATTGATTGGAATCAGAAGTGTAATAAGCACCTGTAAATGATAAACATGAACGTTATGACATGATAATGCAATGCAAAAGGGCATGGTATCAGCGTGCTCTGTGTCTGTGCTGGACTGTGTGCACGGTGTCTGTACAAATCTGGGAATACTACTGTAGAGAGAAACCAACTGACTATAATACTACCAGAATATCAGGGTATGTGGGAGGCATGGTCACCTGCAAACCTGTAAACACCCGCCCATACTCACATGTGGGTACTAAAAGGTAGGATCCTCAGATTCGGATCTCGGAATGAGAAGCAATAACACATTCAGCCCGTAGGATACAATGCTATCGCCAAACAAAGAGATCGTCATCTGATTCACCTCAAAAATAAAGGCCATCCTATGCAAGTTCCAAAGTGGGCCCTCAGGCGCGAATGGGTTTGCCACAGAATGTGGTCTGCCACTGTCACCACTAAAGAGGGATGTTTCCACTAAGGTCCTCAATGATCGGTCACCAGAGTCGACAGCTTTCTAGGTTAACACTCCGAAATACACAAGACACGCAAATCAGAACATCTCCCAAGAAAACCTCGTCTGGTTGTGAATTTCGTGTAAACCATACATACCAAGACGCTACGTAGGCCACACTACTTTCCACTCTAATCCTATGTATGTACTCAATCCTGTGTAATGGGCTTATCTCTCAGAATACCCATCCCGCCAAACAGAAAACCAGTACAGCACAGTCCATTATAATAATAATATGTAATGAAAATGCAAAAATGCGGTAAATACAGTAAAGTACAGTAAAATGGTAATACGACAAACAACAATATAGTAAAATGGTAAATACAGCAAAATACAGCATTAAAGTAAACACCCAATGAACGAAAAAGAAACAAGGGCTAGGATTGACTCGCTTAGGGAACCAGAGATTCTGGCTTCGTTCCCCAGCAGAGTCGCCAGCTGTCGCTCCCGGGATTTTCATCCAAGTACAAACGCGAAAGTGGCACGGAAACAGAGTCGCCAGCAATGTGTATTTATCCCAAGAGAGGGAAATAAAACACTGCATAAACCTGGGGGAAGGAAAGAGCATGGTCTTGCGACCAAGAGAACTGAGTTCGGGAGTCGGTTACGCGAAGGGAAGGTATTAGCACCCCCACGCGTCCATCGTACCCGATGGGATCCACGCTTGCTGTTTCGATCAAAGGGTGTAGGAAACTGGATATCAACTGCTAACTAGAGAACCGAAAATGAAATGTAGAAAGGAGAAGGGGAAAAAGGAAAGAAGTGAATCGATAGGACATTATCGTTGTCCTAGGCCTACGTATTCCCTCAGTGCAATGGTAAAGTCAGAGTCAACGTAGTTCGACGGACTACGGGGAAAGGTTGCTCGTCGAGATATCGCATCTCGTGCCTACGTATCTTCAATCAGACGAGAAAGAAGAATCAGAGAAAACGTAGTTCGGCTCAACAAGGGTTGCTTTGTTTGTGTTTTTTAATGGAAACGTCAAAGTGCGCGTTCCACCAGTTTAGGTGTTGCAGCTCGCTGTATGGAGACTTAGGCGTTACTTGTTTGTGGTAGGACGGACATGGCGAGTCCTTAAGGAATAAACTGAAGAGATGAGAAAAGAGTTTGTTTGTTTGTTTTTGTCTTTTGGAAAGAAGTGTTTTAATTATTGTGTGTTTACAACGCATATTGCATTTAAGTCTCTCATGTAGGATCAAATGCCTCGCATATCGACCCAAGACGGGACGTATGCTAAACATTCTAAGAAAGTGAGAGAAGACCCCTCATTATCCTATTCTCACATGAAAGGCTCAAATGCAATATATGTTATGCCTTTAATAGATGTTTTTTGCTTTTTGTTTTGAGATGAGAAGAAGAGAGACTCAAAAGTTGAGAAAGGTAAAATCTAATAAGGGAGACTAAGACTCAAACCCTAAAGTTATCATACATGGATGTTCCTAATGGTTTAGTGTGGTTTAGAAACCTACCTCTAAAATAAAAGAGAAGAAGAATGAGTTCTAACTTACTTCAAAGATGGAAGCTAAGTTATGAACTCAAAGGGGATGAAAGAGATTGAACAAAGAAAGCATAAGATGCTTACAATCACAAATTGAAAGCTTAAAGGGATAAGAGAAGAGGTTGTATGTGGAAGCATATCCACACACTCGACTTACCATTAGCCCCTGAAAATGTTAGCAAAACAATTTACAAGTAAGGAAGTAAGGAAAAAATAACAAGTAAAGATCAAATCAATTAAGAACTAAAAAAGAAAGATCCTAAAGGTTAAGAAGGCTTTTAAGTCAGAACCTAAACCCTAAGAATGTTCTCTAAGGTTAAGGTACCAAGCACAATCAAACTTTGCACAAACAATGCCTTAAACATCAAAGAGATGCACCATAAAGGTAGTTGATGAAAGATGAATAAAAGTGCAAGATGAACAAGTATTTATGCTTAAAGAAATGTCAAGGTCAGAAGCATACATCATTTATAAATGTCTTATGATGCATATGAACAATCATACAAGTCATGGATGAAATGATTCAAGAAGAAAAGACAAGATGAAAAGAAGTTCAAACCATGTTCAAGTTCACATAAAATGGCATACTTATAATGCAAGTTATGAATAAGGAATGAAACATGAATATGCATAAGAATGGATGCAAGTCAATAGTATATGACATGCTTGATCATATTAGAATGCAAAAATGGTATCACAAGGATGCACACAAAACATGTTAAGGCGTGTAAGAGAAAATGCACACAAGCTAGGTCAAAGTGATTCATACAAGCAACCAACATTTATGAACTAAAATAAAATGTAAATGACCTATAATCTAACATGGATGACTTGTAATATGTAATAAATTACCTATAACATGATCACACAAGTCCTAATGCAATGGCACAAGTGCCTCCTAATCAAACAAGATTTAGAAGTTCAAGGAAAACATACAATCATGACCTATAACAATCAACAATGCAAAAAATAGAAAGAGACTTGGAAAAAAAATGGAATTAAAGCACAAAGCACTTATGTCAGAAACAAAAGACATGTCAAAAGTGTATGGCAAAATTCAAGAAGCAACTAATTCAAACAAGTCATTAAAGTCACATTGAAACACCTCACAAGAATGCACCAAAATAAATATCAAAAGGTATTATAAAATGACTTTAAAAATAAAAGAAAAATGTTCTTAAGTGCATTAATATGTTGTTAAGACATGACAAAAAGATCAGATGCAAAATGAATTTAGAACTATGCAAAAATAAATGTGAAAGTTCAAGTATCAATGAAGAATCACTTTGAAAAAGAAATTAATAGAAAATTCACAAGATATGTTCAAATATTCAAAAAATCAGAATTAAAAATCATAAAAAATTATTTTAAGGTCTAAATATGGTTCATGAATTTTTTTAGAATTATTTAATGCATTTTGGTATTTTTAACAAAAGAAAATGGAAACAGTATGCAAAAGAAAATAAAATAGAATGAAAAACATGCAGGGGTTGTGGCGAAAGTAAAAGTCACGTTGAAAAAGTGATTGGGCTCAAGATGAGGGGTGCAAATAGCATTTGGAAACCCAGTCCATTAAGGCGCGTGTGTGTGTGAGTTATAGTGCACATTCAGTCAAACATTTGACGCAACCACATCCATAGGATGAAGTCATAATGAGATGATGAGAAAAGTATGCAGATCCAATGGATCACAACGCGCGCACATGCTAACAATGATGAACGCACACACACCAAACACGTCAAAGTCAACATTTAGAGAGAGAGAGAGAGAGGCACGTGAGGGGGAGGGTGTTTCATTTATGTGTTGTCACGTTGTGAACCATTGGATCAAGTAAAATCAATGGCTATGTTTTAAACTGGAAGCTAAACCCTAATAAGTCCTCACCGGCCGGAGAAGGACCTCCGGTCATCTTCTCCGGCGACGCACCACCACCTGCAACCTCAAATGTTCCAGAAATTCACATTGCATATATCAATCGAAAGCTGAAGTCATGCACATTCCAAATCCAACCTTAGAATTCACATAGCATGCGTGTACAGGGAGAATCGAACACAAACAGTTTGCCCTAAAAATTGCATCTAAGCACTTAAGGTGCCTATCACTAGCCGGATCATTCACATTGCTTCTAGTAAGCCATAATCAACATAAAACAAGCTAAAACACAAGAAAATGAAGCAAGTTCAGTTAAGGAATTCAAACCTGGCACTGTGAAGAATTTGAATCTACAAGAAAACTAGAGAGGAGAACTTGATCTTGATCTTTCTAAGAGAAAAATAAATGCTCTAAAGCTTCGAATCTTGATGAAAACAGAGAGAAAATCAAATCTGAAGTGAGATTGCACTTGAGGAATTAATCTAGTTTCAGCTTGTTCTTGACCAGAAGGTTGCAAGGTGAAACAATGGATGAAGATGATGATGGAATCGTGCAGAGAGAGAGAGAATTCAGAGAGAGTTTAAGAGTGAAAGCTTGTGAAAATGTGAGAAATGAACTGTGTTTTGAAATTTTGTTAGGAACTTTCTATTTGTATGCAAGGTTAAGATGTTAACTACTGTAGTTAACAGTTGGAATTTAAGTTAAATGAGTTGGTTAAGTGAGTTTGAGTTAACTAACTGAGTTGGGTTGTTAATGACACGAGTTGGAGAGGTTTAATTAAAGTGTGGAGAGGTTTATGTTATCTATGGTGAGGTTTAGAAATGAGAGGTAGTAATGATGTGTAGCTGCAGCAAGCTTGTACAACAAGTTTCACTATTTCCTCTTTGATGCATGGGGTAGCATGTGTACACGAGTGTGTAAGAGCATGTGTGTTCAAATAAGGCAATGTGAATGGTGTGAGCATGTGTGTGAATGTGAACTGAATCCAAGCACAAACAAAACCAATGCTTCCTATGTTTGGTCAGCAAGAAAACAATGGAAATGTGGAAGTTCAGAGGTGGAATTCTCTATGCATGATGAATGGTTTGATGAGTTTTTGATGTCATTAGAAAGAGGAGACATAAGAGAACATGTTTGGTGTTAATTTTAGGTTGAATGGAGATTTGGAAAATGGTCAAAAATGGCTTAGAAATCAAGTGTGCAAAATTGACTTTGGTGGGCAAGACGACGCGCCCATGGGGCCAGCATTCTTGGGCAAGTTTCATTTGTGAGCACCCATCTTTGAACCCTCACATGACCCTTATAACTTGCTCAAATGAAAACATGTTTAACATCAAAGTTGAAGAGGAAATGGAGATGAACAACTTTGATGTTAAACAATTTTTCATTTGGAGCCTTCTTGATGGAGAAAATGAGCTTGACATTTGGCACACCAAGTGTTTGATGAAATTATGGCCTGGAGGCCTGAACTTGCCTTGCCATGACTTGGAATTTGCCTTGATTTTGCTCCACTTCGATTGGGCATAACTCCCTCAATTTTGATCCAATGGAAAAGTTCTTGGTATGGATTTGAAGCTTGGAATGTGATCATTAATTGGCTCAACTTGGGCCTGAGGTTTGAAGCTTTTATCATGGAGAAAGAATGCCTTGAAGTGTAGTGCAAAATGGTCCAAACTTGCCATTTTTGGAAACCCTAAGTTTCTAAAAATGGAAACTTTGTACATTTCTTGATTTTTGATGATTCCTCCATCATTTCTTGATCAAATCTTGTCCAATGAACATATGTAACTTGAATTTCATGAATTTGACCTTAAAAAGTCAGGAGTTGACTTTTTCCTTTGCACAGTTGACTTTTCCCCCAATTTCTTGATTCTCAAACAATTGGCCAATTGAACCTCTTCTGAAATGAACCCATGGGCAATTTTCCATCCTTAGATACTTGATATCATGTAGAAATCATTGAGATCAAGTTTGAACCAAAATTTCATCAGGAGACTGTTTGAATCCAAAACCCTATTTTGACTGCTTTTGATAGGAGATGATGACTGCTCAATCTTCTTGATGAATTCCCATCTTCCAGTGACTTGTAGGATAAATTGAGATCATATGAGATGTAAAAGACCCTTGAGGCTTGTTGGGAGACCCTTGATTCTAGCTCTCTTGCCTTGGATGATCACTACTCTGAAGACCACTGATCACATGCCCTATGCTGAATGCAAAGATGAATGCTTTATTTTTTCTATGCTTGAATGCAATACAATGAAATGAGAATATATGCTAAATGCTATGAAAGATGAGAGGGAAAATTTTGGGGTATTACATGGGGTAGCCTTCGTTCAGCAGTATAAGTATAACCTGGACATGGCACCAGACAAAGATCAACTAAGAGCAATGTTGCAGAAGGACAAGGAAACCTTTAAGGAATATGCTCAGAGATGGCGTGAAATTGCCGCCCAGATCTCTCCCTCTCTTGAGGAAAAAGAGATGACCAAGATCTTTTTGAAAACCTTAAGCTCATTCTATTATGACCAAATGGTCGCCAGTGCGCCCAACGACTTCACTGAAATGGTGAACATGGGAGTACGCCTTGAAGAGGAGGTCCGAGAAGGACATCTGGTCAAAGATACAGGACCATCAAGTAGTACCAAAAGACACGGTAGTGCTTTCCCTAAGAAAAAATAGCAAGATATTGGTAATCTCTCTCTCGGAAAGCAAAGGCGAAGGTATCAATCAGTAGCAGCGGTAACTCCTGCTATCAACCATGCGTCAGCTCTAACGTATCAACCTCAGGTTGTTCAGAGCCAACCAAATCAACAATAATATCAGCAAAGGACACTACAGCCTCTTCAGCAGACTCGTCCACAGTACAACAACAATAATCGTATAACACGACCACCAGGGTTTGACCCTATACCGATGTTGTACGCAGAACTGTTTCCACTGCTACTAGTCAAGGGGCACGTCCAAACCAGGTCTCTTCTTGTAGTACCAGAAAATCTGCCTTTTTAGTTCAAAGCGGATCAAACTTGCCCTTACCATCAAGGAGGATCGGGGCACAACATAGAAAACTGTCTCAGCTTCAAGTCCGATGTACAAAAGCTTGTCAGGAACGGGGTATTATCCTTCAAGGATACAAATCCAAATGTTCAGACAAACCCGTTGCCTCAGCATGAGAAGACTGCAGTAAATTTAATAGAGGAAGAATTTAGCCGCAGTTATCAAATTAACGATGTACTCCTATTAGGAACCAATCTAGTCAGGATGCATTGCAGACAGAGCGGATACGGTCATATACCATCTCACAATTATCACCAGTGTGATATATGCGCAAAGAATAATCAAGGATGTTCCGTAGTGTAATCAACTCTACAAGAACAGATGGATCTCGGATGGATCCAAGATCACCGAATCTGTGAGGTCAATATGGCTCACGCAAACCCCAACATTGTCCAGAACCACAACATTCTGGCAATGAATGTCAACTTGGTGGCAATGGACTTAAGGCAAAGCCAACATCATGACCTACCACGGCACGAATACAATTCCTGTCTAATATACTCAATAAACAATCAGGGACGCTCTTTTGTACAAGAGGCCCTCCAGCGTTAGATGGATCTCAGATGGATCCAGGATTACTGTGATAGAAGTAGCCATCAAGTTAATATGATTCAAATCTTTGATATTCGCTTGATGAATACAAGTTTGGTAGAATTACACACTAAGCAAGTCAGGCTCGGTTATCTGGCTTCACATGATTATCAAGACTGTAAGGAGTGTCGTAAAGACGACCAAGGATGTGCACTCGTCCAAAGAACACTTCAACACTTGTTGAACCACTGGTGGCTTCCGATTTACCTAGATGAAGACACACAACAAGTTATCATGACTGATGAGAATCCTGATAGGTATTAAATCCAGGATGTTCGCTCGATGGAAACAAATCTAGTAAGGTTGCACTGTATACAAAGCGGACGTGGTCGGGTGCCACCATACAACTATGAGCACTGTAGAGTTTACTCAGAGAACAACCAAGGATGCTACCTCGTGCGAGCAGCCCTTCAAAATCAGTTAGACCGGAAAGAGATTCGACCATGTTCAAGTTCTGGTTTGATCAACGTAATGCAAGACTATCTTCCTGATCAAAGCAAAGACGTTGTCTAAATCTCTAACCCCAAAATGGCCAAAGACGTATGCGTCATAATCCCTCTACTACATGAATCAAGAGTTCCTCTTGATAGTAGAAAGATTCTCAACCTCGAACCAATTGAGGCTGCCTACGATGGTCAGAAAAATCAGAAAGCTCCTGCGGTTATCTACTTACCAGGTCCAATGCCGTACAAATCAGAGAAGGCTATCCCTTACAAGTACGGTACAACAACCATCGAAAATGGAAAGGAAACTCCATTACCCTCCGTCGTGAACATTACCGACATCAGTCGAGTAACACGGAGCGTGTGAAGACATAGCTTCTCAATGGTTTTGATGAAGACAACAATGTTCATTCAAGGTTTTATGTACAAAAGGAAATGGATCAAAGACTTCAAAGCTAGAACAAGTTTCATATTAATTCAAGTCTTGAAGATCTCTCAAAGAAGGAAAAAGAAGAAATGCATAAGACTTGACTACACTTGCAAGATAGGATTAATCAAACTTTTAGGTATATGAAATTCTTGACTAAAACACTTCTTAGTGCTCAAAATATTTCTTGAATTGGAAAAATTATTTTTCATTTTTGAACCATATTAAATCACTTTCAAATATAATCTATTGACTTGGAAAAATCAATAGATGTTGCATAAAATTGGTTCAAATACTTAGACAAAATTTTTTAATTTTTCAATTTATTTAAACAGTCAGTTTTTGATAAATTATGGCGTTTTTACCGTCGTAACAGCACCATAAACCACCATAATTCGCACCGTTCTGAAACTGTTTTAAATTTTAAATTTGAAAAGTTTTTGGTAAATTATGGTGTTTTGAACTGACGTAACGGAACAAAAACCACCACAATTTACAGCGTACTGAAACAGTATTTTTAATTTAAAAATTGAAAAATGTTTTGTTTGAATGCACCTTTTCATGGCATCTCTTACATCATTTCTCTTATTAAAATTCAGAATTTTTCTAACCATTGCCATGACTTTTGAATGGTTGCTTTCATCAATATAAATTCATTTCAAATTTTCATTTTTCAATCACCTCTTTCATAAAAAAATATTAAAATCTCTCTACATTTATTTTCTACACATCTTTCATATTTAGATACTTTTTGAAATACATTTTCATATTATTTTATCATAAAAGTATCTTGAGCCCTTAGAGAGAATTTGTCTTGAATCTTCATACTTGAAAGAGAAGATCAATCTTGAGATTGATAAAGTTTCAAAGTTTCATCTTGTACACTTATTCAAAAATTCAGAAATATTGTTCTTTGTCACATCTTATTTTTTCAGGATTGTTGGATATAAGATTGTGAGGTGTAATCCTTGTTATCCGGATTGTGGATACAAGAGGTCCATTTGTGAGAGGTTGATCCTCGGTTGGACTTTAAACTTGTAAAATCCAAGAGGGTGTTCTTGGTGTGGATTGTTAGAGTCTTGTATAGGAAGACTAGGTGTGTCTTGTCCTAAGATCTAACATTAGTGAAAATCTCTTTCGTGTTGAAAGGGGAGTGGAGTACTCTCGACCTGTGAGGGGAACCCCTATACGTCTTGGTGTTCTTTACTTTCCGCATTTACCGCTTTCCTCACTTAGAAACTTTTAGGAAAGTAAAATTCAAAAACCGTCAAAAATCCGGATAATTGTCTAAGAGCCTAATTCACCCCCCTCTTAGGCACACATATAACTTACAATTGGCATCAGAGCAGGTTATAGGTAACCTGTTCCTACAGATCCAGTATGGCTTCCGCAAGCACAAACCCGGTATTCAAAGACGGTGGAAGTAGTAACAAGCCCCCACTTTTCTCTGGAGAGTATTTTGACTTTTGGAAAATCCGCATGAAGGCACATCTTGAAGCACAAGGAGAAGGTATATGGGAAGCCATTGAGAATGGTCTGTATAATCCCGTTAATGTGGTCGATGGTGTTGGTACTCCAAAGTTAAAAAATACATATGATGAAGATGATAAGAAAAGAATCTTGAATGAAAAGAAAGCTGTCAATATTCTTCAGAGTGCATTAAGTATGGATGAGTTCTTTCGTGTTTGTCAATGTAAATCGGCTAAAGAAATATGGGATACGTTGGTAGAAACACATGAAGGTACGGCTGAAGTAAAAAGATCCAGACTAAACACTTTAAGTCAAGAATATGAAATGTTCCGAATGCAGCCCAGAGAATCCATTGTTGCATTACAGAAGAGATTTGTTCATTTGACTAACCACTTAATGGCACTTGGTAAAACATTCTCAAATGATGAATTAAATCTCAAAATTCTAAGATCATTGACTAGAGAATGACAACCAAAAGTAACAGCAATATCGGAAAAGAAAAGCCTCTCTACGATGACTTCCGCATCTCTATTTGGTAAACTTCAAGAGCATGAGTTAGAACTTGAAAGATTGGAGAAGCATGAAATACAAGTAAAAGATTCAAAAGACGTTGCCTTAAAGACAAAAGTAAAAAATTATGATAGCAATCAAGAGGATGAGTCCAATAGTGATCAAAATGATGATCTTATCAAAAAGTTTGAAAAGTTTCTAAGAAAAGAAAGGAAAAAGGAGATCACTAAAGGGGAAGCACCAACGAGAAAGATTAAATGCTTTGAATGTGGAGAAAGAGGACATGTTAAAAGTGAATGTCCTACACTTCAAAAGAAAAATAAATTCAAGAAAAAGAATCATAAAAAGGAAAGGAAAACACATGTAGACAACGAAATAAGTTCATCTTCAGATGAAGAACATGTAAATCTTGCATTGATAGCATCACACCACTCCGATAATGAAGAAGATGAGGTTAGTAATAATTCTTTTGATAGTGATGCACAAGGTGTCATAAATGAATTGTTAAATGAATGCAAAATTCTGTATAAAACTATATCATCTCAAAAGAAACAAATTTCAACTTTAGAAGAAAAAAATGTTTCATTAGAAAAAGAGATCGAAAATGAGAAACAAAAGATGATTAGTGAAAAACAGAATTTTGTATGTAAAAATTGTGAATCTCTCTCTTTTCAAATTGTTCAATTAAAAAGAGTACTTGAAAGGTATGAGAAAGGACAAATTGGATTGGAAGAAGTCCTTAGTCAACAAAGATATTCAAATGATAAAAGTGGACTTGGCTATTCAAAGTTTTCTAAACCAAGTTCAAGTAAAACTATATTTGTTAAGGCTAAGGATCAAACTTCCAAAGAGAAAGTTAACAAACCTAGGAATGTGCATCCTAATCCTAAAAAGAAAAGATTTCTTAAAAAGAAATCTTATGTTCTAAGATATAAGAGCAACTTTGAACCTATTTGTTTTTATTGTGGTATTGTTGGCCATACACCTAATGCTTGCTATGTAAGAAACTTTAGTGTTGCAAGTGGGCATTATGTGTGGGTAAAGAAAGGTACTAACTTTGATGGACCCAAAGCACATTGGGTACCAAATCAAACTTAATTTGTTTTGTAGGTTTGCTTGAGGACCACTTTAAATCTACGATGTTTTGATAAGTGGTGGCTCTAAGCTTTTGGTGGGAGACATAAACTAACTTTCAAGTCTAGTTCTAGTCCAAGGGTTATTTCAATTGGGGAATACCTTAAAAGAAAAATTCTTGGCATTGGCAAAGTCGAAGCACTAACTTTCACATTCATTGAAGATGTACTTTATGTTAAAGGACTAAAGGAATATCTTCTAAACAAAAGTCAACTTTGTGACAAAGGCTTCAAGATCATGTTCTCCAAGGATGAATGTTTTGATGAAGTCAATCATGAGGTAAATCTCATAGGTAAAAATTGTCTTTATTTTTCATAATTTCTTTATATACTTCAAGTCTTTTCCCATCCTTTTTGTTAATGACAAAGGGGGAGAAGAATTGTGTATTATTTCTTGGTTTCTCTAAACAAAATGTGCAGATTTCAAAACTCTCTAAAATCATGGATTAAGGGGGAGCAATATCCAAGGGGAGAAAGCTTTGGTTAGAGAAACAAGATTGGATCGAATTTTCAAGAATTGGGTTGTCGTCATCAAAAAGGGGGAGAATGTGAAGACATAGCTTCTTAATGGTTTTGATGAAGACAACAATGTTCATTCAAGGTTTTATGTACAAAAGGAAATGGATCAAAGACTTCAAAGCTAGAACAAGTTTCATATTAATTCAAGTCTTGAAGATCTCTCAAAGAAGGAAAAAGAAGAAATGCATAAGACTTGACTACACTTGCAAGATAGGATTAATCAAACTTTTAGGTATATGAAATTCTTGACTAAAACATTTCTTAGTGCTCAAATTATTTCTTGAATTGAAAAAATTATTTTTCATTTTTGAACCATATTAAATCACTTTCAAATATAATCTATTGACTTGGAAAAATCAATAGATGTTGCATAAAATTGGTTCAAATACTTAGACAAAATTTTTTAATTTTTCAATTTATTTAAACATTCAGTTTTTGGTAAATTATGGTGTTTTTAACCATCGTAACAGCACCATAAACCGCCATAATTCGCACCGTTCTGAAACTGTATTTTAAATTTTAAATTTGAAAAGTTTTTGGTAAATTATGGCGTTTTGGACCGACGTAACGGAACAAAAACCGCAACAATTTACAGCGTACTGAAACAGTATTTTTAATTTAAAAATTGAAAAATGTTTTGTTTGAATGCACCTTTTCATGGCATCTCTTACATCATTTCTCTTATTAAATTTCAGAATTTTTCTAACCATTGCCATGACTTTTGAATGGTTGCTTTCATCAATATAAATTCATTTCAAATTTTCATTTTTCAATCACCTCTTTCATAAAAAACTATTAAAATCTCTCTACATTTATTTTCTACACATCTTTCATATTTAGATTCTTTTTGAAATACATTTTCACATTATTTTATCATAAAAGTATCTTGAGCCCTTAGAGAGAATTTGTCTTGAATCTTCATACTCGAAAGAGAAGATCAATCTTGAGATTGATAAAGTTTCAAAGTTTCATCTTGTACACTTATTCAAAAATTCAGAAATATTTTTCTTTGTCACATCTTATTTATCCAGGATTGTTGGATATAAGATTGTGAGGTGTAATCCTTGTTATCCGGATTGTGGATACAAGAGGTCCATTTGTGAGAGGTTGATTCTCGGTTGAACTTTAAACTTGTAAAATCCAAGAGGGTGTTCTTGGTGTGGATTGTTAGAGTCTTGTATAGGAAGACTAGGTGTGTCTTGTCCTAAGATCTAACATTAGTGAAAATCTCTTTCGTGTTGAAAGGGGAGTGGAGTACTCTCGACCTGTGAGGGGAACCCCTATACGTCTTGGTGTTCTTTACTTTTCGCATTTACCGCTTTCCTCACTTAGAAACTTTTAGGAAACTAAAATTCAAAAACCGTCAAAAATCCGGATAATTGTCTAAGAGCCTAATTCACCCCCCTCTTAGGCACACATATAACTTACAGAGGGGACGGATCTTCAACAGAGGAGTTGGAGAACCCACCAAGGAGAAGGAACCTCAAACAGAAGTTCCCAATCAACCAGTTGGTCAATCCAGTAATTCCGACCTTTCAAAGAACAATGATGAGATGCTTAATGTAACACCCCTAATCTATACCCCTAAGTAAGTAAAGCAATAACAGATAATCAGAGTAAAATTAAAACATTCATGGCATAGACGGGAGCGTCACATCAAAATGATGAAATATAATAACCTGCTCATATAGATATGCAACAATCAGGTAGCAACATAAACAGAGGAACTCAGTTCCTAACACCCACAACTCAGGTACAGAATAAAAGCGGAAAATCTGCAACTGAAATCTCATATATATATATATATATATATATATATATATATATATATATATATATATCATAAAATTTTGTCTGTTATATACAGAGTCATACATGTACAATCCAAAAAGATATATATACATAGTGTCACACAACAATCTCCCTGACTACTCGGTGCTACATATCAGAGCCGACCGGCAAAAGAATGAAGACATAATCTTCACAAAAAGACCTCCAGCATCTAATCTGCAATGCCTCATAGAGCATTCAAAACAGCAGAAAGGTGAGAAACACAATTATAATATAGTTGCATACAATTATATAATAACACAAAATACACATGTAAAACATTCTCACCACAACTTACACCATAATGCAAATACAAAACAACACAATTCATATCTCATACATCCATCACAAAAGCATATCAATTATGCTCAATGCATTTATCACCAACATATATATATCAACTCATTAATTCCATTCACAATTCCACACAAAATCAATCCATTCATGATTTATGCAAATGCACAGAGACCGACACAACGACTCTATGCAATGCAATGCGGTACCGTTTCATCCATCATCTCATCATTAATTCACTCAGGAATTATTGGAATCATCGCTTGTTACTTAGTGTAACTCCCCGTCGGGCAAATGATGTTCCCCATCGCTTTAGGTCCTCTTTGTATAAGGCACACGACGTTTATGGATCGCTTTAGGTCCTCTTTGTATAAGGCACATGATCCGATCGCTTTAGGTCCTCTTTGTATAAGGCACACGATTGTCTATAACGTCGCTTTAGGTCCTCTTTGTATAAGGCACACGACCGTTATAGGAGATTCCCTCTGGAATCATTTCGTCGCTCACACCCACTAGGGCACACGACATCACAAGAATGCATATCATGATGCTTGGCATATAATGACTCATGACAATCAAATGCATACATATATACAACCATGTGAACCATTCCAACATCCATAATCATGCATATACAATCCAACATAACACAATGCATTTACTTGCCCTTAGGCCACAAACCATCATCACAACATTTCATCACATGCATTCACATCATACAACAACACACAAGTCATACGATATATATCAAAAGCATATTGCATGATAACACATCAATCGCACACAATTACGACGGTAAAAGTCGACAAAACGACACATTTCCAAATTCCCGACACAATTAAATCGGCCACCAATCTCAAAACCATTTTTATAAGAAAGAACATTTCATTAGCTTTACATCGGTACCAAGAACGTCTCGATCCGAGTTACGGATCAAAAGGAACCACATCGGACGCGAAATCGGGAAAGAAATCGCGAAACGGCAAAATTCTGCACCCTCGCTAGTCATACGCGTATTTCCCCGGGCCATACGCGTAATGCCCAACTCGCTCACCCATCCATACGCGTATTGGCCAAAGTGCTACGCGTATGAGCAGAGACTGATTTCTCTCCAAAAATTCAACTAAAAACCCCGTACGCGTATTACCTCCCTCGTTACGCGTAATGACTTGCCCCTTACGCGTACCATTACGCATTTCAGCAGAGGGCCGTGCAAAATGGGTTTCATACGTGTAATGCCCAAATTTCCCCTTGCCATACACGTATTGCCCTACCCAATACGTGTATTGCCTAGCCCGTTACGCGTATGGGCAGAGGAAAACCCAGAATTTTTCCTGCATAATTCTGCTGCAAAAAAATCATCCAATTTCCTCTCCAAATCTCATCTAAACATCAACATACTACCAATTGAATGCACAACAACCTATAGCTAACATGTTTCAACAATTAGAAACCTTAAATCATGATTTCCGACACAAATTGTATCCAATTCTCATAATCTCAAAATATTAAATGTTTTAGTTCTCTATTCAATTTCAACCAAACATCAAACAAATACATACATACATACATACATAATCATACACAAGCATAGTATAACCGAGTTTCTCACCCTTACCCGATTAATCGTGTTTTGAAATGTCGGTTGAATCGGTTTCTTAAACTTCAAGTTTTTCCTCTTTTTCTTCTTTTCTTTCTCTTTTCCTTCTTCTCTTTCTTTTCTCTCTATTTTTCTCTCTAAGTTCTATTTTATGAAAAACATAATATCTACCCAACAAAAGACCAAAATACCCATACACTCAATTTCTCGCAAACGCTCCCAAAACGTGATAAAACATAATAACGGTGAAAAATAATATATTGCCAAATAAAAGTCAAGAATAAAATAATATAAAAACAAAAATAATTAAATCGACCCGATTAAATAAATCTAACAAAAACCGGGGCGTTACAACTCTCCCCCACTTAGAAATTTTCGTCCTCGAAAATATTACCTGAGACGAACAACTCCGGATACGACTCCTGCATCCGACTCCTGCATCCGACTCTCTAACTCCCAAGTCAAATTGCCCTCAGCAGCGCCTCCCCACGCTAATTTCACAAGCGCAATATCCTTGCCTCTTAACCGCTTCAACCCGCGATCCAAAACTCTCACCGGTAATGCCTCAACCGTAAGGTTCTCCCTTACCTCAACCTCATCTATTAGAATCACATGCGACGGATCCAGAACATACTTCCGAAGCTGTGAAACATGGAACACATCATGCAAATTCGAAAGATTCGGTGGCAACGCCACCCGATAAGCCACAACACCCACTCTCGCGGATATCTGATAAGGACCAATAAACTGAGAAGTAAGCTTCTTCGACTTCAATGCCCGTCCAACACCCGTCACCGGCGTAACTCTCAAAAATACATGATCGCCTTCTTGAAACTCAAGATCTTTCCTCCTTCGATCATGATAACTCTTCTGGCTACTCTGAGAAGCCTTCATATTCTCACGAATAAGTTTCACCTTTTCCGTAGTTTGTTGAATTAACTTCGGTCCAACCACCGAACTCTCACCAGATTCATGCCAACACAAAGGTGTTCGACATCTCCTTCCATACAACGCTTCAAAAGGTGCCATTCCAATACTCGAATGGAAACTGTTGTTATACATGAATTCAACCAACGAAAGATAACTATCCCAAGCACCACCTTGCTCAAGAACACAAGCTCTCAGCAAATCTTCCAATGACTGAATAGTTCTCTCGGTCTGACCATCCATCTGAGGATGATAAGCAGAACTCAATCTCAATTTGGAACCTAGCGCCTTTTGCAAACTTCCCCAAAATCTGGAAGTAAACCTCGGATCTCGATCTGAAATGATACACAATGGAACACCATGTAGCTTCACAATCACACGGATATAAATCTCAGCCAACCTCTCCAAAGAAAAATTGATGTCAATCAGAATGAAATGCGCCGATTTAGTCAGCCTATCCACAACCACCCAAATGGCATTATGTCCCCTCTGTGTATTCGGCAACCCTGTCACAAAATCCATAGAAATGCTGTCCCATTTCCACTCGGAAATATCCAACGGTTGTAATAATCCACTAGGCTTCTGATGTTCTACCTTTGACTTCTGACACGTCAAACACGCATAAACAAACTGGGCCACATTCCTCTTTAATCCGGACCACCAAAAGATCTTCTTCAAATCTTGATACATCTTATTAGCTCCCGGATGTATACTCAAACTACTCCGGTGTCCTTCCTCTAAAATCATCTTTTTCAATTTCGAATCATCAGGAATACAAATTCTACCACGAAATCTCAAAACACCCTTATCATCCACTTTAAAGTCATCATTCACAAATTTATCCCCAACCGTCATCAAATCAACAAATTTCACATCCAGCTTCTGTTTCTCGCTAACGGTTAACAGAAAATCATTAGTGACCCTTAACATACCAAGCCTCACGCTGTCAGATGTCAATTCACACACCAAACTCAAATCTCTAAATGCTTCCAAAAGTTCCCACTCTTTAACCATCAAAGCGGACATATGCAAAGATTTCCGGCTTAACGCATCGGCTACCACATTAGCTTTACTAGGATGGTAATTCAAGCTAAAATCGTAGTCCTTCAAAAATTCCAACCATCTCCGTTGCCTCATATTCAACTCTTTCTGATCAAACAAGTATTTCAAACTCTTATGATCACTAAAGACTTCGAATCTTGCACCGTAGAGATAATGCCTCCAAATTTTCAATACAAAAACCACCGCCGCTAATTTCAAATCACGAGTAGGATAATTTTTCTCATGAACCCTCAATTGCCTTGAAGCATAAGCCACAACCTTACCTTCTTGCATCAACACTCCACCTAAACCAATCAAAGACGCATCGCAATACACCACAAACGATTCACTAGGATTCGGTAAGATCAAAATCGGAGTTGTAGTCAATCTTCTCTTCAGCTCACTAAAACTTTCCTCACACTGAATATCCCAAATAAACGCTTTACCTTTACAAGTCAGCTGGGTCAAAGAAAGTGCTAACTTGGAAAAGCCTTCAATGAATCTTTGATAATATCCAGCTAAACCCAAAAAGTTTCTAATTTTAGTAACAGATCTAGGAGCCTCCCATTGTAGAACTGCAACTACTTTGGATGGATCCACAGCAATACCATTACCTGAAATCACGTGCCCAAGAAAACTCACTTCTGACAACCACAACTCACACTTGGACAACTTGGCAAAAAGTTTCTTTTCCTTCAAAATTTGCAATACAATACGCAAATGCTCCTCATGTTCCTCCCGAGACTCAGAATAAATCAAGATGTCATCAATAAACACAACAACAAATCGATCCAAATGCTCATGGAAAATACGATTCATATACTCCATAAACACTCCCGGTGCATTAGAAACCCCGAACGGCATCACGGAATAATCGTAATGCCCGTATCGTGTCCTAAAAGCCGTCTTCTGAATATCTTCCTCTTTCACTCTAATCTGATGATAACCTGACCTCAAATCAATTTTACTAAACACACACGCACCTACCAACTGGTCCATCAGATCATCAATTCTCGGAAGAGGATAATTATTCTTAATCGTCACCTTATTCAGCTGGCGATAATCAATACACAATCGCATACTTCCATCTTTCTTCTTTACCAATAAAACTGGAGCACCCCAAGGCGATACACTCGGCCTCACGAACCTCTTTTCTAACAATTCATTCAACTGCTTCTTCAACTCAACCAACTCAGATGTCGACATACGATATGGTACCATAGATACAGGTCTAGTACCAGGAACTACATCTATAGAAAACTCCACCTCTCTTTCTGGCGGCACATCAGAAATATCCTCCGGAAACACCTCTGGAAAATCACACACAACTGGAAACACACCAATTGCAACTTGACTATCCACAGTCAACGATGCAAATAACCCGAACAACTGAGCTTCATCCGCCAAAAGTTTCTTCAACTCTTTGGTAGATAAGAAACTCGATTCCTCATCTTCTTCAAGAGAAGGAAATCTTACCAACTTATGATAACAATCAATATGAACTCGATTGAACTGCAACCAGTTCATTCCCAGAACCACGTCTAAACCCTCCAACGGCAGACCCACCAAATCCATATCAAAGTCCTTACCATAAATGGTCAAAGGACAACTTAAATAAACCAAAGAAGTAGTTACCGACCCCATTGCTGGAGTATCAATAACCATCTCTCCACCCATCGAAGACAACAAAAGATTCAAACGCTTCGCACACTCAGACGAAATAAACGAATGAGTCGCTCCGGTATCAATAATAGCAACTAAAGGCGTACTATTAATAAAACAAGTACCTCTGATCAGACGATCTGCACTAGTAGTCTGAGTTCCTGCCAATGCAAATACTTTCCCTCCAGCTTGAGCTTGCTTTGGTTTCGGACACTTCGTACTAACATGACCAGGTTCACCACAGTTGAAACACTTCACCACATTCCTCTTGCAATCAGCTGCGACATGTCCTAAACCTCCACAATTGGAACACTTCCTCATATCCTTTCTACATTCAAACTGACGATGTCCCAAGTCACCACACCTAAAACTTCTCAGAGTATTAGACACACCTCCCCCACCTGGCCTTTTATCAAAATTAGCCCTTTGCTTACCCTTGTCAGCTGGTGACACATAAGGACCACCACGAAACGGTTGCTTTCCTTTCCTTTCGTTCACACTCTTATAATGAGCAGAACGAGCTTTACCATCCTCCTTATAAATTCTACAACAATCCACCAAATCCGAAAACCTCCTAATTCTTCGATAACCAACTGCCTGTTTGATCTCAGGACGCAACCCGTTCTCAAACTTCACACATTTGGAAAACTCCGCAGTTGCTTCAGCATAATGTGGATAAAACTGAACAAGCTCCACAAACTTAGTAGTGTAATCAATAACAGACATATTCCCCTGTTTCAATTCCAAGAACTCTATTTCTTTCTTTCCTCTAACATCTTCAGGAAAATACTTCCTCAAAAACTCACTGCTAAACAAAGCCCAAGTGACAACTTCACCTGTAGCTTCCCACACATGACGCGTACTAACCCACCAATCATCAGCCTCCTCCTGCAACATGTGAGTACCCAGTCTCACCTTCTGTTCCTCAGCACAGTCCATCACTCGAAAGATTCTTTCAATCTCCTTAAGCCAAATCTGAGCACCATCAGGATCATATCTTCCTTTGAAGATAGGCGGTTTGTTCTTCCTGAACTCATCATTCCCACCAACATTAGGTGCACCCCGCACAGCCTGAGCCATAGCTTGCA
Organism: Lathyrus tuberosus; assembly: GCA_022829125.1. Lineage (NCBI taxonomy): Eukaryota > Viridiplantae > Streptophyta > Magnoliopsida > Fabales > Fabaceae > Lathyrus > Lathyrus tuberosus. The sequence continues at coordinate 1,462,205 of JALAZF010000209.1, read as the reverse complement.
TAGCAGCAGCAAGAGCAGTGTCATTCCTACCAGCCATATTTTGTTCATATCCAATAACAGTAACTATGGTTAAACAAACAGCTCACCCAAACACAATGTCACACAACAACCAACTTGGTCACCATGACCGACACGGACTGGCACGGACTGGCTCTGATACCACTTAATGTAACACCCCTAATCTATACCCCCAAGTAAGTAAAGCAATAACAGATAATCAGAGTAAAATTAAAACATTCATGGCATAGACGGGAGCGTCACATCAAAATGATGAAATAAAATAACCTGCTCATATAGATATGCAACAATCAGGTAGCAACATAAACAGAGGAACTCAGTTCCTAACACCCACAACTCAGGTACAGAATAAAAGCGGAAAATCTGCAACTGAAATATCATATATATATATATATCATAAAAGTTTGTCTGTTATATACAGAGTCATACATGTACAATCCAAAAAGATATATATACATAGTGTCAGACAAAAATCTCCCTGACTACCCGGTGCTACATATCAGAGCCGACCGACAAAAGAATGAAGACATAATCTTCACAAAAAGACCTCCAGCATCTAATCTGCAATGCCTCATAGAGCATTCAAAACAGCAGAAAGGTGAGAAACACAATTATAATATAGTTGCATACAATTATATAATAACACAAAATACACATGTAAAACATTCTCACCACAACTTACACCATAATGAAAATACAAAACAACACAATTCATATCTCATACATCCATCACAAAAGCATATCAATTATGCTCAATGCATTTATCACCAACATATATATATCAACTCATCAATTCCATTCACAATTCCACACAAAATCAATCCATTCATGATTTATGCAAATGCACAGAGACCGACACAACGACTCTATGCAATGCAATGCGGTACCGTTTCATCCATCATCTCATCATTAATTCACTCAGGAATTATTGGAATCATCGCTTGTTACTTAGTGTAACTCCCCGTCGGGCAAATGATGTTCCCCATCGCTTTAGGTCCTCTTTGTATAAGGCACACGACGTTTATGGATCGCTTTAGGTCCTCTTTGTATAAGGCACACGATCCGATCGCTTTAGGTCCTCTTTGTATAAGGCACGCGATCGCCTATAACATCGCTTTAGGTCCTCTTTGTATAAGGCACACAACCGTTACAGTAGATTCTCTCTGGAATCGTTTTGTCGCTCACACTCACTAGGGCACACGACATCACAAGAATGCATATCATGATGCTTGGAATACAATGACTCATGACAATCAAATGCATACATATAAACAACCATGTGAACCATTCCAACATCCATAATCATGCATATACAATCCAACACAACACAATGCATTTACTTGCCCTTAGGCCACGAACCATCATCAAAACATTTCATCACATACATTCACATCATACTACAACACACAAGTCATACGATATATATCAAAAGCATATTGCATGATAACACATCGATCACACACAATTACGACGGTAAAAGTCGACAAAATGACACATTTCCAAATTCCTGAATTGGCCACCAATAAGAACATTTCATTAGCTTTCCATCGGTACCAAGAACGTCTCGATCCGAGTTATGGATCAAAAGGAACCGCATCAGACACGAATTCGGGAAAGAAATCGCGAAACGGCAAAATTCTGCACCCTCGCTGGTCATACGCATATTGCCCTGAGCCATACGCGTAATGCCCAGCTCGCTCGCCCATCCATACGCGTATTGCCCAAAGTGCTACGCGTATGAGCAGAGACTGATTTCTCTCCAAAAATTCAACTAAAAACCCCATACGCGTATTACCTCCCTCGTTACGCATAATGACTTGCCCCTTACGCGTACCATTACGCATTTCAGCAGAGGGCCGTGCAAAATGGGTTTCATACGCGTAATGCCCAAATTTCCCCTTTCCATACGCGTATTGCCCTACCCAATACGCGCATTGCCTTGCCCGTTACGCGTATGAGCAGAGAAAACCCAGAATTTTTCCTGCATAATTCTGCTGCGAAAAATCACCCAAATATCCTCTCCAAATGTCATCTAAACATCAGCATACTACCAATTGAATGCACAACAACGTATACCTAACATGTTTCAACAATTAGAAACCTTAAATCATGATTTCCGACACAAATTGTATCCAATTCTCATAATCTCAACATATTAAATGTTTTAGTTCTCTATTCAATTTCAACCAAACATTAAACAAATACATACATACATAATCATACACAAGCATAGTATAACCGAGTTTCGCATCCTTACCCGATTAATCGTGTTTTGAAATGTCGGTTGAATCGATTTCTTAAACTTCAAGTTTTTCCTCTTTTTCTTCTTTTCTTTCTCTTTTCCTTCTTCTCTTTCTTTTCTCTCTATTTTTCTCTCTAAGTTCTATTTTATGAAAAACATAATATCTACCCAACAAAAGACCCAAATACCCTTACACTCAATTTCTCGCAAACGCTCCCAAAACGCGATAAAACATAATAACGGTGAAAAATAATATATTGCCAAATAAAAGTCAAGATTAAAATAATATAAAAATAAAAATAATTAAATCGACTCGATTAAATAAATCTAATAAAAACCGGGGCGTTACATTGAAGCTCATCCAAAAGAGCTAGTACAACATTGTAGACCAACTATTGCAAACTCCGTCTCGAATCTATGTGTTATCTCTCTTGCTCAGTTCCGAAGGTCACAGGGAAGCTCTACAGAAAGTCTTAGAGCAAGCTTTCGTAGAGCAAGATGTGACGATAAGACAATTTGACAGCATCATCTCCAACATCACTTCCTGCAACAATTTAGGATTCAGTGATGAAGAACTGCCAGAAGAAGGCAAGAATCACAACATGGCGCTTAACATTACAGTCAATTGCCAGGACGATGCTTTAGCTAGCGTACTGGTAGACACCATATCAGCTCTGAATGTTATACCAAAATCTACTCTGATGCAACTATCGTTTCAAGGATCCCCGATGAGAGGCAGTGAGGTCATCGTCAAAGCTTTTGACGGATCTAGAAAAATAGTTATCGGCGAAGTCGATCTTCCCATAACTATCGGTCCTTACACTTTCCAAGTCATTTTTCAGGTCATGGACATCCGGGCAGCATACAATTATTTATTAGGAAGACCTTGGATACACGAAGTTGGGGCAGTCACTTCGACACTTCACCAGAAGCTGAAGTTCGTCAAGAATGACAAGCTAGTCACAGTCTACGGAGAACAGGCATTAATCGGAAGTAACTTATCATCATCCTGTGTAGAACCAAAAGAGGTTATTGGGACTCAATTCCAAGCACTCTCGGTAAGCAATGAGAATCGATCAGAGAGAGGGACATCGATTTCCTCATACAAAGGTGCTCTCGAAGTGATCAAGGGTAACGACGTAAAAGGATGGGGACAGCTTGTCATTCCTACGGATAACAAGACAAAGAAAGGTCTTGGTTTTTCCTCAACCTGTACCCAGACTGCTACTAACGATGAAAGTTTTCATCCCATTTAGGAATTCTTCCACAGTGGAGGCTTCCTTCACCCAGTGTCTCAAGAAGTACATACCATCAATGAAGGTGACTCCTCCGATACAGATAAAGAATGGAAGTCCTATCTCAATGAAGATGGTTATATGTCTCAGGAAGAAACGTATACGCCACTTTGCTATCCCGCGCAGTGTCCGAGATATATACCAAGATCATATGTCAAGATGATGTATGGAGATTGTGATCCAGAAGGATGTCGTGCTCCACCTAACTCATTAGAGGAGGACACTCTGATGAAAGATAACTTTGACCATGACTATTATGACCCAATGGATGACTTGCCGATCTGGCAACCGTACCCAGAAGACTTGGGGCAAAAGGGTCAGCCAAATGATGCATATTAGCTGAGCATCATTGAAAATAATATCTGTGTCCCCACCAAGTCATGGGACCATTACTCAGGACATTCCAAAAATATCCAGCACAACGATGAATCTGCAAAGATTGCAGGACAAAAGTTCATCAACTATGCTTTTCCTGAGGTCAACGTCATCGAGACGGATGACTCCTCCAGTCCCTCAGAAGTATGGGACACCATAGGACAGCCGAGTGGCAAGTACGATTTCTTGGTCAAGTACACCGCTCCTGAAAGCTCTCGTATCAGGCTCGAAGACATCCAACCAACTGGATGGGGAGATCCGCCTGAGAATGAAAACATTGTGCAAGATACAACAGAAGAGTTCGTCTATGACAACTTTACACGGGAGGAAGACTCCAACAATCCTGCTCCACCAGAAATCAGCGTCACTTCTGAGGACAAACCAAGAAAGAAGGTACCAGACTTTGTGATTCACCGAGGAGTTCGCCGCCAATGGGTTGCTGTCGATGTCCCGAAAGTCGTCCATAAGTCTAAGTAATTGCCATCTTTGTTTTAACCTTTCACCCTGCCTAGGTTAAACGGATGTTTTGATAGGGCTCACTTTCTGTAAATGTCTCTCTTCGCTTCGCCCAAAGCTACAGAGTTTTGTTTTATAGGGTTGTAGTTTCAAGAATCGACAAAATCATAAATAAACAACGTCATTCTGTAATTTCCGCATTTATTGTTGTTTTCACTTTTCGCTTTTTCAGAAAATGGTAATCCTAAAACAGCCCAAAAATAAAACAAACAAGCATTTTTTTAGAAAATACACTGCACACATTCTTGCATTCTCTCTATCTCTTCTAAAAATAAATCATCACGTCATGCAGATTGCTTGTTTTAAACCCCGTTGAAACATACGATCCAATGTCTTCTCCCAACTTTGAATTCCCGGTATTTGAGGCTGAAGAAGAAGAAGACACAGAAATTCTAGAGGAGATTTCCCGATTACTCAGACAAGAGGAAAGGTCCACCGAACCTCACAAAGAGCCGTTGGAAACGGTAAACTTGGGTTCAGAGGAAGAGAGAAAAGAAGTCAAGATTGGGGCACTGCTCAGTCCAACTGTCAGGGAAGACCTGATAAAACTTCTCAAAGAGTTTCCCGATGTTTTTGCTTGGTCCTATCAGGACATGCCAGGGTTGGACACCAGCATCGTGGAACATCATCTACCGTTAAGATCTGAATTTCCATCAGTGAAACAAAGGCTGAGACGGACTCATCTTGATATGGCTATCAAGATCAAAGAGGAAGTACAGAAACAGATTGACGCGGGTTTCCTCGCCACCTCAGAATATCCTCAATGGTTGGCCAACATAGTGCCAGTTCCAAAAAAGGACGGAAAAGTCAGAATGTGTGTAGACTACAGGGATTTGAACAAGGCCAGTCTAAAGGATGACTTTCCCCTACCGCACATAGACATGCTGGTAGACAGTACAACAAAGTTCAAAGTCTTCTCCTTCATGGATGGATTCTCGGGCTATAATCAAATCAAAATGGCGCTGAAAGACATGAAGAAAACTTCGTTCATCACCCCATGGGGCACCTTTTGTTACAAGGAAATTTCGTTCGGCTTGAAGAATGCCGGGGCAACCTATCAAAGGGCCATGACTACTCTGTTTCACGACATGATGCACAAAGAAATCGAAGTGTATGTCGATGACATGATTGTCAAATCTAAAACAGAAGAGGAGCATGTGACCCACTTGTCAAAATTATTCGAGCGTCTGAGAAAGTACAAACTCCGCTTAAATCCTAACAAATGCACATTCGGTGTCCGCTCAGGAAAACTGCTAGGGTTCATCGTTAGCCAGAAAGGAATTGAGGTTGATCCTGACAAAGTCAGGGCCATCCAAGAAATTCCTTCTCCAAAGACTGAGAAACAAGTCAGAGGGTTCCTGGGACGTTTGAATTACATTTCCAGATTTATATTCCTCATGACCGTGACATGCGCGCCAATCTTCAAATTACTCAAAAAGAATCAAGACTGTGTATGGACAGAAGACTGCCAAACAACCTTCGACAGTATCAAGGAATACTTATTGAATCCACCTATCATATCACCTCCAATGGAGGGAAGACCGCTGATCATTTGCCTAACAGTCTTGGAAGACTCAATTGGTTGTGTACTTGGCCAACAAGACGAAACCAAAAGAAAATAGTCTGCCATTTACTATTTGAACAAGAAATTTACCGACTGTGAAACTGGGTATATTATGCTCAAGAAAACTTGCTGCGCTCTGGCTTGGGCAGCCAAACGTCTTTGCCAGTACATGATTTGCCACACTACTTGGTTAATCTCCGAAATGGATCTGATCAAGTACGTCTTTGAAAAGCATGCTCTCACGGGAAGGATTGCCCGTTGGCAGATGTTGTTATCAGAATCTGACATCGAGTATCACGCTCAGAAAGCCGTCAAAGGAAGTATTTTACCCGATCATTTGGCTCATCAACCGATTGACGATCAGGAATCAGTCAGATTTGACTTCCCAGACGAAGATGTCATGTATCTAAAAATGAAAGATTGTGATGAACCGCTACCCAGTGAAGGGCCAGAACCAGGTTCTCAATGGGGACTAATCTTTTACGGAGTTGTCAACATCTACGGAAATGGAATTGGGGCATCATCGTAACACCTCAGGGTACCCACATTCCTTTCACTGCCAGATTGACATTCAAATGCACAAACAACGAGGCCGAATACGAAGCTTGTATCATGGGTCTCGAAGAAGCAGTTGACTTAAGGATAAAGAACTTGGATGTGTATGGAGACTCAGCCCTGGTTATCAATCAGATCAAAGGAGAATGGAACACGTACCAATCAATATTAATTCCTTACAAAGACTACGCAAGAGGGTTGTTAACGTTCTTCAACAAAATCGAGTTTCATCACATCCCTCAATAAGAGAATCACATGGCTGATGCACTACCCACTCTCTCTTCCATGATTAGTGTAGGTCAATGGAACGACTTACCTAAGATTGACATAATGCTCCTTGAAAGGTCCTCCTACATTTTCACAATCGAAGCAGTCATAGACGACAAACCTTGGTATCACGATATCAAATGCTTCCTTCAGAAACAAGAGTACTCACATGGGGCATCAAGAAAAGACAGGAAGACCCTCAGAAGACTGACTGCCAGCTTCTTTCTGAGCGGTGATACACTTTATAAGAGAAATTTCGACATTGTCTTACTCCGATGCGTAGACAGACCAGAAGCAAACATGCCGATGAAAGAGATCCACGAAGGATCCTTTGGCACTCATTCCAACGGACACACCATGGCGAGAAAAATTCTGAGAGCATGATACTATTGGTTGACCATGGAATCTGATTGCTACAAGTACATGAGGAGATGTCACAAATGGCAGATATACTCAGACAAAATCCATGTACCGCCAACACATCTTAAAGTTCTTTCTTCCCCATGGCCTTTTTCCATATGGGGAATCGACATGATTGGCATGATTGAACCCAAAGCTTCAAACAGACATCGGTTCATCCTGGTAGCCATGGACTACTTCACCAAGTGGGTCGAAGCAGTGTCATACACCAATGTAACCCGAAAAGTCGTGGTCCGCTTTATCAAAAACAATCTCATCTTCCGTTATGGTGTTCCCAGCCAGATCATTACTGATAATGGATCTAACTTGAACAACAAGATGATGAAGGAATTATGTGTTGAGTTCAAAATTGAACACCATAACTCATCTCCCTACCGACTTAAGATGAACGGAGTTGTAGAAGCAGCTAACAAGAACATCAAGAAGATTGCTCAAAAGATGGTTGTAACCTACAAAGACTGGCACAAAATGCTGCCATTTTCTCTTCACGGTTATCGCACATCTGTCCGTACTTCAACAGGGGGAACCCTTTTCTCTCTAGTATATGGCATGGAGGCAGTCCTCCCCATAGAAGTAGAGATCCCATCAATCCGGGTATTGATGAAAGCCAAGCTATCAGAGACTGAATGGTGTCAAACTCAGGACGATGAACTGAACCTGATCGAAGAAAAACGAATAATGGCTTTGTGCCACGGTCAGCTATATCAGCATAGAATGAAGAAAGCGTTTGACAAAAGGGTCCGACCTCGCATCTTCAGAAAAGGAGACCTTGTGCTCAAGAAGATATAATCATTCCTCACTGATTCCCGGGGAAAATGGACTCTGAACTATGACGACCCATATGTGGTCAAGAAAGCCTTCTCAGGTGGCGCCTTGAGACTCGCAACAATGGATGAAGAGGATTTTCCTACCCCACAATTGGTGATGTAGTCAAGAAATACTTCGCCTAAATAAATAAAAAACGTCTCGGTGGATTGAAAACCCAAAAGGGCGGTCCAGGAAAAAATTAGGGACATAAGCAAAAATCATCCCGATGGATTGGAAATCTCAAAGTACAATCCAGGGAAAAGTTAGGGATTAATGGCAAGTAACTATGTCTGACATGGTTAAATCCCCAGCGGTAACACTATTCGTCGACAAACTTCAAGTCAAGGTCATCTTCGACAGAGGCTCAAGATGTCCAGAATTCAAAGTTGGTAGAAGGATAACGGTCGTTATGTTTCAATGTAGCCCCTTTTCCTGTAAATTACCATTTTCTAAACTTTGTAAATGCTCTATGAAATCACGCATTTGGCTGATTTCCATCCTATCAATAAAATTTGAGCCCTAGTGCTTTTGTTTGCAATTCTCATTTGTTTTAGCTTTACAGAATGACATTTTAACATGATCAACGATTCTTGAAATAAAACAAAAATGAATTTAATTGTCAAAATTTTTCTGCTTTTAAAATAAAGATGGCAATTCTTTTGATTGTTGAACATCGAAAGAACATCGATCGCTTCTCCAAAGGTGATTGAACCTCAAAGTGCAGAATCAAAGTACTCCTTCTAAACCAGTGAACCTGAATGAAGGATCAACTGTATCAGATGTGATTTTTTCATCTGATATCCCTGGCAGAGTTTGCATCTCTTAAGACTGATTGAATAATTCTTTCTCCCCACAGGGACTACTTCTCCTAAGCAAGGCAGAATTGCTATCTTGGAACACTGATACTTTTCATCCCCCCGCAGTGGCCGAGTATCCAGTCGTGTTCATCTATTAGTCTGTATGTCGCATCAGTTTTGTCAGCATAAACATACATACATCATGCATCATTGATGCATACTCATATTCATATTGCATCACTATCACTCTGGTCAGACTTATTCCCAAGTGATAAAAGTCCTCTTATCAATCGAGTTGTCAGTTCTTTCCTAGCCAGAAAATGTTTTGTCTGAACAATCTCTCTCCCCCAGTTTATTTCTGGATTGGAGATGGTCCTCGACCACTTTGATAACTTGAACCTCTGAAAGGCAACATTCAACAAACGTCACTCTGCACCCTTGAAAATGATGTTCTTGCTTTCCCGGATTAAGGAAAATACCCAGAGGAAGCCTTTTAACCGAAGACTCTCGGCAATACAGCAGTATATCCCTGGAAATTTGCTATCAAATAAGGTCATCAGCACCTCCAAATTGGATTGCATCACATGGCATTTCTCCGAGGAGAACTCAAAGAAAAGTATGATATAATATCCCCGAGCAGAAAGCAGTCTTTCAAGAGACTCGTTTTCCCTCAATAAAGTCAACAAATGGCATCTCCAAACAGAGAAGTTTACACACCTCTACAATTCAGACAAATGGGTCCCCCCAGCAAATATGACATCAAATTTTTCAAATCAAATGGTGTCTCCCTCAGTAAACTCGGCGAGAAGTTTGATGAAAACCGCTACACATAGCGTCCCTTGTCAAGGAAGGAACTGGAAAAAAAACTGAGACCAGTTCCTTGGCTGGAGACCAGGATCGAGGGGAAGTTTATTTAAGAAACTTAGACCAGTTCTGTGGGTAAAAACCAGGATCGTGGGGAAGTTTATTGAAAAAGAAACTGAGACCAGTTCCTTGGCTGAAGACCAGGATCGAGGGGAAGTTTATTTCAAGAAGAAACTTAGACCAGTTCCGTGGGTAAAAACCAGGATCGAGGGGAAGTTTATTGACAAATGAAACTGAGACCAGTTCCTTGGCTGAAAACCAGGATCGAGGGGAAGTTTATTTAAGAAACTTAGACCAGTTCCATGGGTTAAAACCAGGATCAAGGGGAAGTTTATTTCAAAAGAAACTTAGACCAGTTCCATGGCTGAAGACCGGGATCGAGGGGAAGTTTATTGACAAAAAAAGCTAAGACCAGTTCCGTGGGTAAAAACCAGGATCGAGAGGAAGTTTTGCCCTTTTATAAGCATCATTGCTTAGCAAAAGAAGATGGACGGGCGAACGTCCACTCATAACCACTGTCAAAATTTCAGGTATTCTGATATTTAACCCTCTTGCACCCTGAATGCCCGAATACATTCGCCATTCACACCTTCGGGTCTAAGAAGATTAAATATGTGCATCTGTCATACCCCAAATTTTGACCACCACGATTTCCCATCATTGTGCAAATCATCACCACAATGTGGATGCACCTTCATGCCTCATTAATCTCCTCAAAGATGATTGGGCATTCACCACAATCAAGAATTAGGGTTTTTGAGCCCTCTCAGAGCACTTAGACAAAGGATCAATTAAGGAATGACATGATTTTTAACTTGTCTAACCTCTCAAACACCTATAAGGGATCAAGAGGAATCCCATATCAAGAATCAAGCACAAGGTTGCAACATTCCAAGTGGATCAAGCCTCAAGATCGACAGTGTCACCAAATTAGGGTTTTGGTCGACTAGGGCCTCCAGATGGAAATTTTCATCTGGGCATGAGCCAATGCTTCAAAGCATAGCCCAAGATACTCCAAGGGACCTCATGGACCCAATCATCAAGTTAATTTAACCTTAGGGGATGCATTTACCATAAATCAGGAATTAGGGTTTCTTGACCTAATTCACCCCTAAGTTGACTTTTGGGACAAAGCCTGAGCCAAGACCTCAAGACATGATTTGAGGGCCTCCAATATACTACATTGATCCATTTGCAATAATGGATTGACCCAAGAAGCTTGACTCTCAAGTTTCAATTTCACCAGGACCACAATTAGGGTTTCGAGGAAAAAAGCCAACTGTATCTTTGACTTTTGACCAACACATGCTCCCAAACCTTGGGACATGATTCAATACACCCTATAACACCTATGGAATCCATCCCTTAGGTTTGATTTAGATCAAGGACTTGATTTCATAAAGGATCGCACAGTTTAGATTTCATCCGATAAAAAGCCAACTGTGCACAAAATCAAGTTTGACTTTTTGGAATTTTTCACAAATATTGTTCCCCTAAGTCAAAAATAATGTTAATGTATGGTATTGATCATCATTAATTAAGAAAAATCAAGAAAAGTGAGGTTTCTTGCAAAAGAGGGCAACCATAAGAAACCAAAATTTTTCCAAGTTATGGAACAAAAGTGATTTTGGTACCAACTTCCAAGGATAATAACTTGAGATCCAAGCAGCCATTTTAGGTGATCCAAAGCCTGATTGGTAGGTCTTCCTACATTCTACAAAAGCTTCAACTACCTCAAACTCTAATTCCTCATGGATTTTGTGTTATGGACTGATCAAAATGACAAAAATGAAGAAAATTACACTTTTCCAACACTTAGTGAAAATCTGCCTAAGTTACCAGCCTTGAACATTAATGTTCATGAGGATTTTTCAATGGGATCCAAATAGTTTCAAAACAAACTATGGTCACACATATTTTTTATCATGTGAGGGCTCTTTAAAAAGCAAAAGAGCCTCCCATAACTCAACCTGAGCAGGGAGATATAATCCCCTCAAAATCACCATTTCCAACTGTCTTGTACAAGGCAGAATTTGGTGTTTTGCTCGATTTGGCAAATTTGGACAACTCCAAGCCTTGTCATCCATTTGGAAACATTAGAGGATGAAATCAAAAGGTAATGATCTGATCCCCAAGCCTCCTAACTCCAAGAATCTACATGTAGCTATGTCATCCTAAAAAGGCTAAAAAGTGCCAAGACTCTAATTTTGTTTCAATGCATTCAATGGATGCATCAAGGTGGCATGAACTGAGGCAAGTTTAACTTAATGAGTCAAGCCTTATCTCTGAACCAAAAGACCATAGGCCTGTGCTCTAAACTCAAGTCAATGGCTAGAGGAGACTTGAGATTTCATTTGATCCACATTGGCCACAGACCTGCTGCAGTTGCCACACACTAACTTGACACACTATAAATAGACCTCAATTGTGATCAGTTTGAGTACACCAAAGCACCCAAACTGATGCTTTCTTCAAAATCTCCCTTTCACTCCAATTTTTCCTTCTAACTCAAGTCACTATCGGGTTTTGAGATTGAGAGTGATTCCAACTAAACCAATCACACACACACCTCATAAACATCATGTATGAGTGATCCATAACACAAAATCACATCTGGAACATCAAATTCACAAAATCACCAGCCAATTGGTCAAGTTCTTGACAGAGTTGCAGTTGAGGTACCACAACCAGTTCCAGCTCATTTCAATCTACTCCAAGCTTTCAAACACACTCCTTGGCACCTAAGGAAGCTGTCCAGATCATTGGAACCTAGCTGCAACACCTCCATCACCAAACTCGATCACCAGGTGCAAGAGGTAAACCTGACACCTTCAAACTCTATATTCCATGCATCATAAATGAATTTGTGAGTTACCATCTTGTTCCTACATGTATATAGAGTAATAACCCTCAATCAATTGCCATGAATCAATCGTGTATGGAATTTCATTGTGTTCATGCTGAAATTAGGGTTCTTACAATTAATCTACATGGTTGTGATCCTTGTTAAAAAACGAACAAGATTGGTGTTTGAATCGTGCAAAACCATTGAGTAATTAGAGAGAAAGGTGAGAAAACGCAAATCATCCATGGCACGGTCACGAGGAAGAAGAAGGTGACCGTTGGCGCCAGAATTCAAATTATTTGAATTTTTGAATTTTGGTTATTTTTGTTTAATTGATTCAAAATTTAATTTCTCTCTGAATATTTGTGTTTTTGAATTGATTCTTTTTCTCAAAATTCACAAAAATGTTTAAATATTTTATTTTACAAAAAAATCCAATTTATATTATTTTTTAATATAGTTAGAATTTTTGTAATTAATTTCATTTTTATTTGTTTTATACATTTTTAAATGAAATTCCCACTTTGATCTTTCAAAACCAATTGAATTTCAAACTTTCATGTAATAACACATGATTTTTCAAAATATTTTTCAAAGTGTACAACTTGTTTTTAAATATATTTGGTATTTTAAATCATTTTTTTTCATTTAATTTCCTTTGAAAAATGACATTTTATTTAAAATTAGGGTTTCCTCTCGATTTTAAATTTTCAAACACTTTTGGGCCTCTAATAGAGTGTAAGACTCGTTCCTTGTACATGAAAACCATTTTGGGCCTCAGTCATTGTATAAGTCCCACTGCGATTTCAAAAAATCTCGGCGCGATCGTCATTTCAAAACAAAATCATATGGGTCTCCCCTTGTGTTGTAAGTCTCATCTATCTTTTTAAAATACACTTTGGGCCTCTAATAGAGTGTAAGACCCAACCCTCTTTATCCAAAACCTTTTTGGGCCTCAGTCATTGAATAAGTTCCAGTACACTTTTCAAAATAACGGAGTGATCGTTGTTTTTCATCTGGGCCTCTCCTTGAGTTGTAAGCCCCATCTCTTGTATAAAGTTAAACTTTGGGCCTCTAACAGAGTGTACGACCCAACCCTCTTTTGTACATAAATAATTTGGGCCTCAGTCATTGTATAAGTTCAGTACAGTTTTCAAAACGACGGTGCGATCACTGTCTTTCCATGGGCTTCTCCTTGAGTTGTAAGCCCCATCTCTTGTACAAAAATATACTTTTGGGCCTCTAATAGAGTGTAAGACCCACCCCTTTGTAAATACAAACCTTTTTAGGCCTCAGTCATTGTATAAGTCTCGATGCGATTTTAAAATCTTGGCGCGGTCGTCGCCTTTTAAACGAATCATCTGGGCCTACCGTTGTGTTGTAAGTCCTATTTCTTTTATTTTTCAAACCTTTGGGCCTCTCCTTGAGTTGTAAGACCCATCCTGCTGTACAGAAAATCTTTTTTTGGGCCTCAGTCATTGTATAAGTCCCGATACAATTTTCAGATCAACGGTGTGATCACTGTTATATTTGGGCCTCTCCTTGAGTATAAGCCCCGACAATCTTTTCAAAAACAACTTCCTTTTTTATTTAGGTTCAAATCCATAGTTTTTATCAAAACTTTATTTAATTTCTTGAACAACTAACCATACAACTGTTACAATGGAAGCTTGCTCGCCTGTAAGTTTTAAACAGCTTTCTTTTAAATACTTGTCATATATATAACTGTATTGCTGGAAGCTTGATCACCTGTAAGTCCTTCTTTCATCTCTTTTAAATACTTCTCATATATCAACTGTATATATACTTATATATCTGGTTAGAGTTTTCCCTGGAAATTAGGTCTAGAACTAGATAGAGCCAGTTGGTCACTCTTAAATACAGTCAAAACTAGTTCCCCATAGGAATTTCCAGATACAGTATTGCCTTCTCTTGGGCTTAAATAATATTGAACAAAGAGAAAGGCATTATTCCCGGTGAAACTTTTCTCAGACTATCACTATTAGAAATTGTCAAAGAAATTCATTTCCCCCAGAGAGGAATAATTCCCGGTGAAACCTCTCTTAAATTTCTTCAAACCCTAGAACATTTTACTAAAGAAAAGATTATTCCCGGTGAAACTTTTCTTGAACTCTTCTTAAGTTTAGACCCACGGGCTTCCTAAAAGCATCCCCGCCTCCTCTTGGGCTTTGTACAAGGACCCTCAGGCTTCTTAGAAGTTCTCATGCCTTCCCTTGGGCTTAATACAATGACCCTGAATACCTCTTAAAGGTATAAGACAGAACTTAGTCATCCTTTGTTAGAGCAGTCTTTCTAAAGAGTCAAAACCTTGGACAATTTAGGGTTGATTCTCATCCCTTAAAACACCAGCCTCCTTTTGGGTATCATACAAAGATAAACTCTTCCATACCAGTAGACTTGGACAGTCTAATCTCCTTTTTGATCTCAAAGACATTCTCAAGTTCCTTACCAATACAGGAGAAACCCTGGTCATTTAATAAATCTCCAGTATAGTTGAAACCTCTGTAGGTTCAAAAACTCAAACTTTCTTCCAAATTTCCCCAGCCAGGGTCGGCTTATCATCAGTATAACACTATCCCAAATCATAACCTCAAGGCATCTGATACCTCAACTCTTCTGTAAATCCTCAGCAAGAGTTGATCCCCCATTTTGGACCTGTCTCTGGATCTCAATAATCTTCAGCAGAAGCCAGCCTCCTCTTAGGATTTGTATAATGATTTTCCTCAGCAGAGTTAACCTCAAAAGCACTCTTTTGTTGAGTCAATCTTCTTTCTTAAAACACTCTCTTGTTGAGTTAACCCTTTTTAGCCTCAATCTTGGGCTTTGTGTAACGCCCCAGTTTTTGTTAGTTTTATTTAATCGAGTCGATTTGATTATTTTTATTATTATATTATTTTATACTTGACTTTTATTTGGTAATATATTATTTTTTCATCGTTATTATGTTTTATCGCGTTTTGGGAACGTTTGCGAGATATTTGAGTGTAGGGGTATTTTGGTCATTTTGCTTAATTTTCCTTAAGTTAGTAACATAGAGAGAAAAGAGAGAAAATAGAAAGGAAAGAAAAAGAGAAGACGAAAAATAGAGAGAAAGAAAAAGAGAAAGAGGAGAAAACTTGGGATTCAAAAAATCGATTCAATCGACTATTAAAAACACGATTAATCGGGTAAGGGTGAGAAACTCAATTATCTAATACTTGTGTATGATTATGTATGTATGTATTTGGTTGTTATTTGATTGAAATTGAATGTAGAACAAAAACCATAATATGTTGAAATTGTTGGAAATTGATTCAAATTGTCTCTGAAATCATGTTTTAATGTTCCTTATTGTTGATACATGTTAGATACATGTTGTTAGGCATTCAATTGGTATTTTTCTGGTGTTTAGAAGAGATTTGGAGGGGAAAATGGTTGGATTTCGAAAAAAAATTATGCAGGAAAAATTCTGGTTTTCCACTGCCCATACGCGTATCACTCAAGGCAATACGCGTATTGGTTAAGGCAATACGCGTATGGCAATGAAGGAATGAGGGCAATACGCGTATGGAGTTCCATTTTCTCGGCCATCTGCTCATTTGCGTAATAGCACACGTAAGGAGTTGGGCAATACGCATATGAAGCGAGGCAATACGCGTATTGGTTTTTTAGTGGAATTTTTAGGGAAAAATCAGTCTCTGGCCATACGCGTATTACTTTGGGCAATATGCGTATGGTTGGGCGAGTGAGCTGGTCAATACGCGTATGGCTCAAGGAAATACGCGTATGGCCAGGGAGAGTGCAGAATTGGGTCGTTTCGCGATTACTTTTCTTGTTAAGTCCATAACTTGTGTTCCGATTATCCGTTTTGAACATTCTTGGTATCTTTGGATAGCTATTGAACTGTTCTTTCTTATGATAATAGTTTTGAGATTGTTGGCTGATTTAATTATGTCGGGAATTTGGAAATGTGTCGTTTTGTCGACTTTTACCATTTTAACTGTGTATTTGATGTGTTAACATGCAATATGCCTTGGATAGATATCGTATGACTTGTGTGTTGTCGTATGATGTAAATGCATGTGTTTAAATGTTGTGATGATGGTTTGTGGCCTTATGGCAAATAAATGCATTGTTTTGGGCTTGAGTGCAAAGCATGATTATTGTTGTGGAGATGGTTCACATGGTTGCATATATGTGTGCATTTGAATGTCATGAGTCATTGTATGCCAAGCATCATGATATGAATTCTTGTGATGTCGTGTGCCCTAGTGGGTGTGAGCGACGAATCGATTCCAGAGAGAATCCGCTATAACATCGTGTGCCTTATACAAAGAGGTGTGAGCGATGATTATAGACGATCGTGTGCCTTATACAAAGAGGTATGAGCGATCGGGTCGTGTGCCTTATACAAAGAGGTGTGAGCGATCCATAAATATCATGTGCCTTATACAAAGAGGTGTGAGCGACGGGGAACATCGTTTACCCGACGGGCAGTTACACTAAGTAAGAAGCAATGATTCCAATAGTTCTTGAGTGAACTAGTGATGAGATGATGGATGGAACGGTACCGCATTGCATTGCATAGAGTCGTTGTGTCGGTCTCTGTGCATTTGCATAAATCATGAATGGATTTATTTTGTGTGGAATTGTGAATGGAATTGATGAGTTGAAATATATATATATGTTGGTGATAAATGCATTGAGCATGATTGATATGCCTTGGTGATGGATATATGATATATGCATTGTGTTGTTTTGTCTTTGAATTATGGTGTAAGTTGTGGTGAGAATATTTTACATGTGTATTTGTGTATTATTATATAATTGTATGCAATTATATTATGATTGTGTTTCTCACCCTTCTGCTATTGTAAATGCTCTACGAGGCATTGCAGATTAGATGTTTGAGGTCTTTTTGTGAAGCTTAGGTCTTTATTCTTTCGTCGGTCGACTCTGATATGTAGCATCGGGTAGTCGGGGAGACCGTTTGTGATTTTTGTGCATATGTATATGTTTCTTTTTGGATTGTACCTGTATGTATCTGTATATGACAGACAAACCTTTTATGATATATATATATACACGAGATTCAGTTGCAGATTTTCTGCTTTTATTCTGTACCTGAATAGTGGATGTTAGGAACTTAGTTCCTTTATTATGTGCTACCTGATTGTTGCATATCTAAATGAGCAGGTTAGTGTGTTTAATTTTCCCTATTGATGTGACGCCTCCGTCTTTGCCGTGAATGTTTTATTTATACTCTGATTATCTGTTATCGTATTATTTATTTGGGGGTATAGATTGGGGGTGTTACATTAAGTGGTATCAGAGCCAGTCCGTGTCAGTCCGTGCCAGTCCGTGTCAATTTGTGTCAATCCGTGTTGGTCTTTGTGTTTGGGTGAGCTGTTTGTTTAACCATAGTTGCTGTTATTGGATATGAAAAGAATATGGCTAGTAAGAATTATGCTGCTTTGGCTGCTGCTATGCAAGCTATGGCTCAGGCTGTGCGGGGTGCACCTAATGTTGTTGGTAATGATGAGTTCAGGAAGAACAAACCGCCTATCTTCAAAGGAAGATATGATCCTGATGGTGCTCAGATTTGGCTTAAGGAGATTGAAAGAATCTTCCGAGTGATGGATTGTGTCGAGGATCAGAAAGTGAGACTGGGTACTCACATGTTGCTGGAAGAGGCTGATGATTGGTGGGTTAGTACGCGTCATGTGTTGGAAGCTGCTGATGAAGAGATCACTTGGGCTTTATTTAGCACTGAGTTTTTGAGAAAGTATTTTCCTGAAGATGTTAGGGGTAAGAAAGAGATAGAGTTCTTAGAATTGAAACAAGGTAATATGTCTGTTGTTGATTACACTGATAAGTTTGTGGAGCTTGTGAAGTTTTATCCACATTATGCTGAAGCGACTGCAGAGTTCTCTAAGTGTATGAAGTTTGAGAAAGGGCTGCGTCCCGAGATCAAACAGGCAGTTGGTTATAGAAGGATTAGGAGGTTTTCTGACTTGGTGGATTGTTGTAGGATTTATGAAGAAGATAGCAAAGCTCGTTCTACTCACTATAAGAGTGTGAACGAAAGGAAAGGGAAACAAACGTTTCGTGGTGGTCCTTATGTATCACCAGCTGACAAGGGTAAGCAAAGGGGTAATTTTGAGAGAAGGCCAAGTGGGGGAGGTATGTCTAGTCCTCTGAGATGTTATAGGTGTGGTGACTTAGGACATCGTCAGTTTGAATGTAAGAATGATATGAGGAAGTGTTCCAATTGTGGAGGTTTTGGACATGTCGCAGGTGAGTGTAAGAAGAATGTGGTGAAGTGTTTCAACTGTGGGGAAGCTGGTCATGTTAGTACAAAGTGTCCAAAACCAAAGCAAGCTCAGGCTGGAGGGAAGGTATTTGCATTGGCGGGGACTCAGACTTCTAGTACAGATCGTCTGATCAGAGGTACTTGTTTTATTAATAGTACGCCTTTAGTTGCTATTATTGATACCAGAGCGACTCATTCGTTTATTTCGTCTGAGTGCATGAAGCGTTTGAATCTTTTGCTGTCTTCGATGGGTGGTGAGATGGTTATTGATACTCCAGCAATGGGGTCTGTAACTACTTCTTTGGTTTGTTTAAGTTGTCCTTTGACCATTTATGGTAAAGATTTTGAGATGGATTTGGTGTGTTTACCGTTGGAGGGTTTAGATGTGGTTTTGGGAATGAATTGGTTACAATTCAATCGAGTTCACATTGATTGTTATCATAAGCTGGTACGATTTCCTTCTCTTGAAGAAGACGGGGAATCGAGTTTCTTGTTTACCAAAGAGTTAAAGAAACTTTTGGCGGATGAAGCTCAGTTGTTTGGGTTGTTTGCATCGTTGACTGTGGATAGTCAAGTTGCAATTGATGTGTTTCCAGTTGTGTGTGATTTTCCGGAGGTGTTTCCAGAGGATATTCCAGATGTGCCGCCAGAGAGAGGTGGAGTTTTCTATAGATCTAGTTCCTGGTACTAGGCCTGTATCGATGGCACCATATCGAATGTCGGCATCTGATTTGGTTGAGTTGAAAAAGTAGTTGAATGAATTGTTAGAAAAGAGGTTTGTGAGGCCGAGTGTGTCGCCTTGGGGCGCTCCAGTTTTATTGGTGAAGAAGAAAGATGGAAGTATGCGATTGTGTATTGATTATCGCCAGCTGAATAAGGTGACGATTAAGAATAAGTATCCTCTTCCGAGAATTGATGATCTGATGGACAAGTTGGTAGTTGTATGTGTGTTTAGTAAGATTGATTTGAGGTCAGGGTATCATCAGATTAGAGTGAAAGAGGAAGATATTCAGAAGACGGCTTTTAGGACACGTCACGGTCATTACGAATATTCTGTGATGCCGTTCGGGGTTTCTAATGCGCCAGGTGTGTTTATGGAGTATATGAATCCTATTTTCCATGAGCATTTGGATCGATTTGTTGTTGTGTTTATTGATGACATCTTGATTTATTATAAGTCTCGGGAGGAGCATGCGGAGCATTTGCGTATTGTGTTGCAAATTTTGAAGGAAAAGAGACTTTTTGCTAAGTTGTCCAATTGTGAGTTCTGGTTGTCAGAAGTGAGTTTTCTTGGGCATGTGATTTCAGGTAATGGTATTGTTGTGGATCCGTCTAAAGTAGATGTAGTTCTACAATGGGAGGCTCCTAGATCTGTTACTGAAATTAGAAGCTTTTTGGGTTTAGCTGGATATTACCGAAGATTCATTGAAGGTTTTTCTAAGTTAGCACTTCCTTTGACCCAGTTGACTTGTAAAGGTCAAGCGTTCATTTGGGATATTCGGTGTAAGGAAAGTTTTAGTGAGCTAAAGAGAAGATTGACTACAGCTCCGATTTTGATCTTGCTGAATCCTACTGAATCGTTTGTGGTGTGTTGTGATGCGTCTTTGATTGGTTTAGGTGGAGTATTGATGCAAGAAGGTAAGGTTGTGGCTTATGCTTCGAGGCAATTGAGGGTTCATGAGAAAAATTATCCTACTCATGATTTGGAATTAGCGGTTGTGGTTTTTGTGTTGAAGATCTGGAGGCATTATCTCTACGGTGCAAGATTCGAAGTCTTTAGTGATCATAAGAGTTTGAAATACTTGTTTGATCAGAAAGAGTTGAATATGAGGCAACATAGATGGTTGGAATTTTTGAAGGACTACGACTTTGGCTTGAATTACCATCCTGGTAAAGCTAATGTGGTAGCCGATGTGTTAAGCCGGAAATCTTTGCATATGTCTGCTTTGATGGTTAAAGAGTGGGAATTTTTGGAAGCATTTAGAGATTTGAGTTTGGTGTGCGAATTGACGTCTGACAGTGTGAGGCTTGGTATGTTGAAGGTTACTAATGACTTTCTGTTGACCGTTAGCGAGAAACAGAAGTTGGATGTGAAATTTGTGGATTTGATGATGGTTGGAGATAAAAGTGGAAATGGTGACTTTAAAGTGGACGATAAGGGTGTTTTGAGATTCCGAGGTAGAATTTGTATTCCTGATGATTCGAATTTGAAAAGGATGATTTTGGAGGAAGGAGACCGGAGTAATTTGAGTATACATCCGGGAGCTAATAAGATGTATCAAGATTTGAAGAAGATCTTTTGGTGGTCTGGATTAAAGAGAGATGTGGCTCAGTTTGTGTATGCGTGTTTGACGTGTCAGAAGTCAAAGGTAGAACATCAGAAGCCTAGTGGATTGTTGCAACCGTTGGATATTCCTGAATGGAAATGGGATATCATTTCTATGGATTTTGTGACAGGGTTGCCGAATACACAGAGGGGACATAATGCCATTTGGGTGGTTGTGGATAGACAGACTAAATCGGCGCATTTCATGCCGATTGACATCAGTTTTTCTTTGGAAAGGTTGGCTGAGATTTATATCTATGTGATTGTGAAGCTACATGGTGTTCCATTGAGTATTGTTTCAGATCGAGATCTGAGGTTTACTTCCAGATTTTGGGAAAGTTTGCAAAAGGCGTTAGGTTCCAAGTTGAGGTTGAGTTCTGCTTATCATCCTCAGACGGATGATCAGACCGAGAGGACTATTTAGTCGTTGGAAGACTTATTGAGAGCTTGTGTTCTTGAGCAAGGTGGTGCTTGGGACAGTTATTTGTCGTTGGTGGAATTCACGTATAATAATAGTTTCCATTCGAGTATTGGAATGGCACCTTTTGAAGCGTTGTATGGAAGAAGATGTCGAACACCTTTGTGTTGGCATGAATCTGGTGAGAGTTTGGTGGTTGGACCGGAGTTGATTCAACAGACTACGGAAAAGGTGAAACTTATTCGAGAGAAAATAAAGGCTTCTCAGAGTAGGCAGAAGAGTTATCATGATCGAAGGAGGAAAGATCTTGAGTTTCAAGAGGGCGATCATGTATTTTTAAGAGTTACACAGGTGACGGGTGTTGGTCGTGCATTGAAATCGAAGAAGCTTACTTCTCGGTTTATTGGTCCTTACCAGATATTCGCGAGAGTGGGTGTTGTGGCTTATCGGGTGGCGTTGCCGCCGAGTCTTTCGAATTTGCACGATGTGTTCCATATTTCACAGCTTCGGAAGTATGTTTCGGATCCGTCGCATGTGATTCCGATGGATGAGGTTGAGGTAAGGGAGAACCTTACGGTTGAGGCATTACCGGTGAGGATTTTGGATCGCGAATTGAAGCGGTTAAGAGGCAAGGATATTGCGCTTGTGAAAGTAGCGTGGGGAGGCGCTGCTGAGGGCAATTTGACTTGGGAGTTGGAGAGTCGGATGCGGGAGTCGTATCCGGAGTTGTTCGTCTCAGGTAATATTTTCGAGGACGAAAATTTCTAAGTGGGGGAGAGTTGTAACGCCCCAGTTTTTCTTAGTTTTATTTAATCGAGTCGATTTGATTATTTTTATTATTATATTATTTTATACTTGACTTTTATTTGGTAATATATTATTTTTTCATCGTTATTATGTTTTATCGCGTTTTGGGAACGTTTGCGAGATATTTGAGTGTAGGGGTATTTTGGTCATTTTGCTTAATTTTCCTTAAGTTAGTAACATAGAGAGAAAAGAGAGAAAATAGAAAGGAAAGAAAAAGAGAAGAAGAAAAAGTAGAGAAAGAAAAGGAGAAAGAGGAGAAAACTTGGGATTCAAGAAATCGATTCAACCGACTGTTAAAAACACGATTAATCGGGTAAGGGTGCGAAACTCGATTATCTTATACTTGTGTATGATTATGTATGTATGTATTTGGTTGTTATTTGATTGAAATTGAATGTAGAACAAAAACCATAATATGTTGAAATTGTTGGAAATTGATTCAAATTGTGTCTGAAATCATGTTTTAATGTTCCTTATTGTTGATACATGTTAGATACATGTTGTTAGGCATTCAATTGGTATTTTTCTGGTGTTTAGAAGAGATTTGGAGGGGAAAATGGTTGGATTTTGCAGAAAAATTATGCAGGAAAAATTATGGTTTTCCACTGCCCATACGCGTATCACTCAAGGCAATACGCGTATTGGTTAAGGCAATACGCGTATGGAAATGAAGGAATGAGGGCAATACGCGTATGGAGTTCCATTTTCTCGGCCATCTGCTCATTTGGGTAATGGCACGCGTAAGGAGTTGGGCAATACGCGTATGAAGCGAGGCAATACGCGTATTGGTTTTTTAGTGGAATTTTTTGGGAAAAATCAGTCTCTGCCCATACGCGTATTACTTTGGGCAATACGCGTATGGTTGGGTGAGTGAGCTAGGCAATACGCGTATGGCTCAGGGCAATACGCGTATGGCCAGGGAAAGTGCAGAATTGGGTCGTTTCGCGATTACTTTTCTTGTTAAGTCCATAACTTGTGTTCCGATTATCCATTTTGAACATTCTTGGTATCGTTGGATAGATATTGAACTGTTCTTTCTTATGATAATAGTTTTGAGATTGTTGGCCGATTTAATTATGTCGGGAATTTGGAAATGTGTCGTTTTGTCGACTTTTACCGTTTTAACTGTGTGTATTTGATGTGTTAACATGCAATATGCCTTGGATAGATATCGTATGACTTGTGTGCTGTCGTATGATGTAAATGCATGTGTTTAAATTTTGTGATGATGGTTTGTGGCCTTGTGGCAAATAAATGCATTGTTTTGGGCTTGAATGCAAAGCATGGTTATTGTTGTGGAGATGGTTCACATGGTTGCATATATGTGTGCAGTTGAATGTCATGGGTCATTGTATGCCAAGCATCATGATATGCATTCTTGTGATGTCGTGTGCCCTAGTGGGTGTGAGCGACGAATCGATTCCAGAGGGAATCCGCTATAACATCGTGTGCCTTATACAAAGAGGTGTGAGCGATGATTATAGACGATCGTGTTCCTTATACAAAGAGGTGTGAGCGATCGGGTCGTGTGCCTTATACAAAGAGGTGTGAGCGATGATTATAGACGATCGTGTGCCTTATACAAAGAGGTGTGAGCGATCGGGTCGTGTGCCTTATACAAAGCGGTGTGAGCGATCCATAAACGTTGTGTGCCTTATATAAAGAGGTGTGAGCGACGGGGAACATCGTTTTCCCGACGGGGAGTTACACTAAGTAACAAGCGATGATTCCAATAGTTCCTGAGTGAACTAGTGATGAGATGATGGATGGAACGGTACCGCATTGCTTTGCATAGAGTCGTTGTGTCGGTCTCTGTGCATTTGCATAAATCATGAATGGATTGATTTTGTGTGGAATTGTGAATGGAATTGATGAGTTGAAATATATATATGTTGGTGATAAATGCATTGAGCATGATTGATATGCCTTGGTGATGGATATATGAAATATGCATTGTGTTGTTTTGTCTTTGAATTATGGAGTAAGTTGTGGTGAGAATATTTTACATGTGTATTTGTATATTATTATATAATTGTATGCAATTATATTATGATTGTGTTTCTCACCCTTCTGCTGTTGTAAATGCTCTACGAGGCATTGCAGATTAGATGCTGGAGGTCTTTTTGTGAAGCTTAGGTCTTCATTCTTTCGTTGGTCGGCTCTGATATGTAGCACCGGGTTGTCGGGGAGACCGTTTGTGATTTTTGTGCATATGTATATGTTTCTTTTTGGATTGTACCTGTATGTATCTGTATATGACAGACAAACCTTTTATGATATATATATACATGAGATTCAGTTGCAGATTTTCCGCGTTTATTCTGTACCTGAATAGTGGGTGCTAGGAAGTGAGTTCCTTTATTATGTGCTACCTGATTGTTGCATATCTAAATGAGCAGGTTATTGTGTTTAATTTTCCCTATTGATGTGACGCCTCCGTCTATGCCGTGAATGTTTTATTTATACTCTGATTATCTGTTATCGTTTTATTTATTTGGGGGTATAGATTGGGGGTGTTACACTTTGTACAAGACAAACAAAGAACTCTATTGTTGAGTTAATCACCCTTCCACACTCTCTTGTTGAGTCAATGGTACAAAACATAAACACTCTCTTGTTGAGTCATTCCTTTTTTCGCCTCAATCTTGGTCTTTGTACAAGACACATATAAACTTTCTCCAACAAAGTCAAAATCTTCATAACCTTCTCTTAAGCTCCGGATAAATACCTTTCCCAGCGGAGTCAATTCCTCCTAGCCTTCTTTTAGGCTTTGAGAAATAATGTCCCTAAGCAGAATCAATTTTCTTTTCAGTCTCCTCTTAGGCATTGTATAATGATTTTCCCCGGTAAGGTCAGCCTCAATCTTGGGCTTGGTACAAGACACCTAAAAATCCTCAGCTGAGTCAGTCTCATTTCAGCCTCAATCTTGGGCTTTGTACAAGACACCAAATAAAACACTCTCTTGTTAAGTCAGTCTCATTTCAGCCTCAATCTTGGGCTTTGTACAAGACACCGTATAAATCTCTCCAGTAGAGTCAATCTTCTTTTAGCCTCAATCTTGGGCTTTGTACAAGACAGACAAAATATTTCCCCAGAAAGTCAACTTTTAGCCTCCTCTTAGGCTTTGTATAATGATATCCCCAAAAGAGTCAGTCTCTTTTTAGCCTCAATCTTGGGTTTATACAAGACAGATAAACACTCTCTTATTGAGTCAGTCTTTTCCAGCCTCCTCTTAGGCTTTGTTGAAGGACTTCCCCAGTGGAGTCAATCAATCTCTTAGCTTCAACCTTGGGCTTTGATCAAGGCACACAAAAATCAACATCCCCTCAGAGGAAATCAAAATCTCTCTGTAGGAAGACATTTCTCTGTGTTATCACACATCAAAACAAACAAATCAAACAAACCCTAATCCCAGATAACTGTTGTAAGTGGTATACTTGTTGATTCAAAAATCCAAGTTGTCGTCCATCTCTTATCTTGGCAAACTTTCTCTTTCATCTAATTGCTGTAAGTGGCAAGCCTCTGGATTATTTGCATCCACGCCAATGTCCCTCTCTTAGCATGAAAGATTCCTAAGGAAAAATGGCATTACTCTACACTGAGTTAAAGTTTTCTCCTTCTGGACAAATCCCTCATAAAGGAAATTATGGCATTGCTGGATTCTCATATCCCAGTTAAAGTAATCTTCCTTTATAAACAGTCACCCAACAGTTGTGATAAACAGACGAGACGTCTCCCTTTAGAGATGACAAAATTCTCTCCCAGTCAAACCTTTTAGCTTCAATCTTAGGCTTTGAACAAGACACAAATATCCCTTTAGCTTCAATCTTGGGCTTTGAACAAGACACCAAAACATCATCTTTTCCTCCCATAGAATAGGAGGAACTACGATTGCTCTGATTTCCCTGTTTCTTTAAACGAGAATACATAGGCATAAGATTACGAAATCTTAGCGAGCATACCAATCAAAAACTCTAGGTCCATTACCTTCACACCAATCAAAACTTAGGTCCAGTACCTCACAAAAATCATCAAAAACTCTTTCTCTCTCTCTCTCTCTCTCATATCTCCCAAAAACAGAAACTCTCCCAATCAACAGATAAACACCATCAAGTATAAAAGCAGAATCTATTGCTAACAACCTGTGGATAACCACATATAGGATGGGAAACTGACAACTCCCCATTGTATAACTTGAGCCCGAACTCCCCGAATCTCTTTAAGCGTTTGTTCAGTTAAACATTCGCGTGCAAGATTAGTTTTAGATAACTTCCCTTTCCCTTCCAGCTTCACGGAAAAATAAGAAATCAGAAAGTAGCACCCCACTCCTACCATTGCGGTGAGGAACCCAACAGTGATAAGTTGGTCGCGTCACCGACAAAAATCGCACGCTACACACACAAGCAAGAAAGCAAACAAAACTAGGCTAGCCTCTCTCTTGCAGGAGCAATCATTCCACAACAGAGTCGCCAACTGAAGCTAGCGGAATATACCCAAGCGCATCGCACGCTCGATGGTACAACAGAGTCGCCACCGAACTTTATTTATTTCAAAAGGAAAGGAAAAATATTGATAAAACCAAAGTTGTCAGAATCTAGTTTTTATCTTGACTCGTTTTGGCTAGGTAAAATCGAAACGTAAAATCGTAGAGTTTACCTCATTAAAATAATATTAAATATAAATTTAAATAATAAAAATAATCAAATTTAAATAATAAATTTTAACTAAAAGAGTAAGACACTAAAGCAAATTTGTCAAAAATATACACAATAAATCAAATCAACTTCTATTAAGTTGGTATATTAAAATAGTAAAAATAGCAACACACTGTATCAATCACTTAGATTACAAACCATAGTAGCATTCAAAGATACAAAATAGATAAACTAGAAACATTGTAACAAACATAGTAACAAACCAAAGTTATATACAATCACTTAATAACATAGTAACACAACATTACTCACTTTTAGATACTTACCAATCAAAGAATAAAACTCACAGAATATTGTCGTTGAAATTCTGATCCGGCGTCATACAAGTGAATTGGCGTTAGGGTTTAAAAGTTTTTAATTTTTATTGCTCTGGTAAATGAAAAATCTAATGTCTAATGAAAAAAGAAGTTATTTAAAGTGAATAAATTAATAAAGTGGGAGAAGTTTTATTGGATTGTATTTTTTTAAAATTTCAAGAAAAAAATGTAAAATCAAGTCAAAGAGTAAAATCCAAAGATTTTACACGATTTTACAGATTTCAGAGATATTTAAATCGTGTAAAATCGTTCCAGTATACGATTTTACTTAAAAATAATTTTACCTGCGATTTAGCACTTAATGTCGACCTGAAAACGTAAAATCTTAGAGTTTAGGGTTTAAATCGTGATTTTAAGGATAAAAACCAAGGGAAAGAGAAACGGGTAAAGGAGTCAGTTATGCGAGAGGAAGGTATTAGCATCTCTCACATCCGTCGTACTCGACAGGAACCATTTTGCATGTTCTTCATGTTCGCGTGTGCAATTGTTGTGAGAGGGTGAGGGAGTGATTGAAAGTGAATCACAGAGAATGAGGGATTCATAGAGGAAATTTCATGGAAGCTTGATTGAAGCTGATTGAATTCTGCAGAACATGATGAGAGTGCAGAGAGTTTGAATATGCTTCAAGGAGGTTGAGAGTTCAATGAAGCCATGATTGGTTATGAGAGTCAGAGAGATTTGGAGAGTGATGAGATGATGATTGAAATGATTGGTGAGGAAGAGATAATTTAGAGAGAATTCTCATAGAATTGAGAATTCAGAGGGTTAGTTTGGTGAATGTGATTTGTGAAAAATGTGAGTGAACCCCCTAAAATGTGAAGAAGAATCTAAACGTATAGGAGATGAAGTGAGGGATAGAATAGGGATTTGAGGTAAGAGTTAGTTATAGATTCAGTTACTGTGCCAGGCTGTAATTAGTTGGATATGAGAAATTTCAGTTAGTTACAAAAATTTTGTTATGACTGTTATGAAGCAAAGTTAGTGACGTTGTTAGCTGGTGTTGTTAAATGTTATGAGCAGTTAATTTACCATGTGCTGTTAACTGTTAGTGTATTAGGTTTGAAGTGAGTTAGCAAGAATTTTAATTGAGTTTTGTTGGTTTTTGATAAGTGCAAAATGTAACTATTTTTGTATATAAGTTTTGTTGCACTTATCGATACTTTTTGGTTAATATCGTTCGAATAAACCCCGATTTGTTTATAAATACGTTTACTTTACATTTTAGTGTATATATTGCGTATAGTGTAAATATCATTGAGTTTAATTGATTTTCTCTCATTTTTGCAGGTATTCAATCAAGGATATCTTGCCATTGTCGTAAAGAGCATTTAATAAGCCTTTCAGCGCTTCCGACCGTGCGTAAATCAGAGTTGCATTTCAGAAGTTGTGGTCAAACTAAGAGCTGGTTTGCTATCAAGTTCGCTTTGCGAGCTTGCCAGCGAATGTTCGCTTTGCGAATGGCTGGCGAGTTCCCAGCGAAGGCTCCCAGAATTGGACAGGGGAGAAAGAGACAAAAGTTCGCTTTGCGAACTGTGCAGCGAGCATTCGCTTTGCGAATAAATCGTTCGCACTGCGAACTTCTGGAATTTGCAGAGGCAGTTTAGCATTTCAGAGGCACTTAAGTGCCATTTTTTTAGGCTCGCTTAGCGAACGTGACAGATTTTGTAATACTATAAGTTCATTTTCAGTCAATTTTTAGGGGATCATTTTGGGGATTTTTTGCTCCCAACTCCATCAACTTCATTTTTCAGTAGATTAGCTTAGAAAACAACATGGAAGCTTGCATACGGATGAATCGGGGTGGATTGATCGTCGATCGGCGTTGACAAACCGCGAGATGTTTTGTTTGTTTCTCTTCTTCTTTGTGTTTTTCTTCTATGTTGGGTTGTTGTATATGTATTTACTTTGAACTCATGTATATTTGTCGCCCATGGCGTTGTATGAAATTTGCTTTACAAATCTCTATTGGTGATTGTCTCTGATTTTTGCTTTATGCCCGGGGTTTGGGTTGTGTTAGAGATAAACTTCGCAAACTTTGATTAGGGATGATTATCTGTTAGTTTCTGGATTCTAGAGATAGATTTAGAGCTAACAATCTTCAATAGGCGTCGAAGCTTAATGCCTCCGTATCTTGAGTCGGGTGCGAGAGTGTCAACGATGGTAACACGGTTGTTCTCTCAACTTTGCGTTAGACATAACCTTTGTTGTGAGCGATGCTGGGTGATATTGAGGAGTATTGTAGGTGGAGTATAACTGGTCGGTAAGTTTAAGTTTGTGAGGAGTCGATTATGTGCATGCCGGATAAGTTCGTCTCTCTGATTAATGAATTCTTTTTATGTTAATGTTTATTTGTCTGCATTTACTTTAAACTCATTTTAATCCAAACTCATAAATGCGAGAGACTGTCGAACGACATTCTTTCCCTCGAACCCATCTCTGTGGACACGACATAAATCCCGGAGGGAATTCTTCCGAAAATAAAATATTTTTGCTGCTTGCCGCTCTACCGCATCCAACAAAATGGCGCCGTTTCCGGGGATTGGTTTTGATATTGAATCGCATTGCGATAGTTTCTTTGTTTTTTAGTTTTGTATATATCGTATATATTGTCTATTTCCATTATGTTTGTTCAAGTGTTGTATACATTTTGTTCCCGTGACATTTGTTTAAATGTTTGGTTAGGGCACTTGATTTTGGTTTGCACGGTGAGGCATTACCATGGCATGAAGAAAGGAAGTTGCTATCTAAGCATTGTAAAGGCGTCGAGCTTACGACGTAAAACAAGCATGTTGTATTATTTTCTTTTGTTGTGTTTGAGCTTAGGTAGTGTGGTGAACATTCATTAAACAAGTTGTACTCGGATTTTTCGTGAAATTCTCAAATCTTCACTTTACAACTTGTTTAATGAATTTTCACCCGATCTTTTAGTATGTTTATATTAATAATTCTTGTGCTTGTCAATGAGCTTGTTTTGAGTAGCTAGAGGAAATTTAAGGTGATGTTTCAAGTCTGATTGTTTCAACTTGCGGATGTATGATAATGATATTGTTAAGTTTTGTACACGTCCGAGGTATGTGTTTATCGCTTTCTTGACTTTAGCATATTCATGATACTTAGGCAGTTTACAAAATTCCATGCCATTCATTCTTTTGTATACTTGTTCTCGTGTGAAACACTTTAGTTCCCACCTTTTTGTGAGGTAGTTTTCCATTGTTCATATATGCGCGGAGTACCAACATTCTTGTTCTAACTGGATTTTATTATGTTTAATCTTTTGTTTGTGTTGTTTCATTTTGAGCACAACCACCTTGGCCAAATAGTCAATTTACCCTGTGAGCATGTGATCATTCGTAACTCCTTTGAGATTTTTTATCCATGTTTTATTTAAACTTAATGTTTGTCTATGAGTATTTAGTTCACTTATTTTTGAATGGATTTTGTTTTTTCTTGAACCCTCAACTTTGTGTTGTTGTATGAATTTTTGTCTTGCCTTAGAAAGTAGGGAGTATTCACATGATGATGTGGTTGAATTCAAGTTGGGGAGAGAAAGGTTGTTTACTCATTGGTTGGTTTCTATGAGGTTGAAAAAGAAAAGAAAAAAGAGAAAAATATGAAAAAGAAAATAAAATAAAATAAAAATATGAAGAAAAAAAAGAAAGAAACAGAAAATCATTGAGAAAGGAAAAAAAAAAAGAGTTCAAATAATTGTGCTAAATAAGTATTGTGCTTTGTGTAACACTTGGGATTTTGGAAGAAGTTGATTGGAATTTTGTGAGTTGATCACTCCCTTAGGTTTAGGCAAGTTTTTGTTTCAATTACCTAACCTTGAAAGCCCTTGTGATTCTTGCCTTTATATGTTCAATGTGAATTTTTTATGATTTCATAATTTAGTCTATTGTTTGCATGATTGTTGTGTGAGTGATAAGTACCTTATTTTGTGTTTTTCATCTACCGATGATTGTTTTTGCTAGGTGTGATTCACGTTGGAACTTGTGTTGTTTTAGGATGTTTGGCATGATTTTTGTATTTTGCATTTGTTTCGTGACTACGTTATCATTGTAGTTTAGTGGTAAGTATTTACTTTGTGTGTACCGTTTTTCATTTGAACCATTCATTTGTTTCCGCTTTTCAAAACCCGTTGCTTCGTGATACTTTGGTTGTCACTCTGTTTCTTTGAGTTGTTTGATTCTTGTTTGAGGACAAACAAGTTTAAGTTGGGGAGAGTTTGATAAGTGAAAAATGTAACTATTTTTGTATATAAGTTTTGTTGCACTTATCGATACTTTTTAGTTAATATCGTTCGAATAAACCCTGATTTGTTTATAAATACGTTTACTTTACATTTTAGTGTATATATTGCGTATAGTGTAAATATCATTGAGTTTAATTGATTTTCTCTCATTTTTGCAGGTATTCAATCAAGGATATCTTACCATTGTCGTAAAGAGCATTTAATAAGCTTTCCAGCACTTCCGACCGTGCGTAAATCAGAGTTGCGGTTCAGAAGTTGTGGTCAAAATAAGAGCTGGTTTGCTGTCAAGTTCGCTTTGCGAGCTTGCCAGCGAATGTTCGCTTTGCGATTGGCTGGCGAGTTCCCAGCGAAGGCTCCCAGATTTGGACAGGGGAGAAAGAGACCAAAGTTCGCTTTGCAAACTGTGCAGCGAGCATTCGCTTTGCGAATAAATCGTTCGCACTGCGAACTTCTGGTATTTGCAGAGGAGGTTTAACATTTCAGAGGCACTTAAGTGCCATTTTTTGAGGCTCGCTTTGCGAGTAAAACGTTCGCTTAGCGAACGTGATAGATTTTGTAATACTATAAGTTCATTTTCAGTCAATTTTTAGGGGATGGTTTTAGGGATTTTTTGCTCCCAACTCCATCAACTTCATTTTTCAGTAGATTAGCTTAGAAATCAACATGGAAGCTTGCATACAGATGAATCAGGGTGGATTGATCGTGATCGGCGTTGACAAACCGCGAGATGTTTGGTTTATTTCTCTTCTTCTTTGTGTTTTTCTTCTATGTTGCGTTGTTGTATATGTGTTTACTTTGAGCTCATGTATATTTGTCGTCCATGGTATTGTACGAAATTTGCTTTACAAGTCTCTATTGGTGATTGTCTCTGATTTTTGCTTTATGCCCGGGGTTTGGGTTGTGTTAGAGATAAACTTCGCAAACTTTGATTAGGGATGATTATCTGTTAGTTTCTGGATTCTAGAGATAGATTTAGAGCTAACAATCTTCAATAGGCGTCGAAGCTTAATGCCTCCGTATCTTGAGTCGGGTGTGAGAGTGTCGACGATGGTAACACAGTTGTTCTCTCAACTTTGCGTTAGACATAACCTTTGTTGTGAGCGATGCTGGGTGATATTGAGGAGTATTGTAGGTGGATTATAACTGGTCGGTAAGTTTAAGTTTGTGAGGAGTTGATTATGTGCATGCCGGATAAGTTCGTCTCTCTGTGAACACGACATAAATTCCGGAGGGAATTCTTCCAAAAATAAAATATTTTTGTTGCTTGCCGTTATACCGCATCCAACAGTTTGTCGTAGGTTAAAGCTGTGAAACAGTTAGTGAAGAGTTAGTAAATGTTAGAAATTTGGTTAGTGGTGTTAATAAAGTTAATTTGGTTATGTTAAGAATGGCTTATTACTGAAGTTAATTTATTTACTGAAAATAATTGATTAGTGATGATATTTTGTTAAAATTGGATCTGGAAATTAATAAGGTTCAGCTATTAGTTATGACAGAAGTTCTTTTGAATTTCATGTAAACTCAGCTTTCAATTCGTGACGCGTTGCTTTTATTTTGAAATCTATTATCCGGTTGGAATGTATAACTCTGAACTGTTGAAAAAGTTAGTTGTTGTAATTAGTTAGTTAGGATAAGTTATTTGAATTGTGGAGTGAGTCAGAATGTTAATGAAGTTAAGAATGAATGAAATTTGTTGCTATGCACTAGAATTGGAAATTCAAATGTTGAGAAACTGCTGCTAGTTAGAAAAAAGTTAAGCTGTTAGTTTTCTACCATGGCAATCGTTTTGGTGTAGCAATTAGTTGTGCAATTGATTTGAACAAACTGTATTGGGTATTTTACTGTGAAACTGGCTGCCATGATGCTTTTGGTTAGTTACTTACAGTTGGTTTTATTTTGTGGCAGCAGTTGCAATGACTAGCTCAAGGTGTAATGGCCTTAAAACAATGAATGTTTCCTTCGACTGCCAGGATAAAGAACTATTGTTGAAGTTGGCGCTGTCATGGATGAGATAGACCACATGGGAAATGAAGGAGGAATAGAGCGCGATTAACATTTTGAAAGTGAATCAAAATGTTGCAGATGATAGTAGAAAAGAGAGATCACCATAGCTTTTCAGTGTGTCAGGATGGTCAAGTAGATCCATGTAGTAAAAGCATATCCATTGACAAACGACCAACGATTCTCACCTGGACCAAGCATACTAGAACTTTCACCATCAAACTCAAAGGTGCGAGATGGTCCTCTTGACTCTTTTCCGCTCATTGCTTTCTAGTGTTAATCACAGAGCCCAAATTGTAGTGAGTAGATGATGCTTTTGTGTAATGTATAGCTTCAAATATATCTTTGTTCAATTATTGAGCCGCTGATAAATTAAATGGCAGGCCATGTAGGATGAATTTACCGACAAGGACGTCAAGGAAAAGGAAAACTACGGAATCACAGAGGTTAAACGTATTGGCAGAATGTTGTTGCTGTATAGAGGGAGGCATTTGCTGTCGACCTGCTGTATTAGATTGGATATTAGAGACTGCTAATTGGAATATGAAGTATTTTCGTAAGCGCAACGCTAAACATCCTTGGAAGTACAATGTTTTGTGTTTGTAAGAACCTGTTGAGTTGTTTTGATTCGGTCGGAGGCTCGAATGCTATCTACACCATAAAAATAACTTCTACCGAGCCTTCTAGCAATAATTATCTACTGATTTGTTCCCGACATTCATCGTAAGTTTATTCCACATCGGTTTTTAAAGTTTTTTTTCAAATAATTTACAGGTTTGCTTCTCGCCAAAAATGCAGACTGGGCAAGCTGGATCATCTTGTTGATTTCAGGTGTCATACTCTCTAAACTTTCAGCATGATAGACATGTCCACAAATAAAAACAGAGACTACACAAAGGCCATTGTCTAATATAATCTTTCATGATCTGCAAGTTTATTAGTAAAAGCTGAAAATGTTAATAGGTGCATGCTTTTCTCCAGAACTCATTCCTACCTTAAAGTGTATAACAGGTACTGCATAAAGGGTAGCAGGGACTTGTCAACTTTGCAATGGCAAATGAACCGTCGTCATATGTGGAGGTATGCATTCATCTTGGCTAGTTTTTCACTAAAATCCGTGGATTGAATGCGTTAACCATCTCTCCAATTAATGTCGGCACAATGATCCCATTTCAACCAAAACATAGGAGAAACAATGAAAGGGTTGGTGAGGATAAGCAATGATTGAAAACAATGACGAATCGCTGTGAACTATTTTGTATTGGTGCAGGTGATGTCGAATTTGCAGGGCCGGCCCGACACATATAGAGGCTTAAGGCGAAATTTTAAATAAAATTTTAAAATTTAAATTTAATTTATTCATTTATGCCAAGATAAAAATTATTTACTAAATATTAGTTCAATGTAAATAAAATACAATTTGTAGTTTATTAAAGAAAAAAAATCTCATTATTGTCAATAATATTGAGATGATTGCATAATAAAACGATACAATAATATATTTTATTCCTTATTTTTATCATCCACATATAATAAAACAAACCGTTGTACTTATTAAAAAATTAAAAATAAAGAATTAAAAATAAGAACAAGCATTAAAAATCTTAAATGCAAGTCACATATACTTATTTCTAAACCATAGAAACCAAGATGAAAAAATGGAGAAATTACACACCAGTAATAAAGAGATCACTTTTATTATTTCACCTGATTGCATCATCATAGGCCCCCATATAATATTGCAAATTAAATTAGAGGCCCAAGGCATCAGCCTAGGTGGCCTGCCCCTTGGGTCGGGCCTGCAAATTTGAGATGGGAGTTGGTAACGATACTTCCGGTTTGGAACAATTACATCATTTTTCCAATGAGTATAAACATCTTGGATATTGGGAAAAATGAACATCAGCGTCACGTTTCAAGTTGTGAAAATGAATGTGTCATACCCTAATTTTTACCCCTAAAATTCCACCTTATTTGCATCATTTGCATAAGCCTCAAGCACATTTTGTGTGTGTCTTTTATACATTACTAACCCCATGAAAATACAAAAAAAAATGTCTTGCTTGCTTTGTTTATAAGTTAGAGTTTTGCATTAAGGAGTTCAAGTGTTTGATCAGTCAGGGCTTAGTGTGATCATCAACATCTCAAGTCCTCCCACTAATTCATGGTGATCAAGTGATTCCCTTCATCAATGATCAAGTTTGAGATTCCATAAATTCAAGTTCATCAAGCTCAAATTCATCTGGTACTCCAAATTAGGGTTTTTGACCAGAGACAGCTTGGTGTTGACTTTTTCATCTGAGCATGATCTCATATCCCAAGACATATGATTCAAAGGTTTCAAATACATCTTTATGATCCATTCATGATCCAATTGGCTCAAGAAATTTGATCTATTGATAGTTGAAGAATTTTGATTCTCTTACTAAAAGTGAACAGATGCTCAAAGTCAAAGTTTGATTTTTGACATTTTTTGGTCAACTATGGATTTCTCAAGTCAAGGATCAAGGACATATGGAAAATAATTGAGTTTGATCAATTTAAACCAAGAAAATCAAGAAAAGATCAAAAGTTGTCAAAATTAGGATTTTAGAATTTTTTCTAAGTACCAAACTTCATGTTTAAGTGACCAACTTTCCAAGACCATGATTTTTGATTCAAGGATCCAATTGAAACACTTGAGGGCTCCTCTTAAAGATGGTATTTGATACTACAAATTGATAAACTTTACAAGGCAAAAACTTTCTTGAAGTGGAAGACATTAATGATGAAAGTTGAAGGTTCAAGTTGTTGCAAATGTTAAAACACTTAGAAATTTTTCTAAGTTTTTAACCTTTCCAAGTGCATGACTTTATGGCCATTTTGTGATCAATTCAAGCAATCACTTTTCATGCCCAAGGGATGTACTTAAAGATGACATTACATACTTCAATATTGTGGAAAGATTGAATCAAAAGCTCATGAGAATTGGAAGTTATGAAGTGCTAAAGTTGAGATCTCAAAGTTGTTAAAATTGCCAAAATACTTAGAAATTTTCTAAGTGTCAAACAGCTTTCAAGATTTAATTTTGATGGCCAGTTTTCTCCATGATGCAAGTTAAATTTCTTCAAGTGATCAACATGAAAGTTGTAGCATGTAATGTCTTCTTTCCAACGGCACCAAGAGCATGAATTCCTTTTGCTTGAGCATGAAGTTTCGAAGAGAGGAAGTGGACATGGTAGAGCTGAATTATGGATCAAATTAGAGGTCACATTTTCATGATAAACCAAATCCAACATTGTGTTCTTCTTTTGCAGACTAATTGTACCACTAAACCTCAGTTAATGGACATGATTTATAGGCTTAGATGTGCATTACACAAGAGCTTGAAGCTTTGTCCAAATTCCATACCATAAACGGCATAAAGTGAACTTGCCAAAACTCAAAAGTGGAACTTTTCTTAACCACTTTGCTTTGAGCCTTGTGAACAAATTTTGTTGAAGATCTTACTCCATTTAAACATCAGAAGGAATGCATGCAAGTTCTGAAAAGCTCTCTTTCTCCCTTGATTCACCCCATCTCACCATGGAACCATAATGCAACTTAGATCATTTTTGTAACTTGATGAACAAACCAACATTGAAATGGAATCAAGACCAATTTCATTCACTGCTGAGAACCAAATCCAACCTCTATAAAATCCCCTCAAAGCTCAGAACCAAACACACATAAAAACCACTCTAAAACTCCCTTAAAGAAGAACTTGAAATACATTTTTCGAATTCTTCAAATCTATCAAGTTTTATGCAATTTTTTCATTGAATCACCATCAATATATCATAACAAAACTTCTGTATGCATTGATTCCCAACTGTAACACCTCCATCACCATTTCCCAACTTCCATTTTCTTCACTTGAAAGTGGATTTTGGCAGAATAATTTGGAAGGTTCCAAGGCAAAGTAAATATATCATTACACTTCTGGAGGTTCAAGGAAGCTAAAGGGATCAAAACATCTCATCTGGAAGTGCTCTAGAAGGTGCATTAGACACACTCCAATAGGTATTTTTTTATATTTCGAACTCCTTATTTAAGGCTTCATTTCCATCCATTTAAGTTACCATTGTGTTTGCTTTGACATGTTGAGTGAAAGCCCAATGAAAATGGGCATTGGTTAATCATGTATTCCATTTAATTTCATTTTTAAGTTTTAGGTTTCTTCTGGTTTTTATTCAATTTCGTAAGCTACATATAATATAAATAACATCTAATGGCATATTTGAAATCCTTGTAAAAGTCTGATCAAGATGCTATATCCACATTCCTTGTTTGGTTCAAAAATGAAAAAGTTTCATTTTTTTGAAAAAATAAAGTTACAGTAACGATCTCAAGGTAGAAGATGAAGTACCTCTTTTTCTTTTTTCAAATGGTGTTATAATATATTATACATTGAATGTGTGTTATAATTGGCAAGCCAGCCTTGGCGTAGTGGTGTGTGAGTGTGTCTAGTGTGTGCATGCTTAGGGTCTTAGGTTTAAGACTTATGAGGACCGTTTTTGCCATTTTCCTTGATTTTCACCCTTTTTCTCTCTTTTGGCAATTTCTTTTTTATTTCCTTTTTATTTTTGTTCTTTTTTTATTTCTTTTACTTTCCTTTGATTAATTAATTTACTTTTTTTCCTTTTATTTGATTTTGCATTAAAATATCAAAATTCCAAAATATTTTATTTACTCATGATTAATTATTATTACTATTTTTATTTTATGTTAAAAATCATTAAAAAAATGTTATTATTACTTACTTTATATTAAAAAATCCAAAATATTTTTATTAACCATTTATTATAATATTAAAAAATCCCTAAATTTTTTTTCTTATTTGTCTATTTAGGATTTTAATTTGTTCCTTTTATTTTGAATACTTTTGATCCCACTTTAATGTACTTTGATTAAATGGTTTGGCCACATTTTGTTGATTTACTTCTTGTCCATTGTGTAGCGTGCGATTTTTGTCGGTGACGCGACCACCTTGCCGCAATGGTTGGAATTGGGTACTACTTTCTGATTTCCTATTTATCCTATGAAGTTGGAAAGGAAAGAGAAGCTATCTAAAACTAACCTTGCACGCAAATGTTTTCTTTAACAAATGCTAAGAGATTGGGGGTTCGGGGTCAGGTTATACAAAGGGAAATTGTCAATCACCCAGTGTATATATGGTTATCCATAGACCTTTTTTGGCATGTTTTTCTGTTGGTTTAAATACTTTCTGGTGTATATCTGTTGTGGGTTGGGAAAGTTTCTCCTTTGGGAGTGTTGAGAGAATGTTTTTGTTGTTTTCGGGTTTTCTGTTGTTTTTTTGGTAAGGTACTGGACCTAAAGTTTTTTATTTGTGTGCTCGCTAAGATTTCGCAATCTTATGCCTACGTATTCCCGTAAAGATATCTGGGAAATCAGAGCAATCGTAGTTCCTCCTATTTCTATGGGAGGAAAGAGTTTGGTGTCTTGTTCAAAGCCCAAGATTGAAGCTGTTTGAGTATTTGTGTCTTGTTCAAATCACAAGATTGAAGCTAAAGGGATATTTGAGTCTTGTTCAAAGCCCAAGATTGAAGCTAAAAGGGGTGACCGAGAGAGAATTTGTCATCTCTAAAGGGAGATATCTCACATATTCATCACAAAATGTTGAGAAATTGATAAGGAAAATTACTTTAACTGGGATATGTGAATCCAGCAATGCCATAATTTCCTTTATAAGGGGTGATGTCATGAAGGAAGAAACTTTAACTCAGTATTGAGCAATGCCATTTTTCCTTATGAATCTTTCATGCTAAGAGAGAGGCATTGGCATGGATGTAAATAATCCAGAGGCTTGCCACTTATAGCTGTTAGATGAAAGATGAATTTTGACTAGGATAAAAGAAGGACTCCAGCTTGGATTTTGAATCAACAAGTGTGCCACTTACAATAATTATTTGAGAAAAAGGTTTTGGTTGTCTGTTTTGATGTGTGATGTATAGAGGAAATATCCTCCTGCAGAGTGGACTCATGGTCTCATCTTAGGGGATGTTGATTTTTGTGTGTCTTGATCAAAGCCTAAGGTTGAAGCTAAAAGGTTGACTCTACTAGGGGAGTTTTATATCTGTCTTGTACAAAGCCCAAGATTGAGGCTGAAAAGGGATTGACTCCACTGAGGAGGTTTTATCTGTCTTGTACAAAGCCCAAGATTGAGGCTGAAAAGAGATTGACTCCACTGGGGAGGTTGTATCTGTCTTGTACAAAGCCCAAGATTGAGGCTGACTTTACTGAGGAAAATCATTATACAAAGCCTAAGAGGAGGTTGGCTGGGGGAAATTCTTATATGAAGCCTAAGAGGAGGTTGGCTTCTGCTGAGGATTATTGAAATCCAGATACAGGTCCAATATGTATTGGGGAATCCAAAGGTTTTATTATTTCTGGGGATTGAAGGAGAGTTGAAATATCAGAGACCATGAGGCTCTGATTCTGTTAGGGTTTTATTGATGCTAAATTGACCCTGTCTAGGGTTTTTAAGGTGAAGGTTTAAACCTTGAGTTTGAAAACCTATGGAGGTTTCAAACTCTGCTAGAGATTAGTGTGTTGATGAAATGATCAGGGTTTTTTCCTGTGCTTTCAGGAAACTTGAGGGTTTCTTTGAGATCCAAGAGGAGATGAGACTTTCCAAGTCTACTGGTATGAAGAGGTTGACTCTTAGTTGGAGAATAATATTTGTATGATGCCCAAGAGGAGGATGAGGTTTTAAGGGATGAGAAACAACCCTAGAATGGTTAGATGTTTTGGAATTCTGACTCTCCAGAGGATTGAACTAGTAGAGATGACTAAGTTATGTCCTATACCTATAAGCGGTCTTCGGGTCCTTGTACTAAGCCCAAGAGGAGGCTGAGAACTTCTAAGAAGCCTGTGGGTCCTTGTACTAATCCCAAGAGGAGGCTGGGGATGCTATTAGGAAGCCTGTGGGTCCAAGCCTAAGAAAAGTTCAAGAAAGGTTTCACCGGGAATAAGTCATTTCTTTGCAGAACAGTTCTAAGGTTTGAAGAAATTCAAGAGAGGTTTCACCGGGAATTAATCCTCTTTAGGGAAATTAATTTCTTGTACACATATATTTCTAAATTAGGACAGTCTTGAGAAAAGTTTCACTGGGAATAATGTCTTTCTCTGTTCCATGTTGTATAAGCCCAAGAGGAGGCAAGATTGTATTAGGAATTTCCTATGGGGAACTAGTTTTAACTATGTTGAAAGAGTAACCATTGGTTTGATCTAGACCTAGACCTAACTGCTAGAGAAAACTCTAAGCAAGTATATACAAGCATATATATATATATATATATATATATATATATATATATATATATATATATACATATGAAATATATAAACAAGTATGTATTGAAGAGATAGTGGAACTTACAGTTGTTCATGCCCAAGCATAGTAACTACAGCTGTATGGTTAGTTATTCAAGAAATTGAAGAAAGTTTTGATAACACTTTGAATTTGAATCTAAATAAAAAATAAAGTTATTTAAAAGGAAGTTTGGGTCTTATACTCACAGAGAGACCCAGATGATCTCTTTTGAAAAGGGGACGATCGCGTCGTAGTTTTGAAAACCACAGAGGGACTTATACAATGACTGAGGCCCAAATTATTTATGTACAAAGGAGGTTGGGTCTTACACTCTATTAGAGGCCTAAGAGTTTATTTTTATACAAGAGATGAGGCTTACAACTCAAGGAGATGCCCAGATGAAAAACAGCGATCGCGCAGTTATTTTGAAAATCGTATCGGGACTTATACAATGACTGAGACCCAAATTATTTATTTACAAAAGAGGTGGGTCTTACACTCTATTAGAGGTCCAAAAGTGTTTGAAAAAGAAGGAAAATAGGACTTACAACCAAAGGGAGGCCCAGATGAAAATTGTTTTGAAAACGCCGATCGCGCCGAGATTTTTTTAATATCATATCGGGACTTATACAATGACTGAGACCCAAAAATGTTTATTTACAAAGGGATGGGACTTACACTCTACCAAGAGGCCCAAAATATTTTGAAAAATGTTTGAAAAATTAAAATTAAGAGAAACCCTAATTTTAATTAAAAAATAAATAATTTTTAAAGGAAATTAAATATAAAATGATACAAAATATCAAATATATTTAAAAACAAGTTGTCAACTTTAAAAACTATTTTGAAAAATCATGTTTAATCACATGAAAGCTTGAAATCCAATTGGGTTTGAAAAAACAAGGTGGGAATTTCATTTTAAAAATGTTTAAAATAAATAAAATTAAATTAAATTCAAAAATCAAACTATATTAAATAAATAATATAAATTTGATTTTTTTTGTAGAATAAAATATTTAAACATTTTTGTGACTTTTTAAAAAAAAGAACCAATAAAAAATGATGAAAAATGAGAGAGAAATTAATTTTTGAAATCAATTAATAAAACATAAAAAATTCAAAAATTCAAATATTTAAAAAATGGCGCCAAGAACACATGTTCTTGGTCGCGCGTGTTCTTTCTCCCCAGATTTGCAAAACCTCACATATCTCTCTGAATACTCAATGAAAATTACTTTTGTAAACATGAAACTTGCTCGTTTTTGAACATGGATTCCAATGGTACAAATTAATTGCATTTATATTACGTGTAGAGTGAGAAATCAGAAGATGAACTCAAGAACCCTAATTTCTGCAAGAACACTATGAAATCCTATACACAATTCATACATAGCAATTGATTGAGGGGAAGCACTCTACATAAGTGCAGAAACATGTTTGTAACTTGAAATCACATTTATGATGCATGAATTATAGAGTTTGAGAGTGTCAGGCTTACCTCTTGCAAGAAGAATTCAAATTCTATGTTGGAGGTGTTACAGATGTTGTGTAATGACCTGGACAACTTCAATGGACCTCAAGTAATGTGTTTGTAGGCTTGGAATGGATTGAATCAGCTTGGAACTTGTTGTGGCACCTCAACTGCAAATAGGCCAAAAAGCTTGAGCAAATGGGGGTGACTTTGTGATTCTGATGTTCCAAATGAGTTTTCAGGTTATGGATCACTCATATATGATATATGTGAGGTGTTGGCATGATTTGTTTTGACATAATTGCTCTCAAATAGAAAATTCAAATGTTACTTGAATTAGAAGCAAAATCTGGTTTTTTGAGAGTGATTTGGAGGAAAGCATGTGTTATGGTGCTTTGGGGTACTTGAATTGATCAGAAAGAAGCTCTAGTGAATAGAGGCTAGATCACTCCATTATCCATTGAACTTTGTCTTGTTGCCAAAGTCTCCTCTAGCCATTGACTTGGGTCAATCTTGCAGGCATATGGTCTTCTGATGCTTGAGTTTATCTTGACTCATTTGCAATGTTGTGGACTGATACATGTCAGCTCTATGCATCCATTCAATGCCTCATGACAAATTTGAAAGTTTTGGATTTGAACTTTGAATGTCACATGCCAAATGATGAGGTTTTGGACTTGCAAGACTTTATGGTGTTGTAGCTCTGCAGAGATCATGTTCATTGCACTTTAGAAACTTGTTTTATATGGTGACAAGGCTTGCCAAGTCATGGAAATGACAAAATCGTGGGGCAAGTGCAAGACTGTCTTGCAAAAGCAATCTTGGAGGTGTCATGTTTCCATGCTGATAACTCCTTACTCAAGTTGAATTAGGATGAGTTCTGGTACTCTTTGGAAAGCTTGTATATCCTACTTTAACTTTGATGTCAAACATTGGTCTTGAATCAACTTGGATCAAGGTGAAAAATGGCCTCAAAGTTGGTGAAAATCCAAGACAGATTTTGTCCAAAATTTTCACTAAGTGTTGGAAAAAGTGGTCATTTTCATGTTTTT
Organism: Lathyrus tuberosus; assembly: GCA_022829125.1. Lineage (NCBI taxonomy): Eukaryota > Viridiplantae > Streptophyta > Magnoliopsida > Fabales > Fabaceae > Lathyrus > Lathyrus tuberosus. The sequence goes on along the minus strand of JALAZF010000209.1, from coordinate 1,418,614 downwards.
TGTGATTTTGATCAATCCATAACTCAAAATCCATGATGATTTGGAATCTGATGTAGTTGAAAATTTTAAATTATGTAATGAGAGCTTTCATTTGAGCTTTGGATGGAAGCAAATGGCTTTATGGTTTGGGAGTTATGACCTTGCAAAGTTGGTACCAAATCAATTTTGTTCCATAACTTAGAAAAATTTAAGTTTCTTAAGGTTGCCCCTTTTTCAAGTAACCTCACTTTTCTTGATTTTTCTTGATGGATGATGATCCAAACCATGAATTAACATTTTTTTTTTACTTAGGGAAGCCTTGTTTGTCAAGAAATTCAAAAAGTCAAACTTGGTTTTTGGCACAGTTGACTTTTTATCAGATGAATTTCAAACTTTGTGATCCTCTATGAAATCAAGTCCTTGACCTAATTCAAACCTAATGGATGGATTCCATAGGTGTTTTAGAGTGTCTTGAATCATGTCCCAAGGTTTGGGATCATGTCTTGGTCAAAAGTCAAAGGTACAGTTGACTTTTCATCAGGAAACCCTAATTGGCCCAGATGAATTTGAGTCTTTGTATTGCTTTGATAAGTGAAAATTGTACCTATTTTTGTATATATATTTTGTTGCACTTATCGATACTTTTTGTTGCTATCGTTCAAATAAACCCCACTTTGTTTATAAATACGTTTAATTTACGTTTTAGTGTATATATTGCGTAACGTGTAAATATTACTTGGTTTAATTGATTTTTATCTCATTTTTGTAGGTAACTAATAAAGGCCATTATGCCATTGTTTTGAAGAGCATTGAATAAGCTTTCCAGCGCTTCCGACCGTGCGTAAATCGGAGCTACGGTGCAGAAGTTGTGGTCAAATAAGGGGTTATTTTTCTGTCACGTCCGCCTAGCGAGTGTGACAGCGAAGGCTGGCGAAGGTCCCAGCGAGTAGAGGCAGAAAGTTGCAAAAGAGAAAAAGACCATTGTTCGCTTGGCGAACGTGCTAGCGAGCATTCGCTAGGCGAATAAATCGTTCGCTTAGCGAACCCACGAAGGAAAGCAAAGGCGGTTTAACATTTCAGAGGCACTCAAAGTGCCATTTTTTGAGCGTCTCTGACAATGCGCGAGATTTTTGGTTCATTTCTCTTCTTCTTTGTGTTTGTCTTTATGGTTGGGTTGTGTATATGTATTTGCTGTAAACTCATGTATATTTGTCGCGCATGGCGTTGTATAAAACTTGCTTTACAAATCTTTATTGGTAATTGTCTCTAATTTTTGCTTTATGCGCGGGGTTTGTGTCGCGTTAGACATAACCTTCACGAACGTCGATTAGGGAGGATTGTCTGTTGGTTGCTGGACTCTAGAGATAGATTTAGGAGCTAACAATCTTTAATAGGCGTCGAATCTTAATGCCTTCCGTGTCTCGAGGCTTCGCTCGCGAGAGTGACGAAGAGAGTGACACGGTTGTTTTCTCAACTTTGCGTTAGACATAACCTGTGTTGTGAGCGATGCTGGGTGATATTGAGGAGTATTGTAGGTTGAGTATAACTGGTCGGTAAGTTTAAGTTTGTGAGGAGTCGATTATGTGCACGCCTGATAAGTTTCTTGTTGTTGAAGAATGAAGTTGTTTTTTTGTTTTAATATTTACTTTTTTATTTACTTGTAAACCATTTTAATCCAAACTTATAAACGCGAGAGATTGTTGAACGGCATTCTTTCCCTCGAACCGATCTCTGTGGACATGACATAAATCCCGGAGGGAATTCTTTCCGAAAATAAATATTTTTGCTTGCTTGCCCTATTCCGCAGTCAACATGCTTGTGAACCATGCTCTTTGAGTCAATCCAACCTTGTGAATGGATCAATATGATGGATTTGAGGTCTTCAAAACACTTCTTAAGGTCTTGGCTCATGTCTTGCTCCAAAAGTCAACTTAGGGGTGACTTAGGTCAAGAAACCCTAATTCCTGATTTTTGATTAATGTATCCCCTGAGGCTAATTTGAACTTGTGATTGGGTCCATGAGGTCCCTTTGAGATTTTTAGACCATGTTTTGAAGTATTGGCTCATGCACGGATGAAAATTTCCATCTAGAGGCCTTAGTCGACCAAAATCCTAATTTGGTGACACTGGCGATCTTGAGGCTTGATCCACTTGGAATGTTGCAACCTTGTGCTTGATTCTTAATGTGGGATTCCTCTTGATCCTTTATAGATGTTTGAGAGGCTAGACAAGTTGAATATCATGTCAATTATTGATTGATCATTTGTCTAAGTGCTCTGGGATGGCTCAAAACCCAAATTCCTGGTTGAGGTGAGTGCTCAACAATCTTTGAGAAGATTTATGAGGTATGATGGTACATCCATATTGTGTTGATGATTTGCACAATGATGGGAAATCTTAGTGGTCAAAATTTCAGGTATGACACATTGTTGACCTAATTTTATGATGAATCCATGTGTTTATGTTTGGTCCAAATGCTTGATGAGATTGTTTAATACTTTGATGTCATAATGATTGATGTTGGATCCATGTACCATGCTTTTATTGATGTTCATTTGTTGATGATAGTATCATGTCTTGATGATCCACATTTTCCATGAGTATGTCTTATTGAAGCATCTCTTTATACTTTGAGGATTGATAGTGATGTGTGTTGATGTTTAATCATAGTTTGAGCCATGCTTATACTTGATGATCCATGATTGATTTTGCTTGAGTTTGATACTATGCTTTGATCATACTTACATGCTCACTTGATTCTTGATGTACTTGATTGAGTTTGATGATATTGCTTATTGAGTTCTATTGATGATGCCTTGTACATATACCTTATGCTTTGTCTTTGTGATATATCATTTTAATCCAAGGGAAATGATCTTCTTGTTGACTTCTTGTCATGTGCATATATATAGTTGTTGCATTCCTTATTCACCCTCTACTTAGACCTAGTTCAAACCTTAGGATCTTCTTAACTTTAAAAAAACTTCATTCAAACCTTTGCCACTTTGGCTTTTCACTTAAAACTCTTTTCAAAGAGATTAGACATGAGTTATCTCTATAGAAGAGATATATCTCCTATCCCTATAACATAATCAAACCTTTGAGATACTTTTCCATTTAAGAGAGGTATGTGGCATACTTTTTTATTCTACATCCAAGTTGGATTCCTTCTCTTAATATGATGCAAAAATCTACTTTCTCTATGTTTAAGGTGGTATATTTGAGAATTTCATCTTAAGATGACAACTTGTATCTTCTACTAAAGCCAACCAACAATCATGTTTTTACCCCTAGTTATCTGAACTACGATTGCTCTGACTTCCTATTAAGGATACGTAGGCACAGGATTGCGAGATCCTGGCGAGCTACCTTTTTCTTTTTTCCCTTTTCAATAATACAAATAAAACATTCCCCATACTTTCCCAATCAATAGCAAACAACTTTAGCAAAAAACATAGATATTTCAAGAGGTTCCTGTAGAGTACTGCAGATACTTAGGGTGCTAGTGCCTCCCCTTATTATAAACAACTCCCGTACCTTAGATCTCTTTATTTCATTATTTTGCATTGCATATTTATGGGTTTATTTGATCTTTTCCCCTTCCCTTGGATAAATTAAAGTTCGGTGGTGACATTTTGTTTTGCGAGTCAAGTTAACTAATAGCTTGGTTTTCGATTCTCACCGCGACAAAATGGTTGAGTCGGACGTTGCAATTCTCGCATATGCTATGCTGCTGAAAAGGAGATTGTTTCCGTTAATTATATCCATGTAGGAAAAAAGTTCAATGCTTCAAATTTGCTCTTACAACGGAATTGCTGGATGTCAGACGGTAAACCGGTGAATGTCAAGTGATGGGAGAACGGTGCAATAGCAGCAACACCATAATTGTGTCAACAAGAAAATATCTGAAGTATCGGAAATACACTACGCAGTAGCTTAAACCGGTGCTGTTTCGATTCTAGTATCTCTGATTCTAGTGGCATAGTGCTCTCTTGTGCTCCAAGAGTACTCACTGGTTTTGTTTGTTTGATGGCAAATTCTTGAAACCAAATGAGGTAGCACGGTCAACAAGCGGTGGTAAATTCCTCAAACAGCCTCTTATAACACTCAGTTCCATCTTATACACATCCTCTAAATCCTTTTGTGACAAACCACTTCTCAGATACTTGCTTCCAAAGTCAAACTAGAGGGTTAATAACCTTGGATGTGCCCAAAATAGGTGAAGTCCTCTTGCTGCACATGACCTTGCATGCCATAACAAGTTTAGGCATGTTCTTGAACTTGACTGGGCACTATTTGAATCCATAACAATGAGATGTACGCTCATACAAGGTTCCTTGTCATGAGCATCCACTCCTATGATATAAGCCATGAACTGCTATTTTCCCATAGCTTCAACAAGTGCCTTAAGTGAGAGTTGAACAAATTTCTCGTGGCTTTTGTATGTCAAACAATTTGGGAACTTTTTGAGAGATTGATTTGAGCAATGGTTTGCGCGCACAACAATTTCATTCCCAAAACGTCTGCTGTAAACCACATCTGTTGTGCTTGGATTTAAGAAGTAATGTGATGTGCTTATGTAATTTGAACTTGAATATAATGACTTGTTGAAATGTAATATAAAAGACAAATATTTGAAATAGAATGTACTTGATTTTTATCTTATTTTCCTTAATTCCAATTTAATATTTGAACCAAAAAGTCAAACATCAAATATGTAAGTTTTATCAACTTTTGATGTAAGATAAAATAAAAATGCAATAATACAAGAAGAAGAGAAAAGAAAAAAGCAAGAGAACTTCGAATCAATTGTGCATGAATTAGCAACATATTGATGAATGATAATGATACAAATGAATTGCGAACAGAGAGTTAACAATGAACAATCAATTCTTGGACTATTCATTGTTGAAGCGGTAAAGCGGCAAGCAAAAATATTTATTTTCGGAAGAATTCCCTCTGGGATTTATGTCGTGTCCACAGAGATCGGTTCGACGGAAAGAATGTCGTTCGACAATCTCTCGCGTTTATGAGTTTGGATTAAAATGGGTTTAAAGTAAATGCAGACAAATAAACATTAACATAAAAAGAAATCATTAATCAGAGAGATGAACTTATCCGGCATGTACATAATCGACTCCTCACAAACTTAAACCTACCGACCAGTTATACTCCACCTACAATACTCCTCAATATCATCCAGCATCGCTCACAACAAAGGTTATGTCTAATAAAAAGTTGAGAGAACAACCGTGTTACCATCGTCGCACTCTCGCACCCGACTCAAGACACGGAGGCATTAAGATTCGACGCCTATTGAAGATTGCTAGCTCTAAATCTATCTCTAGAATCCAGAAACTAACAGGTAATCATCCCTAATCAAAGTTTGCGATGTTTATCTCTAACACAACTAAAACTCCGAGCATAAAACAAAAATCAAGGATAATCACCAATAAAGATTTGTAAAGCAGATATCATACAACGCCATGGGCGACAAATATACATGAGTTCAAAATAAATACATATACAATAACGCAACAAAGAAGAAAAACACAAAGAAGAAGAGAAATAAACCAAACATCTCGCGAATTGTCAACGCCGGTCGACGAGAAATCTACCCCGGATCATCCGTGTGCAAGCTTCCATGTTGTTTTCTAAGCTAATCTACTGAAAAATGAAGTTGATGGAGTTGAGAGCGAAAATCCCCAAAACCATAACCTAAAAAATGACAGAAATCTCTTAAATACAATTACAAAATTCGCGCATTCGCAATGCGAACGATTCATTCGCCCAGCGAACCATCAAAAATGGCACTTAAGTGCCTTTGAAATGCTAAACCGCCTCTGTAAAATTCCAGAAGTTCGCAGTGCGAACGATTTATTCGCAAAGCGAATGCTCGCTGCATAGTTCGCAAAGCAAACTTTGGTCTTTTTCTCCCCTGCCATAATTATGGGAGCACTCGCAGGGACCTCGCCAGACATTCGCAAAGTGAACATTCGCTGGCAAGCTCGCAAAGCGAACTTGACAGCAAACCAGCCCTTATTTTGACCACAACTTCTGAACCGCAACTCTGATTTACGCACGGTCAGAAGCACTGGAAAGCTTATTCAATGCTCTATACAACAATGGCAAAATCTCATTGCTTGAATACCTACAAAAATGAGAGAAAATCAATTAAACTGAATGATATTTACACGATACGCAATATATACACTAAAATGTAAACTAACGTATTTATAAACTAATCGGGGTTTATTCGAACGATATTAACCAAAAAGTATCGATAAGTGCAACAAAACTTATATACAAAAATAGCTACAATTTGCACTTATCAAACTCTCCCCAACTTAAACTTGTTTGTCTGCAAACAAGAATCAAGCAAACTTAAAAACACAAAAGCAATAACCAAAGAATCACGAATCAACAGGTTTTGAAAAACGGAAACAAATGAATTGTTCAAATGAAAAATGATACACACAAAGTAAATTCTTACCACTAAACTACGACGATAACATAGTCACGAGACAAATGCAAAATACAAAAATCATGCCAAACATCCTAAAACAACACAAGTTCCAAAGTGAATCACACCTAGCAAAAACAATCATCGGTAAATGAAAAACACAAAATAAGGTACTTATCACTCACACAACAATCATGCAAACAATAGACTCAATTATGCAACCATCCAAAAATTCACATTGAACATACAAAGGCAAGAATCACAAGGGCTTTCAAGGTTGTAGTGTGGTCGGGTAAACAAACAAGGGGTAATTTCTAAAGGTAATTAAAATAAAAACTTGCCTAAACCTAAGGGAGTGGTCAACTCACAAAGACTCAAACACAAAATTCCAATTAACTTCTTCCAAAATCCCAAGTGTTACACAAAACACAATACTTATTTAGCACAATTATTTGAACTCTTTTTGTTTCCTTTCTCAAGGATTTTCTTTTTCTTTCTTTTTTTCTTTTCTTTTCTTTTTCATATTTTTCTCTTTTTTCTTTTCTTTTTCATCCTCATAGAAACCAACCAATGAGTAAACAATCATTTTCTCCCCAACTTGAATTCAACCATATCATCATGTGAATACTCCCTACTTTATAAGGCAAGTCAAAAATTCATACAACAATACAAAGTTGAGGGTTCAAGAAAAAACAAAATCCATTCAAAAATAAGTGAACTAAATACTCATAGACAAGCATTAAGCTCAATTAAAACATGGATCAAAAAGCTCAAAGGGGTTACGAATGATCACACGCTCACAAGGTGAATGACTATTTGGATAGGTAGTTGTGCTCCAAATGAAACAAAATGCCTTGATCCTTTTCATGCTTTATAATCAACACAAACAAAAGATTAAACATAATAAAATCCAGTTAGAACAAGAATGTTGGTACTCCGCGCATATATGAACAATGGAAAGCTACCTCACAAAAAGGGTGGGAACTAAAGTGATTCACAACAAGAACAAGTATACAAAAGAATGAATGGCATGGAAGTTTGTAAAATGTCTAAGTATCATGAATATACTAAAGTCAAGAAAGCGATAAACACATACCTTGGACGTGTACAAAACTTAACAATATCATTACCATACATCCGCAAGTTGAAACGATCAAACTTGAAACATCACCACAAATTTCCTCAAGCTACTCAAAACAAGCTCTTAGACAAACACGAAAAACTATTAATATAAACAAACTAAAAGACCGGGTGAAAACGCATTAAACAAGTTGTAAAGTGGAGATTTGAGAATTTCACGAAAAATCCGAGTACAACTTGTTTAATGAATGTTCACCATACTACCTAAGCTAAACCATAACAAAAGAAAATAATACAACATGTTTGTTTTACGTCGTAAGCTCGGCACCTTTACAGTGCTTAGCTAGCAACTTCCTTCCTTCATGCCATGGTGATGCCTCACCGCGCAAACCAAAAGCAAGTGCCCTAACCAAACATTTAAACAAATGTTACGGGAACAAAAATACACAAAACTTGAACAAACAAAATGGAAATAGACAATATATACGATATATACAAAACTCAAAAACAAAGAAACTATCGCAATGCGACTCAATATCAAAACCGATCCCCGGCAACTACGCCATTTTGTTGAAGCGGTAAAGCGGCAAGCAAAAATATTTATTTTCGGAAGAATTTCCTCCGGGATTTATGTCGTGTCCACAGAGATCACTTCGAGGGAAAGAATGTCGTTCGACAATCTCCCGCGTTTACGATTTTGGATTAAAATGGGTTTAAAGTAAATGCAGACAAATAAAAATTAACATAAAAAGAAATCATTAATCAGAGAGACGAACTTATCCGGCATGCACATTATCGACTCCTCACAAACTTAAACTTACCGACCAGTTATACTCCACCTACAATACTCCTCAATATCATCCAGCATCGCTCACAACAAAGGTTATGTCTAACGCAATGTTGAGAGAACAATCGTGTAACCATCGTCGACACTCTCGCACCCGACTCAAGACATGGAGGCATTAAGCTTCGACGCATATTGAAGATTGTTAGCTCTAAATCTATCTCTAGAATCCAGAAACTAACAGATAATCATCCCTAACCAAAGTTTGTGATGTTTATCTCTAACACAACTCAAACTCCGAGCATAAAGCAAAAATCAAGGATAATCACCAATAAAGATTTGTAAAGTAGATATCATACAATGCCATGGCCGACAAATATACATGAGTTCAAAGTAAATACATATACAACAACCCAACGAAGAAGAAAAACACAAAGAAGAAGAGAAATAAACCAAACATCTCACGGATTGTCAACGCCGATCGACAAGAAATCTACCCTGGATCATCTGTGTGCAAGCTTCCATGTTGTTTTCTAAGCTAATCTACTGAAAAATGAAGTTGATGGAGTTGGGAGAAAAAATCCCCAAAACCATAACCTAAAAAATGACAGAAATCTCTTAAATACAATTACAAAATTCGCGCATTCGCAGTGCGAACAATTCATTCGCCCAGCGAACCATCAAAAATGGCACTGAAGTGCCTTTGAAATGCTAAACTGCCTCTGCAAAATTCCAGAAGTTCGTAGTGCGAACGATTTATTCGCAAAGCGAATGCTCGCTGCATAGTTCGCAAAGCGAACTTTGGTCCTTTTCTCCCTTGCCATAATTCTGGGAGCACTCGCTGGGACCTCGCCAGACATTTGCAAAGCGAACATTCGCTGGCAAGCTCACAAAGCGAACTTGACAGCAAACCAGCCCTTATTTTAACCACAACTTCTGAAACGCAACTCTGATTTACGCACGGTCGGAAGCGCTGGAAAGCTTATTCAATGCTCTATACAACAATGGCAAAATCCCATTGCTTGAATACCTAAAAAATGAGAGAAAATAAATTAAACTCAATGATATTTACACGATACGCAATATATACACTAAAATGCAAAGTAACCGTATTTATAAACAAATCGGTGTTTATTCGTACGATATTAACCAAAAAGTATCAATAAGTGCAACAAAACTTATATACAAAAATAGCTACAATTTACACTTATCATTCATCCATCTGCATCTCGAAATGTATGATAAAATAGAATGCTCGTGTCATGTTGATGAAGATAAAAAAAAAGAAAAAAATAGGGTAAAATTTAGGGTATGGCAATGACCACCTTCAGAGTCTGGAACGCTCCTAGAGTCTGGATCACCACCAGAGTCTAAATCACCATCAGAATCTGGATCAGTATCAGATTCACCTTCAGAGTCTTCTTCAGCTTCAAAGTCACTTTCAGACTCTGGTTCATCTTAAGACTCACCTTTAGAATCAACTTCTGATTCTACGCATCTTCAGAACCTTCAGATTGAGAAGTATCTTCAGAAGTTAACTCAGGTGTTAACACTGCACCAGAGTTGGATTGAGATTCACTTCAACCCCACGCTTCTGATTCTTTCAGAACGACGTCTCTGCCGAATTTAACCTTGTTAGTGACAGGATAGTAGAGCTTATAAACACATGTACTGTGGTACCCTACAAGCAACATGACTCTGCTTCTGTCATCCAACTTCCTTCTCTTCGCATCTAGAACATGTTTGTAACACACAGAACCAAACACCTTCAGATGGCTCACACTTGGCTTATCTCCAGTCCACTTCTCTAAAGGAACAATTTCCTTCAGCTTCTTGTTTGGACACCTGTTGAGCATATATGCTGCAGTGGCAACAGATTCTCCCCACAATGTGTGAGGGAGCTTCTTCTCCTTCAACATACTCCTCGTTGTATCAAACAAAGTAAAGTTTCTTCTTTCAACAAGACCATTGTGTTGAGGAGTGTATGGAGTAGTCACCTCATGCTCGATTCCATTCTCCTCACAGAACTTTCTAAACTCGTTAGAGTTATACTCACCTCCGCCATTAGTTATGAGAATCTTTAAAGTCTGACCACTCTGATTCTCATCCTTGATTCTGAATTTCTTAAATTCAGCAAACACCTCGTGTTTGAACTTTATACAACCCACGTCATTCTTGTGAGCTCATCCACAAATGACACAAAGCATTTATTCCCTCCAAGTGAAGGTACTGGAAATGGTCCACACACATCAGAATGCACTACACCCAAAGCATGTTTTGCTCTTGGAGGCACTTCAGATGCAAATGGAAATCTTGGTTGCTTCCTTTTTATGCACACATCGCATGACTTCTCTGGATTCTTAATAGCAGGAATTCCATGTACCAACTTCTTCGAATTCAGATGGCCCAAGCTAGGGAAGTTCAAATGACCAAATCTTTTGTGCCACAATTCATTTTCCTTCACAACACTTGTTGCATTCAGGCATTCAGAGTCTACAGTTTTAACATTCACTTTGAATGTTCTATTCCTCCCTTGTTCTGACTTCATAATCAGCTTCAGATTACAGTTATACAGCTTTTGATTACAGTCATACAGCTTCAAAAGATTGCCATGTTAACTAAAAAACCTTTCTCAACTAATTGGCCTACACTCATCAGATTGCTTTTCATGCTAGCCATGTACCACACATTCTGAATCATTGCGGCTTTACCATTATTCATAACTACTCTGACATTTCCCATACCTTCAGTGCTGAGGTATTTATCATCAGCACATCTGATCTTTGTCCTCTTTCTAGAGTCAAAGTCAATCAACCATTTCTTATTTCCAGTAAGATGATTTAAGCAGTCAATGTCCATATACCACCAGTCTGTCAAATACGCATCATCAGATTCAGAAGCCATCAATAGCGTAGATTCATCATCAGAATCTTTTCTTGCTATGTTTATTTCTTCTAACTTCCTTTCCTTGTTTGACCAACAATTAGCAACGAAGTGGCCAAACTTCTTACAATAGTAGCATTGAACCTTTCTCTTGTCATATTTCTCCTTCCCCTTCTGAGTACTCTTTTGCCTTCCAGAAGTTGAGGTTTCTAACTTCTGAGAACTGCCATATTTTTTCCTGGCCTCTGACCAATACTGCTTATGGTCCTTCTAGACAAAAGAAGCTTTCAAAGCTTGCTCTACCTCTCTCTCAGAGGTTCTTTCAGTCAGACGCAACTCTTATGCCTCTTGACTGGTTCGCATCTCTTCTATTCTCATGGTGCTCTGATCCTTAGAATGTTCGATTTCTACAACAATGTAATCAAACTGATGAGTAAGAGATCTAAGTGCCTTCTCATTGATTCTTTCATCAAAGAGTATTTCTCTACACGACTTCATCTTATTTGTGATCAGAATCACTATAGAGATGTAGTCAGGTACCTTCTCATTGTCCTTCATGCTGAGATTCTCATACTGCTTACATAGAGACTGAAGCTTCACCTTTTTCACTAATGCATCACTAGCACCGTACCAGTGTGTCCCACGCAGCCTTCGTCGTCGTCGAATCAACGATTTTCTCAAACACGTTCGTAGCTACACACTGATGGATGTAGAACAACGCTTTCTGATCCTTCTTCCTCGTTTCTCTTGGCGAGTTTCTCTGTGCTTCCGTCGCATCCGCTGCAATCGGAGTATAACCGTCGTTGATGAGATCAAGAACATCTTGAGCGCCAAACAACACACGCATCTGAATCATCCACCGATTCCAGATCTTGCCATCGAACACTGGAAGCTTGGTACTCATATTACCATTTTCGTTCATCTTTGACCTTGTACAATCACTCTGATCTCACCAACACTAGTGTTTCCCAATCCTACAGAATCAAGAAATGTGATTCTGTTATGATTCCGATCAAGAAATTCAACACGAATTCAAGAAACGAAATCAATCACACAACGCCTCACTGTTCACTCGTGTTTCCCTGTGTTTCTCTATGGATCTGAACCGGAGCTCTAGATACCAATTATTGGTACACTAGGTGAAAAAGATGAAGATGGAGAAAGAGATATAAGAAAGAGAATAGCAAATTCTAACAAACTTCCACTACTCTGCTAAAACAGTTACACACAAAATGGTTGCGCACACACTGCACTAGAATACTCAGTGGATAAAACTCTTGACAACTACAATACTATATATTCACAAATAAAAGTGTCACGTAACTAAATACTAAAATACTAAATTACCCTTCAACATATTAATCAAAAACATTCATTTATTATTTTATTTTAAATCATTTTTTCCACAAAAATTAAAATATTGCTTTTCTCTACTTCTCTCCCTCGAAAACTCTCTCTTTCACATTCCCTCCAAACTAACCAACAAAGTCTAAGTTAATAAGAACTATATCTTCCTTTTTGTTGGAATTATTGGCTCAGAAGCATCAATATCAAAGCATCAATATCAGGTTAAGAGCAACACATAAATGAGAGATATTATATATTCACTAAAAACCTTAAAATAATGTGAATTCTTCTATTTATAAATATTTAAATTTCCACAATTATAACCAATATGAGACTTTATCTCACACTTAACTTTTTATTCTCAACACTATTTTCATTTCAAACAAACAAAATTCTTGATTTTGTGTGATCATGTTAGCTTAATGAATTGATTATGTTAATTGACTTGGTTCGCCCTTTCATTCCTCTATACTTGCCCAGCAATCAACATTTCTCAACTTCTCCTATAATAATTGATGATTACTTTTTTTTGGCTGAAAATTTCTGTAAAAAAATTATAAGAGATAATATTGTATATTGCAGGAAACATATGCAAAGAGGATGGAATAAAGTCAACACTTTTTAAATTTCCACGAACGTACGTTTTCCAAATAAGAAATGTACGTACAAATAAATATGAAATTCTAAATTTTTATTATTACTTGAGACAATCTACGTGTGAGTATGTGACAGGTTGAGTTATTTATTATTAAGCAACATGTTTTTATGTATATGAGTTACATCTGAAAGAAAATAAAAAGAAATTACACCATTGAATTAGTAAAATAAGCATGAATTACGGCATGACTTAGAAATTACACCATTGAATTAGTAAAATATGCATGAATTGCTTAAGTTGGATATATATTATTGCAAAAGTCGCAAAATAGTTGCTTACTATATTATATTTATCACCCAATTGTTGGTTGTTTAAGAATTGGTCGTTGAGATGATCTTTAAAGGTACTCTCGATCTCCATCCCGTAATAAGAGGATAAATTAATTTATAACATTAAAGTACTAAACTTATCTAATAATTTAACAAAATTATTTTAATTATTACATTTTGAATATTAACTATTGTCACATAGGTATGGCTAATAATAATAATTTTGTTTTTATTTAATATCACTGTGACACTGTCTTAGAGATCATTTAAATACTTATAGAAGATACAAATCTTGATAATTTGAATTTAAATTAAAATTAAAATTCTCGCATGATTTTTTCGATGTGAATAAAATGTTTTTTTTTTTTTTTTGAGATTTTTTTTATGAAGATTTCAATGTAAAGATTTTGTTTTCTTAAACCTTTGAAAAAATTTAGTCATCTAAAATATGTAGTTGTGTTAATTAGATTTTTTTTTTTTTGTTATTTTATATTCATATAAATATTAAAACCAACCGAATTAATAGACTAATAAAATAAACTGTAAGACTAAAAGTTTATGTTATATAAATCTAAAATCGATTTTTGTAAATTTATAGTGGATTCTTGTCACTTTTTTTTTTTAATTTATTTTTTTAAATTGTGTGTTAAAATATTATTTACATTAAAAAAAGAAATAAAATTAAACGACCTGAAAAGTCAACTATGTTGCCAGGTAAACCAACCCAAGATGCAACTCTAGCTAGTAATATTAATCAGTTTATGTTATACTCATAATTGTATTCCAAATGAAGCAAAAATTGATGAGAATGTCACCTCATTCTCTTACAGTATTGCTATGTGTCCTTACTATTTTTATTTTGATACAAGCTCAGGATCAATCAGGTTTATTTGTTTATCAATTTTCCAACATATAACTGCTTTATCTCTCATATTTATTTATGAATTTTCAACTAGTAATCATTATAGTTGAAGTTATCTTAATTTGTTCTTACATATATCTCAGGATTCATCAGCATAGATTGTGGTCTCCCTGAAAAATCAAGCTATGCTGAGGCAACCACAGGCATAAACTACATTTCAGATGCAAAATTCATAGATACTGGTGTATCCATCAGGATACCCCCTGTAGGCAACACTGTCCTACAGCAACTAGAACATGTAAGAAGCTTTCCTAATGGAGTGAGAAACTGTTACAAAATAGATGTAACAAACGGTACTAAAATGGCGTTCTAAGAATGAGGCTTTGATTAAGTATTTAGTACAAAATACTTAGACAGGTGAGATTTGATGAATGAGGATACTCAGGTCTGTTCATAAAGATGGATGAGGATACTCAGAGACAGGTGAGATTTGATGTTGCTCGAATATTGATTAGTACAAAATTTGCATTAAATCTAAATGAAGTTATCAATGTGGAGGTTAACGACAACACATATAGAATCAAAATAGTAGAGGACTCGGTTGGCCCGTATGTTAGGGACCAAGGTCATTCCAATGGTATTAGATCTGATGTAGATAGTTCTGATATAGTGGAGTCTGACTTTGACTCGGAAGAAGAACTTGGTCTATGGAATAACTCCTCCTCCAACGTACTCAGCAGTCTATCCAAAACCCCAGACTCTAATTCAGTAGAGGGTGAAGTAGAAACTTCTTCGCAAGATCTGGTTGACACGGATGTTGTTCTTGTAGGAGGCCATAAAAGTGGTCATTCATCTGGGGTTGGGTTCCTTCGTAGTTCAGGCAGTCAGGAACCACTGAAGTCTTCACAAGATTTTGTACCTTGCACTATAGCTTCTCAGGTGAAGAAGTTAACTGGGAGTGATGGACTGAAAACTGATGTTGGGTTTCATAAAGACTCAGTAGAAGAAACTCATGCGCCTCAAGTGGGGGAACCCGGAGGTGGGCAAGGTTTTCAGGGGCTGAATAATGTAGGAGAATCATCTGCTCCTAAGAAAAAGAAACTAGTGGATGACATTTACCAGAGGATAAAAATCCCGTTTACCCCTTCGTATTATGCCACTCTACTGCAGGTGGAAAGTTCATATGCAAGATCCTTTCATCCAAGAAGTAAACATAATACCCCTACTGGAGGAGAGAAAATGAATACAGATTCTACTGATAATTCAATTGGTGATTCTAGCTTTTTGAAGAGTAACAGCAGGATTAAGAAGAAATTGGAAAGCCTTCCATCCAGAGTGTGGAGCACTATAAAATCCCTTGGAATAGAGGCGGAAGAAGACGACGAGGTTTTCGAATCCATCTTACGTAATTTAGAAGCTGTGGATAGAAAGTAAAAAAAAGTGAAGTTGGTGGCTGCTAATGGGCATTCATGAATGTAATCACATATAACGTCAGAGGCTGCGGGAGTATATTAAAACGGAAGAAAATTAGAGCCACTATACAAAAGGTTGGAGCAGAGATTTGTTTTCTTCAGGAAACTAAATGCACATTGATGACAGACGATATGGTACATAGTATTTGGGGCAGTGGATCATGTCAATGGTCGGCTACGCATTCCGAGGGCTTTTCTGGAGGTATACTAACTATTTGGAAGGAAGGAGTGTTGGAGCCTCTGTGTAGTTATAGAGGAAAAGGGTTCCTAGGTATGCAAGTGTTGTGGAGAGGCAGAATTTGTTACTTATTCAACATATATCCGCCTTGCAGTATTCTTGAGAAAAGAGATCTATGGTCTAAACTTCTCTCTTTAAAACTAAGGTTAGACCCAGGTGAATGGCTTTTCGGAGGGGATTTCAACTCTATCAAAAACCCAGGTGAACAACTTGGATGTTCCAGCCACAATAGAAGACATATGTTGGAGTTTGCTGAGTTTATTAATATGAGTGGCTGTGTGGACCTGCCTTTAGCTGAATTAAAATTCACATGGTTTAGACCTAAAGGCAAGATGTGTTGCCGGCTGGACAGATTTCTAGTTTCTATTGGTCTGCTTAATGATTGGAACATGGTCTGCCAGAAGATTGGAGGTAGAGATGTTTCCGACCATAGACCAGTTTGGATCTCAGTCAAAAACACAAACTGGGGTCCTAAACCTTTCAAAACTTTATCTTGCTGGTTTGAACACCCAAAGTTTATTCCTTTTGTGGAGAAAGAGTGGAAGGAGATGGAATTTGTTGGGAAACCTTCTTTCATTCTGTCCAGGAAGTTACAATGTCTTAGAGAGAAAATCAGAGGGTGGAATTCCAACATTTTTGGATGGGTGGACACAAAGATAAACTTGCACACTGATGAAATTAATGAAGTTGAAGGACTTTTTGATAAAGCGTCTAGCAGTGTGGGTAATGAGCAGATTAATAAGAGGAATAACGCAGAAGACTCATTATGGCAAAGCCTTAGAATTAAAGAGAGCATTATTAAGCAGAAATCTCGTTTGAAATGGCATGACGAGGGAGATCTCAACACAAAGTTCTTCCATGCTGCGCTAAAGAAGAGGATTCATCAGAATACAATTCATTCTGTCTTGGTTAATGGATCACTTGTTGAGGAAGTCAAGGAGGTTAAAGATGCAGTAAGGCAACATTTCCAAAAGAGATTCAGTAAGGTAAGTAGACCGTTTCCTTCCATTGGAAGCCTTGGTTTCAAAAGGTTGTCTAACCAGGACAGATTAGAGCTTGACCAACCTATAGATGCTGCTGAAGTCAGAAGTGCAGTGTTTGATTGTGCAGGGGATCGTAGTCCCGGCCCAGACGGATTTAGTTTTGAGTTCTTTAAAAAATTATGGCACATAGTTAGTCACGATTTTGTCCAATGTATATTGGAATTCTTTGAAGGTGAAAGACTACACAAAATCCTGGCATCCTCTTTTCTTGTTCTCATTCCTAAAAACGGAAGCCCTCGGAACCTCGATGATTATAGGCCCATCTCCTTGATTGGCTCGGTGTACAAAGTGATAGCCAAGATCCTAGCTAACAGACTCAGGAACAAAATAGGGAGTTTAATTTCGCAATCTCAGACGGCCTTCATTAGTGGGCGAAACCTACTTGACAGGGTGGTGACTTTGAATGAGGTAATAAATTATGCTAAACGAGCTAAGCAAGAATTAATAATGTTGAAGGTCGACTTTAGCAAAGCATATGACTGTGTCGACTGGGATTATTTGCGTGAGGTAATGACATTCATGGGATTCGGAGACAATTGGTTAAGGTGGTTGGACAACGGGGTGTTCAATAGTTTCACATCAGTCTTGGTGAATGGGAGCCCGTCCAAAGACTTTAGAGTTACAAGAGGACTCAAACAAAGTGATCCCTTAGCTCCTCTATTGTTTACCATTGTTGCTGAAGGGTTGGCAGTCCTTTTAAAAAGAACTGTAGATAGAGGTAATTTCTCAGGCTTCAAAATGGATTCGAATACCTCCTTCGATCTCTTACAATACGCAGACGATTCAGTAATATTGGGAGATGGTTCAATGAGCAATATAATGGCAATTAAAGCAATACTGAAAGGTTTCCACCTCGTGTCTGGCCTAGAGATCAACTTCAGCAAAAGTTCGTTATTTGGCATTGGAGTAGAAGACTTAGTTCTCGAGGCTGCCGGTAATTTTCTCTCTTGTAAACTATCAGCGGGTCCATTTAAGTTCCTTGGCATTCCAATAGGAGGTAATCATAGGTTGGTTGCATTTTGGAAACCTTTGATAAATACAGTTCGAGCAAGGCTAAATTCGTGGAAAGGCAGATTCCTCTCTATGGGAGGCAGAGTTACATTGATTAACTCGGTGTTGGCGAACATTCCAATTCATTATATGTCGTTCTACAGAGTTCCATCTAAAGTTATTAGGATTCTAAAGTCTATTCAACAACGGTTCTTATGGCAATGTTCGGTGACGAAAAAAGGTATTGCTTGGGTCCGGTGGGAATTAGTTTGTAATCTGGTTGAAGATGGTGGGCTTGGAGTAAAAGATATCAGATTGTTCAATACAGCTCTTATGTTCAAATGGATATGGAAGATTCTGTCTCAAGAGGACAGGTTATGGAGAGGTCTAATTCATAGCAGGTACTCTAATTATTTACATGAATTGCATAGCTCTGTCTTACTCAAAAATCGAGTGCCTCCGTCAATGTGGTGGAGAGACCTGGTACAAATTTCCTCTACTTGTGGCTTTAATCTTGAAGAGGGTCTGATCTCGCACAAACTCGGTAATGGTGAGTCTATTCCCTTTTGGACTTCTCATTGGACAGCGGGCAGTACTTTGGCGTTTGAATTTCCAGATTTGTGGCAATTAGCAGAAAATAAAAACAGCAGAGTTATGGATAACGGGTTTTGGGAAGAAGGAACATGGTATTGGAATATCAAATTTTCACAACAACCACTGCAGCAAGACATCGCGGTTCAACATGATAAATTGCTCCAAGTTTTGCAGGATTACAGGTTGGCTGATGATGTGCAGGATTCCGTCGTCTGGGTACATGGACATAGTCCAGTTTTTTCTGTGTCGTCTTTGTATCATCTTTTGCAAGGTAAGGAGAACAGCTTAGTACCGACCATTGCAGAGGATGTTAAATCAGCATTGAGGTTAAATTGGTTGGCCATTGTCCCACTCAAACTGAAAGTTTTTGGCTGGAGATTGATCCTTAACAGAATACCTACACGTGACAACTTGGTTCGTAGAGGAATAATTACTAATGCCAATGAAAAGGTTTGTCCATTCTGTTTTTTAATGGATGAAAATGCTGAGCATCTTTTCTTCCAATGTTCCAAGTCCAATCATGTTTGGAAATTTATATTTCGTTGGCTAAAAGTTGAGGAATTTTGGGTTGGAGACATTTCGAATCATATACTATGTTGGATAAATGGGTGTTTACAAAAATTTCTTGAAGTAGGAACGACTATGGGATTTTGGTTATTAGTGTGTTGGGTTATATGGTCGTTTAGGGACAATATTATGTTTAGAGACGAGTTTTGGGATGTAGATACGATTACCAATCGTATAGTTATGTATTCTTGGTGGTGGATTGGAAAAAAACACAAGAATGCACTAAACTGTAATTATTATTCTTGGGTAAATGCCCCTTTAGAATTTTGTAGGCCTTGAATTTTACTGGTTAGGCCTGTTTTGTACATGGGATTGGATCTCCCCTTGAGATTCGCTAATTAATATACTACTAATCTTGCTTATTAAAAAAAAAACTATGGAAACTATGATGATCAAAATGATCCACCACAATTTGATCTTCATTTTGGACCTAACATGTGGGACACAGTGAAATTCACCAACTTATCACGCATCGCAGCCAGTGAGATCATTTACACTCCGTCACTAGATTACACATAACCATGTCTTGTTAACACAGGCAAATGAACTCCTTTCATTTCGGTCATAGAATTGAGAACTTTGAACAAAGAAGCTTATGTCACGTACTCGACTAAATCAGTGTTATCGAGTTTCTTTCGATTTGATTTAGGTTCCATCACAAACTTAGAATACAGGTAAGAGTTATATATAACTTCTCTGATATGCACTAGAACATGTCATACAGGTGTCAGACACTGGAAATAACTGATAATTGTTTTGGTCATGTACAAACAAACGACAGGTACAAAGACGATGAATATGACCGGGTCTGGTTTCCTTTTAAATGGGATGAGATGAAAAAACTAAGCACGAATGAAGATATATTAACTCAAAATATTTATAAACCACCAGGAGTTGTTATGAGCACTGCTGTTACTGTTGGTGTACAAGGTGAAATAATGGTGAAAAGAGAAGAATATATTATAGAGAATGACGGCTACAAGGATTACAAAGGATTACTAAAAATACTCACTACCACTAGTCTATTTATAAGCTAAAACTAAGGCTACAAAAGCAACAATAAAATACTAAAATACCCTCTAACAAACTTGGTCACCAAGTTTGTAAATAATAAAATATAAATTATTATTCTAATACCTTCCCTTAATTTATATTTCCTCAAAACTAACAACACCAATTCCATCCCTTAAGCGAAGGAATTGATCCGTCTTGATAGCCTTCGTCAGAACATCTGCCAACTGCTTCTGGGTGCTACAGTGCAGAACTTCTAACACTCCATTCTGAACTTGACTTCTCAGGTAGTGATACTTGGTCTCAATATGCTTGCTTCTCCCATGCAACACTGGGTTTCTGGCAAGATTGATTGCAGACTTGTTATCAATCATCAGCTTCAGAGGTTTGTCAACTTTGATCTTCAGATCCTCCAGCAAGTTCAGAATCCACACAGCTTGACATGCAGTAACAGCACCTGCAATATATTCAGCTTCACAGGTTGATAGCGCAACAACAGGTTGTTTCTTGGTACACCAAGAAATAGGGCCTCCTAGAAACTTAAACAAGTATCCAAAAGTACTTCTTCTATCAACTCTATCTCCACACCAATCAGAATCTGAATAACTCAGAAGTTCTGATTCAGTCTTTCTTTCAGAAGGGAACAACACTCCATACTTCAGAGTTCCCTTGATATACCTCAGAATCCTGACAGCAGCTTGGTAATGGGACCACTTGGGTTTACTCATGAATCTACTAATCATTCCAACTGCATAGCAAATATTAGGTCTGGTATTACACAAATACCTCAGAGAACCAACCAACTGTTTGAAGGTTGTAGCATCAGCATCCTCACCATCAGAATCAGAATCTAGCTTCTGATTTGTATCTGTAGGTGTGATAGCAGCCTTACAATTCTGCAGCTTAAATCTCTTCAGAAGTTCTCGTTCATACTTCAGCTGATGCAAAATGATACCTTTCTCATAATATCTGAACTCCATCCCTAGAAAGTATGTCATTTTCCCGAGATCAGTCATTTCAAACTCATTCATCAGCACCTTCTTGAACTTAGCTAGTTCTTGTTCAGAACTTCCGGTCAGCAATATGTCATCAACGTACAAACACACCAGAATCATATTGCCTTCAGAAATATGCTGAACATAAACACCGTATTCCATCTCACATTTCTGAAAACCCTGCTTCTTGAAAAATGAATCAATCTTCTGATTCCAAGCTCTGGGCGCTTGCTTCAATCCATACAAAGCTTTATGTAATCTGTACACCATCCCTTCCTTATTCTCTTTCACAAATCCAGGAGGTTGTGACACATAAACTTCTTCTTCTAATGGACCGTTCAGAAATGCAGATTTCACATCTAAATGCATCAGAGGCCAATTCCTGTTAGCAGCTATTGCAATCACCAATCTAATTATTTCATGTTTCACTACAGGTGCAAACACTTCAGAATAATCCAGCCCAGGTTTCTGCAGAAATCCTCTTGCTACCAACCTCGCTTTGTATTTTCCAATTGATCCATCTGGCTTTAGCTTCTGCTTGAAAACCCATCTGACGCTGATGGCTTTCTTGTCCTTTGGAAGTTCTGTCAGCTTCCAAGTCTTGTTTCTTTCTATGGCCTCAAGTTCTTCTTTCATGGCCTTTAGCCAGAACTTCTGCTTGAGAGCCTCTTCTGTACTCACAGGTTCAGAGTCTACTAACATGGCACACTGAATAACTTCTCCTTCAGAATCTACTTCAGTGTCTTGCAACATGTCAAACTCTTCAAATCTTCTCGGAATGTTTCTGATTCTCTGTGGCCTCTGACCTCGTTCAGAACTTTCCCCGGATGCTTGAACCTCAGAAGTTCTGTCCTCAGAAGTTTCTCCTTCAAAAGCTCTTGCTTCAGAAGTTTGACTTCCTCTAGAACTTTGACCACCTTCAGAGTCTGGCATATTCCAGAGTCTGAATCACCACCAGAATCTTGATCATCATCAGAATCTGGATCATCAGAATCACCTTCATCTTCTGAGTCTCCTTTAGAGTCAGAATCACCATTAGTTTCAGAAATTCTTATTTCTGACCTTTCTTCAGAAGTTCTTACATCAGAATCAGATTGAGACTTGTCCAAATTCCAAACTTCTGATTCCTTCACAATAACGTCTCTGCTGAAATCAACTTTATTAGTTTCTGGACAATAAAGCTTGTACGCACCCGTACTGTGGTACCCCACCAGTAACATTACTTTGCTTCTATCATCCAGCTTCTGTCTTCTAGCTTTTGGAACATATTTGTAACAAACAGAACCAAACACCTTTAGATGACTAACACTTTGCTTTTCTCCCGTCCACTTCTGAATAGGAACTATTTCCTTCAGCTTCTTCATTGGACATCTGTTGAGCACATATGTTGCGGTGGCAACAGCTTCTCCCCAGAAGTTCTGAGGAAGCTTCTTCTCCTTCAGCATGCTTCTCACCATATCAAGCAAAGTACGATTTCTTCTTCCAGCAAGACCATTGTGTTGAGGAGTGTAAGGAGCAGTAACCTCATGCTCAATTCCATTCTCCTCACAGAACTTCTGAAACTCTTTGGATTTATACTCACCCCCACCATCGGTTCTGAGAATCTTCAGATTCTGACCACTCTGATTCTGAACCTTCATTCGGAACTTCTTAAATTCAGCAAACACCTCATGTTTGAACTTAATAAGGGATACCCATATCATTCTCGTGAATTCATCAACAAATGACACGAAGTATTTATTCCCTCCGAACGATTCTACTGGAAATGGACCACACACATCAGAATGTACTACTCCCAAGGCATGTTTTGCTCTTGGAGCAACTTTTGACGCAAATGGCAATCTTGGTTGCTTTCCTTCCATGCACACTTTGCATGACTTCTCAGGCTTCTTAATTGTAGGAATTCCATGTACCAACTTCTTCGAATTCAGATGTTCTAAGCTTCTGAAATTCAGATGACCAAATCTTCTGTGCCACAGCTCACTTTCTTTCACAACACTTGTTGCACTAAGACATTCAGAGTCAGAAGTTCTGACATTCACCTTGAATGTTCTATTCCTTCCTTGTTCTGACTCCATAATCAACTTCTGATTACAGTCATACAGCTTCAGAAGATTGTCCTTCATGGTAACTGAAAAACCTTTCTCAATTAATTGTCCTACGCTCATCAGATTGCTTTTGATGCCAGGTACATACCACACATTCTGAATCAATGTTGTTTTCCCATTATTCAGAACAACTCTAACATTTCCCATACCTTCAGCGTTAAGATATTTGTCATCAGCACATCTGATCTTTGTCCTCTTCTCAGAATCAAAATCAACCAGCCATTTCTTATTTCCAGTAAGATTATTTGAGCAGCCAGTGTCCATATACCACCAGTCTGTCAAATTCGTATCATCAGATTCAGAAGCCATTAGTAGCATAGATTCATCATCAGAACTTCTGGCTATATTTGCTTCTTCTGACTTCCTTTCTTTGTTTGACCAACAGTCTCTAGCAAAGTGACCAAACTTCTTGCAACAGTAACATTGGATCTTCTTCTTGTCATACTTCTCTTTTCCCTTCTGAGCATTCTTTTGCCTATCAGAAGTTGAGGTTTCTGACTTCTGACCACCATCAGATCTTCTTTGTTTCTGATGCTTCTTATCAGAAACTGCTTTTAGAGCCTGCTGCTCTACTTCCCTTTCAGAAGTAGATCCATGTGGTCTTGTGAAGTATATGTGGGAAGGTCTAAACTGTAGTATTGGTGATAGCAATAACCCTCCAAGAATCACATCTTTGTAAGTTTGCAATTCCTTAAATAAACTATATGCATAGATTGAGAAACATTGATTTTCCACTGAAATTTTGTATGCAAATGTGATCAGGAATCTGTCTTCAAGTGGATTGACAGGGCAGATAGTATCTTCTATATCAAAGCTCTCTATGTTACAAAATTTGTGAGTTCATAGCCTTTTTCTCACCTCACTAAAGAGGATATAGCAATCTCTTTTACTTGTAACTTTGTAGCACTTTTGATTAAATACTATATTATAACAATTATTTCTTAATTGACTTATGTTCAGTATGCATTTGAATTTTATTTAGAGACTCTGATAGTTTAAATACTCTGAGTTATAATAGAATTTAAGTGTAATCATTTTTCATCTAAAATTAGCTACAAATTTGTTTTCTATATCTTCCATCATCTTCTTCATCTGCAACCTTGTGCTCCAACAATCGGTATCTATACCTCTAGTTCAGTTCCAAGAATGGGAAATACAAGTGTACGTGAGGCGCGTGTGATTGATTCTGCTAATTCAATTCACAGTGAATTGAAGATCTGAATTGAAACAGAATCACATTTATTGATTCTGAAGGATTGGGAAACACGAGTGTTGGTGAACTTTTGAGGGAATTTTGCACAAGATCGAAGATGAATGGCAGAAACGGCAACTTGAACACAAAGCTTCTAGTCTTTGATGGAAAGAATTAGAATCGATGGATTATTCAGATGCGCGTGTTGTTTGGCGCTCAAGATGTTCTTGATGTTGTCAATCAATATTAAACCATATTTTATGTTTAGTTAAGTAGTTATTAGTTGTTAGGGTTAGTTCCAATTTTATAGGAAGGTTAGTTATTTTCTTGCTTGCACCCCAAACTTTCTCTTTTGTATATATATGGCACTGTCATTCTATTGTAACTTCAAGTTCATCAATGCACATACACACAAATCATATTATGGTATCAATAGTGTGAACAATTTTCAATTTCACTATTCACCATCTTCTTCCTTCCATTCTTGAACTTCATTTTTTTCATCATGGTGGATAGCGATAAAGATTAGTCTCCCACCACCACCAACAAGAACACCAACGACAAGAATCCTTCCATTAATCATTCAAGCCCTTACTACCTACATCATGCTGAAAATCTAGTCACGATTCTTATTTCACCTCCATCATCGGAGAACAACTATGAATCTTGGAGTAGATTCATGAAGATAGTTCTTTTAAGTAAGAACAATATCAAGTTTATTAATGGTTAAATCACTTCTCCTGCTGAATAAGTTCCATTGTTCGACACTTGGGAACACTGCAATAACATTGTGCTAGCATGGATCTCTGCGTCTCTTTCACCGAACATGTGGCAGAGCACCATCTATGTCGACAATGCTGCTCAACTTTGGACTGATCTCCAACATTGATTTTCCAAAACAGATCATTTCAGATTATCAGACCTTCTTCAAAACATTCATTCTACGAGTTCTTCCAACCTGCACACGTGGTGCTCATGCTACACTCAAGAAACAACGTGACATGGAGTATGTTGTGTGTTTCTTGAAAGGTTTAAATGACAACTACAACACTATTAAGTCTCAGATTCTCACGATAAAGCCTCTGCCTGATGTTTCGAAGGTGTTCTCCTCGATCTTGCAACAAGAACGTCAATTATCTTCTTCTTCTTTATCTGACAATTCCAACGTTCTCTTGGCTCAATCCCAAAACATGCCTCCTAATAGATTCCTTCCCAAGCAAGCTAAGGGACGTGGCAAACCCTCCTCCTACACTAAATCCTCTGGCAACTCCAAAGTTTTTTCCTTTTGTGGTAATACTGGCCATATTGTTGATACATGTAATTTCAAACATGGCTTCCCACTAGGTTTTCGCTTCAAAGACAAAGTTGGCTTCTTCAACAATTTTGCTTTTGATTCAGCACACCAGCAACCTTCATCCCCCGATGCCACTCCTCAAGAAGACAAAGTGGAGATTTCTTCAACAATGTACAACAAACTGGTAGTCCTCCTTAATCAAGTTGATGCTTCAACTCCCTCTGATTCTCATGCCATCAACACATCTTCATCAGGTTTGCATCCAACTTTTATTCATCTTAGTGTAAGTTCACCACACAATTTTTGGATCATTGACACTAGTGTAACATACCACATTTTCTCTTCCCTAAATCTTTTTTACTCTTATCATTCTAATAATCCTATAACTATCAAATTACCGAATGAATCTAACATTGTTTCAACCATATGTGGCACTGTTACATTAAATGAGAATTTAACTCTTCATCATTGAAATTCTGGAACAGATATCAGATGTCCTACAAAGATGTTGAGACACTGATATCCAACACAATGAACAAGATAACAATAAAAATAACAGTGCAGAAAGTAAAGAACACAGTGATATGTTTACCCAGTTCGGATCAACTATCCTACTCTGGGGGCTACCAAGCCAGGGACGAAATCAATATACGATAGTATCAATTCATAGATCATACAGCACCCTGTTATAATCTGCTCACTTAATCACTACCCTTCCTATGACTTCTACCTAAGACTCACCTAGGTATGAGGCCCTCCTCAAATCCCTCTTCAATCACAACCCGTGACTGGTTCCTTTCAACACAAGTAACAAAAACGAAAGTCACACTTTCAAAACACACAATTCTCAATACTTCAAAGCTTATGAGAATTGACACACAAGAAACTCAATGCTTAAAAGCTTATGAGTAACTGATAGAACTTACAACACAAAAACCAGTCCTTATACTGTTATCATAATGATACTAGTTAGGCTCACAAATAACACACGAAAACCCTAACAAAAACACAAGTAAGTTCCACACATAAAACTAGGTTAACACCAGTCAATATATAGCATTTAATCTGGACTGGATTGGGCTTCAAAAACGCAGCAAATAGACTGCTCACAAATCTGCAAAATTAACTCCAACAAAATAGGACTTCAATCCAAAGTTTCCTAATATGTCTCCATAATTAGAAACAGCTGAAAATCCAAAAAACCAACATAAAAACACAATCCAAAAATGCTTTGGATGCCACATAGGATAACCAAATATTCCCAGAATATTCAGTAACAATTCTCAGCAACAGAATCCAGATGCGATGTCCTATGAGCTGATATGGGACATCTTCATTCGACATGTTGAGTGCAGCAAATTAGAACATCTTGTTTCAACATCTTACTGCTAGAAAAAGTTTTAGCAAAATAAATGTCAACCACAGAATCAAAGAAATAACAATCTCCCCCTTTGGCTTATTTTGCCTAAAACTACACACCAACTAAAACTTGCAAAGAAGCACAAAAAATAATCCATATCAGAGACAGCAGCGAAAAACCAACAGCACACATAGAAAAAAACCAGCATAGCAGCACTCCCCTTCAACTGCATACAACACACAGCACAACATAGCAAAACTCCCCCTCAACTACAGCAACACAAACATTCCACATTCTCCCCCTCAACTACTGCAGCAACACAAACACACCACACACAAACATACTACTCCCCCTTTTTAGCCAGAAATACGACAAAGGCAAGTAGAACAGTTATTAATATTGGAGAAATGGTCAAATCATAAACCAGAATAAACAGCATCAGATAGTAGATGCACACCACATCACATGACCAAGTGTCATGTACAAACTTCAGCATTTTCCCTTCATTCACACACTGTACTACCAGAACCTCCTTTAATTTTTCCACTCTGGCATCCAGAAGGAACATTAATTGTTATAGTTCTTCATGAATACAAATCCCAAGTCTGCTCCTCAGGTTTTCAAACTGAACTGCATCCAGAGCCTTGGTAAATATGTCAGCAAGCTGATTTTCTGTGCTCACATGTTCAAGAGTTATGACTTTGTCCTCCACAAGTTCTCTGATGAAGTGATGCCTGATATCAATGTGCTTAGTCCTGCTATGTTGAATAGGATTCTTGGAAATATTAATAGCACTCAGGTTGTCACAAAATAATGTCATGACATCTTGTGTGACATTATACTCAAATAACATTTGCTTCATCCACACCAGTTGAGCACAACTACTTCCAGCCGCTATGTACTCAGCTTCAGCAGTAGTTAGAGATACAGAATTTTGCTTCTTACTAAACCACGAAATAAGATTATTTCCCAAAAAGAAAAATCCTCCAGAGGTACTCTTCCTATCATCAGCACTTCCAGCCCAATCAGCATCACAGTAACCTACTAAAATGGGACTTGAGTCATAAGAATACAACAACCCATAATCACATGTACCACTCACATACTTAAGAATTCTCTTAACTTGATTGATGTGACTGACCTTGGGTTCTGCTTGGTATCTTGCACACACACCAACAACAAATGTTATGTCTGGCCTACTTGCTGTAAGATACAGCAGACTGCCAATCATGCTTCTGTACAAACTTTGTTCAACATTCACTCCCTTTTCGTCTTTGGATAACTTCAAGTGAGTAGGAGTAGGAGTTCTCTTATGTTTGGCATTATCCAGTCCAAACTTCTT
Source organism: Lathyrus tuberosus (assembly GCA_022829125.1). Lineage (NCBI taxonomy): Eukaryota > Viridiplantae > Streptophyta > Magnoliopsida > Fabales > Fabaceae > Lathyrus > Lathyrus tuberosus. The sequence continues at coordinate 1,390,083 of JALAZF010000209.1, read as the reverse complement.
CACAATGTTCCTCGCATATTTGCTCTGACAAATAAAAATGGAATCTTCCATCTGCTTGACTTGTAATCCAAGGAAATAGGTCAATTCACCTACCAAGCTCATCTCAAATTCAGACTGCATTTGGTTGACAAAATGTTGGACCATTTCATCTGACATCCCACCAAACACAATATCATCTACATAAATCTGAGCAATCATTAGTTTCCCATCCTTCTCCTTGACAAAAAGCGTTTTATCAATACCACCATTCCTGTATCCATGGTTGACTAAGAACGCAGTCAGTCTTTCATACCAAGCTCGTGGAGCTTGTTTCAGCCCATACAAAGCCTTCTTCAGCTTGAAAACATGATCAGGAAAATTTGGATCCACAAACCCTTTAGGCTGCTCAACATAGACTTCCTCATTAAGATAGCCATTCAGGAAGGCACTCTTAACATCCATTTGAAACAATCTGAATTTCAACAAGCATGCCACTCCTAGCAGCAATCTGATGGATTCCAATCGAGCCACAGGAGCAAATGTTTCATCGAAGTCTACTCCTTCTATCTGTGTGTATCCTTGAGCAACTAATCTGGCTTTGTTCCTGGTAACAATTCCTTGTTCATCAGACTTATTCTTATAAACCCATTTTGTTCCAATCACATTTGTTCCTGCTGGTCGTGGTACCAGTTCCCAGACTTCATTCCTCTTGAATTGACAAAGTTCATCTTGCATAACACTTATCCAGAACTCATCTGTCAATGCTTCTTTGACATTCTTTGGTTCAATCTTTGAAACAAAACATGCATTTGACACAGTCTCCCTCGTTCTGTTTCTTACACCTTCATTCAGATTTCCAATAATCAATTCCTTCGAGTGATCCTTCTGAATCCTTATAGAGGGTCCCTTGTTAGCTTCCTCTACCTCTTCATTCTTAGGTCTAGTGTCGGTTTCATGAGCATTATTTTCTACGGGCTCAATGTCTTGTGAGACTTCATTGTTCATAGGAAGGCATGCTCCAACATCATCTGGGACATCTTCGTCTTTCCCATAGTCATCAACCACCACATTTATGGATTCCATCATCACCTTAGTTCTGGAATTAAATACCCTATATGCCTTACTGTTTGTAGAGTATCCCAAGAATATCCCTTCCTCGCTCTTAGGATTCATCTTTCGCCTCTGCTCACGATCTGCCAAGATGTAGCACTTACTCCCAAACACATGGAAATACTTCACATTTGGCTTTCTACCTTTCCATAGCTCATAAAGAGTGACAGAAGTGCCAGATCTGATAGTCACCCTATTGTGTATGTAGCAAGTGGTATTCATGGCTTCAACCCAAAAATGATATGGAAGCTTTTTGGCATGAATCATGACTCTTGCACATTCTTGTATAGTCCTGTTCTTGCGTTCCACCACACCATTCTGCTGAGGAGTGATCGGTGATGAGAATTCATGAGTGATTCCTTCAGATAAGCAAAACTCTTCAAACCTGCTGTTTTCGAATTCTTTCCCATGGTCACTTCTGATTCGAACAACACCAAAGTCTTTTTCCCGTTGAATCCTTTGACACAACTCTTTGAAGGCTGCAAATACTTCAGACTTTTCTCTGATAAAGTTTATCCAGGTGAATCTGGAGTAATCATCAACGACAACATAAGCATACTTCTTCCCACCAAGACTTTCAACCTGCATAGGTCCCATTAAGTCCATGTGAAGCAGTTCCAGAACTCTAGAAGTTGTGGTAAGATGTTGAAGCCTCTTGTGTGACACCCTTGTTTGCTTCCCAACTTGACATTCACCATATATTTTATCCTCATCAATCTTCAGCTTGGGAATACCTCTAACAGCTTCACTTGACATAACTTTCTTCATCCCTTTCATGTGTAAGTGACCCAATTTCTGATGCCACAGTTTAGTTTCATCTTCCTTTGACATCAAACAGGCAGATAAACTCTCCGGTTCTTGAGGATTCCACAGATAGCAGTTATCCTTAGACCTGGTTCCCTTCATAACAACTTCATCTTTGTCATTGGTTACTAGGCATTCAGATTTAGTGAAATTCACTTTGAGACCTACATCACACAATTGACTTATACTGATCAAATTTTTTGTCAGCCCTTTGACAAATAGAACACGATCCAGATTTGGTTGTCCTGTGTAGTCCAGCTTTCCAACACCTTTTATTTCACCCTTTGATCCATCCCCAAAAGTGACCTAATTGGTGGAGTGAGGCTTGATATCTGACAAGAATTTCTTCACACCAGTCATGTGTCTTGAACACCCACTGTCAAAGTACCAATCTTCCCTTGCAGATGCTCTAAGAGAGGTATGTGCTATGAGACCAGCCATCGTTTTTCTAGGAGTCCATCTTCTCTTTACTTTAGCCCAACTCTGTCCTTTATTTTGTTGATGAGCAGTTTTGGGATAGCCGTGCAGCTTGTAGCAAAAGGACTTTAAGTGACCAATCTTTCCACAGTAATGACATTTCCATGGTTTATACTTTGAACTACATACTCTTTTCTGATGCTTCATCTGATGTTGATACATGTGACTTGACATCCCCTCTTATTGCTTTATTTTCTGAGGAATAACCGTTAATACAGGCTTCTTGTAGTTCTCTCCTTGATTATTAAAACCAAGGCCTTGCACATTTCCAGCATCTCTCCTAGTCTGAAGAATCTCATCCAGCTGCGTGGTACCATTGTTCAGCATTCTTATAGATTTGGTCATATTGTCAAGTTTTCACTTTTTCCATACAACCTCCTCTTTCAGATCAGCAATGATTGATAGATGTTCTTCCTTCTCAGCTTCTAGTTGAGCTATCAGAACCTTCTGTTCTAATATTATCTAGCACCTTTCTTCATTCTTGATACACAACTCTGAGAACCCGGTGAAGACTTCTTCCTTAGTGAGTTCTCCAATATAAGAATCTTTGTCAGAGTCAGATTCACAAGTAGTTTCTCCATCAGCCTTACATATCCTGGTCAGGGCTGTTATCAATTTTGCTGATTCTTCTTCAAGATTACTCTTAGACTCCCCTTCTGACCAAGACACAAATAAGCCCTTCTTCTGCCTTTTGAGATACGTGGGACACTCAGTCTTTATGTGCCCAAATCCCTCACATTCAAAACACTGAACTCTCTTCCCTTGATTGGAGTCTTCTTCAGTTCTGGACCTTCTGCCTCCATCCTGATTTTTACAGATGTCGAGTGACTTGTTCTGAGCATTTGTTCTCGACTTCCAGTCAATCCTTTTTAACACTTTGTTAAATTGTTTTCCAAGCAATACCAGATCTTTAGACACCCCTTCATCTCTGACCAGGTCACCCTCATCTTCTGAGTCACCTGCATTTGACACAAAAGCTATGCTCTTCTTCTTTTCAGACTTTTCACTGATCCCTAATTCAAATGTTTGAAGAGATCCCACAAGTTCATCCACTTTCATCTTGTCTATATCCTGAGCTTCCTCTATAGCAGTCACTTTCATGTCAAATCTCTTGGGTAAAGATCTGAGGATTTTTCTGACCAGTTTGCTGTCAGACATCTTTTCGCCTAGGGCACTTGATGCATTAGCTATCTCAATAATGTTCATGTGAAAATCATGAATGCTCTCATCCTCCTTCATCTTCAAACTCTCAAACTTTCTAGTGAGAAGCTGAAGTTTTGACATCTTCACCTTTGAAGTCCCTTCATGAGCAACCTTCAAGACCTCTCACGCCTCTTTTGCAATGGTGTAATGTTCAATCAACCTGAAAATATTCTTGTTGACACCATTAAACAACGCATTCATGGCTTTGGAATTTCCCACGGACCCTTTGTAGTCTGCATCATCCCAGTCTTCCTCTTCCTTCACCACATCAGTAGGGGTACCCTTTTCATCTTTAACCTTTGGGGGTTCCTATCCTTTTATAACAGCTTTCCATGCTTGATCATCCATGGATTTGATGAATGCTATCATCCTTGGTTTCCAATAGTCATAGTTGGAACCATCAAGCAGAGGTGGTTTGTTCAAAAATCCTCCATCCTTGTCCATTGTACCAGAAAGTACCTTCCCTGAATCTCACCCAAAACCTAACAAGGGTGCAAGCTCTTGATGCCAATTGAAATTCTGGCACATATATCAGATGTCCTACAAAGATGTTGAGACACTGATATCCAACACAATGAACAAGATAACAATAAAAATAACAGTGCAGAAAGCAAAGAACACAGTGATATGTTTACCCAGTTCGGATCAACTATCCTACTCTGGGGGCTACCAAGCCAGGGACGAAATCAATATACGATAGTATCAATTCACATATCATACAACACCCTGTTATAATCTGCTCACTTAATCACTACCCTTCCTATGACTTCTACCTAAGACTCACCTAGGTATGAGGCCCTCCTCAAATCCCTCTTCAATCACAACCCGTGACTGGTTCCTTTCAACACAAGTAACAAAAACGAAAGTCACACTTTTAAAACACACAATTCTCAATACTTCAAAGCTTATGAGAATTGACACACAAGAAACTCAATGCTTAAAAGCTTATGAGTAACTGACAGAACTTATAACACAAAAACCAGTCCTTATACTGTTATCAGAATGATACCAGTTAGGCTCACAAATAACACACGAAAACCCTAACAAAAACACAAGTAAGTTCCACACATAAAACTAGGTTAACACCAGTCAATATATAGCATTTAATCTGGACTGGATTGGGCTTCAAAAACGCAGCAAATAGACTGCTCACAAATCTGCAAAATTAACTCCAACAAAATAGGACTTCAATCCAAAGTTTCCTAATATGTCTCCATAATTAGAAACAGCTGAAAATCCGAAAAACCAACATAAAAACACAATCCAAAAATGGTTTGGATGCCACATAGGATAACCAAATATTCCCAGAATATTCAGTAACAATTCTCAGCAACAGAATCTGCTTTTTAAACTGAATCCAGACGCGATGTCCTATGAGCAGATATGGGACATCTTCATTCGACATGTTGAGTGCAGCAAATTAGAACATCTTGTTTCAACATCTTGCTGCTAGAAAATTTTTTAGCAAAATAAATGCCAACCACAGAATCAAAGAAATAACAATCATGTCTTGTATGTTCCCACTTTTACATGCAATCTCATATCTTCTCATCAATTATCTACTAACAACACATGTCATCTAGTTTTTTTATCACTCTTCTTGCACCATTCAGGAACTACCTTCGCTGAAGACAATTGGGCATGCTACTAATCACTTGTATATCTTAACACAGTCCCCTTGTATTCCTCTTACTTACCACAATGATACATTATCTGATATATGTAATAAGAATGCTCCTAGCAAGATTAGCCTTTGGGATCATAGGCTGGGCCACCCTTCCAACAATGTATTAAAAGTCATTCAACAAAGTCTTCCATATGCTAATGATAATTCGAAATTTATATGTGATTATTTCCACTATGGTAAACAAACCAAATTATCATTTCCTTTGAGCACTATTAAATCTTTTAGAACTTTTGAACTAATTCACATGGATATATCGGGGGCCTTTTCTCCTTCATCTATCCATGGTCATGCTTATTTTCTAACAATTATCGATGATTACACAAGACATACTTGGTTTTTTCTTATGAAATCCAAGAGTGAAGCAAGACCATTAATTATACAATTCATCAACATGGTTCAACTTCAATTCAACACCTCAGTGAACCAAATCAGATCTGATAACAACAAAGAGTTTCTCATGCATGACTACTACAAAAACAAAGGTATCCTCCATCAAAGGACATGCATCAAGATACCTCAACAAAATGCAGTGGTTGAACTTAAACACAGACACATTTTGAATGTTGCTCGTGCCATCATGTTTCACTCCCACCTCCCAAAGATTTTTTGGAACTTTGTTGTCAACCATGATATTTTCCTCATCAACCGTCTTCCATCACTTGTCACTCATGCAAAATCTCCTTATGAGCTCTTACATGGAACACCACCTGATTACAACATCATCAAAGTTTTTGGCTGTCTTGTCTTTACCTCTACACTCATGCAGGGTGTTGAACTGTAATACAACAGCAAGCAAAAATTAAACAAGTAACCCAGTTTTGTCATCTCCACAAGGATCAGTGCGAGGGAAAGAATGTCGTTCGACAGTATCTACGTTTCTAAGCTTATGGTTCAAAAAATTTGGTTTAAAAGAGGAACCAAAATTAAATGCAGAAAATGTAAAGACGGAAAATATAAAATAAAAACTGAAGTATAAACAGAGCCTTGTTGGGATTGAATCTCATCAATTGATAACACATGCATTCTTCAGATCAATTTATACATAAATCACTTGTTCGTCTAATATCATCATGTATCACTCACGACATACATATCCTCTCGGTCCCCGCATGTGTGAGTGATTTTGTACGGATCAATAATTGCTCTTGCACATTACCAATCAATACAAAGTATTTATTACCTACATGAATGTTAAGCCTACATCCATTTCTGGCATCTAGATCCAACAGATATTACTATAACATCCATATCAAACTAATGAGTAGTTCATATACAAAGCCATGATCAGAATACGTACATATGATTCCTCCTTTTTTACATGCATTCAACTAATTTACCCCCATGGATGTGAACAAAGTTACTCATTAATATTCTCACGCACCCTCACGATATCGTTCATCAAGCACTATCGCGGTCTTTATTGCATTAATTACTAGAAGCTATTCAAACTAACAATCAACACAATGCTAAAAAGCTAATATGCAAATGAATATCAACTCACAAAACCATGTCAATAGTTTGCTCATTGATAGATGAAAATCTAAGATCAAGGATTTGAAATAGGTTTTGTCAAGACCCATAAATAAGCAATCAAAGACCATCAACAATAGAGAATCAAAACTAGTTCACAAACATAGATTAGAAGAAATACATAAGGTATCAAAAGATTACATCCAAACCCAACAAGAGATTGAAGATCTTACCTTCTCTCCCTTGAAATGAAGAGATATTAAGTTCTGATCCTAAAATTACAAGTCATGATAATTATCTCAAGTTTCTATATGTTATATTGAATAATTTCTAAAAAATGCTGAAAAGTTACTTATATAGTACAATCAGGATTTGCCCAGTTCGCACTGCGAACATTTTATTTGCACAACGAATGTCAAAAATAGGCACCTGAGGTGCCTCTGATAAGCTTAAACCGCCACAGAATTTTCATGAGTTCGCAATGCAAAGGATTATTCGCAAAGCGAACACTCGCTTTCAAGTTCGCAAAGCGAACTTTAGTTCCTTTTTCCTCTGCCATAATTCTGGGAGCATTCGCTGGGACTTCGCCAGACTTCGCAAAGCGAACTTCTTGAAGTTTTCCTCTGTTCTTTGGAAACTTGTATCAATTCTTGTGTCTTACAACTTTGATCATTTAGTGCCTTTTCCTGCACAATAACACACATATTACAAGCACCAAAGGTATATTCTCAATGTTTGAAGAACAACAACAATCATGAGTAAAATCAATGAAAACATGAGAATTGAGTAGAAAAGGTGCCAAGAAAGATAGTACATTTTAAGGTAAAATCTGCACTTAACAACTCTCCCCAACTAGATTTTTGCTTGTCCTTAAGCAAAGTATGCCCCTCATTAAAACAAGAGGATTTGCTCAAGCATAAGATTCAACCAAAGTCAAGCATGAAAATGCGCACAAGCAACGTTCACCACTCAATAGAATCGAACAATGACAAAGAATTTAGTTCTTAAACAAATATCATGGAATGGTTCAAATAACAACTAAATTTTCATACTTGAATCACTCTATCACTCCTCTTTAGAAAATAAGAATGAAGAAATTAACGCGTTTGTAACCGCAGAGCAATTTCACTCACCTGACAAACAATGCTAATAACAACTCAATTCATACAACATCTAACAATCAAAAATGAAAACATGGAAGCATAAAGATCACTAAGGGCTTTAAAGGTTGTAGCTTGGTCGGGTTAACAATAAAGGGACATTTCTAAAGGCCATTGAATCGAAATTGCCGATGCAAAAAGAAACATTCACTATACATGGTATTTACACATCTCAACTTCATTCACCATTTTCAATCCTTTACCACAAACCTTCTCAAACTTCCTTTTGCACAACTATTTCATTCTCTATTTTTCTCATTCAAACAAGCATTCTTTTTCTTTTGTTTTTCACATTCATATTCACACTTTTTCTTTCATGCTTGTTTGAAATTTTTTAAAAGTTTTAGTAACCTACCATTCTTCTTTTTCATTCTCCCCAACTTGAATTCAACCAAACCTCAAGTGAATGCTCCTTGCTTTTTATGGCAAGGAAACCAAAGTAAAAAAATGTTCAAAGGTTCAAGAAGAAATTTTTAGAACCTCACAAAATTCAATGATGAACTACACTTTCAAATTATGTACATAAACCAAGTTCATCACTAAAATGAGATTTAAACAGTTTAGGCTCAAAGGGGTTAACAAATACTCACTACTCACGGGTAAGGTACTTTTGGGTACAGTTGTACTTAATATAAACAAATGCCTTGATCATTTCTAATGCTTCCACAAAATCACAATAATCAAAAGATAAAGCATGAATCAAACGAATTAAACAAAGTTATCAGTCATCCTAGCATATAGTAAACAATGGAGGTTTCTCACAATTTGTGGCTTTCGGACCTAAGTGAAACAAGCATTCCAACAAGTTGAAAAATGAAACAAGAATACACATTTGCACAAAGCATAAAATTCTTAAATCATTCTAACATTCTATGAAGCGGTACAATTTACCTCGCATACATTCAAATCTCACCATCCAGACTCGGTCAAAGCTTCATTGTATACTTTTATACAAATAGCAACCAATCTAGAATGAGTTCTCATCATTCCTTATCACACTAGAGAAAACATAAAAGAAAACAAAGATATACAATATAAATAAATGTACAAAGCTCAAAAATATAGAAACTATCGCAATGCGATTCAATATCTAAACACCAATCCCCGGCAACGGCGCCATTTTGTTGAACTGTAATACAACAGCAAGCAAAAATTAAATAAGTAACCCAGTTTTGTCGTCTCCACATGGATCAGTGCGAGGGAAAGAATGTCGTTCGACGATATCTACGTTTCTAAGCTTATGGTTCAAAAGTTTTGGTTTAAAAGAGGAACCAAAATAAAATGCAGAAAATGTAAAGACGGAAAATATAAAATAAAGACTGAAGTATAAACAGAGCCTTGTTGGGATTGAATCTCATCAATTGATAACACATGCATTCTTCAGATCATTTTATACATAAATCACTTGTTCGTCTAATATCATCATATATCACTCACGACATACATATCCTCTCGGTCCCCGCACGTGTGAGTGATTTTGTACCGATCAATAATTGCTCTCGCACATTACCAATCAATACAAAGTATTTATTACCTACATGAATGTTAAACCTACATCCATTTCTTGCATCTAGATCCAACAGATATTACTATAACATCCATATCAAACTAATGAGTAGTTCATATACAAAGCCATGATCAGAATACGTACATATGATTCCTCTTTTTTTACATGCATTCAAATAATTTACCCCATGGATGTGAACAAAATTACCCATCAATATTCTCACGCACCATCACGATATCGTTCGTCAAGCCCTTTCGCGGTCTTTATTGCATTAATTACTATAAGCTATTCAAACTAACAATCAACACAATGCTAAAAAGCTAAGATGCAAATGAATATCAACTCACAAAACCATGTCAATAGTTTGCTCATTGATAGATGAAAATCTAAGATCAAGGATTTGAAATAGGTTTTGTCAAGACCCACAAATAAGCAATCAAAGACCATCAACAATAGAGAATCAAAACTAGTTCACAAACATAGATTAGAAGAAATACATAAGGTATCCAAAGATTACATCCAAACCCAACAAGAGATTGAAGATCTTACCTTCTCTCCCTTGAAATGAAGAGATATCAAGTTCTGATCCTAAAATTACAAGTCCTGATAATTATCTCAAGTTTCTATATGTTATATTGAATAATTTCTAAAAAATGCTGAAAAGTTACTTATATAGTACAATCAGGATTTGCCCAGTTTGCACTGCGAGCGTTTTATTCGCACAGCGAATGTCAAAAATATACACCTGAGGTGCCTCTGATAAGCTTAAACTGCCACAGAATTTTCATGAGTTGGCAATGCGAAGGATTATTCGCAAAGCGAACACTCGCTTTCAAGTTCGCAAAGCGAACTTTAGTGCCTTTTTCCTCTGCCATAATTCTGGGAGCATTCGCTGGGACTTCGCCAGACTTCGCAAAGCGAACCTTCTCTAGCTAATTCGTAAAGCGAACTTCTTGAAGTTTTCCTCTGTTCTTTGGCAACTTGTATCAATTCTTGTGTCTTACAACTTTGATCATTTAGTGCCTTTTCCTGAACAATAACACACATATTACAAGCACCAAAGGTATATTCTCAATGTTTGAAGAACAACAACAATCATGAGTAAAATCAATGAAAACATGAGAATTGAGTAGAAAAAGTGCCAAGAAAGATAGTACATTTTAAGGTAAAATCTGCACTTAACACAGGGCCGACAAAAATTGGGCCCTCGTGCCTCTAAGTGTATCTTATTTGGTTACAAACAAGGTATAAAGGGGTTTATTGTCATGAATATGTCAACACGTGAAATCTCCATCAACCGCAATGTCTTCTTTTATGAACAAGTGTTTCCCTTTGTTCCTCCTCCCAATATCAATTCTCCCATTCAATCCAGAATTCTTAATTACACTCTCCTATTTTTAGAAATACCAGACAAACCTTTACATCACTCTCCACCTTCTAAACCTAACACTTCTTCTTCTAATACACCAATCACTCATACTTCTCCTCAACCACCCATTGATACAACCACTACTACTAATCCTTCACCCCTTCATAAAACCATTCCTCCCACTCCTCTTGTTGTTCCATCTCGAACCTCCACACGCATCATTCAAAGACCAAAATACCTTGCAGACTTTTTCTGCAACACCATTTCTTCTTCTCATCATCAGTCTACATCCACCACACCTTACCCTATTCATCATTATACCAACATCAACCATATTTCTATTGATTACTCTCATCACCTACACTTTATCATCACTGACACTAAAGCATCCACATTCAAACAAGCTTCCCAACATGATTGTTAGAAACTAGCCATGCTTGTTGAACTTCAAGCACTTCAACAAAACAACACGTGGATAATGACTCATTTACCTCCTAATAAGAAAACAATAGGCTGCAGATGGATCTATAAAATCAAACGACATGTTGATGGATCGATAGAACGCTACAAGGCGTGACTTATTGCAAAGGGATACACACAAACTGAAGGCATTGATTACATAGACACATTCTCACCTATTGCCAAAATGACCACAGTTCGACTCCTCTTAGCCCTTGCTGCTTCTCAGAACTGGCATCTTGTATAACTTGATGTTAAAAACGCATTTTTACATGGTAACCTCGATGAAGATGTGTACATGACACCTCCCTCAGAATTAACACATTCTAATCTTACCCTTGTTTGCGAACTGCAGAAGTCCCTTTATGGGCTAAAACAAGCAAGTAGATAGTGGTTCTCCAAACTCTCCTCCTTACTCTTTTCCTTGCACTACAAGCAATCACCATTTAATCATTCTTTTTTCACTCATTTTCATCATGGCAAATGATTTATTCTCCTAATCTATGTTGATGACTTCATCCTATCTGGAAATGACATTGTTGGCATATAAAACCTCAAGCACATCCTTGACACTCATTTCAAAATTAAAGATCTTGGGGATCTTCACTTTTTCCTTGGCCTCGAAGTTTTTCATTCACCCAATGGCATATGAGTTTGTCAACATAAATATGCCCTTGAATTACTGTAAGATACCGGTCTACTTGCTACTAAACCTTGTTATACACTCATGACAAAGACCCATAAATACACCAAGGATGATCACTCCCCACCCACTGATGCTACATCTTTTAGAAAACTCATTATTCATTTAATTTATCTTTGTACTACTCGCCCTGACATCAGTTTCAGTGTTCAACAACTGAGCCAATTCATGGCCTCTCCTTTATCCTTTCATCTGCAGGCTGCTTATAGGATTCTTCGTTACATCAAACACTCGCCATCTCAATGTCTCTTTTACTCATCATCTTCTCCTTTGCAACTCAAGGCTTTTAGTGATTCAGATTGGGCCTCTTGCTGCGATACTCGTTACTTCATCACCGATTTCTACATATTCCTCGGAGATTCTCTCATCTCATGGAAATCCAATAAGCAACAAACATTTTCTTCCTCTTCCTCGAAGGAAGAATATTGTGTCAATATTGTGCCCTTGCATCCACATTTTGCGAAATACAATGGCTCACTTATACTGCGACAATCAATCTGCCAGATACATTGCAGCTAATGCTATCTTCCATGAACGCATAAAGCATATTGAGATTGCTTTCCATGTCGTTCTTGAGAAATTACATGCTAAATTATTCCAACTTTTACCTATTGCTAGCTCTGCCTAACTTGCAAACTTTCTAACGAAACCTCTTGATCCACATCCTTCCCATCTTATTCTTTCCAAGCTTTGTATCTCAGCTAACTTCGTTCCATCTTGAGAGGGGGTATTAAACCATATTTTATGTTTAGTTAAGTAGTTATTAGTTGTTAGGGTTAGTTCCTATTTTATAGGAAGGTTAGTTATTCTCTTGCTTGCACCCAAGGCTTTCTCTTTTGTATATATATGGCACTGCCATTCTATTGTAACTTCAAGTTCATCAAGGCACATATACCTAAATTATATTAATAAAAAAATGATGCTTCTGTCCTTAAAAAAATTATGTAATGCACATACACACAAATCATATATACTTCAAAAAAAAAGATTATGTAATGCATAAATCTAATTTCACACTCTACCCTTTTTTTCAGGGATTTATCAAACAATAGCTTAAACGGTCCTTTACCAGATTTTCTGATACAACTGCGATCACTAAAAGTATTGTAAGTCTCATGAAAATGAAATTTATTTGACTATTAGTATAAAATAAAATATTATGTCATGTGTTTGCAGAAATGTGGGAAAGAACAATCTTACAGGGTTAGTTCCAAGTGGACTACTTGAGAAATCAAAAAGAGGTTCACTATTATTGAGGTGTGCCTCATACTCATTCTCAAATCTATATTAATCCAACATTAAAATTATTTCTTTTAATACTTTACTAATCATATATGATATGATAATTAATATCTATACACATTTTACTTCTTTCAGTGTGGATGATAATCATAATCTTTGTACAAAGGAATCATGCAAAAAGAAGAAATCGTCTGTAGCACTTATTGCATCATTGTCTTCATTACTTGTAATCCTCTTGCTTTTACTTGGATTTTGGATATTCAAAAGGCGAAAAGGTACTTCTTTGATGCCTTTTTTAATCTATGGATAGTGTGGTAGTTAATTATTTTTTTTTTTTCCATATTTTCATTCTTTTTTTTTTATTGTCGCAGTATTTATGTTTTCATATTCTAAGAAAGAAGGTTCAAAGAAATCAAAACATCAAATATTCAGTCATGCTGAAATTCTAAATATTACTGAAAACTTCAAAACTATTATTGGAGAAGGAGGATTTGGAAAAGTTTACATCGGCATTCTACAAGATCAAACCCAAGTTGCTGTTAAGAGGCTTTCACCATCATCAATGCAAGGTTATAAGGAATTTCAATCAGAGGTTAGAAATTATGTTCAAGTTTGAAAAAATATATATTTTATTTAAATTATATTTAAATTGAAAATCCTGTGTTTTCATCGGGCACAACTTCTAACGATTGTTCATCATAAAAATTTGGTCTCCCTCATTGGATATTGCGATGAAGGTGAAATAAAAGCATTAATTTATGAGTACATGGCCAATGGAAATCTACACCAACACTTGTTAGGTAATTTATATTAGCAATATTTTAAAGGCTGCCTTCATTTTAAATGATTGTTTCAAATTTCATGACAAATGTTTATTTTATTTCAGGGGGAAACTCAAATATCTTAAAATGGAATGACAGACTTAACATTGCAGTTGATGTGGCATACGGTAATGTACTATTTATGACAACATCTTTCTTGTATTATATGCCTTTAAACTGTATTTAATTGGTGATGTTTTTTTTAGGAATTGATTATATGCATAATGGAATTAAACCCCCTATTGTGCATAGAGATTTGAAGCCTTCCAACATATTATTGGATGAAAAAATGCATGCAAAGATTGCAGATTTTGGTCTAAGTAGAGTTTTTGGTAACGAACTTGATTCACATATATCCCCACACGTCCCGCTGGTACATTTGGCTACCTTGATCCTGAGTAAGAATTTACATAAAAATTAAATTAGAATAAATATATAGAAGAATGACAGTATTATAATTTTAAGGATAAATCATAAAATTTATTTGTTTGGTTTGTTTATAGATGTCAGAGAACAGGAAACATAAGTAAAAGAAATGATGTCTACAGCTTTGGAATAATTCTATTTGTGTTGATCTCTGGTCGTCAAGCAATAGAAAGAGTAGACGGAGAAAGCATTCACATACTTGAATGGGTTAGTCCTATAATCGAAGGAGGAGGTATCAAAAATGTAATTGATCCAAGGTTGAAGGGGGAATTCAATATCAATTCGGCATGGAAAGTTGTAGAAATTGCAATGTCTTGCATTTTACAAGTTGCTGCTGATAGGCCAGACATTGGTCAAATATTGGCAGGGCTAAATGAATGTCTATCTATGGAAATGGTTCAGAAAAATAATGGAAGAGAAACATCTATAGTTGAATTGCCTTCTGTATGTGTGGAATTAGACTCTTATCCTTTAGCCAGGTAACCATTATATGATGATCCACTACAATTTTCTTTGTATAATAAACCTCGTTTGTATGATATGTAAATAATAATGATTATTTAAAAGCAAAAAGAGTTGTGTATCATGTACTTATGTATGTAATGTATGAATGATGCTTAATCAAAAACAATATTTTCCTCCTAGAGTATTAAGAAAAACAATGTGCATGAAATATGTGTGTAAATTGTTAGATGTTACTAGAAAAACAACATATTTATTTATGAATTGTTTTTTTTTTTTTAAATTATATGTTAACTCAGAATGTCATGATGACCGATTAATATCCTAATTGTTGAAAAAAACATTATTTAATAGTTAGTATAACTTCTTTAACCAATATTTTATTATATGAATGAAATCATAATGGATATTTCTTATCAGTTCCTAAATGTGAGTATAAGATCTTTTTGAAGAAAAGTAGAATCAAAGTAAAAAAGAAAAAGAAAGAACCCATTATTTTTATGAGATTCTACTTTGGATTCTACATGAGATACAAGGAGATAGTGAATATTTAACTTAAAAAATCCATCATTTTATTTTGTGAAATATTTTCCCACCCATTGAACTTAATGAAACTCTTGGAACTGGCCTAAAAAAAACCTATAGATTCTAGCATCAGGAGCATGTTTTTAAGGTGTCCATATTTTAGGATCTTAAGTCATCATTAACCAAAGAACACCTTTCTTATTCCCTTCACTTCATCATTTAAATTTTTTACCATTATATCTTTAAATTCAAACTGCTAATCATTTCCTCATTTTAGATCAAAGTTTGCTCGAAACAAAATTTGTCTTTTTATTCCAAAGTAGTTGGTACACTAAGATCCTCCACAGTTAAAAAACTGTACAAGGCTGCATAAGGTGGTATTTAAAAATATCACATCCTAACTTGATTCATTGAAACAATCTGCACAAGTAAAAGACAACTATCTCCTTACTAAAATTATTGAATGCAGTTTCGTAATATTTAAAATAATCGGCATATAAATACTAATCACACGATTGCAAAACATAATATTATAAATAAATTCATTTCAATTTAATAATTAACTCTTTTAAAAAAATTTAAATTCAGAATTTATTAATGTGTTATTAGAGAAATTTGACTTTCATTCTAATATGTATATGATGATTCATGAAAAGAGATAAGCATGTAAATTTAATACATTGTAAAATTTAGGTATTCAATATGAATACCGATTTATATTTGAATAATAAAATGGATACCTGCTTTTATATTTTAGCATTTGGATTGGGTTTTAAAAGTGAAACAATTTAGAAATCAGAGTTAGATAAAAATTGTTCGGCGTAAGATAATTTTTGTACAAAATATATGCTTTTGGATTGATTGTAATATACACTTAACCAGAAACAAAATGAGCGATGGATGAAAAGATTAAATCAGTCAGTGTTTCAATGAACCAAAATTCAGTTTACACGAGATGTGTAAATATAAACTTTTCAATTGAACGAGATATCTATTATTACAATTTTCAGAGTTAATCAAAAGTAAGAATGTTTAGAATCTCAATCTAGCACAAACTTAAATCTTATATACAAAATCGCTACTAATGCGGTAAAGCCTAATATCATGATATCCTAAGAAAATGTTAAATCTAAACATGCAATTCTTTTTAATTCTTGTTATTTGATTTACTGTGTTATTTTCTTTTAACTCCTTTTCTCTCTTATCTTGAACATGTTAAAACAATTTTCTTTTAAGTAATAAAACATTTAAATTAATCACAAATTTTAAATACTACAATTCACGCCCCTCCCCCTCCCTCTTGTATTTGGAGTCACTTATCCAATAAGTGGAGACATAGCCTAAATCATATTAAAGATTAATCGTCCCAGGAGGAAGATGACTTCAAGATATTCAGTAAACAAACCATCGTTCTTTAATGGAGTAGGGTATAGTTCGTGGAAAGAGAAAATGAAGTTTTTCATAGAAAGGATGGATCGTGGTATTTGAAAGATTGTTAATGCATGTCCATTTTTTCCTATACATGAAATAAATGGTGTTGTAGTAAACAAATCTAAAAAGGATTGGACCAAATATAATAAAGAAAATGTGTAGCACAATTTGAAGGCAAAAACTATCATCACTGCAACTCTCGGTCTTGATGATTTTTTGCGAGATTGTAATGAAAATGCGGGGCATCTTCCATATTACCCAAGAAGGGACTATTGAGGTAAAGAGGGCAAGGCGTTGGACATATTAACTCACGAGTATGAACTTTTCAAAATGAATCTTGAAGAGAATATAAATCAAATGCAAAAACGATTTACCCATATCGTGAGTCATATGAGAACTCTAGAAAAAAACATTTTCAAATGAGGAATTGGTTGTGAAAATTTTGAGATGCCTAAATCATAGTTGGCAACCTAGATGTAGATGTAGGTGTTGTTTAAACTGAACTAGGTTAACATCTAGTCCAACATTTGTCCCTTGAGAAACAAAATTGAAATTGGCATCAAAGCAGCCACCCTGTTCTGTTTGGGTGAGCTCTAGGGAAGATATTTTTTGTTCATATAGACAAAACAAATAATGGAGGGTCTGTCAATATACCACCTTTTTTGGATGACACTAATTATCATTATAGTTATCATTATAGGAAAGCTAAGATTGTTGCCTTTCTTAAATTCATAGACAACAAAACTTGAAAGGTTGTGGTTATAGGTTAGAAACACCTTGAGATCACTTCTCAAGATGGTACAACAGGCTTTAATCCAGAAGCTGATTGGTCCAAAAATAAAGATAATGAAGCTCTTGGAAACGACAAAGCCTTGAGTTCTATATTCAACGGTGTCGACAAGAACATGTTTAGACAAATTAAAATATGTACTGAAGCTAAAGAAGCTTGGGAAATTCTCAAGACTGCTCATGAAGGCACATCCAAAGTGCATATATCAAGGCTACAACTCCCCACAATACAGTTTGAGAATCTGAGAATGAAAGAAAATGAACCCATATATGATTTTAACATCAAACTTAGGGACATTACAAACACTTAATTTGCCTTAGGAGAGAAGATGTCGGAAGAAAAGCTTGTCACAAAAGTCCTAAGATGTGTCTACCTATAAAGTTTGACATGAAGGTTACAACTATTGAAAAAGCCCAAAACTTAAGCAACATGAAAGTTGATGAAATCATTGGTTATTTACAAACCTTTGAGATTGTTATAAGTGATAAATCTAAAAAGAAGAACAAAGCATTGCCTTTGTATCCAACACTAAAGAGGTTGAAGATCAAGGTGAAATCCTATCAGATGCTATAACACTTATTGGAAGAAAGTTCAACAAATCCATGAGAAGGCTGAACAGACAATGGAGGACAAATGTCCAAGACAAGAGGCCATACATCAGTTCCCAGAGGAAGAGGAAATATGAAGACAAACCTAACCAAGGAAAAGGAGTTCAATGTCATGAATGTGAAAGGTTTGGCCACATCAAAGTTGAGCGTCCTACCTTTCGTAAGAAACAAAAAGGGGATTACCAATCACTTGGTCTGATTCTGATGATGAAAGTGAATGAGAAATAGCTAATAAAATGATAGCCTTCATTGGAAAATATGATTCTTGTAGTGAGTCTACTGATAAAGATATCTCAGCAAAAGAGCTTGCTGAAACTTATAAAGAATAGCTCACTGAGTGGAAGGAATCTTGCATGAGAGAAGAGAAATAAAAGAAAACCATAAGTGATATATTCATGGAAAAGGAGAAGATTGGCTCAACCATTGTAGATCTAGAAGAGGAAGTCACATTATTAAAGTTTGAACTTCACAATATGACAAAATTTGTACGTACGTTGAACATTGGTTCTGATATGTTAGATGAGATCTTGGAGATTTGGGAGAAAAATACTATAGGGTTTGACTACAGTTCCATGAACAAAAGGTCAAAGTCCTACTAAGAATTTTGTTGCTGATGAGAAGAAATCTGAGGTTCTGATGAAGGGCCACATGTTCCTGTATCCTGCTCAACATGTGTACCCTCACAACAAAGGCAACAAGAAATCTTGGAGGTGTCACCACTATGGAAGATATGGCAATATAAGACCTCTTTACTGTAAAATGTATGGATACCCTCATTTTTAAAGTCAACCAAATCCCAAATGAAAGAAAGGGAAGAAAACTCAAGAAAAAAAGGAGTGGAAACCCAAGGAAACTATCACCTATCTTATAGCTTATACATATTTTAAAGCTTCATCAAGAGAAGATTGATATTTTGATAGTGGATGCTTGTTGAAATACAAATAGAGTTAGAGTTTTGTTATCGTTCCACAAAGATTGTTCGTGATATCGCAGTCGTTCTACAGTTGTATACGTTTTAAACTTCAAAGTAACAAGGGGTCTTGGTTGTTTTTAGTCGGAACGCTTGCATTCAAATTTAAGTAATAGCGGTAAAAAGATTTGTTTTAACAATTTATAAAAAGCATGTCAAGATTAGAGTTTGACAAACCATTTTGCACGTATATAATCGATAAAGCTAATGAACTCGGTTACACGATAAATACAATCACATATCCTCCCAATATGTTTATCTCTAACACATATTGTGAGTTTTACCATTTTGATCCTTTGATGATCTCTCACTCAAACTATCAAAATGACAACATTCAAGCTCAATATTTTGTGAACATCAACTCACATAACTATCTCTAGCCAATGTGCATTGATGGATGAAAAACCTAGGTAAAGAGTAGGAACACGTTTCTCAATCATGAACCAACACAAAGAATAAACATAGAAACAAAGTTTTTCATCATACATTCATCATCCAAGAATTCACAAGCTAGAATCAATACATATACATGCAAAAGAAAGGTTTATCTACCATCTAACCTTGGCACAAAAGAGAAATTAGCTCTCCATTGTCATGGAAGCTAAACAAACAAGAAGATGAAGAAGAATATCAAGCATCAATGATGATCTCTCGACAAATGATGCTTCCAATCTTCCAAAATAGGATGCTACACTGTTTACAATGTATTTTGCTCTGAAAAATATCAAGGATCCCAAGAAAAATACAAAAAAGTCTATTTATAAGGGGGCTGAAAAACGCAGAGCGCGCTAAGCGCGCAACACCGTGCTAAGCGTGCTGTACTTTATGTTAAACCGCCTACAAAGCGCGCTTAGCGGGCTCAAGACCGCGCTAAGCGGGCAACTCTCTGTAACTAACTCCATCCCCGCGTTAGGAGCGCGCTACAAGCATGTTCCAAAAATGATTTTCTTCAAAAACTGCTTCTAGGGAGCCTTCTTTGCTCCAAGCTCTTCATTTCAATGTAAAAACCTACAATTAAAAACACAAAAGTTAAATAAATAAGTCTACTAATGCAATTAACTATACTACGGTTATTTCCGAAAACAATGGGAAAAATCATCGATTATCAAATAAAGATCACAAAAAGGTGCTAAAAACTAAACTAAATATTAACACGTTTTAGCACCTAACAACTCTCCCTAACTTGTTTCTTTATTTGTCCTCAAACAAAGGTAAAATAGAATAGAAACAAGAGGAATACCGGATAAGCAAACACAAACAAAAATCAATGGTTCAAACCGAATTGACGCGCTCGCAAGTACCGCTCGGCTTCACAAAGAATCAAAACATGTATATGAACTAACTTCTAAACATAAATAACAAGCACTCATCATAAGCAAACAAATGTTCAAACGGGGATCACCTAATTTATTCAAATGAGCCAAGCTCAATATATACACGGGACAAAACACACTCGTAAGCAATTGTGCCACATCCAAAACAATTTATGTAATCATCTCACAATTTAATGAAAACAATGTAAATAAAGATCACAAAAGGACTTTTATAGTTTGTAACTTGGCCGGGGTTAAAAACAAGGGTCATATATGTACACGGCCATTGAACAAGAAAGGGTAAAATTCTTGAAGAGCATTTTCTTTTCTAAACAACCATTCTTGCTCAAACTTTCAAATTATTCTCACAATGCATTCTATCTCTTTCTCTTTTGATTTCCACAATTTTCTTTTTCTTTCTCTTTTGATTTTTCATTTATTTTTCCTTTTCTTTCTTTTTCAATCTATTTTTGATTTCATTTGAGAATGCATTGCCCACAATTCCTTCTTCTCTTTTCACAATGAACCAATCTCCCCAACTTCAACAATACTACAACTTAAATCAAAATGCTCTTCAAAGCGGTTAAAGTTCGGGTTCATGCTTCACGGATACAAAATTTTTCGTTTTAGGCTCAAGAGAGGTTTCTAATGATTACACACTCACAAGGTGACTTGAAGTGATTTTTGGAAAAGTGGTTCTGCTCATAGTACTCAAAAATTGCCTTGATCATTTCCAAGTTTCCAAAATTTCAAAACAAAAAGTAAGATTAAACATAAAAAATTTGAGTAAGCAACAACTACTTAAATCCCTTAATAATTTGTGAACAATGGAGGAAACTCACATTTGTGGGCATGTCCTAATTGATTCCAATATGAACAAATATGCAAAATGAAGAAAAGCTTGAAAATTATGTAAAGAAAAAAGTTCATATACGTATTAACATTCTACAAAGCACAAAACAGAGTACCTTTTTGTGCACCAATTCAGAAATTTATCATCACCATCAATATATGGTGAAACACATCACTTTTGTACAAAGAAACTAACTTGCTTCATCCATCAATTACCTTAAAATATAGAACAAACAACAAAAAAATTTGGTACCAAAAATTATAAATATAGAACATCATCCGCCCGGATGGAAAATTGACTAATAACCAAAAAAAATTGTAAAAATTATCCAAAATCAACATCCGCCCGGATGGAGAATACAACAATCCTAAACAAAAGTAGATAATAATAGAAACATACTAATCGTAGCAAAATACAAAATAAAAATAGACACATCAAACCCATCATTAATAAGAACTCGAGCTAGACTCTCCATCGCCAGCTCCATCATCGTCATCACCATCACCGCCGTCATCACCACCTGCCCCCACCGGAAAACCAGGCCTGCCCTCAGGCCATCTAGCATAAGCCATGAGGTCTTCTCGAGACCTCAAAGGGTGATCCACATGTGGCTCTCGGATCTGGAGCTGCAGCTGCATCATCGACTCATGCATAAACAAAAAGGCTCGCTGATGAGCCTCGTGCATGGCCCAATTAGCCTCAGCACTCGGATCATGAGCATGCCTCACAGGTGCAGCAGCAACAACAGGGACAGCATCATCAAAATCAAGTGCCCCCATGCAATGACGGGTGATATAATTATCATCCAGAACAACCAGCTTTACATTCCCGGATAAGTGTAACTCGCGCCCTCTGGCACAATGCCATAATAAGTCCCGGATAAGTGAGGGTGCAAGCTACTCTATCTCCAAATGGTGTAGCACTCACAGCGATTCTCTTAAGCTCGTTGGAAATGATCTGTGCTAAATCCACCGTCTTCTCGTTGTCAAGTATACAAGCAATAAGAGCTGCTGTCTCCATGGGAATTGAGGAGGTGTGACTCCGCGGCTTTAGGTTGTGCAAAACAACCGACATTACAACTTGAGAAGCAGTAGTCAACACACTCCATCTGAACTTGAGAGGCGCTCCATTAGCGCTTAATTGGTATGTTTGCCCTCTCACACATAAAGCTTCTCTTAAGTGTTCGGCGTTCCAGTTACGCCGAGCCATCATCCTTCCAAAATCACATAACTCATCGTCGGCCAGCTCAAGGTGGTTTCCAAGGTAAGCGCTGATTGCATTCCTCGAAAAATCAATTTCCTTCCCCCTCACCCAAGTTTTGTAGTTGAAAGTTTCACCATCGGAGGGCAAAACATTCACGAAGAATTCCCTCACGATATCTAAGTGGTACTCGGGGTAAGGCGAAGAAAGCTTGTCCCAACCTTCACCTTGGACATAAGGAGCTATGTTGCGATAGTTCCCTTCAGGATCAATCAAAATAATTCTATCCGCCCACACAGTCATTCTATCAAGCTGCTCATATCTTTGTTGCTGTTCCAAACCAACAAACCGGACTCTATCAAAATGGCCAGATGGAGCACGTCTGGGTGGGTTTGAAGAAGATCCACCAACACGCTGCTTTTTGCGTCAAGACATCTGAAAAGAAAAAACAGAACATACACAAAACAGCCACAAATGTTAATGAAAACAATATTAAAATATTTCTAAATCCTTAAACAAATACTAAGAATAACCTAAGGAAAGCAAAACAGAATTTAGAAAAGGGGAATTTTTCTGCAAATCCCAAATCCCAAACCGCGCTAAGCGCGCAGGAGCGCGCTAAGCGGGCTCTGTGAAATGCAGAAAAAATCCTCTCTGCAACAGATGGTTTCCATGGATACTCCTACTTCCTAAAAACAACCCTATTCACAGAGATATGCACAGTCACGAATTCACAAAATCAAAAACCTAATTTATACACAAAACCTAATTTCTAAATCACAATCCCTAAATTCTAAAATTAAAGTTTTTAACCACATGTAATTTCACTATTCTAGTACCAATAATGGAAACTGACAACAAAAAAAGAAAACACAATGAACAAGAACATTGAACTTAAAGGTTCAACCCAAAATGGGTTTTGTTCATGAAAAATTAAAAAGAAAAACGAAGAACTTACAGTTGATGAAGAAGATGCTTAGCAAGAAGATGATAGAAATGCAGTTAGGGCTTAAGAAAATCCAAAGAACTTTTGAAAATTTTTGAAGGAGAAGAGAGAACTAGAGTTTTGTGGTGAGAAAGGGTGAAATGAGGCACAAACTTCAGAACCCTAACTCATAAAACACCTTCTGGGTCGGGTCAGCATTAGTGGGCCTAGAAAAAATCATATTTTTTTTCAAAAATTCGCAGACCGCGCTAAGGGGGCTCTGGGCTGCGCTAAGCGTGCTGCCTACTGGAAGTGGAGGGTCATTTTTTTCCAGACCTCGCTAAGCGGGCTCCTGCGCGCTAAGCGCGCACTGCAATACTCAAACAATTTCCAGCAGTCCAAATCCAACTTCCAGCAGTCCAAAACATCATTTCAAGCAGCATAAAACAAAAACTTTACAAAAAACATGATTTAAACCGCAAATTGACTAAAAACACGATAAATACTTACAAAATTGGGGTGCCTCCCAACGAGCGCTTGTTTAACGTCGGATAAGCTCGACGGGCCAAGATGCTCAATTAAGAACATCAAGAAGAACAGAACAATTTTCACGATCGAAATGACCTCCAAGGTATATTTTTAAGCGTTGACCATTCATGGTCCAACTATCTTTCTTTTCCAAATCCTCGATCACAATTGCCCCATAACGCTTTACCTCCTTGACACGAAACGGTCCGGACCACTTTGATTTTAATTTTCCCAGAAAAAGTTTCAACCGAGAATTAAACAGCAGTACCAAATGGCCGACCTTGAAGTCCTTTTGTCAGATCTTCTTGTCGTGATAATTCTTCACCTTCTCTTTATACAACCAACTTGAATGATAGGCGGCATTCCGCATTTCTTCCAATTCCTGAAGTTGTATTTTTCTCTTTTCTCCGGCCAAGTTCGTATCAAAATTTAACAGCTTAAGGGCCCACAGTGCTTTGTGCTCCATTTCAACCGGTAAATGGCATATTTTACCGTAAACCATTTGAAATGGAGTTAAGCCAATTGGAGCTTTGTAAGCGGTCCTATATACCCACAAAGCCTCGTCCAATTTCTGCGACCAATCTTTTCGAGAACTTGACACATTTTTTTCTAAAATCCTTTTCACTTCACGGTTCGGCACCTCGGCTTGACCGTTCGATTGTGGGTGGTAAGGGGTCGCCACTTTATGCGATACACCATAATGTTTCAAAACATTTTCAAGAGATGCATTGCAAAAGTGTGACCCGCCATCACTAATAAGAACCCGAGGAGTGCCAAAATGGGAAAAGGTGTTTTTCTTCAAAAAATTTATCACCGTTTTGCCATCAGCCTTAGGTGAAGCAATCGCTTCAACCCACTTTGACACATAATCAACCGCCACTAAGATGTATTCATTTCCAAAAGAGGGTGGAAATGGACCAACAAAATCTATGCCCCAACAATCGAAAATTTCAACTTCTTGGATATTTTGAAGGGGTATTTCATCTCTTTTTCCATTTCCCCCACTTCTTTGACAAGTGTCACAACTTTGCGCATGAAGATTTACGTCTTTAAATTGAGTAGGCCAATAAAAGCCTGATTGCAAGACTTTCGTGGCCGTCCTCGAACCATTAAAATGGCCGCCATAAGGCAAGTTGTTACAATGCCAAAGAATACTTTGAGCTTCTTCACTCATGACACACCTTCTCAAAAGGTTGTCACCTCCTAATTTGAACAAATAAGGGTCATCCCACACATAGTAATTTGCATCCGACAAGAACTTCCTTTTTTGGTTCCAAGCTAGGTCTTCGGGTACCTAACCGGTTGTGGTTAGCAATATCCGCAAACCACAGCCTAACTTGGACTCTAAACAATTTTTCATCGGGAAATTCCTCTCGGATTTCCTTTTCAGTTTTGGTTACCTCCACATTGATCAAACAGGACAAATGATCCGCCACTAAATTCTCTGAACCCTTTTTATCCTTTATTTCCAAATCAAATTCTTGACGTAAAAGGATCCAACGTATGAGCCTTTGCTTCGAATCCGGTTTAGTGAGCAGATATTTGATTTCCGAATGATTGGTGTAGATAACCCCTTTTGACCCAATTAGGTAAGAACGAAACTTCTCAAGTGCGTATACAATCGCAAGCAATTCTTTTTCGGTTGTGGTGTAATTCACTTGCGCCTCATTTAATACTTTGCTTACGTAATGTATAGCATGGAAAGTTTTGTCATTCCTTTGACCTAACACCGCTCCAACGGCATAATCACTCGCGTCGCACATTAGTACAAAATTTAAAGTCCAATTTGGCGCGATGATTATTGGAGCGGTAATTAGTTTCTCTTTCAAAATTTGGAAATCAATAAGACATTCATCGTGAAAGAGAAATACCTGATCTTTGTTGAGCAAGTTGCTCAATGGCCTTGCTACCTTTGCAAAATCTTTGATGAAACGCCTATAGAATCCCGCATACCCCAAAAAGCTTCTGATTCCTTTGATGTTGGTCGGAGGAGGCAACTTTTCAATTACTTCAATCTTCGCTTGATCGACTTCAAGGCCTTTGGAGGAAACTTTGTGGCAAAGCACAATTCCCTCCGTCACCATAAAGTTACACTTCTCCTAATTCAACACCAAGTTAGTCTTTACACACCTTTCAAGGACGGTTTCTAAATTCTTCAAACACAAATCGAAAGATGCTCCAAACACGGAAAAATCATCCATAAACACCTCCATTGTCTTTTCTATTAGGTCGGAGAAGATAGCTTGAACACACCTTTGGAATGTTGCCGGCGCATTACATAAGCCAAAAGGCATCTTTCGATAGGCAAAAATGCCAAAGGGACAAGTAAAAGTCGTCTTCTCATGATCCGCCGGGTCAACCGTAATTTGATTATACCCCGAATATCCATCCAAGAAACAATAAAATTGTTGCCCGGATAACCTCTCGAGCATTTGGTACATGAATGAAAGTGGAAAATGGTCTTTTCTAGTTGCGGTGTTCAACCTTCTATAGTCCATACACATTCTCCACCCCGTCACAATTTTTGTTGGGATTAATTCATTCTTTTCGTTTCGGATAACGGTCATGCCACCCTTTTTAGGAACAACGTGCACGGGGCTTACCCATGGACTATCAGAGATTGGGTAGATCATTCCCGCATCCAAAAGCTTCACAACTTCTTTCCGAACAACCTCTTTCATAGTTGGATTCAAGCGGCGTTGTGGTTGAGCAACCGCCTTGAAATCCTCTTCCATAAGAATCTTGTGCATACAATAAGATGGACTAATTCCTTTAAGATCGGAAAGAACCCACCCTATAGCTTCTTGATTTCTTTTCAACACTTTCATCAAACGGGTTTCTTCTTTTTCGGAAAAAATGTTGCTAATAATAACCGGCTTGTTCCCACTTTCATCAAGGAATGCATACTTCAAATTTGAAGGAAGCACCTTCAATTCAAGTTGAACTTTCTCATCACTTGGTTCTTTCTTCAACTCTTCATTCTCAACTTCCCACGGTTGTAATTCTTTGAGAGATTCAAGCTCTTTCAAACATTCCTCAAGAGCTCTTTCTTCTTCATCGGAAAACACTTCAAAAGAATCATCAAGAACCATTTCCAAAGGAGACACTGTATGAACATGCTTAGAAACCTCCAAAGTTGTTTTTTCAATTGCATCGATACGAAAGCTATCATGCTTGTCTTTGGAATGCTTCATTGCTTCGAATAGATTAAAAGATATCTCTTCATTTAGAACCCGCATTTTCATAAGGCCATCATCAACATCTATCATCATGCGAGCGGTCTTCATAAAAGGCCGTCCAAGAATAAGAGGAGCATCCTCATCCTCTTCCATATCAATAACAATGAAGTCCACCGGAAAGAAAAATTTGTCAACTTTCACCAACACATCTTGAGCCAACCCAATCGGATGAGTGGTAGATTTGTCGGCCAATTGCAATGCCATCTGGATGCCCTTATTTTCAATGTTCCCAAGCTTTTTCACAATAGATAATGGAATGATATTGATGCTTGAGCCCAAATCAATAAGGCCATTTCCAACAAAGACATTACCAATTGTAACGGGTAAGGTAACTCGCCCCGGATCGGCTTCTTTTTTCGGAAGAGTTCTTTGAATAATAGCACTACAATTTGCCGCAAGAACAACGGTTTCCGGCTCTGAATATTTCCGCCTCTTTGTAAGAATGTCCTTCATAAATTTGGCGTACTTTGGCTTTTGCTCTAGAGCTTCGGAAAAAAGGGATGTTGATTTGTAGTTACTTAAAGATATCCATGAATCTTGAGTATTTCCTAGCATTTTCTTTCCTTGTCGGCACATGAGGGTAAGGCATATTTTGAGGCGGTATCAGATTTATCATCTCCTTCCCCCTCTTAACTCTCACATGTTTCTCTTTTTTCTTCATTTCCTCCACACTCTCATTTTCAACTTCAACCATATCATCATTTTTCTTTTCAACTTCAACCTCATCACTATTTTTATTTTCAACTACTTCCTCATCACTATCCTCCTCAACAATACCATCAATTTTTTCTTCCTCCACACTCACATTTTCTTTTGCTAACTCCTTCCCACTTCTAGTAACGATTGCTTTGCAATGCTCCTTCGGATTCACTTGAGTATTTGCGAAGAATGAAGGACGCAATTGTTGCTCGGCTAGTTGTTTCGCAAGTTGCCCAACTTGATTTTCGAGATTCTTTATCGCCGCATCGCTACTCTTTTGGTTGGCCATAGACATTTGAATGAATTGATTCAAAGTGTCTTCCAACTAAGAGCTAGGAACCAGAGGTGGTGGAGGTTGATAAGGATTTTGCCGGCTTGAAGAACCGCCACCATAACCTTGATTATTTTGATAGTTCATCCTCGGTTGATATCCTTGATTGTTTTGGTAATGTTGTTGAGGGTTGCTTTGGTAAGGTTGTTGTTGTTGTCTTCCTTGATAATCTCATTGATTGTCCATGTAGTTCACTTCTTCAAATGACGGTGGAGGACAAAATCCGGTGTCGTGCTCTCCTTTGTAAAGTTCACAACATGCAACTTGTTTACTCTTGCTTGGTTGCTTATGCATTTCCTTCAATTATTGTGGAAGCTTCAACATTTGTTGAGTCAAAAGTTCCACTTGTTGAGATAAAAGCTTGTTTTGAGCTAGGATTGCATCATTTGTTCCTAATTCAAGTACCCCGGGTTTCTTTTGTGAGTTGTTACGGCTTTGACTTTGAAGATCATTGAGAGTCATTCTGTTGATGATTTCCGCAGCTTCTTCGGCACTCTTTGATAACAAAGCTCCACCAGGAGTGGCATCCAATAATTACTTGCAATTTGGTTGGAGACCATTTCTGAAGATGTGAATTTGAGTTAACTCATCAAACCCGTGGCCTTTGCATTTTCGAATCATGGATTTGAATCTTTCCCATGCTTCATTTAGAGACTCATTAGTACCCTGAGAGAACACAAAAATTGCAGTTTTTGATTCCATAAAACGATTGTGAGAAAAGAACCTTTCTATAAATTTCTCCTCCAGAACATTCCAATCGGTCATCACAGCAGGAGTTTGGTCAAGATACCAATCCTTAGCTTTGCCAAGCAAAGCATGAGGAAATAGTCTCTTGAATAAAGGTAACTCTTGTGCTTGATCCACTCCGGCCACTAACGCTATCTCATAAAATTTGGTGAGAAAAGTGAAAGGGTCTTCATGATACATTCCCGTGAACGGACTTCCATATAACAAATTCAGAGTTCCCATTTTCATCTCAACTTGCCTTCCATTATTTGCATTGTGAGCAAACAGAGTGGTGTGACGCGGACTATTTACACATGGTGTGGACGCGGGAGGCGGAGGTGGTGGATGTTCCATATTTGGCAGTAACTGTGGAAATAGCGTTGAAGTCGAACTTCCTTCTCACTCTTGCCTTTATCTAGCTAGTTGCCTCCTTCTTCTCGTTCTGCTATTGAGTCTACGAGCGGTTCTTTCAATCTCGAGATCAAAAAGAAGTTGGTCCGCCGGTAGTTTTCCTCGCATAAAACAAAGTCTGCACACTAAACCAAACAAATTAATAAGCTCAAGATAAAGTTTAACAAGTCTAAAATTTCACAACTATTGTAATGCTTGCAATATCAATCAACAATCCCCGGCAACGACGCCAATTTGTTGAAATACAAATAGAGTTAGGGTTTTGTTATCGTTCCACAGAGATTATTCGTGATATCGCAGCCGTTCTACAGTTGTATACGTTTTAAACTTCAAAGTAACAAGGGGTTTTTGGTTGTTTTTAGTCGGAACGCTTGCATTCAAATTTAAGTAATAGCGATAAAAAGATTTGTTTTAACAATTTATAAAAAACATGTCAAGATTAGGGTTCGACAAACCATTTTGCACGTATATAATCGATAAAGCTAATGAACTCAGTTACACGATAAATACAATCACATATCCTCCCAATATGTTTATCTCTAACACATATTGTGAGTTTTACCATTTTGATCCTTTGATGATCTCTCACTCAAACTATCAAAATGACAACATTCAAGCTAAATATTTTGTGAACATCAACTCACATAACTATCTCTAGCCAATGTGCATTGATGGATGAAAAATGTAGGAAAAGAGTAGGAACACATTTCTCAATCATGAACCAACACAAAGAATAAACATAGAAACAAAGTTTTTCATCATACATTCATCATCCAAGAGTTCACAAGCTAGAATCAATATATATACATGCAAAAGAAAGGTTTATCTACCATCTAACCTTGACACAAAAGATAAATTAGCTCTCCATTGTCATGGAAGCTAAACAAACAAGAAGATGAAGAAGAATATGAAGCATCAATGACGATCTCTCGACAAATGACGCTTCCAATCTTCCAAAATAGGATGCTACAATGTTTACAATGTATTTTGCTCTGAAAAATATCAAGGATCCCAAGAAAAATACAGAAAAGTATATTTATAAGGGGGCTGAAAAACGCAGAGTGCGCTAAGTGTGCTGCATTTTATGTTAAACTGCTTACAAAGCGCGCTTAGCGGACTCAAGACCGTGCTAAGCAGGCAACTCTCTGTAACTAACTCCATCCCCGCGCTAGGAGTGCGCTACAAGCATGCTCCAAAAATCATTTTCTTCAAAAACTGCTTCTAGGGAGCCTTCCTTGCTCCAAGCTCTTCATTTCAATGTAAAAACCTACAATTAAAAACACAAAAGTTAAATAAATAAGTATACTAATGCAATTAACTATACTACGGTTATTTCCGGAAACAATGGGAAAAAGCATCGATTATTAAATAAAGATCACAAAAAGGTGCTAAAAACTAAACTAAATATTAACACATTTTAGCACCTAACAATGATCAATGCACATGACTAGTGAAAATAGTTATCTTGAAGAGTTGAAGTTTTTATGTCACCTTGGGTGATGAAGCTAGAGGAAGAATCAAGGGCATAGGAAAACTGGTTAGTCCAGGTTTTCCTTGTCTTGATGATTGTATTGTTGGTAGAAGAATTAACTGTTAACTTGATCAGCATGAGTCAACTATGTGATCAAACTCTGAATGTTAGCTACAATAAGTTTGAATGTATTGTTTCTAGCAAAGATCAGGAGGTGTTAATAAATGGTTCAAGATCCAACGACAACATTTATATGTGGATCTATTATCCCAAATCAAAGATTAAGAGCACTAAGGAGATCATATCTATAAATGCTATCAAATAAGTGCCAAAACTCATGATTGAAGAAGTTAAAATATATGGAGTAGTCAAGATGTCCCACAAGATGCTCCAGTATCCTACCTCCACTAAAAGTTTGAAGTCACCTTCTATGAATCTCATGGAATCCACACAAGTAAAATGCCTGGGTGGAAGAAATGGCTTCCTATGTGCGAATAATAACAAATGAAAATTCCTTTATGACTTTGGGTGTGGTATGCTTGACAAGATGTTGGAACATTATGTCCAACAATTGATGTCTGAATGTGAGATGGGTTTTGTATAAGAACTCACTTATTTTACTAGTATTCAAGTAAAACAAAGAAGACAAAGTATCTGTTTTAGATTTGAAAAGCAAATGGGCACTATTGGAAATTGGTTGAATGAGAACTTATTTCTAAGGAAACGTTCAAATGGAAACTTTTCCTCTCTTGTTATCATTACCACACAAGAAATAATACGCTTTATTCCTATTCCAATTCATTTCAAAAACTCCTTTGTGTTCACTCACCTGAAGAACAATATCTCTCTCATTTTCTCTCAAACTGTTTATCTCTCTTTCTCTCTGAGCTGTAAAATTCCTTCAAAAATGAGTCAAAAACATGATGTTGCTAAGACTTCTAAGCCCAAACCTGTCACCAAAACCTATGGGGTTAATGTAACATCCTAATTTTCCATACTTTAAATAATATAGCTTATTAGATTTGAGATTTTAACATTGCTAATTATTAAAATCTAAATATTGAAACTAGCACCTATAATAATTAGTTTATCAATTAATTACCCTTTATTTTTATTATTAATATTATTATTCAATTTGAATATCATCGTTTCATTTTACAAACTAAATATTGAAATTGAAATTAATACTTAAAAATACTCAACTTTAAGTTAATTAATTATTCATATTATTTTTATTATTAATATTGTTGTTGTTTTGTTATTATTATTATTTGATTTTATTTTATTTGAATATTATCATTTTACTATACAAACTAATTAGTAAATAAAATAATCTTAAGTAATAATAATTATCTTTGTTGTCATTATTATTATTTTTATTATTATTATCATTTCATTTTTATAAAAGAAATATATATCTCATTTTTTTTATTAATATCATAAATGATATTATGTCATGAAACATTAAAATATCAAGCTCTCATACCTTTCTCATAAATTATTTTCACAAAAGTCATACTAGAACATCTAAAGAACTATTGATGTAAGACTAGTAAATATTTGATAAAGACATTTACTAGCAAGAGTTGAACAGTTAGAAGGTATGGGCAAAAGAAGATACATTTATGTTATTTTAATATTTTACAACTAGTATAAATAGGGGTCTTTTCCACCCTATTTTCATTCACTCATTCACAAATCTTCTTTCTTACCTCTTTATTTCTTTCCTTCTCTAGTTTCTTCATATAGCAATATTAGTTTTAGTTATTGAGGTTCTCACGGTGTCGGTTCGTAATTTTAGAGTTATTTTGTGGTAAAAGTTCTTCTAAAGTTTCAAAGGAGTTTTATACATCAAAGTTCTGCCCAAATCATTTTCATAAGTAACCGGTAAGCCGTTATAATTTCTATTTTATTTAATTATATTATTTTAATTATGTTATTTATATAAAGGTTATTTTAAAATTTCTATGCAAATTCCATTTAGACGTCGAGATATTGAACTTATAAAGTCCAAAATAAATCTTACCATTTTAAGTCATTATAATGCCCATGTATTATTATAATTTAAATGTAATTAGGAATACGCTCTTGATAATTTTCTAAAATGAAGAAATCTAAACGGAGTTATAGTCTAATTTATATTCGAATTTAATAATTATTTAAATATAATGGAGGTTATTATTAAATATTTTAATAAATAAATATTTCAAGTTATAATGAGATTATGTTTAATTAACCATAAATTATATTCTAATAATTTTATAAATTTCGTACAATTCAACGGTTATCGTAAATTAGGTTCTTGGCAAAGATCGGAGAAAACGCTCGTGGGCTTTCAACAATGCTCAACAACAAAAGGTGGGGGTAAGATTTCGCATACGTTGGGACGGTTAGCGTAAAATAGCTTAATATATATATGTGTGTAGTGGTGACCCAAGCCCTACTAGCGATAAATAAGTAAGGAGAGCCTATTCTCGAATAATGATTTTCACGAATCATTGAGCGAGGTTACGCCGGCCTTAATTATTTATCATAGGAATAATCTATGACAATTGGAGGTTGTATTGTGCTTGCATTATTTGATTAATTGTCTAATTTGTTTATTTTATTTATACTTGAATGATTGTGATTGATAGACTAAGAATAATGATCTATTAAGGAGAGAACAACATTACTAGATATTAAGTATTAGATCCCCAATAACATAAAGGAAGTTGGATACATTTAGTAGTTGTATTTGTTTGGATTCCGGCTAAGGAAAGACTTGGTCTACTATGTCCTTTACGGTCCACCTCTCTTACCTGGGAAGTCAACCATACAATTATTCATTGTACAAACTGAACTGATTATGTAGAGATACGGATCATGCCAAGAAGAAATACGACAATACATATGGTGGATTTGACACTCAACTTAAGTATCTAGATAATAAGTATAACCTTAAGGGTTGATACGATATTTCCCAAGTATTAACTTAATACTTATGGTTGAGAGTTGCCACAAGATGATTGAGTGATCATATAGATTTGCATTAAGAAATGTGTAAGTCCACTGCCGTGCGGTATAGGACGCACGAGGTTGATCGGTCGCCTACAATCTCGACGAGGATTATTATCTACGCATGCTAGGCAAGGCAAGGTACTTTACCTGAATTCTCAGGGACGATCGACTTATAATACCTAGACTCCACGTGAAGTTAGTTGGCATAGCTCTTGGTAATTGGGAATACGTTGGTGGCATGTGGTCTTGTGATATCTGATCTTGGTAAATGGGATAGATATCATTGACAGCGTTTAGTGGCCTGAGTCAGCATATAGTTCAGGGATGCAATAGAATCAATAGAGATAAAGTATATATAAAGATACGTTTGTTTGAATAATTATGGTTGCCATACATATATTATTATTTTACACATTCATTCCCACTTTTAAACTTGTACATAAATCTTAGCCCTATGTCCTTTTTGTTTTGCATTTTGGGTTAATCTACGATGATCAGACAACGAGCTCGAATCTTGCTTACTTCCCGACAGTTCAGAAGGAAAGGATATGAAGTGACGTGGATATGGGTTACTGTAACATCTAGATTGGGAGTTGTTAGCGTTTTGTCAAACGCTGATCATATCCCTACTACTACAGTCAGTATAAGTGTCAGTCTCGTTGGACTTAGAAGGCCTTTTTTGTTATGCTTTCTTTTGGTTTCCTATTTGTACTTTTATTTTATGTTGTATCTATGTGGCAAGGCCACTAGTCTTAACGATGTCAAACTCTATGTAAAATATATTTGAAGCATATGTATGTGAAGCAGTATGTTTTTAATTAATTCAGTCTTGTTATTTAAAAGCTTCAAATTTTCTGTATTTTTATTAAAGGTTTCATTAGAATTTCACTAATGGGACATATGCTGTCTCATTTAATGGTATCAGAGATGGTCGATTCAGCTCGGACCGTAAGTGTCTAGAATCATACTGACTTTATCAAGTTGGATTCCAAACTGGATGATAACTTTTCTTCTGTGCGTTGAGTCTTCATCTTGAGAGCCTTCTAGTACATTGATTTAGGAAGTGTCTTTAACACACTTAACTTTTTTTTCCTCCGCTAACAGTCACAAACCCAACGTTAACATTACAGACACTTCACAAAATTCACTCTATAAATACTTCACACCCATTCATTATTTTCATATCAATTTCAGAATATTTATCTATACCTTTCGAATGGCTAAATCTTTTCTTTTATTCATCACTCTTCTTGTCATTATCCTTTTTATTATTGGTATTATCAAGCATGAAGAATTAGGTAAAGATTTCGTAGCAATAATGATAATTATAGTTTTACCATTATTAGTCTTAGCTTGGTTTACAAATAGAGGTGTCTTAGCTTGGTTTTACCATTATTATCAAGCTTGAAAACCAAAAAGCATATATTAAAACATCAATTAAATCAAACGTCAGAAATATAGAGTGAATGATGGTTGTTTAAATTGATGTGGGGTGGGTTACAACCTTCTTCCTTAACCTTTGCATACTTGAGGAGAATAATAGTCGGCGTGGTCGGATCATGTTGTTTCTGTTTGTACTCAAAGAACTCGTTAGCATAGTTTTCCCAAAGGGTACAATGCAACGTGTTGTCACTAAGTGGAAGAAACGGAGATAGTTAGTAAACAATTTTAGAAGTAAAATGAAACTGAGTATCCAGTCAACGTTATACCTTGAATCTCATAACACCAAGTTGATATGAGGTGTCTTCCCCCCCCCCCCCCCCCCCCCCCCCCCCGTGTTTGACTGCGAGTATCCTACTTCATCAACCATACCAGTAACATCTATACAACAAAACAGTAGAAAAGGAATTAAAATAGAATTTCATGAAAAGTAAACAACACACGGTTTGATAACGAAATTAGCAACAGAACCACAAAGAAGACTCTTTTGCCATTTCCCTGAGATGGTATCACCAAATGCTATCAAGTTCATCATCTTGTTAGGGATGGTGTGTTTGCCAATCATTTGGGTGAACATGAAAGTTTGACATGGTGCAGGTGATGTTACCTGACAGCGCCGAGTCAAAAGCCTGTTTATAGATTGTTGGAACAACCACATAAATGTCATGGCCCTGAAATGTAAACATGAGGTAAATAACATGGATGTATCAGTATACAAACGGAGGTATAGTATTTTAAACATCAGAATAGGTTTATGTACAAAACACATGCAAATGGCATACTATGTATACAAAACGTAGGTAAATTATTTGAAACATCAGACTGAGTTTTTGCAAAAGAAGGTATAGTATTGTAAACATCAGATCAATATTTTGTACAAAACACAAGCAAATGTCAAAATATGCATACAAACGAAGGTAAACTATTTGAAACATCAGTTCAGTATTTTGTACAAAAGGCAACCAAATGTCATGAAAAAATACATAGTCAAAGAGGTGCAGTGAATAATATGCGTAACTTACGTTTTTGTCACCAACCACCATCTCGAAATGCTCGGTTGTTGATGTCGTTACCTTCGACTTGTGATGCAACAATTGATAGCAATAGGAAACCTGCAATTATATTGAAGAATATCTGTACTCAGCATAACCACTTAGGATCAAATGAAACCCATATAAGTCTACAGTTCAAAACGATAGGAACTACACATTGTTCTTGTAACACTTAAAGCCATACTTTGGAACATCTACTGCTTGGCTATGCATCAAACTGTCCACGACAGTAATCAATCTCTGTGTATCAAAAGCTTCTGGAGATATCAACAACACGTGTTAGAAACAATGCAAGGAGCTACAGGAGAAGTCAATAACCAGCATTGAGATGTGCAGTACTAAAATTCAGAGGTCTTTCAATATAATTTTGCTATCTTTTCAAATTTCAGGTGAATTTTGACATCATTTAACAGAGCAGAAGTCAAATTTCAGGTAAATAGATTAGAGATCTCAGTTCATTAATATATGGCAAATCATTAAGACTTAAAAAGTTAAACAAACAACCAGTACCTCTTATATTTCCAACGACTTCACTCTAAACGGCAGCAGAACGCCCGATAAACTCAACAACCCTCCACCTCTGAGCAATAACCCGATCTACGCTCACACAAACTCTAAATAACCAACAGCAATGACACTAACCTCCAGCAGCACAGGAACAATACCACCAATGTACAGACATCTCAGTCATGGATTGTGAGGATTGTTTCAACCACTTGTTAGTGTTTAGCAATTCATAATGAGAGGAAGATATAAGTGGTTGTTATTATATACCATAATTAAAAACAAAAATTACAACATTAAATATTCCATAAATCCATCACAACATTCAGAAAATCTTCTATCTTTACTCAAAATCATCAAACCCAATTTCAATTCTATAAACCCTAACCACACATTAACCCCTTTTCATTATCAACACGAAAGAAATCCAAACCCTAACTTTCCCAATTCGTCCATAGCTTGTACTTCCTAAAAAAGGCACATTTCCGATAATTTTCACAATTTACACAACATAAGGAAGTGCAAACCTGAACCAGAGCCTCGAGCCCTCAGAAACCGCACCGTTGGTGAATCTTCCCTCTAACGCGTGAGCCAACAACACGAAACCTGAAACAACAAACACTTAATCAAAATCAAAATCAAAAGTAAGAGAAGACAAAGAAATCGAAAGCCCAATGAAGTTGGGAGTTAGAAGATGAATGAAAGAGATAACAGAAGGAGAAGTTGTAGTAGAGAGGAGTGATGGGTAGAGAAGTGTGAAGGCGTGCAAAAGTAGATGTAGCAGCTGGGATGTGATGGGAAGCAGATGTAGCAGAAGAAGAATTTATTTGAGTATGTGACTAAATATTTCAAAATGAAACGCAAGTCCAGTGTGATGGTGAAATAGAATATATCAAATGTAACCTATTATTTCTAATAGAAATAGAGACACATTTAGTTACTAAAGGGCCATGAAATGACAAGATTTGTTCAAAAAGAGGTTATGTGGCAGAAGTAGAAGATGGGGTAGAATGAGAATTTCCACAGCTCATAACTTTCTTATATGGTAGATTTCAAATCTCTTTCACATTTCTTTTTCCCACACTTTCTCACTTTCATTTTAATTTTTTTCTTTATTTATTTATTATCACTAAAAATATTAATAATCTATTTTTTTAAGGGTTAAATACACAACTCCCTGTAATGTTAGCGAATTCTCATTTTAAGCCCTGGTAAAGTTTTTTTTTTTTAAAAACCCCCTCATCTTAGTTAGATTCCCTCACTTAGGCTCCTAATTGCTATATTGCAGCAAAAATTCTTTCATATTGCCTGCGTGGCAGTCCACGTGACATTTTTTATTATTATTTTTTTTTAAATTCCATGTGGATTTATTTTAATATTATATTTTTATTTTTAAATTTCATTTTTTAATATATTTATTTTTAATTTATTTTTAATTTATTTTTAATTTATTTTTAAATTTTTTTAAAATTTGTTTAAAATTTTTTTTTCGTTTTTTTTAGATTAAAAAAATAAACAAAATTGAAAAAATTAAAAATAAAAAATAAATAAAAAAATTAAAAATAAAAAATAAAAAATACTTAGAAGTTCTAATCATTCACACATGGTTTAACCCAATATGGTTTTGGAATCTTTTTAGAGCCAACATATATCTATCTCTTTGCTCTGTCTCCACAATCTTTTTCATCTTTGTGTGGTCTCCATGTCCCCTATAGCTCTAGACAAACAAATACTTAGAAGAAGTTGAAAAGAGAAAAACGCATAAACCGTAGCAAGTGGGAGAGAACTTTCAATGGCAACTCACTCACTCTGCCTAGACTGCTCCTTAATTTGTTTTCTTCTTTCTTTTTAACAATACTTTTCTTTTTGCTTCTTTCTATGCTCATCGATCATAATCACTTTTTCTTTTTAATTGTCCTATGTGTTTGTCTATGGTATTACTATTGACAATTTCACACCAAAATATACGGCATATTAAATATGTTAGTGTTTTTTTTTTTAAATATCTTAAATTTTATTTTTTATTTCTCCAAATATTTTTTTCAAAAAATAGTTTTTTTTTAAATCCACACTTTTGATCTTTCCTATAATTAAACGATAATCTTTACAATTTA
This sequence comes from Lathyrus tuberosus, assembly GCA_022829125.1. Lineage (NCBI taxonomy): Eukaryota > Viridiplantae > Streptophyta > Magnoliopsida > Fabales > Fabaceae > Lathyrus > Lathyrus tuberosus. The sequence goes on along the minus strand of JALAZF010000209.1, from coordinate 1,351,074 downwards.
ACGACAAAATTAATAACGATTTTAATGACAATGTTTAACGATTAAATTAACGGCAATTTTAACGACGATTTTGATATTAAGGAAAAAAATGTGGATAAAAACTTTTAAGAAGACCATTTTTAAAAAAAAATATTTTTAAATTTAAAAATAAAATTTAAACTATTTAGGAGGAACATAGACATATTTAACTCTATTATTTAATTAATTATTAAAGACATATTTTTATAAAAATAAATAAATTTAAGTCTTTTTATTTAGTTATATTTTTTCCTCAAATTTTTTCATGTAATATATTTTTTTTAGTACTTATAGTTTTGTTTTAGCTTTTTCAATTAAATAAATAAATAAATAATTTAAAAAAATTAAAATAAATAAAAAAAATAAAAAACTAATAATAAAATAATTATAAAAAATTAAAAATTAAAAAATTAAAAAAATTAAAAAAATATAAGAAAAACGAAAATTAAAAATAAAAGTATAATATTAAAATAAATCCACATAGAATTTAAAAAAAAATAAAAATAAAAAATGTCACGTGGACTGCCACGTAGACAATATGAAAGAATCTTTGTTGCAATATAGCAATCAGGGGCCTAAGTGAGGGAATCTAACTAAGATGAGGGGGTTTTTAAAAAAAAAACTTTACCAGGAGCTAAAATGAGAACTTCCTAACATTACAGGGGGTTGTGTATTTAACCATTTTTTAATTTTAAAAAAATAACACTATATATTTATCTCACGGGTCACTATTAATACAATACCTGTTTTATTTTAATCAACCATTATTTTAATTTAAGTGACAAAATTCTTATTTTTAAATATTAATTTTTTTTCTTTTTTCATTCTCACGATTCCTTTTCTTCTTTTTCTTTTTATATAATTATTTAATACAATTAAATTTGTATGATTATTGTTCATTTTACAATTAAGTAAATCATTTTAAATTTTATATTTGTATCTAAATACATTTATATCGCATAAAATAATTTTTTTATCTCACGGGTCATTATCTCATCAAAATTTTCTTTTTTGTCTTTCTTCATCTCACGAGTCTTTTTTTTTTCTTTTTGCATCATTATTTAATACAATTTAAGTTGTATAGTTATTCTTCATTTTAAAATTAAATAATTAATTTCAATTTTACATCTGTATATAAATTTATTTTATATTGTATCAAATAAACTTTTTATTTTACAGATCACTATAAACACAATACATATTTTATTTTAATCAATAATTATCTTAATTTAAAAGATAAAATTCTTATTTTTAAATATTAATTTTTTTTTCATCTTACGTGTCTTTTTTTTTATATTTTAATTTAATTGAATTTACAACATCATTATTCATTTTAAAATTAATAGTTAATTTTAAATTTACATATATATTTAAATATATTTTATACCGTATCAAATAATTTTACCCGTACGAAAGTACGAGTATTTTACTAGTGGTTAATTGAAATTTACATGGAAAACATTAGATATACAAATATTAATCAAATACATCATCACATGGCTTAGTTAGTAGAATTTTCCATGAAAATCAACAAATGTATATATGCTAGTCAAATACATCAAATAGTAATGCATATGCATTGGTTAATAGAAGAATTTTCCATGAAAAACAACAAATGTATATATGCTAGTCAAACACATCAACTAGTAATGTATATGCATGCATTGGTTAATAGAAGAATTTTCCATGGAAAACTAGTGCGTGGTGCAAATTTGAGCGTGTATTAAGTGATTGTAGGGAAAGAGGTGAAGTTCGGTCAGACTATTATCAGAAGCTAGAGAGTGATTGAAGTTAAGATAAACATTATCAAACAACGAAGTCTCTGTTTAATTTAGATACCTCCAAAATTAGGAGCAGCTCAGAAATTAAGAGTAACGTATCAAACACTTTGAGCAGTGGGGCAACTCTGAAAATTTAAATAGTGAAATATATATATATATATATATATATATATATATATATATATGTTTTGCTAAGATACACCAACCTATTTTTATGAAGGTGTGTTTTACCAACATACACCTTAAGATATATTTAATAAATTTTTAGTTATTAATTGCTAACATACTTCTTCTAAAAACTCATAGATGTATTATAAAAAATGCCATAATATATTAAAAACGTATAATTTCCGGTAAGGGTGGTCCACGTCCACTCGTTTTTTTGTATATATACACACCAATGCATTTGCAGACTAAAGAAAGGAGACAATGTTAAACGCGTGTGTACTGCTGCTAGTCTTGCTGCCATTTATTTGTATTAAACATGCCAATTCAGAAACTTTTTCAAGAGATATTGCTGCTAACAATGAAAATCCAGGTATGCACAAGTATTTTATTGATTCTAATCTAATATTATTATTTGTTATTTATCTTATTAATTACTCATGAAATTTTATTTCTAAAATCTTATATCTATTTCATTACCAATTTTATATTATAAAATTGTAAGGGTTCATCTTTAAATCCATTATAAGAACTCTATACAAAACAAACTAATATTTTTATAACTTGTAAAATTTAATAGACATCATTAAAATAATTTTATAACAAAAAATTATTAACTTATCTTATTATTAGAATAATTTTAAAATATATACCTGATTTAGTAAAATATTTGTTTATGATTGATTGTTAATATAAAATAATTTTTATTTTTTTATCACTTTTTAACACTAAACACAGAGTTTTACAAAATATATTATATTTTGAAACGTAAGCTCTATCTGTTCATAAAAATATCTATGTTGTAAATATTTAAAATGTTTTTTAATGAATAAGAAAATAATTTTTAAGAGAATAATAAATATATTATTAATATTTAGACAAAATATTATTTTTGATCCCTTAACTACACTCTTGGGTTTAGATTGGTTCTTTAATTATTTTTTGTGTCAGATTGGTCTCTTAACTCTTAAAAATGTGCTATATTGGTCCTTTTTGTCTAATTAGCGATGAATTTAGCAACTGATTTTTGAATTTTTTCGTCGCTAATTAGATAAAAAAGACTAACATGACACATTTTAAAAAATTAAGGGACCAATCTGATACGAAAAATAATTAAGGGGTCAATCTGAACCTAAGAGTATAGTTAAGGGACAAAAAAATATATTTTGCCTAATATTTATTATTGGACTAGGTTCATTTTGTAGAAAAAAAAAAGATTTTTAAGAAAGATGAGGAAAGAAAAAGAGAAAATAGAAAGAAACTGAATTGTAGAAATTATAATTTTATTGATCGAAGTTGTTATTTACATCATACTATGCGCTTTATATAGGAAATTAAAGCACATACCTAAAATTATACAAATTGATCCAAACCAAAAACATACAAGTTATATTTTGGCTTCGACACAACAACTTAAATGTTGTGTTTGACTCTATCAAATACAGTTGACTCCTACATCTTCGACTAGCTACTTCGACATAGTTTAATGCTAACTTTCTACAAAACATCGAATTACAACTTTTAACACATCCCTTAATTCATGTTCTCGAGACTTCTCATCCCGACGCTTCTCTTCAACTCGTCGAATCTGACTTTCTTCAGGGGTGTGGTGAGTATGTCACCTAGTTGTCATTCTGTCTTGCAATGCCCAAGTTAAAGCTTTCCTTTATTAACTTGATCCCTAAGAAAATGATACATCATTTCTATGTGCTTACTTCGACCATGATACACTGGACGATTCGCAAGGTCGATAGCTGACTTATTGTCGACAAACAACTTCATTTTCCTAGGTTCCATTATCTTGAGCTCTTCGAGCAACATATATATCCATGCTGTATATGATGTAACCACGTACTCAGATTCATAAGATGACAAAGCCACAATGTTTTGCTTCCTTGATCTCCATGAGATTGAAGCGCCTTCGATCATGAATATGTAGCCTATAATACTCTTCTTCTCGTCTTGATCTCCATTGAAATCTAAACTAGTGGAGCCATATACCTCTGCATCTGGGATGGTCTTCCTTTTCCTCGACATCAGCACACCACGATCAATCTTACCTTTGATATATCTCAATACTCTCTTGACTATAGTGAGATGACATTTTCGAGGTTTCTCCATGAATCTGCTCAACAATCTAACACTTTAACAAATGTCTGGCCTGTTATTGCAAAAATACCTTAAGGATCCATAAATTTGTTTGTACAATGTCACACTTACAAACTCATCATATGTCTCCTTCTTCAACTTTGCTCTAGCTTTTAATGGCGTATTAGCTGCATTACAGTTGCTCATCTTGAAACTCTTCAAGATATATTGGGTATACTTCTTTTGGTGCAGGAACACTCCTTCACCCATGTCTTTGAACTCCATCCCTAAGTAATATGTAAAATTCCCTAAGTCGGACATTTCAAACTCCTGCATCAGCTTCTACTTGACTCTTCTTATCTCTGCTTCATCTGCACATGTAATCAATAAGTCATCTACATACAGGCATAAGATGACTCAACTGACCCTGTTTGCATCATTGACATACACTTTATGTTCAGAGACCCAATTTTTGAAACCTGCTTCGATCAAGAAGTTATCTATTCTCTTATTCCAAGCTCTTGGGGCTTGCTTCAAACCATATAGAGTCTTCCTCAATCTATACACCTTCGACTCATGCCCTTTGATTTTGAATCTTGGTGGTTGAATGACATAGACTTCTTCTTCCAAAGGTCCATTCAGAAATTCCGATTTTACATCCAACTGATGTATCTTCCACCCTGCGTATGCTACTGTTGACACAATAATTATAATTGTCTCCAGCCTTGAAACAGGTGCGTAGACTTCGTCGAAATCAATACCAGGTTTTTGCATAAAACCTCTCGCCGCTAGTCTTGCCTTATGCTTGGCAATTTCACTGTTCGACCTTCGTTTCAGACTGTACACCCACATCATATCAATTGGCTTCTTGATTGACTCTTCGACAAGCTCTCGGGTCTTGTTCCTTTCGCTTGCCTTGAGTTCTTCTTTCATGGTTGCTAACCAATTTGAATTATTCATAGCTTGATCCAAATTAATTGGTTCTGCTTCAGCCATTATCATTGATTCTTCTATTAAGTCACCATCTGCATCGACTGCTTGATTTGGAAATCTCTCATTCCCAGCTAGCCATGTCGGCTCAGTTCTTGTTCTAGTCGATCTCATAACATTCAACTCAAATAGTTCTTCATTATGATTGGTTGGGACTTCAGTTTGTTGGTCTTCTTCAAACATAGTTTTGACTGTTTGTTGCTTCTTTCGAACTGACCCATGACTCCAATCCCACCCTTTTCTTTCAACCACTAAAATATCTCGATTGATCACTAGTTTATCATCATTTGGTGAATACAGTTAGTATGCACCAATCGAATGATAACCTATGAGCACCATAGTCTAACTTTGATCATCTAGTTTCTTCCTTAATTATTCAGGTACATGTCTGAAACACATTAATCCAAACACTCTAAGATGACTAACATTCGGCTTCACACCTGTCCATGCCTCATAAGGATTCCTCTCGACTATCTGGTTGGACATCTGTTTAGAATGTATATTGTTGTCAAAGCTGCTTCATCCAAAAATCTCTTTGGCATATCGTTAGCTTTTAATATGCTTATATTAATGTTCAGTATACTTCTATTCTTCCTCTCAGCTATACCATTATGTTGAGGTGTATAGGGTCAAATGACTTTATGCTCTATACCTTCATCAGCGAAAATCCTTGCAAATTCTTGAGAGGTGTATTCAAAACCACCATTAGTTCTCAATTTCTTTAACTTGCATCCACTTACTTTTCGACATGCAATTTGAACTTCTTGAACTGTGTGAATACCTCACTCTTCCTCTCAATAAGGTAAATCCATATATATATCTAGTGAATTCATCTATGAATACCTCACCATTCGACCTAACTTCAAATGGTCGACACATATCAGAGTGAATGAGCTCAAGCTTTTCTTTCAACCTCATGGGAAAGTCATGTTTGAATGCTTTCATAGTATGCTTTGCTTTGCAACATTCCTCAGATACCTATCTGGGTTCCTTCACCTAAGGTAAGCCATACACCTTCTTCTTCTGGTTGAGCATACCTAAACTTCTGAAGTTTAGATGTCCATGCATGTGGTTCCATACACAGTTATTATCTTCTTCCGCAGTCGAAGCAAGACACTTGTGATCAATCATGTTGATCTCTACTTTGAAGGTCCTATTGTCTCCCAATGGGGCCTTCAGAATCAACCTTCCACTACCATTATACACCTTCATCTGATTCTTTTCTAACTTCATGTTGTACCCTTTTGCGAGTAATTGACCTACGCTTATCAAGTTACTTGTCATTGAAGGTACATACCGCACATCAGTGATACTGGCTTTTCGACCATCCTTTCTGACAACAGATATATCTCATTTTCCACCTGATGTGATATGACTGCCATATGTAAACTTTATCCATTTCTCAACTGATTCATCTTACTTGGTGAACCAGTTTTTATTATCAGTCATGTGGTTACTACATCCTAAATCTAGGTACCACATGTTGGTTTGCTTAGTGTTTGATTAAGTGTTGTCCATGAGTAGCACATCATCGGATTCACTATCTTCAGCATGTACATAATATACTTCATCTCCATCTTTCGCTCGTGTTTCCTTATTTCTTCGACAGTCTCGAGCATAGTGGCCAAATCCTTGATAGTTGTAACACTGCACCTACTTCATGTCAACTTTCTTTCCATAATAGTTGTTGCCCATGGCTTTCTTGGTCGAATCATAGTAATTCTTTTAATTCTTGCTTGACTTCTCATCATAAGCAAGATTCTTGCCCGACCTCACCTTTTCTTTCCCAGATTTCTTAATGAATCTTGCTTGTAGTGGTTGTTCAGCCACCTTTTCCCTTTTTACATTCCTTTGCTTTAGCCTCATCTCACGAGCCTCTGATGAAGCTTGAAGTTCTTCTAACTTCATCTTAGCTAGGTTCTTGGACTTTTCAATTGACACTACAATGTAATCAAAATTCACAGTCAAAGACCTCAATATTTTCTCAATCTTCTGCAAATCGTTAATTGATTCACCACACCCCTTCTTTATTATTTGTTAACAACACCATACATGAAAGGTATTATGATATTAATTCATCTTCATTCATCTGAGTCTTCTCAAATTGCTTTCTCAACATTTGCAACTCACAATTTTCAAATTTTCATCTCTGCTATACAAGTTCTTCAACTTGTCCCATACTCATTTTCTTGTTTCTTCTTCAATTATCTTCTCGAACACGTTAGAATCCGCATACCGGTGAATCAAGAACAAGGCTTTTCCACCTTTCTTCCTTTGATCCTTGGGCGCAACTTTCTGAACATCATCAACATTCGCTTCCCATGCCGGTACTCCATCATTCACGATTTCAGACACATCTTGAAATCTGAAGATGACCTTCATTCGCGCAACCCATTGTTCGTAGTTATCACCTTTGAACATTAGTAGATTCGCTGGAAATTGCATTAATGTTTTGTTTCCGTTTGCCATTACAAATTCTCTTTGAATCACAACCCGGACTCCTTGATACCAATTTGTTGGAACAAAAGGTTTTCAAGAAAGATGGGGAAGAAGAAGAAGAAGAACATAGAAAACAGATAGAAGCTGAATTGTAGAAATTTAAATTTTAATGAGTGAAGTTGTTATTTACATCATAATATGCCTTTTATATAGGCAAATAAAGCCCAGACCCAAAGCTATTCAAATCGACAAAAGCCCAAAATATATAAGTTATATTTTGGCTATGACACAACAACTTAAATGTTATATTCAACTCTATCAAATACAACTGACTTCTACACTTTCGACTAACTACTTCAAAATAGTCTAATACTAGTTTTCGACAGAACATCGAATTACAATTTCTAGCACATATTAAATTGGCTCATAGATTATATTCTTTTCATGAAAATTATACAGATCTACTAATGAATTGCAAACATTGTTACCATAATACAATTATTTTTAATGAGTAAATATTGTATTTTAAAGAGTACAAGGGTACTCAATCCCTATACTAGTATATTAGATATCTTTTAGAACACAAGACATCAAGTTGATGATCCATTCCATAATTTACATTCTTTAATCTTTTTACATTTATATACAAACCACTTTTAAAAAATCATATTAGGAGTGTAATCGATTCGATTTGGACTGACTTTTGGTCAAAAAAATGTTTGAAGATGATATCCCCATCATTTTTGCTTGATTTGATTTTTAATGTTTTTCAAAAATAGAATTGAACCAACTTAACCGGTTTGACTTGGTTTAGTTTTTAGTGTTTTTTAAAAATAGAACCAAACCAACTTTACTAGTTTGGCTCGATTTGGTTCGTTCGGTTTATCGGTTTACAAGTTTTTTAAGCATTATATTTATTTGTGTATTTTCCGCTATCATATAAAAAAGTTGTCACTTTTAAGTGATTAATATAACCAAAATAAGTTGATCATCATTGTTACCATAATACAATTATTTTTAATGAGTCAAATAGATCCACACAATGACAACCATAACAATTGTTGCATACAACACAGTTATGGAGTAATAAAGTGTATTTAGTGTCTCATAAATGACTATACAGGTTAATATTTAAAACATTCACCAATAAATAACTTGAATGATTTCTATAGTTTATTATTTTTCTTGTAATTGGACTAGAGAGCGTGATACATATTCTCCTGAATTTTTGCATCTAAGTGTAATATATACTCCGTATTTACCTTATAGGTTTTATAAGCATCGATTGTGGATCAAGAATCGATTATTTGCAAAATGATACTGGAATTTGGTATGAGGCGGATGAAGGATTTGTGGAAACAGGACAGAATTATGTGACTTCTGTCGAACTAATTTATGACTATTTTGGAAAACAGTTGAACACATTGAGATGCTTTCCAGAAGGAGATAGAAACTGCTACACCTTGAAACCAAAAGAGGGAAAAAATAATAGGTATCTCATCAGGGCCTTCTTTTCATATGGAAACTATGACGGCAAAAATCAAGCACCATTTTTTCATGTGTATCTTGGAGTCAATCTTTGGACAAATGTTAATCTCACTGATATTTACTACTTTTTTTCGGAGGTTATTCACACTCCTTCAACTGACACTATAAATGTGTGCCTTGTTAAGAATGGACCAACAATCCCTTGCATTTCTTCATTGGAATTGAGACTTTTGAATAGTTCTATTTATCAGAATAAAGAGATAATTTCCACCAATGATCCACAACCTCTGTTGATGAAGAAAATGAGTTACGACTTTGGCCCCTCGCCTTGCTCAACCAGGTAATTATCAACACCTTAATTGTCTTTTTAACTTTGAAACATAGTTATGCATTCCATGTAAAATACATAGGAGTATTTTTATAATTGATATGCATGTGAATGTTTTTTTTATAGAAGAGTAATGAGGTGCAAGAATATGATAGTGACTCCAACTATGTTGACATCTGACTCAATGTCATTCCTTTGTAGCACCACATACAAATTTATTGAATAAAAAAGAACAAGAACGAAAGGTACAATTTGGGGCCAAAACTCAAGAAAAATAAAACTTAGACAAATCCATAAGATGCCAAAGCTATATGGTTCCTAGGAAAATCCTCAACAATAAAACAAGGGATATCACCCACCAATGATCTCCTTGGTTAACCAGACTAAAACCTACAAGCATTTGTCTCTTTAATTACTCCACACAAACTACATTTAGAGGCAACCACACAGCCATGAAACCTCAAATTATCATCAGTAGCCAAGAAAGACTTCAGAGGGGGCATACATTTTTCCCAAATGATTTTACCCCAACGAACAATATTTCTAATGGGTATAGACATCTCATAGGCAGCCCTAAAGTTAAGTACACAATCATTAGCATTTCTCCACATAGGTTGATTAGGAACATGATACATAGGTAACACCACTTTAGACAAATCACTCTAGTACCATATAAAAAGTCACTCACCAAAGTAGAAAGATAGACAAAAATATTGTCTGAATTCTAGAATCATACAACCACTAATTATCTTTAGAATTGACAAAAATATTCTCTGAATTCTAGAATCGGGAGAATTCTTTTGAGGCCTCTTGATTTTAAAACTCCGAATGGTTGAATATATGAACAAATATAATGAACCATAACACCTCCATTAAACCAAATAAAATTCAACAAAACGTTAATCCAACTCTCTTGTCTTTGTGCAACACTTTTTTCGTGTAGAGTGTTGTATTATGACAAAGTAATTTATACCTTGAGCAATTAATTGAGTGTTATCACCCAATTAATTGAGTGTTTGTGAACAAAATGCCTACGACTGAAGGGGAGTGGGTTAGAGTATCTGGTAAAAAGGAAGGCAGAAAAGTTTATTGGGATACTAAGTCTAGTAGGAAGAAGATGGGTGAAGAAGAGGACTTTGTAAAGACTACTATCTTTTTTACAGAGTTTCCTGAGTTTATGAGGGCTAAGGACCTCTACAATCATTTTGAAGAGTTTGGGATGATTGATGAGGTCGTTATTCCTGCGAAAAGGGACAAGAGGGGGAAGAGATACGACTTTGTTCGCTTTTTCAATGTAGAAGATGTGAGGAGTTTGGTGCTGAGGTTGGATAATCTGTGGGTGGGTGGCAAGAAGCTTTTTGCTAATATACCGATGTTTCATCGGGCGGTGGAGGAAGTTTTCCGTAAAGTTGTCAACAAAGTTGATCACACTCGGAACAAGTCTTCCCCACAGGAATACAGAAGGTTCGTTCATGAAGAGGGGTTGTTCAAGCAAGGAAAATCCTATGCGGATGCAACCCGTAACGGTTCTTGTTCTAAGGTCAAGGAGGACTTTCAGTTGGAGTTTAAGGTGGACAAAGAAGAAATGTCGAGATTTAACAAAGCTTACGTGGGAAAGGTTTTGTTTCCGGGTTCGACCTACAATATGCAAAGGTCTCTTCATGCTGAAGGATATTTTGCTTTGAAGGTCACTCCATTGGGAGCTAATCTATGTTTACTCGAAGAAGACGAGGAAGGTGAATTGGAAGCTTTGGTAGAAGGAGCAGCAGATTGGTTGAGCCAATGGTTTTCGGAAGTGAGAAAGTGGAGAGACGAAGATGTAGATTTGGAAAGGATTACTTGGTTACGGCGTTATGGGATTCCAAGCCATGCTTGGAGTGTGCCTTTCTTTGAACGTATCTCTGCTATAGTTGTTGAAGTACAAATAGAGTTAGGGTTTTTGTTATCGTATCCACAGGGATTGTTCGTGATATTACCACCTTTCTACAGTTGTAACGTTTCAAACTATAAAGTAACAAGGTGTTTTAGGTTGGTTTAGTAGCGTTTGCATTCAAATTTAATTAAAAGCGGTAAAGAGATTATTTTAACGGTTTATAAAAGCATGTCAAGATTAGGGTTCGACAAACCATTTTGCACGGATAAGATCGACAAAGCGAATGAACTCGTTTAGACGGTAAATGTAATCACATATCCTCCCAATATGTTTATCTCTAACACATACTGTGAGTTTTACCATTTTGATCTTTTGATGATCTCTCACTCAAACTATCAAAATGACAACATTCTAGTTCAATATTTATGAACATCAACACACATTACTATCTCTAGCCAATGTACATTGATGGATGAAAAACCTAGGTAAAGAGTAGGAACACATTTCTCAATCATGTACCAACACAAAGAATAAACCATATAAACAAAGTTTTTCATCATACATTCATCATCCATGAGTTCACAAGCTAGAGTCAATACAAATACATGCAAAGGAAAGGTTTATCTACCATCTAACCTTGACATAAAAGGAAAATTAGCTCTCCATTGTCATGGGAGCTAAACAAACAATAAGATGAAGAAGAATATTAAGCATCAATGATGATCTCTCGATGAATTGATGCTTCCAATCTTCCAAAATGAGATGCTACAGTATTACAATGTATTTTGCTCTGAAAATGTATCAAGGATCCCCTAAAATTCTGAACAAAACAACTTAAAAAGGGGCTGAGATTCACGGAGCGCGCTGAGCGGGCTCCACTTACAAAATAAACCGCCTAAGAGCGAGCCGAGCGGGCTAAGGACCCCGCTGAGGGCGCAACCCCCTGTAACTACTCCTACCAGCGCGCTGGGAGTGCGCTGAGCGCGCTTCAAGCATGCTCCAAAAATGATTATTTCCCAAAACTGTTTTTGTGGGGCCTTCATAGCACCATTCTTCACACTTCCATGCAAAAATCTGCAATAAAAATACAAAATTTTAATAGATAAGTCAAATAACGAAATTAGCTGGAAAACGGTTATAAAACGGAAACAATGGGAAAAGGCTTGGATTTACAAATAAAGCTCACAAAAAGGTGCTAAAAACTAATCTAAATATTAACACTTTTTAGCACATAACAATAGTTGGGAAGTATGTTTGTTGCGAAGACTCTACTTCTGATTGTTCTAGGATGGACGTGGCTAGTATCATGGTTAGGACGTCTTGTGGTATGTTAATCAATAAAGTTCTCAAAGTCAGCATTAATGGTGTTCCATTCAGGATTCAGATTGTGGAAGAAACTTTAGGTTCTTCTTTTAGAGTGGTTAAGCAGAACGTTGTGGAATCGGAGCGGGAGCCTTCATCGGAGGATAGTATGGACAGCTCACATTGGAAAAGATTCATCAACCACGAGGAAGATGACAAGCTTCTCGAGGAGGGTGAGGTTCGAGAAAAAGTTGATATGGTGTCTATTCAGGAGAATAACATCAAAAAGGGAACTTTTGTTGCTATGGGAAAAAGTTGTAGTCTGGAGGCTATTGACGGTATTGAGCTTAATAGGGATCTTAGGTTGGTAGGTGGTTCAGAAGGAGCTGATGAGGCGTCTGCTCAAAAATCTTTTAGCAGGATTTCTAGTACTCAGTGCGTGTCGAAGTCGGGTGAGGTGGGCACTTTAGGAGATTTGGAAAATATTGAGGCCCATAATTCTGGAGTTTTTTTGAGCAACTTTATTAAGGCCCAGACGGCCCATGACCCCTTCTATGAGGCGAAAAGCAAGGTTAAGTCTAAGAGGTCCAAATCCATTCGTAAGAGGAAAGGCTTCTCTTTCCACCTTTCTCAGACGCTTGTGGAGTTTGCAGGAGTTTCGTCATCTAATAAAGTTTCTCAGTCCGATAGGCTTTTGAAGTGTGCTGAACTTAATGAGGAAAATTCAGTTCTCTCTCCAAGGATTATGGGGGATCTTAGATGTTCTTCTCTCTCAGAATTTGGCAATAACAGTGAGGCGTCCCAGCCTAAGTTGAAGATGAAGAAGGGTGTCAAAGCGACTTTATCTACTGTGTCGGTTTTAAGATGTCACTCGGTAACTGATTTGGAAGTGGTTCAAAGGAATCTAAGGTTTTGGGCGGAGTTGGATTCAAAGGTATCGACGAAGGTTAGGGAGATCATTTCTTCTCTTAGTGTGACTGGAGGCGGAGGCAATAATGTTCTGGAGGCTGAAATCAAGAAGTTGGAGATCAGGGATAAGGAAATTGCATCTAAGAAGGTGAATTTATCTAATTTGTCTTAATGAATTTTATGTCTATTAATATAAGAGGTGGTGGTAATGTTATTAAAAGAAGGAGACTGGCTCATTTGATTCAAAAGGGGAAGGTAGATATTTGTTTCGTTCAAGAATCTAAGTTGGCATCAATAGATTTGTTGATGGCTTCTTCGCTTTGGGGTAGTCCAGATGTTGAATGGTCTAAATCTGGGGCGTCTGGCTCTGCTGAAGGAATTATAATCTTGTGGAGAAAGGGATTACTTAATCTCTCTTTCAGTTTTAGGGGTGACGGGTATGTGGGAATTAACGCGGGATGGAAGGGGCAAGATTTATTCTTGGTTAACGTCTACTCTCCCTGTTCCTTTGTTAAGAAGAGAAAGTTATGGAGTGACCCGGTGACTGTGAAATCTATATTTAATAAGGGTTCTTGGCTGGTGGGAGGGGACTTTAAGGCGGTTGCGTATGTTAGGGAAATGAAAGGTGTTAACGCTGGGGGCAGAAGGTTAGAGATGCAGGAGTTTTGTAGCTTTATCGAAGACTTGGATTGTGTTAACGTCCCTTGTGTTGGCGGTGTTTTTACTTGGTTTAATGCAGGAGGCACAACTATGAGTAGGATCGACCGGTTTTTAGTCTCTGAGAAATTGATTTTGGACTGGGATATTGTTGGACAGGAAATCGGTAAGAGAGATATTTCTGATCACTGTCCAATTTGGCTTAAATCCCATATAGACAACTAGGGGCCAAAATCGTTTCGGTTCAATAACGGTTGGTTAAAGCATCCTGATTTCAAGGGTTTCTTTGAGAAGGAATGGAGTTCTTTGCAAGTTTCTGGTAGGGGAGATTTTGTCCTGAAAGAAAAATTGAGAAGTATGAAGGAGAGGTTGAGGAAGTGGAGCTATACGGTTTATGGCTAGGTTGATTTTGATGTGGAAGAATCGGTGGACAAACTGCATCGGCTGGAGACGGATTTGAGTATCACTGCAGGTGCTGGCCTTTCTCTGTTGCAGCAAGAGAGCAGGGCTTCAGAGGTTGCTAACTTGTGGAAACAGTTGCATCTTAAGGAGAACCTCTTAAAGCAAAATTTTAGATTGTTATGGCTTACGGATGGAGACAGTAATTCGGGATTCTTCCATCGTGTTGTGAAGGGAAGGGAAAGGAGGAACTTCATCTCGTGTGTTAACACTACAGCGGGGAGGAAGGAGGGAGTGGAAGAAATTAAAACGGCCATACGCGACCACTTCTCTAATAACTTTACGGAAACTAATGAGAGAAGACCGGAGTTAGAAGGGTTGGTTTTTGCTTCCCTCTCTTCTGAGGATAGTAATCTATTAGAATCTGAATTTACTTGAAGCGAAATCAAAGAAGCAGTGCGGAAGTGCAATGGGGACAAGAGCCCGGGCCCGGATGGGTTTACTTTTGCTGTAATGCAGGAATGTTGGGAAGTTGTGAAAGAAGACATTTTTAAGTTTGCTTTGGACTTCTTTGCTAATCCATCTCTAACGAAGGCTGCTACTGCATCCTTTATCACCTTGATGCCTAAGGTGTCGAATCCTCAAAACCTTTCAAACTTTAGGCCGATTTGTCTAGTTAGTACTTTGCAGAAAACTTTGTCCAAGATGTTAGCGTCTCGTATTAAGAAGGTCATTGGCTCAATCATTTCGGTTGAACAATCGGCGTTCGTTTCTGGTAGAAGCATCAGGGATGGTGTTTTAGTTGTTAATGAAATTCTGGATCTTGCTAAAAGGGATAACAGACAGTGCTTAGCTTTGAAAGTCGACTTTGAAAGAGCTTACGATTGTGTATCGTGGAACTACTTGAGATTCCTTCTTTCTAAGATTCATTTCGGGGGCAGGTGGATCGGTTGGATGAAAGCGCTCGTATTCAAAGGTATGACTTCGATGCTAATTAATGGGAGTGCGTCGAAGGACTTCGATGTTTCTCGAGGTTTGCGTCAAGGAGATCCTTTATCTTCGTTTTTATTCTTATTGGTGATGGAATGGTTGACTTTACTCATAAAGAAGGCGGTGAACTTCGGGTTGTATGACGCTTTTAAGATTAATGATGATATTGGTTTTAGCATTGTTCAGTTCGCCGACGACACAATGTTCCTTGGTGAATGCAGTTGGAAAAACTTGTGGTGTATTAAGGCGATTCTTAGAGGTTTTGAATGGTGTCAAGATTGAAGGTGAATTTCAATAAGAGTTGTTTGTGTGGTATTAATATCACTGATGGTTTTGCAGAGGCAGCTCAAGATTTTCTTCACTGTAGGGTTGGTAAGTTGCCTTTTATCTTTCTTGGCATAGTTGTGGGAGATAGCCCTAGGAAGCACTCTTCTTGGTCTCATGTTATTGGCAATGTGCGTAAGCGGTTGGCGGTTTGGAAAGGAAAGCATTTATCTATAGGGGTCGAGTGATGTTGATCAATTCTGTCCTTAACCCTGTGCATGTTTATTCTTTATCGTTTTATAAGGCGTCGGTTAAAGTTTTGAAGGAAATCGTTAGTTTGCAAAGCAACTTTCTGTGGGGAGGCCAGGTTGGCGATAGACGAATCCATTGGGTGTCTCGAAATACGGTTTGTAAATCTAAAGAGGAAGGTGGTTTGGGAGTGAAGGATATATCTCTTTTCAACAAAGCTTTATTGATGAAGTGGAAATGAAGGTTATTAACAGAGAAGAAATCTCTTTAGAAAAAATTAATTGAACATAGATATTCCAAAGATAGTATAGAATTGGTGGTGCTGAGTAACAATGGTCGGGAGGGTAGAAAGGATGGATCTATTTGGTGGAGGGATTTATCTAGCATTAGTTTCGACGAAGGAGATCAATCTGATGGTTTTGTGGACAATCTATCTTGCTGTTTAGGTGATGGAAGAAGTCTTTCCTTTTGGAAAAGTAAATGGTGGGAAGACCATTCTTTAAAGGAAACCTTTCCTATGTTATTCGATATGAGTTTTAACCCCAAGGTTTCTATAAGGGAGGCTTTAAGCAGTACTGAGTCAGGTGTGTTATGGCAGAAGGAGCTGATCGGGTCTGGTTCAAGCACGAACAGGACTCGTCTGGTCTCTAAGTGTGCTGATTTGTTGCAGTCTGTTGTGCTTCAGGACGGGGTTGCGGACTCGGTGCAATGGAAAAGAAATTCCGAAGGCGTCTTTTCGATGTCTAACTGTTATGCTTTTCTGTCTCAGTTAAGGGGTACTGATGGGCATCGGATTGGGAAGCTGAATTTGATGGAGGTGGTTTGGATAATGAAAATCCCTTCGAAAATTCAGGTCTTCATATGGCGTTTACTGTTGAATCGAATAGCAACCGTTGATTAACTGCGCAGGAGAGGTTTAGTTTTTGAAGGTGCTGATAACCTTTGTAAGTTCTGCTCTATCAGTTTGGAGGATTCAAAGCATTTGTTTTTTCATTGCAAAGTTACAGCTCTAGTTTGGAAAGATATTGACACTTGGCTCGGTTTCGAAGTGGTGCTTGGAGATAATTGTGAGGAGGCTCTTGAGGTGGCTATTAAGTTGTTTAGGAAGAAAATCGGAAGTTCTCACAGTTTGGTTGTGTGGGTTGCAATTGTTTGGCACATTTGGTTGGCTCGTAACAACGTTTTTTTCAACCGTATGAGCCTTAAAGTTGAAGCTATTACTTATTCAATTAAGTTGTCATCTTGGTTATGGTTAGGCAAAAATACTAAGCCGTTAGTGACCAGTCGTTTCTCTGATTGGCTTGGTAATCCGATATTGTGTTTGAAGAATGCGTAATTATTTGTAAGGGTTTGAGTACCCCTTGTACTCTATTCAGTTAATTCCATAGCTTTTTTTAAAGAATAAACATTCTAGGCACAGGTGACTAACTAAAAACAACTGTTACTTTTTTATCGAGCTCAAACATCTACTCAACGATCACATCTAATATTCTATGATGAATCTATTGAAAAAGAATTACAAGTGTTAATAGTGTGGATAATAGTCTCACATTAGATAGGAATGTGGTGAGTATGTGGTGTGTCTCTCACAAAAGTGTTGTTCTAGAAAAGAAAGTCCAACAATGTTCAATGCTCCCTACACTACAAAAAAAACTGTCTCTTATCACGTGAATTTCACGTCACAATCTTGAAATTCACTTCACAAAACAGTTTTTGTGACGTGACCATTCACGTGGCAGGAGGACGTGTGGCAATTTTTTTGCCATGATAATTTCACGTCGCAACTTTGCCACGTGAATTTCACTTCACAACATTCTGCACAGAAAATCCCCTTTAGTCTGTTATGGCTCAGTAGTGGTAGGTGGTGCAGAAAACCTGTAAGTTTGTTGCCATGTGAAATTCACTTCACAACTTTGCCACATGAATTTCACTTCACAAAGTTGCGACGTGATTTTCACTTCACAACGTTGTGACGTGAATTTCACTTCACAACCTATTTTTTTTTTTAAAATAAAACCTTTTATACGTTGAATAATTATATTTATATTAATTAAATATATATTAAGTAGCGGCATGAATTTCACTTCACAACGTTGTGACGTGAAATTCACTTCACAACATATTTTTTTTTAAAATAAAAAAACTTTTACGTTGATAATTAATAATTAATATATATTAAATTAATAATTAATAAATTAAATTGAAAAATTAATAAATTGAATAATAAATAAATATAATTAAATACCAAAAATATAATTATAATAAAAATTAAAATAAAATTAATAATATCTTACAAAAATATAATTAACTTTCAAAAATTAAAATAAAATAAATGCTACATATCAATTCGGATCGGGATACTCGTTAAGGTCAAAATCATCGTCATCCTCAACATCCACCTGTCGGTGACCACTAACTCCTTCATTTCCACCAAGATTACCGCTCCCTTGTGATAAAATAAAGATTTGTGATGTAAGTTTCAAATAACCTGTTTACCTAAACGGATTCTATATTCGAGTGCCGGGAGGAGTTTCTCCTCCACACAGTGAAGTAACTTTTCTTTCAAAACTGTCATTTTCTGCTAAAAACAGTATTTTTAAAGCCGTAGACAAAAACAGTCCTGCTTCATTTCAGACCCTTCCATCATTACTAGTTTTAAAGATAAGGTTGATTAATACACACTAGCTATCATCCCAACTACCATCTAAAGGTTCCGTGTTTATTCCTACTTCTTTCCATTATTGAATACTAGCAATGCACAGGCGGATCAAAATATAAACGGTATTTTTTGTGTCTTTATTTTTATTTTAATTAAATCATTTATAAAATAATAAAAAAATAATAGAGTGAAAAAAATATTCAAACCACCATATAGCGGTTAATAGAAGAGAAGTTAGATTTTAAAAGAAAAACTAATTAGTTGAGATTTAAAATAAAAACTAAAAAGGGTATAATTAGAAGAAAAAAAGGCTACACCAAAAGCCATGTTTTCCCTTTATATATAGTATAGATTAAATAAATATATTAAAAAAATTGAATATGTTTTAATATAATTCTGTTTTTAAAAAAAATTGGATATGTTTTAAAATATAATATAATCTGTTTTTAAATTGAATATATTAAAAAATTGAATTTATTAAATATTTTTGTTTTAATATAATTTTCTGTTTTAATAAAAAAATATAATATAATCTGTTTTATTTAATAAATATAATATGTTTTAATAAATATATATTTATATATAAATAAATATAATTTTGTTTTAATAAAAAAAATATACATATATTTTCATTTTACTTTTAATACACATATTTAAAAAAAATTAAAACAACAACAAACTCATAATATATGAAATTCAAAAAAAAAATTAATGACAAAAATACCTCTTCTTCAATCTCCTTCAATCTTCTTGTTCCAATTTTCTTCAATTTTCTGGTTTAAATTTCTCCTTCAATCTTATAACACTTAAACATTTTGACATAAAAATTAACTTAGAATATATATATTATGTATTTTACGAAATTAATAAAGTAAAGTAGAAGAACAAAGCTGGGAGAAATACCTTTGAATGAGTTTTGGAGATAAGGAAAATGGATGAACAAAGTTGGGAGAAAGGAGTTGCACAGAAGAGAGAAGAGAAATGAAGAGGAAAATGGAAAGTGGAATGAAAATGAGTTGAGAAAAATGGAATGAGGAGAGAAGAATGAGTTTTGGAGAGGAAAATGAAACAAGTGAGTGGCCTGGGAAAATGAAAACGTGAAGATTTAATAACCCATGAAATAAGTGAGTGGCCTGGGAAAATGAAAACGGTCATATTTCAAATTTCACGTTTGCGAAGTGGAAAACACTTCACTACTTTGCGAAGTGAAAAACACGTCGCAAACCACAACAGTCATATTTCAAATTTCACGTTTGCGAAGTGGAAAACACGCCACTACTTTGCAAAGTGAAAAACACGTCGCAACATTGCAGAGGTCAAAATTTTTGTCAGTCCCAACCTGCACATCCTGTACCCCATCACTTTACCGTCAAACAATTTTCCCTCTAAAAGCTTGCGACGTGAATATCACTTCCCAAGCAAAATTTTGAAAATTTCAAACTTCCCTCTTCTGTGCGCCATGACCCTTTTAATTTTTTTATTTAAATTTAAATGTTGCGACGTGATTTTCACGTCACAACTTTTTAAAAAAAAATAAAAAATCTCATAACCCACGTTCTATCCTGGAACGTATTATTTTAATGTTAAATATGTTAGTGACGTGATAAACACGTCGCAAACTCCTATTTTTTGCCACATGTTTTTCACTTCACTAAATCACGTGGCTGGATTCACCAATTCTTGTAGTGCTAGTTAAAAATCTTCCTTAACAGATGCTCCTTCTCATATCCAAAACGTTACATTCTAGGCACACATAATAAGTTGTGACTAACTAAAAACAACTATTACTTTTTTATCAAGCTCAAACATGTACTCAACGATCACATTTAATATTCTATGATGAATCTGTTGAAAAAGAATTACAAGTGTGAGTAGTGTGGATAATAGTCCCACATTGGATAGGAATGTGATGAGTATGTGGTGTGTCTCTCACAAAGGTGTTGTTCTAGAAAGGACAGTCCCACAATGTTCAATGTTCCCTAGTTGAAAATCTCCCTTAACAAATACTTCTTCTCATACCCTAACAGAATCAGGCTTAAACAAATATAATCAATGTGTTTGATTAGGTTAATGTCTAACTTGATAGGCCCCGAGAACGATACTAACAAAATATTGTGAACATGGTTCTCACATTGTCGTTGTGTTGGTGAAGTGAACACATTCTTTATCATAGAATCACTTACAAGAATACTCAACACAAACAACTCTTATTGTCTCGTAGTGGTTGAGACCATGACCCATTTGGTTCAATTTTCTCTTTGGATCATATAGTGCAACATCATCAATGATCCTAAATAGATGGGAATGTGTCTCATTATTGCAGTAAACTTCAAGATTAAAATTAATTCATATTGGGTATGGCTAAGAAGAGTTTTTTTTTTCTAATGTGAACGACAAACGAACCAAAATTGTCATTTTATTCAAGTTCCTATGGAATCTAATCCACACAATAAATCGAATGACGCATTACAAATTATAGAATCCATACAATGTCAAAGCTTCCGGATTGTAGAATCCATATACATGAAGAAAAAAACCTATGCATGGGTCTAAAATATAGAATTAGGATTATAACATAAACTTGTATGCATGGGTCTTGCTTATAGAATCCAAAATTTCCTGTTACAATATGAGGGTTAATTTATTTGATAAAACACCTATAAAATGCACCAAAATAAATAATAACTTAAGAAAACTTTAAAAGAATAATAACTGAACGACCAAAAGCCAAAACCATATATAATGTAACATGTGAAGGTGCATGGAATCTCCAAAGGCCTAGTGGTTGAAATAAAATTTTTAGCTTGGAAAGAGGTTTTTGAAAACTTGACTTTCTGGCATGCCTCACAAAGAGTATCTAAAGCAAACTTCTAATTTGGAAGGCCTCTAACTAAGTTTAGCTTGTTCTGCATTGAGATTCTTCTCATGCTGACATGGCCTAACCATCTATGCCAAGTCCATTATTCTTCATTCACAAACATGAGGCATTTAACATTTTGATTTTCTAAATCAAAAAGTCTAATCTTATAAATGTTGTTCTTCCTCTTGCCATTGAAGAGTACAAATCCATCCTTCTGACTAACAACTTTGCATGATTTTTGATTAAAGATAATATCATAACCATTGTCACTTAATTGACTTATGGACAAGAGGTTATGCATTAATCTTTTAACAAGTAAAACATTATTAATAGAAGGGAGAGATCCATTACCAATAGTTCCAGAGGCTATAATCTTACCCTTTTGATTGCCTCCGAAACCCACGGTACGTCCAGGCTAAAGTTATTGACTTTGGAGCACATGGCTTTTTCCTATCATGTGACGTGAGCATCCATAGTCCAGGTAACATGATTGGTGCTTCTACTCTGCTGATAAGGGTGTCTGCAACATAGATTATTTTTATCTTTAGGTACACATATCTTTTTGGATCTTTTCTTATTAGTTCTCTCAGAGTTTTTCTTAGCCCAGGGTTTTTGTGCAGAATAATCATGTGTGTTCCCATAAGTGAAATGAGAGTATAAAGCTTTTGGTTTTGTTGCATTTTGTTAAGAATTAGGTTTGAACCTAGACTGTTTGGGTGGCACATAACCAATACCTATTTTACCATTTCTGCTTACTCCATGGATCATAGAAGCCATTTTTCTTCTGTCTATGTTTCGTGCAAGAAGTTTTTGAAAAGCCATGTCAGTTTTCTTTTTCAAGAATGAAAATCATTTCTTTAAGAGTAGAGTTTTCTTTCTTCAGCTCACTAAGGGTTTCAGAGTCATCTACATAGATTTGTTTCAAATCCTTTTGTCTGTTTTGAAGACTCTGAAAATTTTCAACAATTTAAGTGAGACAAAACTACTTTAGAGCGAGTAAGATTATAGAATATAACATTCAGGTCTGAATTTGATTCTGATCCTGATTTAGAGTCAGATGCTTCTGTGCTTGCCATAAGTGCCATGTTAGCCTGCTCTTCTTCAGAATCAGCTTCTGAAGCTTCTGATTCATCCTAGGTTTCCATAAGAACCTTCTTCTTTTCTCTGAATAATTTCTTTTTGGGCATAAGTTCGGGACACTCATTTTTGTAATGTCCAGGTTGCTTGCACTCAATGCAGGAAACATTCTTGCTAGCTTTAGACTTCTTCTTCCCAAAGGATGAATTAGATTGTCCACCTGTTCTTCTGTAGCCTCTGAACTTCGTCTATATTTTCTTATAGAACTGGTTCATCCTTCTAGAGAGTAGAGACAACTCATCTTCTTCTTTAGAGCTTTCTTCAGACTCTTCTTCTTCAACTTGAAGAGCTTTAGCCTTCTCAAGCTTACCTTTGGACTTCATAGACACATATTTGACTTTTTTCTCAAGCTCATCCTCTTCAAGTTCAATATCATGACTCCTTAGAGAACTTATAAGTTCCTCTATAGTCGTGTTGTTCAGATCTTTTGACACCTTAAGTGCTGTCTGTGACGCCCCCAATCTAATACCCCCAATTAGCATGCATTTAAAGCAGTTAAAAGAAAAATTCAAAAATTGATCAGAGTACATTTGAAAACACGGCATAGAAAGGAGACATCCCATCAACGTAACCAAAATATACACATAACATGCAACACCTGCCCATAATGATATGCAACTGTGGGGTAGCAATCATACAGAGGAAACTTCGTTCCTTACACCCACTTTTCAGAAATTAGAAATAAAACGGAAAATCTAAAATCTGATTAACATATACACATATAAACAATTTGTCATACATCAAGTAGCATATGTACAACCAAAATATAATATATCATCAGATATACAAAACAATAGCACGCGGCCACCCTAACTACCCGGAGTCACATATCAGAGCCGACCGACCAAAATAATGAAGATGCAAAGCTTCACAAAAAGAATACCTCCAGCAAACCTAATCTGCAACGCCTCATAGAGCGTTATAAAACAGCAGAAGGGTGAGAAAAACAACCATAATATAATTGCATAAAATTATATATATTAACACAAAAATACACAAGCAACACATTCTCACCACAAATGCTCAACAGTCGCATATAATATCACACGGTACAATTCTCACTTATCGTATACCACATCACATCAATCATTCACAATACAATCAAACACGTTCCAAGCACAATTACTCATGATTTATGCAATGCACATAGACCGACACAACGACTCTATGCACATGCCATGCGGTACCGACTTCAAATCTTGTAATTCATTAGTCCCCCAGGAACTCTTGGAATCATCGCTCGTTACATAGAGTAACTCCCCGTCGGGCCTACGATGTTCCCCGTCGCTATAAACCAATATTTCAGGGCGAACGACGTTTATGGATTGCTTTCTACCAGTATTTCAGGGCGCACAATCCGATTGCTTTCTACCAGTATTTCAGGGCGCACAATCAATTGGGATTAATCGCTTCTACCAATATTTCATGGCGTAAGACTATAAAACTGATTCATCTATGAATCTTCCCATGCAAGAATACATATCATGATACTTGACACATTAATGACTCATGCCAACATCAAATACTCATGCATCAACAATATTCATGTATTTCAAGTGCACACAAAGTAATGCACACAATTGCCCAAAATGGCCACAAACACCAATATACCACACTTAGCATTTTCTTGCCTCTCGGCCACAAATCGTCATCACAACAGCACATAAGGCATACACATCCAAAGCACAAACATATAACACAATACAAGTCAAATACGCACTATTAAAAACGACAAAAGTCGAGATTCGACACTATTCACATTTTCCGACCAAATTTAATCGGCTAACGATTCTCAAAACCTCATATTCACAAAGTACAGTTCGATACCTTTCCAACGACACCAAGAATGCAAAAATCGGATAATCGGAACCAAAGTTACGGACAAAACCGAAAACACATTTTGAAAAATCACATTTTTGACATTCTCCTGTCCATACGCGTATCACTCATGTCCATACGCGTACGGACAGAACCCATTTCCTTCACAAATTCCTCGTTCCAAAACCCATACGCGTATTGGCCCATGGCTCGCCCATGTTACGCGTAATGCCAAGATTCATACGCGTATTGGCCCAAAAACAAGCCAATGATACGCGTATCGCCTTGGCTCATACACGTATGGACATGCCCCTTACGCGTATGGCCAGAGCATACCCAGAAAAATTCTGCAGAACAATTTCTGCGTTTTCCAACCCAACATCAACCAATTTCTTCACCTAAAACTCAGAAAAACAGCAATTTGAAGTGTAATAGCATACCACAAACATGTATGAACAATCAACAATGCATTCGACAAGATTTTTACCACAATCAAATTCATTTCTAATCAATTTTTACACAATCTAGGTTTTACTAATATTCTCCAAATCAATAAAAAAAAACAACAACAAAACACATACATAATCGTATACAATCATAGAATAATCGAGTTTCGCACCCTTACCCGATTAATCGATTCTTAAAACTTGTTCTTGTTGAATTTTTCCCACTTTCTTCTTCTTTCTCTCTTTTCTTCTCTTTCTCTCTTTTCTTCTTCTTTTCTCTTTTCTCTTACTATTTTTCTTTCTATTTTCTAACTTATCAAAAATAAGATGTGAAATGCCCAAAATACCCCTACACTCAATTATCTCGCAAATGTTCCCAAAACGCGATAAAATATATTCACGACTAAAAATAACACAATTTCGCACAAAAGCCGAAAACATAATAAAATAATAACAAAATAATCAAAAAGGACTCAACAAACAAAACTGGCAAAACTGGGGCGTTACACTGTCACCATTGGTGTGCATTTCTTATGCAGACTTCTGATGATTTTCTTTACATGATATGAAGTGGTATAGCCTTTATTCAGAGCTTTTAATCCAAATCCAAGAGTTTGAAATCTTGAGAACATCTCCTTAATCATTTCATCCTCTTCCATTTTGAAGGATTCATACTTCTGGATTAAAGCAAAGGCTTTAGTTTCTTTAACTTGCTCATTTCCTTCATGAGTCATTTTCAAAGAATCAAATATAGACTTAGCAGAGTCTCTATTTATTATCTTTTCATACTTAATGTAGGAAATATAATTCAACAATATGGTTCTAGATCTATGATGATTCTTGTGATCTGTCTTTTATTGTTCATTCAATTTACTTCTTTCAACCTTAGTGCCATTTGCACCTGTAGGATATGTGTAACCATCTATTACTGTATCCCACAGATCAACATCATAACATATGTAGAAACTTTCGATTATATCTTTTCAATAGTAAAAAATTTCTCCATCATAGATTGGAGGTTTTGCATAACAATGATCTTTATCATTCTTTGCATGTGCCATATTGTGTTTAAAAAAATGGATCTTTATTTGACACGGTGAAGTTGGAATATCCTTAATATAATAGTCGCATGAAGGTAATTTCATTTTACAACATTAGAGTGATGCTTGCAGTAGAGACTTGGTGAGAATGATGGGACATGAGGAACTTCGTAGGTACAAAGTACAATCCTTTTCAGTAGAAAGTAGATTTTGCTTTTATACTTCTGTCACTTAAATCAGTCGTTAACTTTTGGATATAAACTTCTAGTCAAAGGCTTCATATTAAAGTTGATGAAGCTTGAGTAAAGTTCAGATCTTGTCTTAAGAACCTGGTGAGAATGAAACTTTAGAGTCTATGGAGTTCAGAGTTCTGAGACTTCAGATGCTTGAATGTTCATAGTCTTTTTCAGAGTCTATATCGATAATTTATTTGTAGAAGCGTTGACTTAACAATCCAGATGCTTGACTTCCTTGTAAACACACTTTTGATTGATCCTTTGGTTCAGAATGCGTCTTTAGTTCATAGTCTAGTCGTCTTCAGAGTCAGAATTTGTTTTCTATTATCTATGCACTTATTAAATTGGTTAGAGTACACAATTGTTCTTTACACTTTGTTATCGTCAAAACTCAAGGATAGTTGTATAATCAAACTTGTTCCAACATTTAGCAGTCGTTAGAACTAACTAAAGCTACATACCTATTAAAAATGAAAAGGAGGTGTGGGAATAGCCAACGGAAGTAGTTGATCACGTCCTCAAGTGGAGGCATCAGAAATATAGAGTGAGCCCCAACGGTCCTAGAGAAAGTCATCTCCCATGTGGTTTTTATCTCTCACTTAAAGCATCTCATCTTTACAGGCCTTATGCATTAAGGATTGTGTACAATCCGATCTCTCACTTAAAGCATCTCGCCCTTTCATACCACGTGCTTGAGGGACTCTGTACAATCTAGTCTCTCACTTAAAGCATCTCACCCTTACAACCTTATGCTTGACGAAATGTGTATAATCCAATCTCACACCTAAATTATTTCACCTATATAAGTCTCATGCTTATGGGATTATGCACAATTTGATCTCTCGTCTAAATCATCTCGCCTTTACAACCTCATGCTTGGTGGATTGTGTACATATTCGACAATTTGTGTCAAATCCTAGACCATACTCAATAGAACCCGCTCCGATTTGTAACCCTTACGACAAGACAATGTCAAGCTAAGGAAGCTAATGGGCTAAGTCGAACATGTTAATCTAAATTCAACACAAAGTGAATATTTGAATTACGAAAAGAAGGACAATGCATTTATTAATGAACTCGGGACATTATGGCTTAAAATACAACAATTAAGTCTGATTGGAAAGCACCATTAATATCTCACCAAAAGGGGGGATTCCTTTTAAATGGTATTTATAGACCTTAAGTAACGAGGATGTCACAAATACTATATAAAGGAGATGATCACATAGGTAAAAAGGTCAGACAATTCCAAACGATTTTAGGATTGCGACTCTAACTGACCCTCGATGGTAGAGTTAACATTTAATGCAATTTAGTGTACCTTACATGTACAATATATATTTCCAATAAAAAAAATAAAAGTTTGTCCCGTTAAGCAGCCCAATTGATAGTTGTGCAAAGATATGTTCTGATGCAGGGGCGCAGGTTCGAACCCTAAAAGGGTGCATTTTAGCCACTAAGCTACTTGACAAAAAAAAGTTTATAAATTATAAAATCAGTAAATGATCTTGTAAAATAGAGCCATAATATGAAATCAAAGGTGTAACTGGCATTATCAAAGTTTTAAAAAATATTAATTATTATTCCCCTTTTTTATTGTATTGATTGAAATAAATGGAATGAAATGATACATTTTTTATGATAAGAAATGAATCGATATATTATTAATAATACATTAAGAAAAATAAAAAAATATTTATATAAAAACAAAAAAAAAAAGATTTATTGTTTTAGTATGAATAAAAGTCATAATTGAATAGGTTATAGTGTTGAGTGTCTTCTAAAGTTGTAGTGTTCTTATGGAATTTACTTTAGAATAGGTTGTCGATCAGGAATAATCTTCTAAGGCGACAAATTGTGTTTGGGTCCTCTAGTGCACGATGTGTGTTGTGTGAGGGGCAGATGGAATTGGATAATCATCTCTTTGTTTTGTGTGAGGTTACTTTAACTATTTGGTATAGAGTTTTTTGGTTGGTGAGGTGGCTTGCGCCTCTACCTCAAACTGTTTTGAGGGTGTTTTAGATGTTTGAGGGCCTAGGGCATGAGAAAAAAGAGTCCTTATATTTAGTCTCAATCTGGCATGTTGTGGTCCGGATGATTTGAAAATGAGAAATAAGGTGATTTTTTGTTAAAAGAGCTTGAAGGTTAATTACTGAATGACTACGATTATTAACTTAGCTTGGAAGTGGGTTAAGGCACATGCTTCAGGTTTTGTCGTTTCTTTGCCTGATTGGGACCAAGACCCCCTCAACTGACTTGGCACTGGGGGGTTTGTTGGGAGAGCCAACTGCCTTCCTCTTGTTTTGTGAAGACGATTGTCTCTACCTCCTTAGAGTTCGTTTTCCCCAATCGTCTATTGATTCTAAGTTTTCTGGATAGATTTGACTGTTGGGTTAGCTGGCTTGTGTTTCTTTTTTTTTTTTACTTGTTGTTTATCTCTTTTGCTTCGTTGTTGATATGTATGTTAACTTGATTTGGTGTTTTGCACAATTCTTTTGCTCTTTGTTTTTTTTAATAAAATTATTGATAATATTAATTACATGTTTTAATGTGGGAATGTATTAAAGTAATTAATTTGTGAAATCTAAAAAAACAGTTAAGAGTACATATAATTTAGATCTTGTATTTTTAATAGCATGAAAAATGACGTAGTAGTAACTTTTAACTGAGCCATTTCTTTTCTTGTTGCTCAAAAGACGCAGGATCAAACATTATAGGTACAAAGATGACGTGTATGATCGGATATGGCTTTGCGATCAAGACATTTACAATATAAGCAGTTGGTATCGGACGGGTTTGACTGAATCAATCAATATGGATCTGGAAACAAATAATGATGTTTATAAATTACCAAATCAAGTATTGAGAAGTACAGTGAAACCACAGAATGTTTCAAAACCCTTGGGATTTATCTATCCGTATAGTCCACCCCTAGGCGAAGCTTCTGAGTGTTATGTATACTTTCACTTTGCTGAAATTGAGAAACTTCCAG
Organism: Lathyrus tuberosus; assembly: GCA_022829125.1. Taxonomy (NCBI): domain Eukaryota; kingdom Viridiplantae; phylum Streptophyta; class Magnoliopsida; order Fabales; family Fabaceae; genus Lathyrus; species Lathyrus tuberosus. The sequence goes on along the minus strand of JALAZF010000209.1, from coordinate 1,321,946 downwards.
ATGGGAAAAAAAGAATTATAAATATCACACTCAACGACCAACCTGTGCTCTCTCAACCTTTAGTTCTTGATTATTTGAAGCCTGTTACACTCAACTACAAAACTGTTGGTAATGTTCGGTTTAACATTAGCGCAACCTCACATTCTGATGCTCCTCCTACACTCAACTCCTTGGAGATCTATCGCTTGATTACCCAACTTGATTCACCAACATACGTTAGAGACGGTAATCTCATTATCTCTTAATAAGTCTCGTATTTGAAATACTTATTTATCTCATATTACTTTATTTAAAGAGAAAGTTACATTTCATTTATTTTAAAAATATGAATTATATACTAATCAAAAATATTAATGATAAATATAAATAGATAAATTTCATCTATATCTACAGTTGTTGATTGTCACTACTAATTAGAGCGGGATGTCAGTGTCAGTTTAATAGATAAAAAAAAAAAGTTAAAGAATATTTTTAAATTAAATGAGGTGTCTTTGTCATTTTAATAAATATCAAGGGAGGTTAGTATAATTTACCCTATTTAAAATGTTAATAATGTATTAATTAAATTTGAAATAATTTTTGATTTCATTACTTTTAAAAAAGAGTGTGTTTGAACGAAGTAATTGAAATTTTTTAAGAAAATTTATCATAGAGTATTAAGATAAATCATTGTTAGAATTTTTGAGTCATTTTTATAAATTTTAAAGTTTTTGAACAAAATTTAAAATTTAAAAATAGGGATCAATTTTCAAGTTTTAAAATTTAAAGGGATCAGTTAGAAAATGATTATGGACTAATTTGCATTTCTTTTGGAAATTTTAGAGGTCAATTGTAAAATTTTGAAAAATATCAGAATCAATTTGTAAAATTTAAAATAATAATATCATCCAATTAAATATTTATAAGGAGAATGAGAGGAATTTGAATTATTTTGATTTTAGATGTCATTTCAAGATCATTAAATTTAACTTGAGCAAAATATTTTATAGATTTTCATCATTTTAACAAATTTTCATATATTTTTTATCCAAACAATAAATTTTGTACAAATCATTTTAAATTTCCTGGAAACATTACCTTCCTTCATTAAAATGTCTCATGTTTGGATAAGGTAATTGAAGTTTTTTAATAAATTTAAAATTTTAAGCAATTCAAATAATTCGATTGAATTTATTCATTTTTAAATTTTTATATTTGGCTGGAGTATTAAGATAAATCAATGTTATATTTTTGAAATAATTTTTAAAATTTTAAATTTTTTAGACCCAAATTTAAAATTTAAAAGTAGAGATCAATTTGCAATTTGTAAAATTTAAAGATACCAATTTGAAAATAATTAAGGATCAATTTACAATTTTTTTTTTTGAAATTTTAGAGGTCAATTTTCAAATTTTAAAAATATGAGGACTAATTTACAAATTTTAAAATAATAATATTAACCAATTTGATATTCAAATTCTATAAATTATTTTAAATACATTTCAAGATCATTAATTTTAACTTAGAAAAAATATTTCATAAATTTTCTCGTATTTTTTATTCAAACAAATTTTGTACAAATTTTAAATCCCCTTATTAAAATGAATAATTTTAAATCATGCATTGAAGTAAAATGTTTGTTATTAGATACTAAAATTTTCAATTAATTAAAATTAATCATTAAATTCTTGAATTAATTATAATTTGTTGAAAGTATATCACATAAATTTTAAATAATAAAATAAGCTTTATGATTATTTAAAGCTTAACTCGTGTCTTAAATCGTACACCTCTTATATTTCTCTATATGTATGTTTGTACTCACAAAAGTACATTTAATATCTTGCACTTCCTTTAGTTGCTACAATCATGGATATCAAAAGTTCCTACAAAATTAATAAACTGAGTTGGCAAGGAGACCCATGTCTTCCAACAAGTTATGCATGGGAAGGTTTAGTTTGCAACGGTGACACTATTCCGAGGATTACATCTCTGTAAGTACTTATCTTGCTAACATATTTGTTTTAAAAAGTTTTTTTATTTAATTTATATTTGTATTTTAATTTTTTTATAAGCAAAATATATTAATAATGAGTATTAAGGAAACTCCAATCTTATACCTTAGACATTTGAGAAAAAAATTAAAAGCTTTGTAAATGTTGTGAAACGATGCCAAAAAAAAATAGTGTATGATTGGTTTTTTGATTAACAAGAAAATCACAAAGTAAAGGAAAATAGAGAAGAAAAGAAAGATAATTCAAAGTGGTTAAAAACTGAATTTTTGATTCAATTACACATTAAAGAACAATGTTTACAATTGAATTTCAACCACACCACTTTCTCCCTCTGAATAGGATTATCAGAGATTTGTGGAGAAGTGGTGACTAGTATACTATTTATAAAAAAACTAAATCCTAAATTTCAACTAACATACTAAACAATTGGCCCAACAGATTGGCCAAATTCGACATGCTAACTTAAACAACAAGCTAACATATTTCTGCATGCAAGAGCGAACTCCGATTACGGCATGCACATCTTCAACTACTGTCGAACCATGAAGCTAACCTTGTCGAGGCTAGAGTTTGATCCAAATCCCACAAATCTCCACCTTTGGATAAACTTTACACTAACAAGGGAACAAGCTAGCTTATCAAGCAACTTTATCAACTACATACAGTGGAAGAACTTGCTACTCGACAATGTCTTGGTGATCATATCAACAACATTGTCATCAGTCAAAATCTTCAATACTTGGACTCTCCACACTCAATTATCTCTCTAACGAAATGCAGCTTCACATTGATGTGCTTGGTTCCCTCATGATAGGCTGAATTCTTCGAAAGATGTATGAAACTTTGACTATCACATTTAACAGTGATAACCCGACCTTGAAGTTTCGGCTCCTTAGCAAAATATTCAATCCACAATGCTTCTTTCACAACTTCAATTAGAGCAATATATTCAGCTTCAATGGTTGATAAGACAACAACCTTCTGAAGTGTTGCTTCCCAACTGATTTTAGTGCCAAATATAGTGAACACATATCCATAAATAAAATTTTCTAGAATCCATACAACCTGCATAATCAGAGTCAACAAATCCTTCGATTTCTTCTTTGTTATCATCACCACGGGTTCCACCATAAATTATGACTCTGCTTAGAGACCAATTTATGTACCTTAGGATCCACTTTAATGCTTGCCAGAGCGCCTTCGCAGGATTGGCCATATACTTGCTTACAAGGCTCACTCTGTATGCTATGTCTGGCCTAGTACATGCCATAACATACATTAAAGAACCTACTACACTAGCATATGTAATGCTATCTCTCCGGATGTCAATCCCAAGAATCTTGGAGGCGGCTCCCAGATTCTTCATGTCGAACTCCTTATCGAGTTTAGCCTTCACCTTTACTACGTCCTCGACACTGTTGTTTGCTATGAGGATGTCATCCACATAAAGTAACAAAATAACAAGTGAATTTCCAAGTCAAAATCTGATGTAAACACATTGGTCGAACGAGCTCCTAGTGAAACCTATGTGTGCCATAAACTTGTCGAATCTCATATTCCATTGTCGAGGAGATTGTTTCAGGCCATATAACGACCTATTCAACTTGCACACATAATCTTCCTTTTATTTTTCTGCATACCCTTCAGGTTGTCTCATCAGGATTGTTTCATCTAGATCACCATACAAAAAGGTTGTCTACACATCCATCTGTTCAATTTCCAGGTCGAACTTTACCACCAAGGCTAACAACATTCTAATTGATCTATGCTTTAAAACAGGTGAGAACACATCATTGAAGTCGAATCTTTCTCTTTGAGTGAACCCCATAACGATCAAACTTGCATTAAATCTCTTCGACATCACTCCTTTGATTCCTTCTTTAACCTTGAAAATCCACTTACAGTTGACTAACCTGGCTCTTGCAGGTTTCTCGATCAACTCCTAAGTGTTATTATCATGAAGATATTTCATCTCATCATCCACGACTTTCATCCATTCAGTCTTATTTCAACTCCTCACAGCTTTCTTGTAGTCTTAGGTTTTTCATCAAGAACCTCACTTACAGAGATTAAAGTGAATGTTATGAGATCTGCATAACCAAGTCTCTGAGGTGGCTTGATGACACTTCTTGACTTGTCTCTTGCCAGCAGGTAGTCATTATCAGTCTCCTCATCTTCATAAGTAACTTGTGATTGTTTTTAGACTTCATCTAGGTTGTACAATTCAACATCAATATGCTCCACCTCAATAGGAATCCCTTCCTGTTCCAACTCTTCTTCAGAGATCTCTGCATTTTAACAAACATCATCAGTTTTCTTGAACACCATTTCTGTTTCATTGAAAACTAAATCACGACTTCTGATACACCTCTTATAACCTGGATCTAGGCACCATAACCTATAAGCTTTGACTCCTTCAGGGTATCTAAGAAACATACATCTCAGAGCTCTAGGTTCAACCTTGTCTTGCCTAATATAAACATAGGCTAAACAACCAAATACTCTAAGCTTGTCGAGATTAGGTGGATGTTCCGAGCATACTCTTTTAGGTATTTTCATCCCTAAGGCAGTCGAGGGACACCTATTTATCAGGTATGATGCAGTCACGGCAGCCTCAGCCCAAAACATGTTCCCCAATCCTACATTAACCAACATGCATTAACCCTTTCCAAGATTATTCGATTAAATCTTTTTGCTGAGGAGTACCTGCTACAGTCTTGTGCATTGCTATCATAGACACAACATAATACTTATCAAAAGCTTTAACTCAAGGCCATTATCGGTTCTCAGCCTTGTACTCTAAGGATTTGAACAAATGAATGGAGAACAAGTCATCTTCTGTTGGTGAAGGTTTGTCCATTAAGGGGAAATTCTTGAAGAAAGATGGTAGGTTTGAGAAGAAGAAGGGTAAAGTTCTATAGATTTCTTATGGTGGTAATGCTCTTGTAATTAGGTGTTATCATTGTAAGAAGGAGGGACATACAAGAAAGGTGTGCCCTGATTGACTGAATAATCATGGTGGAAAGGATAATGGTAATGCAGCCATTGGGCAAGATGATTATGAATCATCTGATGTCCCGGCAACGAATCTAACAAGGAATGAATTATGGATTCAGGGTGTGCTTGGAACATGAATCCAAACAAAGATGTGTTTGAGAATTATGTGATCAAGTTGATGGATCAGTGCTGCTGGGAAACAACAAAGCCTACAAGATTGCAGGAATTGGATTTGTGAGATTCAAGCTCCATGATGAGTAAATAAGGCTATTGACTGATGTCAGGTATGTACCTGAACTTAATAGGAATATGATTTCTCTTAGTGAATTTGACAAGAAAGAATATGTTTTCAAAGGAGAGCAAAGTATCCTAAGGGTAATGAAGGGGTCGAAGGAAGTCTTGAGAGGTATCAAGAGGAAAGGCTTGTATACCCTAGAGGCTGAGGTTGTAAGTGGTTCAGCAAACATGTCATCCACAAAACCTGTGTCAAAGACTGAGCTATACTACAAGAAACTTGGCCATGTAAGTGAAAGGTGTTTGGTCGAATTATCGAAACAAAATCTTATATGTGGTGACAAGGTAGAAAAATTAGAGTTTTGTGAACCTTGTGTATTTGGTAAATACTGCAGGGTGAAGTTTAACAAAGGTAAACAAAGAACACATGGATTCTTGATTATATCCATGCTGATCTTGGGGAGCCTGTAAGAAATCCTTCACACTTTGGTGCAAGATATTTTCTATCAATAGTTGATGATTACTCACAAAAGATGTGGGTATTCAATCAGAAAGCTAAGGATGAAAATTTTGAAAATTTCAAAAGTTGGAAGACTCTAGTGGAAAACTAATCTGGCAGGAAAGTTAAGAGGTTAAGGACCGACAATGGTCTGGAATTTTGCAATGAGGCTTTCGACAACTATTGTCAAGTGTCTGGTATTGCAAGACACAAAACTACTACAGGTACTCCCCAACAAAATGGTTTGGTTGAAAGGTTTAATCAAACCATTCTGGAAAGGGTTAGATGCATGTTGGTTAGTTTTGGATTAAAGAAAGTATTTTTGGCTGAGGATGCGGTGACTGCAACATACCTGATAAATAGGTGTCCCTCGACTGCCTTGGGGATGAAAACACCTGAAAAAGTCTAGTAGGGACATTCACCTAATCTCGACAGACTTAGAGTATTTGGATGTGAAACATATGCTCACATTAGGCAGGACAAGGTCGAACCTATAGCTCTGAGATGTATGTACCTTGAATACCCTAAAGGAGTCAAAGCTCATTGGCTTTGGTGCCTAGAGCCAGGTCACAAGAGGTGTATCATAAGTCGAGATGTAGTTTTCAATGAAGCTGAAATGACTTTCAAGAAAACTGATAACATTGGTCGAAGTACGAAGATCTCTATAGAGGAGCTGGAACAAGAAGAGATTCTTGTTGAGGTGGAGCATAGTTATGGTGAACTGCATAACCCAGATAAATTCAAAGAACAAACACAAGTTACTGATGAAGATGAGGAGACTAATAATGACTACATACTGACAAGAGACAGGTCAGGAAGAGTCATCAAGCCACCTCAGAGACTTGGTTATGCAAATCTCATAGCTTTCGTCTTAATCTCTACAAGTGAGGTTCTTGATGAATAACCTAGAGACTACAAGGAAGTTGTAAGGAGTCGAAATAAGAGTGAATGGTTGAAAGCCATGAATGATGATATGAAATCTCTTCATGACAATAACACTTGGAAGTTGATCGAGAAACCTTCAGAAGCCAGGTTAGTCGGTTGTAAGTGAATTTTCAAGGTTAAGGAAGGAATTAAAGGAGTTATGTAGAAGAGATTTAAGGAAAGGTTAGTTGCTAGGGGGTTCACTCAAAGAGAAGGAGTCGACTTCAATGACGTGTTCTCACATGTTGTAAATCATAGGTCAAATACAATGTTGTCAGCCATGGTTACAAAGTTTGACCTAGAACTTGAATAGATGGATATGAATACAGCTTTCTTGTATGGTGATCTAGATGGAACTGTCCTGATGAAGCAACCTAAAGGGTATGCAGAAAAAGGAAAGGAAGAATATGTGTGCAAGCTGAATATGCCTTTGTATGACCTGAAATAATCTCATCGACAATGGAATAGGAGATTCGACAAGTTCATTACACACATTGGTTTAACTAGAAGCCAGTTTGACCACTATGTTTACTTCAGATTTCGACATGAAAATTTAGTTTTTATTTTGTTGCTTTATGTGGATGACATCATTATAGCAAGCAACAGTGTCGAGGATGTAGTAAAGATGAAGGGAGAACTCAATAAGGATTCGACATAAAGGATCTGAGAGTTTCCTCCAGGATTATTGGGATTGACATTCGAAGAGATAGAAAATAGTCGAGAATATACTTATCTAAAGAGACATATCTGCTTAAGATTCTCGACAAATTTGGTATGTCAAATTCAAATTCTATTGTAACACTTACTAATCATCGGTTCAAGCTTAGTACGACTCAAAGTCCTAGTAATGAAGTCGAAAGATCCTATAAGAATAGCATTTTGTATGCTAGTATAGTAGGTTCTTTGATGTATCTTATGGTCTGTACGAGGCCATACATAGTGTATGGAGTGAGCCTTGTAAGCAGGTATATGGTCAATCTTGGGAAGGCACACTGAAAAGCTTTGAAGTGGATTCTGAGATACATAAAAGGATCCCTGAGTAGGGTCCTGATTTATGGTGGAGCCACGAGTGATGGTGAAGCCGAAGCCGAAGGATTTGTCAACTCTGACTATGCAGGGATACTAGAAAATCTCTTTTTGGATATGTTTTCACTATGTTTAGTACAACAATCAGTTGGAAGGCTTCTCTTTAGAAGGTTGTTGCCTTATCAACCATTGAAGCTAAATGTATTACCCTTACTAAAGTTGTGAAAAAAAACATTGTGGCTTGAAGGGTTTGTTAAGGAACTGAAACTTCAAGGTCAAGTTATCACTATTAAAAGGGTTTCTTGTGTTTGTTCAATCGAAAAAGTAATACTTCTTTTAATCTTAAAAACGTTAATTGTGTTCCCTCTTCTATCTCTTTCGTAAAATTAAAAGGGTTTATTGTGTTTGTTCAAGAAACACTAAATTTTTACATCTAAAAAGTAATACTTCTTTTAATCTTTAAAAACGTTAATTGTGTTCCACTTTAATGAACAGGAACCTGAGCTCGAGCAAACTAACAGGGAGGATAAATATTTCGTTCTTATATCTCAGTGAACTTGAATTGCTGTGAGTAATAATTATTATTATTCATCCATTTCTTTTTATATTAAAAATTACATACTACTTATCAATTATTTTAATGCAAATTAGCAGAATTTATCACCCGCTTAACTCCATTATGTCAACATTTTAAACGAGGTTAAATTGTTGCTTTTTATTTCTATAAATCAGATCAGATTTAATATTTTTACTATGCCTATGTGTATGTTCAAGGGATTTGTCCCAAAACGAGTTGGAAGGACCTCTTCCAGAATTTCTTGCAAAATTGCCAAAGTTAAAAGTTCTGTAAGTTTGCAATATTGCCTTTGATTTTTAATTTCAAAATTTCTGATACTAGGTAGGATCTTAAACTATATATAATTAATTGTCTTCGTAGTAATCTAACGGGGAACAAGCTTTCGGGACCAATTCCTTTGGCGCTTAAGCTAAAAGCAGACACGACTTTGCAATTAAGGTATGGATCAAAGTATTTCGTATTATTATGTGGTTTAGTTGTTTTATAATATCCTTATTTGAGTAATCCCATATTCACTATGAATGCTTAATTATGAACCAATATGACAAAACTATACATATTTGGCCTTTTGTCTTTATGTTTGGCCTTTTGTCTTTGTAAAATTAGTGTGAATCTTGAAATTTAGTCTAGGGTTTATTGAAAGCTCTCACCCATGATTCTCTTTTCTTCACACGAAGAAAGAATTTTACCCCTCAACTTTGAGTTTTTAACTCTTTCTAGAAGTACTACTACATTCACTTTATGTTGATGTTTTAGCTATTAGACCTACTAATTAATGGCGCAGCAAAAGCTCTTTCACATAAATGAGAATGAGAAAACTCACAAAAGAGAAAGAAAAAGAAATATTATTGGAAGGGAATATATTTTTTACAAACATATCTTACATCATTTATATAGGATTATACTACTAACTAATTAATTTCTAATTAGTAACCACATATAGAATTAGCAGTAACCACATGTATAAGTAGCATTAACCAGTAACCACATACTGAACTATCTAACCACATATTGAACTGTTAGTAACCACAAACCAAAAACTGAATTACACATCTAACCAACTGTCATCCTGAAAATTTTAGATGAAGAAGTCAAAGCATTTAATTTGTGACAATTGTTATGCATTTTCCTATTTTATTTCTCCAAAGCAATTATGCATTGTTTCAGTTCAAATTTACATTCAGTTTGTTAACGTTCAAGCATTTATGTTTCAGTCACAATCACTTTTCTTTTCACTTTTATGCACAAATTCTCTGTGAGATCTTTTTAATTTTAATCTCTTAAGTGAACCAAACTCGTGATTGTTTACTAAAATAACAGTAAACACCAACTTAACTAACTACCTAACCAACTTCTAATTAGTTATAACCCTCATTAAGAATTATCACATTATATCCTTATGATTTTAAAAGTTTACAAGCCCTAATTGACTCCTCAAATATTCAAAACTCTCAATCTTCAAGGCTTTTGTAAAGCCATATACCAATTTCTCATTTGTAGGACAACATATGTATTCTATGATGCATTTCGTCACTTTCTCCCTTATGAAATGAAATCTTGTCTCAATATGCTTGCTTCTTCCATGTGAAATTGGATACTTGGTCAAACTTGTTGTAGTTTGTGTCAATCATCAGCATCATAGGCTTTTTCACTTCACACCTTAGCTCATTATATAAATAGTCAAGCCAAATTGATTGACATAAGGCAAATGATCTTGTTATATACTCAACTTCACAGGAGGACATTGTAATGACTGGTTGCTTTTTTGTACATCAAGAGATGGTTGCTTCATTGCAAAAGAATACATAACTAGATGTACTTCTTCTATCAGTTTTGTCTCCACACCAATCAGTATCACTATAGCCAATCAAACCTATTATCCTTTCACTTTCAGCAGTTGAAAATTTTAAGCCTAACTTCAAGGTTTCTTTGAGATACTTAAGAATTGTCTTTGCAGCTACTATATTAGACTTCTATGGCATGCTCATAATTTTTTTCACTATAATTACTACATAACATATATCTGGCCTACTATTGCATAAGTATCTTAGTGAGTCAACCATTTGTTTGTACAATGTGGAATTCATGTCTTCTTCACTTGCACACTTATCCAGCTTAGTGTTTGTCTCAAAAGGATTTGTCACTGCTTTACACTCAATTATCTTAAATATTTCAAGCAGTTCCTTAGCATACTTTTGTTGATGCATGAACATCCGTTCTTTTCTCTTCACGAATTCAATGCCAAGAAAGTATGATAGCCTGCATAGGGTTGTCATCTCAAATTCTGCCCTTATTTGAGCCTTTAGCTTCTCTAAAGCACATGAATGACTATTTGTAATAAGTAATCATCTACATATACGAAAATCATCATGATGTCTTCTTCCATTGATTCCTGCACATGTACACCATACTCCACAATACACTTCTTGAATTCCAATTTAACAAGGAATTGACACAATTATTTTATTCTAAGCTCTTGGAGATTGCTTCAAACCATATAATGCCTTATATAATTTGTATACCATATGTTCTCTTCCTTTTATCACAAAACCTGTAGGTTGTGTTACATATACAACTTCTTCTAGAGAACCATTTAAGAAAGCATATTTTACATCCGAATGGTGTAGGAACCTGTCGCTACTACTTGCTATTGCTACCACCAATCTTACATTTTCAAGCCTTACCACATGAAAAAATACCTCATTATAGTATATGCCATGTTTCTATAGGAACCTTCTAACCACCAATCTTGCTTTGTGTTTTGAAACTGAGTCATCTATATTAAGCTTAGTCTAGTACACCCATCTCACACTAATAGTTTTCTTCTTCTCATATAGAATTACTAATTCCCAAGTTTTATTATTCTCAACTGACCTTAACTATTCACTCATAGTTTCCTTCCACACCTTGCTCTCCATTGCTTATGAATGACTAATTGGCTCTGCATCAACCAAAAAGGGCAAAATAAATCAAGTGTCCTTCATTTCTAAGTACAACATCAAGTAATACTTCCCAGTTCTCCAATTTATTAGGTACTTGTCTACTCCTTTGTGGCCTCTCATGAGTATGAGATTAAGTGTTTTCAACTTCACTTACTCCATTATCTTCACCATTCATTTCATCATTAGAATCTTCACTTTTGTCATAGTCTATAGAAGTGTGTCTGACTTCACCTTCCATTGTATATTTTTTCTGCCATTTCCAAGCCTCAAATTCATTAAATATCACATCCATACTTATGTGAACCTTTTTATCAATAGAATTATATAACTTATAAGCATTTGATGGACGATATCCTATGAATATCATCTTTTCACTATTGTCTTGCAATTTGGTCCTCCTTTGATCAAGTGCGTGCTTGTAGCCGACTGATCAGAAAACTTTTAGATGCTTCACAGATGGTTTTCTTACACACCAAACTTCTTATAGTACTTTTATTTTAAGCTTCTTAGTTGGACACCTATTTAGGATATAAATGGAATTATCGATTGCCTCACCCCAAAACTGATGTTGCAAATTTTTGTGTTTCAGCTTGCTCATGGCCATTTCAAGAATGGTTTTATTCCTTCTTTCGGCAATACCATTGTGTTGTGGTGTATGAGGTTACTTTATTCTTTATGCCTTCATTGCTGCAGTATGCTTCAAATTCCTTTGATGTATATTCTTCACCTCCGTCTGTCCTTAAAATCTTAATTGTTTTTCCACTTTCTTTCTCAATTAAGATTTTGAATTTCTTGAAGACTTCAAAAGCATTACCTTTGAGACTGATGGTATAAAGTCACAACATCCTTATGATTTCATCCATAAAGGTGATGAAATATCTACTACCTTCTAAGGATGGTACTTCAAAAGGACCACAAATATTATAGTGCACCACTTCAACAGTATTTTTTTATCTCTTAGAAAGATTACCTACTTTACTTGCTTCTCAGACATATCACACAAGTCATATTCTTTGTGCTTAGATTAGGGAAACCATGCACCAGGTTCTTAGAGCTTAAATCACTTAAGCTTCTAAAATTCAGATGTCCATACCTTATATGCCACAAACATTCTTGCTCATTAATACTTTATAGTCATACTTTCTTTCCAGGTTGAATAGTGCACTTGAAAGTTCTATTTTAAGACTTCAGGATCAATCTCTTTGTTTTATCAAACAGTTAGAGTGAATCATCAATCATAGTGATTGAGAAGCCGTTCTCCACCAAATTTCTTATACTGGACATGTTACACTTCATTCCTGGTACAAATAGTACCTTTTCAATCAAGACATTACTTTCATTCTTCCTTTTCATCACTATGTCTCTGGTACCTTTTACTGCAAGGTGAGTGTTGTTAGCAAGTTTGACACTAATCTTCTTGCTTGCATTCAAGTTGATAAACCATTCCTTATGTCCTATCATGGGATTGAATCATCCTGAATATATATATATATATATATATATATATATATATATATATATATATATATATATATATATATATTTATATATATCATTGTTCACAAAATGGATTTCCTTCACAGGTGGTGGCCATGAGTAACATTGCATCTGATTCACCATCATCAAGTGTTATGTTGGCCTTTTCATTATCTTTCTGATTTTTCTTTCCTTCTTCTTTCTTGTACCAGCATTCATTTGCAAAGTAGTTAAGCTTCTCACAAATATAACATTGTATCTTACTTTTGTCTAAAATTCTTCTTCTTGAACAAATTCTTGTCATGGCCTCTTCCTGATTTTAGAAGATTTACCCTTTTATTCACATATTTTCTTTGCAACATTGTACCCGATAGGATTCTTAGGGACCTCATTCACCTATCTTCAAGAAATTCCTTTCAACTCCATCATTTTTTATTACTTGAGCCTGTAATGCTTGTTGAGTTTCTCTTTTAGTGTCTTTATCAATTTTACAATCATTTCATGTGCTTCTAATGAGCACCGCAAATCTTCAGTCTTCTTCCTCATGAGTGTAAGTATGAGAGTGCAACCTAAGAGTGAAGGTGAATTAGATTTTACGAAAATTCCTCGTTTTTAGACAATGTTATAGTTCTTTTATTTTTCTGGAATAAAGTAACACAAGCAATTATACTAGTTCCCCTTATCAACCAAGGGTATGTCTAGTCCCTTCACACCTTGAAGGATTTTCCAATATGTTAGATCTTTGTACAAGCCTCACACCAAGACATATTCTATAATCTTCTAACATAACAAAGAAGCACACCAACGTAGTTATCAAGCATTAAAATCATTTTTTTGTTGTATGAAGGTTAATACTTGAACTATACTTTGGAATACTTGTTGATGATTCTATTTTATACATTTATTTGTGAATATATGCAATATTTTTTTAAAGTAAAATTTGTTAAAAAGATGTTTTATAAAAAATTGTTTTAAAAAATAAGTCACAAATCTAATTGAAATGTAAATACAAGTTTATTAATCTATTAAAAAATAAAAAATAAAAAAATAGACGGGCTTGCACCAGTCCGCCACCTTGGCGGGACGAGTTAGATTTTTAAGATTACTTTTCCTTGACGGGCTAGGCTGTCCCTCCCCTTTTTTGACAGACTTAAGGCAGGACGAGGCGGGGCAAACGACTCGTTTTGCCACCCCTACTTGCTTTGGCTACTTTTTCCATAACTCATAATCAGAATATGATTTCTTAATTTTAACAATCAATATTGAATGATGATTATTGAATTGTATATTTTAATATTTACGCAATTTCCTTTTTTGTCATATATGATTAAGAAAATTATACTCCCTTCAATTATATTTATAAAAAATTAATTTATTTTCTAAATTTATTTATTAATTAATATATCTAATTTAATAATAAATTAAATACATTAATTATTTAATAATTTTAAAAAATTAGTTGTCTTGTATAAATAAGACCGGAGGATGTATAATGCAAACATTCCCCGCTAATATCAAGGGAAATTTTGCTATGTATAATCCCCAACAGTATTGCTAAATAGTATGAAGAATGGATTTAACGAAATCTAAGACAGTGTATTTGTGATGTTATAGTGGTTAAGCCTGTCACTTTCGTTGTTTTTTCGTTTTCTATCCTTCTCGTACTAAAAAGTATTTTTCAATACCCAATAGTGTGATAACTAATATCAAGGAAAATTTTGCTTCTTTCAGTGTGGGTGACAATCCAGATCTCTGTGCGATGGATTCATGCAAAAAGAAGAACAATATTATTATACCACTTAGTGCATCCTTATCAGCATTAATTATAATCCTCTTGATCTCTCTTGGATTTTGGACATTTAGAAGGCAAAAAGGTAATCACTTGGTCCCAAAATTATGAGTTTCGAAAATTTCATACAGATTAAAAAACATAATTAATTTAGTATAAAAAAGAAAAATTATATATAATTTTATAATATTGTTGTCATTCACTAATTAAAGAGGAAATATAAATTTAAAAAAACTAGAAGAAATAAAAATAATAAATAGTGAATAATATATTAGGAAAAAAAAGTCATTAGCGTTGTATTGAAATTGTAAAATAATGTATAATTTGTAATCAATTTTTTTACATAATAATTTATAATTAGAACATATGAATTAGATTATAGAGAAAAAGGGTGTAAAATAATTTTACACTGTCAATTAAGAATAGACGTGTATCCTGCCATATCATATTTTTATTTTTAAATTACTGTTATGATTTGACACTTTAAAATAATTTAATTATATATATAATATTTCTTAACACTGACAATATACTAACTTTAAACTCTAAATTAGAATAAAAAAATATTCTAAAAATTGTATTTATACGATACTATTGTATAAGGAAGCTAGTATATATTTTGTCCTCCTTATAGATTCGTTAGTTCATTTTTCTTTAGCGACATCTTTCTTCTAATTTAAAAATCAAAATACATACTATAGTCCACTCTTAAAACTTTACTTATATTTGTGTTTTATGCTTGTGCTTCCACTTTAAACTTTTGTGTTTTTATCCCACCAAACAATAAATCTCGGTATTGCACTTTAAACTTTTGTGTTTTTATTCCACCAAACAATAAATCTCGGTATTGATAAATGAGAAATAAGTATAAATAAAATTAGTTTTTGTAATGACTACATAGAAAATAAATACAATTGATTTATGAGAATTTTTTTGATAAGGAATTATTTTTATACTAAAAGAAAAGAAAAGAGTATTAGGAATATTCTAACCCTCAATAAAAACATTAAAAAAGTAAACTATTGTCCTAAGACAAATCAAATGAGAGGTATATCAGTCATAAAAATTACCGATAGAATCATAATTCCGGCTCAAATTTATCCATTTCCGCAACATAAATTTAATGAACGTTAAACAATTCTCAAAATTGAATATTCTATCTTGAAACAAAATATCATTTCTCATCAACCAAATACTTCATGTAATAGCTAGCCAAATCCCACAAATTGAATTTCTAATATTCGCATCCTTTATCTGGTTGCAATTCAGTCAGAAGCTTGATTCACCATCAATAGTAACCCCTGTTTGATTTTCCATCCACTTCTTCACATCTTCCCAAATCCTCGTCGACATTACACACAAGCTAAAGAGGTGTCATTTATCTTGGTCTTCCAAAATACAAAAAGCACAACATTTATCTCTATCTTTGATTAGAATTCCTCTTTTAAATAATTGATCTCTTGTTAATAGCCGGTCAAGAATCATCCTTCAACTAAATAGACTTTTAAACTCTAACCCATTTGACACTTGTCCACTTACGCTACTTTCTTTAAAGAAACTTTCAAAATAACTCATCATAGCATTTTCTCTTTAATCACCCCTTCCACTCTATCATTAGGAGTATCCACCGTGATTTTTTCTATATCTTTCCTTAAAATGAAATATACATGGACAGTATAAAATATTTTTATATTGTCTATCAATGAAAAACGTGTATCATACTAAATCACACTTTCAATGCGACCCGTTGTCACCATTTCTATTTGTAATTGTCATGGAAGGTTTATCCAGTTTGTTGTAAAAGGCTGTGGAGTTAGGGGACTTTAGAGGTTTTCAAATCAATGGTGAGGATTTTGTTGACATATTACAATTCGCGGACGATACAATTATTATGGGAGATGGCAACTGTGACAATCTCTGGAGCATTAAAGCAATTTTGAGGGGGTATCAAAATGATGTCGGGGCTGAAGGTTAACTTCTACAGGAGTAAGTTGTACGACATTGACATACGTGATTGGTTACTCAATGCAGCTTCCTCCTTCTTGGCTTGCAATGTAGACAACCCGCCATTCAGATTCCTTGGTGTGATGGTAGGAGACAGTCCTAGGAAATTAGCAATGTGGAAGGAATTAATCAAGAACTTGAAGAGTAGACTAGTAGTTTGGAAAGGGAAGCACCTCTCTTTGGCGGGCATAGTTGTTCTTATTAACTCAATGTTGAATGTTATCCTATTATACACTTTATCTTTCTACAAAGCTCCAGTTAAGGTGTTACGCGAGATTCGGCGTCTTCAAAGTAATTTTCTGTGGCGAGGTAGCGAGGATAGAAGAACGGTCCATTGGGTAAGTTGGAAGGTGGTTTGCAATCCAAAGAGATATAGATGGTCTTAGCGTCAAAGATATCGAAGCTTTCAACAAAGCTTTATTATTAAAGTGGAAATGGAAAATTTTGAAAGAGAAGAATGCGGTTTGGAGCAGCTTACTCAGACATAGATACTCGAATCTTGAGGTCAAAGTGATTATCGGTGATAAATCCGTGTTGAATAAAGGTGACTCAATTTGGTGGGGAGATTTGGTATTGACTGCTTTTAATACCGATTCTGCCCAAATTGGTTTTGTTGAGTTTTTACGATGCAGATGCAGGATCAGAGATGGCAACAACTTAGAATTTTGGTACGCGTCTTGGTTGGATAATCAATCCTTGAAGGATGCTTATCTGAACGTTTTTGCAGCAGCAGTGGATAAAAATACGACAGTGACTAAAGCTGGTGCGTGGAACGATGATGTTTGATCGCGGTAGTTCCATAACATAGTGAATAATCTCGTTGGGACCGATGCTTCTCATTGGGATGAAATTAAAGACATGTTTTCGAAGATAACTCTGCAGCAAAACTCGTGTGACGACTTTGAATGGATGAAGGAAGATAACGCTCAATTCTTGGTAAAGTCTTGTCTAGATTCTTTCTTGTCGGCATTTAATGTAGAGCTGTTTAAGGTAGATGTGATACATGCTCTTGCTTTTCTGTGGAAAATAAAGCTGTCGTCGAATATTTTGTTCTTTGGTTGGAGATTCATTATCAACAGGATTCCTGCCAAAGATCAACTGGTTAGGAGGGGCATTTTGTCGGATGTGAGGGACTTATGTTACGTTTCCTGCTTTAGGCACGATGAATCTTTAATGCATCTCTTTTGCGTGTGTGTTTTCACAAAAAGAATTTGGGCGAAGGTAATGGCTTGGATAGGGAATGAGTTGGTCTTGTCCTTAGAGGAGTTTGCTGAATTTTTCTTGTTTTGTGAAAAGGTGAATAATAAAATAGATAGACTCACAATCGGCGTGATTTGGTTGGCCTCCGTTTGGAGTATTTGGTTAATGCCCAATGTTGTTCAATTCAATGGGGCAGTTTTTAATTTCGACAAATGTATGACGGCTTTTATTCATAAATCTTGGATTTGAACGGAATTAGCTTGTAATACTCTTTCTCCTTGTATCTTTTATTCTTGGAATACATTACCTCTCCTTCGAATGGATGAAGGAAGATAACGCTCAATTCTTGGTAAAGTCTTGTCTAGATTCTTTCTTGTCGGCATTTAATGTAGAGCTGTTTAATGTAGATGTGTTACATGCGCTTGCTTTTCTGTGGAAAATAAAGGTGTCATAGAATATTTTGTTCTTTGGTTGGAGATTCATTATCAACAGGATTCCTACCAAATATCAACTGGTTAGGAGGGGCATTTTGTCGGATGTGAGGGACTTATGTTACGTTTTCTGTTTTAGGCACGATGAATCTTTGATGCATCTCTTTTGCGTGTGTGTTTTCACAAAAAGAATTTGGGCGAAGGTAATGGCTTGGATAGGGAACGAGTTGGTCTTGTCTTTAGAGGAGTTTGTTGAATTTTTCTTGTTTTGTAAAAAGGTGAATAATAAAATAGATAGACTCACAATCGGCGTGATTTGGTTGGCCTCCGTTTGGAGTATTTGGTTAATGCGCAATGTTGTTCAATTCAATGGGGCAATTTTTAATTTCGACAAATGTATGACGGCGTTTATTCATAAATCTGGTATTTGAACGGAATTAGCTTGTAATACTCTTTCTCCTTGTATCTTTTATGCTTGGAATACATTACCTCTCCTTCGAATGGATGAAGGAAGATAACGCTCAATTCTTGGTAAAGTCTTGTCTAGATTCTTTCTTGTCGGCATTTAATGTAGAGCTGTTTAATGTAGATGTGTTACATGCTCTTGCTTTTCTGTGGAAATAAAGGTGTCGTCGAATATTTTGTTCTTTGGTTGGAGATTCATTATCAACAGGATTCCTACCAAAGATCAACTGGTTAGGAGGGGCATTTTGTCGGATGTGAAGGACTTATGTTACATTTTCTGTTTTAGGCACGATGAATCTTTGATGCATCTCTTTTGCGTGTGTGTTTTCACAAAAAGAATTTGGGCGAAGGTAATGGCTTGGATAGGGAACGAGTTGGTCTTGTCCTTAGAGCAGTTTGCTGAATTTTTCTTGTTTTGTAAAAAGGTGAATAATAAAATAGATAGACTCACAATCGGCGTGATTTGGTTGGCCTCCGTTTGGAGTATTTGGTTAATGCGCAATGTTGTTCAATTCAATGGGGTAGTTTTTAATTTCGACAAATGTATGACGGCGTTTATTCATAAATCTTGGATTTGAACGGAATTAGCTTGTAATACTCTTTCTCCTTGTATCTTTTATGCTTGTAATACATTACCCCTCCTTTGCAGCAGGAAATAGAGGTTTTTTGTTTTCTTGTATTTGGTTGGAATACTTCTTATACTCCCTTTAATGAAATCATTACTTATTAATTTTTTTTTAAATACTGATATAATTAAAAAAATTTAAATATTTTAATTGTATGTCCATATAATATTGTTTTACATTGATAATACACAACCTTTAAACTATTTATTTATACACTATAAATATTTAAAGAGTTTATCTTAACACCTTGATAATTAAAAAAAATATTAAAATATGTGTCTTTGCAGGGCCGTTTTTGAGGGCGTGCAAAATGACCTATAGCACAGGGCCTCACATTTTTTCATAATTAAACTATGATAAAAAGGACTTCCATACACATCATTCACGGTTAATTAGGGCCTCTTAAAAATAACTGACGACTCAAATGAAGTTAACTTTAAATTTTTACACAGGGCCTCTCAGAAGTTTGAGACGGCTCTGTGTCTATGAATTTTCTATATATAAAAGAAATTTAAGATGATTTAACTTGGATCTTTCTATTCATGTTTGAATTTTATATAACACATGTCATATATGTTTTAAACCAAATTTCTTTACACGCGTAGTTGCACATTTCAATTCCTATAAAAAGAGAGGTTCAGTGGAATCAAAACATCAAGAATTTAGTTATACTGAAATTCTTGATATTACTGAAAACTTTAAAACAATTATTGGAGAAGGAGGATTTGGAAAAGTTTATCATGGAACTCTACAAGATCACACTCAAGTAGCTGTTAAAATGCTTTCACAATCATCAATGCAAGGTTATAAAGAATTTCAATTTGAGGTTAGCATTGCATTTAAGTTAGAAAACAACATATTCAAACTTGAATTTAGTTAAGTAATATTTGCAAGAAGGATCATGCATTTCCTTAACAATTCACTTTATTGAGATACAATTTAAAACGCAGGCACAACTTTTAACTATTGTTCATCATAGAAATTTGGTATCTCTTATTGGGTATTGTGATGATGGTGAAATCAAAGCATTAATTTATGAATACATGGCCAATGGAAATCTCCAACAACATTTGTCAGGTAAGTTAAATTTATTTCCTATAGTCATCTGTCAACATATACACATAATAGATTTCGTACTTTCATTTTATCTACATCTTAAAGTTTAATCATAATAAGATCAATTTTCATCAATTAAATTAACATAACATTAACATAGGTGAGATGCAAACCTTGACAAACTTTTATCACATAATTATTTGTAACATAAGAAGGATTATGAGTAAGGAAATAAGTAGTTAAAGAGAAATGAATTTTTTCTATGATTTCATTTTAAAGAATGCTTATTCCGAATTTCAAAATTAATGATTATTTGTATGCAGTGGAAAATTCAAATATATTAAACTGGCACGAGCGACTTAACATTGCAATGGATGCAGCATACGGTAATATATTATTTATATAAAATCATATTAATCATGTGTACTGTGTACCCTTACATTGCCCTTTGTATGGTTTTTCAGGATTGGATTATCTACATAATGGATGTAAACCTTCTATTATCCATAGAGATTTGAAACCTTCCAACATATTACTAGATAATAACATGCATGCTAGGATATCAGATTTTGGTCTAAGTAGAGCTTTTAATGATGATATTGATTCTCATATATCCACGCGTCCTGCTGGTACATTTGGTTATGCTGATCCCGAGTAAGTGCCGAGTATGAAAAATAATATTCAATTAATCACATAAATATTTTTGTAATATACACTTAGCATAAATATTTGGTTATGCATGTTATCTATACAGATTTCAGAGAACAGGAAATTCAAGTAAGAAAAATGATGTCTATAGTTTCGGGATAATTCTATTTGAGTTGATTACCGGTCAAAAAGCACTAACACGAGTATCTGGAGAAAACATTCACATACTTCAACGGATTATACCCATAGTTGAAGGAGGAGATATTGAAAGTGTTGTTGATCCAAGGTTGCATGGTGAATTCAGCCTCAATTCAGCCTGGAAATTTGTAGAGATTGCCATGCTATGCACCTCATCAAATGCAGTCGAAAGGCCGGACATGATTAAAATATTAACAGAGTTAAAGGAATGTTTGTCTTTGGATATGGTTGAGAGAAACTATGGAGGCACAGGAGCTATAGATGAAATGATTTCTTTAGCGACTGTATCGGAAACCCCCATTTTAGCTAGATAACCAACATTTATAATCATATTTTGTCTTATATATTTACTGCCACTCGAAATCTCTAAGTACATTATTATTTGTTGTATATCATATCATAATTTTGTATTAATCTAATCAACAGGTAAAAACACTTATAACTACTTGTGGCTTTTAATAAGATGTGCGACAATCTATGTTCATGACATTACTATTTTGATTCATGTTTTTAGTTTCTACTACACATAATAATGATTATGATTCTTCCTTTGTCATTGATTATGATTATGATTGTTTTCTGATATACAGTTAATTAAAATTCTCTCTTTCTCAAGTATTTGGCTTTAATGCATGTCTCTTTAGATTTTTAGGATAGTGGACATTATTTAGGGTCCGTTTATTTTGTCTTTTTTTAAAAATGTTTTTTTTATAATGTAACATAATTTTATGGAAAAAATTTAGAAAGAAATTTTTTATAAAAGTTTCAAATAAAAATTTAGTTTGAATAGTTATTCTTAAAATGTTATTTTAGATATTTCAATATTTTATCGAATAAATTTTGGATATCAAAATTTCAAAAAATCACTTAATTTTGAAACTATTTCAAATAGTTTTTCATAAAAATCATTTTTGAAATACAACTTTTTTCAAAAATTGCGATTTTGACTATGTTTTGATCTTCAATAATGTATGTTTATGTTGTACGATGTTAAAATTAGCCTTGCAATTTAGAAAAACTGAATATAAAAAAACTTGTAATATTTTGAAAAATAGTTTTACAAAATCCATTTTTGAAAATACAAAGAAAAAATCCATTTTTTAACGCTAAAACAAACAGGCCCATAATCAACGGGATAATTTGAGGCTCGGTAAGACTATTTATATATTTATTTCTCTTCTTTAATATTTTTTTTTAATAAATAATGGGATTAACTCAAAAGAGCATAAGGGGTACTCAAAATCCTTACAATAAACAACAACGGGAAATTACATCTGTGTGATACAGCTAATCGGAGATGCAAACCACACATAAAGAGAACAAGAGTGGGCCAAAATAAATTTAGAACACAACTACCTCCAAGACATATACTTAATAAAATTCAAGTCATCTATAACACAAAGGGTGCATCTCTAAAGATAAAATTATTCATGTTCCTCCATATGCACCAAATAGTAAGCGCTCATATTAAGTTACTAATATCTTTCTCAGTCTCCTTCCTCATGCTTCTATCGAAATTGACAAAAAAGGCAGCACAGTTTGAACTTCTCTCCACTTCTAGGCCAAGCCAATTCTTTACACCTCTCTATACTCTAGTCGCATACGCACACTCCAAGAAAAGGTGGGAGAAATGTTTTGACAGAGCTGCCACAACCAACGCAAGACGAGCTGGAACTGTCAAAGTTGATGCCTCTCTTAGCCAACTGCTATTTCATTGCAACTCTATCCCAGAAAAGTGTGCATAAAAACACCTGAACTCTGGAACGGAGTTTGGATCTCCGCAAAATCTCCATCGCCGTTGTCACATCGAATTCCATAGCTAAAGGCAATCCAACCTGTAATTAACAAATCATAACAGGAACTGACCGAAAAAACATCCTCGTCCCCAACGTTCCAAGCCAAACTATCCTCTATATGAGGCTTTTGATCCACTTGAGACAGCAAAAAAACAAGCTCTTCCATCTCACAGTGCAAATCCGAACCCGATATAAAAGAAGGCAGAGGGCAATTCCAAAATCAAACAGAGTCACAACAAACTCCCATATCTGCAACACATCCTTTCTGAAATGAGAGGGAGTTGAACAGTAATGGGAAGACATCCTTAAGAAGACGATCACCAACCAACAGTAAAACCAGAACGAAAAATGTTTCCCCTTACCCAAAGACCCTCTTATAGCATTCGAAAAAAGATCTGAAGACTTATCTTTATCAAACCATATCGACATTAAGTCTCGCCACCAAATGGAATCCGTTTTACGATCACCTTAGCATCATTGCACATGACTTCCATCCCTAAATTACGGAACTGATGCACATACCTGTACTCGAGGATACCTTTCCAAAGAGCTCCTTCATCTGATATACATCTCCACTTCCATTTTATCAAAAGAGACTTGTTGAAAGTCGCTATATCCTTGATCCAAAGACCACCTAGATCTTTCGGTAAACAAACTCGCTTCCAACTAATCCAATGAATATTCTTTTTAGATGAACAACCTCCCCACAAGAAATTCGACTGGATTTTGGAGATCTCCTTAATGATTAACGTCGGAGCCTTATAAAAAGAGAGAGTGAAGATATGGATAACATTCAACACCGAGTTAATCAAGGAAACTCTCCCCCCAATAGATAGGTTCTTGCCTTTCCAGACTGCCAACTTATTCCTTAACACATCAACCACCTATTTCTATAGTTTGATCTTCTGCGGACTATCCTCTACCATAATCTCTAAGAGTTTGAAAGGAAACATACTCCCCTCGCAATGTAAGAACGTTGTCGCTACTTCAATGAAACCTTTCTTCAGGTTGACTCCATAAATTATACTCTTGAAGAATTTTAATTTAAGACCTGAGACCAATTTGAAACCTCTGAGCAATGCCTTCACATAGTAAAGGTTGTACCAACTCCTTTCTTCAACAAAGATTGTTGATGAGTCTAAGCCCTTGAGGTTGACATCAATTTTGGTAAAACTAACTTAGCAGAAAGATGTTGAACAAGATGTCCTGACATGATGAACTAACTGCAGGTTAAGGTGTTAGACAAGATGTCCTATCATGTTGATTCGACATCTTTGTCTGTTTTGTCTATTACAATTTTGGAATAACTGTATCTGTTTTCCAAGTGTGATTGGAATATGATCCTAGGTGGCATATGAGATTGAGGAATCAGAGATTCTGATTCTGAAAGGAATATACGGTTTCCTTGAGAGGAGACATTTTTTGGAAACTTAGGATTGAAGAAAAGAATAGGTCGCAGATTCTGTGGAGCTGATTTGCTGCGAGTTTGAAGCTCAAATCCAGTTCTGTTTTGCAATATAAATAGGATGGATTTGACCTAGAATAGGTGTGGAAGTTTACAGCTGTTATAGAGTACTAGGGTTTGTACTTTTGTGAGCCTCTCTTGTATTGTGTGAATACCTGAGTAGGACAATTTATTGAGTTGTAATTTTCAGTCACTGCTGTGATTGAAAGGGAATTGAGAAGGGTCTCATAACTAGGAGTGTCTTTGGTAGAAATCTAGGAAGGGTAGTTTCTAGGTGCTAAGTTGTAAACGTTGGAGTTTAGCTTAGAACCAATTCTACTTAGTTGATTTCATTCTTGGCTTGGTAGCCCCAAGACGTAGGTGTTGTTGATCACCAAACTGGGTTAACAAATCTTGTGTGTTGTTTTCTTTCTGCTGTTTATTATGTTCTTCCTTAATCCTTGTGAGAAGCAGAGATCAAGTGTCACGACATCCTGTCCGATATCTTAGTGATCTGCTTAACCATAATTTCAATTGGTATCAGAGCAGGCATCATGCTCTGTATCTGGGTGAGATTTAGGGACGATACTTTCTGGTTCGATGGATAAAGAAGGAGGAATTCTAAATAGACCACCCATACTTGATGGTTCCAATTATGAATATTGGAAAGTACGCATGGTGGCATTTATCAAATCCATGGATGGTAAAGCTTGGAAGTCTGTGGTTAAAGGGTGGGATCCGCCAAAGATCAAAGACAATGATGGGAAGGTCACTGATGAGCTGAAACCTGAGGAATACTGGGATGATGAAGATGATAAGCTTCCTGAAGGAAATTCCAAATCCTTGAATGCCTTGTTCAATGGGGTGGATAAGAACATCTTCAAACTCATCATGAACTGCACTGTTGCAAAGGATGCTTGGGAAATCCTGAAGACTGCTCATGAAGGTACCTCTAGAGTTAAATCTTCAAGACTTCAGCTTCTCACCACTAAGTTTGAGAACTTGAGGAAGAGAGAAGATGAAAGTATACATGACTTTCACATGAACATCGTTGATATTGCCAACACATCTAGTGACCTTGGGGAGAAAATTCCTGAAGCCAAGTTGGTTCAGAAGATTCTAAGGTCTCTTCCCAAGAGGTTTGATATGAAAGTAATAGTTATTAAGGAAGCTCAGGACATAAATACTATGAAAGTAGATGAGCTCATGGGATTACTCCAAACTTTTGAGATGGCTATCAGCGAAAAGGATGAAAAGAAGAAAAGTCTTGCCTTGGTAACCAACCAAGAAGAGGATGAATCCAATGAGGATCTGTCCAAAGCTGTAGGGTTTCTTGAAAAACAGTATCATCAACTGGTGAAGAAACTGGATGAGAAGTCTAAGACCAATGTCAAGGCTCAGACTTTCGACATCTATAGATCAAGAAACTTTGGAAGAAGACCTAGCTATGATAAGAAATCCAACCGTAGAAAGGGAATTCAATGCTTTGAGTGTGGGGGTTTTGGACACACAAGAGGTGAATGTCCCACTTTCCACAAGAAGGAGAAAAAAGGTCTATCCACCTCGTGGTCTGAGGATGACTCCTCGAACGATGGAGAGTCTGCAAAAAAGGTGTCTGCAATGACTAAAGTTTATGATTCTGACAAGGAGTCAGATATTAGATATCTCAACCCTGGTGATGTTGCTGAACTGTGTCAATTGGGACATGATCAGCAGAATCTTATTTCCCAACTCTGTGATAAATGATTAAATCATTTGGAAACGATCTCTGATCTGGAGGATGAAGTGGTTTTGTTAAACTCCAAACTTAACAACATGACCAAGTACATAAGGATGATGAACAATAGCTCAGATATGCTAGATGAAATCCTTATGTCAGGAAGAAATGCTGGTAGTGGAAGAGGTCTCGGCTACAATGATCAGGTTGAGATCAAAGGACAGAGGACTGGAGGGAACTCAGCCCATGTGATGTCAAGAAAAAGGTCTCAACATCATCAAAGGCCTCAGAACATCTCTTAAAGAGAACAAAAATAGGAGAAGCAGTGCTATTACTGTGGGAAGTTTGGTCACATAAAGGCTCACTGCTATAAGTTAAATGGTTATCCTAAATCATCAACACGATCCAGAAGAAGAAAGAAGGTTCCTAAAGGGAAGAAGAAGTGGATCCCTAAGGATCAAACGACAGCCCTCATAGCTCATACTTCCTTGAGAGCCTCTGCCAAAGAAGACTGGTATTTTGACAGTGGCTGCTCTAGACACATGATAGGTGTCAAGAAGTTCTTGGCTGACACCAAACCTCATTCCACTGGTCATGTCACCTTTGGAGATGGTTCAAAAGGAGAGATAAAAGGTGTTGGTAAGTTAAAGTATGATGGAAAGCCCTACCTTGATAGGGTCTTCTATGTCAAAGGTTTGACTACAAATCTAATAAGCATTAGCCAATTGTGTGACCAAGACCTTAAGGTTAACTTCTCTAAATCTGAGTGACTGGTAACAAACGACAAGGAGGAACTTATCATGAACGGTACCAGATCTAAGGATAACTGTTACTTTTGGGCTCCTCATGAAACTAAGTATCCTTCCACTAGCGTGGTGTCAAGGGAAGATGAAGTGAAGATATGGCATCAGAAACTTGGTCATTTGCACTTGAAAGGAATGAAAGAAGTCATATCTAAGGAGGTTGTCAGAGGGATTCCTAATCTGAAGATAGATGAAGGAAAGATATGTGAGGAATGCCAAATTGGCAAACAAACCAGAATGTCACATAAAAGGCTTCAACATCATACCACCTCAAAAAACTTAGATCTCCTCCATATGGACTTAATGGAACCTATGCAGGTTGAAAGCCTGGGTGGAAAAAGGTATGCATATGTTGTTGTAGATGATTTCTCTAGGTACACTTGGGTGCATTTTATCAAAGAGAAGTCAGAAGTATTTGAAGTTTTCAAAGGATTGTGTCAGAAACTTCAAAGAGAAAAGGATTGTGGGATTGTTAGAATCAGAAGCGATCATGGGAATGATTTTGAGAACAGTAAGTTTAATGAGTTCTGCTCCTCAGAAGGAATCAGTCATGAGTTCCCTTCACCCATCACTCCTCAACAGAATGGCGTGGTTGAAAGAAAGAATAGAACTATTCAAGAATATGCAAGGGTCATGCTTCATGCAAAAAACTTCCTTATCACTTTTGGGCTGAAACAATGAACACAGCTTGCTACATCTTAAATAGGGTAACGATCAAGTCTGGAACATCTGCCACACTGTATGAATTATGGAAAGGTAAAAAAATAACTGTGAAATACTTCCATGTCTTCGGAAGCAAATGCTACATCCTTCCAGACCGTGAGCAGAGAAGAAAGATGGATCCCAAGAGTGAAGAAGGAATTTTTCTAGGATACTCTACTAACAGCAGAGCATACCGAGGCTATAATTCATGAACTCAAGTGGTATTGGAGTCCATAAATGTTTTGGTTGATGACTCTCCTATGGAAGTCGAAGCTACAAATAATATTGGAGCATTCTTTCCCATGGAGGAGGAAGATGTCACAGAGGATGTTGAAACACCCCAAGATACCTATGAAGGTACAGGAGTATCCAACGATGACAATCATGAACCTACTATGACAGAGCGGGTTGACAAGGGACCCTCCATCAGAATTCAGAAAGATCACCCCAAGGAACTCATAATAGGGGATCCAAATGGAGAAAGGATGACCAGATCTCGAGATGTTGTTGCAAGTGCCTGTTTTGTGTCAAAGATGGAACCCAAGAATGTCAAGGAGGCCTTGACAGATGAATTCTGGATTAATGCGATGCAAGAAGAGCTATGGCAGTTCAAGAGACATGATATCTGGGATCTTGTACCCAGACCAGAAGGATCAAATGTGATTGAAACAAAATGGGTGTTTAAGAACAAGTCTGATGAACACGGAGTAGTTACAAGAAACAAGGCCAGACTTGTTGCACAAAGGTACACTCAGATAAAGGGAGTGGACTTTGATGAAACTTTTGCTCCTGTAGCTAGACTGGAGTCTGTTAGACTACTACTTGGAATAACATGTCTGCTAAAATTCAAGCTTTTTCAAATGGATGTCAAGAGTGCATTTCTGAATGGGTATCTCAATGAAGAAGTTTATGTGGAACAACCCAAAGGCTTTG
Organism: Lathyrus tuberosus; assembly: GCA_022829125.1. Taxonomy (NCBI): domain Eukaryota; kingdom Viridiplantae; phylum Streptophyta; class Magnoliopsida; order Fabales; family Fabaceae; genus Lathyrus; species Lathyrus tuberosus. The sequence goes on along the minus strand of JALAZF010000209.1, from coordinate 1,293,465 downwards.
TCGATCCGACATTTCTAGATCATGTATACAAGCTGAAGAAAGCCTTATATGGGTTGAAACAAGCTCCAATGGCCTGGTATGAAAGACTAACTGACTTTCTTGTTACAAATGGCTACAGAAAAGGAGGAATTGATAAAACCCTCTTTGTCAGAGAAAGGGAAGGCAATCTCATGATAGCACAAATTTATGTTGATTATATCATTTTTGGAGGAATGTCAGAAGAGATGGTTCAACATTTTGTTAAGCAAATGCAATCTGAGTTTTAAATGAGTCTAATTGGAGAATTAACTTACTTCCTTGGTCTCCAAGTCAAACAAATGGATGATTCTATATTTCTCTGTCAAGGGAAATATGCAAAGAATATTGTTAAAAAGTTTGGCTTGGAGAATGCAAAACACAAGAGGACTCCAACTCCTACTCATATGAAATTGTCTAGAGACGAGAAAGGAGTAAGTGTTGATCAGAGTCTCTATAGAAGCATGATTAGAAGCCTTTTATACCTGACAGCTAGAAGACCTGATATAACATTTACAGTAGGAGTCTGTGCTAGGTATCAGGCTGAACCCAAAGTTAGCCATATTAATCAGGTCAAGAGAATTCTGAAGTATGTAAATGGTACATGTGACTATGGACTACTTTATACACACAGCTCTGACTCTGTACTAATAGGATATTGTTATGCTGACTGGGCTGGAAATGCAGACGATAGAAAAAGCACCTCGGGTGGATGTTTTTTCTAGGGAACAATTTAATCTCCTGGTTCAGTAAAAAGTAAAATTGTGTCTCCTTGTCCACTGCCGAAGTTGAATACATTGCAGCAGGGAGCAACTTCTCTCAAATGATGTGGATGAAGCAAATGTTGGCTGAATATAATGTCACGCAAGATGTTATGACAGTCTTCTGTGACAACTTGAGTGCAATAAATATTTCAAAGAATCCCATTCAGCACAGCCGAACTAAACACATTGACATCAGGCACCACTTCATTTGAGACCTTGTGGAGGACAAAATCATAACTCTGGAACATGTTGCCACAGAAAATCAACTAGCTGACATTTTTACTAAAGCTTTGGATGCAAATCAATTTGAAGTATTAAGAGGCCAGCTTGGAGTTTGCCTATCTGAAGAGGCATAACATTTCACTGGTGATGGGAATGCTATTCAATTATCTGAATATGTATTCCCATCTGAGTTGAGAGGAATGTCCAGAATTCTCTCAAGTTCTCGTTTTTACTTTATATTCTTTTTGTTTTTGGTTGTGTAAGGGCTGAATGCCCAGGATAATTTTACTTTTGGGTGTGTACTTTAATTACTATGAACTGATTAATTAGTTTTTGAGTTAGTCATTCTGCCTTTGTTATATTGTGGCCAAAAGGGGTGAGTAATACTAACATCACTAACCACTGTTGTTATGCTACTGACCATTGAGGGGGAGTAGTACAGGTGCTGCTTGCAGAAGGTACTGGTTGAGGGGGAGACAAAGTTGTGTTTCCGCTGGTGTTCTGATGATGGTCTCCCTGTTATGTGTCTGCAGGATAATTAAAGTTAGTTTTAGCCAAAATCTGCCAAAGGGGGAGATTGATGAGTCCAAGCCCTTGAGGTTGGCATCAATTTTGGTAAAACTTACTTAGCAGAAAGATGTTGGACAAGATGTCCTGACATGATGAACTAACTGTAGGTTAAGGTGTTAGACAAGATGTCCTATCATGTTGATTCGACATCTTTGTCTGTTTTGTCTGTTACAGTTTTAGAATAACTGTATCTATTTTTCAGGTGTGATTGGATATGATCCTAGTTGGCATCTGAGATTGAGGAATCAGAGATTTTGATTCTGAAAGGAATATGCGATTTCCTTGAGAGGAGCATTTTTGGAAACTTAGGATTAAAGAAAAGAATAGGTCGCAGATTCTATGGAGCTAAATTGCTACGAGTTTGAAGCCCAAATCCAGTTCTGTTTTGCAATATAAATAGGATGGATTTGACTTAGAATATGTGTGGAGGTTTACAGCTGTTATAGAATACTAGGGTTTGTACTTTTGTGAGCCTCTCTTGTATTGTGTGAATACCTGAGTAGGACAGTTTATTGAGTTGTAATTTTCAGTCACTGCTGTGATTGAAAGGGAATTGAGAAGGGTCTCATACCTAGGAGTGTCTTAGGTAGAAATCTAGGAAGGGTAGTTTCTAGGTGCTAAGTTGTAAATGTTGGAGTTTAGCTTAGAACCAATTCTACTTAGTTGATTTCATTCTTGGCTTGGTAGCCCCTAGACGTAGGTGTTGTTGATCATCGAACTGGGTTAACAATTCTTGTGTGTTGTTTTCTTTCTGCTGTTTATTCTGTTCTTCCTTAATCCTTGTGAGAAGCAGAGATCAAGTGTCACGACATCCTGTCTGACATCTTAGTGATCTGCTTAACCAGAATTTTAATTGTGGGAGACACCTTCAGTCACCTTGAAACCTTTGAAGAGAGACAAGTCCTCAGCCTTCTTCATTAGACGGTTCAAACCTTCCATGTCTAAAATAAAAAGAAAGGGAGACAATGGATCTCTTTACAAACAACTCATATAACATCGGTTGCGAAAGATCTATAATAACGGTTGAACAACCGTTGTTAGGTTGGGTGTGGTTGTGAGTGGGTTATTTACAATCACAGTCTATTGCCCGTGGTAGTAAACTGTATAACGTGCTACATACAACCACAATTATATTAAACAACCGTTGTTGTATGTCTTTTAATAAAATAAAATAAAATTAGTAGTAGAACAACAACATCAGCAAGAACAACAATAACAACAACAAGAACAACAACAAGATCAACAAACACAAGAAGAATAACAACAATAACAAAAATAACAACATCAAGAAGAAGAAGAAGAAGAAGAAGAACAACAACAACAACAACAAGAACAACAACAACAAAAACAACAATAACAACAACATCAAAAAAAAAAAAAAGAACAACCATAATAACAACATGAACAACAAAAACAACAACAACAATAACAAAAAAAAAAGAACAACAACAACTAACACTGCTAACTTGAATCCATACTTTCTTTGTCTCATTCAAGTTGGAGAAGAGATAATGGAGTTCTGAAATTTGTTAATGAAAGAAATGATGTTTTGGAGTTTTGTTTATGGAAGAAATAATATTTTTGAGCTTGGTTTAGTGGAGAAATAATGTTGCTAATCACTAAATAGACGACAAAGATTTGTTTATGGACGACAAAGATTTGTTTATGGACGACAAAAAATTTATATTAAATAACGCCCAATCTTAGTACAACTTGTAAAAACAAAACTGTGAACAATGTGCTACATACAACAACGGTTGTATTAAATAACTGTTGTTGTATGTCTTTTACTAAAATTAAATAAAATGTTAGTACAGGTTGGAAAAAAAAAACTGTGAATAAAGCGCTACATACAATAACGCTTGTATTAAATAACCGTTGTTGTATGTCTTTGAATAAAATAAAATAAAATGCAGCATACAACAACGACAACAACAACAATAGCAAGATTCAAACTCATAACCATGCACCACTTTTTACTATGGTTGAAAGTTCCAACCGTGGTAAAAAGTGGCTTAAAAATAAATAAAAAACAAAACTCCATGTGCTAGGATTCGAACTCATGACTAGGCGCCACTTTTCACCACGGTTTGAAGTTCCAACCGTGGTGAAAAGTGACCTTAAATATGAAAATAAAAGGAAAGCGCCTAATTGAATAGATTCTACAACGGTGAAACCTTTGGTCGTGGTGAAATAAAATTTGGTGGCGTTACAAAAGGTAATTTTTGTAGTAGTGTTACCTGAGCCCTTTGTTAACCTGAAAATCTTTCTATGCATTTCCTTTAACTAGAACCGACATAGTTCCATTAAACACTAACACTCCCATCCACTTCTGCCACTTCGGACCACAATTCATCTTACCCAACAGGAATCTTAAGAAATCCCAACTGACCCAGTCATAGGCCCTTTCAAAGTCAGTCTTCAAAACAAAACACTCTTTCTTTGAACACTTTGCAAAGTCCAGAATCTCGTTGATTACCACCACACCATCTAACATCCTTCTACCCGCCACGAAAGTTGTTTGCTCTTTAGAAACAATACTCCCTATGACTTTCTTCATCCAGTTAGCTAACACCTTCGATAGAATTTTTTGGAATAAACTAACTAGACATATGGGTTTGTAGTTAACCAAATGATGAGGATTGACAACCTTAGGAACAAGCTTCAAGAAAGAAGCCATAGCTGCCTTGGTCAAAGATGGCTTTACATGAAAGTCTTCCACAAACCTGACGACATCGTCCTTAACAAAATCCCAGCAATTCTGCAAGAAACTAAAAGAGTAATCGTCAGGACCTGGACTTTTTGATCCATCACAGTTCCAAACCGCTTCCTTTATTTCAGCTTTTGTAAACGGAACCTCTAAGATGTTGCTAACAACATCAGACAGACTCCCAAAGTCCATTCCATTAATATTGATGGTATATTAGTATAGTATCATATAGTCATTGAGTGGTTTTCTTAGTACTATTACACATCCACTTTTGTGGATTCATTATAGGTATGTTGAAGAATTGTATCCTTTGTATTTGTTGATTATGTTTTATTCTTTTTATAAAAAAATTCCTTTTATTTCTTGATATGATTTAGTTTTTTTTAAGTTATTGAAAGGAGTACCAAGGGTTTCCTCGGTCCTTACAATAACACCAAGTGTCGTAGTCTCTAAACGACATAGACAAGTATCAAAGAAACTAAAATTTTAACAATTACACAGATATTGTAATGGATTATCCTTCCGCTCGTTTACGATAAGATTTGTATGAAACTTCCTCTTGCTCATCACCCAACTCCATTACATAGCTTGGATTTTGATTTTAAGTATAAAAAAATATGTTGCAATTCTTCTAAATATCATGGCATTCCTTAGTAGCAAGATATTCTAAGTTATAATTATTTGTTGTGGTGCGAAAAAATGACCTAGAGCGCTCGCACGCTTGTTGAATGCCAAATATGTCATAAATTGAACTATTATTCTTGGCATTTTTCAACTCATTTCTCAAGTTTTAATTGATTTATTCCATGTTCTCTTGTGATTGTTCAACGAAATTGATTTTACATTTGGATGCCTTGATATGCTTGTTATTGTGTAGGAATTAGGTTGGATTATCAAAGAACAAGACACAATTGAATGGACAAGGAAGCCAAAGAAATAATGGAGAATCCAGCAGGTTCGCAGTGCGAGCAAGTAGCGAAGCGCAGGCGAGCTTGCGGTGCAAGCTCAAAGCGAGGCCAAAGCGAGCTGGAACATTTGGAAGGCAGTAGCTAAACCCCTTGCTGATGGCAGTGCGAGGTGAAACACCCCAAAATGAGTAGAATATTTATTTAATTGATTTATTATAAATATTCGTATTTTTGGTGAATTTTGGTGAATTATTTTGATGTCTGATGATTTAAGTTGTGTAGTATTATGATGTTAAGGGGATGCAGAGAGTATTTAGAAGTACGGGAATTATTAATATTATTTTGGTAATAATAATATGGAATTATGTGAAATATATTACTATTATTATTATAAATAATTAAGTGGAACAATAGGGGCACGATGGTAAAAGTGGACGAGTTAAATGAGGACAATGTTGGAAAAGAATATTAGGGGTCCTAGGGGTAAGTTGGACAAAAAGAAAAGAGAGAGTGGAGAAGTTCAGTTGTACGATCGTAATTTGGAAAAGAAAGCTCTGATGAAAAAGAAGAAGGAAGCTAGGGCTCAGAGAGGTTTCAGAAGAACTCAGAGAGGAAGAATCAGAACACAATTTTCTAAGGTATTGGGAGTATCATTCATCATTATAATTGGTTTAGGTGTAGAAGCATGTAGGTAGTGGATTCCGGGTAAATTTGACGAGTTCGTGACGGAATTGGGATTTAGGGAGGTGTTAGATGTTAGGGATAAAAACCTATCTTGATGTATTGTTGTTGTTGTGATGTATCTGTGATGAATTGTGAGTTTTTTTGGACTATTTTGTATTGAAATCGCAGACCCTTTAGGGTCTGAGATGGTGCAGAATCGCAACTGCGAAGTTGTAGGTTCGCACATTTTCGCCGGGCGAAAGCCCCGTCTAGCTGGGCGAAGCAATTTTTCCCCGTCCTCGCCAGGCAAAATTGGAAGCGAAGGGAAGGTGGAAAAAGAGTGCTACTGGATTTTCTATGAGAGTGTGGAATTCGCCCCTGCTTCACCGGGCGAATCCCAGGCGAGCGAAAATAGAAGCGAAGGGAGAGTGTTAAAAGTGGTGTTTCTGGATTTTGTATGGGAAAGATGTTTCGCCCCTGCTTCGCCGGGCGAAACCCAGGCGAGCGCGCTGCTTCGCCGGGTGACCTCCAGGCGAGCAGGAGCAGTGGTTTTGTTTTAAATTATTTTCTTTCCTATCTTGTGATGCTTTGTGTCTTGATGTTTTATGATGAATTTTGATGCATGATGATGATGAGATCAACATGATGTTTGTGACATATTATGACGATTTTTTATGTATATAATGATGCATGATCATGATGCTTAATGAGATTTTTATGAATGATGATGCAATATGACGATTTTGTGACAATGACGATTATGACGTTTGCATCATGCATTCATAGCATTCTAGGACTTTGGTCCAGTGACAATTTTTGGACTTCGGTCCAGTGGTGTCTTTAATCCCATTGTATGGATTGAAGTGTATGACTTTGCTCTGATTCTTGTGTAGAATAGATCCAATTGGTGGGGATCTTTGAAGGGTGATGGCCCTGTGTCCATCAAACATGACGAATTGGTACCACATGCATGAGTTTGTGTTGTGCATTTCAAATTATGTGGCATTGCATGATTGTGAATGAATAATGTTGATGACATGATTTTCATGATGTATGATGATGATGATGTATAATGACGATGTTGTTTTATTATGATACATGCTACCTTATTATTTCTTATCTTATATCTTGTATAATGGTTTATGATTACTCACCCTGCCTGTTTGAATGTTACCTCCACGTGGGTAACGTGCAGGTGATCAGGATTAACTTTTGGTGTGTAAAGAGCTTACTTGAAGCATTTTTTATTATTTTGGTCGAGTAGAGGGTCTTGCTCTGATATGTAACATCGGGTCGGGACGTTTGAGTCGAACCATAGTGTTCTTTTATCGATGATGTTATGATGTTTCAAAGATGTGTTAAACCTCTTTATGTTATAGTTTATGATGCTTATGAAGTTTTCCGCTGCGTAGTAAATGATTTAATCTTGAGGTTTTAACCCGTGTTACGGGGCAGGATGTTACCATTTGATGTTTTATGACGAAATGTGATGCCCTTTTGGGATTTTACTTTGATATAATTGTTTGTATATGACGTGATTGCTTGTTGGGTAGAAGGGTGTTACATTAGTGGTATCAGAGCAGGTCGGTATGTCCGACCAAGTGTTGTATGATGTCAATCCCCTGTCAGTCGATGAGTGTGTGTACACTGTCGATGAATTTTGTTTCTTCTAATGTTGTTTGATGATGTGCAGAATGGCTGGGAGAAATGACTATGCCATTGCCGACGCGCTGGAATCACTTGCTCAAGTGATGGCTCAGAACAATCAGAATGGTGAAGCTCCTGGTGAGTTCCGTGCTTTGGGGAAATTCCAGAGGAATAATCCGCCAACTTTCGTGGGCACTCATGATCCGGAGAGCGTGCATAAATGGCTCAAGGTGATTGAGAAGATCTTTCGAGTGATGGGGTGTACGGACGCTCAACAAGTTCTGTTTGGAACTCATATGCTATCAGAAGAAGTTGAAGATTGGTGGGATAACACCCGTCAGAGGTTGGAGGATGTTGGTACCGAGATAACATGGGATGTGTTTAAGAGAGAGTTTTTGGGAAAATATTTTCCCGAAGATGCTCGCGGTAAGAAGGAGGTGGAATTCCTTGAGCTGAAGCAAGGAAACATGACTGTGGCAGAATATGCGGCAAAATTTGAGGCGCTGGTGAATTTTTGTCCGCATTATAATCGTGTTGATGCTGAGATGTCCAAATGCCTTAAGTTTGAGAATTGGCTGAGACCAGAGATCAAACAGGGTATTAGTTACCAACAAATTCAAAGGTATGCTGAGCTAGTGGATAAGAGTAGAATCTATGATGAGGATAACCGAGCTTGATCTGCTCACTACAAGCATCTTAGTGAGAAGAAAGAGAAGGGACAGTTCAGAGGAAAGCCTTATGTGACTCCAGCTTATAAAGGGAAACAGAAGGCTTCGAATGGGAAAAAGACAAGTAAGGGAGCAGCTCCCACTTCAGTGAAGCATTACCGGTGTGGCGAACAAGGCCAACGTGCTGAAGTTTACAACAATAGTATGTTGAGGTGCTACAGATGTGGTAAGAGAGGTCACAGAGCTACTGACTGCAAAGATGAGGGTCCGACTTGTTTCAACTGTGGTGAATAAGGTCACATTAGTACATAGTGTCAGAAACCGAAGAAGACTGCTACTGCTGCTCAGACCAATGGCAGAGTGTTTGCTTTGAGTGGTTCAGAAGTTCCTAAGAAGAATAACTTAATTCGAGGTACTTGTTTTATTAATAACGTTGAGTTGGTCGCTATTATTGATACTGGTGCTACTCATTCGTTTATTTCGCTTGAATGTGCTAATAGTTTGGGTTTGAAATTGTCTAATATGAATGGTAATATGGTAATAGAGACTCTTGCTAATGGTTATGTTACTACTACTTTTGTGTGTTCGAGATGTCCCTTGATGATTTTTGGGAAGAGTTTTATGATGGATTTGGTGTGTCTGCCCTTACACCAAATCGATGTGATTCTGGGAATGAACTGGTTGGAGTTCAACTACGTTCACATTAACTGTTATAATAAGCCTGTGGAGTTTCTTGAGTTTGGTGATAATGGGGAGTTGATGTTCTTATCTGCTAAGCAAGTAGACGAACTCTTAGAAGACGAAGCCTTGATGTTTGCGTTGTTTGCATCATTGCAAGTTGGTCGTGAGACTGCGAGTTTCAAATTACCTATTGTCCGTGAATTCCCATAAGTGTTTCCAGATGACATAAGTGATTTGCCTCTAGAACGTGAAGTAGAGTTTGCGGTTGATTTGATACCAGGTACGAGTCCGGTGTCAATGGCTTCTTATCGGATGTCAGCTTCTGAGCTAAGTGAATTAAAGAAATAACTGGAAGAATTTCTTAAGAAGAAGTTTGTTCGACCGAGTGTTTCTCCGTGGGGTGCTCCTGTGCTGTTAGTAAAGAAGAAAGATGGTAGCATGAGGTTGTGTGTTGATTATCGGCAGTTAAATAAGGTGACTATCAAGAATAAGTATCCACTTTCGAGAATTGACGATTTGATGGATCAGCTAGTAGGTGATTGTGTGTTCAGTAAGATTAATTTGAGGTTTGGTTATCATCAGATTCATGTTAAACCTGATGATATTCCGAAGACAACTTTTAGGATGAGGTATGGTCACTATGAATAGACTGTGATGTCATTTGGTGTATCCAATGCACCTGGTGTGTTCATGGAATATATGAATCAGATTTTCCATGAGTATTTGGATAAGTTTGTGGTGGTTTTCATTAATGATATTCAGATATACTCTAAATCTGAAGAAGAGCATGCTGAGCATTTGAGGACTATGTTGCAAGTATTGAAAGAGAATAAGTTATATGCAAAACTGTCGAAGTGTGAGTTTTGGTTGAAAAAGGTGAATTTTCTTGGTCATGTGATTTCTAGTGGTGGAAATGTTATTGATCTTTCTAAGATCGATGTTGTGCTACAGTGGGAGACTCTGAAGTCTGCTACTGCGATACGAAGTTTTCCGGGGTTGGCAGGTTACTATCGCAAGTTCATAGAAGGTTTTTCTATATTGGCATTACCGTTGACGCAGTTGACTCGTAAGGGTCAGGCTTATGTGTGGGATGTTGCATGTGAAGGGAGTTTTGTGGAATTGAAGAAGAAATTGACGACTGCTCTGGTTTTTATTTTGCCTAATCCCAATGAATCTTTTGTGGTGTATTGTGATGCCTCGAAGACGGGTCTTGGTGGAGTGTTGATGCAGAATGGACAAGTTGTTGCTTATGCTTCGAGACAATTGAGAGTTTATGAAAGGAATTATTCTACGCATGACTTAGAATTGGCAGTTGTGGTGTTCGTGTTGAAAATTTGGAGACATTACCTTTTTGGCTCTAAATTTGAAGTGTTCAGCGATCATAAGAGTTCAAGGTACTTATTCGATCAGAAAGAGTTGAACATGAGGCAGAGGAGGTGGTTGGAATTATTGAAAGACTATGATTTCGATTTGAATTACCATCCTGGTAAGGCAAATATGGTGGCCGATGCATTGAGCAGGAAGTCATTGCATATGTCCATGCTTATGGTGAGAGAGTTGGATTTAATTGAGCAATTCCGAGATTTGAGTCTGGTATGTGAAGAGACTTCCGATAGTGTGAAGTTGGGTATGTTGAAATTGACTAGTGGTATTCTGGAAGAGATCAAAGTAGGACAACAATCTGATTTAAAGCTGGTTGATCAGTCAGTTCTAATTAACCAGGGTAACTGAGGTGAATTCTGGATTGATGAGAATGGTGTGATGAGGTTCAGAGACAGAGTGTGTGTCACAGACGTTCCCAAAATTAAGAAGAGTATTCTTGAAGAAGGACATCGAAGTAGATTGAGTATTCATCTTGGTGCGACGAAGATGTACCAGTATTTGCAGAAATTGTTTTGGTGGCTAGGTATGAAGAAAGATATTGAGGAGTTCGTTTATGCCGACTTAATTTGTCAGAAGTCCAAGATTGAACACCAGAAGCCTTTGGGTATGATGCAGCCATTGAATATTCCAGAATGGAAATAGGATATTATTTCCATAGATTTTGTGTCGGGATTGCCGAAGACTACAAAAGGGAATGATTCCATTTGGGTGATTGTTGACAGGTTGACTAAATCGGCTCATTTCTTGCCGATGAAGATTAACCATTCTATGCAGAAGTTAGTTGAGATGTACATTGAGTAGATTGCAAAGTTGCATGGGATACCTTCGAGTATTTTGTCAGACAAAGACCAGAGATTTACGTCGAGGTTCTGGAAAAGTTTACAAGATGATTTGGGTACTAAGTTGAGGATAAGTCTTGCATATCATCCGCAGACAGATGGCCAGACAGAGAGGACTATCCAGTCTTTAGAGGATTTGTTGAGGGCTTGTGTGTTGGATCAAGGAGGATCTTGGGATAGTCACCTACAACAACAGCTTTCATGCTAGTATTGGGATGGCGCCGTATGAAGCCTTGTATTGAAGGAGGTGTAGAACTCCATTGTGTTGGTATGAATCGGGCGGGAGTGTTGTACTCAGACCTGAAATTGTGCAGGAGACGACTGAAAAGATTAAAATGATCAAAGAAAGGATGAAAGCTACACAAAGTTGTCAGAAGAGTTATCATGATAAGAGAAGGAAGGCACTCGAATTCCAAGAAAGAGATCATGTGTTTTTGAGGGTTACGCCGGTGACTGGTGTGGGTCGAGCTTTGAAGTCTAGGAAGCTCACTCCACGTTTTGTTGGTCTGTATCAGATTTTGCAGAGGATAGGGGTGGTAGCCTATCCGATTGCTTTACTGTCGTTGCTTGCAAATTTACATGATGTGTTCCATGTGTCTCAGTTGAGGAAGTACATTCTGGATCCATCGCATGTGATTCAGATGGATGACGTACAGGTGAGGGATAATCTGACCGTTGAAGCATTACCTGTGCGGATAGATGGAAGAGAAATGAAGCAACTGCAGGGTAAAGATATATCTTTGGTGAAGATGTTATGGGGTGGACTAGCTGGTGAAAGTTGGACTTGGGAGCCCGAGGATCAGATGAAGGAGTCGTATCCGACTCTGTTTTCTTCAGGTAATTTTCGAGGACGAAAATTCTTAAAGTGGGGGAGAGTTGTAACACCCCAAAATGAGTATAATATTTATTTAATTAATTTATTATAAATATTCGTATTTTCAGTGAATTTTGGTGAATTATTTTGATGTCTGATGATTTAAGCTGTGTAGTATTATGATGTTAAGGGGATGCAGAGAGTATTTAGAAGTACGAGAATTATTACTATTATTTTGGTAATAATAATATGGAATTATGTGAAATATATTACTATTATTATTATAAATAATTAAGTGGAACAATGGGGGCAAGATGGTAAAATTGGATGAGTTAAATGAGGACAATGTTGGAAAAGAATATTAGGAGTCCTAGGGGTAAGTTGGACAAAAAGAAAAGAGAGAGTGGAGAAGATCAGTTGTACGATCGTCATTTGGAAAAGAAAGCTCTGAGGAAAAAGGAGAAGGAAGCTAGGGCTCAGAGAGGTTTCGGAAGAACTCAGATAGGAAGAATTGAAACGCAATTTTCTAAGGTATGGGAAGTATCATTCATCATTATAATTGATATAGATGTAGAAGCATGTAGGTAGTGGGTTCCGGGTAAATTTGACGAGTTCATGACGGAATTGGGGTTTTGGGAGGTGTTAGATGCTAGGGATAAAAACCTATCTTGATGTATTGTTGTTGTTGTTGTGATGTATCTGTGATGAATTGTGAGTTTTTTTTGGATTGTTTTGTATTGAAATCGCAGACCCTTTGGAGTCTGAGATGGTGAAGAATCGTAACTGCAAAGTTGCAGGTTCGTACATTTTCGCCGGGCGAAAGCCCCGTCTCGCCGAGCAAAGTGATTTCTCCCCGACCTCGCCAGGAGAAAGTGGAAGCGAAGGGAAGGTGGAAAAAGAGTGCTACTAGATTTTGTATGAGAGTCGGGCGAAGCCCAAGCGAGTGAGTTGCTTCACCGGGCAAAAATAGAAGCGAAGGGAGACTGTGAAAAGTGGAATTTCTGGATTTTGTATGGGAAATATGTTTTTCCCCTGCTTCGTCGGGCGAAACCCAGGCAAGTGCGTTGCTTTGTCGGGCGAGCTCCAGGCGAGCAGGAGCAGTGGTTTTGTTTTAAATTCTTTTCTTTCCTATCTTGTGCTGCTTTATGTCTTGATGTTTTATGATGACTTTTGATGCATGATGATGATGAGATCAACATGATGTTTGTGACATATTATGACGATTTTTGATGTATATAATGATGTGTGACCATGATGCTTAATGAGATTTTTATGAATGATGATGCAATATGACGATGTTGTGACGATGATGATTATGACGTTTGCATCATGCATTCATAGCATTCTAGGACTTCGGTCCAGTGACGGTTTGATGACTTCGATTCGGTGGTGGCTTCAATCCCATTGTGTGGATTGGAGTGTATGACGTTGCTCTGGTTCTTGTGTAGAATCAATCCTATTGGTGGGGATCTTTGGAGGGTGATGGCCCAGTGTCCATCAAACATGACGAATTGGTACCACATGCATGGGTCTGTGTTATGCATTTCATATTATGTGGCATTGTATGATTGTGAATGAATGATGTTGATGACATGATTTTTATGATGTATGATGATGATGATGAATAGTGATGATGTTGTTTTATTATGATGCATGTTCCCATATTATTTATTATCTTATATCTTGTATAATGGTTTATGATTACTCACCCTGCCTGTTTGAATGTTACCTCCACGTGGGTAAAGTGCAGGTGATCAGGATTAGCTTTTGGTGCGTGAAGAGCTTATTTGAAGCATTTTTTATTATTTTGGTCGAGTAGAGGGTCTTGCTCTGATATGTAACATCGGGTCGGGACGTTTGAGTCAAACCATAGTGTTCTTTTATCGATGATGTTATGATGTTTCGAAGTTTTGTTAAACCTCTTTATGTTATAGTTTATGATGCTTATGAAGTTTTCCGCTGCGTAGTAAATGTATTATTATCTCTCACCTCAGTTTATATTCCTTGTGCTTGTTAATTTGTTTGGTTAGTGTTTTAGAACCTTGTTTATGCGAGGAAGTGTGCTCGCAGACCAAATTCTATTTGATCCTGAGATTGATAGAACTGCACGGAAACTTAATAGCAAAACTAGAAGACGAAGGCAGCTAGCTAAAGAAAGAAGGGAGCGCGAAGGAGTTTCTTCAAGTAATCCACCAACTACACCCATTATTACACCAATCATGGCAGAAGTACCACCACCACCACCTCCCAGAGGTCCATGCACTAATAGTCTGTGGCACAATGCTCAGTTTGCTTGCAATACAAACAATGGAAGGCACGCGGAGATGAATACGGGAATTTTCAACTTTTATATTCAAATCCCTTTACATGGCAAGATCATGAAGACCCGTTCACTTATCTTACTAAATTCTATGAAATTGCGGGAGCAACGGAAATGGAGGAAGAATCATTGTTCAAGAGACTATTCTCACACTCATTGATAGGGAAAGATAAGGAATGATATCTTAATCAGTAAACTCTTGTGATGACAGATTGGAATTTGTTGGAGGAGAAGTTTCTTGAAATATTATTTCCTCATAATAGATTCATGGAGGCTAAGACGGCATTTTCCGTATTTGCTCAAAGTGGTAGTGAATCTTTCAATGAAGCTTGGGAGAGGTTCAAATCAATGTTGCAGAAATGTAAAGGCCACGGATTTGATGATATTACACTAGTGCATATATTCCAGAATGGACTCCAACCGGTTCATAAAACTCTCTTAGATACTACCTCGGGTGGATCTTTAATGTCAAAGAGTACGGAGGACGCAGTTGCTATCATTGATAGGATGGCACTCAATGATCATCAAGGTCAATATAACCGTGGTACACCTTAAAGGAAGTCGGGAGTGCTTGAATTAGGTACTAATGATGCTATTCTTGCACCAAACAAGTTGCTTTCGCAACAAGTGGAGTGTTGACATAACAAATGTCAAAACTTCCATAACAAATCAAGGAAATATGTGAAGTTCCCAACAAAAATCAACAAGTTGCAAGTTGTGAGTTATGCAAGGGAGACCATCCTATCGACTATTGTCCTCTGGTTGAAGAAGAAGCAAATTACATGGGAAACCAAAACCAAAATCAAGGCTTTCAACCTAGACAACCTCCGTATCAACAAGGCAACCAAGGTTACCAACCAAGAGGTAATAACCAAGGTTATCAACAAGGATGGAGGCAAGATGCCGACACTTCAAATAGTCAAAACCAATACCAAAACTACACTCAACCTCCACAAGCTCAAGGTGGAAATTCAAAATTGGAAGACACATTCACTCAATTTATGCAAATGTCAATTTCCAACCAAAAGAACATCGATGCTTCTATTAGGAATCTTGAGACACAAATTGGGCAATTATCTAAGCAATTAGCCGACCAAGCGAATGGGCCTTTTCTAGATAACACTCAAGTGAATCCTAAAGAGAATTGCAAAGCTATCTTTACTAGAAGTGGTAGGGAGATTGATATGGGCATTGGTGAGAAATTTGTGGAAGAGGAGGTTGTAGTTGAAAAGAAAAATGAAATTGTTGAAGAAGAAGTTGAAAAAAATGGGGAGGATGATTTAATTGAAAAAATGTGGAGGATGTTTTAGTTGAAGAAGTTGAAAAGAAAATAAGAGAAGAGATAAAGAAGAGTAGAAAAGTGAAGGAGCGTGTAAGTGACATTCCAATGAAAAAGTTACCATATCTGCATGCTCCTACAAAAAAAAGATAATGAGAGGCATTACGCTAGGTTTTTGGATATTTTTAGCCGTTTACAAATAAACATTCTATTTTCGGAGGCTCTTGAACAAATGGCCAAATATGCCAAATTCATGAAAGATACTCACAAAAAAGAAGAGATTTACGGACAAAGAAACCATTCCGCTTAATGCTAATTGTAGTGCTATCATTCAAAGTGTTCTTCCGAGGAAAGAAGGTGATCCGGGAATATTGGCTTTACCTATAACTATAGGTAATGACTTCAATTGTAAAGCTTTGGTTGATATGGGTGCTAGCATAAACTTGATTCCGTTGTCCGTGGTAAAAATACTTGAAAACATGGAAATAAAATCAACGAACATGACTTTGCAATTGGCAGATAAGTCAAGGACTCATCCTCATGGTGTTGTGGAGGATGTGTTATTAAAAGTTGATAAGTTCTTGTTTCCGGTTGATTTTGTTGTCATGTATATGGAGGAGGACGAGGATACACCTATAATTCTTGGTCGAGCCTTTATGAAAACCGCAAAATGTTGATTGATGTTGATGAAGGCATTATGAAGGTGAGGACTCAATATGATGAGGTGTGTTTCACACTTTTTAAAGGCGTGGTATATTCCAATTAAGTGGAAGATGGTTTTCATATGAATAAGAAAAATGAAGATGCAAAGGTTGCAACAATGAAAAAGAAAGATGAAGAGGCTAAGGAGGCAATGATGAGATCTTGTTGGGATTTTTCATTTTTGAGAAAATCTGGAAGAAAAACTGGTCATGACAATGGTTGAAGACATAGTGAAATTTTGGTATCAGATATGAGATGTCGAAGTAGATGTCACGACACTAATATCTGAACAATGATCAATAAAGAATGATATAAACACAGTAAACAATAGCAAAGAGACACAAGCAATTGTTAACCCAGTTCGGTGCAATCACACCTACGCCTGGGGGCTACCAAGCCAGGAAGGAAATCCACTAAACAGAATTAGTTTGAAGACTCTCAGTAAACACACTCCAGTTTACAATCTTCTCACCTAATCTCTACCTGTGAGATTTCTATCTAAGACACTTAGACAAGAGACACCTCTCACTCCCCCTCAATCACATGTAGTGATAACTACAGAACAATACCAAAGAGAAGAACACACTTCAAATACAAAACTTGATCTTGCTTAAAAGCTTCAATAAAGAACAAAGCACTCGTACTTAAAAGCTTAGAGTGGAGAAATTACAACTCAACTAATCAGTCCAATTCAAGCATCTAACAGATGAATGAATGGCTCACACAAACAATACAATCCTTAAACCCTAAAACTTGAATGCAACTTTCAATAACTTATTCTCTCTACACAGCACTTAGGGTTGAGCATCTTTAAATAGTAATAAACTCCTTGGGCTTGGGCATTAGCAGATCTTTGATTCAATTAATAATTAAAGCTAATTATTCTCCATATCTTTTTGCAAGAAAATAGCAACAACCTATTCTTCAAAATATCACAGAAATTGCTTGCTTCAATTTAGAGATACTCCAAGATTCTCGCACGCAATTACTGAATAAAAGCACACCAAATTGCAAAAAGAGCGCATCAAATAAAACATAACTTTCTCAACAGAATGTTCTATCAACAAATGTTAGGACATCGTTTTTGACATCATGCACAAAGTTCTGCAATACTAAGAAACACCAACTGCAGAATGTTAGAAACAACATGTCAAGACATCAAGTAAGACATCTTGATGAACCACTTTGTTTTAGCAAAATTGCTGCCAATACAGAACTAACAAACTCCCCCTTTGGCAAATTTTGGCTAAAACACTATAGCACCAACATTGAACAGAGATCCCTGCAGCAGAAGCAACACACAAACACATCTAACAATCCATGTTAACCAGAAAACACTCCCCCTCAAGCCAAGGAGTAGAGAAAACCAAAAACACACTATAAGCCACTACTAAGCTACTCTCTCCCCCTTTTTAGCCATAATTAGACAAACACCAGACAAAAAAATACATAACCAACATAGCTAAAATTACCAAAAAGAAGCTATCATCATAAGAGCAGTACAAACATCTTCAAACTAAAGTGATGCACACAAGGGTGCCATCAGAAAACCAGAAAAGAAATCCAAAAAAAAGAACCAAAATAACACAAAAAAAACAACTTCATGACAGATCACTCAAACATCTCCAGAAACAGCAGAGTCCTCCCTCTCAGACTTGTCTTCATCACCCTCTGCATTGCCATCAGGCTCACTAGAATCACCCTCATAAGAATCTTCCTTCTCATTTGTAACCTCAACAGTATCACCTTCAGCCATTCTAAGAGTCATGATCATTCTTTCAAACTTCAGTTTTCTTTCAGTACTGACTCTAATAACCTCATCCAGGTCCTTACAGGCTTCTACCAACTCATAAATTACCCCAGACTTGTTTGTGGGTTGGTGTGAAGTAGAGGCAGATGTCATGACAATGTCAGGGACATGTTTACCCTTAAACAGTTTATAGTGAAGGGACAATGTAGACCCCCTTTTGCAAACAACATCAGACTGAGATAGGATACCAGGGTGCTGGTTTAAAATAATGCCACAGATAAGGGATGGGAAGGCAATGGGCATCTTCACAGCAAACGTGCCAGCTTGCTTCATAGTCTGATCAAATATAAAGAAACCATAATCAAAACTCCTCTTAGTCCCAACAGCACAAATAAACCTTCCCAGACCAACAGAAATAGTGGAAGTGTGATTTGGGGGGACCCAGTTAGCAGCACCTATCCTATGCAGAATAGCATAATTAACACTCAGCAGAACAGCAGCTAACTTGTGTTTCATAGGCCAACCTCCAACCTGATTAGCTGTGATAGTCTTGTACACTTGATTATCAGTAGCTTCAAGCTCACATTGATCATCTTCATTTCTGCTAAGGTACTTGTTGATTATGGTAGGAGAGAATTCCACACACTTTCCTCTCACATACACCTTTCTGAAATCCTTATGCTGCTTATCATTATAGTCTATAGGAATGTTGACTATAAACTCTTTCACTAGCACATCATAGCATTTTGAAAACTTGGTCACTGTCTTCATCAATCCAGCATGCTCAATCAAGGCCATTATCTCCTTACACTCAAAAGCATTTTGCCCTAACTCTCTCTCTAGTGCTATCCTTCTTTGATAAACATACTTCCACTTATGAACACTGTCAGCATAGTGGAAGGAGATGTTATCCAAAGGGACATCAGGGACGTTTCCAGAAATTCTTTTTAGCACAGTCTTTTTCACAGGAGTGATGTCCTGGACATCATCCTCAACATCAAAGTCTGAATCAGTATCAGACCTAGCCTTCCTTTTCTTGGAGCTGGTAGCCACCTTGCTCCATGATTTTGTAGAGCCAACAACAGGTTTCTTCTTAGTACTCCTAGCAGGAGGTTTCTCAACAGTAGCAATTCCTCTTCTGGTCCTCAATCTTTTGACTATCCCAGGGTTCACACTAGCAATTAGGTCATTGTCTGACAGGTCATCAACATTCACAATATTGTCAGCCTTTGCATGCTCCTTTTCTTTAAGGTCAGGATCATTACTCTTGGTAGGAGAGCTTTCCTTTACAAAAGATGTTTCAACATCTTTTTCAACCACAGTTCTACCATTTACTAACACAGAGCTAGCTAGTGTGTGAAGATTTTCTTCTGTGTCATCTTTCTCAAAATTTGAAGCATCAACACCCCTTTCCTCACTTTGACTCTCATTTAAAGTTTGAACAATATCAATTTTACACAGATGGATATTAATCCCAGGAACCGTACCCTCTCCATACAACAATCCAATAACAATACTTGTAAGGGACCTATGAACATACTGAGTACCTTCCCTATGATCATAAGAAGACTCAACAGTGGGTTTAGAGGAGTTACCTGCAGGTGTACGTTTGGAACTTCTTACATGCAATTTGCTGGGCCTTGTCTTTTCAGTTTTCGAATGGGGAATCATGGACAATGGAGCAACATCAAGAACAGCTTCAGGAGAGATACCTTCTGAAGAAACCCTAGATTTCGAAGGGGTAGGATTTTTAACAGGAGAGTTCTTGGACAGAGAAGAATGTTGTTGAGACATTGTAAACTTCTTGCAACTGTGTAAACTAGGAGTAGAGAGAGTTATTTTTCTGAGAGGGAAGGTGAAAGAACAGAGCAAGTAAGGAGCAAAATGGATGTAGCGTGTAGGAACAATTTGATGAAATGATTTCCTATGGTAGGGTGGCTGCTTTTGTTGGAAACTTAAACGGAAATAAATGACATTTTCACTAAGGCTTTGGATGCAAGTCAATTTGAAACCTGACAATATTGTGAATGTTGATGACCTGTCAGACAATGACCTGATTGCTAGTGTGAACCCTGGGATAGTCAAAAGATTGAGGACCAGAAGAGTAATTGCTACTGTTGAGAAACCGCCTGCTAGGAGTACTAAGAAGAAACCTGCTGTTGGCCCTACAAAATCATGGAGCGAGGTGGCTACCAGCTCCAAGAAAAGGAAGGCTAGGTCTGATACTGATTCAGACTTTGATGTTGAGGATGATGTCCAAGACATCACTCCTGTGAAAAAAACTATGCTAAAAAGAATTTCTGGAAACGTCCCTGATGTCCCTTTGGATAACATCTCCTTTTCTCTTTGGAGTTTTTGGTAAAGATATCTGAACACATCAAACACTTCAGATTTTTCTCTAATAAAACTCACCCAAGTATATCTGGAGAAATCATCAACTACCACATAGGCATACTTCTTGCCACCAAGGCTTTCCACTTGCATAGGCCCCATCAAATCCATGTGAAGTAGTTCCAACACTTTTGAAGTAGTGAGATGTTTAATCTTCTGATGTGACATCTTGGTTTGCTTTCTAATTTGACATTCACCACATACCCTTCCTTCTTCAATCTTTAGCTTAGGTATTCCTCTAACAGCTTCCATGGTGATGATTCTTTTCATACCTTTTAGATGTAGATGACCAAGTTTTTGGTGCCACAACTTCACTTCATCATCTTTAGCAAGAGCATAAATGGAGGAGTAACTAGAATCTTGAGGAACCCATAAGTAGCAGTTGTCCTTAGATCTGACTCCCTTCATGATCACTTCACTCTTTTCATTAGTAACCAAGCATTCAGATTTGGTGAAGTTGACATTGAATCCTTGATCACACAGTTGACTGATGCTGATCAAATTGGCAGTCAACCCTTTAACCAGCAGCACATTATCAAGATTTGGAACTCCTGAGCAGTTCATCTTTCCAACCCCTTTGATTTCACCCTTGGCTCCATCACCAAAGGTCACATAGCTTGTGGAGTGAGATTTGATGTCAACTAACAGTTCTTTAATTCCTGTCATGTGTCTAGAGCAACCACTGTCAAAGTACCAATCCTCCTTAGCTGAGACTCTAAGAGACATGTGTGCTATTAAACTGGTAGCAGCAGCCTTGGGAACCCATTATCTTCCATTAGCAGAAATGTTTTGATTTGATCTAGGTTGAGGATCAGGCTTAGGATGTCCATAGAGTCTGAAGGAAAAAGGTTTTATGTGACCAAACCTCCCACAGTAATGGCATCTCCATCTCTGGAATCTTCCCCTTAAGTGATTGGGATGACCCTTCCTATGATGTTGAGGCACTTGATGTGCCATATTATTTTTAGGTCCAGATACATGAATTCTCCCATGATGTTGAGACATCTGATGTGACATATTATGTTTAGGTCCAGAGGAACTAGCATCTGAAGAGGGTTTATTCTCCCCATCGAATCCCAGCCCAGTCATATCTCCTGCCATTCTTCCACACTGAAGGATTTCATCCGATGTGTCAGTTCCACTGTTCAGCATTCTGACTGACTTGGACATTTAATCAAGTTTGGAGTTTAATAATGTGACTTCATTTTCCAGCTTGGAAATGGTTTCAAGATGTTCTACCTTTTCAGCCTTTAGTTACATTATAAGTTTCTTCTGCTTCTCCCCTTCAAGACAGACTTATTCACTTCTGAGACACAACTGTTTGTAAGAGGCTTCTAGTTCTTCAAAGGTCAATTCATCATCACTAGAGTCTCCATCAGATACACATCTTCCAGTCAAGGCAGTTACATGTTTAGCATATTCTTCTTCAAGTTCACTTTCTGAATCCTCATTAGACCAAGAAATAGTCAGGCTCTTCTTTTGTTTCTTGAGGTAAGTAGGACATTTAGTCCTAATGTGACTAAATCCCTCACAACCATGGCACTGAATTCCTTTTCCTTGAGTGGATTTTTCTTCAGACCTTGTTCTCCTTCCACCATCATTGGACCTGCTGATGTCAGATGAGTTGTTCTTGACATTTGATCTTGACTTTATGTCTATTCTCTTCATCACCTTGTTAAACTGTCTTCCTAGCAGCACTGTAGCATTAGATAGGCTTTCATCACCATCCAGGGTACTCTCCTCCTCTTCATCTTCAGTATTGGAAACAAAAGCTATACTCTTGGCTTTCTTTTCAGATTTGTCACTTATTCCTAGTTCAAATGTTTGAAGAGATCCAACAAGTTCATCAACCCTCATCTTGCTGATATCTTGAGCTTCTTCTATGGCAGTCACTTTCATGTCAAATCTCTTGGGAAGAGATCTGAGAATTTTTGTTACAAGCTTTTCATCAGACATCCTTTCACCTAGAGCACTTGAGGCATTGGCTATTTCAAGAACATTCATGTGGAAGTCATGTATGTTCTCATCTTCCTTCATCTTTAAGTTTTTAAACTTGGTAGTCAGCAGTTGAAGTCTTGACATCTTTACTTTGGAAGTACCTTCATGAGTAGTTTTGAGTATGTCCCAAGCATCTTTATCTATCTCACAAGTGTTCACCAATCTGAATATGTTTCTATCAATTCCATTGAACAAAGCATTCAATGCTTTAGAATTTCCAAGAGCCAGTTCATATTCCTCCTTAGTCCATTCTTCCTCAGGTTTCAGATCAGATGTTTCTCTTCCATCTTTCCCAATAATGACAGGATGTTTCCATCCTTTTAAGATAGCTTTCTAGGCCTTACTATCCAATGATTTCAAGAAGGCCACCATGCGTGGTTTCCAATAATCATAGTTAGATCCATCCAAGATGAGTGGTCTATTAACAAGTCCTCCTTCCTTATCCATAGTACCAAAAAATATCGTCCCTAGATCTCACCCAGAAACAGAACAGGGTGCCTGCTCTGATGCCTATTGAAATTCTGGTATCAGATATGAGATGTCGAAGTAGATGTTACGACACTAATATCTGAACAATGATCAATAAAGAATGATATAAACACAGTAAACAATAGCAAAGAGACACAAGCAATTGTTAACCCAGTTCGGTGCAATCAAACCTACGTCTGGGGGCTACCAAGCCAGGAAGGAAATCCACTAAACAGAATTAGTTTGAAGACTCTCAGTAAACACACTCCAGTTTATAATCTTCTCACCTAATCTCTACCTGTGAGATTTCTATCTAAGACACTTAGACAAGAGACACCTCTCACTCCCCCTCAATCACATGCAGTGATAACTACAGAACAATACTAAAGAGAAGAACACACTTCAAATACAAAACTTGATCTTGCTTAAAAGCTTCAATCAAAAACAAAGCACTCGTACTTAAAAACTTAGAGTGGACAAATTACAACTCAACTAATCAGTCCAATTCAAGCATCTAACAGATGAATGAATGGCTCATACAAACAATACAATCCTTAAACCCTAAAACTTGAACGCAGCTTTCAATAACTTATTCTCTCTACACAACACTTAGGGTTAAGCATCTTTAAATAGTAATAAACTCCTTGGGCTTGGGCATTAGCAGATCTTTGATTCAATTAATAATTAAAGCTAATTATTCTCCATATCTTTTTGCAAGAAAATAGCAACAACCTATTCTTCAAAATATCACAGAAATTGCTTGCTTCAATTTAGAGATACTCCAAGATTCTCGCACGCAATTACTGATTAAAAGCGCACCAGATTGCAAAAAGAGCGCAGCAAATAAAACATAACATTCTCAACAGAATGTTCTATCAACAGATGTTAGGACATCATGTTTGACATCATGCACAAAGTCCTGCAATACTAACAAACACCAACTGCAGAATATTAGAAACAACATGTCAAGACATCAAGTAAGACATCTTGATGAACCACTTTGTTTTAGCAAAATTGCTGCCAATACAGAACTAACACATTGGTGTGTGGAGAGTTTGATCTGGTTGCTAAAAGCTTCTTTGTGTGTTCCGTGGTTTCATCTTCGGACCGTCGAGCTCAAACGACGTAAAACAAAGTGCTAGTTGGGAGGCACCCTAACATTGTAAGTATTCTTTCATCTTTATTGCAATTATTTTTGTTGTTATTTTAGTATGAGAAATTTTGTGGTGGAGTATGCTAGAAAACCAGAATTTTAGCAAATTTGTCACTTTTCCTTGAGTTCGCAGTGCGAACCTGGGGCGAGAGTTCGCTTGGAGTTCGCAGTGTAAACTGTGCGAATCTGGACAGATTTTCACTTTTTCTGCCACATAACTTGTGTTTTAGTTTTGTTTTTTTATGTGTGTGGGTCATTTGTATATGGGCCCAGGAACTTGTGTTCAGATTTAGTGGGGTATTCCCACCTTTCCCTCTCACACTTTACATTTCCACTATTTTGTCTCTCTCACACAACAAAAACACTTTTCACTCTCTCCCAACCGTACCAAATTAAGAAGGAGATTTTCAAGTTCAAACTTTCAAATTCCATTCTCTCTCACTACTTTGTTCCAGGTTTGATTTTACATTGCAATTTATTTGTGTTTTAGAACATTGTGGTTAGGGTTTATGAGAGTTTCTTTGGAAAATAACTTCTAGGCATGCAATGTTGTTTTGATTGAGTTAATTTGATTGGTTGTGTTGAGATACTTTTCTTTGTACTTAAAATTAAAATCTCCATGATTGATAGAGCAAGTGATGTTGTGTAGTTCAAGTTTGGAAATTTTTTGATTTACTTTAGAAAAGCTTTGGATTGCATGCAACTTGTTCTTTATAAAATTGATGATGTTGAATGTTAAGTTTTTGAAGGAACCTTGAAAACATTGGTTGAAAATTGAATTTATAGCATTGTTGTTGCATCAGCCAGAATCCGGAATTCAAAAATTCGCAGGGTTCGCTTTGGTTCGCAGTACGAACCTGGGGCGATTGTTCGCTTGGAGTTCGTAGTGCAAACTCAATGTAAACAAGACATCAACTATTTTTTTTAATGTTTTCTTGTTCATGCTTAAGTATACATGTTCTTTTTTCACTTTTCCTTGCTTGCTAATATTTTATCATGCTGTTGTTGGTTTGGTTTTGTTTAGTGCAGATGGCTCCTAAAACAAATGTGATCATTTCTAAAAAACAAAAGACCACCAGAGGCTCCACCTCCTGTCAACCACAACAACGTGCGTATGACACTGATCACTTTAGGGGTCAGAAGCAGGCACCAAGGTATCTCAACCTAGAAAAGAGAAAGATTCATTATGAGAAGAGCTTTAGCATTAACCCCGAGGGTCCTTTCCGTGCAACAACTTTAGTGTGGTACCACAAGAAGTGGGACAAGTTGGTTCAGCCTATTGATAGCTTCAATGTGGATTATCGCTCCCGAAAGATTCGCATCCAATGGTACAAACACGAGAGTGGCGCAGAAAACACAGAGTCGCCAGCAATGTGTATTTATCCCGAGAGAGGGAAAGGAAACACTGCATAAACCTGAAGAGAAAGGGAAATAACATGGTCTCGTGACCAAGAGAAACTGGTAAGGGAGTCGGTTAAGCGAAGGAAAGGTGTTAGCACCCAACACATCCATTGTACTTGATGGGATCCATGCTTGTTGTCTGCATCAAAGGGTGTCGTCGTCTGGAGCTCCACTGCTACTGGACCGGAGAAGAAACGAGAACGGAAAGAACGGAGAAACGAAGACGAAAAGAAAAAAAGAAGTGACTCGATAGGACAATATCTTTGTCCTAGGCCTACGTACTCCCTCAGTGCAATGGGAAAGTCAGAGTCAACGTAGTTCGGACGGGAACTGTGGGGGAAGGTTGCTCGCCAAGACAATCGATGTCTTGTGCCTACATATCCTCAATCGGACAAGAGAGAGGAATCAGAGCTAATGTAGTTCGTGGGTACGACCACGAATGGGTAAGTGTTTTTTACGTGAGCGACGAGCTCTTTTCTGAAAAAAGAAGTTTAAAACCCAACAATCCCGAAGGATAAAAAGATTTGAATTTGTTTGGTGTTTTTTAGACAGAAGTGTTTTAAGTTAGTTCATAACTTGCATTGCACCAAAGTCTACGACATAGGAACGAATACTTCGCGTATCGTCCCCAACAAGATGTACACTAGGTATCCTAGAAGAATGAGAGGAAGCCTCTCATTCCTCACTTCCCACATAGAAGGCTCAAGCGCAATACACGTTAACTTTTATTACGTGTTTTGAAGAAGTTTTGAGATGAGAAGAGAGAAGACACAACGGAAACTCTAAAGGGAAACTAAGAGTCTTAATGTTATCATGCATGGATGACCTATGGTTAGTGAGGCTTAGGAGGGATGACTACCTAAAACCTAATGCTAATCCTACTCCAAGCTTAATCAAAAATTAAGTTGGACTAGGTAGCTCTAAAGGGAGAGAATCCAAGACTTAAACAAGTCTAGAGATTCAGGGGATAAGAAAGAGTGAAAGAGAAGAAAGAAGCATCTTAAATGCTAAAGCAAACACAAGTATGAAAGCTTAAAAGAGAAAGGAGAAGTTAGAATGTGGATGACTATCCACATCCCATTCACTTACCATTAGCCCCTACATGGTTAGCAAAAACAAACATAAGCAACAATAAGACAAATGAAACCCAAACAAGTCACAACCCAAAGAGAAATGGTTACAAACCAAATGAAACTCATCCAAGTCAGAATGTCCAACTTAAGGGTGACCCATAATGTTTACCAAACAAACTCAAGCAAAGAGAATGCAAACAAGTTGCAAAACATACAAGAAAGTCATCAAAGAAGGAATAGAAGAAGAATGAGTGGATATGCAAGGTGATCATGCAAGAATGCTTCAAATAAAATCAAAGTCAGAATGTGGATGACCTAAAAATGTGCCTAAACATGTTATACAAGTGTCACACAAGGCACACAAGCAAGTATCCAACATTAGGAATCATGAGAAGAAGTAGAAAGAATCATGTAAATGAGACATGTTAAAGGATGCAACATGAAACATGAATAACATATGACATGAATACAAAACTCAAAGGTCAGAGACAAACATCAAATGAGATACAAAGAAGTGATATGACATGGCATACACAAACCAAGAAGAGGCATAGATGAGAAGAAGAGAGAGGATAAGTCAAAAAGAGGCATGTAAATCAAACATTAAACATGTGCACAAAATATGCAACAACCTCATACCAATGACCTATAATTTAAATCAAATGACCTATAATGATTAAAAAATGGTTCATGAAGTCAAAGAAACAAACCCAAACAATGGCACAAGTGCCTTCTCAAACAAGTAATCAAACATAATCCAAAGATGTGCATAAAAGAGACCTCAAACAAAGAGCAATCAAACAATTAGCAAATCAACTTCAGAAATTACCAAATTAATTCTCAAAACACCTCAACCATAAGAAAACATCATATTAAAAATTCATGCAAAGATTCACAAGATAAGTCCTTCAATCAATCATGCAAAGTCACATAGGAATTATGAACTAATATGCAAAAGAGACGGACTAAAATGCAATATGAAAAAGTTTTAAAAATGAAACAAAAATGTTTTTATGAACTTCAATATGTTGATGCAATAATTCAAAAAGAATGAACTCAACATGCTTTGTATGCTATGAGAAATAAATTCTACAAGTTTAAGTGTGCAAATAAGAAACAATCCATAAAGAAATTAAACAATTAATTAATTCAGATGCCAAAAATAAAATAAAAAGAGAAAATAAAATTTGAAAAAATTTTATAAAACTAAAAATAAGCTTCATGATTTTTTTTAAGATTTTTGGATGCACAAAAATGATTTTAAAAATTGAAATGCAAAGCAAAGCAAATAAATGAAATAAAAAGAAATAAAAAACAAGCAGGGTGCAAACAACAACAATTCACGTTGGAAAATGAAAGTGGGCTCAGTTAAGGGGATGTGGAAAGTAAAGCCCAAAACAAAAGGGTCCAAAGGCGCAGTCAAAGAGAACACATGGATCCAGTCAACATCAGATTTAACAACAACCAATAGATTAATCTCACGCTCCATACCAAGTCAAACCAAAATGCATAGTAATCAAGATCAATGGCACAGATTCACATGCACACCATAATCAAGTAAACACGCACACACACAATCATTAAGCACACCACAGGATCCCACGTGATAGGCATATGTCTCTTTTAATGTGTTGTCAAAATTATAGCCACAAGATCAAAACAACGCACCGGATTAAATCAAACATTTAAAAAGTAATTAAAATGAGTGGCTAGGATCAAAGGGCACATGTTAACATGCATGGAAAAGCACACATGTAATTATTAAATTAAAATCAGAAATAGACAAAATGTGGCAAGCAGTGGACCAATGGATCAAACCAATCAACGGTTAGGATTGTGTCTCCTACCTCTAACCCTTGGCCGGCCGGAACCAAAACCAGACGCCGGAGCCCTAGCTCCGGTCGTCTCCTCCGGTGACAACAACACGAAAAAATCCCAGAAATGGCATATGAGTACACTACATTAATCAGAAAAACACGAGGATCACAAATATCATGTCCATTTCAACAAACAATCAACATATAAACCAAATCTAAGGAAAGAAAATTTGGATCCAAAACTGAAATCAACCAATACTCTCATAATACACTTCCAAACTTAAAATAAAATAGATCATCATGCTCAGTGAAGTTCACAGATCATTATGCACACTTAAGATTCAAGTTCTATGAGTATGGAATCAACACCAACCTGAACCTTGAAGAGCTTGAAATCCTCCAAGAAATCCCTCCTAAAGCTGCAGATCTACTCCTTGGAACCTCTAATTGCAAAATAAATGCAATTAGAGCTTGGAATCGTGCTAGATCTTGACGTTTGAACTTGAATCCTCTTGAACTGAACTTGATGAAAACCTCAGTATGAGCTCCAAACAATGGATGATTCTTGTTCTACTCTCTTCACTGATCAAGAATGTGAAGAGAAATCTCAAAGAAACTCCAAGGAGAGTGAGTTTCGAAGGGAGCAAGTGTGAGAGCAAAAAATAAAAACTGAGCAAATGAGAGTCTCTGACCTAGCTATGAGGGTATGAGTAAGCTTATATACTCTCCATTAGTCTTCTGATTATGATTGACAAATGGTTAAACCCTTGATTAATGAGATTGGGATGGATTTGCAAAAATGCAATTTGTGTTGCACCTCCTTATTCCCACGTGAAAACTCCTTTCAACAAGCATGATTCACCTCCAATTTACTTATTGATCACCTCTGAATTGTACTTGGGCCTTGCAATGACTTGGTTGGTGAGTTTTGAATGCATTTGCAATTTTGCATAATGTGAAATAAGGGAGAAATAAGTCATGGAATGAATTGATTCAAAGGCCAAAAATACTCCTCTTTACTTGTATTTTGAAGTTATAATGTGACATGAAGCAATTGGGAACATTACAAGTCCTTTTGAGTGAAAATGCAAATGGTGGAAAATTTGACATGTGAGAAATCCATGAAATGCACCTTGCATTGTTTTGATCATAACTAGAGTTCCACAAATGATATGGAGATGTTCTAGTACTTTTTGGAAATGGGGGAGAAAGATATTCAATCTTCATGTTGGAGGAAAATTCATTTGAAGCTTCCTTGATGATGAAAAGTCAAGTTGAATGTGGTGGAAAAATTGCCAAAAATGGAAAGTTCACATTATAGGTCATTTTCCAAATTTAGTAACTTTTGTACAAACTCTTGATTCTTGAAGAATGAGGTCATCCATGCTATTCCTTGACCAAATAAAGGTACATGGACTTGGGAAACATGATTTGAACCCTTGAAAACCCATGGTTGACTTTCCTTTCTCACAGTTGACTTTTCTTGGTTCACAAGCAACTGATCCACTGAAAATCCTCCACAATGAACCACTAGCCAAGTCTCTATCCATGAACACTTGTGAGCACCTGGAATACCATAAGAACATGCTTGAATCTACAAAGCCCTTCAAGAAGTCCTTTTGATTCACAAACCTTAATTGGTCCCTCTGGTCAGGAGGGAAAGATCCACTGAAATCCTTTGCCATGCTTGATCTTATGAAGATATGATGAGCTCCTCAAACCACCTTGAGGTTTGAGACTTGAGAATATGGACCAAGTACCTTGATCCCATGCTAAGAACCAATGCTATGCACAATGCAAATGCAAGGAATGCAAAGAAACATAAGCCAGTTAGCTAAAAACAAGAAGGCAAATTTTGGGGTGTTACAGCTGCCCCTATTCAATCTACTTGGTCCTGAAGGTATGATAGCAACGACTGTCATGCGTTCAAGGATTCACGGAGATTGAATACCAAAAGAAACCTGAAATTTACAATCCTCAAAGGAGGGACGACTCCGCTGGGGAACAAGCAATAAATGCTGCACTATCACAACACAGACGAGTGTTGGAAACCAATACAAACAATGTATTGAAATGTCATGAAATAAACACAAACGAGTGTTAACTATGCTGGGGATAAGCATGGACGGGTGTCAAGGAATCAAAGATATCAGACACGGACGGGTACTGAAAAGGTACACGGACGGGTGTAAAAGAGGTTCAATACGGACGGGTATCGAAAAGGTTTATTACGGAAGGGTATAAATAAATTCAACACGAACGGGTGCTGAAAGAACACAGACGGGTGCCAAATGTCAATGCGGTCGGGCATTGAAACAAAAGTTCAAACACAGACGGGTGCTGAAAGAACACGGACGGGTGCCAAATGTCAATGCGGACGGGCATTGAAACAAAAGTTCAAACACGGACGGGTGCTGAAAGAACACGGACGGGTGCTGAAAGAACACGGACGGGTGTCAAAGGTCAATACGGATGGGTATTGGCTAAAAAGTTTAAACACCGACGGGTGCTGAAAGAACACGGACGAGTGTCTAAGGTCAATACGGACGGGTATTGAAAAAGAAGGGTTCAAACATGGACGGGTGCTGAAAGGATACACGGACGGGTGTAAAAGGTTCAAACACGGACGGGTGCTGAAAGAACACGGACGGGTGTCAAAAGTCAATATGGACGGGCATTGGCTTAAAAGGTTAAAACACGGACGGGTGCTAAAAGAACACGGACGGGTGTCAAAGGTCAATACGGACGGGTATTGGCTAAAAAGTTCAAACACGGACGGGTGCTGAAAGAACACGGACGAGTGTCTATGGTCAATACGGACGAGTATTGAAACAAAAGTTCAAACACAGAAGGGTGCTGAAAGAACACGGACGGGTGTCAAATGTCAATGCGGACGGGCATTGAAACAAAAGTTCAAACACGGACGGGTGCTGAAAGAACATGGACGGGTGTCAAAAGTCAATGCGGACGGGCATTGAAACTAAAGTTCAAACACAGACGGGTGCTGAAAGAACACGGACGGGTGCCAAATGTCAATGCGGCCGGGCATTGAAACAAAAGTTTAAACACGGACGGGTGCTGAAAGAACACGGACGGGTGTCAAAAGTCAATGCAGACGGACATTGAAACAAAAGTTCAAACACGGACGGGTGCTGAAAGAACACGGACGGGTGCCAAATGTCAATGCGAACGGGCATTGAAACAAAAGTTCAAACACGGAGGGTGCTGAAAGAACACGGACGGGTGTCAAAAGTCAATGCGAACGGGCATTAAAACAAAAGTTCAAACACGGACGGGTGCTGAAAGAACACGGACGGATGTCAAAAGTCAATGCGGACGGGCATTGAAACAAAAGTTCAAACACGGACGGGTACTGAAAGAACACGGACGGGTGTCAAAAGTTAATGCGGACGGGCATTGAAACAAAAGTTCAAACACGGACGGGTGCTGAAAGAACACGGACGGGTGCCAAATGTCAATGCGGACGGGCATTGAAACAAAAGTTCAAACACAGATGGGTGTTGAAAGAACACGGACGGGTGCCAAATGTCAATGCGGACGGGCATTGAAACAAAAGTTCAAACACGGATGGGTGCTGAAAGAACACGGACGGGTGTCAAAAGTCAATACGGACGGGCATTGAAAAGGTACACGGACAGGTGTAAAGGGGATCAATACAGACGGGTATTGAAAAGGTACACAGACGGGTGTATAAAGGATTCAATCTACTAGGGGTTGGCCTTATTGGGGATTAAAATGATGAACTGAACACGAACGGGCGTTATCAACAGGTCAATACGGACGGGTATTGAAATCAAAGGTTCAAACACGGAAGGGTGTTAAAGAGTTTTAATACGGATGGGTATCGAAAAGGTACACGGACTGGTGTAAAGGGGATCAATACGGATGGGTATTAAAAAGGTACACGGACGGGTGTAAAAAAGGTTTCAATATGGACGGGTATCGAAAAGGTACACGGACGGGTGTAAAAAGATTTCAATACGGACGGGTAGGTCTCACTACTTTCCACTCTAGTCCTAGGGTATACTCAAGCCTTGGTATTGGGCTTATCTCTCAGAACAACCCAACCTGCCAAACAGAAACCAGCCAGCACAACACAGCAATATCCAGCATGACAGTAATAAAATGAAATGCAATGCAATAAAAGCTGTAAAACAGTAATATACAACATAATAAAGCACAACAAATAAACACCCAACGAAAAACAAACAAGCGCTGGGATCGACTCGCTAAAGGGGATGGACCAGCAAGAGGTCAACCAGAGTCCCCAGCAGAGTCGCCAGCTGTCGCTCCCGAAAATTGGATTCGCATCCAATCGTCAGTATAAACGCGAGAGTGGCGCAGAAAACACAGAGTCGCCAACAATGTGTATTTATCCTAAGAGAGGGAAAGGAAACACTGTGTAAACCTGAGGGAAGGGAAAGAGCATGGTCTCGCGACCAAGAGAAACGGGTAAGGGAGTCGGTTACGCGAGGGGAAGGTGTTAGCACCCCACGCGTCCATCTTACTCGATGGGATCCACGCTTGTTGTCTGTATCAAAGGGTGTCGTCATCTGGAGCTCCACTGCAACTGGAAAGAAAGGAACGGGAATGGAAGAGAGAGGAGAAACGGGGAAGAAAAGAAAATAAATGACTCGATTAGGACATTATGGTTGTCCTAGGCCTACGTATTCCCTCGTACAATGGGAAAGTCAGAGTCAACGTAGTTCGGACGCGAACTATGGGGGAGGTTGCTTGTCGAGATATCGCATCTCGTGCCTACATATCCTCAATCGAACGAGAGAGAGGAATCAGAGCAAACGTAGTTCGACCTACGGGTCGAAAGGGTCCCGATCGCCCTAGGGAGAGAGAAAAGGCTCGGCTAACAGGTTGGTCTCGATCGCAAGGGTGCGAGAGAAAAGGGGAAGTTAGTTGTTAGTGTGCTCGCCAAGGATAGGGATCCTCGTGCCTACGTATCTCATCGGAAATGAGAATCAGAGCCCGTAGTTCACGGCACTATTGAAGAAAGGAAAGGTGGAAGGGTCTCAATCGCATGGGTGCGAGAGAAGGGTGCTCGCCAAGGATAGGGATCCTCGTGCCTACGTATCCTCAATCTATCCAGAGAGAGGAAATCAGAGCGTCCGTAGTTCGTGGGTATGACCACGATGGTTAAGTGTTTTTTATGAGCGACGTTAAGTTCGCGTCCGGCAGTGAGAGACGATGCCTGTTTGTGACGAGACGGAAGTAACGTGCTCTTTTCTGAAAACGGTTTGAAACTGAACAATCCCGAAGGATGAAAAGGTTTGAATTTGTTTTGGTGTTTTTTAGACAGAAATTTTTTTTAAGTTAGTTCATAACTTGCATTGCACCAAAGTCTATGGCATAGGAACGAATGCATAGTGAATCGTCCCAAGACAGGACGCCCACTAAACACTCTAGAAGAATGAGAGGAAACCCCTCATTCCTCATTTCCCAGACTGAAGGCTCGTGCGCAATACACGTTATCTTTATTAAGTGTCTTAAAGAAGTTATGAGATGAGAAGAAGAAGACCCAAAGGAAACTCTAAAGGGAAACTAAGAGTCCTAATGTTATCATGCATGGGTAACTTATGGTTAGTGAGGCTTAGGAGGGACCTAACCTAATGTTATCGTGCTTGGATTGAGAGCCTAATGTCTCTCCTACCTCAAACTTAATCGGAAATTAAGTCGAGTTAGGAATCCTAAGGGATCATGTGAACAAACACAAGTAAACATTAACCAATTCAATCACAGACAAAGTGAAATCCAAAACTTAAAGGAAAAGAAATGAGATGAAGAAAAGAGATGTCAAAGCAACATAAGTGTAAACCAAACCAAAAAACAGCAGCAACAACAGTGCTTCAGCATAGCACAACAGTGTATTCCAGCAATCACCTAGAACAGCATTTAACAGCTCCTATTTCCAGAACACAACAGGTGTAATATCCAGCAGGACAAAATAGATACATTTAACAGCATGTATGTACAAAACAGCAGTGTATGCAACCGAATTTCTTCACTCAATCCACTTATGCACAAATTAGACTAATTACAAAATTCAACTAAGATCAAGGATTTACTAAAAGAATTTTAATCATAGTTTTAACAAGAAAGTTTAATCAAAAATCACAACACTCAAAGTAAAGTTAACACTTAGCCAAAATTCCAATCAAAATCAAAGTCATAAATCAAACAAGATCAAAATCACAAATAAATTTAACAAAATGATTAATAAGAATCTACTCAAAAATAAAAATTAGCTTCTAATCCACTAAAAAACCAATTAATCCAAAGATCTAACATCAAAATCAAATTATTAAAGATGTAATTAACCAAAATCAAATTAAGATTATATCAACATTAAAATCAGAATTAAAATTAAAAGGAGAGATTTAAAAACTAATTAAGAAAAAAAACATTTTATTTTAAAAAAATATGTAAAACTCACAAGAATCACTTAATTATAAAACTTTAGAATATATTTAACTTCTAAAACTAAAAATAACACGTACAGTAGATGCTTATCAAAATGTAAGGTATATGTATGTAATAACTATGTACAATATAACAAACTTTTATTATATTCAGGTAACGTAGATGTAGGTGTAGGTATCAGTTAAAACAAATTGCTATGTATCATATTATATAAACATGTAAGTATTGAAACAAAACGAGTATTAAAACAGCAAAAACGAAGTTAACAATCACAAGTAGTATAAAAAATTAGAAACAAGTGCAAACAAGGTTAGGAAGAAATTCATACGGAAGACGACGAAGTTATTTGGTGAATTGAAAGGTCCGGCGCCGCTTTTGATTTGTCTCCTCTCTCCTCTTTTTCTCTGTCTCCTCTTTCCGGTCCTCCTTTTTTTTTAACAGTAACAACAATGTATAGGGACCAAATTAGGGTTATCTCTAAATTGTTAATAATATCCCTAATGTCCATTTTAAAGCCCAAATTAAATAATTAGTTGGACTCACAATAAAATAAATATTTAAAATAAAAGTAAAATTAAAATATTAATCATCCTATTTATTTACTCTAAATACTTAGAAAAAAATTATAAAAATAAACGGACTCTAAATAAATAAAAGTCGGATACCCAAGTGATCGAAAAAAATAAACCGAGTACACTAAAATGATTAGTACGAAATATATGACTCGAAAAATTACAGCATTTGGTCAGATTTTAAAATAAATTTTGATCCGTAAAAATGCTCAAATTGATCAAAATATGACGAAAAATTAAAACGAACACGCCGAGTTAAACTACGCGAACCGTAGAATAATATAATTGATGTCTGCAAGTTCGATTTTAAAATTTTCCGTCCCCTGATTTTAAGCACCGCTGAAATTCAATTTGACCATTCTGTCTGTAAATTTCCGAGAAATTATTCCGACCAATATTTTAGGCAGTATGCGAGATGAAAAGCACTATTTTATGCTATTTAGATAATGCATAGTGGAAATACAGTCAGATGAATAAAAATATGAAAATATTAAAAATGCATGGAATAAGCTGTGAACTCTCAAAATACCCTGTTGGAAAAAGAATGATCTGGTACCAAATTACCGAGTAAAATAAATGCTGGGGCACTCTAATGCTTGCTGCTTAGAATAAGAGAAGTCCTTAGCCACAAGGATATCGTGATCCGATGTCTCGAGAGCTCAATGCAATGCATGACTATGAGTTAAGACCTAAATGAGATGCAAATGAAAAAAAGAAACATAAGCCAGAAAAAGTTAGAAAAAGGTAGGGCAAATTTTGGGGTGCTACAGCTGCCCCTATTCAATCGACTTGGACCTGAAGGGATGATAGCAACGACTTTCAGACATTAAAGGTAGAAGGTGATTGAATACAAAAAGAACCCGGAAATTTGCAACCTGTGGGGAACAAAGGTAAGTGTTTGCCAACCGAAAGTGGACTTAGACACAGTAGATATCATCCAATAGTTGGGATAAAAGAAGGGTACCAACCAATAGTTGGGATAACGAAGACGACCGAATGCGAACTCGAAAAGAAAGATCGGCCGAAGACAGAATTTCAAACAAAACGAATGAGTACGACCGAAAGCGAACTCGAAAAGAAAGAACGAGTACGACCGAAAGCGGACTCGAAAGGAAAGACCGACCAAAACCGCTCTTCCAAAGATTAGTAGAATCGAAAGATCTACAAAGATGACTCCGCTAGGGAAAGGAGAAATCTAAACAGGAAACTCTGTAGGGGAGACAGCCAAACATCGTCAAGGAATTGATGAAGATAACACATTGTCATAGGGATGACAGAAAGAAATTTCCACCGTAGGAATACATCGTCATGGGGATGCCGGAAAAAAAATATGAACGAAGATAACACATTGTCATAGGGATGACAGAAAGAAAATTCCACCGTAGGAATACATCGTCAAAAGGTTAGCGGAAAGGAACTGAAAACATCCGAAGGTACGAAACCTGAGCTCGGAACACATCGTCAAAGGGTTGACGGAAAGAAACTGAAAACATCCGAAGGTACGAAACCTGAGCTCGGAACACATCGTCAAAGGGTTGACGGAAAGGAACCGAAAACATCCGAAGGTACGAAACCTGAGCTCGGAACACATCGTCAAAGGGTTGACGGGAAGAAACTGAAAACATCCGAAGGTACGAAACCTGAGCTCGGAACACATCGTCAAAGGGTTGACGGAAAGGAACTGAAGACATCCGAAGGTA
This sequence comes from Lathyrus tuberosus, assembly GCA_022829125.1. Classification (NCBI taxonomy): domain Eukaryota; kingdom Viridiplantae; phylum Streptophyta; class Magnoliopsida; order Fabales; family Fabaceae; genus Lathyrus; species Lathyrus tuberosus. The sequence continues at coordinate 1,256,504 of JALAZF010000209.1, read as the reverse complement.
CGAAACCTGAGCTCGAAACACATCGTCAAAGGGTTGACGAGGAGAAACTGTCTGCTGAGGAATGGCTTGGCATTCTCTTGGGATATGTCACTGTTCTGACTGAAAATTGATTCGGGTTTCTGTACAAGGTACCAAATCCGGCTTATGCTTCACATGCATATGTTTGAATGTTTTTTGGCGTAGTTCTCCATACACAATGGAAATGCTACGCATTTGAGGATGAAATGCAAAATGCTTATGATATGCAAAAGAGATCCCTCCAGCAAAATAAATGCTGAAGAGAAGAGGCCAAATCCGCTGGGGATGGCAAACTAAACTGTCTCCGGGGTTACGAACCCTGCCGAGGCATTTTGGATTTCCCTAGCAAGAGATATTCCAGATCTGTTACCCCCAGTAGATTTTGAGGACGCCTGGTCTTCTGTAAAATCCTCTCAAAAGGTATTCCCCAGCATGAGACGCGTTAAGGGGGTTTTCTCCAGCAGAGTTTGTTATAAACTTATTATCCCCAACGGAGTCGTCAAATGGAAAGTTTGCCTAGCATGAGGCATTGTGACACTTATCCTAAACTCGACAGTCTTATTCCTCAGCAGACTACTGTGGAGTTGCTTTGGGTTTCCCCAGCAGATCTAAGGACTCTCCCTCAGCAAGTTGCAACATATTTTCTTCCAATCAGGATTCGCTTATCCCCGACAAAGTAGTCTTGATTCCCAGCAATATTATATCTCTGGTAGTGGTATCCCCGCAGAGTTCAGCATTGAATCTTGCCAACAATACTCCCCAGCTAAGTTGTGGTTTTGTCCCCGCAAAGGCTTATTGATAAGAAAAATCTATTCCTCAGCAGAGTAATAGTATATTCTTGCCCCAGCCGGGTTAGCAGGTTGATTCTCCCCGCAAAGGATCTCAAGTTTGACAGATCCTCAAGCAGAGTTTTAATGACTTTTCTTCCCTAGCAAGACGTCATGCAAAGAATTTCTCACCCCCAGCGGAGTTGTTATGACCAGAATTCATCCCCAAATAGATGAAGCAAGTCCTGGTAGAATCATCACTCCCTATATTCCAAAGTCCAATTTATTTTTGGCAAACATGACAATTCGAAACAGACGGACTGTTGATTCATTCTTCAGCAGAGATATTATCATTTCAAGAGTCTCCGAAATCAAATCATTGACCGTTGTTCCTCAGCAGAGTCAGCAGAGATGTCTGACACGGATGCAGAGCATAATCCAATATTGGAATCACTAAAGTCCACCCGTAGTGTGGCAAGCCAGTAGTCATCTGGCATTGTTAAAAGACATTATCTTGAAGTCCAACCGTAGATTGGCAAAAGGTCCATCCAAGGGTGGCAAATTCTTGAAGTCCAACCGTAGATTGGCGAAAGGTTCATCCAAGGGTGGCAAATTCTTGAAGTCCAACCGTAGATTGGCGAAAGGTCCATCCAAGGGTGGCAAATTCTTAAAGTCCAACCGTAGATTGGCAAAAGGTCCATCCAAGGGTGGCAAATTCTTAAAGTTCAACCGTAGATTGGCGAAAGGTCCATCCAAGGGTGGCAAATTCTTGAAGTCCAACCGTAGATTAGCGAAAGGTCCATCCAAGGGTGGCAAATTCTTAAAGTCCAACCGTAGATTAGCAAAAGGTCCATTTAAGGGTGGCAAATCATTGGCAAGTACAACCGTAGATTGGCAAAAGGTCCATCTAAGGGTGGCAAATCATTGGAAAGTCCACCCGTAGTGTGGCAAGTCAGTAGTCTTCTGACTCCCTTTTAAAAGACCGCAGCTAAGTCCAACCGTAGATTGGCGAAAGACCATCCAAGGGTGGCAAATCAAGGCAAAGTCCAACCGTAGATTGGCCAAAGTCCCCCGTAGTGTGGCAAATCATCAGCAAGTCCAACCGTAGATTGGAAAAAGTCCCCCGTAGCGTGGCAATTCAGCTGCAAAGTCCAACCGTAGATTGGCAAAAGTCCACCCGTAGTGTGGCAAGCCAGTAGTCGTCTGGCGTTGTACAAAAGACGTTGTTAAAGTCCACCCGTAGTCTGGCAGGCCAGTAGTCGTCTGGCGTTGTACAAAAGACATTATTAAAGTCCAACCGTAGATTGGCAAAAGTCCACCTGTAGTGTGGCAATTCAGCTGCAAAGTCCAACCGTAGATTGGCAAAAGTCCACCTGTAGTGTGGCAATTCAGCTGCAAAGTCCAACCGTAGATTGGCGAAAGTCCACCCGTAGTGTGGCAGGCCAGTAGTCGTCTGGCGTTGTACAAAAGATGTTGTTAAAGTCCACCCGTAGTGTGGCATGCCAGTAGTCGTCTGGCGTTGTGTAAAAGACATCTTCCCAGTGGTTTTCATCATCAGAGTTTTCTTCAAGCAGAGTTCGTTTGGTTGGGTTTATCCCTTTTCTTCTTCCCTACGGGGTGCAAATTTTTGGGTTATTGTCAGTATTCAATCTCTCCATACCTTTAAAGTATGACAGCAATCACTATCATCCGTTCAGGTCTACAGTGATTGAATAGGGGCAGCTGTAATACCCCAAAATTTGCCCTCTTTTCCTCATATCTTTTAGCATGAGTTTTCATTGCATTGCATTGCATTCAAGCATAAAAAAAACAAAGCATCAAGCATTTAGCATTGCATCTTGCATAAGGGCATTGGATCAAGGCACTTGGTCCATATTCTCAAGTCTCAAGCTTCAAGGTGGCTCATGGGGTTCATCATGTCTTCTTAAGATCAAGCATGGCAAAAGATTGCAAGTGGATCTCTCCCTCCTAACCAGAGAGACCAATCAGGGTTTTTGGTTTCAAGAGAGTTTCTTGAAGAATTTGGGGGTTCAAGCATGTTTTGTGGTTTCCATATGCTCACAAGTGTTCATGGATGGGGATTTGGTTGATGGTTCATGGTGAAGACTGTTCAGTGGATCAGCTGCTGGTGAAATAAGCAAAAGTCAACTGTAAAGGAGAAAGTCAATTGTGGAATTTTGAGGGTCTTTTCATGGTTTTCAAGGTCTCACATCCTCATATGGTCTTCAATTGTCAAGATTCATACCATTCATCGAGAATCAAGAGGTTGTGCAAAAGTTACTAAATTTGGAAAATGACCCATAATACAAACTTTCCATTTTTGGCATTTTTTCAACCACATTCAACTTGACTTTTCATCATCAAGGAAGTTGCAAATGAATTTTTCTCAAACATGAAAGTTGAAGATATTTCTCTCCCATTTCCAAAAAGTACTAGAACATTTCCATATCATTTGTGGAACTCTAGTTATGGGAAAAACAAGGCAAAGTGCTTTTCATGGATTCCTTACATGTCAAATTTTCCACCTTTTGCATTTGTGCACAAATGGACTTGTAATGTTCCCAATTGCTTCATGTCATATTACAACATCAAAATACAAGTCAAGAAGATCATTTGTGGCTTTTGAATCAATTCATGCCATGCCATATTTCTTATTATTTTCACAAAGTGCAAAAATGCCAAATTAATTCAAAGCTTGCAAACCAAGAAAGTACAAGGCCCAAAATCAATTCAGAAGTGATACATGAGTAAATTGGAGGTGAATTATGCTGGGTACAAGGGTTTCCCACGTGTAAATTAGTGGTGGTGGTGTAAAATGCATTTTTGCAATTTCACCCAAATCTCATTAACAAGAGTCCTAATCACTTCCTAATCCTAATCAGTGAACTAATGAAGGGTATATATGCTTACTCATGCCCTCACAGCTAGGGTAGAGGCTCTCATTTGCACACTTGTGGTTTTTTGCTCTCACACTTCCTCTCATTGAATCTCATTCTTCTTGGAGTTTCTCTGAGTTTTCTCTTCACATTCTTGATTAGTGAAGAGAATAGAGCAAGAATCCACTGTTGTTTTGAGCTCATACTGAAGATTTCATCAAGTGCCATTCAAGAGGGTTCAAACATAAATCTCAAGATCTAGCACGATTTCAAGCTCTAGTTGCATTTATTTTGCATCTAGAGGTTCCAAGGAGTGGATCTGCAGTATTTAGAGGGATTTCTTGGAGGATTTCAAGTTCTACAAGGTTCAGGTTGGTGAATTTTTCATAATCACAGAACTTGAATTTTTGATATGCATAATGATCTGTGAACTTCCCTGAGCATGTTGATATATTTTATTTGAAGTTTGGACGTGTGGTTTGTGAGATATGTTGATTTAAAGTTTTAGATCCATTTATGTTTTTGCTCGATTCTCCTTATTGGTTGATTGTTTGTTAAAATGGACTGAATATTTGAGATCCTTGCATTTTTCTGGTCAAGATAGTGTACCCATACGTATTTTCTGGAAAATTTTGGACGAGAGCTCACCGGAGAGGGTGGCCGGAGCCCTAGCTCCGGCGGCTGCCAGAGAACCAGTCCGGCGAGGAGACCAAGGGAAGAAGAAGAAATCCTGATCGTTCATTGCTAGATCGTGCGTCCCTCACTGTGCCACATGTCTTTTTTTTATGTTTTAAATTTAATGATTGCATGCTTGCCATCCACACTTATTACCGTGTGCTCACTTCGTGGCCACTTGATTTAATTGATTTTTGACTCTTGTGATTTAATCTCACGCGTTGATCTCATCTTACGGTGGTGATGATGCCAACAAATTAATGAAGGCATGTGCAAGGCATGTGGCTGGAGTATGGTGAGCTGACCGTTTGTGTGGTTGCATGTCCATGTGGTTTGTGGTGCGTCTTTGAATCTGGTTCGTTGGTTTTAATTAAGTTGGATCGTGTGGACCTGGGTGGATCTGTTTTAGCGCGTTAGATCATATGATGGGCTGGGATTTAATTCTGAAGGTTGACTGGTCCTTACTCTCCATTGACCGTGCGCTAGTGGGCTCCTTTCCTTTGGGCTTTTCTATGCGCACCCCCCCTTTAGCCCATTTCCTTATTTTCCAACACATTTATTTACTGTTTACACCCCCTGCTTCTTTCATTTCATTTTATTTTATTTTTATTATTTGTTTTGTTTTTAATTTCTAAAATTACTTTTATGCATTTAAAAATCATACAAAAAATCATGAAACTCATTTTTAGTTTTCTCAAATATTTTCATATTTTATTTTCTCATTTTATTTTTATTTTGGCATCTGTTTTAATTAATTGCTTTATTTTCTTTTCTTATTTGTTTCACTTGCACACTCCAACTTGTGAAATTTTCTTTCTCCCCATCTATAATATATGTTTAATCCATTCTTTTTGCATCTATTAGGTGACATATTAAATTGCATAAAAACATTTTTGTTTCAGTTTTTAAAACTTTTCCATATTGCATTTTGGTCCCTTTCTTTTGCATGTTGAATCATTGTTCTTATGTGATCTTTGGCCAATTGTTTGAAGTACTTAGTTTGTGAATTTTGGTTTGATCCTTTTGCACATGTTACTTGACTGAGTTAAATTTTGTTTGGATATTTTTTGGGATTTTATTGATCCACTTTGGTATTTTTGGTTGAATTTTGTTTGTGATGCAAATTTGATTGAGGTATACTTTGATACATGATATAGTTTGAATGCATTTGCTTGCTGGTGATGGAATGATGTTTGAGATGTTTTTATGGTATGATCATGTTCTGTTTGAGATTACTTGTGGCTTTGGAATCATCCTCATTTGATCATTTTCCAATTTGTTCTTGATTTTCTAAGTTGATGTTATTTTGACTTGAGTTTTGTGGATGTTTTGATTAACTTCGATGCATGTTTTGAATGTGTTGCTTAAGGTTTCATCTTGCACGACTTGAGTTTGATTTTGGTATGATGTTGATACTTATGCTACTGCCCCTTGAGTTCATTACTTGGTCTTCATCTCACTTGATCATCATGGTTTGATTTGTATGATGCATATCATCATCATTGGTTTTGTGGTTTCTTTAGCTCATAATGCATCATAATGTGAAACATTCTTGCATGTTTGGATTAGATGATCATGATGTGAATTGAATTCTGACTTGGTTTCACTTTCATCTTATTTTGTTCATGTCATCTTTGTATGAACCCTTAGTGTGTGAAATTGTGAATCTTGTGCAAGTTTAATTGCATCCTTTCTTGTGTGCCTTCACTTGTATTGCTTGATATGTGCTTGTATGATCTTTGAAGCATGTTCTATGTTATGATTTGGATATGATGATTATGGTATGCTTGCTGCCCCATCTCTTTTCCTCATTCTTCCATTCTCTTTTCTTCTCTTTCACTCTTTCTCATCCCATGGATCTTAAGACTTGATTAAGTCGTGGATTCTTTTCCCCTTAGAGCTACCTAGTCCAACTTAATTTTTGATTAAGCTTGGAGTAGGATTAGCATTAGGTTAGTTAGTCTTTTCTCCTAAACCTCACTAACCATAGGACATCCATGCATGATAACATTAGGACTCTTAGTTTCCCTTTAGAGTTTCCTTTGCGTTGTTTCTCTTCTCATCTCAAAAGAAAAGTAAAAAACACTTAATAAAGGTTGACGTGCATTGCGCTTAAGCCTTATATGTGGGAAGTGGGGAACGAGGGGCTTCCTCTCATTCTTCTAGGA